>JAPCWY010000011.1:37557500-38835000 GCA_028455895.1 Rhodomyrtus tomentosa | reverse complement strand
TAAACATTTCCTAAAGCCTAACACCAAAATTGTTCCTTGATCACCTAACCCTCTTTATTCAGACTTCTTATCAGAACAACTTGAATCATCTCTTCCATCGTCCCCCTCAACATCTAGGTTGTAGTATGAAAAAGTCTCGGGTGGAACGTCCTCTGAAGGCTCTTCAATGTCATCCTCGGTTTCCTCCTCATCTTCACCTTCAGCTTCGTCTTTTTCGTCAGTGGCTTCGATCGTGTCAACAGAAATTTCAACATAATTCATATACTTCGCAGAGGACAGTGGAGACTTCGATACTTCAGGTATATTTTTTGAACTTCCCACAGACGCTGGGTTGTCCACTTCAATACCCGGTCAAGACGGATGACACCAAGTTGAAATCACTTCTCATGGAGCATCTTCCGTCAGCAAGGGTCCCATCAAGCTGCTGTCTCCTACTTGACGAAACCAGGCTTCAAAATGGTGGGGTTGAAGTTCCAATTTTCCTTCGTTCACCCAGACGGTCGTACGCTTTCTAACATACATAATACATTTTCGGTACGAAAACTCATCGAAAAGGGCAATAATCTCTTTTGGATCGCCCAGATAGATTGACAACATGGTTAGGGTTTAGGGTCTGAAAAGATTGTCCCACTAAGGAGTGAGATCGACATCTTGAAAGTGAAACCCAACCTAAATTAAATCACTAGTCCCATCAGACAAAACCAAATACAGATAATGTAGGGAATTCAACAAGTGATGGCATATGACAAGTCAATGTCGTTTATCACAGAATAATTGGTATATCAAATCATTAACGAACACACCACATACTATAAAACCCAAGCTTCACACATTAGCCTAAGCCAAACATATTGCCTTCAATGTGATAAACCATTTAATCATTGTCAGGGCCCACGGCCGCGATGTATTGCCAAGGCTCCAAGCTGCGATATTAATGTCATAGGACTCCAAGCCAAATCACCTCTAAGGCCCACGGTCGCGATATCATCACCAATCATCGCCAAGGCCCAAGGCCGCGATGTCATCACTAGGGCCCCATGGCCAATTCACTACCAGGGCATCTCGGCCAATTTAATATCAAGAACAGGGCTCACAGCTAATTCAATATCACACTATCAATTACCATGCTTTTATTGCACAATCACGCTACACAAGACAACTATTCAGTAGCACCCTAGGGTTCAAGTAAGGGTTTAGGAACCACTTACTAAGATTAATCAGCAAAAATCCACACCAAACGAGTCTCGTCGATCCACAAGATCACAGCCAAATGAGAACCATGTGCCGTCCTAGGAAGTTCATCAATTTTGAGTCAAAATCCATTCAGTTTTTGATTAGAAACAATCGAATTTCACTTTCGTTAAACCATTCTCTCGATTCCAAACAAATGGCAACTTAGGATGCCTTATCAATTGATTGAATAAACGACAACACCTCCATTAATCCTCCACATACTCGGTTCATACTACAATTGAAAAGGGCATAATATATATCTCAAAGTTCTATGCACCAATTAACCCTTAAATCACCTTTAAACTTTAATCTACTTCTTACATTTCCCATTGACACTTCACATGATATCATACAAGATGCTATACGTCAATTGACGTCCAAATATTCCTCAATTAGTCCTTAAAAAGAACTGGCCAGCATGAATACATCCTTAAAACAGAACCGATTTTGGTTTCCAACCGATCAATCGAGTCATAACTCAATTTCAAGACCAACTCTTTGCACAAATAACATATCAAGACCTTCATTTACATGTTTAGAAGGCTCGCCGCCAAATTTTAAGTCGATTGACACCCCAAAAACTTCGGAATAGCCCGATCTGCACAAGTTCAGAATCTGTTTATTTTTGTACCACTCATGATCAGCCATAAAAATTTAATTTAACACCATATACTTGCAGCCATAGACTATCTGAACATAATACCAGATGTTATGAAGCTCTCTTAAAAAAGATGAGGTCAATTGGAGTTTTTAAGAGATAGAACGATGACCTTACCTCGGCTCGCGTGGATTTTGTCCAGTTTTGGTCTAAGGGCTAGTTCGGAAAAACCGTGCAACGAAACTTCGATCTACCACTTAAAATGTGTCAAGGATACGTCTATCTACCTTCTAGTGGTCGGGGCACCTCAAATGGCCATCGGGAAGGGTAGCTCGATCGGACCGAACAGAATGGACAGAATCTATTTTTCTGGGTTGTTTTTGGTTGAGCTAAAATTGAAGATGAAATGCTATGAACATGAGGGAGATGATATACACAGCTGAAGAGGTCTTCAATATACTTATCTCACACATATTATTGGCCTAAAAGTGATTAGACAAGATTAGGTAAGGGTCATTAATTCCAAAAACCTTCAATGAGTGACATGTGGCAAGCTTCAATAATGTCACCTAAGACTTTGACCCATTCTTTGACCCCATATATGTCAATTTTCGGCAGCCATGGAGGAGAAGAAATGACTATTTTGTCCTTCATGATTTCTTAAGGCAAGACAAATGGTTGAGGGGCAAAATGGTAATTTTGCATTTTCTGTCCAAACTTCACTTTTTCAATTCGAAATTACCATTTGACGAGATGTCTTCAAATTCCTATCCAGTATTGGAATTCTCTATTTTTAATTGTCAATTCTGAGTTTTCATTTCATGATCATTTGTCCATCGATCGTAATTCCAATCTGTTAACTAACGGGCGGCTTTTGCAAACATTACGCGTATCGACTCTGTGATTCTCATCACACTGAGGATAACTCAAGTTTTGATAGCTTTGGTTGTCATGTAATTGAGAGAGTTCATTGCTAGTTCCAATGGCTTCGATCTTCATAGTTCGATTTAGGAAAATTTGCAACTTATACATTGGTTAAGCTGCTTCACCTGCAATCCAATCATATAACGCTAGCATTGTATTCCTTAATCGTTATCTGATCGGCCTCGTTGGCTCTAAATATTCCCTCGACAATCTTTCTCGTCAAAACATCATTTAATATTTCGAGTTTCTTAGGTCTACGTACTTTGTTATGCGTTAGCCTTTTCCTTTTGGTCAGTTTACTCAAGATTGATCATATCTGAGCGAGAAAAAATTGAAATACATCGAAAGGTACATTCACATTGAACAACCTCAAAATGGCTCAGAAAGTTACACACAGTGTTTAACCCCCAATTCCTAACGAAATAATCTTTCAATCTCGCAAAGGAATTATATAAATCTAACCTCAATATTTAATCGGTTTCAACACTTGAACTCTTGATGTAATTTCACGAGCAAAACCAGCGACGATAAACCCTCTGAATCACTCGTCGACGAAACGACGCTTCCACGATCAACCTCCGTGTCTTTGTTGATATCTCCACGTACGAAGACCCTCTTCCCTTTTTTTTTGATCAACTGCTTCTTCTTCATCAAGAATCATCTATATATATATATTTGAGTACTCAAGCAATATCTCCAGCAGATTCAACGTGAGAAAAGAAGAAAACGTGTACACCTTCAGCCAAGATTCGGTCAACAAGTCCACCATTGAACTTTCCTATTTCGTCTTTTTCTCACCTTGGAAATCCATGCCAAGGCCACCTCTGTTAACTGTGAGTGCAAGGCAAGAAAGAAACTTTTGTTTCATGCTTTCCTTTTTCTTTGACTTTACCGACTTAAAAAAAAAAATCAAAAGGAAAACTCCAAGGTATCACCCGTATCTTCGAAATGAATATTGGCTTTGGGTTCCAACATCGAATAGGAAATATTCAATTCAAAATATTGAAATTTTTCTTCAATCTAAAACTTGAGACATAATTTTAACAATAATGCTACGACGGTTTGAACAAGACTCTTAATAACTCACTTTCAATACTGAAAATTATAATGTGATCAAACAAATTAACTTCATAAAGGCCAAAAACAGCCTTTGCACCAATCTCCCAATTAAAACTTAGGAAATGTCTGATGTGACCATTAATTGTTTGAAGCTCAACATTAAATAACGATTTGAAGGACAGCATTTTGCCGAATTGGCGACAAGAGTGTCTAAATTTCTCAAACAAGGGGATGAAAGCCGCCTAAGAAGTTCAAGCAGAATATGACTCTAATCAATAACTATGATGTCTGATCAGATGAAAACATGGAGGTGGCGGTAGTAATGAAAGATTATGTCGACTGCTTTGTCCTGCCTTTAATATTGTTTTTGTAGATTGCTCCAGGGATAAGAATATTAAGCGAGAGAAAAATATCTTTATAAATAAATTATTTTGATGTTCTCAAGGGTTTTTTCCCTGAGTAAGGACAAGTGGGTTGTAAAGAAATCGGTTAGAGGAAGTTTCTCTTATATATACACGACCTCTTAAGAACCATTAAGGAGGAAAATGAAGGTGTAGATTGTCCACCATGAGCACATTATCTCACCTCTTTATGGTTATTTTGTTCTTGCAATGTTGTCAAGTACAGTTCAAGGATGTACAATGGTGCATTCGACTATGCAACTGATCATCATGAGGTTATGAATGATCTAATCTGATATGTACCAATTCATGGTTACAATTACTACATTCGCCACAACTTAATCTATGGTCATGGAGCATGTTAGGGAGCATTGACACTAATCGATTGTCGTGATTGCCTGAGTAATGCTTGAGTCAGCCTTTTTAACCTTTATAGCACGAGTGTTGGAGCTCAAATCCAGCTTTAAGACAATAGATTGAGATACGAAAATTATCCATTTACTGAATGACTGAGTTTGGGGCCTGGCGCGAAATAATACTCTATTACAATGTATGCATATGAATAAGTTACTCTCCATAAGAATAAAGCAATTCGAATTGCAGTAACGTGAAGTCACTTTCGCAAAAATTACTTGCTCTCGTCCTCTCTTTTATTTGTATCTATTATATTGTTCATGTATCAACTTTAGAATTCAGTTCGTCAGTACTTAAAGTCGATGGGATTTGATGTGATTTGATTTAAGAACTATGCTCTAGTAAGTAAAAGTTTGTAGTTTTCTTATGCGACAAAAAAAAAATTATGATAGAATTGGGAGTAAACCTATAGTTGGTGGTTTTTATAAGACAAAAAAAGGTTTATGGTAGAATTGGAATTGGACCAAAAGTTGAAGATTTTTTAAGAGACAAAAAAAAAAGTTTAGATACAATTGAAACTGAAGCCACAATTGGGATTTTTTTAGGGTGTTAGGCCCAACAAAATGTTATGATCATATTATTGTTTCAAAAAGGAAAACCTATTTTGAGATGTTGTCGCTATGCCTACTCCCGCTCAAGCAACCCTATAGCGATGACCACCACCACCATGGTGGTCGAATGTCAACGGAAATTGTGGTTGTGCTAGTGTTAGAATAAGTCTTGAGTTTGAGCCTGAAGTGAAAATCCGAATTTCGAAGATAAATATATCTTGATCATGAAAGTTATCTTAAAGATAACGGATGTTATTTTGAGGATGCGGTCAGGATTGGATAAAGTTTATTCGAAATTTTTTTTGGGCGTAATCGAATTTAGTGTGAATTATCAAAGTCCATATTGGACTTCGTATCTTGGTCCGACTTTTAGTCAGAAAAGAAATTGACCTTCAACAGAAGTCGGACAAGAAAGGCCAAAGGAAAAAAAAGGAAATTAAAGAAATTTCCATCCAAAAAGATAACATCCAAGATTCTCCAATACCATGGTACATATGGGTGCCCTTGGATTTTACTAGAGACGTTGTTTCGTGGAGCAGAGGGTGTACTATTCGTGGATTACAACAAGAAGAGTGTTTTAGCAGAAAATCCTATTTTGAGATTTTGTGTAATAACTTTGTGAGGTTGAGAGATATTTCGCAAAGAATTGGGGGCTACACACTGTGCTCGTTCTTGGATGTAATTGGGACTTGAGAAACACTGAGAGTATTTGTTTAACTCAAGTGTGATTTATAATCTCCGTGTATTGCTCGTTTTATAGTGGAATTCATTGCTGCTCTTCCCGTGAACATAGGTCTCTACGACTGAATTACGTACATCTGGTGTTCGATTTGCTTCTCGTTCTATCTATTTATTCAATCGATCAGTTGGTTCTGCGCAACAATTAGTATTAGAGGTAGGCTTGCTGAAGTCGAAGCGAATCGATGGCGATAGAAGAAGGTAAAGTGAAAATAGAAAAATTTGAGGGGAAGGAGTTTGGTTTTTGGAAGACACAGATTGAGAATTTTTTGTATAAGATGAAGCTGCATGAGCTCCTATTTGGGGAGAAGCCAGATACGATGAAGCAAACCGATTGGGAATTGCTGGATAAACGAGCGATAGGTGTTATTCGGCTGACGTTGGCTCGTAACTTCGCGTTTAACTTTGTTAAAGAGACGACCATTGCAGGTTTGATGAAAGCCTTATCGGACATGTACGAGAAGCCCTCTGCAATCAACAAGGCCTATTTGATGCGATGACTATTTAATTTGAAGATGAGCGAATGTGCGTCAGTTGCTAATCATATCAATGAATTCAATATGATCGTTAGTCAATTGAGTTCAATTGATATTGACTTTGAAGATGAGGTACGTGCTTTGATTTTATTATCCTCACTGACTGATAGTTGGAATACTACTGTTATTACTGTTAGCAATTTCTATGGATCAACAAGTTTAACTTTTGATGGGATTCTAGATTTAATTCTGAGTGAGGAAATCCGTAGAAAAGAATCTGGCAAATCTATATCTACTGCTTTAATAGGTGAAAATAGAGGAAGAACTGATACTCATGTTAGCAGAAGTGGTATTAACATGAATAGACGCAGTCAATCTAGAACTAGTGATATTGTCTGTTAGAACTGTGGCAGGATGAGGCATCTTAGAAAGAATTGTTTCAAGCTGAAAAACGAAATGGACAAGAGAATTAGAGTTGAGTCTTCGGATGATGTTGCAGCTATAACTGAAAATTCTGATGGTGTCGATTGTGTCATGTCTGTCACTGATGATTCATCGTTTGATGGATGGATTATGGATTTTGGTTGTTCTTTTCATGCTACACCAAACAGGAACTGGTTTACTTATTATCAATGCATGGATAAAAGTAAAGTGCAATTGGGGACTAACACTGAATGCGATGTTATAGATGTTGGTGATATTAAAATAAGAATGCATGATAGTACTATGAGTACATTGAATGGAGTACGACATGTTCCAGAATTGAAAAAGAATTTAATTTTCATGAGTGACCTAGATTCAGTCGGATGCAGGTATTCTTTACGAGGTATAGTTCTGAAAATTATTCGAGGTACCTTGGTGATAATAAAAGGAATCAAGCATGGCGGCCTGTATAAGCTTCAAGGTGAAATAGTGACAGAGTTCGCTATAGAGACGTCAAATGCATCTGTTCGAGAGTCATAATTGTGGCATCTGCGTTTGGGGCACATTAGCGAGAGAAGCTTGAAAGTTCTAAGTGAAAAGAATTTATTGTGTGATTGTATTGTTGACAAACTAAATGTATGCATGTTTTGTGATTTAGATCAACGGCAGAAAGTACAGTTTAGTACGATTGTCAGAGAAACCACTGAAATTACAAAACTACTTTACTTGTAAAACTACTTTACTTGGATGTTTGCAAGTTGTCGCGGTTTCCTTCAAGGAATAGTGTCATATTTATGTTAAAAGTTGTTGATGACTACTCGATAAGGACCTGGGTGTTTGTGCTTAGGCACAAGTTTGATGCTATTATCAAGATCAGGCAGTTGAGAACTTTTATCGAAAAGGAGACTGGTAAGATGATCAAACATGTACGGACTGACAAAAGCATGGAGTTTTGCTCGGAGCTGTTAAACAAATTCTGCATGTAGGAAGGTATAATGAGACACCGCACTAATGCCAATGAACCACATGTTGCAGAATTAATGAGTAGAACTTTACCAGCGATGACCCATAAAATGCTCTCTAGTGCTGGTATGGCTAGCAGGTTTCTAGTAGATGCACTTAGTATGGCGAGCTACCTAATGAATAGATCCCCATCGACTACGATTGGATGTCAGACTCCCGAAGAAGTGTGGTATGTAACATTGCTGATTATTATGATATTAGAATATTTAGTTTCCCATGTTATGTTCGAGTCAGTGATGATAAGCTCGATGGAAGGACAATGAAGTGCATGTTCCTAGGCTATGCACAAGGTGAACTTGGTTATCGGTTGTGGTGCTCATAATTAAATTCACCTATTATCAGCATAAAAGTCATATTTGATGAGTCTCCAGTACTCCAGGCTAGGAGTGATTATAGCAGTGTTAATACGGATCATGACGGTGTTCAGCTTGAGGTGGAGTTGCAACCAGAAACTCTTGAGGTAGTGAGTACTGGCGTGGTAATCGACACAAATGGTGTTTGTAGCCAGGTGAAGCCTATAGAGTCAACAGTTGTTGTAACTACTGATATTGATAAAGTACTTATTCGATCTCTTGACAGATATGGATGCAACGATAGGTTTGCTTTATTTGTGATTAAAAAGGTTGTATCGAAAAGTTCTTGTGGAGCAGTTAAAGGTGTATGTGCAGTTGGTGTTCTGATGAGATCCTTGATTATGGAAAATTTTAAGCGCGACCTTGACTTAAAAGACATCTGTGGTGGTTGAGCCCATTGAAGCTATTAGGATAGCAGCGATGCTGTTCAGATTATCAACGAAGTGATTACGATTTGGCTCCAACGTCGAGCTAATGTGGAGATTATTAGAATATGTCTTGAGTTTGAGCCTGAAACGAAAATCCGAATTTCAAAGATAAATATATCTTGATCATGAAAGTTATCTTAAAGATAACGGATGTTATTTTAAAAATGCAATCAAGATTGGATAAAGTTTGTTCGAAAATTTGTTTGGGCGTAATTGAATATAGCATGAATTATCAAAGTCCATATTGGACTTCGTACCTTGGTCTGAATTTTAGTAAGAAAAGAAATTGACTTCTAACAAAAGCAGGACAAGAAAGTCCAAAGGAAAAAAAAAAGGGAAATTTAAGAAATTTCCATCCAAAAAGATAACTTCGAAGATTCTCTACTACCATGGTATATATGGGTGCCCTTGAATTTTACTGGAGATGCTGTTTCGTGGAGCAGAGGGTGTACTGTTGGTGGATTACAACAAGAAGAGTGTTTTAGCTGAAAATCCTATTTTGAGATTTTGTGTAATAACTTTATGAGATTGAGAGATTATTTTGCGATGAATTGGGGGCTAAACAATTTGATCTTGAATGTAATTGGGCTTGGGAAACACTGAGAGTATTTGTGTAACACGAATGTGATCTGTAATCTCTGTGTATTGCTCGTTCTATAGTAGAATTCATCGCTGATCTCCCCGTGGACATAAGTCTTTATGATCGAACCGCTTATATTTGGTGTTCGATTTACTTTCTCTCTCTGTCTATTTATTTAATCGATCGCTTGATTCCGCGCAACAGCTAGTAACCTTTGAGAGGGGGAGGGAAAGAGAGAGGGGGAGAAAGGGTGGAAGGGGAGAGAGTGAGGGAGCGAGAGAGAGAAAGAGATAGTCCCTTTCGATTACGCGACATTTGAGAACATTCCTCATGCTTTTGAGGGTTAATACTGTGAAAACCTCAAATCGATAACATGTGATAAATTTATCCCAAACTATTTTTTTTACGATAAAAAATCTCAAATTGGTACACTTGTGATAAATTTACATCAAACTATTTTTCTGACCACCAAAAATCCAAAATTAGTACAGTTATAATAAATTTATCCAAAACTAATTTTTTTTACCGTAAAAAACCTCAAACTTGTACACATATGACAAATTTATCCTCTGTTAGTTTCCGTTAAATTGAGTTAATATCATGAAAAATTTTAATTTGACGAACCGGTAGCAAATATAGGGTAATGTGTACACCTGACAATTGCCACGTGTCATCTAATTCAGCAATTCGATGGTAAAATTTAAGGAAAATTAACAAAGGGTAAATTTATCACAACTGTAGTATTTTGGGGTAAATTTTTCGCGGGTATACTAGTTTGGAGTTTTTCATGGTCAAAAAAATAATTTGGGATACAATTATCACAGTGTATCAGTATGAGATTTTTAGTGGTATTAACCCTATTTTTGATATGAATTACCGTACCATTGAAGTGTTGCGAACCATCAAACTATGTACAGGGGCACATGATAATGAAATAATTGTTTCTTCAATGACCGACAATAGGATAAGTGATCTTTTAACCTTGTGTACATTGATTTGCATTAGTACTCAACGTCGACAAATAAGAATCCATGCCTGTTCAGAGACATCTAACGAAGTTGAAAAAAAAAACATATACATGCCGAAAATACTCTTCGTAACGTTCATAAGCATTCTATCAAAACATTATGCCTATAAAATACTATGTATGCAAGGTGTCTCAATTTTTCTAGATACTCTAATGTAATTTTGTCTAAAGGCATCCGATTACAACTTTCAGGAAAGCTATTAAATTCATTATGGACTCTTCTATTGAAATCTGTCGTTAATGCACTTTGCTATGGTAAATTTTTCAATGATTCAGTAGAAATTTATGTTTCTTTATCCATACTTCTTCAGCTGTGGGATGAACCCCCTAGTCACAAGCCTCAATACATATTAAGAGTGCTCGAACTGAAAGTCTCAATGCACAAGAAGAGTGCCTTAGTTGAAAGATATAGGAGAGAGGATGGTGTGACAGCTCAAAGCTGTAATAGAGATGATTAGTCTGGCGAAGTTATTTGATTAGCGACATATCTAAAATAATACAAGCAATTTTGAAACTTAATTTTGCTGCTTAGTGGTAGATCTAAGATATACTAAGTGCTCAACATAATAAACATTGAGTTAACATCAAGTAAAATTAACTAATTCTTTATTTAGCAAGCATTACCCGTCACAATCCTCTCAGAGGGGGTCTTTTCCTTCCACAAAGATTTAGAGGTACTGCCTATCAAAGGTTCGAACCTCCTAAGTTCGGACCTCACGTGACGTTCAACCTTTTCTATTAAAGTTTCTTTGAACTAATTAAGGCTACTTTTGGTGGACCGGATAAAAGCCATGGCAGTCCTCCTGGAGGGGGTCTTTCTTTCCACAAAGATTTAAAGGCACCGGCTATCAAAGATTCGAACCCTCCTATGTTCGTACCTCGCTGATGTTCAACCTTTTCATTTAAAAGTTTCTTTTGACCTAAGGTTGTGTTTGGTGGATTGGGTGAAATTCAGAATATAATATATTTTATTCTATCAGGACAAAGTCGGATATCAAGGGGTATAATCTGGATAAAAAAATTCTGGGAGGAGGGGGAATAACCGAATAGGATTTCTCTTGTTTGGTTTTTTTTTTTTTTGTAAAAACCTACGCTCTCCTTGTTCACTCGCGTCTTCCACATTAAAGTTTCATGACAACGCTTCATGAAATAGCAGATAGTCAAAATGTGTCATGCTCCGCACCCATCAGCATTTGAACATATTTTTCTTGGTCGTTAAGTTGTGACGTCTTAGAACGCATGACCGATCCATTCATTATTTTTATGTTTCAATTAAACGCGCATGGAAGTGATTCACTCCCCCAGACAAACATACAGTATGGATAATAAGAAGAAAAACTACCAAAAAAACATATAGCAAAATTTCTTTTCATGTAATTACTGTTAACCCTAGGAGGACTGCAATATATACACGCTTATCGCAAGGCCACTCCCTACTAAGCCACGTATGCAAAAAGGGTTGGGTGGTTGGGTTAACCTAATTTCGCTACAACAAAGGCATCCTAAAAAGATACATCTTTAGTACTTATCACCACCATTGACCATAAAATAACCCGGGGAGGCTCTGGATCATAATCCTCCTAGTCTTTCGGAAGGTTCATGTTCTGGGGGCTGAAAATATTGTAACAACAATGAGAATAATTCTTAGCAAGTTAATGGCCCAATCCTCGATTAGGTGGTTAACTCAGCTCGGATGCATTTAGAACCTGCAAAATAACACAATATATACAGGTATGCTATCATATATTCATAGGCAACTTTACTTTGCCTTAGCACGCGCCTTGCACGTTACATCCCACCATAAGTAATTCAATGCAATTAAATAAATAATGCAATCAGAACAAACGTCAACCCTCTCGTGCAAAGTACGCTCAAGCATACTCTCATTATGACGGCCACTCATGGCATGCTTGTCCTCACACTGGGGTCTTTCGGCTCTGCTTGACATAAAATCATTCGATCAATTATAGCCGATCGAGGGCATGCTTGTCTTCTCACAGGGGTCTTTCGAATTGTCGCGACCCTTTTTTGTCGAAGCGAGGGTTAATGGGCCGTCTGGATCTGGTTGGGCGCGGGCCTTGAGAAAGGCCCGTTACCCAAGTCGCAAAGAAGGTATACACGGTCGACCTTCAATGTGGTCTAGTGACATGTGATACGTATACATGCCAAGAAGTCGTCACCAATCGTTTCATGAAAGCTATGATTGGAAACCCTATCGAATATTCGGGGGTTTCTATTCGATTCTGCGAGAACTAGATAAGTGAGATCGATGACTTAGTTACATCAACTATCAGAATTGATGCCCTTTCAGTACTTAAGTTGACTGAATTATCTAAGCCAAGTTTTCATGCAGATAAATGAGGTACGAATCCTAAATCTAAGAGTTCACACATATAGGAGTGACTACCCTAGCACTCACAATCAGTAAAAGAATGTGCGTAAATCAAAAAGCCAAGACATGCGGATAAATCACATGAATATAACATGGCATCCCTAGCAAGGCCCTATTAGTCTAAAGAAGCGTCAATTATGACTCATGAGTGATTTAGACATGATTTGCTTATGAGGGGTAAAATCGTAATTTCAAAGAAATTTGGGACAATTTGCCCAAAAGGGGAAAATTTGCTGTTTCAAATGAAATATGGAGTCAAAAGGGGTAATAAATAAGATTGATCATCAAATTAATCAATTTTCTATTTATCGATAATTTTTAGAATTTTCTAAAATTTTAGAAGGCGATTTACCGTTTGAGAGGTAAAATCGTAATTTTTATAAAATGAACGAGACATGAAAATTCCAGGCATAAGAAATAGCCACCTACCTAACCTATCATTGACAATTTTCACGATTCATTGGAATAAGAAAGACAATTTACCCTTTGAGGGGGCAAATCGTTCTTAAGGAAAAAGGATGAGATTCAAAAACCCAAGCAGAAAGATTGGCCACCTAACTTGCTCTAATCCTAATCTAGATATGTTTGACCTATCTCAGATATAAAGTGGGGACAATTTATCTCTAAAGGGTATAATCGTCAATTTCCTGAAGAAAAGATAATAAATCCCAAAAATAAGATTGATCAGTTGTCTATGGTCATTCCTCAACTTTTGGAAATTTCTAGAGTGTCTAGAAATTTTCTACAAAATTTCCTATTTTTTTATTTTTTAGGATTTTCTAGAATTTTTTTATTTTATGAAAATCTTTTTATTTTTATTAAAAAAGGGAATGGGGTCAAGTCTTAGACCCGGCCCGACTCGCGTCGGATCCACTAGGTTCGCGCGAGCCTATAGGTCCGAGAGACAGCCGGCCCGGAACTGCACTGTGCAGACTGGGCCCACTCTCCAAAACAAGTGAGGCCGGCCTAGGAATGGCCACCTGCTTCACTTAATATCAATACTAAAACGACACTGTTCTATTTTTTTTTTTTTTTGAAATTCAATTTTTATTGAATTGATATTTGAAAAGTACTTTTTGATCCAATGGTCACGAGGCCAACATGTGACCACACCTAGACCGTCCGATCTCTAACGGCCTTGTTGACGTGGCATGCCACGTGGCACCACGTCAACCCCACGTCAGCATTGATTGCGGTCAACGCTGCCGGAGAAAACGATCGGCACCGACGCTAAGTCGTCGGAGCCTCATTGGAGGGCCATAACTCTACCTACAGACCTCCAATCTTGATGAAACCAACGACATTCGACTCGCCGTGACTCCAACTACAATTAGCCTCAACACAGCAGAATCAAGCTAGCCTAGGTCACCTTCTCCGATCGAAACTACTTTCTCGTGAAGATCTGTCCTAGCCATTTCTAGTGCGATCTGACCTAACATATCAATCAAGAAACATCACAAGAGTTCAAGGAAGCTTACTTGGCCGTTGTGGACCTTTGGTTTAGCCTACAACGAGCAATTGAGCTTGCGACATGCTAGAGGGAGTTGAGGGTCGACTCGACAATTTAGACGACGGAACCACATGCGGTCAAAAAGGAAAGTGCTTAGTGACACAAGACAAGAAGATTGCAATAAATATAGCGTCAAATGAATGACTCTAGCTCAGGTTGCCATTAGAGGCTGAGTTCGAACTTGAAGGAGAGTCTCACCATTTTCCGGGGTTTTAGGTGACATCATTGGTCGCGATCGCTTCCTGCGTGCTCTGGAGTACTCCCAGTGATAATCTTTGGCTTCAGTTTAGCCTAGAAAGGCTGGACCAGCACTGCACAGATTCGAGCTCTAGCTCTCCACAAGGCAAGTTGGAGAGCGAGCTCTATATATATATATATTCTGTTAACCTTTAAGAACAGAATGAGCCTCCCTTTGTCAAAAACACGTGATTTTTTTTATATAATCCACCTTTCGAAAATGGACAGTGCGGGAGGAGAGGGTTGGTGACCATTCGTATGTGCAATCACATGCGAAATGGTCACTAGAGTCCGGTTGAGTTGGGGACGATTTGGGCATTTCTCTTATGCTTTTCGATGATCAAATTTCACGTGGATTCCCCTTGCATTTCATCCTTCATTTGGGCTTCCATGGCCAAGGCATAGATCGAGCTCGCCGGTGCAGCTCTAGTGGACCCATGCCGTCGGATAGGTGGCAATCGATGGTGGACGTCATGAGTTACAAAAATCCTCAAAGAATTTCATGGATTACTATCAATCGATTGCCCAATTTCGTGACTGAAATTCACCTGCAAAACGGAAAACAAACGCGGGAATTTGGCTTTGATTTGAACTGAGTTCGCAAGCTAGATCCGGCTCGACCCGCGAACCCGGTTGAGTTTAATTCCAAAATTACCCCAATTCTATGGGGGAATCAATGCAATTAAAACTCCAAATTGAATTTAGAGAGATTAAATCTATCTGAAAAATTGATTTTCCTTAAAATTCTAACATGAATTGATCAAAAACCCCAATTTTGACCAAAGATCTAATTTAAAATTTCTTGAATTTCAAGCCTTAATTGGCCAAATCAGATGAAAGGACCACCACCAATCGATTTAAAAGGGTGAAAAACATTGGACAGTGGTTTCAATTTTTCATGAAAGTCCTTGATTTAAAAGTAATTTCAAATTTATCAATTTCAAGGACTAATTTGCAATAAAATGTGCAATTTTTTCCAATCCCTGCGATTTGAGCAATTTAAGTGAATAATTGGGTTAAATTGCAATGAAGTACAATTGGATTGAATGTCAAGACTCTTAAAATGCCAAAATTGTAAATTAAAAGAAGCACACAAAATTAAACTTGAATTTTAACTTTTGATGAGGTCAAATGACGGAGGAATTAAAAATATAGAACTTTATATATATATATATATATATATATATATATATATATATATATATTGCGACCTGAAAAGCTAATTCTCTTGATTTTTCATTTATTTTCCTATTTTTTTCGACCAAAATTTTTTTATTTTCCTATTTTTTGAAATACTAAAAAAATGTGTAAAATATAAAAAAATTATTTTTTGTTTAAAAATGGTTCCTTAGGCTTGGCTAGGTCACCAAAGTTGATTTTCTAATTGTTTTAACTTTTTATGAATTTTTTTATAATTTTTTCCTAAAATAAAAGAAAAAGACCTGACAAAAAATTAGATGTCAGCATAAATATACCAGGTATTTATCCTTTCGATCAAATATGGCTGATCAAGGGCATGCCCGTATTTTTACAGGGGTCTTTCGGCTGTACCAGGTATTTATCCTTTCAATCAATTATGGTCGATTGAGGGCACGCTCGTATTTCTACGGGGGTCTTCTGGCTTATCTGAGTATTTATCCTTTCAGTTAATTACGGTTGATCGAAGGCACGCTCGTCTTTCCATGAGGGTTTTCCGATTTATCATTTCTCGAATCATTGCAACTCTTATGTCGTATATGCAGTAAATAAATTGCACGTGATTACAAACACATAATTCAACCACCAAACTCGACATACTTTCATAACCAAACATCTTTGAGGATTACCGATCAAATTATTAAGTTACATAAGCCAATTTATATGGCTGTTCCCAAGACAACATTACAATTCAATATTAAATATTACATTAGAATACATTTATGAAAATATTACTTAATTGTCGAAAATTAATTTAATTAGTTACAAAATATCAATTATCAAAATAATTCAATAGCTTATCATGAAAATATTGATAGCTTATTGTACTCGATAGTTTGTCACTAAAAATACCAATAGGTTATCGCACAAGTTGATAACCTATCAAGTCTACTTATCGCTTATCGAGGTAGCTTATCATCTAATAACTAATTAGGTAGTACTAAGTATATTTAAACTAATCTAAACTCATCCTAATCAATTTTATCATACTAATCAAGGGATTGGAGCGATAACTCACCCCACTGCGATTTCGAGAATACCAGCGCGACAGCGGCGGCTTGATCTAAAAAACACACGAGATCACCAAGTATGTCCGAACAGTAGAAAAACAGAATCGGTAGGGCTGTTTCGAGACTCGAAACGACGGTGGGAATGGCTTGAATGAAGCGCGTATGGCAACGGGAGGTCATGGCGACACTTGGGGGAAGTCTTAGCAGGCTAAACATCAGCCGAAGGGGCTGAGATATGCCAAATGGGTGGCTAGCCGAAAACAACAAGGGAGGGGGAGGTTTGGAAAAAAAAATAATAACAGAAGGGAGGGAGGGAGGGAGGGAGGAAAGGAGGGAGGGAGCGAGCGAGCGAGAGAGATTATCCTAAAAAGGCTCCTTGAACAAGCTAGTAACAAAATAAGAAACCCTCATTAAAGCCATGCCCCAAAATTTTACAATCATGATAGTTTTCTTGACTTTTCTTCATAAAGCAAGAAGTACATTTTGGTCATGTCATAAGGTAAGGGTACTTTGATAATTTCACAAAATATAGTATGAAGTACTATACACATTATGAAATGGTATTTTTTACGGATTCGTATAAATTGGTATTGGGTTCAAAAGATAAGGTTTGGGCTTTAGAAAGGCTTATTGGGCTTTAGTAGTTGAGTGGGCTTAACTAGACCCACTTGTGCTAGTATTGGGCCTAGATGGCTGAATTTCACTTGGGCCTGAGGCCCAATGGGTCTTCTTTCGGTCCGCTTCCTCGTAGGTTCCAAATCTCGGCTCTTTGATCCTTAAAACAAGAGTCTCGAGAAAATCGATAAATTCGTATCTTAGTAAGGCGACGTCCAATAGTTTAGTCATGAAATTATTGGAGATTTGATACCCACATTTGAATTCTAATCCATGGTCAAAATCGATCGATTTCGACTATAGCACATCTCAGCTAACGGGCGGCTTTCATGAGTTACATACATTGGACCCGTTGATTCGATATCAATCCATGTTTAAGCTTTCTCGAGCCATGTATGACCTCGATTTTCATGTAACTGTGATGAGTTCAATCATTAGTTTCGATGTACACGATCATTAGGATTGGTTTAGGATCGTTTGCAATCCATACAATGGTCAAGTATAATTACTCGCGATCCAATTGTATAATATCGTTGAAACATTCTATAGTCGTTCCTTGATCAATCCTTAATAGCTCAAAATTGTCCCCGATCAATCCTTATGGTAAAATTATCGATCCATGATTAAGTTTTCAGGATGAGCATACTTATATCCTTAATAATATTTTCATTTTGGTTAGTCTCTCATGAGTGATCAATTTAAAGCGATAATTAATGCATCGATTAAAATCATCATTTTATTACATCTTGAATAGGGTCAAATTTGAAGATGTCACAAAACGTCTTCTTCATCATACCAATAATTCGACGAATTCAACATCCATCTCCGGCAAAGAGTCACAGACGGTTTTGTCTCTCTCACTCCCTTCTCTCTCTGTGCATCAATCTTTGCATGCTTTACAAGGTTCGCGAGTTCCTTTCTGGATTGTATTAGATTTCACGATGCAATCACTTATGGATCTGGCTATATAAGAATGATGGATCAGAAGGAGAATTCATACATACATACATACATGCATGCATGCATAACTTGCGAGTTGTGGTACCCGCGGTTTATTTTGCTAGGTGACTATGTGTAACGGGTTGGATGAACCTCTAATAGCCATACCTTTTTGACGTGCGTGTTTGGTTTAGTTGGTTGTGCAAGTATGGTCTTGTGTCTGTTCTTGTCTTCCGCATGCGCCGTTATATTATGTAATATCAGATTATAACAGAGTACGATTAGTAAGAAGGTGGTGTGCGCGGCGTTGGCTTGACACCCTACCGTCGATAGCGAGGGTCGCCGATAATTGGCCAATGAACGTGGCCAAGCTCGGCAAAGCCCTTGCCTCCTGTGCAACCTTTTCTTAAAAAAAAAAACTTAAATTTTGCTTATTTTTTATTTTATTTTTTAATCTAAGTAAATTATCTTTTAATATTGTTTTGAACTTTTAGCTATTTTATTGCTGACTGGACTTCAGGTGAACCGCGTCAACTTTAGACATAATAAAAAAAGTCAATGTAAAATTTTCGGCGACTAAAGTATACTACAAGTGCCAAAATTTGTGTATAACGCTCGCTTTAGTGCCAAAATATTCAAAATAATAATTTAAATGTCGGGTTTTTTTAATTAAAAAAATGCTCTCTTTAGTGCCAACTTCGATTTGAGCTGCCGTGGCTCTTCGAAAATCTGACGTAGCATATATATTTTTATTAATATATGAGCTAACATAGCTTGTTGAAGTTGGCACTAAAGTGAGCTTTTTCAAAAAAAAATTATTAGTTAAATGATCATTTTTTTTTAAAAAAAAATAGCACTTAAGTGATCATTTTGAAAGTTTTGGCACTAAAGTGAGCGTCGTACATAAGTTTTGGCACTTAGAGTGTATTTAACCCATTTTCGGCCAAGCATATCGGAGTTAGCACTTATGTGATCATTTTTTTTTTAAGTTGACACTTAAGTGATCTAAAAAAAAATTACCACGAAAGTGAGTATCGTATATAAGTTGTGGCACTTATGATGTACTTTTGCCCTTATTCTGTTGCAAAATTTTATTTTATTTTGCAAAATATACACAATGATCTGTACTTCAGAGGTTACTTCTTCAAATATATTTCTGCTTCAGAAATACTTTTGAAGCCCTAAGCTTCTCAATATTTTAGGACGTAGCATGCGTACTCAAATCTAAATATACTTGAAATTTTAAGTAAATGAACATTAGGCCAACTAGAAATTCGTAGAAGAGTGAAATAATCTCATAACCTAATACCAACCATCCTTAATCCAAAGCCAAAAAATCCATTTGACACGTATGGCAAAACGACCCCCAATCTTGTGGTGACCTTCTCTTGGACAAATTTGATAACGACAAACATCACTTGCAAAGATTTGATTTGCGTGATATTTCCTTGAAATAGTTAATTCCTTGAGCGATGAACCTTTGCCTAGTCTCAGACAAGAACAAAAAATTGGACGATAATTGTGTGAAAAAAAATAAAAAGAAAAGGTAAATAAATGTGCAACCGTACACGACCTCACCTATCCACCTCCTTTTATAATGTCTTTTTTCACGTGCCCATTTTCTTTCTTGTGACTAATCATATCATTTCTGATAGTGCATAGCTGGAAAAAAGAAAAAACAAATAAAAAGTATCCAACATTGATTCTCTCTCTCTCTCTCCCTCCCCGAGAATAGCAACCAAAATAAATAGATGAATAAATCTGTAAATTCATAATTTACTATATTAGATTATGAGTTATGATTGTGTCCTCTTATAGAGGCCTATTCATTAATTAATGCCACTAAATTCACCCTTAATTAAACACATGTTTACCTACATTACAAACAGCCTTTAAGATCTTCAGTTTAGCTTGAAGCTGAATGCTATTTGACCATTTTAGCTTTTTCCTCTCTCTCTCTCTCTCTCTCTCTCTCTCTCTCCTTTTTTCCCCCCTTTTGATGCAGTGGTTTGAGAGTAGATAAGTGGGCAATGTTTGATTCTGCCACATATCTTATGATTGTACCCTAGTGATTATGCCAGATTTGGATTCGATAGCCATTAATGGTCCTGACCAGCCCTACAATCCAAAAGAAGATTATAAATAAGCAAGTTTCACAGCATGGTGATGATGATCCATTTCAGCTCATAATGTATTGTAACTACGTTTATTCACCATCATACAAACCAACCATTAATTCCCAATGATACATTAATCATGCTTTAATGTTACCGTAACTACATAGTTAGTAATTTGTCTGCAAAGACATTGTTGAGCTTAAACTGATGTAATGACCTTAATTAGTCATATAGGGATCACATTGCTTTTGCTCCATTGTCATTTTGGTTGGGAACTGGTGGGGATCATGTGGTCTGAATGCTATGAAGTGATAGTTTAGTTGACCGAATAATGTACTAATTAAACTGTCTTTAATGCTTTAATAAAGGGAATTTGTATTAAATCAAATGTAGGATCATTAGTGTTTAAGGATTTTCAGACAAGAAGGTCCTCGGCCCAATAAACAAAAAAAGAAAAAGAAGGAAGAAGAAAGAAGAAGAAAAGGAAAAGTGGTTCATGAGCTTGGGTATAAAAAAAATAATTTTAAAATTATCATTGACATCAAAAACATAAAAAGAGGGAAAGTGCCTCGCTGGGGATTATAATGAGACTTTGTCTTTACATTTTGTGTGTGGTGTAAAGCTACATGGGCTGAGTCTGCATTCCCTGAAAAATGCAACCATAGTTGTGTTTTGGCCTCTTTTGTTTTATTTATGTTGTTCTCTTTTTCCCTGACATGAAATGACAAACAATTCCTCCTCCTCCTCCTCCTCCTCTTCATCATCATCATCATCATCTTCTTCTTCTTCTTCTTCTTCTTCTTCTTCGAAATGAAACTCCAAGGCCCAAGAGATTTCACAGAGATGAGGTTAGCTAATCATGTCCACTCGTACTGTTTGATTCTGTCGCTAGCTCTGAGATTTTTCAGCTGTTCAGGACCAATGTGCAGTAGTTGTCTAATAAATTCAGATTAGTTTGTTCAGTTTTTCTTTGGGATTGGTTTGGTCTCAGATGTAATCACTTGTCATGGTCAGTATTTTTCAGAATTAGAGGTGACAGATGTTGCGGAATTCGATTCTGTTCTCAAAATGAAAGTTTCTGAGATTGTAGCATGAGCAATGTGCAAGAATCTGTCCTGTAATTCCAGATTAGCTCGTTCATTTTTGCCTTGTTCGGATTTCTCTTGTCTCTGAATCATAATCAAATGTCATGGTTATTGTTTTTTTTTTCAGAACTAGAGGTGAAAGATAGCGGATGTTAACTCCGAGTTGATGATCGAATTTTCAGTAAGCAATTTAGTTTGAAAATGAATTAGATCTTGAGCTTATGAATCCCCTCATAGACAGGCAATTTTTACTGCTAATGTCTAGACAGTGTACTTTTCTTGAATATAAGTTGTAGGGTCATCAATTCCCTTATGCCTTGCACTTTTAACAAATATCCACATGGGTCGTTTAGATGTCGTTCGGTGTGTTCCAGTTCATGATCATCAATGCCTAAGTTGCACAGAGACACGACTTTTTGAAGAAGACTCATAAGAAGAAAAAGGAAAAGAAAACCTGTCGGCAATGAATGGGTTCGTCCCGGAAAGATCGACGCCCTGGAACGTGTACGATGGCCCCCATTCTGACACTTCACCGCCAGCGGAACTCGACACCGAAGCTCCGTGGAAGAGCCTCGGAGCGTCCATCAATGCAATCTCTTTCGGCTTCGTGGCCACAGCCATTCTGGTAGCGATGTTTCTCATCATGGCCATCTTCGAGCATCTATTCAGACCGACAACTCCCTCTCTATCTTCTTCATCATCTGAAGAACATCATGTGGCCGAGGTTTCACTGGAAGCAGGACAACCGCAGAAGCTTGTGAACCACGACCAGCACATGGTAAGTCTGTCTTATTTACTCATATAGCATTGTCCTAAGTCGTTCTGGTTCAGCACGTCAATAGTAAACATAGGTTCATCAAATGCTGCCATAGTCACCTTCAGTTAATCTTCAAGAATAATAAATTATGTTTGTGCAGTCAATATGATGGAGAGGGCTAGTTTGATTGTTTTCCAGAGACATAAGTTTGACTGCTACTAGGATTCATACAAGACATCTAAAGAAGGACATGTCTTTTGGACTTTGTCATGTCAAGCTTAATGGTTAATACACTCTTTGTTTGCTTTCTTGCTTGTCTTACCATTTCATGAACCTGAAAAATGACCCCTCTAATGTTCTTCTTCTGATCTTCTTCTGTGATTCTTTTCAACTTCTACTTGCAGATGACAACATCCAATGCTTCAGATTACACAGTATTAATGCCTGGAGAGTTTCACCCCACTCACATTGCCCAGCCTGCTCCTTTACCCTGTCCAAGAGAAGCCGTTTGTTGGCCTTCCCATGAAATATAAATTTTTGGTTGCCCTTAACTAGTACTCTCATTCTCTCTTGTATGTATCTTCTGGGAACTCTTTCTTCAACCACTATCTCCGGCATATTATCCGCGGATCCAACCTCCGGTGATTGAGCGTTGCATCTTGTGGTTCATGTTAATGAGCGGGAACCGGCACTTGTTTGGCGCAATTTAGAAGAAAATCTACAGCTTTTGCTTTTGATTTTTCAGCTCTTTAGAAGTTTCAGAAGATCAATTCATGTTGTGTAATACCCTTTGGGAGATCTGATAAGTGATAATCCCAATTCAACTGCAACCGTGTTTCCACAGGGTAGTAACATTCTGAAAATGTCACTCCCAAACAATATTTACAAGACAGATCAAGATTATTAACCGGGACATAAAAGCAATGACAATGCAAGATAATGAAATATCTTGCCACTTTATCTAAGCCATCCAACTTTATATCATAGAACGACTCATTTTAATAATGTACTTGTACATCCATTTAGGCCAGTTGAGATGGGTTTGGATCGGATTGAAAATAATCCGGATTAAATTATTTCATATTGGTCCATTTTTTATGCAATATGATTTTTTAGTTACCTATACTTGATCCAATCGTACCCAACCCAAATTGGGTCTGCTCTTTGCTTAAATTGCTGCGTCTAAAAAATTGGCGACTCTATTTGGTATTAGCACATCTGAACTTTATAAAATACAATATCAAGAAATTCAAAAAAAGAGGACTCGCCTTCTTGTTGCAAATCCGCCGTTGAGGATCTTGCGGCCACCGGCGAGCCGTCACCACTGCCAGAGGCTGAGCTTCGCCTAGCCATCATCATTGCCGGCTTGTTACCAAGCCAATTGATAACACGGATTGAAATGCCCTTGAGTAGGGAGGCTCTCTATTCATCGAGAAGAGCCGTGAAGGACCTGAATTCGTTCTTGGCTGTGGGTACAATTCCATACTTGTTATTTGGGTTTTGCCTTATTAGACTCATTCCAACTTGTATTTTAAATTTTTTGCCACCTTTATTTTCATGTGATATAGTAACATAAGTTTGAATCTTGAAACTATTCTTGGATTTTCTTTGTTATATACAAAGCTATAACAATAAATTTTCTAGCTCTACAACTGCTAGGAGATAGGCATGGAATAGAGCCGTCGAATGGATGGTCGAGCCGAAAATGGTCTTGCCCATATTGACTCATTTTCATGTAATACAAATATAGCAATACATATCCAACCTGACCTATATTGCTAAAATACTTCTATATTAAATCCAGTTTAGAAAAAAAAATGTTAGAGACTTTTGAAACTATATATTGCTAAAATACCGTGGATAATTTTAGTTATTTTTTAGAATGATTTTGATTCTTTTTATATTCTTTCTTTTCTATTTTCTTCTTAAAAATCTAGCAACAGGCAGTCGACGGAGACTGTGACCGATGACGGCCAGCTGGCAACTACCAATTGGCTGACAACAGGTGACCACTGACGATCGATGGCAGCCCGACCACCCTTGCCAGATTTCATAAGAAAAAAAAAAGGAAAAGAAAGAAAAAGTAAAAAAAATAAAGTAAAAATTAAAAGAACAAAAAAAATGACTTCTTTATGACTCATTTAAACTCATTAGATAACTAATCTAATTATGAGCCATTAACTTAATAATAAACTCATTTATGATCCACTAAAGCTTGTTTTTAAAATTTAAGGCAACTCGTTTATGACTCACATCATTAAATATAGGTTCTAGGCTCATTTTGCCACTGATGTGTTTTGTGTAATAATGGTGCAACCAAAACTTATTGGGCATTTACACAAGTGGATCATCTTATGGATATATTCTAATTATCTAAATTATCTCATTTAATTTTACCAAGCTGTAATTCCCTCTTGCTTTTCAAGCCTTAAAAAAAGGGATTGTTGTGGGGTGGGCCGTTGTTTGTTTAGATTTGTATGGAGGATAGGGTGGATGCTCGATGGCTATCAAAGAATCGGTTGCGTGGTAACTGCCGACTGGTGAGTAAATCCCGAAAACGAATATTTAGCGAATAATTCGCGGATTAGGAAATGAATTAACGATTAACAACCTGCGGTCATCCGATAATCGCCCTCCCTATTTTCAGCAATTCTCCCACAAAAAAAAAAATTTAATCAACGTAGAAAAGAAACAAAGATTAGAAACTGATTTCTGTTCTCGTCTTGTCAAATTGAAAAAACTTTTAAAATCAAGAACATCGAAGGACATGGGAGATGAAGGCGGTGATGGTGGCGGCGGCTGTGGCGATGCGTCGTCGCCGAACAACAAGGTCAAGTTTTTGTGCAGCCACGGCGGGAAGATTCTGCCGAGACCCGGCGACGAACGCCTCAAGTACGCGGGCGGCGAGACCCGCGTTATCTCCATCTCTCGCGACGCTACCTTCTCCGGTGCCTCTTTTGCTTCTCTCTTTGGCAATTTGACGTTGGATTTGTTCGTGTTATATGGAGCCCTGAGCATGTTTTGCTGTTTTGTGGTGGCAGATTTAATGAAGAAGCTGACTGCTACCCAGATCGATACGGAAATGGTCCTCAAGTATCAGGTAGCATCCGAGGATCTCGACGCGCTCGTGTCGGTGAGATCGGACGAGGATCTCAAGCACATGCTCGATGAGTATGACCGTCAGGGGAGCAGCGGAAACCCGAGGCTCCGCGCCTTCCTGTTCCCCGCCAATCCGACCGTGATCGAGAACCAGATGGCTTTGGTGGAGCCGCAAGCGCTAGAGCAGCGCTACATCGACGCCATCAATGGCATCGTCCGGACCGTGCCCATTGTGAAGATCACCCCACTTCGCGTGAACCGCACCGCGTTCAGCATATCCTCCGCCTGCTCTTCACCGAAATCGCCGTCCCCGGACAGCTGCCGCTCTATCGACGGCGGCACCGCCCACGAGACTATCACGTTTAACGGACAACAACACCACGGGAGGCGGCTCCCGATGAGCAAGGTCCACAGCTCACCTAGCCTGTGCAGCCTGGGGAACAATGCCCCGACGAGCAACAACCTGGGCAACCGCCAATGCATTCACCAGCACCATCATTATCACTACCCGAACAACCACAGGCAACCCCAGCCCACCTGCTACCACACTACGAGACCGCCTCAGGACCCCCACAAAGGGATCGGAAGCGAGCGGCTCCACCCGGCTTTGTCGATGGGGAGGGCCGAGGTTGGCAGGAGCTATCTGGTTCAGGGATTGAACCCGCACCACGGGTCACAAAGGCATCACGGGGCTAGCGCGGGAGGTTACAACAACTGCAGCTACTACGATGAGTGCGCAGGTTACGCGAGCACAAGGTTCGACCGGGCGGATAGTCTTCCGCCTAGCCCGAGAAGGGCCTATTGGGACGGATCCTACTACAAAGGGGACATGCCGAATTGACCACGGGATCCGGACAACCTCATTTGCATTTGGCATGACTGACAATACTGTACAGCAAGCTATGAATCATCACTCTTCTGTGCATGTACATGAATTCAAGATCAAGATCCTTTCAAACTCCGTATACCTTAATTTCTGCGGAGACCTTTCATGGTTATCCGGCCAATGGGACCTAGTAGCTGATGAAAGGCTTGCTCGGTCTTAATGGCCCAGCTAAATCATCTCACAGATGCGTGGCTCATTTTGACCAGTCAAATCTCTGTGTTTGTACTTTTTTTTTTGGGTATATAAAAGTAAAAAAAAAATAATTAAACTCTAAAATCTACCATCCCTATTTTTAAATGGAATGTCGGGGTTACTCCTAAACAATTGCCTTTCAGAAATTGAAAAACCACAATGTACTTCCCTCACAAAAAGTAGGAAAAGTTCTACTTTGCATCCCCTTACTTTCATCACTTCTCTAGTTATGTCCTTTCTTTCCGACATATATAACCAAACTTAGGGGCGAGCAAGCTACTAGGTCCTATTAATTTTCGGGTTTGGTCCCCCGCTCATCGACCAAGTTGATGTGCGCTTAGTATTTAACTAGCGATTAATTTTCGGGATATAGAATAGCATTCAAAAGGAGAAATTGACATAACCTCATCATAATTCAACAAGTATTCAGATGAAATCGTAGCATATTTTTCAAGGTAGGATGCCATCGTAATTATTAAAACGAGAACAAGATAATCGAGACAAAAAAGAATTTTTAATGAGGAATATGTATTAAAAAAAAACTATATTCTGCTTTTATGAATTTAAAAAGAAATATGTCCGATCGTGAGGAGTAAAATAAAAGCAGACGAAATCTAATGACACATTGTAGCTTTAATAAAATATGTCATTAACTCATAAAGTGCAAAAAAGAATGGAAGGAACATGATTGGTCTCTTATAAACTCAAAAAGATTTGAAAAGATAATTTCATAATATAACAGAAATAAACAGAAGGAAGAGAAAAGGGGGGAGGGAGTGGCATGGAAGAGATGTTTAACAAAATAAAGATAGGAAAAGAGAAAAGAAACGGAAAGAAGGGTGGGAACGACGCGTGTCCTCTGAAAATTCACCTATAATACATGGGTTGTTATCACCAAAAATCTTAAACTAATGTATACGTGATAAAAAAAAATTTTCACGTCAATTTTTGTAATCACTAAAAATTCAAAATTAATATATTCATGACAAATTTACCCTTCGTATATAGCATAGACTATAAAGAGATAAAGATGTTGGGCTATTATCAGTTCAATTTACGTAATATGCATGCCTTACACAGTTTTTTTTCCTGATATTAACAAAATCAATCTAATGCTTAAAAGTCAAGAGTTGTTTCCGATTTAATTTTAACAAAATTATTTAGAAAATTAAATTTTTAAAAAATAATTACCGATTTGAGTCTCGCGTGCCATTTCAAGAGGCGTGCGAGAGCAGCTCGCCGCAAGTGCTGCCTCTGCAAGCAAGCAAGCTTTGCTTGCCTGTTTTTTTTTTTTTTGCTTGCTTTTTTTTTTCTAGAAGCCACACACAATTTTTTGCTAAACGCTACGCTTGATTTTGTGCAGCAGCAATTTGCTACTGCACAAACAAAAAATATATATTTATTATTTATTAGCGACGAATTACACAACGAACGTGTCGTTGAAAATGTACATTATATATTTTTCGATGAAATTTGCAACAAATATGATGTTTCGTTGTAAATTAGCGATAAATTTTTTTTCTTCACTGATTTTCGTAGATAAAATCTTTTTTTTCTTTTTTCAATTATTTTATATTTTTAGACAAAAAATTATTTTTGTTGTATTTGTTACCAATATGCGATGAATTTCTAAGCTATATATTTTGCAACAAACGTGCCGCAAATTTCATCGCGAAATATATACTTTGAGTCTCACAAAAGCGCAAGCGCATTGCGAGACACTTTGCCGCGGGTCTCGTGCAACACTCAAAGTATATATTTTGCGACGAAATGTGCGGCACGTTTGTCACAAAATATAAAGCATACATTTTCATCGATACGTTAGATGTCACCATGAAGCACACTAAGAATATATTTTGCGACAAACGTGTCTTTGTAAATGTACACTTTATATCATACGACAAACGTGTCACATGAATTTGTTGCAAAATATAAATGTGTCACATGACGAAATTTGCGCAAAATATATAGCTTAGAAATTCATCGCAAATCGGCAACAAATACAAAAAAAAAAAATTAGCGATGATTTGCGATGAATTTTATTAGCGACGAATTCTACGACGAGCGTGTCGTTGGAAATGTACGTTATATATTTTGCGACGAAATTTGCAACAAATATGATGTTTCGTCGAAAAATATACAACGTACATTTCTAACGACACGTTCGTTGTAGAATTTGTCGTTAATAAAATTCATCCCAAATTAATAATAAATATTTTTTTTTGTGCAGCAGCAAGCTGCACAAGAGCAAGTATGGCTTCTAGCAAAAAAAAAAAAAAACGTGCATGGCTTCTAAAAAAAAAGCAAGCAAGCAAGGCAGCACTTGTGCGCTGCTTACAGCAGCAGGTCTCGTGCACTCCTTGGAGTGGTGCGCGAGAGCCAAATCGGTAATTATTTTTTTAAAAATTAATTTTGTAAATAATTTTTTTAAAAATTAAATCGGAAAAAAACCCTAAAAGTCACTTATATATCTTTCATAAAAATTATTACGGCAGTGTAAATAAAGGCACAACATATGTTTGGCATTGACATTTAGTTCACTCTTTCCTAAGGAGAACCCACTCTAGCCTGCAGTGCTATAGTAGCTCAATTTTACGAAAACAAAAACTTAATAAATTGCACGTGCAAAGAAAATAAAAAGGGAAAGCTGATTAGTACATAATTGGTGTTATTTTCAATCACAACAAACAAGATGAACAATAAGTAAAGAGTTTTGAAGTTGCAAAAAGACAAATCGTACGATAGCATCGTGCTGCCGCCCATAATGTCGGCGTTAATGGATCCTAAATGGATAAGAGTTCTTCCAACAAAGGGAGTTTAGATGACATGAAGCTAACTCCAATCTCTCTAAGAGAAGGCTCGAGCAACGAGTCATCCGACGTAATGCTGCACCGTTTCCGACGAACGTCGAGGGTGCGCATGAAAACAATTTTACCTTTTCGTTTCCCTGCCAAATCGACTTTTGGCAAGAAAATTCATTTGGTAAAATTCTATTTGAAGTAGATATGCGTTTGGTAAAAAAATTGACTTATGGTAGTATATTCTATTTCTGATTGGATTTTTTATTTCTGACAAGATTTTTGACCAACTTCGAGAAGTAAAATTTTTTTACTTTTCCGGCTCCAGAAGTCATTTTCGCGGTCGGCGACCACCGCCACCGGTTGCCGACCACCCGCCACTACCGACGGCGGCCGCCAGTCGTTGGTCATCGCTGCCATCGAACATTTTTTTAATTATGTTTTGAACATTGTCTTTTTTTAATCGTTACCAAACGAATTTCTCTTATCAGAAGTCAATCCGGTCGAGAAGTAGAAAAATCAACTTCTGCTTTTAAGGAGTTGAAAAATCAACTTATTGCCAGAAATTGACTTCGCTGTCGGAAGTGTTGTCATGCGCATCCTGAGTGATCCAACTAATTCTCTATAATTTCAAAGAATCACGAAATATGGGAACAATTTTGGAGAAAAATAACCATTTTGAATAATTTTGACCAAACTTCCATGGACACAATGCATTGCAAACTAGGCACATTGTGTTAGAAAACCAATGTTAAAATAACCACTATGATTTATAATGTTGAAGGAAATTCAAAATTCGAATGACATCACTAAATGTTGGTAAACTGCCTCAAACATCGAGTCTATTTTAAAATTGTAGACCAACAATATATTCAATTAGCAGAGGTACAAATGCTAAATTGGTAGAGGTATAATCGTTGAAACGGCAGAGACGCAAACTATGTAAACAGTATATGAACTAATACTAAAATTGAAATTATACTATGAACAAAATCACAACAGTATTGAAAGGAAATGAAATTGATACAAATATTGAGGCATGTGTTTGACACAGTTTCTTTAAAACAGATTCATCCCCTCCCTTCCCGTCTGTGATTTGAGGTTTCATGAATGTCTGTCTCCCAAGATACAACAGTTAGCAGTTAAAGAGGCAAGCACAGCACTTCAAAGATTTCGGCGAACGTGAGCACTATCGAAAACAATGCAAATGCAGAGAATTGAAAGAGACGAAGACAAGTTTTTTCTTGTTCATTCTAGTGTCCTCTATATCTCATAAATAGAAAGGAAAACCACCTATTTATAGGGTAAGTGGGGCATTTCGAAAATAAAGAAAAAACGGTTGAATAAATTTAACGTTATAACTTTAACTATGTACTAGCATAGTCGTTATGCTTTTAATTCCGTGATGGCAGAGTCATAACAGCAGAGCCGTTATGCTTTAATTCTATAGCGGTAGAATTTAATGCCATTAGTCTGCCGTTACTAATTTAATTCAGTAGCTATTATAATAAATTTGTAACGGTTTGAGTTGGAAAAATTGAAACAGAAAGCAAAAATGAGCTTGTCGCGAGGCCCACTTTTCGGTCCTGCATTTGTGTAGGCAGGTCGTGCCCAAGTTTCAGCTCTTCGAGACTCCGATGGTGTTTGGGAATTGTAACCCTTGTGCATGCGCGCGATGCATAATATTTGTATTATGATAGTTGCCACTCAAAATGGGTATAACTACATATAAAGCATGCCAATGGCTTCTTTCTTTCTAATGTGGGACTAGTATTTTGTCACTTATCACTTCCACAGATATTCTTTGAGAATTAATTTCTCATTTACTCACCATCAAAATATCTCATATTTTCCAACACATTATTTATAGACCAATCTCTATAGCTATTCGAATGAGTTTACTCATTTCCTCATGTCCAAGGAGTGTTGACTACACGGACAATACTCAATTGATGGTAGCATAAAAAAAAAAACAAATAAAAGGCTAATGCAATTTGCTAACTATGACTTGGATACCGGACACTCTAGCGTCCGGATTTTACATGGGACTTGGTCAGACATTCTCTTTTAATTCGAAGCAGCTGAGCAGCAAAAAATTAAGTTCCATAGGCTTGATGAGAAAAATAATGGAATTATAGGGACGAAGGATAGAATTTCTGCCGAAGCGTGTTCTGGAAATATATAGCTCTCGCAAAGATTTAACGTGTTAGATTTCACGTATGATTTGTTTTAGAAAAATTTCACGACGGAGAACTGATGTGATTTTAAACAGTTGCTATATCCTAATTGACTTATAATTGATCTAAGCTTTTGGATGAAGGTAACACTGGCTGAATATGTTGATAGACTTGGACTTTACACTTCATCTTGGCGATGTTTAGAGTTAGCTAAATGGAAAAAGGTTAATTTTCTTATGTATGGCATAAACTACACATCTTCCACGTTTTTAGGACATATACAGAAAAAATGTGGGTAATAGCGGCTCCGTCATGGTGCGTCAGTTGTCGTTGAGTGTTCTCAACCTTTGTCTGCCCTTTCGACATGTTTCGTAAAGGCATGGATCTATATACTTTATTATATGCAACTTGTCATTTATTATGACTTATTATCAGTAACAATTCGCAAAACATTTTTAGAAAAAAAATTTGTGATAAATATTATTTGTCAACATCTAGACTGAAAGAAGCTTATGTCGAATTTGATTTATCCAGATAACTAAAAAAATTATTATTTTGAATACGATTTGTTGTGTTGGTCTTTTATGCAAGATGCTACTGCAAGTACATCGTATCTCATCAACTCCTCTACATACCACTAAGGTCACTTAAAAATATCAGATGACTCGAATTTTTTTTTATTTTTTTTTCTTAAAAAATGACTCACATAGAGCTGCAATCTTTTCTATAGATTTGTCATGAAATACAAATAGCAAAAAAAAAAAAAAAAGAGGAAAAAAAACTCACATTTTATTAAAATTTATTTTCTCGTAAATAAAAATTTGAATAATAATAGATCCGATTGTCAACATGAAAATCTCTTAAGTTGATAAAACCATAATCTAGACAAAACCACATCGACGTAAATGTTCTACCCTGCTATTACGGAGACCCATTATGTGACATATACATACATAGTCCAAAAAAAAAAATAAAAATAAAAAAACACATTCACACGAAGCAGCTGCACTGGAAGCTGGAGCTGCACTCTGTTTTCATGAGCACAAAATCTCTACATCTCACTTCCTCAAAGGATTTCCCTATATTGTACAGATCATTCATTAAGTCAAGGAGTAAACCCAAAAAGAAATAACCTGCACCTTCTATCTTCCTGTACACATATATACTCATTCCCCTAACCCAAAAGGTTTTAAGTAACTGTAGAATTCTGACCCGCGATGATCGTTTCATTTCACTCGAGTTCAAAGAACCAGCTGACGAAGCCACGGTGCACCTAACCTGTGTTCTCTCACTTGCTATCAGTGAAATCCGCGTCGATGACGTCTCCATCCGGACCCTTTTCGCTGGAGGAGTCCGAAGTCCCGGCTCCGGCGCCTGGTGCCGGACCTGCACCAGCGGCACCAGGTTGGCTGTACAGGGACTGACCGAGCTGCATCACCTCCTGGTTAAGCGCAGCCATCGCGTCCTTTATGGCTTGGGTCGAACCACCCGATACCGTGTCCTTGAGCTCCTTCAACTTGGCCTCGACCTTCTCTTTCACAGGGCCGGGTACCTTATCTCCCAGCTCCTTGAGCTGCTTTTCTGTCTGATACACCACGGAGTCTGCCTGGTTCTTCGTGTCTATGGCGTCCCTCTTCTCCTTGTCCTCCTTCGCAAACTTCTCTGCTTCCTTCACCATCCTATCCACCTGCAACAATCAACCAGAACATACTCATCATTGGGAAAATGAAACTAGACTCCACCAGATAAGAAGACACAATTTCATGTCTGACTTGTTTATTCATGAAAATGACTGTACCTCATCACTAGGCAAAGTGCTGGCACCAGTAATAGTAATGTCTTGCTGCTTTCCGGTACCTTTATCCACGGCAGTAACAGAAAGGATTCCATTGGCATCGATATCAAATTTCACCTCAATTTGAGGGACACCTCGAGGAGCTGGCGGGATACCGTCAAGGCGGAAGCTGCCGAGAGATTTATTATCCCTAACAAACTCCCTCTCTCCTTGAAGGACATTAATCTCAACACTCGTCTGCCCATCAGCCGCGGTAGAGAAAACTTCCGATTTCGAAGTCGGAAGAGTCGTGTTCCTTGGAATGATCTTGGTCATGACACCACCTAGTGTCTCCAAACCAAGAGACAGCGGTGTCACATCTAAAAGCACAATGTCGCTAACATCTCCAGCCAAAACACCAGCCTGAGATTAAAAAGGTAAACGAAGATTTCAGTTAAAAGTACGGACTAACGTTGATTATTGAACATACGCAAAACTCTCTGAAGATATTTAACAAACCTGAACAGCAGCTCCAAGTGCAACAACCTCGTCGGGGTTGACAGTGACATTGGGTTCCTTCCCAGTCATCTTCCGAACAAGCTCCTGAACGGCTGGGATACGTGTCGAACCTCCAACAAGGATAACCTCATCCAGATCCTTGAAGGTGAGCTTAGCATCTCTTAAAGAAGTTTCAACTGGTGTCTTAAGCCTGCGCAGGAAACATAAGTCCTATTGACAAACTGACGGCATAATAAGCATTCACTGCAAGCCATGAAGCATCAGGGTGCATGTCCAGTTCTTCCTCTCAGATACCTTTTTTTATAGGTAAAACAGAAGATTACTATTGGGCACCGGCTTGCAAACCCATTTACAGAAACAATGTCAATTAAAGCTTTACAACAAGACAAGTCATCTACCTGTCGAGCAAGTCTGAACACAACTCCTCAAATTTGACCCTTGTCAGTGTATTTTCAATGTGCTTCGGTCCATCTGCAGTCGCAGTAATAAACGGCAAGCTGGACAAACAAAGATTATCATCAGTGACAAGAATGAGGGTGGGGGTGCATATGCATTTCTATCGGTCATGGTAATACCTGATGTTAGTCTGGGTTAGAGATGACAATTCCATTTTAGCTTTCTCAGCAGCCTCGGTCAACCTTTGAAGGGCTTGCTTGTCCTTCAAAAGATCTATACCTTCATCTCTCTTGAAGTCTGAGGCTATCCAATCGACAATTCTCTGCATGGTTAAAGTATTTAAATATTCAGAACCAATATGATTTACAAAAAGGAAGTTGTGTAAGGAGACCTGTAATAGTTGACAAAATAGTAAGAACGCGCTCATTCATACCTTGTCAAAGTCATCGCCACCCAAATGTGTGTCTCCAGATGTTGAAAGTACTTCGAAGACTCCATCTCCAACCTCAAGAACTACATGGCAAGTAGAATCATAAGGTTCATATGAAATCACACAAGCAAATGACAGCAAACAATCAAAGCAGTTTCACCCACTTGTGGAATGAATAAAGACATTCCTGACGTTATATTCCTAGTAGTGTACCTGAGACATCAAAAGTTCCACCGCCAAGGTCGAACACCAGAATGGTCTCATTGTTTTTCTTTTCAAACCCATACGCCAGTGAGGCGGCTGTAGGTTCATTAATAATGCGGAGCACTTCTAAGCCAGCAATACGTCCAGCATCCTTTGTGGCAGTCCTTTGCGAGTCGTTGAAGTAAGCAGGAACAGTGACCACTGCTTTAGTTACTTTGTCACTCAAGAATTTGGAAGCATCATCGACAAGCTTTCTCAGCACCTACATCCAACATGTTATGAAGTTACAATTTAGCATCTAGACCATATACTCAAGCCAACTATCCTTCAGCACATCAAGCAAAAAAGAAACCAGTTTCCAGTATTACAACAATCAGACCACGACACCAGAGCAAACACAGATCATGTTTTGGGTCACCTATAATGCTTTGAAGATTGAGTGTATAACCACGCTAACGATCTTCACCATACTTAGCAGTTAAGGTCTCACAAGACCACCGGCAAAACAAAAGATAATTTAGCAACCAGGAACTCATTAGTCTACCTGTACTCCGCTTAACCGGACAACTCACTTTTAAATACCTTCACAAGCTAACCGACGTGCAATTTGTCCTGCCATCCAATCCGCAAGAAAAATGAAACACACCAGCTAAGCACACAACTCCAACTAACCTAATTTAAAATGTTCTAAACTCTGTTGTAACTGAGAATTATTCCATGAACAGACGATCAAGATCAGTATCCCACTGACCCCTCACCCACAGCCAAGAAGAACATACAAGCTTTGAGTTTGGCCTCACAGAAAATGCAACTGTCCTGTTTCTGCAGTATTCGACTATCTTCCAATTACAAATTGAATTACCATACACTGCAGCAACAAAACCACAAGCCCTCTATCTTTCTTTGCACAATCCTTATATCTCAGAGGAGTTCTATCAGCCCACCAATGACTAACCATCGATTAGGGTGTTGAAACAACACGAATTTATTGAGAACACCGCACGACGAACACAGAACCTACCATGAATTGACAGTCTTCCCTTGTTCTTAATAAGTACACACGCGAAAAATTCCGTTAATGACATGAAATGGAACAAGTCACCAGAAAAAAATATGATGGCGGAACAGTAGCTATTAAAAGCCATACACATCCTCCAATTTGCAGCTATTTAAAATAACAAAGAACTGATAAAAAGACTATCATGGACTATACCTGAGCAGAAATCTCCTCAGCAGCGAATTGCTTACCAATAGCAGGGCACTCGAACTTGACATTCCCATTCTCATCCCTTACCACCTTATACGAAACCTGCTTGGCCTCCTCATCCACCTCGGACATCTTCCTACCGATGAACCTCTTCACCGAGAAAAAGGTGTTTTCCGGGTTCACCACGGCCTGCCGCTTCGCAATCTGCCCAACAAGCCGGTCACCGGTCTTCGTGTACGCGACAACGGAAGGCGTGGTCCTCTGCCCCTCGGCGTTAGTCACAATGGTGGGCTTCCCCCCCTCCATCGCCGCCACCGCCGAGTTCGTGGTCCCCAAATCGATGCCCACCACTTTCTCGCTGACCACTCTCACCGGTCCCACGCTGCTTCTCCTCCTTGTGTTCGGACCTCTGGCCCTGAGCTTCAAGAACGATAGCCTTCTTGAATCGAGAGCCTCTCCGAAAAACAACGACCTTGATCGGCAATTCGGTCTCCTGGGGGTTCTTGAAGACGACCCAGTTCGAGTTACACCCAGACTGTGGATTTGAGCCGCGCAGGACGCCATTTCTACGATTGACACCGCAAACCAAGACGGCGAAATCTCGATAGAGCTATCAAAATGAGTTCTTTCTCTTCTCTCCTTCGAATTTGCAGGGAACAAATGGGCGCTAATTCAACACGACAGTTTTCCTTGACAGGGGTTGAATTTGCAGTTTCGAGTATGGCGTGAGCAGAGCTAGGAGGACGAAGAGAGAGTAATATAGTAGAGAAGTGCTGGAACATGGGAGAATTCGAGAACGATCTGGGTCTCCCCGGGCATGATGGGGACTGGTGGAAAAGTCGAGGTGCTTCTGAAACTTGGCTGCTTCCTGTTCTCTCTCGCCAAGTTTTCTGGAATTTATCGGTGCTTGACAATTTGCCAAAGAGAGAATGAGCAACGCCATGCGACCAAAAGATCATGAGCAAATGCCAGATATGGTCTATCTTTTTTTTTTTTTTTTTTAAATTGCTAAGCATATTTTGTAAATATTTTGTATTAAGAATTAATTGATCGAAGTTTTTGGCTACTTAAAAAATAATCCCACGACATATGGTATCCTATGCTTCACGGGATAAACTCTCTAGCTTATTATCCAAGCAGATGCCGGAAACACCAAGAAAATTATCACTGTTTGTCGTTATTATGAAACATATTGTTGATAAAACATTCTGCAAGTGTCATTAATAGATTAAACTTCAAGCTTTTGATCTATGTCAGCCTTAACGAGCACTTTGACACGCAATTGGTATAGTTCGAATAGATGATTAATTTTGGGAATACCTCTGACATCTCATCAAAGTGCACCAACATCACAAGCAATCTTCTCGAGAGTGTCCTCAACGGGGATAGATGAAATGGTAAATTATTTTGTTTAGGATTCATTTGTTTCATGAAAATTAACATTTCGAAAAATGTTTTTCGAATTTTTTGACATTAATTTTGCAGAAAAAAAGCCAGTTTAGGAAAATATTTTTACTCATGAAAAAAACTCCTTCAAAAGTGATAAAATAAGGGGAAAATGTTTTTGCTTATTTGTAGTACCTCGATTCTTTTACATTTATTTTCCTTTATACTATTTTTCCTTTTTTTTTTCTTTGATGTTTTTCGTTTCACCTTCTTCCTCTTTCCTCTGCATGCGGCTCCTTCCTTGGCGACGGTCAGTAATCTCGGGCTCACTGGGATCGACTGAGCCTTGAGCACGCCTCCAGAAAAAAGACAAAAAAAATATTTAAAAAGTCATTTTTTAAAAAAATTATGAAAAAGAATGCATGGAGATTAATCAAATCCGATTTTACATAGTAGACGGCGGAAAAAAAAATTCAGATGTTTTCCATACTTCCACCAAACACCGATAAATATAGTCATTTTTTTTTCCTGAGAACCGACTTTTCGAAAAACATTTTCTAAAGACTTATTTTTTGCAAAATAAAAGTTGTTATAACTTATCTCATTATTTTTCCGCTCAATTGATTCTTCGATGCCGTGTACCTTCCCCTATTGTGGATGACTAATTAAATTCAATGCATCGTGAATGAGATGGTTCGCATTAATCGAATCAAAAGTCCGATGCTCCAAATTTAGGGGAAAATGCAAACTTTAGAAAGTAAAATAGACGAAAATAAACGAACGATACAGGTCCTCTGTCATGTAATTAAGGACGAGGTCGCCTCTTCTTAACATTAGTAATTACCTGACAGAAGAGAAGGCGATGTATCATATAACAACATGATCAGCGCATGCCAAACTCGTCCGATAGTCATGCTAGAAAATTCCATAGCGTACAAAATATGTTTTGGTAGATACAAGTTGCTCGATGGAAAGAATTTACAGATAATATTAAGAGACCTCGAGGAAGGACCAGATAAGATCTAACCATCGGGACCGTACCGACATCTTATGGGGAATTATGAGTAAAATTGAAGGCAAATTACAGGAGCAATTAAATCCCAATAGCGTCAAGAAGCTCCGAGTGTTGACTCACGGAAACTAATGTATTGGCCACAATAGCACCGCTTGCGGCAACCGCAGGGACCCCGATGCCCGGAAAAGTGGAATCTCCGCAACAGAAAAGCTGAGGGATAGGGGTTGAATGCCCGGGGAAAGAGCCCTTACCTGCTTGAATAGCTGGACCGTATGTTCCTCGGTTTCTTCGAAGAAATCTTTGATGCGTCAATGGAGTTCCAATCAACTTCACCTCGCATTTGTCCCTGCTGAATCCTGGTCCGAGTACACGCTCAACGGCTCTCCACATAACCTGGTGGATTAATGAACAAATTAGTGCTTTTCTGCTTTTGACTTGAACAAATTAGTGTCTTTTCTGCTTTTGACTTAAAAAGTTTTACCAAAGTTACTCGACGAGGAAGAGCAGATCCAAGAAGTAGTACCTCTGATCTTTCGACTTTCAGTTTCTTGTACTCAGCACTGCTGCGATCAAGTCGTTCCCAGAGTTCATATGGTTCCGTACCAGGAGTATAAGCATGTAGCACATGTTTCCCTGGCGGTGCCAGATCTGGACTTAGTACGCTTGGTACAGATAATAGAACGACATTCTGATCAGCGTCGACTCCTCTTTCCCAGTCATTCACAACTATGTGATGAATTCCCAGATCCTCACATACACCCTGAGAAGGAACAGATTTTCTAAAGAGCTTCAGGGACCAATTAAATGTTGAGACAACAAAAGTTGCGGTTGCAAAATGCGATCAGCCTTTAAGAAAAGGAAGCAAAATATTAAGCAGGACAAGAAACTCATAATTAGACGACCCTGAGGAAGCAAGGAACATGCGGTTCTGCATGCAATCAAATGACCACAAAAACTCATAGAATAAAGCCCTCGAGAGATTTGGATTGGAAACTTATGCATTGTCAAGAAATTGCATATGGCCTTCATTAGCAGTAATATCTAAAAATAAGCGGATGCAGAACTTTGTGGTTAAACTCTACTGCGGTGACAATACTGTAGGGGAGGTCCTGCGGAAAAATAGCTCGACGCCAGGATGATAAAAAGCGTAAACCTCTCATTCTTATTACTACTTTTTCATATCTATTGAAAAAGGGGAAAAAAAAAAGAGAGGAAAAGGTCGTTTTATCCAAAACCCCCAATTCACTTGGTAACATGTTGCATTGGTTACATACGAAGTAAGCAGGATAGGGAGGCCACATCACATATGCCAGAACCTTTTTCCCTCTATTTTTCAATGCTTAAGAAAGTATAAAGAGAAAAAAGACATCCTGCATCCTGCAAAATTAGAGAGCAGTAGGAGCAAGTTGGACTGAGAAAACTGGCCCCTAAGATATTTGCAATGCTCACCTCAGCATCAAAACCGAGATGAAGATGCATGAAAGATTCGCACTGTGGAGTCCTCTTAACCCTGTCTGAATACGACTTCGGGACAACATCCTCAGGTAACAAACCTATAGTGTCCCACATAGATGCATTGCTGACGACAGCTTTCTTAGCACGCACGAACTGCAATATCCACAGATGCAGTTCTTGAATTTGTGCCGGTCTTATGGTAAAATCTAGTTAAAACAATTTTGAAGTCTTGAATATTCCCGAAAGTCCACTCACTTGACCACTTCTTAATTTGACTCCAATGGCTTGGCCATTTTCAACAACAATCTTTTCCACGTGACTCCTGAGAGAAATCCGTCCACCAAATTTTTGCATTCCCCTGACGAGTGCATCAACAATAGCTCCACTTCCATGAAGAGGGTACTCAAGACTGCAACCAGGTTTGTACCACTCAGCAAACATGTACACCTGAAAATTGCCGAAATAAGGCATCACCTCCCCATTAGGGTGGATGTAAGGTAAAAGAGAATTTAGCTACATACTTCAGCCATCCAAGCAATTTTTTTATAAACAACTAGCCAGCTTGCAACTTCATATAGAAGAGCTTAAATAGCAAGAACTTGGAAATTGTCAAGGAAAGTAGCAATAACTAATAGAAAGGAGGAAATTTTTCTAGATAATATCATGATTCAACTCAACCATTTGATCGCCCCATTGTTTCTAAAGAAGTAACTATGGTGGTAGTCAGGTAGTTTCTGCAAGTAATGAACGGTATCCGAAAGCAACTGACAACACTGCATAATACAGTACAATTTAAGACCATCAAATGATTAACTATGTTTCTAAATTAATAAATAACAGCTACTTGACTTCTAAAATATATCAAGTGACAGAAGATTAAAGTTAATTAGCAACAGGGTGCATTGTTTTAGGTTTTAAAGTCACATCGATCAATCAAGATCAATACACAACCAGCAAATACTCTCTTGAGAGATCTATGCCCAATCATTTCGTAACCTGTTACAATAGCGATAGCCTATTCACACAGAAATAGTTACACAAGTACCACCAAATAAGTTCTTGAAAGAGAATATTGACATTCCATAGATTATGATGACCAGATGGTAGGAGCAGTTCAATATCTAAAAGCCTTATAGTTTACCATCTCTGCTGAGAGTATACCATTAGATTTCACCCCCGCAAGAAGAAAGGCAAGAAGGTCCACCCAATTCCTTATAAAAGGATCTTTCAGTTCCAACGAGTCGATGATTTCTGAGAAGGGTCTAAGAAGCTTCGTGGCACCAATAGCACCCTGAGGTCCCATTTGGATGAAAGATTTCAATAGAGATGGAGCATATCTAGCGGCAGCAGTGGAAAGGACACCCAAATCACCACGAATAGAGAGAGGAGGCAGAGCCATCGCAGTTGCAGACATTGGAAGCACTGCATCCTGCAAATTCATTCTGTGTAAGAGAAGATCAAACTGTAGCAGCAAACTAGCAAAAAGAGATGCACATCTTCAAATTCAAGCAATCAAATTCTATACAGATAAATTTTTCAGTAAAAGATATCAACTATGTCATAATATTACTGATCAATTGTAAAAGAGCGGAAAACTCAGAGCAGCCAACTTAGTTAATTTGTGAGTAGGTGGGTCAACATCAATAGAAAGGGTATTTTTGTTTATAAACCAATCTAAAATCTTCTTTTGGTGTTGGAATCTACAATACGATCTTGTTCTTTATTTACAGATAGACAGAACGGAACAGTAAATACCAGGAGCTTTTGCCATTCTTGCACAGCATTTGGACTAGCATACTTCTCGAGATCCTGGAATAAGATTCATTTAAAAGCATGAGCAGAAACACACTCTCAAATGATAGCAGCATGGGGAAATTGACTGAAGATCTCCACAAACAATATCACCAAATTGACCAAATTGCTATCAGTGGACCCACATTACTTCTCACAAGAACATATAAAGCAATAATACAGTTTTCTCTCTTTAGAATATTAGACAATTCGATGTATATACTTGCCACTTTCGAATGCTCCCTTAGTCTGTATAGCATCCAATTTGGGAGGCAAATTACGGACTACGGTCTTCTTCTTAAATCAGAACAGAGATCTGTCGACATTTGTAATGTTTAATCCAGGCAAGACTCCTCTACCTCGTACAAAAATTTTCAGTCAACAACTACAAGTATCTAGAAGGTTCTTCACAAGGTACCTCGATTATGCGTGTCCATTTCTTCAATGTACCTAAAGGAAATGACAATCTTCACATTCTCAGCCATGGTAATCAGCTCAATGAATACTTTCATCATAAAAGGTTGGTAGTTGTCTTTTGCCATTAAGACCATTTCTGTTGTTTAATTTAATCCTGTTCAGCTCATGTCAGACACAAATAGCCTCATCTGGGAAAATCTATGTAAAGACATTTTTTCCTCTTGTTATTCGCACTATGATGCCTCGCTTCATAAATCCTTTGGGCAATAAGTACTCTATATTAAGCTACCTTGTTGTCCGTTGAAAGTGATGACCAGCTTTTTGCACATTAGCATCCGTATATTTGACAATGGTGAGCACCTTTAGACTTTCAACTAGTTCAATCTCAGCTGTCTGGCTATCAGCTTATCCATTTAATACTAAGCAGAACACGATATATCACCATTTTCTTTAACCTTCAATTAGATAGACTGGGTATATATCACTTTTAAAACTGACACAACATTCATATATTAATAGATGCATTAAAGCTAAACCGATGGTACACGATACTATAGATGAATAAAACCAAAGGGATAAGAAGGATCCACCTTGAAAAACTCCGTTGGACCAATACGTGACAAAAAATCACCTTCTGGTATATACACCATCCAGGAGTCATAGTTAGCACATGGAACAGACTCTCCTAATGCATCTAACACCTGATACATAAGCAATGCAATTATCATATCATCCAGAGATTGAAACCATCCAAGAGTACACACATGGAAAAGCGGCTAAACACCAACAATCAACACTTGACTCATGCTAGAAACAAAATTGAGCAACTTCGAGTGATGGAAATCAGATAACCTGTGCAAGGGGATTCGCCTGAGGACCTCTAGCTTGGAAGCCAGAGAACAGAGAAGGACCGGAGTCGAATCTGTAACCCTTAATGTCAAACGCGTGGGCGGCACCTCCCGGTTGGTCGTGGCTCTCTAGAACGAGCACGTCTTGGTTATATCTGGCTAGAAGCCCAGCGCAACAGAGACCAGCGATTCCACTTCCAATGACGACGACATCGGCCTCAGGCTTCCCTGACACCCATACCATAACTTCTCATTATCAAAAGAACCCAATTCAAGCATAAAATCCCGTTCAGACAATAATACACTATCCAAATAGCGATTTGAACAGCGAAAACTAATGCAATCTGGATTGAAATCAAAACCCAACCCATAAGCATCTGAGAAAGGGTAGCAATCACCAATTCCCAAATATATATATATATATATAGACACACACACACACATCCATCAGTGTTCATATGTTGTACTTGACTAAAACAGATAGTAGCTGCAAAATTACGGTCACACCCAGAAGCAACTACGCTCATCTAAACGACTTAAATCCCCAATCACCTCAAGTTTGTACTTGCATTTGCGAAGGATATAAAATACACGAGCGAAGATAAAGGAGGTAAAGGAGGACCTGGGAGAGACTTCTTCTCCTCCTGCGTGGAAGGAGGGGATTCGTCGGTGGAGATTCGCGCCAAGACAGCTCGCTCCCTCCAGGGATTAGCAGCGCATTTGAAAGGAGAGAGAAGAGGACACCATTGAAACAAGCCTTGCACGCTCGCCAGCCCCATATTGATTTCTGGGGAAGATGAAGAAGAAGTGAGCAAGTGAAGTAGAAGTTGAAGCTGCTCTGCTCTGGGAGACTTCAATTTGGAGAGAGGCTGCAGTGCAGTTGCTGTCGTTTGTGGTCGGGTCGTGTCGTTCCGTCTGTAGTTTCGAGCCTGCCACGTCGTCTCCTGTTTCTCGGGTGTTTGAGGAGCAAGAACGACAGGGGCGCTATTAACAGTACAGCATGATATCCGATTGTCATTAATTATATGATTAGTTATGCAATAAAGGTAAAAAAAAATTATGATTTTATTTTATTAAACTTAAATTTGAAACTATGAGATAAATCCTATTGATATTTCGTTGGAGCGTACCCTTTTTAGCGACGCGTTGCATCGGCGCCCGGGTGTAGCGAAAAATGAGCAAGGGTCTTTGCACCAAGTTAGGTGGGTGCAAGGGGTAAGGAAGCTAGTTTTGGGCCATTATTCCCAAAGTGATGCGCCACATCGGTGTCCAGATGTGCTGATAAATGAGCAAGGATCCTCACATTTATGTGGGCGAGTGTGGAGAGCAAGAAAAGCCTATGGGGTAGTGATTAGATTGGGAAGTTGAAATGTAGGAACCTTAACTGGTAAATTGAGGAAATTGACAGATACTTTTGCTAGAAGAAAATTAATATTGATTGACTGCAATATACTAAATGTAAAGGAGAGAAGGCTAAGGAAGTGGATGACACCGGATTCAAGTTATGGTATACAGGCACAATAAAGAGTATAAATGAAGTTGGGATTCTGATCGATAAAAATTTAAAAATTTCAAGGATAAAGTGGTTGATGTTAAAAAAATAGGAGATAGGATTATTTTAGTTAAGCTAGTAGTGGGGGATTTAATTTTAAATATACTTAGTGTGTATGCCCCTCAAGTTGGACTGCAAGCGTCCAAGAAGAGTAGATTTTGGAAAGACCTGAAAGATATTTTAAGGCAGATACCACACGAGGAGAAGGTATTCATAACAGAAGATCTAAATAGACATGTCGATCAGAGTAGTGGAGGTTTTGACAGAGTTCATGGAGGTTTTGAATATGGGATTAAAAATGAGGTTAGCGAAGATATCTTGAGTGTGGCATTAGCTTATGATTTGGTGTTAGCAAATATTTTTTTAGGAAAAGAGAATCACATCTGATCAATTTTCGCAGTGTTCAAAATTGTAATCAGATTGATTTCTTTCTTGCCAAGAGAGAGGATAGAGCTTCGTATGTAGATTGTAAGGTATACCCTGGTGAATGTATAGTTACACAACATAAGTTGGTGGTCTTAAAAGTTCGATATAACAAAGTACAGAAGATGAAGAGAAGTGTGCAGCACCCCAGAGTAAGATAGTGGAATTTACATTAGGAGAAACAAACAGAATTCAAGAAAAGAATGCTACAGGAAGGACCGTGGCGAATGGAGGGCGAAGTAAATATGATGTGGAAAGAGATGTTTAAATGCATCTAGACAGTGGCAAAAAAGGTGTTAGGGGAAAGTAGAGGGAATGGACATCAAACAAAAGAAATCTAGTAGTGGAATGAAGATATGCAGGAGGTAATTAAGCAGAAGAAGGAGTGTTTCAGATGCCTACATAAATGTACTAATGAAGATAATTTGCAAAAGTTTAGATTGGTGAGAAAAAATGCTAAGAATGCTGTACGAGAGGCTAGAGGCAAGGTTTTCGTCGATATGTACAACAAATTTAGGAGCAAAAAAGGAGAAAAAGGCATCTGTACACTTGCAAAATCAAGAGACAAGAAAAGTAAAGTCTTGACACAGGTTAAATGTATCAATGCTGAAAATCAAATACTCTTGATAAGAGATGAAGACGTCAAGGGTAGGTGGATGAGTTATTTTAATAAACTTTTTAATGGGGAGAGCGATAGAAGTGAGGTGGATTTGGAAAATGCTTCTAATGATTCAAATAGAAGGTTTGTGCGTAGAGTTAAAGCACAGAAAGTTAGGGATGCATTAAAAAAGATGAAGAGTAGTAAAGCCTTGGGACGCGATGGTATTCCTATTGAAGTATGGAGATGCTTAGAGGATGCAGCAATAAGTTGGTTGACTAGTCTTTTTAACAAAATCCTCCATACTAATAAGATACTTAATGAATGGAGGAAAAGTATACTTGTGCCTATATACAAGAACAAGGGGGATATCCAAAATTGTTCTAATTATAGAGGCATCAAGCTTATGAGCCATACAATGAAACTATGGGAGAGAGTTATTGAGCATCGTTTGAGAATAGAAACCAAGGTTTCTGTCAATCAATTTGGATTTATGCTGGGAAGATCTACCATAGAGGCTATTTTCTTAATACGACAATTGATGAAAAGATATCGAGAAAGAAAGAAGCACCTCCATATGGTGTTTATTGATCTCGAGAAGGCGTATGATATGGTTCCAAGAAAGATTTTGTGGTGGATTCTTGAGAAGAAAAATGCACCTTCAAAGTATGTCGAGGCAATAAAGTACATGTATAACGGTGCTACTACATATGTGAAAACTTGTAATGGCACATTAAATTATTTTCCAATCACAGTAGGCTTACATTAATGTTCTGCTTTGAGCCCTTACCTTTTTGCCCTGGTTATAGATAAGCTAACAAATATATTCAAGATGAGGTGCCGTGATGTATGCTATTTGTAGACGATATCATGCTTATTGATGAGACCAGGGCTGTGATTAATGCTAAGTTAGAAGTATGGAGAAGTATGTTGGAGTCTAAAAGATTTACGATAAGTCGAAGTAAGACGGAATACTTGAAGTGTGAGTTTGACACGGCAAAAAGAGTAGATCAAGAAGCCGTAAATATGCTTGGACAAGATGTACCAAAAAAAGATACATTTAGATATCTGAGATCAATATTGCAAAAGGAGGAAGAGATTGATAAGGATGTAAGCCATAGAATCAGAGCAGATAGGATGAAATGGCGTAGCGCATTGGGATTTTTATGTGATCGCAAAATTCCTCTTAGGTTAAAAGGAAAATTTTATAGAACAGCAGTCAGACCTGCCATGTTATATAGAGCTGAATGTTGGCCAGCACAAAGAAAACATGAGCATAAAATGAAAGTAGCAGAAATGAGAATGTTAAGGTAGATGTGTGGTCATACAATAATGGATAAGATAAGGAATGAAGAGATTTGACGAAAAGTTAGAGTAGAACCGGTGGCGAAAAAGATGAGAGAGCATAGATTGAGATGGTTTGGGCATATTCTCCAAAAACCCTTAGATGCACCGGTACGAACAGAAGTTTGCTATCGAGAGCATAACACAAAGAAAATACGAGGTCGGTCGAAACTTACTTGGAGGAAAGCAGTAAAACAAGATTTAATGGAATGAGAAATAGATTGGCGTACGGTTTGTCTTATGATGGAGTGGAGGGAGGCTATTAGTATTGTGGAGGGGTAGTGTATAGATAGATATAGATATATACTTATTTATTTTTACACATTTATCTCTTTTCCTTCCCTTGATTCTGCTTTTATTTTTATGATTCTTTGGGGTTCATCGACCGCCGATCCCAACTAATTTGGAATAAAGGTGTTGTTAATGTTGATGAAACTTAAATTTGAAATTTCATAAGATTCTTAATATGATAATTAAATACACTGGTCCTTTTCAATTACCATTTCACCTATCATTTTGAAACCATTTTATAATTATTCATTAAATACCAGTTACGCATACTATTGGATTTTTTTTAATACCAGTTATCCATTCAATCATATTCACATACTTGCAATATATGATTAGCAATCTAGAGGAAGAGCATTTAGGCAGTCATTCCCAATTTTAGCTTTTCCAAAGTTGTATTAACGAGAAAAAAAGAGAGCTCTTTACAGAATTTGACCCTTCAATAGCAGTGTAAACAAGTCGAGCATGAACATAATCCTTTGTTTGTCTGTGTGATGCTCAAGGCACTTCACCGGGAATTGCTCAAAGAGGTGTATGAGCGCATGCCTTTTTTATCTCTAGCAGGCATGTAGGAAGATTTATCAGGATCTCCTAGCTATGTTGATAAACTTACACACACACACATACACACATATATATATATATATATCACATCTCATACTATCCTCGCTGACCAAAGCAAATTCAGAATAAAGCCTATGGAAACCAAGGAAACCACAAATTCAAAGATTAGGTCCAACACTAACATCTTCCAACTATACCATGATAATGTCACCACGAATGCCAGATTTTCAACCGCTCTCGACTTGATTTACCAACGGTATATGCCTAACATGAATATCCATCTCAATTAATTAAAGTTAATTAACATATTCATTGGGAACATTACTAGAAAAAGCAGTAAATCTATTGTGTTGGTATTAATTCAATCATAAACCTTTCAATTGGACCAATTTAATCCTAAAATTTTTGTATTGGTACCAATTCAATACATCCAGCCAATTTAGGCCAAAAATCGTTGACATGGCTCACCAATGATAACGTAAATATTTTTATTTATTTATCTATTTATTTTCTTACCTTTTTTCTCATTTCTTTTTGTCGATGGCTAGCCACAGGTATGGCCGCCATGGTCTGGATAAGGGTCAACCTCACCGACGTTGTCCTAGGAGCTGCCATACGAGACCAACCCCTACCATCCATGGCCTATGACCTGTAACGCTCTGCGTCTCTTGAAACTCGTGACATCTACCTTCAGGCTAGTAATTACTTAGAAATTTCACACATCCTAGTACGAAATGAAATGCGCACACGAAAGACGAGATAACATCTCCGTACAACAAGAAATAAAAAGGAAATTGGATGAGTTAAAAGCACACTGTATATATATCCCGCAAGTGTTCTTCAGTGGAAACAATGGAAGGGAAAAGATAAAAAGATAAAAGCCACACACCCGAGTAAGAAAAATGAATTAGGGCCTAAGTTCAAGGTTACCACTTAGCCTTACCCCAAAGTTTAATATCAAAATGGTTCATATGTTCCTATATCACCTAAACCCCTCCATACAGTCACACGAAAAAACCGCTTGAATCATCAATTCCATCGTCCTCCTCGTCCTCGGGTTTATACTCACAAAATGATTATGACGGCACCTCTTCGGATGATTCTTTAGTGTCCTCTTCGGTTTCTTCCTCATTGTTTGCCTCGTTGTCCTTGTCGGTAGCCTCGATCGTATCAGTAGAGATTTTAATGTAGTTCATATACTACTCAGTAGTTGGTGACTTCGACTCTTCAGGAATGTTCCTCGAACCTCCTACTGACGCTGGATTCTCCACTTTAATCTCTAGACGAGACGGATGACACCAATTTGGAACCACCTCCGATAGAACATCTTCTAGTAGTAGAGGTCCCATCAAGCTGCTGTTTCCCAATCGACGGTACAATGCTTCGAAGCGGTGGGGTTGTAACTCTAGTTTACCTTCGTTTACCCAAATAGTTGTGCGCTTCCTAACGTACACAATACCCTTCCTAGCGGGAAATTCATCAAAAAGCGCGGTCATCTCCTTTGGATCGCACAGTCGGATTGGCAGCATAGTTAATGCTTGGGGTCTGAAAATGGTGTCCCACTACGGGGTGAGATCGACACCTTAGAAAGTGAAACTTAACCCTATACCTCAATACCAGTCCCTCCAGACCATATACACAAATGCCACCCAAAATGCAAGTAATCAATAATGCAATGGCATAATGCATCAATGATTCAAATACGACATCAATCAATAGCAATATCAATAGGCAAGCACGGAAAAACAGTACAATCAACCGCATTTAACTTCAGTGTCCCAAGCTCAATGCACAAGCACATGCAATTCAATACACAATTGCCACCACTTTCTCATCCACCCACATTCTCCTATAGTACTTTTGCCAACATTACTGGGGCTACAGGCCAATCGATGTCTTGGCACCACTGGGGCACAGGCCAATCGATACTTTCAAGGCTCTCAGCCATACGATGCCACTAGGGCACAGGCCAATTGGCATTCTCATTGTTATTCGAACTCACCACCAATCGATACCACTAGGGCCACAGGCCAATCGGTGTCCTCATTATATTTCTCATTAATTTCACAATACTATCATGACACACATAATTCAATTCATAAAATTCACCAGTCATTCAATTCATTCAATAAATCATCCAGCAATGTCCTAGCATTCAGATAAAGGTTTATGAAATACTTATATTGATCAATTAGCAAAATGTCACACAAAGTGACTCTCCTCAATGCCACAAGTATGAAATCTTTAAGAATCGTTTGTCAACCTAGAAAGGTTCACCAATCTTGAATCAAAAGTCATTGAATTCTCACTTCCTTTAACCCAATTTCTCATTAGCCACACAATTGATAATTCAAGACGTCTTATTGATCAATTGAACACATATCAAGACTCCCATGAACCCTCAATGTGTTCGGTTCATATGATCACACACAAGGTAAGATATAACTTAGGGATTTATGCATCAATTTTGCCTATAATTCACTCCTAACCTATGTAGCACCGATACTATATGGGATACGATACGACACGACACGCCGACACAACAATTCTAAAAAAATAGAGAATTTCAACACGGTGGGACACGACACATATTTATATATATCACTATGTTTATATGTCATAGTTATTTAATATTTGACATGCAGATATTATTATTTTGCAGAAACGGTGATCCCAAATAGTAATTTCAAACTTTTAAGATCACAACATATTTAAAAATATTTTTTTTACCAGCCGGACGTGTCGAGACGTGTCCACTACGTGTCGGGATGTGTCCACTACATGTCGAGACGTGTCCCAGATGTGTCAGATACGTCTGTCCTTTTTTGTCAGTCATCCGAACACGTGGTCCCCCGTGTCCGACTGTGTCCAGCCTTATTTCCGTGTTCGACATGCAAAATTTCTCATGGTCGGCATGTCCGTGCTACATAGCTCCTAACTTCCAATCCACTTCACATACTCATTAACACCTCACATCATATCTTATGAGACATTATGAGTCAATTTTAAGTCCAATTACCGTTTAATCAACCCCCAACAAAACCAGCCATAATAGGATTCATAACAAAACAGAATCAATTTTTGGTTCAAACCATTCAATCAAACTATAACTCAATTTTAAGCTTCAATCCTTCACAACAAACTTGCTAAGACCTTCATTTATGTATTGAGGAAGCTCACCAAGTAATTTGAAGCGAGACCACACTCCAAAGACCCCTGAACAGTTCGGTATCTCCTTGATGGTCGACAATCAGTTTTCTGTCCAATTTTGATCACCTATAATCAGCCATAAAAACCTATTTTAGCACCATCAAATTTGCAACCACAGATCATCTAACCTAAGTACTAGATGTTATGAAGATCTTCTAAAATATTTGAGCCCAATTGAAGTCTCTAAGAGGGTGAATGGAGGCCTTACCCCAGCTCGTGCAGATTTCGTTCGGTTTTGGTCTAAGGACTAGTCGGAAAAAATCACTCAACAGAATGTCGAGCTACCACTTGAAACGTGTCAATGACATGTTGATCTTGCTCTTGGTGGTCGGCACATGGCCAGGCGGCGTTGGAAGAGGGCCAACGAGCAGATCAAACGGAGGGGCAGAAACCTGTCTTTCTGGGCAGTTTTCGGTAGTGAGCAAATGAAGAGGAAAATGCAAGGGAAATTGGTAGGGATGGTATACACGGCTGATGAGGCTTCAAATGGATGTCTCACACAAATAATTGGGGTTAATTTGACAAGATGAAATTAGGTGGGGATAGTAAATGCTTGGATCTCTCAATGGTTGACATGTGGCATGTGTATAATAATACAACCAAAACTTTGACTCTCCTTTGACTCCTTACTCATAAATTTTCGGCAACCTATGGGGAAGAATAGCATGGCCATTTTGACCTTCTTGAATTCTTAAGACAAGGCAAATGGTCGAGGGGCAAAATGATAAATTTATATTTTCAATCTAAAACTTCACTTTTCCAATTCGAAATTACCATTTAGGGAGATGACGCCAAATTCTTATCTAGAACTGTAATTCTCTATTCCCAATTGCCAATTTTAAGCTTCCATTTCATGAATATTCATCCATTGATTGTAACTTTGGTTTGTCTCAAACTAACGGACGGCTCTTGCAGACGTTACGCGTATCAACTCTGTGATTCTCATCACACTTAGGAAAATGCAAGTTACGACGGTTTTGGTTGTTACATAATTGTGAGAGTCCATCACTAGTTCCGACGGCTTCGATTGTCATATCTCGATTTAGGGAAAATTTACAAATTATACATTGGTTAAGCGGTATCACCCGCGCTCCAATCGTATAACACTAGCATTGTATTCCTTAATCGTTATCTGATCGGCCTTATTGGTTCTAAATATTCTATCAACAATTCTTATGGTCAAAGCGTCATTTCCTTTTTCGAGTTTACTAGGTCCATGCACCTTGTCATGCATTAACCTTTTTTTTTTAATCAGTTTATTCAAGATTGATCAAATCTGAGTGAGACAAAGCCGAAATACATCGAAGATACATTCTCATTCAATAGTCTCAAAATGATAGGAAATTCAGAATGTCACATGACCAGTGGTCGATGGCTAATGGTCAGCCAGCCACCGGTAAAAGGAAATGGGAAAGGAAAAAAAGAAAGAAGAAAATAGAGAAAAATTTAAAAAATGCTTGAAAATTATTTAAAATGTTGATGTTACCTCTGGCGGTATGTAAGACACACATATCCACGTCAACAATTCCGATCTAAATTGATAGATGGACTGAATTGATACTAATGCAAAAAGGTTTATGACTAAATTTGTCCAATTAAAAAGTTTACTACTAAATTGGTAAACAATAAAATAAGGTTATGACTTTTTTGGTATTTCTCTCCGAATTTAATTGAACAAAACAAAATCATAGATAAAATCAACTTATGATAAACTTTTCCCATTGGAACAAACTTTAAAATGTCTCTCATGGCTCCATGATTAGTAGACCTTTCTAATCTAATTCCATGGTTAGCATCAAATTCTAACAAGAGAAAAATATATTAAATTGTTAAGTTCTCTACAACATGAGAAATATTTATTGCCACGCAATGGGAAGTAGGGGCACGCATGATAACACTTCAGAAGCAGAATTTCTGCTTCAGAAGTGCTTCTGAAGCTGAAATCCGTTTGGTAAAAATACTTTATAATTGATTCTGAAGCTGAAATCCGTTTGGTAAAAATATTGAGATTTTCCAATTTTGGAATATATTTCTACTTCTGGTTGAATTTTTTGTCAACTTTGATAAGTTAAAAATTGTAGTTTCTTAATTTCAAAAATCAATTCTTCAACTACACTGGTCTTCGCCGACCAACGCCTGCCTGCCGGCGTCTCTCGACCGCCAGCCGCCTCCAGTTGTTGGCAGCTGTCGATGGTCGGCTGTCGCCGATCGCCGGCCGACGGTCGCTGTTGACACCTAAATTTTGGCTAATTCATTTAGAAAATTTTGTATAAAAATTAGAGGCTACCGTTAGTCTCTAAGGAAAAATATTTAAATCATTTTAGTGTAGTTTCATATGCATTAATTTTCTGCATGCATTGCACTAACATCCACATCTAATTGGATCGGTGACAGGACTTAATGGTTTTAGGGGTCGGAAACAATGGTAATGGAGGAGGGACCTATGCTCAGCCGCCATCTGCTTATGAAGAAGCCCACACGTGCCAAAAAAAAAAAAAGGATTATGCAATGGACCTTCAATATTCGGTCATGCCATTCAATAGTTGACTAAATATTCTCTGCTAGAGAAGTTGGGCAAATAAGGATTCGGCTTGTATTCTCTACACTAATATATTTGGTCTTACGAGCAAATAAGACGAGAAAGAGAAAGAATCAATGGAGGCGTTTGGGAATTTTCCTGCAAGAAAAGGAAAGAGAATAATAATAAAAAAAAAGCCTCAATGCTTATTTCATCTTCACGATTGAATGTCACAATGGAATAGACAGGTCAGCAGGTTGATTGATTGATTTCAATGTTCGTCTATTGCTCCCTTCCATCTATTCGTGTAAAGCGAAGAAGGAAAGATTAAAATAGAGATGCATGATGACGGAACGAATCTGATCATCGAGAAAGTGGATATTCATGAAAACCTGCACAAAAGGAAGTTTTCATACCCTTCACGATCAATTCTCGACGACAATTCAGCCCCTAATTAAGCAATTGACTCCATGTATCCAAACTTGCCAAGGGAACAGGAGCTTCTCGACGACAATTCAGCCCCTAATTAAGCAATTGACTCCATGTATCCAAACTTGCCAAGGGAACAGGAGCGGGGTGCCCATTTCAAAAGGAAGGAGAAATTTTGATTAAAAAAAAAGGGGGGGCCAATCGGTCAGAGAAAATAGAGAGCATATTTGAGGAAAAAATCAGAGAGAGTTGATGGCCGAAGGATTCACTTTCTTCATGGTGAAGGCCACAAGTTCATGTAGCCTTTGGGAGCTTTAAAAAAAAAAAAAAAAACAGAAGGGGACGTGAGGAAGGGGGGAAAGTGGCATGGCCGAACTCAGCTGTGCTTCGCTTATGCGTCATCGATGGCCTAGCATCGCTTCTTTTGCCATAGTTTCCCTCTAACGACGAATAGCTGTCGGTCCTCCTCGTTGAGTCGGGACAAAACTTCACCTACGTCTCGCACTTCCTTTCTTGGATCAAGCAACCTTGGAATGGAGACCTCATCATGTGAAGCCACAATACAAGGAGAAAAGGACAAAAAAAAAGAAAAAAAAGAAAAAAAAAGAAAGGGAGAAGAATAACGCATATTTGAGAATCTCCATTGTTCTTTATTTGTATCTCTTCTCCAGGTTTTGCTCACTGATTCCACATGCAGAAAATGCCGAAGAAAAACCAGGGGGAATACACGGAGAATTCACGAGGCAATTATGCTCACAGTATAATTGAGAGCTTGTATCAACCAAGAGCCACTGTCGTTCCGTCATTCTTTCAGAGCGATTTGTGATGGCCATAGCCGCTCCATGTTTCAGCCAACGCAGATGAAGCTGCTGTGCCCATCACTGTTGAGCTCCCTGGGCGCTTTCTCTTTTTTGTTTTGCAGGTCTCTATTGAGTCCCTCGATTGGTCACAACAACCAAGTCAGCCCCCCCCACCGTGAATAATTGATGGTCAGCTTTGGACGGTTCATTAAAAGAGCCTCACCATGAGCCGAGATCCGCCATCGAATAGCATTCACGCTTGTGCCAAGCGATCCTTGTTTACCCTATTTTCAGAATTCGATTGAGAAATACCACGAGACACCCTTGATTGTCCAGCTGGCCATGCAAAGCGTTATTGGCCTACATCCTTGCAATCCGGACAAATAAGTCTTTAAGCGGTGGTCTTGTCGTTTTTCATGCTGTTTTTTTTTTTGGCAGGACCTAAATGGGAAACAAAAGTAAAAAGAGTACAAGAAGACTCGCAGCAATATGAGTCAAATTCAGTGAAAAGTGTCATCCGTGGACAGGAAGCCTAACCGCGAGACCTCTCTTTGAACAGCTCTCATAGTTAAATTGTGATTGCTCACTATCACGCACACAAGAGGAGGGATAATCGGCTGATATGCAATTCATTAAGACTTGTGGTGATTTAAAACGTGAAAGGATGAGATAGAGAAGATAAAAGTTTTCTCTCGTTTAATGGGGACATGCTTTATTTTGAATTTCACAGGTCATCATGAACGCCTCAAAGATGTCTCCTCATTGTGAAAGCCATTTCTACACAATACCTAATTTGAAGCAATCATATTCAGAGTTTCTTTTCATGCCAAGTCTAGTCATCAATTGGTTCTTGCGTTCCAGTATTGGGATTACATCAATCCACGATGCAATTCATTAATAACTTTGAATGTAAGATATTTATCGAGCTATTTCAGTTATATCTCGCTCGGATTTGATCAATCTCGAGTCTATAACCGAAGAGAAAAGGCTAACGGGCGATGAGGTACGTGGACCTAGGAAACTCGATTAGAAAATGGAACTTTGACCATAAGGATCGTCAAGGGAACATTTAGAGCCGACCCCGATCTAAAAACGATTAAGGAAACCATTGCTAGTGTTGTACGATTGGAACGCGGGTGATACTGCTTAACCAGAGTATAATTTGAAAAAATTTCCTAAATTGAATTGTTACGATCGTTGCCGTCGGGGTTAGCGATATACCATCGCGATTACATGACAATCAAAATTGTCGTAGTTTGAGTTATCCTAAGTGTGATGAGAATCACAGTGTCGATATACGTAACGTCCGCAAGAGCCACTCATTAATTCGAGGCAAACTGAAATTTCGATTGACGGAAAATCGATCATGAGATAGATAGGATCTCAAAATTTGAAAATGATAATGAATGATTCCAACATTTGGGACGCCGCCTTATCGATGGTGAAAAATATCAGGAAAACGAACTTTCGGACGAAAGGTGTGAAAAGACCGTTTTGCCCTTGGAGAGTTAACCTTGCCTAATTGATTTGAGAAGGGCATTTTAGTCATTTGACAATTCCTTCTTCCCCAAGGAGGCTGCCGAAAATCTAAAGGGCAAAGGGGTCATTGGAGCTTTGGTATTATTGATATGTGGACAAGTGTCATTACTTGGGTGAAGGTCATTAAATTTCCACTAACCTAATCTTCTAGAACCTTGACCTTGGTGGAATGAAACCTCATTTTATTTTCCATTTTCTCTAAAATTCTTCACCTTCATTTCGAGCTTTTTCTTCAAGAACAGAAAACTGCTATGCCTGACCAGTTCTGCCTGCCTTGTTCAGTCCTAGATGCAATTAGCTTTTTCTCTAAATCGGTCCCGATTGCGTACCTAAATTCTCAATTCGCCTAAACGACTAATCCTAGATGCAATTAGCGTCCTAACCAAGAATTAGGGTCAACTCACAAGTTGACTAACTCGGGCGGTCACAACAGCACGGATGGCGACCACGAACGGCGACGGTGGCGGCAGTTCTCTGTAAACCTAGGGTTTATTGCGCAGCGACTCGACCCAAAACCTCGGGAACACCATGAAGAGGTCCGATAAGGTCGCTGGGATAGGTGGTCGGTGACCGGAGCTTCGACGAGCAGTGGCGGCAGCTATGAATAGTGGCGATCATGAGCAAAATAGGGAAACCAGATTATTTTCCGACGACTCTCGACCTCAACGGCCGTGATGAAGCCGGACAAGGGTCGAGGTATCACCTATGGGTCGAGGGGAGTCGATCGGGACCGGTGGCAGTGGTTGAGGGCGGCCGGAGGCGACGGAGCAGCGGCGAAACAGAATCGGGTGGACAGGGTTCTCGTGGCGCCGAGAACAGAGCAGCGGTTTGGGCCGATTTTCGGCCAGCACGCACTGCGGCCGGCGTCCATGAGCTCAAGGGTACGAGAGAGGGTTTAGGAGATTATCGGGGGTGGCAGTGAAAGGCGGTGACGGCCGGATCTGAAGAAAACGTGGACCGGCTTGAAAACAGGGCACCAACGATTTTAGGGCGATTCGCGGAGGCTCCAGCGGTAGTTCGGCGGCAGGGTGGCTTCGGCTTGAAGCTCAGGACACGGGGGAGTTCCGGCGTGGCGGTGGTTGGTGGCAGTGGCGCCGAAAATGGCCGGAGGAAGGCCGGCTGTTCTCGGGTTCTAGGGGTCCGAACAGGGGCTAGACTCCCGACTTGATTTCGCGGCTCCCGACGGCTGTCGACGGCCGGATCTGAAAGGGTCAGGGGTGACGGCAAGGAAGGGCTGAGGGTCGTGGCGGTGGTGATCGGTGGTGGCGGCGGCGAAATCGGTCGAAGGAAGGAGGAATGGGTCTCGGTCGGGTGTGTAAAAAATTAGAAGAAAAAGAAAGGAGACAAAGAACAAAGAGAGAGAGAGATCGTGAGGGAAATCACGTGAGGAAGAGGTAGCTGGTGGGGTCCCAAAGACTTTTGGGGCATTTTTTCATTTTGTGCAAATAATTGAGGGCAAAATGGTACTTTGGCAAATAGAGATTGAATTGAATTTTTGGTACATTGAACGAAGGGTATTTTGATAATTTCATAGGCTAAGCTCGGTCGGGATTAGGTTCGGGCGCGAGGATTGAAATCCTAATTCGCAGCGACTAAGAATTTTGAAACCTAATCTAAACCGACTGAAACTTCATAATTTGTTCAATTATTATCTCTTCAGTCCTTGCGATCCAAAATTTTCCATCGACTGAAATTCGATATCAATCATTTATATTGATTTCAGGTACTTTGCTAGAGGTGAATATCCAGGGCGTTACACACCCCGTAATGTGATTTTTTTCTCTTCAGATCCCAAACTTTGAATATGCTGCCTACTCGCTTAGGAGATCCTAAGGAGATGACGGTTTATTTTGATGAATTTTTCGATGGGCGAGGTACAGTCTATGTTAGAAAGAGCATTGTAGTTTGGGTCGACGAGGGAGGTGAGTACTGGATACCGCATCGTTTTGAGGCTTGGTTCAAGAGGACCGGAGCAGTTACCACTGGCCCGCTGAAGACACATGAGGTTCCTAAACATGTTGTACCATCTTGGTGTCATTCGACTCGAGATGAGATCGAGGTAGAGAGTTCAGTGGTAGGTTCGAGGAATATTCCAAAGGAGACCCAAGTTAAAGAAGAAAGCATTGAAATAATTGAGATTTCAGACTCTGAAGATGATTTAGAAGAAGACACAATAGAAGTTCGATCGGAGACGTTCTCAGATTATGATCCCGAGGCGGACTGAGCCAAGATGAAGACAGTAGTACCACTTAGAGGGTTTGATGTCTTATGATCGCTTGCATAGTCTTTTGAAAGCTCTTAGCCTTTTTGGACAATGGGATTAGTAGTTACTTTTTGATTGACCCTACTTATTCGTGACCTTAGCCTTTGGTTATTAGACGACCCCGGCTATCTTGTATAAACTTATCTTTTGAGCTTATGTAAATATCTTTTATTATCCCGTGTCTTACTCTTTGTGTTATTTTTGTATGGAGGTGTAACGATCTTCTTTTCTCCTTCCACATGCGCGTCTCATTTCATTTAGGCCATTTGAATAGTTTTTTGGGTTGCGTTTACGGCCTTAGTGGATGTGACGTATTTGTAAGAAGGGCGAGGCGTGACATCCTAATTGGAGTGGTATCAGAGCAAGGTCAGCTCGATCAAAGTCGATTGAGGATTGGAGTAATAAGAAGGAATGTGATTCGGGACGATGAGGTAGCGAGATTGTAAGGTGTTCGTTAGAGTTAAATAAGAAATGCTTGGCATATGAATTGGCGCATGTTATTGGTATCATGAAAGTGGTATAGTCATGATGACTAGATAGTGACCAAGCTTTGTAATGGGTCAACAACTTTGATAGCCTACATGAGCGGAAGTTCATTAGCGGGAGTTCGTTATCGTTTTTTAACACGAATTAACAAGTTTATACACGGTTATCTAGCAAATCCAAAAGCGACAAGAATCTACACAAACTTAATGTACATAGGTCTTCTATCATAATTACCAAATTATGGTGATCTCTAACGACGTAATAGCAAAACATAATTGCAACCCGTGAACTTGAAAGGCCAGCTAATCAATTATTTCAATAGAGAGTACATATTTGGTAACGTGATGTGGTGAATTATTCAATTCGTATTAATGAACTGGTAATTAAAAAAATTGGTGGAGATAATGCGAGGGCCGGCATCGACTTTGGCCGGTTGCTTGCCATCTCCGAGGCTCGGTGACTGGTGAAATAAGAACGAAGAAAAAGAAGAAGAAAAGAAACGAATGAAATAGAGTAAAAATTTTAAAAAATAACAAAATATTTTAAAAATTATCTACAAGAACACCGACCTAGCGATTTTCGACAAAAATTGGTTGAATGGACTATATTGACCAAATGTTTAAAGGTTTATGACTCAATTAGTGCAATTGAATGTTTAAAACTTAATTGACATGAGTACATTCAAAAAAATTCGTGTACTTTTCCCCATATATATTTGCATATGTAGCTTCCAAAGCAAAAATATGATAATAAAATATTAAGACAAGAGTAATTCTTTGAAAATTATCCAAATCTGGTTCCTCCATTGTCTTTAAAAAAGCGTTCTCTTTGGTGCGGATTTATTAACAATGTTAGAGTAACATGTGAGAGAGCCAATTCTCGCCAAATTCAAATTTTGAATTTGGCCTCTCACATGTTTCTCACATGTTACTCTAACATTATGTTAGGAAATCCTCCCCTCTCTCACTCTTATGTGGATGCTTAAAGCATGTGAAGAAGAAGAATTGGAGCTATTTCCCCTGCCATAATGGCGAGGGATCATTATCCCCCCAACCATTGGATCATCCCCTTATCATTATCCCCCCAATCATTGGATCTTCCCTTTATAATCAACAGTTTTTAGTGGAAAATGATGTGGACTGATTTCGATCGTTCATTTTGAATTAGACGGCCAAGATCGATCATAGTAGGAAATTGTGGAAAATTTTTAATGGTAGAAAATTCAGATCCCCTTCAAACACGAGAAAAAATTGGATACAGACGGGATATTGCTGATCTAGTCCCCATATCCATCCATCTTGCGTCATGTGTCCCGAGCGGGCCCACAGTCAAAAAAATAAAAATCTCTCCTCTCTCTTCTCACGGTGATGGTCTCTGTCTTCCTCTCTCTATGTCTTTCTCTCTCTTCACCCTCCTCTCTCTCCCTTGTCTGCTCTTCTGTGACCTTGAGCCCGAGCTTCTGCCAGTGGCGAATGGAGTCGCCGTCTTCGTCCCTAATTGAAACTCCAGTCGCTCTCCTTCTCCGTCGGCGTCAAGGAGTCGGCGTCTTCATCCCTAGCCGAAACTCCAAGTCGCTCTCTTTCTCCATCGGCGTTAGCTTCAGGTCCAGCCACAAGACCCTCCGGCGATTTGACTTCTTCACTACCAGCAACTGCGCTGGCAACACCACGAAGGAAGAGCCCCCCCTGCTGGCCGCAGTTGCCTCCTTATGGCCCCCAAGGGCTTGCCTAATCGCGAACTCTAGGCCTGTCCGATCGCGAACTTCAGGCTGCACACCGAGCACTTGTGCGTCTTCGGCTTCGCTGGCGATGACGACGACCTCTGCAACTGCGCCGCCTTATCGTCGGATGCTAGCCTCGGCTTCTTGTGCCTCACCCTATGCCGGCTAAGGGACTATAACGGCAAGAACTGCTGGTTGCAAGTCTTGCACTCGAAGACCCGGCTCAAGAGGGAGCTGTCGACAACAATGGTAGAGGCTCGAGCGAAGAAAGAGGGTTAGGGACCCAGGCGGACGAGAGAGATAAGAGTGAAGACACAGAGAGAGAGAGAGGGGAACGGAGACCGTCACTGTGAGAAGAGAGAGGAGAGTTTTGCCTTTTTTTGACTAGTGGGGCCCGTTTGGGACACGTGGCACAATATGGATGGATATGGAGACCAGATCAGCAATACGCTGTCTGTACCCAATATTTTCTCCTTCAAACACACCTCCATGTGGGGCCCACTAGTTGAAACTACTAAATGAATGATTTGCTTAATATTTAAATATTCAAATAATTGAAAGCACAAAAATCAAATTAGTGTTATCTCCACAAACATAATCAGTGAAAGCCAGCAACAAACTAAAAATTAATATCATCCTATATACACACATCCGTCAAATTTGTTTTCTTTTTGTTCTTCTCACCACATTCACGTTCCTTCGTCCGGCAATAATTCTGCACACCTCGTTCATCTCTTGGGCTGACAAGCTCTTGAGTGAGTGCAAAGTTCTATTTCCAACAACTTTGAATTCCCTTTAAAATCGTCAAAAGCAATTCTCGTTTCACCTCAATCTCCTAAAGGAAGGAAAAATCAAAATTAGAAGGTTATTAAAAAGATTTAAAAAAATGGAGAAATAAGGGACATAATTGTTATTCTTATTCTTAATAGTACTATTATCTACATGAAATTAGGGCAAAAGACTGAAATAGAAATTCAACAGGATAAGTCTCGTTTAGAAACCCGTACAGAATTAAGCCTAGTGGCACTCGAATTCAACAAAACCTCCTCTCTCTCTCTCTCTCTCTCTGGCTCCTTCTAAAGATTTTGTGTTTTTTGGGGTTTTTCTTTCGGTTTTGTTTGCTAGGGTTCTTGGGGGTCTGGGGTTTGTAGCTACTAAATTTCTTGTTTTACTTGCGATTTTATTTTTGGCCACCGAAGGAAAAGAAAACATGACGAGTAACGGAGGAGAAGAAGACCTTTTGGGCTTACGGAGTGATAATGATTTTTCGTCACTTGAGCAGGACCTTTTGAAGGAGGTTTTTCCAATGGCCGATCCTTTGAATGATGATGATGATCATTCGGGTGTTTACAGGGCGCAAGGCAACAATGCACGAGTCTGCGATCAGCAGAGCGCTCAAATAGCAATCGCAACAACACTCGCACAGGTTCTCTCTCTCGGGTGTTTTTCATTTTTGGCTTATAGTTTGATGAATTCCTCTCATTATAGGGAGAGGACCGTAGAAAGAAGGCAAAAGTATCAGGTTTTGAATGTTCGAGGGTTTATTTAATTAGGTTCTCAAGAAGATATATTTGGAAACTGTGGAATTAGGTCTCTCACATGTTTCTCACATGTTACTCTAACATTATGTTAGGAAATCCTTATCCCCTCTCTCTCTCTCTCTCTCTCTCTCTCTCTCTCTTATGTGGATGTTTAAAGCATGTGAAGAAGAAGAATTGGAGATATTTCCCCTGCCATAATGGCAAGGGATCATTATCCCCCCAACCATTGGATCTTCCCCTTATCATTATCCCCCCAATCATTGAATCTTCCCTTTATAATCAACATTTTTTAGTGGAAAATGAAGTGGACTGATTTCGATCGTTCATTTTGAATTAGACGGCCAAGATCGATCATAGTAGGAAATTGTGGAAAATTTTTAATGGTAGAAAATCTAGATTCCCTTCAAACACGAGAAAATATTGGATACAGACAGGGTATTGCTGATCTGGTCCCCGCATCCATCCATCTTGCGTCATGTGTCCCGAGCGGGCCCACAGTCAGAAAAATGAAAATCTCTCCTCTCTCTTCTCATGGTGACGATCTCTGTCTTCCTCTCTCTTCAACCTCCTCTCTCTCCATTGTCTGCTCTTCTGTGACCTTGAGCCCGAGCTTCCGCCAGTGGCGGATGGAGTCGCCGTCTTCGTCCCTAATTGAAACTCTAGTCGCTCTCGTTCTTCGTCGGCGTCAAGGAGTCGGCGTCTATGTCCCTAGCCGAAACTCTAGGTCGCTATCTTTCTCCATCGGCATCAAGTTCAGGTCCAGCCACGAGACCCTCCGGCGATTTGACTTCTTCACTACCAGCACCTGCGTTGGTAACACCACGAAGGAAGAGCCCCCCCTCCCCCCCTCGCTGGCCGTAGTTGCCTCCTCATAGCCCCCAAGGGCTTGCCTAATCGCGAATTCTAGGCCTGTCCAATCGCGAACTTCAGGCTGCAGACTGAGTACTGGTGCGTTTTCGGCTTCGCTGGTAATGACGACAACCTCTGCGACTGCGCGGCCTTGTCATCGGATGCTAGCCTCTGCTTCTTGTGCCTCACCCTATGCCGACTAAGGGCCTATAACAGCAAGAACTGCTGGTTGTAGGTCTTGCACTCGAAGACCCGGCTCAGGAGGGAGCTGTCAACAACAATGGCAGAGCCTCGAGTGAAGAAAGAGGGTTAGGGACCATGGCGGACGAGAGAGAGAGAGAGAGAGAGAGAGAGAGAGAGAGGGAGGGGGAACGGAGACCGTCACCGTGAGAAGAGAGAGGAAAGTTTTGCCTTTTTTTTACTGGTGGGGCCCGTTCGGGACATGTGGCACAAGATGGATGGATATGGAGACCAGATCAGCAATACTCTGTCTGTACCCAATATTTTCTCCTTCAAACACACCTCTATGTGGGGCCCACTAGTTCAAACTACTCAATGAATGACTTGCTTAATATTTAAATATTCAAATAATTGAAAGCACAAAAATCAAATTAGTGTTATCTCCACAAACATAATCGGTGAAAGCCAGCAACAAACTAAAAATTAATCTCATCCTATATACACACATCCGTCAAATTTGTTTTCTTTTTGTTCTTCTCACCACATTCACGTTCCTTCGTCCGACAATAATTCTGCACACCTCGTTCATCTCTTGGGCTGACAAGCTCTTGAGTGAGTGCAAAGTTCTATTTCCAACTACTTTGAATTCCCTTTAAAATCGCCAAAAGCAATTCTCGTTTCACCTCAATCTCCTAAAGGAAGGAAAAATCAAAATTAGATTGTTATTAAAAAGATTTTAAAAAAATGGAGAAATAAGGGACATAATTGTTATTCTTATTCTTAATAGTACTATTATCTACATGAAATTAAGGCAAAAGACTGAAATAGAAATTCAACAGGATAAGTCTCGTTTAGAAATCCGTACAGAATTAAGCCTAGTGGCACCCGAATTCAACAAAACCTCCTCTCTCTCTCTCTCTCTCTCTCTCTCTCTCTCTCTCCCCCCTTCTAAAGATTCATGTGTTTTTTGGGGTTTTCCCTTCGGTTCTCTTTGCTTGTGTTCTTGGGGGTTTGGGGTTTGTAGCTACTAAATTTCCTGTTCTTCTTGCGATTTTATTTTTGGCCATCGAAGGGAAAGAAAACATGACGAGTAACGGAGGGGAAGAAGACCTTTTGGGCTTACGGAGTGATAAAGATTTTTCGTCACTTGAGCAGAACCTTTTAAAGGAGGTTTTTCCAATGCCCGAACCTTTGAATGATGATGATGATCATTCGGGTGTTTCCAGGGCGCAAGGCAACAATGCACGAGTCTGCGATCAGCAGAGCGCTCAAACAGCTGTCGCAACAACACTCACACAGGTTCTCTCTCGAGTGTTTTTCATTTTTGGCTTATAGTTTGATGAATTCCTCTCATTATAGGTAGAGGACCGTAGAAAGAAGGCAAAAGTATCAGGTTTTGAATGTTGGAGGGTTTATTTAATTAGGTTCTCAAGAAAATATAATTGGAAATCGTGGATTTAGGTCTCTCACATGTTTCTCACATGTTACTCTAACATTATGTTAGGAAATCCTTATCCCCTCTCTCTCTCTTACGTGGATGCTTAAAGCATGTGAAGAAGAAGAATTGGAGATATTTCCCCTGCCATAATGGCAAGGCATCATTATCCCCCCAACCATTGGATCTTTCCCTTATCATTATCCCCCCAATCATTGGATCTTCCCTTTATAATCAACAGTTTTTAGTGGGAAATGATGTGGACTGATTGCGATCGTTCATTTTGAATTAGACGGCCAAGATCGATCATAGTAGGAAATTATGAAAAAATTTTAATGGTAGAAAATCTAGATCCCCTTCAAACACGAGAAAATATTGGATACAGACAGGGTATTGCTAATCTGGTCCCCATATCCATCCATCTTGCGTTATGTGTCCCGAGCGGGCCCACAGTCAGAAAAATGAAAATCTCTCCTCTCTCTTCTCACGGTGACAATCTCTGTCTTCCTCTCTCTATGTCTTTCTCTCTCTTCACCCTCCTCTCTCTCCATTGTCTGCTCTTCTGTGACCTTTAGCTCGAGCTTCCGCCAGTGGCGGATGGAGTCACCGTCTTCGTCCCTAATTGAAACTCTAGTCGCTCTCATTCTCCGTTGGCGTCTTCGTCCTTAGTCGAAACTCTAGGTCGCTCTCTTTCTCCATTGGCATCAAGTTCAGGTCCAGCCACGAGACCCTTCGGCGATTTGACTTCTTCACTACCAGCAACTGCGCTGGCAATACCACGAAGGAAGAGCCCCCCCTGCTAACCGTAGTTGCCTCCTCATGGCCCCCAAGACCCTACCTAATCGCAAACTCTAGGCCTGTCCGATCGTGAACTTCAGGCTGTATACCGAGCACTTGTACGTCTTCGGCTTCGCTGGCAATGACGACGACCTCTGCGAGTGCGCCGCCTTGTCATCGGATGCTAGCCTCTGCTTCTTGTGCCTCATCCTATGTCGGCTAAGGGCCTATAACGACAAGAACTGCTGGTTGCAGGCCTTGCACTGGAAGACCCGGCTCAGGAGGGAGCTGTCGACAACAATGGCAGAGGCTCGAGCGAAGAAAGAGGGTTAGGGACCCAGGCGGACGAGAGAGATAAGAGTGAAGAGAGAGAGAGAGAGAGGGGAACGGAGACCGTCATCGTGAGAAGAGAGGAGAGTTTTGCCTTTTTTTTCTGGTGGGGCCCGTTCGGGACACGTGGCACAAGATGGAGGGATATGGAGACCAAATCAGCAATACCCTGTCTATACCCAATATTTTCTCCTTCAAACACACCTCCATGTGGGGCCCACTAGTTTAAACTACTAAATGAATGACTTGCTTAATATTTAAATATTCGAATAATTGAAAGAACAAAAATCAAATTAGTGTTATCTCCACAAACATAATCGGTGAAAGCCAGCAACAAACTAAAAATTAATCTCATCCTATATACACACATCCGTCAAATTTGTTTTCTTTTTGTTCTTCTCACCACATTCACGTTCCTTCGTCCGGCAATAATTCTGCACGCCTCGTTCATCTCTTGGGCTGACAAGCTCTTGAGTGAGTGCAAAGCTCTATTTCCAACTACTTTGAATTCCCTTTAAAATCGCCAAAAGCAATTCTCGTTTCACCTCAATCTCCTAAAGTAAGGAAAAATCAAAATTAGATGGTTATTAAAAAGATTTAAAAAAATGGAGAAATAAGGGACATAATTGTTATTCTTATTCTTAATAGTAATATTATCTACATGAAATTAGGGCAAAAGACTGAAATAGAAATTCAACAGGATAAGTCTCATTTAGAAATCCGTACAGAATTAAGCCCAGTGGCACTCGAATTCAACAAAACCTCCTCTCTCTCTCTCTCTCTCTCTCTCTCTCTCTCTCTCTCTCCCCCCCCTTCTAAAGTTTCATGTGTTTTTTGGAGTTTTTCCTTTGGTTCTCTTTGCTAGGGTTCTTGGGGTCTGGGGTTTGTAGCTACTAAATTTCCTGTTCTTCTTGCGATTTTATTTTTGACCACCGAAGGGAAAGAAAACATGACGAGTAACGGAGGGGAAGAAGACCTTTTGGGCTTACGGAGTGATAAAGATTTTTTGTCACTTGAGTAGAACCTTTTAAAGGAGGTTTTTCCAATGGCTAAACCTTTGAATGATGATGATGATCATTCGGGTGTTTCCAGGGCGCAAGGCAACAATGCACGAGTCTGCGATCAGCAGAGCACTCAAACAGTAGTTGCAACAACACTCGCACAGGTTCTCTCTCTCGGGTGTTTTTCATTTTTGGCTTATAGTTTGATGAATTCCTCTCATTATAGGGAGAGGACCGTAGAAAGAAGGCAAAAGTATTAGGTTTTGAATGTTCGAGGGTTTATTTAATTAGGTTCTCAAGAAGATATATTTGGAAACTGTGGAATTAGGTCTTAAAGAATTAGTCTTGTTGCTAGGTAGTTGCATTCTTCGCATCATAATAGGGCTCTGAAAATTTTGTAAAACTGCAAGTGAGAAACATAAAAAGTAAAGAGCGCCTATGCATGCTTCAGCGTCATTAGAATACATACGTGCACTGGGCACTTGATCAATGGAAGACTGCTTTTTCTTTTTTCGTTGTGTTCCGGTGACGCGATCTACGACTTTTTCAGGGCGATTCCAACGGAACTCTCGAATCTTTGACGGCGCTCAATTTGGAACCGGAGAAGTTGATTTATATGCTCAAGAAAGATGAAGCCATGCTTTGTGAGGGACAGATCGATCGTCAAACGTGCAAAGCACTCGGGTTGCGGAAGTTCAAGGCCACAAATGAACCTTTTGGCGTCCTCAGGATTGGTAGATACGAGGTAACTTGTACCTTATATGCATTTGTGTGAACATGAATGTGTAGAAATTTCTTCTGGTCATCAGATCAAATTTCCTCTTTTGGAATTGTCCTGCTGTTTTCGTGTGGAAATATGTGCAGGTGAGAACTCGATATTCGGATCATCTTATAGCAAAGTGGTACTAAACGAAGAAACGGCTGAGCTGGGAGACACTCGAAAATGGTTTGAAGAAGAAGATTGAGATAAGCTGGCTGGATATTTCTGCAATGAGAGTTGAATATGGCGGCAAGATGGAAATTCTAGAAATTGAGGTATGCCCTTAAAGTTATATTATGCTGGTGCCAAATTTCTTCTCCATGATTGTGGATTCAAGGATAGTCCGTGTAGTCATATTTTTTGCCCTTTCCATGTTCCTATAGCTGTGTAAGAAAAGTATAAAATCGCCACCTTGTCAACTTCATATCATAAGCTTTATATTTCCATGTAAGAAACTTCATGTTCAAATAATCTACTATGAATGTGCACGGGTCTAGCTTACACAAAACGACAACATCAGCTTTACTGTTTTAGCGGTTACCTGATATATACATACACAATCTGTAGGGTGTGCTAACATATTAAGCTTACTTTTAGTTATAGAAGCCGCCTCATTTCTACTACGAGACCAAAGTACGCCCCAAAAAGCATACTTCCTGGAAGCCGAGTTTCGATTTCACTTATGGTCAAGCTTGCACTTACAGGTACATAATGTTGTCCTAATCAAAATTGTGTAACCTCTTGATCCCCATCTTTTACTAAGTAAATGTTCCGACATAGAAAAAGGTTGGACAATGCTAACCATTTTGAGGTATGTTTTTCCCCCTCTTATAAGGAGGCACTATCTTGAGTTTCCTCAAGGCACATTGAGGAGAAACATGGAGCCACTTTTTCTCTTGGATTCTCGTTTGAGGGAATTGATGAGAAGGCCATTCCCAAGTTCCCAAAGTCCATTCTTTGTGGATTATGTTACTGATTCAATGCAACCAGCTCCATCGTTAATCAACTCTGAACCGATTCAACTGCACCATCATCTTCATCATCAGCTTCCTCCTAACCATTCAAGGGTTTCTACAAGCTTGGTCAGTGATGAATTGATGGCTTTGATTCAACAATACAAGAGACGATACCTGAATCATCAAATTCCATCTCTTGAAAATTCACTCCCTCCACAAGTCTCAGGTACATAACAATTGTAGATGATAGACATGGTCTTTATTTTCCGCATGGTTTTCTTTTTTCTTTTTTTATATTTAATCAAAGCAAACCCAAAGAAAGAAATTTCTCTGTGTCTTCAAAAAACAGATTATGGTTGCGCACCACCTCCATTGTTGTCGAGAAACGAGACGATCTTCAATGGACAATTCATGGGACACTTGCCAGGCGCACAACTCGTAAGGTCTTTGAGTTGTTCATTGGGTAAAGTTACAAGAGGCACAAGCCATGTACCCGAGGGATATGATCACAACAACAACCCCAACCCGGTGATCGCAAGCAAGGAACCTTCATGCATGAGTGCGGGGATGAATGTCGTTCATCACACCAATCCATGGAACGATCAAGGCATCTTCAACCAAGACATGGGGCATCATCATCCAGGATTGGCTTCGTTGTCGAACGCCACGGGAATGGACGTGCCTCCAAGCTCAATTTATTACCCCACAACAAATGATCATGCCAGCTGGAGATCACATGAGGGATATAATAGCAACAATGAGCTTGTGTCTAACCATGATCATAATCATCAATATCCCAACAGCAGCCGCACCAACATGACAATGGCAAGCACGGAGCCTTCATACACAACTGCTGGCATGAACGTCACTCATCACGCCGATCCATGGAACTATCAAGGCATCTTCAACCAGGACATGGGGCATCGTTTAGGACCGGCTTTGTGGTCGAACACCACAGGAGTGGACGTGACTTCGAGCTCCAGTTATTACCCCATAATGAATGATTGTGCCAGCCAGGGATCTCATGAGGGATACAACAGCAATAACGAGACATGCATGAATGACATTAATCCCATTCGTGCTTATGCTCATGACTTTTTGATCTACCCGGAGCTTGGGTCTAATCATGGACGTGATCTTCAAGATCATCAGTACATGCCGGATAACAACACAGCCAATTTTCTTCCGAAAGAGCACAAAGCTGTAGATGATGAGGTGAGGATGGGGAGTTGTTTATGGGGCGTCAAGCCACCCCATTTTATGCCTTAGAAGAGAGTGAGGCATGCCCATGACGTTGGTTTTCCTCATTTCACTTCTTGTTCTATTTTACTTAATATGTCCGATAAACTCTATGTCTTTTTTCCGTTTTTAAGTTGGAGAGATTTCATGTTATATATCACGTGCTAAAAAAACAAAGTTTAGAGATTCTAATAGTTCTTTTTTTGTTCAGACGGAGATTATAAAGTTTCAAAATGGATTTCTTTATTTATCTTCCGTATGCTGGGGGCCATGTATATTTTCTTGATTTAGAATTTGTTCAATTGGAGTTTGGGTACTTCCGTATGCTTGGGACCATCTGTGAGGAGAAAGTGATGTGCCAATATTATGTGCTTTGGACAGAGTCATAAGTTAAATCAATCTATTTAGAAAACCCTTGTATTGAAAATCTAAAAGCTGTCGGGGAAGAGAATTTGCCACTTTTAAAATAGTATAAATATAAAATCTCCGGAATGTACAAAATAAAAGAAAAATAATAAAAGTGGGCTGAGGGACAGTATATCTCTTTTGGCACAACTCTTGCATTTTTCCTTGTGGACCGAGGAGAAAGAGGGGAAAAAAGGATTTTGTATAAATGAAAGAAATCGATCTTCTCTTTTTATATATAAATATACGACATGAATTCAAACAATGAGTTTAGCTGTAGGAAGCCGTTAGCCTGACAGTTTGACAGTACTATGAAGGTTTTAATTTCATTTCCTTTTTTTTTCCTTTCATGCTTGCCTTTTCTTTTCTTTTTCCATTCCCCTTTCCTAATTTCTTTCCCTCTCCCTCCTCCTCTGCCTCCTCAATGGCGGCCTCCACCCCGACCCTCCCCCTCCTCCTCGTCCACTACCGCCGCCTCCTCACCCTCCTCCAGATTGGCGATGGTCTTCTCTTTGACCTCGAGAGAGTCAGAATGGATAAGCTTGATGAAGACAAGCGCAAGGCCTTGAGTGTCACGCCCCGAATCCGGCAAGCACGCAAACATCCCATTCGGCCATTCTTCTTGTCGATAGTCTCTCAGGATTACTTCGGCCCACAATTGTAGAGACATCCAAAATCTATAAACATGCGGAAGAAACAAACATCTCCATCTCAAAATACAAACGAGATGACTTAGGACGAAAAAGGTACATCTTTTTATTTAACCAAAGTCCAATACAAATCCAACACCAACAGCAGATACAACGTCTATGGTCAAATCAAAAGGTTAAAATCTATTCTTTCAATGTCGTCTTCCAATGCCAACTCATGGCACGCTCCATTTATCGTCGCTTAGGACTTGAAAATGTTAATCTCACGACGAGGTGATATATAAATCTCAGTAAGCTCACCCTAAACCTAAATCAGACCGTTAGTCCCCCCACACAACATTTCAAGCACAATAGGCAGGGATTCTTCAGGTAAAACCACACAAGACAACCAAACATCAAGGCACCTCGATACAACTGGTATCCAAGGACAATCATATCATCACAACCAAGTTTCGTACTAACACACTATTAAATCCATAAGCGAGGGTGTATTCTCATTTTATCACAACTTCCAATTTTAATGGTCAAGCTCGCGTCAATATGCATTAGGCTAATCACAAATGCAATTTCAATAGCCAAGCCCGCGTCAATACGCATTAGACTAATTAAGATCTCGATTGGCAACCCGCGTTCTAACACATCAGGTTCCAAAGGCCATTTCAATACTTGTGTCGACACGTATCAAGACTATCCCGCATTCTGACGCATCAGGATATCAATTCTCTTTTTAATAGCTATGCTCGTGTCAATACGCTTCAGGCTTGGCCAGCATCAATACACCTCAGGCTATAAAATTTACAAACCCGCGTTAAAACGCCTCAAGTTTCAAATGTCATAACCATGCTCGTGTCGACACATACTAAACTTATCTCGCGTTATGACGCATCAGGATATAAGCTGACTCCGCGTTTTGACGCATCAGGGTATAACTTCACTTGCAACCCCGCGTTCTGGCGCATCAGGGTGCCACAAGCCCTTAGGCTCACAAATCAAACTCCCCTCTTAAGGAACTTCATGATCGAGTACAATCTTTATCAGACAAGTAATGAATTATTATCATGTGAGACGTCAAGGCCAATCACCCACAAGGTGATATCAAATACACAACAACACAATCAATTTAACAGTTTGTTCTCTTGCCAACTCTTTCATATTTCTCAAACAGTTGTCATTCAATGCCAAATATCACCTAACTATACCAGCATCCATGTCAATCGAATGCACACAACAATAACTTAGCCGTGAGAGTTATAATTTCTCATCATCAAGAGCACACATGACTCGCACCTCAGTTATCTCAGTCGATCATGAACAATCAATGCAATAGACTCTCAAATTTATCAATATATCATCCAAACTCATCCAGTAGTGTCCTAACTTCCTAGCAAAGGTTTAGGAGTCACTTACCTTCCAATTTAATCAGCAAAAAGTCCTTCAAAACTCTTCTAAGGATTCGATTCTCCTTGGTCCAAAATAGGGCAGCCGCGCGACCTAAAGAAATTCATCCAATCGATCAATTTATCTCATCCAAAAGCCGTTCCACAGGGCATACACCTCGCTAACACCTCAATCGACATTCTAATATGTATTAACGACAAATTTAAAACTTGATAACACCTCCCACATGTGACGTCCTAGAAATTCAACCCTTGTAAGTGCCGAGAGTCGATTTAATGATATGAATGTATATTCATAGTCGACGCCATTTTGGACTATAAGGACTGAAAAGACGAAAATTTGGACGAATTCCGAACTTTAGATTATTTCGAATTGAGTTTCGAAATTAATCCGTGGCGATTTTTAAATTGCCATTTTTGCAAACGAGCTTAACCCTGATCGAGCTTGACCAGTGAAATTGCCGAAATTACCCATCGATCAGTACACCAAAAATTTCGTTTCAGTCCCGGCACGCCAAAATTACCATTTTGCCCTCCCAATAATTCATTCATATAAGATAAAAAAAATTAAATTTTGGTCTTCAAAGTCAAGGTGGGCCCTCCATTGTTCTGCCCAACGTGCGCGCCTCTGCTGCTTCCTTCTTCTTCTTTCTGCTGTTGTCTTCTTCTCTTCTTCTTCTTTCTTTTTTTTCTCTTCTCTTGCCCGAGAGCTCCCTTGGCCGATCGACTCCTCCTCCGTTCGTGGCCATTTTTCGCGACCACCACACCCCCACCGGCAGCCACCGTCCCCAGCCACTCGCCGCCGTCGCCTGGACCCCGGCCGAGCCGCCGCCGCCGCCGTTTCGCTGAAGTAAACCACCCGGTCGGGCGTCCCCTGTTTCGGGTCAGGGGAACCGAGGGCTCCGCGGCCTCCTCCGGCCGCCACGGCCGCCACCGACGCCGACCACCACCACCCAGCTAACCCCCGACTCCCCCTCGACCGATCCCACCCCTCGTCACCGACCGTCCGCCGCCGGAGTCGCCGGAATCCGGCCCGAAAGTCTCGGTACTCTGTTTTTGAACCGGGTTGTTCCGGTCTTCGTTTCGGCCGCCACCGTCGCCGCCGTACCACACCGCCACCGCCAGACGACTCCCCTGAGTCTCCTCTACCACCACCCAGCCCAGCTCCGCCGGTCGCCGCGCGTGGGCGCCGGAAATCGTCGCCGACCGAGAGCCCTGTTTCGGGCAACAGCAGGACAGCCACTGATCGCGGCTGTCCGCCGTCGCCGGCCGCCTTCCGCCGCCGTCCACCTGTCCCGGCCGACCCCCACTGACCCCTAGGTGAGCCCCCGACCCCTGGCCGGCCTTGTCCCGGCCCATGTCGCCGGAAAACGGCCAAAAACCGTGAATTGCCGGTTGAATACTCTGGTTTCTCACTGTTGCAGGCTGCAGGCCGCCGCTCGCCGGAGCTCCGCCGCCGGCCACCTGTTCCGGCGACCTCGCCGGACTCCCACGGGGTGTCGCCGAAGTTTGAGCCCAACCCGCCGCGCGATAAACCTTAGTTTTATCGCCGCCGCCGCCGCCGCCGCCGCCGCCGCCGCCGTCGCCGATCGAGCTAACTCAAATTGTGAGTTGACTCTAAACCTTGGTTAGGGCGCTAATTGCGCTTAGGATTAGTCTGTTTTATTTATTTAGTTAATTAATTAATTATTTATTTATTATTTATTTATTTTAAAAAAAAAAATATTTCGATCGGGACCGGTTTAGATAGAAACCATGGTTAGGATACATGGTCGATCGATTATTTGTCTGTGGTTATTTGTGGTAATTTAGAAATTAATTGATTGATTGAGTTGCTCGCGAGTGAGTGACAGGTTAGAGACGAGCGAACAATTGATTGCTATAATTTGACTGAGAATTAAGATTTCTAATATGAATTGAGCTTGAAATTGCCGGGTTAAGACGATTACTTGAGAGTGAGTGAATTGCTTGATTGGTTTGTTTGCCTGGCTGAAAAGTTCAATTGGGAATCTTGTGGGCCTTGGGGCCGAGTTGATTGTATTTCTTGTGGATTTTGGCGTTAATCCAAGATAATCAATGAATTGATTGCCGAGTGCAATTTGTGTGGTCATTAAAAGGGTCAATGACGCTACCTGGCAAGTTCGCTTTGTACCGTGGGTACTTGTACCGTACAGATTGTATGGAAATTTGCGACTTGTCAGAAGCACGATAATCCATGCCCCGTGCCAGTCGTACGGTTTTAAGGGATTATCGGATGCCGGTCGCAGCTTGTGAAGGACCGAAGCTCCTTTTTAAGGAATGCCTACTCGCAGTGCCGTGCCGGGTGCACTGGATACACTGCTTGTAGTAGCCGTCGCTGAGAGGGTAAAGTGGACGTAGCCTGGTTTTGCCAGAAGAGTGCGGGATCGCACTATTGATGTATTTATCACGCCAGTCGCGTGGGTCATTGATTAATAATGAACTTGTGTATGCCTGAGTGGTTGTACTTCTGTTGGTGGTAGATTTGTCAGACTTGTTATGATTGATATATTTATATATATATATCTGTTGTTATCTTGTGATACTTTGGACGTTCTGGGCGAATCATTGTCCTAACCGAGATTAGGCTTGATTCACTGAGATTCATTTCTCACCCCGTCGCGGGACAATTGTTTTTCAGGTCCGAAGTAATGGAAAGACCGGTGCGGTTCGGCACCCCCACTGACTCATCACTTGATATCAGTCTCCATCCGGTACCAGGTACGGACCAGATGTGGGAGCGTCACATCACGACGATATGGGTTGATGAAGGGATGCCACATCTGGTGGCACATCTCTTTAAAGCCTGGTATTTTCGTGATGGGATGGATCTCTTCGGTCCGCTTCGAGGATTTGAGGGGCCACCTCTACAGGGGGTCCCTAATATCCCCGCTTGGGACCCGATGGATATTGATACACCTGATGGGGAAGTGATGGACCCCGCGCCTGATATGGAGCTCGATCTCGAGCCTGAGCAATCGGTAGCCCCCTCTGTGCGTTCTAGCCAGAGTTCTTGTGATGACCCAAATGACCCGGCTCCCCCGTTTGATTATTACGACACGGATGTCGAGTCTTCCCAGTAGTGGGTTAGGGCCTTTTTGTAGTCAGGGAACTGTGGTTATTTTTGTGGAGGATACTGTTTTGGGATAGATGAGAGTTAACCTTACCTGACTCCTGTATCTTTTTGTGAGTCCTAGAGGGCCACCCCGAAGCATGGGGTTGTATTTATCAGTTGATGGCTCTGTAAGGTTATGAATCATCTATTCTCATCAGCCTTTTGTATTTTGCAATCTGGCTTTACTTTCTATCTATCCCATGTGTTTTTATTGAATGGAAGATGGTACGTTCCGCTTGCGCAATATAAGCTTAGGTCGATAGCAATTGCCTGGGACGCTATCTATTATGACCTGGTGGCGATTTGGCAAGGGATGTCGCGGGCTCGAGAGTCGGGACGTGACATCCCCGCCCAAGGTGGTATCAGAGCAAGGTCAGCCTGATCCATCTGGTCATTGGCACGGAGTGATAAGGAGTGTTGAAAAATGGGATAGTTAGTAAGATTCTTGGTTATTATGCCTGTGATTGCTAATTATGTGGTATAATTTAAGGGTCTCTTTCTGACCACGTTTTGCTCTGGGGTAAGCAGGACTTCATCTTTTACCGAAAAATGAGCGGACATGGTAGAAGAGCACCCCGAGCACCTCGAAGGAGACCTTTAAGGCCGGTGGAAGAATTGGTCGATGCTGAAAGAGTACGGCCTACAGTGTCCCCTATTGCACCCCCTACTGCAACCTCTGCTGCCGAATCTTCAGGACCTACTGGAAGGGAACCGACAATGGCTGAAGTCATGCAAGCCTTAGGTACTATTGGAGATTTGATGGGACAACAAGTAAGGAATCAAGCCGCAGCTACTGTCGCTGCTGCTGGGACTTCATCTGCTATACCGGTTGCAGTTCCGTCGGTGAATCCCCTACCTATACATGACAGTGAGGAGCGTAGGGCTCAAAAGCTGGTGGAACAGTTTCTTAAATTGAAACCACCACAATTCACTGGAAGTGGAGACCCTGAAGCTGCTACTCGATGGGTCGAAGGGATGGAGAAAGCATTCGATTTGCTGAGATGCTCAGATAGGGATAAAGTTACTCTGGCAGTTTATCAACTTGAAGGGAATGCTAGTACGTGGTGGAGAGCTGTCAAGGGTAGAACTTTTCCAGAAGGTACAATCCCAGTATGGAATACTTTTGTAGAAGTTTTCAATAATAAATACTTTTCGAGGACAGCTAGGGAGCAAAAGATGGCTGAATTTTTCCGCCTCCGTCAGAATCAGATGACTATTGACCAGTACGAGGCAAAGTTTTCTGAACTATCTAAGTATGCTCCGAGGATGATTGAGGATCCGGAGGATAGGGCTAGAAGATTCAAGGACGGATTGAAGCCCGAGATTAAGAGTGCCCTGGCACCGCTTGACCTTCAAGATTATGATGATATCTACGCGAGGGCGTTGATAGTGGAGAGGGATTTGTCTGAAAGGGCTACTGCATCTGGATCACGATTTGTTTCCCCAAACAGATTCGATAGGAGACAAGGGAAGAAACCCATGTTTAACAATCGGGGTCACATTCCACCAAATCGCCGAGGGGCGATTAGTAAGCCGGCATTTCGTCAGAATGAGGTGTGCAGCTTGTGTCGACAGAGGCATGGGCCTGGTTTGTGCCCGTATCGAGGTGGTGCCTGTTTTGGTTGTGGCCAGCTGGGCCATCAGGTGAGGGACTGCCCACAGAGGCAAGGTGGACAGGCACAACCCCAGCAGGGGGGACAGTCTAGAGGATCTGTGCCGTCAAACTTTCAGAATCGCCCGCCGGCACAAGGAAGGGTTTTTGCAATCACTCGGGAAGCGGCGAAGGATTCGCCGACTGTTACAGGTACGGTCCTCTTGCATGACCAAGTAGCATATGCCTTATTTGATCCAGGCGCCACTCATTCGTTTGTTGCGGATCAGTTTGTTAAATTATCTGAATTGAACTTGGTACCTTTAGAAATTGTGCTTAATGTATCTACGCCATTGAAAGATAAAGTAGTGGCTACAGTGAGCTGTCCTGATTGCAGACTAGTGATGGATGGCCATGAGAGTAAGATAGATTTGATTGTGCTAGAAATGTACGATTTTGACTTGATTGTGGGAATGGATTGGTTGGTAAAGCAAAGAGCCACAATGGATTGCTTTAATAAGATAATACGGTTTAATCCGATGGATGACAGTAGTTATGAATTTTTGGGTAATCGAGGAGGAACCTCGACTGTGATGATATCGTCGTTAGAGGCGACTCGATTGTTGGGAGATGGGTGCCAAGGTTATTTGGCTTCTGTGGTAGATACATCTGCTAAAGAATTGAAATTGGAGGATATTGTGATTGTATGTGAGTTTCCAGATGTTTTCCCCCAAGAATTACCTGGTTTACCACCAGAAAGAGAAATCGAGTTTGTGATAGAATTAGCTCCGGGGACGGAGCCGATTTCTAAGGCGCCATATAGAATGGCGTTATCAGAATTGAAAGAACTTAAGGTTCAAATGCAGGAGTTGTTAGACAAGGGATTCATTCGCCCTAGTGCCTCGCCATGGGGAGCGCCTGTCTTGTTCGTCAAGAAAAAGGATGGGTCTTTGAGACTGTGTATTGACTATAGGCAGTTGAATCAGGTGACGATCAAGAATAAGTACCCACTGCCAAGGATTGACGACTTGTTTGATCAGCTGCAGGGAGCATCTATATTTTCAAAAATTGATCTACGGACGGGATACCATCAGTTGAGAATCAGAAAAGAGGATATACCGAAATCGGCATTTAGAACACGTTATGGGCATTACGAGTTCACAGTGATGCCGTTTGGTTTGACGAATGCTCCTGCTGCTTTTATGGATCTGATGAATAGAGTGTTCAAGGAGTTTCTGGATCGTTTTGTGATTGTTTTCATAGATGATATCCTAGTGTACTCGAAGAGTTCCGAAGATCATGAGCAACACCTGAGAATAGTTCTGGAAACTCTGAGAACGCATCAATTATACGCTAAATTCAGTAAGTGTGAGTTTTGGCTAGCTAGCGTGGCGTTCTTAGGCCACGTAGTTTCGAGTGAAGGCATTGCTGTGGATCCAGTTAAAATTGAGGCAGTTATTAACTGGTCGAGACCGACAACTGCTACAGAAATTAGAAGTTTCTTGGGCTTGGCAGGTTATTACAGGCGATTTGTGGAAGGATTCTCAGCTATAGCCTCGCCTTTGACTAAATTGCTGAAGAAAGATACGAAGTTTCAATGGACGGACAAGTGCGAGCGTAGTTTCCAAGAGCTTAAGCATAGACTGACTACGGCTCCTGTTCTGACAATTCCGTCTGGTCCTGGTGGTTATGAAATATATAGCGATGCTTCGCTTAGGGGACTGGGCTGTGTTTTGATGCAGCATGGCAGGGTGGTAGCGTATGCGTCCCGCCAGTTGAGACCACACGAGTTGAATTATCCCACACACGACCTGGAGTTAGCTGCGGTTGTGTTTGCCTTGAAGATCTAGAGACACTATTTGATTGGGGAAAGTTTTCAGGTATACACCGACCATCAGAGTCTGAAATACCTGTTCTCTCAAAGGGAGCTGAACATGAGACAACGCCGATGGATGGAGTTATTAAAAGACTATGACTGTGAGATCCTGTATCATCCTGGTAAGGCGAATAAGGTTGCTGATGCCCTGAGTAGAAAATCAGTGATTGCTCAATTGCAGGTGCAGGAGTGGCGTTTACTTGAGCAATTAAGAGACTCAGACTTTAAATTGGAGATAAGCCAGCTGTCGAGTCTCGTGGCTACCTTGAGAATCGAGCCAGAAGTGCAAGTAAAAATTAAGGCCTTGCAGTCCACAGACCCTTTTATCCGGAAGATCCTGCAAGGAGATCCAACCAAACGAAGGATCGATTTTCAAATAGCGGAGGATGGGATACTTAAATTTAGAGGACGGTTGGTTGTGCCGGAGGATGAAAATTTAAGGGAGGAGATTTTATCAGAAGCACATCGCAGTAGTTATAGTATTCATCCTGGGAGTACAAAGATGTATCAGAATTTGAAACAGCATTACTGGTGGAATGGTATGAAAACTGATATAGCCAAACATGTGGCTAAATGTTTGATCTGCCAGCAGGTCAAGGCGCAGCATTGCAAACCTGGAGGACTACTACAACCTTTGGAAATTCCAGAGTGGAAATGGGAGCATATCACGATGGATTTCGTGATGGGTTTGCCGAGGAGTCAGCGAGGGCATGATTCAATTTGGGTCGTGGTGGATAGACTAACGAAGTCAGCGCATTTTATTCCAGTAAGAAAGGACTTTGCCTTAGACAGATACGCTGAGTTGTATGTGAGGCATATTGTAAGGTTGCATGGTGTGCCAGTGACGATCACTTCTGATCGAGATCCTAAATTCACCGCTACATTTTGGAAAAGTCTACAAACTGCTTTAGGAACGAAGCTGCAATTTAGTACAGCTTATCATCCACAGACAGATGGTCAGTCTGAAAGAACGATTCAGACCTTGGAGGACATGTTGAGAGCATGTGTTCTGGATTTCAGAGGTAATTGGGAGGAACATTTACATTTGGTCGAATTTGCCTATAATAACAGCTACCAACAGAGTATTAAGATGGCACCTTTTGAGGCCTTGTATGGTAGGGCTTGCAGGACACCAGTCTGTTGGGATGAGGTTGGGGAAAGGAAGATAACTGGCCCTGAGTTAGTAGAACAGTCGATGGAAGCAATTAAAGTGATTAGAGATAGATTAAAGACAGCTCAGAGTCGCCAGAAGAGTTATGCTGATAAAAGGCGCAGACCTTTGGAATTTCAAGTAGGCGACCATGTGTTTTTGAAAGTGTCACCTATGAGAGGAACATCCCGTTTTGGCAGGAAAGGAAAGCTGAGCCCGAGGTACGTTGGACCATTTGAAATCTTAGAACGGATCGGAATTTTGGCTTATCGACTCGCATTGCCGCCTAGACTGGCTCAAGTACATAATGTTTTTCACGTATCGATGTTGAGGAAGTATGAGCCAGACCCTGCTCATGTGTTGAGTTACGAAGAAATTGATTTGGATGAACGGGCGTCATATGTGGAGCGACCAGTCAGGATCGTGGACAGAAAAGAGCAGGTACTGCGATCCAAGACAATTCCGTTAGTCAAGGTGGTCTGGCAACACCATGGCACAGAAGGAGCTACATGGGAGAATGAAGAAGTTATGAAGCTTAGTTATCCTTCTCTTTTTGAGTGATTAGATCTGTGCTGTAATTTCGAGGACGAAATTTCCTAAGTGGGGGAGAGTTGTGACGTCCTAGAAATTCAACCCTTGTAAGTGCCGAGAGTCGATTTAATGATATGAATGTATATTCATAGTCGACGCCATTTTGGACTATAAGGACTGAAAAGACGAAAATTTGAACGAATTCCGAACTTTAGATTATTTCGAATTGAGTTTCGAAATTAATCCGTGGCGATTTTTAAATTGCCATTTTTGCAAACGAGCTTAACCCTGATCGAGCTTGACCAGTGAAATTGCCGAAATTACCCATCGATCAGTACACCAAAAATTTCGTTTCAGTCCCGGCGCGCCAAAATTACCATTTTGCCCTCCCAATAATTCATTCATATAAGACAAAAAAAATTAAATTTTGGTCTTCAAAGTCAAGGTGGGCCCTCCATTGTTCTGCCCAACGTGCGCGCCTCTGCTGCTTCCTTCTTCTTCTTTCTGCTGTTGTCTTCTTCTCTTCTTCTTCTTTCTTTTTTTTCTCTTCTCTTGCCCGAGAGCTCCCTTGGCCGATCGACTCCTCCTCCGTTCGTGGCCATTTTTCGCGACCACCACACCCCCACCGGCAGCCACCGTCCCCAGCCACTCGCCGCCGTCGCCTGGACCCCGGCCGAGCCGCCGCCGCCGCCGTTTCGCCGAAGTAAACCACCCGGTCGGGCGTCCCCTGTTTCGGGTCAGGGGAACCGAGGGCTCCGCGGCCTCCTCCGGCCGCCACGGCCGCCACCGACGCCGACCACCACCACCCAGCTAACCCCCGACTCCCCCTCGACCGATCCCACCCCTCGTCACCGACCGTCCGCCGCCGGAGTCGCCGGAATCCGGCCCGAAAGTCTCGGTACTCTGTTTTTGAACCGGGTTGTTCCGGTCTTCGTTTCGGCCGCCACCGTCGCCGCCGTACCACACCGCCACCGCCAGACGACTCCCCTGAGTCTCCTCTACCACCACCCAGCCCAGCTCCGCCGGTCGCCGCGCGTGGGCGCCGGAAATCGTCGCCGACCGAGAGCCCTGTTTCGAGCAACAGCAGGACAGCCACTGATCGCGGCTGTCCGCCCTCGCCGGCCGCCTTCTGCCGCCGTCCACCTGTCCCGGCCGACCCCCACTGACCCCTAGGTGAGCCCCCGACCCCTGGCCGGCCTTGTCCCGGCCCATGTCGCCGGAAAACGGCCAAAAACCGTGAATTGCCGGTTGAATACTCTGGTTTCTCACTGTTGCAGGCTGCCGGCCGCCGCTCGCCGGAGCTCCGCCGCCGGCCACCTGTTCCGGCGACCTCGCCGGACTCCCACGGGGTGTCGCCGAAGTTTGAGCCCAACCCGCCGCGCGATAAACCTTAGTTTTATCGCCGCCGCCGCCGCCGCCGCCGCCGCCGCCGCCGTCGCCGATCGAGCTAACTCAAATTGTGAGTTGACTCTAAACCTTGGTTAGGGCGCTAATTGCGCTTAGGATTAGTCTGTTTTATTTATTTAGTTAATTAATTAATTATTTATTTATTATTTATTTATTTTAAAAAAAAAATATTTCGATCGGGACCGGTTTAGATAGAAACCATGGTTAGGATACATGGTCGATCGATTATTTGTCTGTGGTTATTTGTGGTAATTTAGCAATTAATTGATTGATTGAGTTGCTCGCGAGTGAGTGACAGGTTAGAGACGAGCGAACAATTGATTGCTATAATTTGACTGAGAATTAAGATTTCTAATATGAATTGAGCTTGAAATTGCCGGGTTAAGACGATTACTTGAGAGTGAGTGAATTGCTTGATTGGTTTGTTTGCATGGCTGAAAAGTTCAATTGGGAATCTTGTGGGCCTTGGGGCCGAGTTGATTGTATTTCTTGTGGATTTTGGCGTTAATCCAAGATAATCAATGAATTGATTGCCGAGTGCAATTTGTGTGGTCATTAAAAGGGTCAATGACGCTACCTGGCAAGTTCGCTTTGTACCGTGGGTACTTGTACCGTACAGATTGTATGGAAATTTGCGACTTGTCAGAAGCACGATAATCCATGCCCCGTGCCAGTCGTACGGTTTTAAGGGATTATCGGATGCCGGTCGCAGCTTGTGAAGGACCGAAGCTCCTTTTTAAGGAATGCCTACTCGCAGTGCCGTGCCGGGTGCACTGGATACACTGCTTGTAGTAGCCGTCGCTGAGAGGGTAAAGTGGACGTAGCCTGGTTTTGCCAGAAGAGTGCGGGATCGCACTATTGATGTATTTATCACGCCAGTCGCGTGGGTCATTGATTAATAATGAACTTGTGTATGCCTGAGTGGTTGTACTTCTGTTGGTGGTAGATTTGTCAGACTTGTTATGATTGATATATTTATATATATATATATCTGTTGTTATCTTGTGATACTTTGGACGTTCTGGGCGAATCATTGTCCTAACCGAGATTAGGCTTGATTCACTGAGATTCATTTCTCACCCCGTCGCGGGACAATTGTTTTTCAGGTCCGAAGTAATGGAAAGACCGGTGCGGTTCGGCACCCCCACTGACTCATCACTTGATATCAGTCTCCATCCGGTACCAGGTACGGACCAGATGTGGGAGCGTCACATCACGACGATATGGGTTGATGAAGGGATGCCACATCTGGTGGCACATCTCTTTAAAGCCTGGTATCTTCGTGATGGGATGGATCTCTTCGGTCCGCTTCGAGGATTTGAGGGGCCACCTCTACAGGGGGTCCCTAATATCCCCGCTTGGGACCCGATGGATATTGATACACCTGATGGGGAAGTGATGGACCCCGCGCCTGATATGGAGCTCGATCTCGAGCCTGAGCAATCGGTAGCCCCCTCTGTGCGTTCTAGCCAGAGTTCTTGTGATGACCCAAATGACCCGGCTCCCCCGTTTGATTATTACGACACGGATGTCGAGTCTTCCCAGTAGTGGGTTAGGGCCTTTTTGTAGTCAGGGAACTGTGGTTATTTTTGTGGGGGATACTGTTTTGGGATAGATGAGAGTTAACCTTACCTGACTCCTGTATCTTTTTGTGAGTCCTAGAGGGCCACCCCGAAGCATGGGGTTGTATTTATCAGTTGATGGCTCTGTAAGGTTATGAATCATCTATTCTCATCAGCCTTTTGTATTTTGCAATCTGGCTTTACTTTCTATCTATCCCATGTGTTTTTATTGAATGGAAGATGGTACGTTCCGCTTGCGCAATATAAGCTTAGGTCGATAGCAATTGCCTGGGACGCTATCTATTATGACCTGGTGGCGATTTGGCAAGGGATGTCGCGGGCTCGAGAGTCGGGACGTGACACCACAGCCCTCGAAGGGCTCAGTTCATCCAAACCGAAACATGGCAGAATTCGGTCCAGCCCTCTACTCCCTTAATCAGTCCATAATTCAACTCTAAACCTTAATTCACCACAAAATCAACTTGCTAACATGTTGTATTACGTCTATAGGAGTCTCACCGAGATTTTTGAAGCTAGTCGACGTCAAAAGTACCTCAAACAGCCCTGGTTTCCCCAAGTCCACCGGCGGCCAGAACTTGTCCCAAAAATATTATCACAAAACAACCAAGGTTACCCCTCTAAACTCAATCAAATTCACAATTTTAACTCAGCCAATACTAGTACCATGGGTTAAGAAGTTCTCACCGAAATTTTGAAGCAAATCGAAGTCTCGAAGTGGCTTAACGAAGACTTTCCTCCACCTTGGTCAGAATCTGCCCAATCTGGACTTTTGTCCTCTCAAATCGAGCTACAGGAAGATCTATCGTGTTAAATTGAGTTTATAATATGTCTATGGAAAGATAAGACAATAATCTTTCATTTGACGGTGATTTTACCTTGATCCGATATCGGACGACAGAGTTATGGTTGGAAAAGTGAGACGGGTCGGGTCTAGTCGCGAGCTGGCCAGCGAGAAAGAGAGGAAAAATGAAAGAGAGAAGGGAGGGAGAGATGGTTCGGCTGAAGCAAGGGAAATGAGGGTCTTCCTCAACTATTTATTGGTCAAGGTGAAGAATGGTAGGTTAAAAGCGTGCATTAAATGCGAACTAATCATATAATGCCACTTGTCTCCATCTCATTTGTGCCATTTGTCTTCATCTAAACAATGTCTTAGACTCTCATTGACTTCCATTGACCAAGACGCCCTCTCATTTTCGGCAGCCCTAGGGGAATCAAATGGCCAAATTGTCCTTCTATCATTTTTAAGGCAAGGGCAAGACTCAAGGGGTAAAATGGTAATTTTACTCTTTTTGTCCGAAATTCTATTTTTCTAATATAAACCACCCTCGATAAGGCGACGTCCATTTCAATTCAAATATTGTAATTCCTCAATGTCCAATACCCAAATCTCGAGGTCCAATTTCATGTCGATCTCCCGTCGACCGTAATTCCAGTTTATCTCAAACTGACATGCGACTCTTGCAGGCACTACGCATATTGATCTTGGGATTTTCTCAAGCCGTGGCGAATTGCGAGGGTTTATCGCTAGCTCCTGCAATTCTGATCATCATAATCCGATTTAGGAAATTCTCGCAAATTACACATTGGTTAAGCAGAATCACCCGTATCTCAACGTATAACACTAGCAAGACCTTCCATGATCATTCCTAGATCGATCTCTGCTGGCCCAAAATATTTCCTCGACCATCCTTATGGTCAAAGTGCCATTTCTCATTCAAATTCCCCAAGCCCATGTACCCGACTCCTCGTCAGTCTTTCCCTTTTGGTCAGATAACTCAAAAGTGGTCAATTCTGAGCGAGTTACAACCGAAACACCTCGATCGATATCCTTCCATTCAACAGCCTCGAGAGGGTTAGAATTTAAGCAGATAGATAGAGAAATGGTGATAGCTACGCTCAGGTTCAGGAGCTGACGGAGGCCTTCGACAATGCAGGGCGTGCACGCGAGGGCGAGGGCGAAGGCGAGGGCGAGATGGAGAGCCTCGCGAATCTCTTCGATCTCGTGGCGTCGTTCCTCATGATCCCCACTTATGAGCAATCAAATTGGCCCTGTCAACTTCATCTTGTTTCGTCAACGGGTGGCGAGGCTACATTGGTGTTCGGCTTCTGCTTCGGCCTCTTCCTCTTCTTCTCATAGCTAACCCCTCGTTCCTTTGCCTGGAAGTCATAGACCTCCCTCAGATAGAGCTGCACGGCCCGAGTGCCGAACAAGTTCGCCTCAAGCCTCCCCTCGTTCTCCTCGAATGCAGCCCGAAGGCGGCCGACAAGGGCGTAGAGGATGCCCAAGGCCTTGCGAAGCAGACACGGGCACCGCGCGGGCGGGTTTAAGAGGCCGAAGAAGGGGCAAGTCTGGTTGTGGACCTTGGTCTTGCCGAACTGGTCGAGGAACCAGAGGAACTCCAAGACGTGGGTGCCGCTGCACATGGTGAAGTACAGCAGCGGCATATGGTTCCTAGGTACTGGCAAAAGATGTTACAGTCCCTCCGCTTCTGGTTCTCGTAGCGGCTTGGCGTAGGTGGCGGCTACACCGACATTGGCGACGACGATGAGCTCGTCCCGATTATGTGGGTGTTGATGGTGATCGGGCTATTGAAGTTGGAATTGCTTGGGGACAATTCTCGGACAAGCTCCATGTAGGGAAGTGATGAGATGGTTTCTTGGCTCTTCTTCTTTCCTGGATCTTGGTTGGGGATGAGAGATCCGCTGATTTGATAATACTGGAGTTCTTGGCGATCTAGGGTGAGGAGGCAGCGGCAGTGGACGCGGACAGCTTGTGCTTGGAGGACGAGGGGGAGGAGGGAGGGTCAGGGGTGGAGGCCGCTGTGGAGGAGGTGGAGGACGAGGGAGAGGGAAAGAAATAAGGTAAGGGGATGGAAAAAGAATTTGCAAACAGGAAAAGAAAAAAATAAATGAAATTAAAACCTTAAAAAACGAAAATGCCCTTCTTTTAGGCCCTTCTTTGAAACAAAAAAAAAAAAAAGCAGTTGGGGCCCTTCTTTAAAACAAGTTTGAGTTTGGGACTTTATTTGAGAAAGTAAATACAGTTGAGGCCATTTTTTAGCATTTCACTCTTCTTTTCTTTTTTTAACTAGCAAATGGCAAACATGGAGGGTGGTACAACCCTCTTCTTTGTGCTTGGAATCTAATTAGAACGATGCAAGCAGAAACCACATAATTTTAAAAGAAGAATAAGATTCAGGTGAGGTGTGAAACCCTAATCGGATGAAAATGTGAAACTCTCACACGATCGAACATGGATAAGAGGTTTCTGATTAAAAGATGAAGGAAATCGCAACGCTTTTCTAATTAGTGGGCCGTTTTGGGTATAGGCAGTGAGAACTACATAATTAAAGATGTCGATAAATCCACCGGCCAATCCTTGATCAAACCAACGCAATCACTACCCAAACAACATCACTGTAAAAATCGAGTTGACGTGTTGAATAACAACTTTCAACTTACTTGGACCGCGTTTTCCCCATCACTAAACAAAAACTAACGAGAAGATCACCCTTAAATCAAAGAAATTCATCGCGCCTTTGAAAATTTATCACAACCATAGTTGAACCAACGTAATTGGATAGGCATTTTCCAAAAATTAAGAATAAGTTTTCCTCCTCGAGATAACGCATTTGATGGATTTTGTTCTATCCGCTGTCCACGCCACGTGACAAAAAGAACGACACAAATGAGCGCCGGATTTGACGAAATCCACCTTCGTCTTTGGGTTTGTTCTTTGACGGAGGTACATGACAATGATGATGGTTTCTACACACGGTAAATTAGAGGTGACCAGTTCTCGATCCGTTTTGGTTCCCATAAAAAATCGGGAACAGGACCGGTGGTCCCGATTCCTATTTTTCGGAGCTGCGGACCGGATCGACCACCCTTGGAACCAAGAACCATGAACCAACAACTTGAAATGACCCATGTCCATAACACATGAAATTTTACTTTCTTCAGATTGTAGAAAACAATTCGTGAAAGAAACGATGTGAAATTTTGCGAGCTGGTAGATGGGAGGATTATCAATAATTATTGTGTTCGGATAAAGAGCTAAAAATGAGTGGATCAATTCCGTTTAATACTTTTTTTTTTTCCGAAAAATTAGGCCGAAAAAATTGTTTCGTCTGCCTCTTATTAAGAGAACGAAAGTCCAGGGTGTAAAAATTTGCAGATCTTTAGTTAACACACGGACCTACAACTTTCATATTTTATTATTCAACAACGTAAGTCATTTGCTAATGATAAACTCCGAGTCTGAAAATGATTGAAACTCCAACTTGCTTCATCCCGATTATTAATTCCATGGAAAATGAAAATATCAAGAATTGATAAAAAAAAATTAAATGATAATTTGAAAGCCTCTAAAAACCTTTGTTGACGGGACGAGGGTTTCCGCCATGATATTCACACTCTCTTACTCTCTTACAGCCTACACCTACAATGCAGCGTTGCTGACTTTTTTCCCTCAACTCACTCTGAAACTTTTCCGTTCTTTTTTGAAAAATCCCCAAACATGATGCAGCTCAGATTGATGGTGACTTTGCCACGGGAGTATTAACGATAAATTATCTTCAAAAGATGGTCAAGTGATGAGCACGACAAAGTGAAAATGACTGGTCGATTCAAGCTCTAGACTTGGCTCAGAAACACAATCTAAAATGACCCATGGCCAAAACTCAGAAAAGAGAAGAAATGAAATGGGAAGGAAAAAACAATATGAAGACCAAGGACACTTGCAATGCAGCGCCGCTTGCTTCTTCTTCTTTCTTTTTTCCTCTCTCCCTATCTATGAAATTTTCTTTTATTTTTTAAAAATCACCAAACATGATGCAGCTCAGATTAACGGCATCTACGATAAATTACCTTCAAAAGATGGTCAAGTGATGAGAACAATAAGTAAAAATGACTAGTCGATCCAACCTCTAGACTTGGTTTAGAAACAAAACCTCAAATGACCCATGTCTACAACTTAGGAAATTTTACATTTGTCAGATTGTAGAAAACAATTCGTGAAAAAATGCTGGACCGTCGAAACAATGTGAAATTTTGTGAGCCGGTAGCTGAGAGGATGATGACTTTTGTGTTCAGAGAAAGAGCTAGAAATAAGTGAATCAATATAGTTTAATACTTTTTTTTTTCTTTCAAAAAATGAGGCGGAAAAAACATTTTCATCCACCTTTCATTAAGAGAAGGAAAGTCCCTCTAAAAATATGAATTAGGGTCTAAAATTTTGCAGGTGTTTAGTTAAGACATGGACCTACAACTTTCATGTTTTATTATTCAACAAAGGAAGTCATTTGCCAATGATAATTTTCGAGTCTGAAAATGCTTGAAATTCTAACCTGCTCCATCCTTGCTATTAATTGCGTAGAAAATGGAAAATATTGAGAATTGATCAAACAAAATTTCAAATGATAGTTTGAAATCCTCTAAACAACTTTGTTGACGGAATGTGGGGTTTCCACCATTATCGTCACACTCTCTTAACTCTATTTGACCCCCAGAACCTGAAAAGAGAAAAAATGGGAAAAGAAGGAACAGAGTGAAGAAGAAGTAGAATGAATAGGAAGAAAAGGAAGAAGATGAAGACGATCGACAAACTATGGCTATTCGTACTACAGCCTACACCTGCAATGTTGCGCCGCTTGTTCTTTTCACTCTCTCTCACTCTCTGATTTTTTTTTTTCATTTTTAAAAATCACCAAACACAATAAGCTCAGATTGATGGTGACTTTGCCACACGAGTATCTACGATAAATTACCTTCAAAATGTGGTCAAGTGATGAGCGCAGTAAGTGAAAATGACTAGTCGCTCCAAACTCTAGACTTGGTTTAGAAACACAGCCTGGAATGACCCATGTCCACAACTCAGGAAATTTTACTTTTTTCAGATTGTAGAAAACAATTCGTGAAAAAATACTGGACGATCAAAACGATGTGAAATTTTATGAGTTAATGGCTGATAGGATGATGAATAACTTTTGTGTGCAGAAAAAGAGCTGGAAATGAGTGGACCAATTCGGTTTACTTTTTTTTTTTTTTTGAAAAATTACGCCGAAAAACCTGTTTCGTCCGACTATTATTGAGAAAACTAAAAGCCCCCTTAAAAATTATGAATTAGAGTATGAAATTTTGCAGGTTTTTAGTTAGGGCATGGACCTACAACTTTTCTGTTTTTTTTATTCAACAAAGTAAGTCATTTGCTAATGATAAACTTCGAGTCCGAAAACGTGTGAAATTCTAACCTGCTCCATCAAGGTTATTAATTCCGTAGAAAATAGAAAATATCGAGAATTGATCAAAAAAATTTGAAATGATAGTTTGCGATACTCAAAATAACTTAGGGTTTCCACCATTATTGTCATACTCTCTAACTCTATTCGACCCCCAAAACCCAAAAAAGAGAAGAAATGGCAAAAGATGGAACTGAGTGAAGAAGAAGAAGTAGTAGGAGAAATGGGAAGAAAAAGAAGAAGATGAAGACGAAGGACAAATGAGGGCTACTCATACTACAGCCTACACCTTCAATGCGGCGCCGCTTGCTTTTTTCTCTCTCTTCCTCTCTTCGAAATTTTTCTTTTGTATTTTGAAAATCACCAAACATGATACAGCTCAGATTGACGATGACTTTGCCACATGAGTTTCTACGGTAAATTACCTTCAAAAGATGGTCAGGTGATGAGCACAACAAGTGAAAATGACTAGTCGATCCAAGTTCTACTTGGCTCAGAAACACAAGGTGAAATAACTCATGCCCACCACTCATGAAATTTCACTATCGTCAGATTGTAGAAAATAATTCGTGAAAAAATAGTGGATGGTCGAAATGACGTGAAGTTTTACGAGCTGGTAGCTGAGAGGATGATGAATAACTTTTGTGTTTAGAGAAAGAGCTGAAATTGAGTGGATCAATTCAGTGTTGTTTTTTTAAAAATTAGGCCGACATTTTTTTTTCGTCCGCCTCTTATTAAGAGAACAAAAGACCCCTTAAAAATTTGAATTAGAGTTCGAAATTTTGCACATATTTAATTAAGACATGTACCTACAACTTTCATGTTTTATTATTCAACAAAGGAAGTCATTTGCTAAAGCTAAACTTCGAGTCTGAAAATGGTTGAAAAATTAAACCTGCACCATCCAGCTATTAATTCCGTAAAAAATAGAAAATATCGAGAATTGATCAAACAAAATTTCAAATGATAGTTTGAAATCATCTAAACAATTTTGTTAATGGAACGAGGGGTTTTCACCATGATTTTCACACTCTCTCACTCTGTTCGACCCCCAAAACCCAAAAAAGAGAAGAAATGGAAAAGAAGTTAACACAGTGAAGGAGAAGAAGATGATGAAGACGAAGTACAAATGATGGCTACACGTACTACGGCCTAGACTTGCAATGTCGCGCCGCTTGCTTTTTTCCCTCACTCTCTTTGAAATTTTTATTTCATTTAAAAAAAAAAAATCACCAAACATGATTCGACATGAGTATCTAGGTAAATTCCCATCAAAAGATGGTCAACTAATGTGCACAATAAGCGAAAATGACTGGCACAACCTAAAATGACCCATGTCCGCAACTCACGAAATTTATCTCTCGTCAGATTGTAGAAAACAATTCGTGAAAAAATATTGGATGGTGGAAATGATGTGAAATTTGGTGAGCTGGTAGTTGAGAGGATGATGAATAACATTTGTGATCAGAGAAATAGCTTAAAATGAGTGGATAAATTCAATTCAAAACTTTTTTCAAAAAATTGCTCCGAAAACTTTCATGTTTTATTATTCAACAAAGGAAGTACTTTGCTAATGATAAACTTCTAAGTCTAAAAATGTGTGAAATTCTAACCTGCTCCATCCCTGCTATTAATTCCGTGGAAAATGAAAAATATCAGTGATTTGCTGCAAGACCAACCTGCTCAAGGAGACGAGATTGGAGAAGGAGACGTGCCCCAGTCTGCTCAAGGACGTGATCTTGGAGAAGGAGACAAGCTTGTCCCTTTACTTGATGAGTTGCAAGACCAGCTTGCTCAGGAAGCAGAGCCTGAAGCAGGAGAAGAGACTGAATTGCAGGATCAGCCTCCTCAAGGACAAGAGCTTGGGAAAGGGGATGAGACTGAATCTTCACCTGATGAGTTCCAGGACCCGCCTGCAGGAGACGAGCCTGAACCATTACATGATGTGTTGCAGGACGGCGCCGAGTTGGCTCTTGCTCCTCTTGAAATAGAGGAAGAAATGGAGGTCACCAGAGACTACCCTGAACCTAATTTGCTGTAAGACCAACCTGCTCGAGGAGACGAGATTGGAGAAGTAGACGTCCCCCAATCTGCTCAAGGACATGATCCTGGAGATGGAGACAAGGTTATCCCTTTACCTGATGAGTTGTAGGATCAGCGTGCTCAAGAAGCGGAGCCTGAAGCAGGAGAAAAGACTAAGTTGCAGGACTAGCTTCCACAAGGACACACGCTTGAAGAAGGGGATGAGGCTGAATCTTTACCTAATGAGTTGTAGGACCAGCCTACAGGAGACGAGTCTGAACCATTACATGATGTGATGCTGGACGGGGCCGAGTTGGCTATTGCTCCTCATGAAATAGACGAAGAAATGGAGGTCGCCAGAGACGACCCTGAACCTGATTGCAAGACCAACCTGCTCAACGAGATGAGATTGGAGAAGGAGACGTGCTCCAATTTGCGATAAGAGTCCAATAGCGTGCGATAAAGAGAACCTAATATACCAAACTACAACTTAAAAATTTCATGTGATGCCCTTCCCGGATCTACCTCTTCAGTACTCCAAGCACTTCCCAGATCTTCCTCAGCTACGAACGACTCCCAGTTAGCACCGTTGTTCAGTGATGTCCTATTCTAAACATAAAGAGGAACCTGGCTTCGTGTCTTTTCCTTTAAAGCACGATATTGATTTTACTTGAATGGTTTTTTGTCCATATTTCTTTTTCATGTCAACCAAAAATATTAAGTGGTTATGATGTTAGGTCGTGCTGCCCGCGCCTGGTCATTGCTTGCCTTCGAGTCTCTATGTCCATTGCCGTCAATCTCTAATTCCTTTCGCTCCCAAAAAAATTTCCCATGTCCTCCATTCTTATCCCCCTTGTCTTCGGCATGTATACATAGAATACCACACACGCTAAGAACGAGATCACTGCAAATGAGAAGACCATCCCGCCAAAGTTTATCAATTTGTCCAGCGGGATAAAGAGCATCGACAATGCTCCACTAGCCACTTGGCTCACGGAAATACCGATTGCGCACTCACGCAAACGCAATCTTAGTGAGAAAATCTCGGAACTGTAAACTCCTGCGATTGGTCCCATTCCAATGGAGAAAAAACCTACATAGAATAGCATAGACATCATGCACATGGAGCTCGCCCACTCCACCTTTCCATTGCTATGCTTGACGATGGTGAGACAAGTTCCGAGGAAAAGCAGTGGTGCGATTAGTCCACCCATGCTAAACAACATCAACCGTCGCCGTCCGACCCGATCAAGGAATAAGATAGGGATTATCAGGCAAATTATCTTCACAATATCGACACCCATGGCTAAAAGCAGCTTTAAGTTGTGCTGGGAGATGATCATGTCATATATATTGGGGCTATATACGAAAAGTGTGTAATTAGGATACACATGTAAGTTGTGTTAGAAAAGTACCACGTTAGAGAATTGATATGGTATTGAGTAGTTAATATATCCAAGTGGATTCATAACTCATTGGCTTAAGCTTTTGAGTGAAGTTGGGTCCAATTGAATATATTAACGGGCTCGGACTTAGGTTCCCTCTTGGCGATCCCCCTAAGTGAAAGTACCGACCTTCCACTTCATGCATCCAACAAATAATATCAGAGCCAATGGTTGATTGGTGGGACTCCAATCTGTTCCGGTGGATATCTCAAGATAAAATCTGATGACCAACGAGGTTTTCGAGCTGGTAGCAACATGGGACTGACGAGCGTTGATGGAGATTCAGTTGAGATATGTTGGTGCGAAAGTCTCAAGAAAGTAATTTGGTGACCAAAGCGATTTTTGAGCCAATGTATGTTGTAGTGTAGCAACGTGGGCTCGATGGATGTTGATATAGATTCAAGTTGAGATTTATTTATATGGAAGTATATTTGGATTAAGGGGAGGGAAACCTTACACTGAAAACCCACACGTGAGTTATGTTAGAAAGAAAAGTCTCATATCGGAGAATTGATGCGGTATTGAGCAGTTAATATCCAAGTTGGCCCGTAATTTATTGGTTTAATCTTTTAAGTAAAGGTGGATCCAATTGGATATATTGACGGGCTCGAACTTGAACTCTCTTTTGGCGATCTCCCCGAGTGAAAGTATTAGACTTTCACTGCGTGCATCCAACATGTGTCACCCTCAAATTTATGTTGGATCAAGTACATCCTCATGCTCTAGCAGACCATGTGTCTGGTGGATCGGGTCCTGAAAAGATCTAGCCACCTACCTTCCCTAGTCACCTAGACAATATCTTCATCATATTCTTGAGGGACGTTGGCAACCACCTTGATCTTGGCGATCAGGAGTCGGCTGCCTCCTCGGAGTCCGAGATCCCTACTATGACGTGCTTGGCATCGTAAGGTTTTAGTTCATAAGGTTTTAACTGCCTAGACGCATTTGTGTCAAGAATAAGCTGACTCATGATGTAACGAGTAGCTCAACAAAATGGAGAAGGGGGTTGAACTTGTGCTCTGTGTCTCATATTGTATTATATTACTAACGTGCAATTTATGTGCAAAATACTTGCTATCTTTGGATAGATTGCAAGACTCATATTGAATTGGGTTATAAACATGTATGTAATTTTCGCAAGCTTTTTGTCTATTTCGGAGAAATATTCACATCAGACCTATCTTACTTGCTTGTGCAGGCAGCATTTTGTTTCAAATTGCATCCAACCTAAGCTTAAATGCTCCTTCCTCGGGGACGTTCTGGTAAGAAAGCTAGAGATCGATTAAGATTTAGGAATTATCATCTCAGCTAATTTCCGAATAAGATACTGCAAAACTAAGGAAATGAGTCGGTTAGGCTTCTGTGTAAAGCCACTATTAGTGCCTTAAAACATGGACCTACAACTTTTCTATTTTTTTTATTCAAAAAAGGAAGTCATTTGCTAATGATAAACTTCGAGTCCGAAAATGTGTGAAATTCTAACCTGCTCCATCACAGTTATTAATTCCGTAGAAAATAGAAAATATCAAGAATTGATCCAAAAAAAAAAAATTTCAAATGATAGTTTGCGATCTTCAAAAATAACTTTGTTGACGGAACCAGGGGTTTTCACCATTATCGTCATACTCTCTGACTCTATTCGACCCCCAAAACCTAAAAAAGAGAAGAAATGGGAAAAGAGGGAACTGAGTGAAGAAGAAGAAGTAGCAGAAGAAATGGGAAAAAAGAAGAAGAAGATGACGACGAACGACAACTGTTGGCTGCAGCCTACATCTTCAATGCGGGGACGCTTGCTTTTTTTCCTCTCTTCCTCTCTTTGAAATTTTTCCTTTGTTTTTTTGAAAATCACCAAACATGATACGGCTCAGATTGACAGTGACTTTGCCACGGGAGTTTCTATGGTAAATTACCTTCGAAAGGTGGTCAGGTGATGAGTACAATAATTGAAAATGACTAGTCGATCCAAGTTCTAGACTTAGCTCAGAAACACAAAGTGAAATGACCCATATCCACCACGCATGAAATTTTACTATCGTCAGATTGTATAAAACAATTCATAAAAAAACCACTAGATGGTCGGAACGGCGTGAAATTTTACGAGCTGGTAGCTGAGAGGATGATGAACAACTTTTGTGTTCAAAGAAAGAGCTGGAAATGAGTAGATCAATTCATTATTTTTTAAAAAAAATTAGGCTGAAAAAACTGTTTCATCCGCCTCTTATTAGGAGAACGAAATACCCCTTAAAAATTTGAATTAGGGTCTGAAATTTTGCACTTCTTTAGTTAAGACGTGTACCTATAACTTTCATGTTTTATTATTCAACAAAGGAAGTCATTTGCTAATGATAAACTTCGAGTCTGAAAATGGTTGAAACATTAAGCCTGCACCATCCAGCTTTTAATTCCGTAGAAAATAGAAAATAACGAGAATTGATCGAACAAAACTTCAAATGATAGTTTGAAATCATCTAAACAATTTTGTTGACGGAAAGTGGGGTTTTCACCATGATCTTCACACTCTCTCACTCTGTTCGACCCTCAAAACCCAAAAAAGAGAAGAAATGGAAAAAAAAAGGAACATAGTGAAGAAGAAGAAGAAAAAAAATGGGAAGAAGAAGAAGATGAAGAAGACGAAGGACAAATGATGGCTACTCATACTACGACCTAGATCTGCAATGCTGAGTTGCAGGACCAGCCTGCAGGAGACGAGCATGAACCATTACATGATGTGATGTAGGATGGGGCCGAGTTGGCTCTTTCTCCTCACGAAATAGACGAAGAAATGGAGGTAGCCAGAGATGACCCTGAATCTGATTTGCTGCAAGACCAACTGCTTAAGGAGAAGAGATTGGAGAAGTAGACGTGCCCCAGTTTGCGTAAGAGCCAAATAACGTGCCATAAAGAGAATCTAGTATGTGAAAATACGACTTAAAAATTTCATGTGATGCCCTTCCCGGATCTACCTCTCCAGTACTCCAAGCACTTCCCAGATCTTCCTCAGCTACAAACGACTCCAAGTTAACATCGTTGCTCAGTGATGTCCTATGCTAAACATAAGGAGGAACCCGGCTTCGTGTCTTTTCCTTTAAAGCATAATATTGATTTCACTTGAATGGTTTTTCGTCCATATTTCTTCTTCATGTCAACCAAAAATATTAAGTGGATATGATGTTAGGTCGTGCTGCCGCGCCTGGTCGTTGCCCACCTTCGCGTCCCCATCTCCATTGCCGCCGAACTCCAATTCCTTTCGCTCCCAAAAAAATTTCCCATGTCCTCCATTCTCCTCCCCATTGTCTTGGGCATGTATACATAGAATACCACCCACGCTAACAACGCGATCACTGCAAATGAGAAGACCATCCCGTCAAAGGTTATCATTTGTCCAGCGGGATAAAGAGCATCGACAATGCTCCACTAGCCGCTTGGCTCACGGAAATACGGATTGCGCATCCATGCGAACGCAATCTTAGTGAGAAAATATCGGAACTATAAACTCCTGCGATTGGCCCCATCCCAATGGAGAAAAAACCTGCATAGTATAGCATAGACATCATGCGCATGGAGCTTGCCCACTCCACCTTTCCATTGCTATGCTCGACGATGGTGAGACAAGTTCCGAGGAAAACCAGCGATGGGATTAGTCCGCCCATGCTAAACAGCAGCAACCGCCGTCCGACCCCGCCCGACCCGATCAAGGAATAAGATAGGGATTATCAGGCAAATATCTTCACAATATCGACACCCATAGCCAAAAGTAGCTTCAGGTTGTGCGGGGAGATGATCATGTCATATATCTTGGGACTGTACACGAAAAGTGTGTCACCCCCAAATATATGTTGGACCAAGTACATCCTAGCGCTCTAACAGACCATGTGTCCGGTAGACCGGGTCCTGAAAAGATCTAGCCACCTACCTTCCTTGGTCACCTACACAATATCTTCGTCATATTCTGGAGGGACGTTGGTAGCCTCCTTCATCTTGGCGATCAGTCAGGAGTCCGAGATCCCTGCTATGACGTGCTTGGCGTCGTAAGGTTTTAGTTCATAAGGTTTTAACTGCCTAGACGCATTTGTGTCAGGAATAAGCTGACTCATTATCACGCCCTGCGCTCCGGGCACGAGCACGCGAACATCCCTGCAAGCAAACCAACAATAATCTCTCGGCAGTCCCAAGATCCACATATAGTAATCAAGAGATATAATAAATACATCACGCATATGGAAGCGATACTCTAATAAATCCCCGTACAATATATGTATTAAGTGGGACCAGGATATCATCACATATGTCGTACGTCAAAGTGTACTGTTCGTACAAATACCAACTACTAAGATCCACTAAACGAAAGGCGACAGGGTAAGCATTTCAAAAGGAAACGTCCACAAAATCCCTCGGGAGCAGGGTCAGGTTGCCAGTCAAGATCGATCCACCAACTGAAGTATCCTAGGATGAGCTGCTGGAGTCGTCCGTATCCTCTGCATCCTCGGTCGGCTCGTACTCGGAAAACATCTCGGACGGGACCTCGACGGATTCCTCCATAGTGACCTCCTGTGATGGCTCAGCAAGGTCTCCCTCGAACACCTCCAGGACTATGGCCTCCTCCTACTCCTCGGTGAACTCCAAGGTCGGTGTCCGCTCTGGTCCGTTCCTAGACCCTACCACTGACCCCTCAGGTAACTCTTGCTCCGCTACGGTCTGGCACCAATCGGGTATGACACCCTATGGTACCTCGTGGGGTTTTAGCGGCCCTATCTGTGAATCCCCCTCCTTTTTGAACCACACATCGAACCTATAAGGCTTCCACTCAGGCTTACCCTCATCCACCCATACGACGGTACATTTCCTCACATATACGTTCCCCTACCTATCCGGGAACTCATCATAGTATGTCGTCATCTCCTTTGGGTCCCCAAAACAAATTGGCCACATAGCTATGACCTAGGATCTGTAAAGTAAAGGTTTCCCCAAAAGGGATGAGATACACATCTCAGTAAGAAAACCTAACCCCAGGTCAGTTTGACAATCCACTCAGATGGTCGCATTCCTCAACAGATCCACACACATGAATACATAGGCATAACAATCATAATTCAATAAACAACAACATACAGAAGACAGACATGCATTTATGATCTCATGTCACACTCATATGCACATGTACTCTCAACCTGCCACTTCACCACATCCATTAACCTCCGCCTGCCTCAATCTCTAGCTCGCGAACTAATCGCCTTAGGCTTGGTCCGCGTAAACGCATCAGATCGTCATCGGTGACCCGCGTAATCGCATCAGGTCCCGATGAATCTCTAGGTAAAATTCATTAACTCATACTCTGTCCCGCGAATAATTTGCATCAGGACAATGGCTATCTCAACCCCGCGACTTCGTCGCATCAAGGCGCTATCTAACTATACTTCACCCCGCGACCTCGTAGCATCAGGGTCTCAACTTCCCGTCCCCGCGTCTCACACGCCTCAGGTCCCCGCTACGCCATGCTCATGCCACATCATATCGTTTGTCTTGATTTTCAATTCAATTTCACACTCACTGGCAAGCGCACATTCAAATGCATTTCATAAATTACGTGGCATGCAAATCAATTCAAATGGTATACGAGCATGGCAAACAACTCAGGCATAGGCAATGTCACACAATCATTCCTTGACGTCTTAGGACATATCAAACCATTCCATTTGACAATCTCTCATAAATCATTCCAATCGACCCTCGACTTACCCAATTGAGTCCAATCCCTTTAGCTTCGGTTTAGAAATTCCCTTACCTAAGCTTGACAACACAAATTACTCCTCTTTGAGCTCCAAAGTTTCGGCCAACCCAAATCCAAGGGTCAATTTGTCGCGCAACCTAGAATATTCAATCGATCCGTCAATTTCCAAGTCCAATTCCTCAATTCATCAATCCAAATCATCCATAACTCAATCCTCAACATTTCATCACATCACAATCATCAAATTGCAGCTCAAAACCATCGCCCAAAGCCTTCAACAGATTCGGTTTGGGCCCAGCACAAACAGGTTCCATTCAGTTCTGTTTATGCCGAATCCAATTGGTCCTACTCTACTCTAAATCCATCAATTATATACTATCCTACCTCTTATAATATCTACCTAAGGGTTTGGGAGGCTCACCAGTTGTTTGGAGTCGATTGGTCGCCGGAAATTCGTCCGAAGTCAACGGATCGTCTATGGACAGAATATCGGCAGTTTCTGAGGAAAATGTTCAAGATCGATTCGTGGTCAAAAACTTATCAAATAAATGTTCAATTTTTACCACAGAATGCTATATGTGTCTACTGAGTCTCCACGAAATTTGAGCTCAAGACTCAAAGATTTCGGCCATGAAAAGGGTTGAAAACTGGACCTATCTCAGGTTTGCTCCAATTCCATCGGCTCTCGGGAAATCTCCTGCTCAGAACTCCTCGGTGCTCCAAACGCCTTGATTCTTATTGGAGAAGTTCAGCAAGACGTGGAGCTTCACTGTGGCGATCGGTCGACAGTAGGTGATGGCCAGAGAGGGTGATCGTGGGCGACAAACGGGAGGTCCAGCGGTAATCGAGCGAGCGGGAGAATGAAGGTGAGGGAAGAAGATGATGCTCGGTTCTCTTGGGGCTTGGTCTGGCCGAATGGAGTTGAGGAGAGAGAGAAGAGAGAGAGAACTTGTTATATCTAAATTTTGGTCAAAGACTTTAATTGTTAGGTGAGCAAATAGTGTGACATGACCACACTTCACCATCTAGTGACACATGGCATATTGTCTTCCCAATGGAGATCCAATGGCCACCTTTTTGTCTTCATTTTTGGCAGCCAAGGGAGGGCATAATGTCCAATTTTCCCTTCTTCAATTATAAAGGCAAAGACCTAAGCTTGAGGAGCAAAACGGTCATTTTACCCCCGACATTCACAACGTCATTTTTCTCGTTCGAAGACTATTCGATAAGGTGACGGCTAATCCAATTGACGTTGGAATTCTTGATTTTCCATTTTAAACTTTTCAGGACTCGTTTATGATAGTTTTCTTTATCATACATGATTTCAGCCTATCCCGAACTGACGGGCGGCTTTTGCAGACATTACGCGTATCGACCCCGTGATTTTCATCACGTTTAGGGCTCGTCAATTCGTAGCGGCTTTGATTGTCATGTAATTGTAAGGGTTTATCACTAGTTCCTATGGTCTCGATCGTCACTGTCCGATTGAAGATAATTTTGCAAATCGTACGTTGGTTAAGCAGCATCACCCGCACTCCAATCGTATGACGCTCGCATGGTAATCATTAATCGTTCTTAGATCGACCTTTTGGTCGTTCTAAATATTCACTCGACAATTCTTATGGTCAAAGCGTCGTTTCTTATCCGAGTCGCCTAGATCCACGTACCTCGTCTTGCGTTAGCCTTTCCCCTTTGGTCAACCTACTCAAATTGATCAGATTTGAACGGAATACAACTGAAATGCATCAGTTGATATATATAAATTTCTCATTGCAGAGTCTGAAACTGACTGGAAATCAGAATGTCACACTCATGACGTAACGAGTAGCTTAATAAAATGGAGAAGGGGGTCGAACTTGTGCTCTGTGTCTCATATTGTATTATATTACTAACGTGCAATTTATGTGCAAAATACTTGCTATCTTTGGATAGACTGCGAGACTCATATTGAATTGGGTTATAAACATGTATGTAATTTTCGCAAGCTTTTTGTCTGTTTAGGAGAAATATTCACATTAGACCTATGTTACTTGCTTGTGCGGGCAGCATTTTGTTTCAAATTGGATCCAACCAAAGATTAAATGCTCCTTCTTCGGGGACGTTCTGATAAGAAAGCTGGAGATCAGAAAGATTAAGATTTAGGAATTATCATCTCAGCTAATTTCCAAATAAGAGACTGCAAAACTAAGGAAATGAGTGGGCTAGGCTTCTGTGTAAAGCCACTATCAGTGCATCCTACTCTAGAACAAAGCATGACCAAATTTGTATGTGTAACCCAAATCGATCACAGATGATCCGTGCTCAAATAAACAACGTATACAAAAATAATGGACTGGTTTACATTTATGGTATCCCAATCAAGATATGCACAATCAAAGGTAGATAACAATCTGTTTGGTTCCCTCCATTGAATCGAGATTTCAAACTAATAAAACTCGTGAATAAGCAAATGATTCGAATGCCGAGCTCGTGCAGATTCTGTGCAAATACGTTGGTGAGGTGGCCGAAAGTAGTGGTGGCGAGGAGGGTTTTGTAATTCATCCCACATGTGAATTCTTGTTCATTTCATTCCCCACTCTTTAGGTAAATATGATTCCAAGCACTATTATCTTTTGGAAAAACTCCCACAATAAGGACTCATAAGATTCTTTCTCCTTTACATTATTGTCCAGATGCTTGTATCTCGGATTCTTCTCTGGGGACATTACATGAGTGTGATAGTTACCTGACAATTGCTTCAAAATCCCTTTCAACAGATGAAGCAAATGCATGAAGATGCCAGAGAGAGGACGAGATGCTGATGCAAGAAGATGAGAGATAGAGAGGCTCTAGCATAAGCCCTAGTTACTTAACGATGAGTCGAATTTTGCTGTTTTCAACAAGGTCAACTAAGGAGAGAGCACTAAACCTCGACAATTTTTTTTTTTTATTCCTCGTGTAGATGACTTAATGATGAGGCAATTCCCACAGAGTTTTAAATTTCAAATTTCATAATAAATTTTGTTTGGTCGATTATAATTAGGCCGTGTTGCGCCTTTATGACGAACAAATATTACTGCTATTAAGCCCGCAACGATTGACTTAATTATAGTCCTATTTGTCCCAATTTTTTGGGTCAATTATTCTATATCTATGTAATTTGTTAATTCGATTTTTCTCTTTTCTTTTTATTCTTATTTTCCCTTCTTCAGCCAGTCGCCGGCTCCGACGGCAGTAGGTGGCCGGCCGCCTAGGAGCTTGGGCCTCTCTTGAGGCCTACCTGTGCCTGGAAACTATGCCTCTTCGTTCGTGCCCTTAGAGTCATACCGACCACTTCTATATGTGGCATCGCAAGTGCAAACTGATGGATTGCACATGCATTGATTTGGTCAAGTGTTTCAACATAGTCATTCCCGATTTAAGAGGGCGAGATCTCCATTCCATCTGAGTAATTTTTGTGGGACTCGATTGAGACCAGTTTCTAAAAAACATGATGGTAATTAAGTAAAATAAATGTAGAGAGGCGCAAGAAATGTTAGATGCCATCCTAAAGTACGTGCTCCTTTGCCTTTTCTATGTTTTTTTTTTTTTTGTCTCTCTCTTTGGGTGAACGGACCAAAAGCCATTTCATTGTATGCAGAAAATAGATTTTATAAAATAAAAAAATGCTTTCCCAATCGATATATGCACGATCAAGTTATTAACACTTGCTATTTTCGGGTAGACTGCGAGGCTCATATTGTATTATATTACTTACGTGCAGAATGCTTGCTATCTCTAGGTAGACTGCAAGATAATGCTACCCAAAATTTATAATTTTAGCAAAAACTAAATCTGAAAATAATGCTCCTAATTCTTAGAAAACATTTTGCCAAGCTAGTTGACTTTTTAAAAAGTATTTTAGAGAAATTTTGGAGAAATTAGAAGTGCGAGATTGACTCTTAAACACTTTGATCACCTTTAGATTGGGATGATAAAGAATGGATAGGCTATCAAGCTTACTCTAATTTCTGCTCTAATCTTTAAAAAAAATCATAATTCAAAATTGAATTCAACCTACAAGGCTACAACCTTCCCCAAATACAAATGTAGCACCAATATTACCCTATCCCCGAAATAACCCTAATATAAATGCTGATGATTCTTTTTGTTAATTAATTTTACGATAAAAAAACATTTAGAAATTTTGAACAAAACTAGTAATCCAGGGCTTAACCACAACTAACATATACAAAATACAAAGTTATCCAAAAAGTTATAATTTAAGCGATAATTATTATAGGGAATTACCATGAAAATCAATGGATTTATTTTAAAGAAGTTGCTCGTTTCTTTAAAATGAAAATCAATGGCCCACAATGCACCATCATCTTCTAGGAAATGGTGGTCATTTTGCATGGGTTAATATCACGAAAAATCTCGAATTAATATACATGTGACAAATTAACATCAAACTATTTTTTTTACCATGAAAAATCCTAAACTGATATACCTATGATAAACTTGCCCCAAAATATTTTTTTGACCATAATAAACTCCAAATTGATACACAAATGACAATTTTAATCCCAAATAATTTTTTTTGCCACAAAAAGTCCTAAAATGGTACCTCTCTGATGAATTTATCCCAAAGTGATTTTTTTACCATAAAAAATCTCAAAACTAGTATATTTGTGATAAATTCACCATTCATTAGTTTTCGTTAAATTTTATTAATATCACGAATAATCCAAACTGATAATCATGTGACAAGCAGATTTATTCATTCACTATTTCCTACAACTTTCGTATCCATCGTCTTCCTAGAATATCAATTGTAATTGGGCTACTGGACAAGGCTAGTTTTTTTTTTTTTTTTGGTTTAATTCCCATAGCATGTAACTGCATTTCTTCTACTTATATCTGTAGGTTGCAGGTTGGCATATGAAATTGGTTGAATTGAAGGAAAGTAAAATTAGGATGTCGCGAGGATATGGCGCAAATGCCTTGGGACAGTTCTGTGAAATAGAAGAGGAGGATAGCGTGGATGCAGCACGGTCTGCAGAAAAATAAAAGAAATAAAAAAAAATATTAACTTAGCATGCATATTGCATCAGCATCACAGCAATTCCACGTCACTGCATAATGATATTTGTTTTAGAAGTCATATCTACGGGTCAAAGTTTGGAGAATCCAATGTTTGGATTCCCTTTCGCTTGCTTATGCATGCCGGGTTTGACCTATGCATGCGCATACGCATAGGCATAATCTTTTCAGCTTCTTTTTATCTTTTCACCTTGTGATTAACCCCCTGATGTGAATTTTAGCAAACGGTAAAGCGTGATCTATCTAATAACTATAAAAACAAAGTACAAGAAATATCCTTCAAAGAAAATTAATTAATAAAGAAAAAAGAGCAGCTGCTATGTGATATCTTATCCAAATGATCGGTAACAGAGTGTCATGCAACATTTATATTACTCGTTTATTTGCAGTGCTATAATTTTCAATGAAAAATGCATAAGAGAGTTTTGAGCATTGAATTAAGAGAAAGAATTGGGCATGAATATTATGTAAATTGACTTGATGATTAGCCTAACATCTCATTATATCTGCGCTATATATGAAATGCAGGTTTTGACAGGACACGCGTCACTCCTACACTTCTTCCCCCCCTTTTTCCCTCCTCTTTTCCTATTTCTGTTGTGCTAAAAATCTCTTCCATGTCACCCCCCTTCTCTTTTCTCTTCCTTCTTTTTGTTTCTATTATACCATGTAATTCTTTTATATATTTTTGGTCTACTTTTATATTCATCACAATCTAACATATATATTTTCTTAAAATTCATAATTTTTAAATTTCGTGCAATTTATTAGCCCATTTGTGAGGCGTCACTTAGACCCATAAAAGAGGGCCAGGCCTGGCCCGCCCCGGCCTCGCTTTATTGTCTCTCCCACTTTCTTCTGAGAAACTTCAACTCGATCCGTGGAGGGCGGAGATGATGTGGACTAAGGCAACGGAATCAATTCTCCTAAAAAAAATCAAATCAAATGAGGATAGTGTCCTTTTTTTAATAAATAAGGACGTAAAATAACCAAAATCTTCTCAAATAAAAATTTTAAGTGGCCAAATTTTTTCAAATAAAAATTTGGCCATAATAGAAGGGGTATTTTAATAAAGAAAGAATTTTTCCTTCTCTTTCAGATCAAAATCGATGCGGCCCTCACAAGCTTGGGCAAGGGTCACCCTCCCCTAATAGGCGAGGGTGTCCCGATGCCAACCAGAGCAACCTTAGCCCTTGCCTCGAGTCCAATGACCTCAGTCAATCGACTAAGGAACGAAAAAAAAAAGAAAAAAAAGAAAAAAAATAGAACAAAAAAATTCAAAAAAGTAAGATGGTGAACAAACCTTTCAACCGGCGGAGTAGACATGGCCACTTGAAGATTTTATTTGAAGCAAAAGTTACTTCAAGCTTTTATTTAAAATGATTTGGCGACTTCGTACTCTTATTTAAAAAAAAACATTAGCTTCAATCTTATTTAAGAAAATGAATTTGAAATTTTCTGAAAAAAAAAACTGATACTTTTTATTTTTTTATTTTTTTGCAAGAGACGTACATTGCTGATTCAAGGTTCACTGGCGGTTGTTCATTGCCGACTGGAGTCTTCTGCCATGGTCATCGGGCTCGGATTCCTAATCTTCCCTGCGTCAAGAAATCTAAGACTGCGCTCCTAAGTCCTCATCTTTCAATCCCTCGTCATTGTCTCCGACGACTTCTCCCTCCGATTTGATCGTCGTTCAAAGGGATTGGTTTTGCTCTGTCTTCCGTTACTTTGTACGAGTCTAGTTGTGTTTCATGTGAAACTAGTCTCCAATTGAGGATATATTATTGATTTGATCTTCCTTTGATGAAATTGTGGTCGTAGGGTTTTAAATTTGCTGCTTCCAAACTGAGATGCCTGCCATTTTTTCGTTGAAATGCCTGAGTGAAACTTGGGTGCAAATCTGAGGAGTGTTAACGTGCTTAGCATCTGTATTGGTTGTTGTTCTGTATAGGCGTTTAAAATTCCCCGTGTCACACGTAATGTTATGTAACTGAGTAAGTCATTGAGCCACGTTCACGATATTGATGTTTGAGAAAGCTTTCGGAGTCTTGAGATGCACCGACAAAGAGCAGGTATTGTTGGCGGTGTACCAACTGGAAGGTACCGCTACCGATTGGTGGAGTGCCACCAAGAACGAGGTTTTCACAAAAGGAACTGCCTTGACTTGGAATGCCTTTACCACTGCATTTAATGACAAGTACTTTTCGGAGACTGCCCGCGAAAGAAAGCAAGTGGAATTTCAATAGTTACCTCAGAATCAGCCGACAGTGGACCAATATGAAGCTGAATTTGTTAGACTATCAAGGTACGCACCGAGGTCAATAGAGGACTCGATGGAAAAGACGTAGAGGTTTCGAGACGGGTTGAGGGCCGAGCTTCGTAGTCAGATGGTGGCCTCGAACTTAAGGAATTATAAAGAAATTTATGAACGGGGTCAAATGATAGAAAGGGATATGAAATAAAGAACAGCCGCATCTGGATCGCGGTTTAATTCATTTCGAGATAATCGTCAAATAGGTAAGAGACCTATGGTTGGCAATAAACGTTTTGCCCCTCTAGTGAGGAAGAATATTGGGAAACCGCCGCATCAAACGAACTAGAACTGCCGCCTCTATTGTAGGAGGCATGGAAATAGACCGTGCCCGGTTAGAACAGAAGCATGCTTTAAGTGTGGTCAGATGGGCCATTAGATGAGGAGTTGCCCTAATCAAGCTCTAGGAACCAGGCCACAAGGACAACGACCACAGGCAAGATCGTCATCTGCAATCCCACCGAATGATTAGAACCGACCCCCAACCCAAGGGAGAGTTTACGTTGTGGCACGTAGGGAAGCGGAAGAAGCGCCTGACGTGGTCACATGTATGATTTATTTATGTGGCCAAGCCGCTTATGCACTATGTGACCCTAGCACTTCGCATTTTTTCGTATCCGCTCAATTTACTGATTTTGTCTATATGAAATTAAAACCGTTGAATGTGATACTGCATGTTACTACCCCATTAAAGGATAATGTGTTCGTCTCATTAGGTTGTGAGGACTGTAAGATAGTTATTGGTAGTAGCGAAGAGAGTATAGATTTGGCTGTGTTGCCTATGTATGACTTTGATGTAATTATTGGAATGGGCTGGCTAGATAAGCAAAAGGCAGTAGTTGATTATGGTAGTAGAGTAATCCGTTTTTATCTGGATAGTTGCCCTAATTTTGAATTTGTGGAAAGTCAAGGAGGAACCTCGATTCCTTTAGTCTCATCGCTTGAATCGACATGGCTGTTAGCCGAAGGATGTCAAGCTTATTTAGTCACAGTTACGGATACGACTACCATTAAACCTAAATTAAAAGTATTCCAGTGGTGTGTGAATTTCCTAATGTCTTTCCTCAAGAATTTTCAAGATTGCCACCAAAGAGGAAATTGAATTTGTGATCGAGTTAGCCCTTGGAACGGAACCGATATCGAAGGCACCTTATAGAATGTCTCTATCGGAATTAAAAGAGTTAAAGGTGCAAATGCAAGAACTATTAGATAAAAGATTTATTCAACCGAGTGCATCACCGTGGGGAGCGCCGATATTGTTCGTGAGGAAAAATGATGGATCTTTGCGCTTATGCATTGATTATAAACAATTAAATCAAGTAACTATTAAGAATAAATATCCATTGCCGAGAATCGACGATTTGTTCGATCAGTTGCAATGAGTTTCAGTATTTTTCAAAATAGACTTGAGCATTGATTTTTATCAGTTGAGGATTAAGAAAGAGTACATATCGAAGACGGCCTTTAGAACAAGGTATGGTCATTACGAGTTCACCGTTATGCCTTTTGGATTGACTAATGCTCCAACTGCATTTTTGGATTTAATGCATCGAGTATTCAAGGAATTCTTGAATAGATTCATTATAGTCTTCATCGATGATATTTTAATTTACTCAAGGAGTGGCGAAAAGCATGAAAGGCATCTGAGGATTGTCTTGCGGACTTTGAGAGAGCACTCGCTTTATACTAATTTTAGCAAATGCGAGTTCTGGCTGGATAAAGTAGCATTTCTTGGCCATGTGATATCTGGAGAAGGAATTGTTGTAGACCCTACGAAGATTGAAGCCGTCATGAATTGGCCTAGACCTACTACGATTACGGAAGTCCGAAGTTTCTAAGGATTGGCAGGTTATTACCGACGCTTTGTGGAAAAGTTTTCATCTATAGCCATTCCGTTGATGAGGTTGACTAAGGAGGAAACGAAGTTTGAATAGACGGATAAGTGTGAAAGGAGCTTCCAAGAACTTAAGCATCGATTGACAACTGCATCGGTATTATCGATTCCTTCAGGACCCATAGGCTATGAGATATATAGTGATGCTTCGCTAAAGGGACTGGACTGTGTGTTAATGTAATATGGAAGAGTGGTCGCCTACGCGTCATGACAACAGAGACCGCACGAGATGAATTATCCAACTCATGACTTGGAATTAGCCGCGATTATTTTTGCCTTGAAGATCTGGAGGCACTACTTGTGCGGCGAAAAATTTCAAATTTATACAGATCACTAGAGTTTGAAGTACTACTTTTCCCAAAATGAATTAAATATGAGGCAACGTCGATGGATGAAGTTGCTTAAGGATTATGACTGCGACATTTTATATCATCCGGGAAAAGCAAATAGGGTCATAAATGCACTTAGTCGAAAATCAAGCATTGCTTGTCTGTTGGTTAAAGAATGGTCGTTACTCGAAGGATTAAGAGATTCTAAATTCAAGTTGGACGTTTGCCAACTGTCCAGTTTGGTAGTGACTTTGAGAATAGAGCCTGAAATCCAAGAAAGGATAAAGATTCTCCAGCCTACGGACCTAGAAATTCAAAAGATCCTCGAGATGGATGCAACGAAAAGAAAACCAGAGTTTCAAGTGTTAGAGGACGGAGTTTTGAGATTTCGAGGGCGCCTATGCGTGCCCAAAGACGAAGAGCTTAGGAAAAGGATCTTATCTAAAGCCCATAGAAGTAATTATAGTATCCATCCAGGAAGCACAAAAATATATCAGAATTTACGTCAACATTACTGGTGGAACAAGATGAAAGTAGATGTAGCTAAATATGTGGCAAAATGCCTGACGTGTCAACAGGTAAAGGCACAACATTGTAAGCCCTATGGATTGCTACAACCCTTGAAAATTCCCAAATGGAAGTGAGAGCACGTGACTATGGATTTTGTAATGGAATTGCCAAGGAGCCAAAGAGGTCACGATTCGATTTGGGTAGTCGTGGACAAGTTGACCAAGTCTACGCATTTCATCCTCGTGCAAAAGCACTTCGCAATGGACATGTATGTCGAGCTATATATGTGTCATATAGTATGACTGCATGGGGCACCCGTAACGATTACATCATACAGAGATCCTAAGTTCACAGCGAACTTCTGGAAGAGCCTTCAAAATACCATGGGAACTCGACTGCAGTTCAGAACAACGTATCATCCACAAACAAACGGGCAATCAAAGAGAACGATCCAGATGCTTGAGGATATGTTACGAGCGTGCGTCATAGACTTCAAAGGTAGATGGGAGGACCAGTTGCATTTGTTAGAGTTTGCTTATAATAACAATTATTAGCAAAATATCCAAATGACACCTTTTGAAGCGCTTTATGGAAGAGCCTGCAGAATCCTGATTGGCTAGAATGAAGTTGGAAAGAGAAGTGTTACAGGCCCTGATTTAGTAGAGCAATTGGTAGAGGCCGTGAAGATAATACGAGATAGGCTGAAGACGGCACAGAGTCATCAGAAAAGTTATGCTGACAAACGACGTAAATCCTTGGAGTTTCAAGTTGGTGATCATGTTTTCCTTGAAGTTTCACCGATGCAAGGACTATCTCGATTTGGAAAGAAATGAAAATTGAGTCCAATGTACATAGGTCCTTTTGAAATTTTGGAACGGATTGGAACTTTGGCCTACAGACTTGCCTTACCACCCAACTTATCTCAAATACATAATGTATTTCACGTGTCAATGCTGAGGAAGTACGAACCAGAAGCAACACTGCGTTGGATTATGAGACTATCGAAGTGGATGACAGGGTGTCATATGTGGAAAAGCCAGTCAGAATTGAAGATCGAAAAGAGCAAGTTCTGAGAAACAAGACGATTCCACTAGTCAAAGTAATTTGGGAGCACCATGGCGCTACGTGGGAAAGCGAAGAAACGATGAGGCGTCAATACCCCTATTTATTTGAATAGTTGGACTTATTGTAAATTTCGAGGATGAAATTTTTGTAAGGGGAAAGAATTGTGGCATTCTGATTTTTCTTATCATTTCGAGATTTATCAATGAAGATATATATATCGATGTATTTCAGTCTTATCTTGCTCGGATCTGATCAATCTCGAGTTAACTGACCAAAAGGGAAAGGCTAACGCAAGACAAGGTACGTAGACCTAGGGAACTCAAATAGGAAATGACACTTTGACCATAAGAATTGCCGATGGAGTATTTAGAACCATTAAAGGACAATCTAAGAACGATTAAGGAATGCATTGCTAGCGTTATACAATTGGAGCGCGGGTGATGCCGCTTAACCAAAATATAATTTGCAAAATTTTTCGAAATTGAACAATGACAATCGTGACCGTTGGAGTTAGTAATAGACCCTCGCAATTACATGACAATCAAAGTCGCCATGAACTGACTAGCCCCAAGTATGATGAGAATCACAGAATCGATACGTGTAACGTCTATAAAAACTGTCCGTTAGTTCGAGATAGTCTGAAATTTATATTTGATAGAAAATTGATCAAACGAGAATCTTGGAATGGATACTTGGGAAATAAAAAATTTCAACATTCTAATCGAATTGGACGCCGCCTCATCGAAGACAATTTAAACTGAAAAATTGACGTTTCAGACGACGAGAGCAAAATTATCGTTTTGCCCTTGAGGGTTAGGCTTTGTCTTAACAAATGAAGGAGGGTATTTTGGTCAATCCCTCATCTTCCTATAGCTGCCAAAAATGAGGAAGGCAAGATGGTCAATGAAGCCTTGATATTATGCATAAAAAGACAAGTGTCAAGTTTTTGGAGGTTTGGAATTTATTAATCACTTTTTATCTACCATTCCTCTTAGTTGACCAATCAAATAATGGTGGAAAGCCTCATTCCTCCCTTACCACAGCCGAACACCCTCTGCTCTCCCTCTCTTTATTTTTTTTTCTTCTTCTTCTTCGTTTCCTCCTCAGCCGAACCAGCTTCTGCCTGACTAGCTGCTGACCGCCGCTTTGCCATCCTCGACCGCTGCCTCTGACGACCACCTCACCTCGCGCTGACCACCAATCGAACCCCCATCCTCTTCCCGATGATTTTCAAGTTGTAGCTCGGCCATTGGAAGCCGGAGGAGCCCCGACCAGCCTCCTTTTCAAAATTGGATAAATTCGGACGCAGCTAAGGGTAAGCCTTCCTTCGACCTCTTCGAGACTCCATTTTGCCTCATATTTTCGATGAGGCCTTGTAGACTTATTGTACTTAAGTATGATGAGCTGAGGTAGCAAGTTTGGCTAAGTTTCAATAGAGTTTTGAAATTGAAATTGAGTGATTCATGTTGGACAGAATCTGACCGCCGAAGAACCTGAGGAAACTGAGGCTCTTTGGGAACTTTCGGACGCCGACTCACTGTAAAATCTTCGGTGAGGCTCTTGTAGACATAGAACAACATGTTAGCATGTAGATTATGTGATAAATTAAGGTTTAAAGTGGAGTTATGGGCTGATTAGAAGAATAAAGGGCAGAGCCGAAACCGCCCTATTTCGGTTTGTATAAACTGAATTCTTAAGGGTTGTTTGGGGTGTCGTATTGCCTTAATTTCGTCGTTGAGACATACTAGGATGTTAATTGAGATGTTATTGATGTGTATGCTTTGTGGTTTGGCGAATTGGAAGAGAAAAATTGATTAATCGGGCGAATTCCTCTAGGTGCATGGCTGCCCTATTTTGGACCCTTAAAACCGAATCCTTGGAGTGCTTTTGGAGGAATTTTTGCTGATTAAAGCTTAAGGTAAGGAGTTCCTAAACCTTGGCTAGGAGGATAGGCCTCTATTGGATGAATTGGGCGAATTCCTTTAGGTGCATGGCTGCCCTATTTTGGACCCTTAAAACCGAATCCTTGGAGTACTTTTGGAGGAATTTTTGCTAATTAAAGCTTAAGGTAAAGAGTTCCTAAACCTTGGTTAGGAGAATAGGCCTCTACTGGACGAATTGGGATTGAATTGGATGAGTTCTCATGGAATTATTGTGTGATTGTTCACTGTCGAACATGGCGATTAAGTGCAAGTTTTGTGTACTCACTTAATGTATATGCTTTGTATCCGTTGTCATCTTGTTGATGCTGAATTATGTTGACCCACATGCTATATCTTCTTAACTTGGTGAATAATCTTGTACTCGATCATGAAGTCTTGATGTGAAAGGGAATCTTGCATGCTTAAGAACTTTTAGGACCCTGATGCGTTGGGATGTGGGGTTGAATTATTAACTGATATCTTGAGGTGTCGAGACACGAGATGAATTATACATGTGTCGACACAAGCCTTGAACGGCCTAGAAAACCCGAGGCGTTTAACGCGGGTTTTACGATTTATAATGGTCTGAGGCATTATGACGTGAACCAAGCCTGAGGCGTTTTGACGCGGGCGTGGATAATGAAATGAATCACGGTGATAGAACGTATAGCATCTTGTATATCTATGCCTAACTTGAGTTGTGAACTATGATGATATACCTTGCTGATTGTCAATCACATGTCTCTTTATAGAACATTGTGATAAATATTTGCCTTATATTGTTTGGCGTGCCTTTGCTCACTGTCTGCATTTATGTCCGGGTGTACTATCGGCCTAACTTACTTACGGAGATGTAAATCTCACCCCATCGTGGGATCATACTTTTTCAAACCCCAAGTCTTGAAGGATGTTCCGACCCGTCTAGGCAATCCTAAGGAGATGATCGCCTATTTTGACGAGTTCCCTGATGGCCGAGTTACCGTGTACATTAGGAAATGTACTATTGTTTGGGTCGATGAGAGAGGTAAAGATTGGAACCCCATAGCTTTGAGGCTTGATTTCGTAAAGTCGGAAAGGAGACTACATGTTCTTTAAAGCCCACGGAGGTGCCTCGAGTAGTCGTACCTAATTGGTGTCATCCTATTCGAGATGAAGTAGAGGTGGAGATTTCTATGATAGGTTCAAGGAATGTGCCAGAGAAGACCCCTACCTTGGAGGAAACCATCAAAGTGATAGAAGTTTCTACTTCTAAGGACGAGTTAGAGGATGCCATGGAGGACGGCTCTGTAGGTGTGCGCTTTGAGACATTTTCATACTACGATCCATGCGAGGACGAAGGCGAGGATGATGATGAGTCTAGTAGTGTGTCCTAGTGGGTTTCCGTGTTTTTTTTTTTTTTGGTGGTCTTTTGGTGGTTGATTTTGATGGCACATTAACTGTAGGGGACTTAGGTGTCTGTTGTCTTTTGTTTCATTCCCGATCTTCCCTGACCCATCTGAGGGTTTTCGTTTGATTCACAGAACTTATGGATAAACCGTACTTGTGTTTATAATATGTGTAGCAGGTTTTCGTAATCCCAGTTTCCCATTCGGACTTGTACGGAGTTGTATGATCATTTCGTTTCTGCATGTTTGTCTTACATCACATGTGTCGCATGAGGCGTGTCCTAGGCCTTGTGAGATTCTAGAAGGGAGTTGCGCACTCGCGCCAGAGAACGCGGGGCATGACACTTGAACAGTACCAATGGTATCCCGAGAATGTTGAAAACCCAAGGTAGCCACTGTCTTGGGCCTACCTTGGGTTTTCAGCCTTCACAAGGCTCACTTTGAGGGATCCAGATCGTCTAACCTTTTCTCAGAAGGTTAGGCACCTAACCTTGCAATCTGGGCCGTCCATTTTTAGACTGACGGCCCAGATCTCCGATTTTTAAGGGGCAATATTTTGAATTTTTTATATATATTTTTGTTAGTTATAATCTGATACATCCATTCATAACACGAACGGTCCAGATTGCAAGGTTAGGGCTTAAACTTCTGAGAAAATGTTAGACGATCTATTTTCCACTTTGAGCCAAAGGGGTTTAAAAAAAAAATTACCAGACACCTCATTTGCCATTTGCATTTTTCCAGTGGGGTTTATGTGTCTAAAGCCACTTGGGAATGTTGTTCACAAACGCAGCCTAAAAGACTGAATAGGCAAAAAGAAAGATTATGATTGAATTCGCACAATTTGTAGCAAATTTATGACTTCTTTTTTGGTAGTTCTCCCATCTCAGTACTGACTATCACAAGAAGAAGAATCATATACTTCGTCATTTCCAACGGTTAGATACATAAAAGCAATTTCAATTTCAACCTTTGATGAGGGCCCTAACCCGACGATGACCACTATTCACTTGTCGCGGTAATTGTATGTATTAGTTGCCCAAGGATTGCAACAAACAAATTTCGTGTCGTTTCCCTCAATCGCCCCAATCCTAGAAAACCTTGGTTCATCTGTTGCATAAGTTTGACTATACCATGACGTAGAATTTACCAATCTTCACACTCACTAGCGCCTACGGTTGGGCGATGGTGAGAGACTTCATATCACAAGCAGTAGTTATGATTCAAATCGAACATTTTGCCGCATGGTATAACTCCCAATAGTAATAGAATCACCAACTCTAGTCATTGTTTCCCATGTTCTAGATATTGTTGGTTTTTCTCTTAAATAATTTACGTAAATCTTTAGAACGATTTATTGAATTTGTTAAATTAGACGTTGGCATCACGGCAGTTGCTCCATTGTGGCTGTGACGGTGTCCGCATTTGTATTGCGCTGGAATGCGGGTTATTTGGAAGAATTTGAATCATATCGTACATAAATATTTCTTTCTAGCCTTAAAAATCCATAAAGATGGGGAGTTTAATTTCACGTTGAGAAGTTTTCACAAGTATAGACATGGTGAAGCCAAGATTCATGAACTCTGAAAGTCAATCCGCTTGTTGCTTCTAGGAAAAAAATAAGTGTGGATCATAAACTAAGGGAATGTACCTTGTGATCATCCACAAGTTGAAATTCGAATTCCATATAAAGTTATCTTTGAATTAGTTAGTTAATAATATATAATATTTCAAATGTTTTGGGAATTTGCTTAAATCTTCTCTTTGGTGGAACAGTTGGGGTACATCGACCGCAAACCCAACTAGTTTGAGATAAAGTTATTGTTGATGTTGATGTTGATGTTGATATTGATACTGATTTACCTTAAATTTCTTTGTAACCGGTAAAAATCCTTCAGGCAACATCTCCAACACCCCGCTACTCATTCAACCTTTTGTTAACAGATTACCTTGAATGGCGAAAATCAAGCGGATCAGTTCTTTGTTCCTTGCTGCTTGCTTGACACGTCATTGACGGCCTTGAATTTGCTCGTCTAGCGTTCATCTCTGCCCATGGGTGACGGATTTTCGACCTGAGCAAGTGAAGAATGGCTTCCTTGTGTGAATCTTTGCTGAAGGACAGGAGAAACTAACTTGTTATAGCTGACCAGCTCAAGAGAAATTAGTGCATCTATGGTTTGATATGGTCGACTCTGTTGCATGCGCTTCTCTCTGTCTTGCTTGTTGATATCACCTGTAAAGTGGAGATTTCGCTCTACTGAAGGGTTCTTGAGGATGGGTTTATGGCGACTAAGTCCGGTGACGGCTGGAGATTTTAAGAAAATATTTTAGTTTTGTTCATCTCGAATCCTAGGATCTTCATGCTAAAGCTGATGTTCCAAGAAGCCATATAACTGTAGTAACTCAATGTTCGGTGTGATTTTCTGTAGATGAGTATGCACCATGGTCAGTAATGGATGATGGGAATGGTTCTCTGCATTGACGGAGCTTCTTACTCGATGAATCTGATAATATTCTCCTTGTTTCTGCGATCCTATTTGAAAATTGCGTACTCAGGAATTCCGATTGCAGGTCACCGCCCTCTGTCGCAACAATGGCCGATGGATTGCAGCATCCGCCGGTGATTCAGAATATCCAAGGGAAGTCTCGTCTTGTACCTCTGCTTTCCAGCGCCACCTGCGCGAGAGATTACAGAGCGCACAATTTCGCGAGCATATTTGCCTATGGAGCGTCCGGGAGTCTTCTGTCTCCAGCATTCTGGGGGGGCAGCGGTCCGGCACTGCTGTCATCTCGCTCTCCCTTTTTCGTTCAAGCTCCATCTGAAAAAAAGAAAAGCATCGACGTTCTTAGAGGATTTGCTTATGGGAGTGTTTCCGCAGCTGTTTCCATGACGGCAGCTGCTCCGATAGAACGCGTCAAGCTTTTGATCCAAAATCAAGACGAAATGCTCAAGTTCGGCAGGCTGTCTGAACCATACAAGGAGATTACCGACTGTTTTGGGAGGGTTATCAAAGAAGAAGGTGTGCTTGCTTTGTGGAGAGGCAACACTGTCAATGTCCTCAGATGCTTCCTGGCTCAGGTCAGTTTCTGACGAAATTCTTTAGTGGTCCATTATTCCGTCCTTCTGTGTACGTACCTCCTATGATTAATTTCTTCTCCAAAACCAGGCCCTGAATTTTGCATTCAGAGATCACTTCAAGAGGATGTTCAACTTCAAGAAGGAAAGGGACGGCTACTGGAAGTGGTTTGCCGGCAACTTGGCATCTGGTGGAGCGGCTGGTGCCACGCTTCTTCTTTTTGTGTACTCCCTGGTTTATGCTCGAACCCGTCTTACCAACGATCCTAAGGTCGCCAAGATGGGCGGTGAGAGGCGGTTCAACGGCTTGATTGATTCTACAAGAAGACGCTCAGGTCTGATGGCATTGCCGGTCTTTATCGTGGATTCACTGTTTCGTGTGTTGGGATCGTAGTCTATTCTGGACTTTTCTATGGATTGTATGATTCTCTTAAGCCGGTGGTTTTGGTCGGTAAATTGAAGGTGTGCAAGCTTTTCATCCGGTTCAGAATGTCGATGAGTGCGACTTCGTTTATAATTTTGGTATTGGCATGTTGTGTCTTAAACTTGTGCTCCGCTGGTATGACTGCAGGATAGTTTGGTAGCAGCTTTCTTGCTCGGCTGTGCGACCACAGCCGGTGCTGGAATGGCATCTTACCCGATGGATACGGTGCGGAGGAGGCTGATGATGACATCAGGAGAGGCCGTCAAGTACAGGAACTCCATCGACGCTTTTCAACAGATCATCGTGAAGGAAGGTGCGAAGTCGCTTTTCAAAGGCTTTGGTGCGAACATCCTCCGTGCCGTTGCCGGCACAGTTGCCCTTGTCGGCTATGACAGGTTTGCAGCTTCTCCCATTAGGCAAGTAATACGGGTGCGGCTGACATAAAAGACCTCTGCATGACGGACGACGACGACGATGAGACAACGGTCATCTTGTTTGATGGAATTGCCTTTCGATAATAAAGATGGGTTTCTGATGCCCGTCACCCCAGTTAGAGAAATGACAGTTCTTTTCCCCTCCCCCCCCCCCCCCCCCCGGGTTCCTGTCCGTGGAAGGAGTCCAAGCGCAGATGCTACATGGTTTACACAATACAGTCTCGGGATTCTTGCAATTTGAGTGTCAAGTGCCTTTTAATCTTTTTTTACGTTTGTCTTGTCCTTCTGGTTTTGGCCGGAGGCCAATGGCCATAGCCCTAACTCGCCAGATCTGGCAAGGCAAGGCCGGCGAGAGACTGTGGTCGTCTGCTGGCAAATAAAGAAAAGGAAAAGACAAAAAAAATAGAATGAAAAAATAATTAAATTACTTTGAATTATTAAATGAAAATGAATGGGAAGAGTCAAGGGATCAAAGATGAGGTTATATATATACATATATATATTCTCCCCACTAGAGTTTTTTATTGATGAAAAATATTTTCATTGACTAGCTTATTTTTGGTTTTATGGGTGGAATTTTTTTTTTTTCTGGATTGTCTTATTTTTTCACAAACCAAATATCAGACGGAGCCTTACGGCCTACATGACAGCGATTCTCATCCAAAAAAGTAATTCTGATTAGAATTGATTTTCTGATTCTGTTCCTACATATGTTTTAAAGAATCAGAACATATTTGACAATCGAAACGCATTTGGTAACTGTACAAAATTTTTGTTCACTGAAAATAATTTCTCTTCCCAATTTTTATTAGTTGACGTAGTTACTTTATGAAATTCATCTTATATTCTCAATTAATCGAAAATTAATCCATATTGATTTTCTTATATAACATATTGCATATTACTTATAATATTTTTTGTGCTATTCCGTATAATTGTCATGTCATAACGAGTTATTTTAGGCTTAAAAAGGAGTGAGTACATTGGGTTAATGTGTGATTTCAAATTAGCTTGGTTCCTCCCAAGCCTATACTCAATCATAAAGAGAAAATATTAAATTTGATCTTAAAATGGTCGGCGATACATATATGTATACATGCAAATGGAGTTGCCACCAGCTTTTGAGGAAAGTAGACTAGAATTTTATCACAGAAACCATTTGATTCTTTACAACTAGACAAATTTAGGGTCCAGACTTAGTTACATCGGTGTTTGCACCGATGGTTTGCACCGATGCCCTTTTGGCACAGAAGTTAAGTATTTTCTAAATGTGTTTCATGCAAGTTTTCAATTCATTTATAAACCTATGAGGTAAGCTAATGCTAAGTGTTCATGAAAGCTATTTTTGTCCCTTTTTTTTCAAATTTTCTACAACTAGACTAAGTCTAAAGTGACTAAATATAGGTAAATCACAATCAATAAAGTGAAGTACACAATCAAGGATGGCATTGATAAATCACATCATAAAATCTTAATGAAGCCTTAAATGATTTGAGAAATGTCATTTCGAATTAATTTTTAAAGGCATTTATGATTTTCTAAAAAAGAAAAATTATACGAAATCTGTGACGTCCTGGAAATTCAACCCTTGTAAGTGTCGGGAGTCGATTAAATGATATGAATGTATAGTCATAGTCGACGCCTATTTTGGACTATAAGGACTGAAAAGATGAAAATTTGGACGAATTCCGAACTTTAGATTATTTCGAATTGAGTTTCGAAATTAATCCACGGCGATTTTTAAATTGCCGTTTTTGCAAACGAGCTTAACCCTGATCGAGCTTGACCTGTGAAATTGCCGAAATTACCCTTCGATCAGTACACCAAAAATTTCGTTTCAGTCCCGGCGCGCCAAAATTACCATTTTGCCCCCCAATTATTCACTCACAAGAGACAAAAAAAATTAATTTTGTGGCCTTCAAAGTCAAGGTTGGGCCCTCCATTTCACTGCCCAACGTCGCCTCTCTCCGCCGCTGTCTTCTTCTTCTTTCTGCTTCTTCTTCTTCTGTTCTTCTTCTGTTCTTCTTCTTTCTTCTTTTTTTCTTCTTTGCCCGAGAGTCCCTCTTGCCGATCGATCCACCGCCGGTTGCCGTTGTTTTTCGCGACCACCACATCACCACCGGCAGCCACTACCTCCAGCTACTCCCCGCCGTCGCCTGGACCCCGGCCGAGCCGCCGTCGCCGCCGTTTCGCCGAAGAAAACCTACGGCCGAACGTCCTCTGTTTTCGGGTCAGGCGACCCGAGGACTCCGCGGTCTGCTCCGGCCGCCACGGCCTCCACCGACGCCGACCACCACCACCCAGCTAACCCCCGACCTCCCCTCGATCGATCCGACCCCTCGTCGCCGACCGTCAGCCGCCGGAATCGCCGGAATCCGGCCCGAAAGTCTCGGTGCTCTGTTTTGAACCCGGTTTGTTCCGGTCTTCGTTTCGGCCGCCACCGTCGCCGCCGTACCACACCGCCACAGCCAGACGACTCCCCTGAGTCTCCTCTACCGCCACCCAGCTCGGCTTCGCCGGTCGCCGCGCGTGGCCGCCGGAAACCGCCGCCGATCGAGAGCCCTGTTTCGGCACGAAAACAGGACAGCCACTGATCGCGGCTGTCCGCCGTCGCCGGCCGCCTTCCGCCGCCGTCCACCTGTCGCGGCCGACTCCCACCGACCCCTAGGTGAGCCCCCGACCCTTGGCCGGCCTTGTCCCGGCCCGTGTCGCCGGAAAACGGCCAAAACAGTAGAGTTGCCGGATTGAATATTCTGTTGTTTACTGTTGTAGGCAGCCGGCCGCCGCTCGCCGGAGCTCCACCGCCGGTCACCTATTCCGGCAACCTCGCCGGACTCCCACGGGGTGTCGCCGAAGTTTGAGCTGGATTCGCCGCGCGATAAACCTTAGTTTTACCGCCGCCGCCGCCGCCGATCGAGCTAACTCAAATAGTGAGTTGACTCTTAACCTTGGTTAGGGCGCTAATTGCGCTTAGAATTAGTTTGAGTTAATTATTTATTTAATTATGTATTTATTTATTTATTTATTTATTTATTTATAAAAAAAAATATTTCGATCGGGACCGGTATAGATAGAAACCATGGTTAGGATACATGGTCGATCGATTATTTGTCTGTGGCTATTTGTGGTAATTTAGCAATTAATTGTTTGATTGAGTTGCTCGCGAGTGAGTGACAGGTTAGAGACGAGCGAACGATTGATTGCTATAATTTGACTGAGAATTAAGATTTCTAATATGAATTGAGCTTGAAATTGCCGGGTTAAGTGGATTACTCGAGAGTGAGTGGATTGCTTGATTGGTTTGTTTGCCTGGCTGAAAAGTTCAATTGGGAATCTTGTGGGCCTTGGGGCCGAGTTGATTGTATTTCTTGTTGATTTTGGCGTTAATCCAAGATAATCAATGAGTTGATTGCCGAGTGCAATTTGTGTGGTCATTTAAAGGGTCAATGATGCTATTTGGCAAGTTCGCTTTGTACCATGGGTACTTTTACCGTACTGATTGTATGGAAATTTGCGACTTGTCAGAAGCACGATAATCCATGCCCCGTGCCAGTCGTACGGTTTAAGGGATTATCGGATGCCGGTCGCAGCTTGTGAAGGACCGAAGCTCCTTTTTAAGGAATGCCTACTTGCAGTGCCGTGCCGGGTGCACTAGATACACTGCTTGTAGTAGCCGTCGCTGAGAGGGTAAAGTGGACGTAGCCTGATTTTGCCAGAAGAGTGCGGGATCGCACTATTGATGTATTTATCACGCCAGTCGCGTGGGTCATTGATTAATAATGGACTTGTGTATGCCTGAGTGGTTGTACTTCTGTTGGTGGTAGATTTGACAGATTTGTTATGATTGATATTTATATATATATCTCTGTTGATATCTTGTGATCTTTTTGTGGCACTTAGGATGTTCTGGGCGAATCATTGTCCTAACCGAGATTAGGCTTGATTCACTGAGATTCATTTCTCACCCCGTCGTGAGATAAATTTTTCAGGTCCGAAGTAATGGAAAGACCGGTGCAGTTTGGCACCCCCACTAACTCATCACTTGACATTAGTCTCCATCCGGTACCAGGTACGGACCAGATGTGGGAGCGTCACATCACGACGATATGGGTTGATGAAGGGATGCCACATCTGGTGGCACACCTCTTTAAAGCCTGGTATCTTCATGATGGGATGGATCTCTTCGGTCCGCTTCGAGGATTTGAGGGGCCACCTCTACAGGGGGTCCCTAATATCCCCGCTTGGGACCGATGGATATTGATACACCTGATGGGGAAGTGATGGACCCCACGCCTGATATGGAGCTCGATCTCGAGCCTGAGCAATCGGTAGCCCCCTCTGTGCATTCTAGCCAGAGTTCTTATGATGACCCAAATGACCCGGCTCCCCCGTTTGATTATTACGACACGGATGTCGAGTCTTCCCAGTAGTGGGTTAGGGCCTTTTTGTAGTCAGGGAACTGTGATTTTTTTTTTTGTGGGGATACTGTTTTGGGATAGATGAGAGTTAACCTTACCTGACTCCTGTATCTTTTTGTGAGTCCTAGAGGGCCAACCCGAAACATGGGGTTGTATTTATCAGTTGATGGCTCTATAAGGTTATGAATCATCTATTCTCATCAGCCTTTTGTATTTTGCAATCTGGTTTTACTTTCTATCTATCCCATATGATTTTATTGAATGGAAGATGGTACGTTCCGCTTGCGCAATATAAGCTTAGGTCGATAGCAATTGCCTGGGACGCTATCTATTATGACCTGGTGGCGATTTGGCAAGGGATGTCGCGGGCTCGAGAGTCGGGACGTGACAAAATCTAGGCCCGAATTTATTAAAATGAAGTCAGGTTAGCCTAATTCAAGCTTTTTCTATTTTTAGAGATTTTTATGAATTTTTTTATTTTAAAAAAAAATCTAATTCTTTTATTTTTATTTTTATTTTATTATCTTTTATATTATCATTCGAAAACGAGACCTAGTTTTGTTTTAGATCGAGTGAAAAGTGATGAGCGACTGAAAGAGAAAAATGAAATATGTGAGACTTCATTTTGATTTATGATACTCAAAAGTTATTCTTTTTTCGAGAATCAATTTTTATTTTTTTTGCTCCAAAACTATTTTAGGAGAGCAGAATAAAAACAAAATCGTTTACGTTGTCAAATATTATTCTCATTCTTATTTGTTCCGAAATACGGAATCGAAGAATCAGATACATTGCCACGCAGGCCCTTAGTGTTAAAGTTGTCTTATGGTTAACAATTTTCAAATTGGCTCCAACACTTACTCTCGCAAGTGAAGGTTTCTCTGCTACTCTCGTTTTCAAAGTCATCTTCTTTTGTATTCAATGTTGTCTGCTCGCTAGCTTGCTTTAGAATGCATAAAACGACAACATGTTTTTGATCAATGACACTGGACGATGTATGGCACAATCTTGGAATTTAATCGATGACACTGGACAGTGAGATGACGCTGAAATTTTATCAATGACATCAACTCAGGATATGCAACTCGCCGGAGTTGAATCAACGCTGAGGCTATAGCTAGGCTAAGATAGCCAATGAAATATGAAAAACTTGATTCGTTGATTTGTGAGTTGGGGGTTTAACGGTGGATGACTCATGGTATTTATAGAGATATTGCGGTAACCGTCAACGAGTTAACACTCCTAACTCTCCATCTTCTGCTCCACTTTAGCACATTGTTCCACCCTTCGACGGTTTGTGCTTTTCGTGGCTAACGACACCATCGACGGTTTCTTATTTTACACATCATTCTCATTTCACTTTTGAGGACTGCCATCCATCTCTCAACTGTTTTGCTCATGATCTCTTTTGCGCGTCCTTTTCCTTTTAGTTTGTGAGAAAAGCTGCCTAAAATTCATCCTGACACGTGGCATCTTTATAGCTAGTCAAGCTCTGATCTCCGTACGCCTATGCACGGCTAATCATGATTTCATCACATGCCCGTCGCGTGATCCTTCAGACAACTTTAGGTGTCAACACAATCCCACAAAACAACTAAGTTTTTCCGAATAAGCTCCAGATTCATTTAACAATGAAGTAGAAATGATCACTAATAAAAGAAAAGGACCACCGTGGCCTAAAAAGAGTCATAAGCGGGCTCATAATAAACCTTATCATCAATAGCAGCTCCTAAATTTGGGGTTGTGGATGGAATTCAACATTGTTGTAGAAGCATGACGGGAGATTATTGGCCAGAGGATCATCGCCGGTGACTAAGCTTCCCTCTGTCGTAGAATTCGCAAGGGCAACCCTCAACTTGTCACAGTGAGCTTCCATGCGGCTGTGGCTCTCCTTATACCACCAACCATATACGTACGGAGCAGGATCCCCTGCCCTAGGGTGGATGGCCAAGATTGCAGGGGATCGGGATCCGTATGTACGTGCCTCGCGTCCTCAAGCCCAACCCGATGGCTACTGTCCCCACGTACCTTCGCTCTCGATCCATGTCCTCAACCACCGCCACCTGGACCCTCACCATCGTCATATTCGCTTTAATCACAATCCTTTTGGCAGCCGGCCGCATGACGAACGACTTCGCCGACGCTACTGCCAAGGCTTGCGCTGTATCCCGATGGTAGTAGACAAAGCACTCGACTTCACTGAAGAAAAAAATCAGGTGCATCTTTGGTTTCTCCACCAACAGGGTGGCTTTCCAAGTAGGCCCGGTGGATGCAGAGACTGTGAGATTGGACACAGTCAATCCGACAACTTTCAACATGGGGTAATCAGGACTAAGCTAGAAGAATGACAACATGGCGATAACCAGTACCACTATGAAACCGATCCCCACGAGAGTCCGGCCTTCTGCATCGTGGCCGCGGATTGGAAGCCGGGCGCGGAGGGGGGGGGGGTGGGGGGGGGGGGGGGGGTGGTGTTGGTGGGGGCGCGCGCGTGTGACTGAGTCGGGTAGGGACCGTAAGGAGCAGGGCAGTCCATGGCCGCTGTTTTCGGGGTAGAATGCGGAGGAGGAAGAGGAGGAGGAGCCATGGAAATAGACAAAGATGAATTTCTAGTTCAACGTCAAACAAAACTTTCCCACTTTTGAGACGTGGGCAATCGGATTGAGAAAGTACAGTGGGGTGAAGATTATTTTTTTCCTCAAACGTATCGAAGGAATAATATCACCTTTGCATTCTATTTTTGTCCGAAATCAAAATTATTCATCCATATTTTTCTTCTTCTTTGTTAAGAGTAACGAAATATTATAAAATCGAATAAGCCCTTATGGAATAAATATTCAGCTGCTTGTGAACTTTCAAGTACTATCTTATTACAGCCCGAAAATTCAGTTAATTTTTGGGCCTTTTCGGGCCAGACCGCCAGGCTTCTTTCAACATCCATATTTTTCCTTTAAATTAATTTTTTTTTCTTTTTATATTCTTTCATTTAGTAGATTTTTCAATTAATTTTAATTTCAAAAAAATAAAAAAAATAATGGAAAGAAAAAATAATCCAGCTCGAACTCGGTATTGTTCATCTTCGGGCCGACTTGGGTCGGGCCGAGACCCGGTCCTATCCATTGACACCCCTAGTTATATATAACATAATCTAAATATATCTAAAATTATTTTCTTTTTGGTTAGAAAGGTCCCCCTCATCTTTGTAAAAAATCTCAACATTAATCTTTTCATTATACTTTTTCTCTCGTAGAGTAGATTTTTCGGTTTTTTAATTTTTTTGATCTCCTAGTAGTCCCTACAAGGTCTTCAATGCCGGCCAATAAATGATTTTTTTACCATTTATTATTATTACTTCTTCTTCTTTTTTACTTTGGGATGAGAATTACGTTATTGATTTTTTATTATTATTTTTTTGCCTCTTTTCCAGACGCAACTAAGGAAAAGAATTACTATTTCCCTGTATTACAGTCTCGGATAAGAACTGCCATATTCCCTTTTATATTCTCTCCTTTGTAATCTGGTAGAAGAATTGTCATTTATTCCGTTGTACTTTTAGATAGGAATTACCACGTAAGATCAGCTCAAGTCAAAGTATAATATCTCATGCATAGCTTAATCAAAGGAGAGAGAAGATAAGGAATTCGTGTTTACGTCCCTACATTAAGCGAAAGTAACATGATCTCTGTTCTTAGAAACCAAGTAAAACCAAGCATCTTAGGTGTTACCAGATTGGTAGTTGACAATTTATCCATACAATGTTGACTTCCCAGATATATCTCACATAGACATATGCCCAATGAGTTTACAAATATGCATAGGCGAATCTAAGCAATAGCCAGTACATAAGCCGCCTATTATTAAAGAGATTGGAGGGAGAGGACGTTGACATCAAAGGTGCAAGGTTCGACTTCCGCGCTCGGAGAAGAGACAGAGCACACATGGCCACCTCCATGCGCGGTTTTCTTTCTCCTTGTGTACGTTGGTCATTGTTAAGGTTTTTGGACTAGAAATCTCTATTTGATTGCAGACGCGATAGGTAAAACCAATCCTAGAGCACGAAAAATGCAGCATCTATGTCACGTTTTAGTTGTGTTCAAGGTATCCGACCCTAGTACATGCGGCATCTATGTCCATTGAAGTTGCGTTCAAGGTATCCAAGGATAGTATATGGGGCTTGGATTATCAGAATATGCAAATGGAATAAGAAGATCTCGAGCCGGGTTAGACCCGAGAGGGCGCCGAGGCCCTGCCGAGGCTAGTGGGGATCAAGGGCGAACCTGTCCAAGTACAACTCCCCGAGGACGGAGAAGGACCAATGAGGAAGAGAGAGAATTACTGGACAGGCCGAATCGACTCAGTCGTGTTAGGTTTGTGAAGTAGTTGCCCAACAGATTGTGGGTCTGATTTGTTTGATCTCCTAGTCATTCCTCCAAGGTCTTTAATGTCGGGGAATGTAAAGCATGTGTTCCTGCGTAGATGCACTTCAGCTCTGTTGTTAGATGTCTAAGCCGGAGGGAGCTTAACTTTGCGAAGAAAGCCCCATGAACTAGTAGTTCCATCTCGATGAGTTCCACAAAGCCACGTTCATTGATCTCCAACTCCTCAAGTTGGATATCGTTTGTGAATGCGTCATCGTCGAGCCTTTAATTTAGACACACCACCAAACGCAACAACGAACGGAAGAACGAATCTGGGAATCACCACCTTAATTGTGTTAGCAAAAGTTTTTTCTCGTTCTTTTATTTTCGGTCACCATGGGAGCAAGCAAAAAATGTGAGAGAGAGATCTGAATTTTCTGCTTACAAAATGCGCTCCCTTAATCCAAGGATCTTATCCTTTGACTATGCATTGCACACACATATACACGCATAATTCTAGGATCCGATCCTAGAATTATGCTGCCATACAATTAGCAATTTAGCCCACCAATCAATTATATCTCCAATTCCACAAGTTGGATATCGTTTGTGAATGCATCATCGTCTTGCGGTTTTCGTTCTCCATTTTACCGAAGTGGTTTCGGGTTTCAACAAGTTCAACATAAACTTGTCCAAAATTAATCTATTAACTCTAGTATTGTCCTTCTTAGCCCGTCACTAATTTCACTAGTTAACATAAATAAGATCGTAGTCTATAAAAATCCATTAAGCGTACACGTAAAACGTGTTGATGACATTGTTAGTTTCGATTAACGTGCATTTTAATTCAAATTTTATGTGCCCTTCTAGTGTACATTTTTTGAGATGGAGATAAGACGGCAAGTGACAAGCTTTGCTTCCATCTAATGCGAAAATTGAATCTCTCTCCTCCGACTTGGCACTCCTTCCTTCTGCGCATGGAGATATGATTTCAACGAGTGAACAAAAATCGAAGACCTCTCTCTCTTTTTTTTATGAAATTGAACTTTGTTCATTCAGCTCTCCAAATAATTTGGCCATGCCAAAGGGAACTGATGGCGACATCGACGAGAGAAGTAGAAGAGCTTATAGCCCAAAGCTTCCAAGGACACCGCTCGACGTGGTCGTAGAGGCAAGAGATGCCAAAGGGTGACAATCTTTTTTTGGGATCCAAACCTACTAGGCGAAGCGATTCAGATAATATCCCAAAAAACATAAGTTCTATAGTACGAGGGTCATTAAAGGTACATCGTGTTTTTAAAATTTTAAAAATAAATTATAAAAATTTGCTAGTTAGTTAGATTGACCACAATACTTAATTTAACATTGTTTCTTCTTTATTTAGCCAGTAAGTTATCTATCAAAAACTTTACGTCGGAATTCAAACTCGTTAGTAGAAAACTCAATCTTTCAGGGGAAATGTTTAAGTTTTAATTGATTTATAAATAGATGAAACGTATATTTCCGAATTTAGTTATAAATAAATATCAATTGTAAAATGTTACATTCGATCGTTGAGAGTACTGAATAATCATCATCATTTTCAAGTTTATTTGAGAATGCAAATCACCACTTCCAAGTCTTGGTAAATTGCCTACAGAAATATTCTTGGATATATTATCGTTGAAGAATTTTTGTTGCATGGTCACATGTGAAATAAAACCATTTTAGTTTTAAAATTGACAAAGAGATGGAAACTATTCTAAAAAGACCTACATTCGGTGCATTTTGTCAATTCAGTCCCTAAAATTTTAGATTTTGCTAATTGAGTCCTAAATTTTTTCATGTTTTACAATTAAGTCACTATGGTCAATTTTGATTGGAAATCGCCAATGTGAGTGGTAGTCATCCTACAAGGCGTAGCCAGTGCTAACGTAGATAATTTTTAATAATATTTAACATGTTTTTATTTTTTACTTATTCTTTTATTTTTTTTTCCCTTATGTTCTTTTCTTTTCATTTCTTTGTTTTCAAATTAGATTGCAAAAAAAAAATAGAAAAAAATACAATTATATTTTAAAAAATTGAAATGAAAAAAAAAAAGAGAGGAAGAGGATGACTTTTCTCTTTTTTGATATTACAGGGATGTTAATAAAAAATGAATCACACGTGACGTTATATGGGGCGTCAGTCGATGGCCTTTCTCTTTTAGGCGAAGGAAGTGTGATTAACTTACTAAAGGATGTGGTATGGATCTCATCTCATAATCACATTGATTTACTGGTCTTTATGAAATAGAAATCTAGTCCCTCAAGACAATTAAAAAATCTCTAACGAAGACATTGAGGCTGAGATCCTGTGGCTGCTTTGATGAATCGTTGCATAAAGTTGTTGAACCAAATTTGTCACTGTCTCATGTCGTCTTTTTCTTTTTTCGGTTGAATTCTTGTCATCTTGATTGTTGGGATTTTGTTCATTCTATGGATTTCAAAGCAGGGTCTTGAATGGATCCGACCCATGTTTATACTTTTGCAGTTGCCCAATTTCGGTTGGTTATCCCAAAATTGTACCCTTTTTTGCGATTGAGTAATGCTTAATCTACTAGCATTGATCTACTAACCCCCCCCCCCCCCACAAAAAAAAAAAAAAAAAAGTTCATTGTGCCTGATCAATTGAAAATATTGTACTAACGTGGTAAATTGCCCGTAGACAATGAAACAAGCAGGTCATACTCAACATTCAATAAGAGCAAGGGATGCAGGCCTTCGTATTCCTTTGGGTAGTGACTTTAGCGAGGGGCGCGGCGCAATTCGATTTGAAGCCATAGAAGTGATTGAAGGGCCTTCATCTACTCCGGTGATCCCTTCATATTGTAGCAACAGATAACGTCGAGACACTCGAGATCGCTGGCCTGTAAAAGCCACTGTGGGAGAGATGCTAGTTTGGGAAGGTCAAAGATGTCCAAGTAGCGGAGACAATGAAGAAGTCCGTGGGAATCCAAGATGATGTTGCCCACTTTCGTCTTTGGATATATCCAGCTCCCTACAACTATCTAGAGAGAGATCCACAAGGTTGGATAGATGTTGCATTATGAGCGAGAGGGAAATTAACCGATCGCCTCGCGCTATGCGAAATAAAATCTAATTATGAGTAAAGGACAAATAAGTAAGAGCGTAGCTGATGTCTTCATCATCGTGGCATACATTGCTCCAATGTCAACATTCAACTTGCCACAATTATCTTTTGACCTTGGGCTAATTCCTTAAAAAAAAATACCTACTTTAGGTCTAATAATGATTCTAGTCCGATTTTTTTTTGTCTCACAAAAAAATAAAAAATAAACTTTAGCTCTAATGACGATTCTTTCTAGAATTTTTTTTATCCCATGAAAATGCACAAACTTTAACTCGAGTCTCAAATCCGGACTCCCTTAATTTGGAACTATTAATTATCGAACATGGCAATTTTACGTTATTAATAAATCCACGTGACTTGTTAAAGTGGCTTTAAGATACCATTCATGCTCTTCTTGGCAATGAATATGAAGTTAGTCATCTGCTTCGAGGAGGGGTAAGGTTGGGTTTGTTATAAAAGGAATGCTCTAATCGTGAGCTTGGTGGATCTTGTCCATGGCATCTCTCCATGGGTGGTAGTACATAATTTCGAATTATGGTTAGACAGCTTATGTTTGCGAATAAAGCGAAAGAGATAATGAATAGATTAACCGTCATTCTTCAAGTTGTACCAGAGGTTAAGCATATGAACAATTTTTAAAATTTAGTAATAAGAAGTCGGTGAATAGTACCATAAATCCACATCATCAAGTCACATGAATTCTTTGATGATATGAAATTGCCACGTTGAATAATTAATGATTCCAAATTAAGGGGGGCCAATTTTGGGACTCAATTTTAAAGTTTGTATTTTTTCATGAGATGAAAAAAAGTTCAGGCTAGAATTGTTATTGGACCAAAAATCAGTGTTTTTTTATGAGACAAAAAAAAGTTTGGGTTAGAATCGTCATTATACCTAAAGTTGATTCTTTTTAGGAAATTAGCCTTTTTACCTCTTATTTTTCTTTTTCTTTTCTTACTTTTGGGACAAGAATTGTGATATTGATTCTATTTTTTTATTTTTTATTTTCCTTTTATCAGAGTTTCTTTTTCTTTCTTTTTTGCAGACGCCACGTGGGAAAAGGATTGCTGTATTACATCTTTTTTTTTTATTTCCTTCTTTTATAGCCTGAGATAAGAATACCCGTATTACCTTTTTATATTTTTCCCTTTTTACTCCGGTATAAGAATTTCCATTTATTCGTGTTCACTGTTAGATAAGAATTGCCACATAAGATCAGCAACGTTGCTCCCACGTCAGCATCATTCAACTATTTACCTTTCACTTTTCTTCTTTTTTACTTTGGGATGAGAATTACTGTTTTACTTTTATTTTTTTTCCTTGTATCGAAGTTTTCACTATGGGAAAAGAACTGCTATATTACCTTTTTTTCGTTTCCTTCTTTTGTGGTCTGGGATAAGAATACCTATTTACCTTTTTCAGATAAGAATTGCAATTCTAATTTTATTTTTAACTTCTAGTTGGTGACTACTTGATAAGCAAGTATACCGACCTCTCGCGCCTAAAGTCATAGAGGGGAAGTTTTTGCTTCCTGTTAGGACGACATGTACGAAGCACAGTGTATCTTTCAACTGACTTGTTCACCTCACAGAAGACACTGTTGACTTGTTTACCTCATAGAAGACACTGTGCAAACCTATGCTACAGCCTACAAAATCGATGTACCGTAATTTCAGATATTTTTTTTGTTTGGTAACCGAGATTTTCCACGTGCAATTTCAGATACTTTTATTTCGCCTAATCGTGAAAATTTATGCAAATTCATCAAATCCATCACATAATATAAATGCTGCCTTTGGAAAACACTCAGCAAATAGAATTATAAATGTTCCTTTACCTCTTCCTCCTCTATTTACTCTCTTGTTTTCTACCGCTATCAACTGCCAATGAAGCTCCGACCAAAAAGAAGAAAAAACTGCCAAGAAGCGGCTCGCTGGCTTTTAGGTAAATCATTCGATGTGGGTCAGCTTTAACCAAGGTAGTTGTAAGATAAACATAGTGCACAAGCCGTGCATGTTCCCAGATAAACATAAAAAATCTGAATTTAATTCGACTAAACAAGCATAACAACCCCTAATGACAAAACTACCGATAAGTCATAATTACTTTTTGTTTGTATAGACTGACTTCCAAGTTAACAGCCCCCGCAACTTCTGCCGCCACCACAAACTTCGCCACTGCCGCCACCGCCTCCGCCACCGCAACCTCCATCGCCCCCCCCCCCCCCCCCCCCCCCACTGCCAACAAAGCTGCGGCCGCCAGCGCCACCATTCCAAGCAGCAGCGCTAGAACCAACGCTATACCAGTAAAAAACATCAGCTCGAGCAAGATTGCTGCCGCCGCAACCTCCGCCGCCACCGCAACCTCCGCTGCCACTACCTCCATCATCCCCACCCCCACTGCCGACAAAGCTGTTGCCGCCAGTGCCGCCATTCCAAGCAGCAGCGCTAGGACCAACGCTAGACCAGTAAAAAACATTAGCTCGAGCAAGATTGCCGCCGCTGCCACCGCCCTTCTTTTCGCAAGGTTTCTGCTTGCTTTTGCCACATACGAATATGATCACCGAGATGAATATGATCAGTGAGATGAATGACAGGGAAAATGCAGCCACGCAAAGCCATGTCAACTCTAGTCGGCTTCCATAGCCATTAGGAGCATTAACAAGAGGAAAGACCACCCTAGCCATGTTCTACTCTACTCTAATTTAGTACTGACATGTACAAATACAAAGCTACCCAAAAGGCTATAATTTAAGCCATAACATAAATTTAATAATCCAAATGAGTAAATATTCTAGAGAAAATTTGAAGAAATTTAATGAGCAAGTATTTTGGAGAAATTCTGTAGAAACTAGAATGCCGGGTTAACTTACACCAAGCTTACTCTAATCTAAAGAAAATCATAATCTAGAATTGAATCGAAGCTACAGCCTTCCTAAATACAAATGTAGCATCAATATTACCCTTTACCCTAAAATAGCCAAAATATAAATGCTAATGATTCTTTTGTTTATTCATTTTATCATTTAAAACATTTGGAAAATTTTGAGAATCCTAGGCTTAACCACATCTGATATATACGAAAGTCAAACTTACCCAAAAAGCTATCATTTAAGCGAAAATTTTGGTAACACAAATTAAAAAATAACGGTAATGATTCCAAACAAAAATTTTGCTAAGCTCTAGACTTTTATTGGGTATTTTGGAGACACTAGAATTGAGAGATTAACTCTCCAACACCTTTGATAATGATTCCTAGAAAACATTTTGCTAAGCTCTTGATTTTTATAACAAAAGAAATTTAATGCGCTGAGTATTTTAGAGAAATTTTGGAAAAACTAGAAGTGCAAGGTTAACTCTTAAACACCAATGATCACCTTTAGATGGGCTGATCTAGGATGTATACGCTACCAGACTTACTCTAATCTAAAAAAAATCATAATCCTAAATTGAATTAAATCTACAACCTTCCTAAATATAAATGTAGCAGCAAATATTTCCGTTAACCCTAAAATAACCCCAATATAAATGATAATGATTATTTTAATTTGTTGATTCATTTTTTCATTAAAAAAATATTCATAAATTTTGGGAAAACTAGTGATCCCAGGCTTAACCAAATCTAAGATATACAAAATGCAAAGTTACCCGAAATTTATAAATTTAGAAAATAATAAGCTAAATTTGAAAACAATGCTTCTGATTCTTAGAAAACATTTTACTAAGCTCTTGACTTTTTAAAGAGTTTTTTGGAGAAATTAGAAGTGCATTGTAAACTCGCTTTTGATCATGTTTTGATGGGGATTTTCAATGTTCAGAAAAATAGTTTGGGCTAGATTTACTGCAAGTGTACCAATTTGAAGCTTTTAGTGATAAAAAAATAGTTTATGGTAAATTTGTCACATGTGCCAATTTGAAATTTTATATGGTCAAAAAAATAATTAAAGATAAATTGATCATATGTATGTTAATTTAGAATTTTCCGTAATATTGATCCTTTTGCAATCTAACAAAACAAAGTATTGATGGGACTTTAACCAGATATTTCATGGTGACTGGGTAGTTAGGACTGTGCCTTTAGGTTATAAAAAATAGCCCCCTCTCATAAACTATTGAATTATTATTTTTGGCCAATTCACTCTAGTTAGGTAATAAGAAATATTGAATAATCAAATCATCGGAAGAGCTCGTGAAAGAATAGTAAGATTATTAAGGAGAAGACAGTTGGATTGGGATATCTGCGTTAGTGGTTTGATAGGGTGATGAAGATCCAAATCGTTTAGATTTTAAATAGAAAAAATAAAGAAAAATCTTTATTAATTTCCAGTAGCAGACTTATTCATTCATTATTTCCTACAACTTTCGTATCCGTCGTTCTCCTAGCACAGCAATAGTTATTGGGCTATTGGATAAGGCTCATTTGTTTTTTTGTTTTTGTTTTTTTTTTTCATTCTCATAGCATAGTAACTGCATTCTTTGCACAGGTATCAATAGGTTGTAGGTTGACAGGTCTACTTGAGTGACACACGCCAAAGAACAGGTGTTCAACAGGTGCCAGAACGTCCCTCGGTTGACAAACTTTGTAAACCACTCTAGCATAGCCCAATGGACTTCTTTCACACATTTCATTGCTTCTCTTCATCAGCTACATCGTGCGTAACAAGCATTACTAGATTGTAAATCATATCCTGGACATGAAAATAGATCTTAGAACCATTCAGAACAAAGCTACACACTTCCCTCACAAAAGTCAGAAGCTCGAATTGCAGATGCACCTTTACCTTCACAAATAAAAATTGTAGATGCTCCTTTACCCTTCAAACATGAAAAGACATGAAAACATGCACAAAAGGTTCCTGCAGCGACTCCAAGATATTCTTGGCATTGAAAAGTGATATTTTAAAGAATCATTTAGAACAAAGCTACTCACCTCTTCAACAAGTCAAAAGCTTCAATTGCAGATGTACTTTTATCCTCCCCAAAAATTGCAGTTGCGCATTTACCCTTCAAACATGAAAAGACATGAAAATATGCATACAAAGGTTCCTGCAGCAACTCTAATATATTCTTGGCAGTGAAAAGTGATCTTCTGAAGAATCATTTAGAATAAAGATACTTACCTCCCCAACAAAAGTTAGCATCTCCAATTGCAGATGTATCTTTACCCTCCCCAACAAAAATTGCAGTTGGACCTTTACCCTTCAAACATGAAAAGAGACGAAAATGTGCAATATTTTGTTGAGCTCTCCATAAGCCCAAGTGACTTAATGATTAGGCAAATTTTGTTGTTTTCAGCGGATCAACTAATAAGAAGAGACAATTAACCTCGATATACTTTTTTTGTCATTCCACATGTGGATGACTTAAACCAATAAAATGTGTGAATAATCAAACCACCTTAATGCTGATCTAAGAAGAACCGGGATAATCAAATCGTGCGTGTAGAATCCGTGCAAATACAATGGCGAGGTGGCCAGAAGTAGTGACGGCGAAGGGAGGGTTTAATAATTCATCTCACATATGAATTATTACTCGTTTCACTCCCCATTATTCAACTTCATGAATGTGATACTTACATTATAATTGCTTCAAAATATTTTCTGCAGAGAGAGGATGAGATGCAAATGCAAGAAAATGAGAGAGAGGGGATATATGCAGGTCTAAGAAGCAAGAGAGAGATATCGTTTTTTGTCATTCCACATGTGGATGACTTAAATTAATAAAATGTGTGAATAATCAAATCACCCGGATGTTGATCTAAGAAGAACCAGGATAATCAAATGGCGCATGCAGAATCCGTGCAAATACAATGGCGAGGTGGCCAGAAGCAGTGATGGCGAAGGTAGGGTTTAATAATTCATCTCCCATATGAATTCTTGTCCGTTTCACTCCCCATTCTTCAACTTCATGAATGTGATACTTATATTATAATTGCTTCAAAATATTTTCTACAGAGAGAGGATGAGATGCAAATGCAAGAAAATGAGAGAGAGGGGATGAGATGCAGGTCTAAGAAGCAAGAGAGATATCCTTTTTGTCATTCCACATGTGGATGACTTAAACTAATAAAACACGTGAATAATCAAATCACTCGAACATTGAGCTAAGAAGAACCGGGATAATCAAATCGCACGTGCAAAATCCGTGCAAATACAGTGGTGAGGTGGCCGGAAGCGGTGATGGCGAAGGAAAGGTTTAGTAATTCATCTCACATATGAATTCTTGTTCATTTAATTATCTATTCTTCAACTTCATGAATGTGATACTTGCCTGATAATTGCTTCAAATCTCTTTCAACAGATGCAAGAGAGAGAAGACGAGATGCAGATGCAAGAAGATGCGAGCGAGAGAGAGACACACTAGCATAAGCCCTAGTGACTTAATGATGAGGTGAATTTTGTTGTTTTCAACAGGTCAACTAAGAAGTTACAATTCAGTGTATATTATCCACTAAATGCAAAAAATACGCTGCATCAACAAAACCACAAGTCCTCAATCTTTATTCATACAATTCTTATATCTCGATCATGCTTACCTGCAGATGGAGCTACCATGTGTTTTGTTTTTTTTTAATTTTTTTTTTTGGATAGCCCCTGTGACAGACAACCAAAGACCGGCAAAGGAAATATTAGAAGGCACTTAGCAGTTCCATAAATAGTTTAGAAAGAACTTAGTAGTCCTAGAAATAGCTTACAAGGTACTTAGAAAACTCACAGTTAACAACCACTTAAAGGGACAAGGTTGTCTCTTTCTCTAGAATCATCTCCTTGAGCAGACTAATCCTGCGACAGTGGCATGTCTCCTTGAACAGGTTGGTCTGGCAGCAAATCTTGTTCAGGATCGTCTCTGGCGGCCTCCATTTCTTCCAACAACACACATGACCCACAGGAACATGAGAGAGAATCAGACGCTCTCCGAGGACACGTTAGCTGCTCAGACACAATACCATTGGAGCACGACCCATAGGAACATGAAAAAGAATCCATTGTTGTCCACAGACACAGCAGCTCGGACACAATATCATCGGAGCACGACTCATTGGAACATGAAAAAGAACTCATTATTCTCCATGGAAACAACAGTTGATCGGACACAATACCACCAGGGCACGACCCACAGGAGCATGAAAAAGAATCCATTGTTCTCTAAGGATGACACAGCTGCTCGGATCAAAATGTTGATAAGAAACCATTCCTAACAGAGTCATTTTCAATTTCATTCACATACATTCTCAAATACATCCTAGCTCAGTGATTTACCTAGTGTTGAGCTTTGGATGAGGCAAGCAGTTTGCTAAGGAGGAGGTGAGTTCAGCTACTTGGAATGAGTGGAAAATGAGCTCCGCGAGTTCCTCTTCTCCCGACACCCACGTTCTTTGTAATGTGCACCTAGCCTTATTAACGCAACATCAAACCATTGAGAAGTTACTCACAAGTACAAGAAAGTTTCCTACAATACAAAGATCAATAGCTACAAACAGGCTGTGTGGACATATTTGTTAACTGTTAGTTCCTATAAATGATTGGTTAACTTGAGAAGTAACCATGAAGCATGAACGGCTATAGCAAACAAAGCCAAATTGAGATCTACGCAGAAAAGACCAAGAAACCATTGTTATTCTAAGCGTCTTCAACCATCTCCTGATCCACTTTCTCAATTAGAAGGTCATACTCAGGACCTAACTAAGCATGGAGATTTATAGAAGATATGGAACACGACTGATAACAAGACACAACAGAACATAGAACCATCTTTCAATCTATGATTTGACATGCTTCGAAGGAGACACGACACTGCATTGTTAATGGCAAAGAAGCAATAGCTACATCGACTTTTAACCCTTCTCTCTAAACAAGTAGATAGTACTACATCTGGTCTACCCCTTGACAGAAAGCTTCAACTCGAATGGAACCATTGCGGCTCAATACCATAATTCCATGAACCGACTGTATCGTCAAGCTTAATATTCACCATCGAAGTGTAAGCAGTCACCCTCCAGCCCTAATCTTAATTCTATGCGAGGTCACGACTGAATCTGTCAAGTAATGATAGCAAAGAGTGTTTCTACACCCAACCTGTTGCTTCCGCAACATTGTCCTCATAAGCCCCACAAAAAGCTGTTTGATGAATAATTCAATGGTGACAGAAGAATGCTTGAGCAATTCAGCAGAATCACAGTGTTGTGAGTGAGCTTGATATGTTAGATGGCAAGTTGTCATCCAGACTCAAGCCTCCGTAACATGTATTCTTATGTATCGTCGGCAGGTCTATGACATGCTTATAAGCACTAGGGTCGATGCTTGGGACCTCATAGGAAACTCCTCCAGCCGACAGACCTCCATACTCACAGTACACCTAAGTAGGTATGGAACCTCCATGCTTCCACATTTAGGACAAGCACCGCTAAATTGAGCATGAGAAACATCACAAGCTCCATCTTCAATCAGAAGCTAGAGTGAGTGAAAACAAGTTTTCAGAACATGGAAACTCAGAGCCTGTGGAGCATGACCAAAAAACATTTGCGTAGGCCACGTTGTTCAAAATCCTACCCATAAAACAGTTTTAGCAATAGAATTATGATTAGACACCTGGTGTGTTTTGAATTTTCTTTTTGCCTTTTCTTTTCCCTTCTTCTTCCAAACGGTGGCTATCATAAGACTAGGATTGCGGACACAAAAGAGCAACGAAGGAGAATGACCGGAAATGATGACGAACGGGGGTAGGTTGACAGGAAGTGAAGCGGGAGGGAAGGATTTTCGCCGGATCAGAGGTCCTGAGGGCTAGAAGTAGGAAAGAGAAATGAGAGGACTATTATTTGATATATTGTTATTCTCTAAGATAAATAATCTCAGTTCATGTGCATAGTGTTTGTGTATAAATACTATCCTTTAATAACGTGTAAAGTTATGCCAATTAAGTAAAGATGCAATCTTTACTATTTCTTCGTCCCACTCTCTTGAAGATTGTAGAATATTTGCGCTTAGAATTGTAGTATTTCCTTATATTTCCTGTTGAGGAATGTTCTTCGTAATTGCTTCTGATTAGACTAAATTCTTCGCAATAGAAAAAGAAATTGAATTGCCAAGCGGTGATATTGAGCTCACCATCGTATCCTCAGATGCCTACATCAACGTCGGTGAGTCACATAGTAATTACTAATTTCAATGATGAAGCTTTATTACTTAATATTGAATCTAGTAAATTATTGTACTAAAAGCGGCCGATATTGCATTCGGTCATTAATGCCCTGAGCCATGATAAAAGATTCTGTTATTTTTAGCCACGACCTATTCATTTTAATGCAAAAGGTATCTTGCAAAGCTCTTACTTATTTTAACAAAAGAAATTTATTGAGCAAGTATTTTCGAGAAATTTCGGAGAAACAACATGATCACCTTTAGATCAGGGTGATCTAAGATGGATAGGCTACTGGCTTACTGTAATCTCAGCTCTAATCTAAAGAAAATCATAATCCAAGAGTAAATCTAATGAAAATCGTAATGTTGAACCTAAATACAAACAGTATAAAAATCTCATGCGTAGCACCAGTTTCATCCTTAACCCTAATAGATGCTAATGATTTTTTTAAATTCATATTACCTATTTTAGAGAAATTTCCAAGAAAACTAGTAATCCATGCTTATGCTAATCCCCTCTAATTTATGCTTATTCTAATCCCCTCTAGTTTAGTACTCTTATCCTACATATACAAATACAAAGCTCCGCAAAAGGCTATAATTTAAGCCATAACATAAATTTAATAATCCAAATGAGTGAATATTCTAGAGAAAATTTGGAGAAATTTAATGAGCAAGTATTTTGGAGAAATTCCGTAGAAAATAGCATGCCAGGTTAACTTACACCTTAGATCTGAGTGATCAAGGATGGATAGTGTTACCAAGCTTACTCTAATCTCCGCTCTAATATGAAGAAAGTCATAATCTAAAATTGAATCAAACCGACAACCTTCCTAAATACAAATGTAGCATAACCTTTACCCTAAAATAGCCTTAATATGAATGCTAATGATTCTTTTTGTTTATTCATTTTATCATTAAAAACATTTATAAAATTTTGAGAAAACTAGTAATCCGAGGCTTAACCACATCAGATATATACGAAATTCAAAGCTACCCAAAAAAGATATAATTTAAGAGAAAATTTTAATGACACAAATTAGAAAATAATGCTAATTATTCTAAACAAACATTTTAATAAGCTCTAGACTTTTATTGAGTATTTTAGAGAAATTTTGGAGACACTAGAATCAAGAGGTTAACTCTTGAACACCTTTGATAATGATTCCTAGAAAATATTTTGCTAAGCTCTTGATTTTTACAACAAAAGAAATTTAACGAGCGAGTATTTTAGAGAAATTTTGGAAAAACTAGAAGTGTAAGGTTAACTCTTAAACACCAATGATCACTGATGGGGCGATCTAGGATGTATACGCTAACAGACTTACTATAATCTAACAAAAAATCATAATCCTAAATTGAATTAAATCTACAACCTTCATAAATATAAATGTAGCAGCAAATATTTCCCTTAACCCTAAAATAACCCCCATATAAATGTAATGATTCTTTTTGTTGATTCATTTTTTCATTAAAAGAATATTCAGAAATTTTGGGAAAACTAGTGATCCCAACCTTAACCACATCTAAGATATACAAAATATATGCAAAGTTACCCGAAATTTATAATTTTAGCAAATAATAAGCTAAATTTGAAATTAATGCTACTGATTCTTAGAAAACATTTTGCTAATCTCTTGACTTTTTAAAGAGTATTTTAGAGAAATTTTGGAGAAATTAGAAGTGCATTGTTAACTCACTTTTGATCACATTTGGATGGGGATTTTCGATGGTAAAAAAAAATAGTTTGGGCTAGATTTACTGCAAGTGTACCAATTTGAAATTTTTAGTGATCAAAAAAATAGTTTATGGTAAATTTGTCACATGTGCCAATTTGAAATTTTATATGGTCAAAAAAATAATTTAAGATAAATGGATCATATGTATGTTAATTTAGAGTTTTCCGTAATATTGATCCTTTTGCAAGCTAACAAAACAGGGTATTGATGGGAATTTAACCGGATATTCCATGGTGACTGGGTAGTTAGGACTGTGCCTTTAGGTTATAAAAAATAGCCCCCTCTCATAAATATTGAATTATTATTTTTGACCAATTCACTCTAGTTAGGTAATAAGAAATATTGAATAATCAAATCGTCAGAAGAGCTCATCAAAGAATAGTAAGATTGTTAAGGAGAAGTAAGTTGGATTGGGATATCTGCATTAGTGGTTTGATAGGGTGATGAAGATCCGAATCATATAGATTTTAAATAGAAAAAAATAAAGAAAAATCCTTATTAATTTCCGGTAGAAGATTTATTCATTCATTATTTCCTTCAACTTTTTTTGCTAAAAATCTCTTCCACGTCACTCCCTCTCCCTTTTCTCTCCCTTCTTTTTGTTTCTATTATACCGTGTAATTATCTTTTTTGTATTTTTGGTCTACTTTTATTTTATTCGTCACAATCTAACATAATTTTTATAAAAAAAAAATCACAATCTTTGAATTTCGTGTAATTTGTTAGCCCAATTGTGAAGACCCATAAAAATTGGCCCGGCCCGGCCTCTCTTCATTTTCTCTCCCACCTTCGTCCTAGGAAATTTCAACGCGATCCGTTGACGAAGGAGATGACGTGGACTAGACGTCGGCAACGGAGTCAATTCTCTCGAAAAAAAAAATGTTTGGGAAATTTTCAAATGAGTGTACTCTTTTTTTACAAATAAGTAGATGAGATGATCAAAATTTTCTTAAATAAAAATTTAAAGTGGCCAATGCCATAGGAGAAGGGGCATTTCAATAAAGTAAAATTTCTAAATACATAATTTTTTTTCTTTTTTTTTCTTCTCTTCAGGACCATAGCCAATCGCAAACAACCTCGGAAGCGTCCCAAACGTCAACGAGAGCAACCCTCGCTCTCGCCTTGAGTCCGTTGACCTCTGCCGGTCGGCCAAGGAATGAGGGGAAAAAATAGACAAAAAAGGAAAAGGATAAAAAAAGTAAGAGGAAAAAATTTGTCCTTCGACGTGCGTGGTAGACATGGCCTCCTAAGAATTTAATTTGAAATAAAATTTAATTCAAGGTCTTATTTAAAATAGTTTGATAATTTCTTACTTTTATTTAAAATAATATTCACATTTGCCAAAATGAATTTGAAGAAAAAACTCGTCGCTCTCTCTCTCTCTCCGATCTGCCTTCTATCTTTTTGCAAGAGACGCACAGCTGCGTTCTCGGATCCTCTCTCTTGGATTCTCCATCTTCGCTGTCGCTGAAACCGCCTATTCACCGCAGATTCAAGGTTCACTGCCGGCTACTCATAGCCGATTGGAGTCTTCTGCCATGCTCGTCGGGCTCGGACTCCTCACTTGAAGCTCCTAATCTTCCAACTGCTGCAAGAAATCTACGACGGCGTTCCTAATCTTTCATTCCCTCGTCATTGTCTCCGACGACTTCTCCCTTCGATTTGATCGTCGTTCAAAGGTATTGGTTATGCTCTGTTTTCCGTTGCTCTGTCCACGTCTGGCTGTTTTCATGTGAAAATAGTCTCCAATTGAAGATCTATTATTGATTGAGCTCCCTTTGATGATATTGTGGTCGTATGGTTTTAAATTGCTGCTTCTAAGCTGAGATGCCTGCCATTTGTTCGTTGAAATGACTGAGTGAAACTTGTGTGCAAATCTGAGGAGTGATACCCTGCTCCGCATCTGAATTGGTTGTTGTTCTGTATAGGCGTTTAAAATTCCCCGTCACGCGTAATGTTGTGAAATTGAGTAAGTCATTGAACCATGTTCACGGTATTGAAGTTTGTGTTCGCTGGTTGTGGATGAAGTTGAGAAACGTCTTGAGTCAATTTACATGTAAAATGTTTGTATGTTAATTTTTGCAGTAAGATGTATGAGCCTAAGTTTCAAAACGCCCTTTCTTGCCTATTTTGCAATCGAAAGTTGAGTTTGAAGTCCATGTCGATATTTACTTGAAAAGGGATTGAGATTGAAACTATTTTCACTGATATGAATTAGACCTTTTCCAAAAGCATCTGGATTGAAATGTTGCACTAATATTGCACCTATAATCATTTTTGAGATGCTCACCATTTGTTCGATGAAATGCCTAATTTTGTCATTGTTAGCTTGTGCTATTGACCGTTTGGAAAGCAATCTGTCATGCCTCAGATGATTTTTTTATTATATATTTTTATTTTTATTTATTTATATATAATTATTTCTTTTTCCTCAATCGGTCTTGCTTTTATTTTATTTATTTTTTGGGTTCATCGACCGCTGACCCCAATTAGTTTGGGACAAAGGTAATGTTGATGTTGATAGTACTTTACTGACCAACCGTTTCTTCTGTTGTATGCATTCTACGTGCAATGGTGATTGGCGGTGGTTCCCAGCGAGAAATATGGTTTCAAATCACTGATACGCATGACGATTTTAACCTAATTTTCATTAGCCACATTCCGGTTTTTACGTTCTCTTTCTGTTCATATTGGTACTGCTTGGTTCGTATTTGTTAACGTTTAGTGGTTAAAGGCGGTGGAAGTGAGGGTTAAGAGCGACGGCCAAAGATGATAGTTTGCTGAGGCTATCCGGTGGCATAGGATAGTGCTATGGTCAGTTCATTTTAAATTCAGACATTAATGCGCCAAACCAGTATGCCCAAAAGTTGCTGAAAATAAGCCTGACTTTGCTGGTCGTGATTTGAGGATGTGACATAAATTTCATGCAAATTTGATCACATGAGCATATACTTTTGTACACTGAGTTGAAAGAGGAAATTCATGTTAATAATGCTGTACTTGTTAGGAATTTGTTGGCATCATGGTTGTCAGAAATGCATATGTCCAGAATTCGCTTGTTTCATAGTTTTAAGTGCCATACATGATCAAGATTTGTTGGATTCCGATTGTCAACATTCTTCTTGACTGGAATTTGCCGAAACTGCATTGGAATTTGCTGGCCATGACTTTAGAGCTTCAACTTAACTTCCATTTGATCCTAATTTGTGACTGTACTCTTGCATACTAATTTGAGAAGATATTGCATCAATCCTGGGTTGGTTTCTTGCCAAATGCTTGTGATATTGGGGGTCTTATGTAACTCTGTTTCAGTTCTGGAGGCTGCGTAATGGTGTTAATTTGATGTGATTCTAGGGAGTTTAGGCTTGATTTCATCATTCCTTTACTCATTCATGATGAAGGGTTGACATATGGTCAGTTCCATAGACTTTTTATCAAGATTCGAGAATCATTGGCTATGTGGAATTCAAGTTAATGTGTGCTCAGTATTCTTTAGTGTGGTTTGCACGGGCTCTAATCGAACTTGGCTTCATTTAATGGTCAAATTGAAAATTCATTGGCATGGGTAGTTCGTTAATTCTGAATGTTGAATGTGGCTGAATGTTGACGAATTGGTGTTGTAATAGCAGAAAAGTTTGTTGGGTAAAGATGTTTGGTTCCAATTGGTTGGACTTTTGAGGATTATCATTGCAGTTGTAGTTTAGCTTGAGTGAGTGAGTTACATATGCTGAATATGGCTAGTGGTGTCGGATTGGGTTTAGCCTTAAGGGTGCTTGGGTTGATTTGGAGGCCAATTGGTTACCTCTCAAAATATACTCAGAGTTATTTTGAACAACGCAAAACGCTGGACGTGACATTTGTCAGTAATTCTCAAAGCCACGTGTCGCTCGTGTACTTTTATGCCTTGAAAAAAATTTCTTCAAGGGCTAGATTTGGAAACAAAAATATAAATGGAGTCTAAAATTTGGAGTAGTCTCGTCACAATTCTCAAATTAGCCCAAAAACAAGAAATATGGGATTAAATGTCCTTATTCTTCTCCTTCCCGTTCAGTTTTCATTCCGGAGCCTAGTGGAACTGAAACTGCACATCATCCATGTGTGCAACAGCACCAAGTTCTTCGTTCAATCTGGTGTCAAACCTTGACCTGCAAAGATGGCAACTCACAAAGCATCAAACCGCAGCATTCTCCATCTTCAATTCACTTTGTTGTTCAACCTCATCGTAGCAAGGGCATTCGTTGTCTTGTTTCGTCTCTGTTTTCTTCCCCAGCTGGTGGTGAAAATGTTGTAATAACTGAGAAACTTGAAGAGGGTAGGCTGAGTTTCAAGTGGGTCGATGTGGGACCTCATACTACTGAGGAGCAGAGATTTGCCATATCCAATCATCCTTTTAAGATGACAAAAAGGTGTAAGGCTTTGAAGAGGCAAATCATATGTTTCGATCTTAAGAGGGCGAGCTTGTTGGATGTTTTGGCTGCTTGGGTGCATGTTGTGAAGCCCAGTAGAGCCGATTGGCTCGCTGTTCTGAAAGAATTGAAGAAGCTGAATCATCCTCCTCATCTTGAGGTACCTCCCCTAGTTTGATTTTGTTGGTTGTTCGTTAGCTATTTAAGCTATGAAGCAGCATCTCTGTCTGTTGGAAGAGGAGTTGAAAGATTTCATGCTATGTTAATGAATTTGATTTTTCGCATTGACCTTTAGTTTTTTCTGTAGAAAGAGCTGAAATTGGTCATCTTGCAAACTTAAGTATCTGCAATTAAATCAGAATTTTGTGGACGGTAGCCTAGAAAAGAGCCGTGGGAATCTAGTGAACTAGTGGTCGTTAGCTTGTGTGAGGGGTGAGAGTTTCTTCTTGACAATATGGTACATAGTAGTGGATGGCTGTGAGTTTTCGAGGTGCTCTGATTTGTGGATGTGTTTGAAATTGTTCGCATGACAATTGTTCAATTGTGGGGACCTCATGCTCTGTTAATCCAATTTACACAATTCACAAAGAAAATCTTGGATTCAACTCATGTATCCTCAGACTGTTTCTAGGTGGTGTGAGTTGCACTGTTAGAAGAATCTTTTGAAGCTAATGTTCGTGACTATTCAAAACTAATCCATTGGTATGGAAAGCAAAACCAACTTCAAGATGCAGAAAAAGCTCTTATAGCCATGAAGCAGAGAGGCTTCATCTGTGATCCGGTTATCTTGACTGCTATGGTTGATATGTACAGCAAGGCCGGGCATTTTGAGCTGGCAAACAAAACATTTGAAGGATAAAAGGTCATGTGGCTAGATGGCCATGGCCTACATTAGAGCTGGAGTGCCTGAACAAGGAGAGATTTTACTGAGAGAAATGGATGAACTAGAGATCTTTGCTGGAAGTGAAGTTCATAAGGCACTGTTGAGAGCGTATTCCATGATTGGCATTACCGAAGGAGCACAGAGGGTTTTTGATGCTATTAAATTATCAGGGATTATTCCAGATGCTAGGCTATGTGGGCTGCTTATAAATGCCTATGCAACTATAGGACAAAGTGACAAGGCCCTCGTTGCCTCTGAGAATATGATGAAGGCTGGTATTGAACCTAGTGATAAATGTGTGGCCATCATTCTGCATGCATATGAAAGAGAGAACAAAAAAGACAAAACACTGGACTTTCTGATAGATTTGGAGAGAGGTGATATTGTAATTGGAAAAGAAGCTTCTGAATGACTTGCTGGATGGCTCCGCAGACTTGGGGTGGTAGAACAAGTGGAGCTAGTCCTGAGAGAGTATGCAGCTAAGGGAACCAATCATGGAACTGTGCACTCCCTTGATAAATTGAAGCTTCTTGGTAAGTGGCAAAAAACTGAAAGTTATTTCGTAAAAATGATAAACTGAATTAGTAATGTGATTTCTTCATTTCATTGTTGGTAGCGAATGCTATGTTGGCTCCATCTGTTATTTATATGCTGGTTATCTGATGGCTGATGTTGTTCCAAGTAGCCTGTGTGTTCAAATAAATCTCTAGGTCATTTGCTCCGAGTATGTAAGACTCGTTCTTTGATGTTTTGTACCATTTGATGTTTGTATGTCTTGGTAAAATGTACATGCACAAGAATTGCTATAATATACATTACACCCAAAAGAAAAATATTAAACCACCTTAATTGTAACTGCCTCAAAGAAAAATATTATCCCGCTAAATAAGTTGAGTGTATGAACTCCAGATGGTGAGAATGGTACAGAATCTGGTTTCTAAACTTTTGGCAAATGCTTGCTTTGTGCATGCCATTGGAAAAACTTGTCTACAAACTTGTCTAAAAGGATATTGGACGTTTCAAATTCCCGAAATATCACTGGCCATTCTACTTCCTCGTGAAGAAAAGCAACGCCCTTTGCTGCATCCAGAGCCAGTGGAAGTCTCTGGCATTTTATCACCAACTGTGGGAGATGAAACCCCAGAAGAAGTAGGCCGCTCTTCGCTTGCACCATTTGGAATACTTTGTGCTGCCCAGACACAATCAACCAAAGCGATGGAAAAAGATGAGCAGCAAGGAACGCACCTGATCTCTGGATCTAGACTAAACTAAATCCTCTGCAATCGCTACAATCTCAATCGATGTCCTCTTGAGATTCGGACAAAGATTCGGACAATCAGCAATGTTTATTGCCGCCAAGTTTGGTGCAATGCGTAAGCCTCCAAAAACGCTAATGAGTTGAGGCAAACAAATCAGGGATAACTTTCTCAATTTGGGGAGGAAGCAGGTGTGTGCGTAGACAGAAGCATCTTCACAACACACTATGCTTAGCACAAGGGGGCAATCTACGACTTCGAGCACCTCTAAGCTGTTGAGGTTTTTCAATAGTCCAGGTGTGAATATAATAGTCAACTCAGGGCATGTAAGTAAAGACAAGAATTTAAGACGAGACAAACATCCTCGATGCGTTGGCCCCACGTAAAAGCGCCTCAGGCTCTTCATACGAGCTATGTAGAGATACTCGAGCGATCCGAGCAACCGTGTATCATCTTCCCGTGTTTCCACTACAGTTTCACTTATGTCGGCTTCGTTGTCCATGTCGGTTCTGTCAAGAACAACCTGCATCTCAGTACACTCCCTGATTATGCAACATTTCAGTTGCTCCATGTTCTCAATCCCGAAATCAGATAGCTTTAAAACATCCATATAGCGGTCTAAGCAAAATGCAGTACTATGCTGAAGCAGCTTCTTGATATCAGTGGGGATGTCCACGCCAAATATATATCTCAAGGATCTATCCCAGCGTTCCAGCTCAAATTCAAGATCCACCGGGAGACGATTCAGGATGCGTTCGTCGTGATCGCCAACAATAAATTTGAAATATGACAATGATCTAGACAACCTTGGTACGAATTTCCTTAGAAGTTCCACGTTCGGAAGGTAGAGATTAAGCGTATCCAGCCTTGTCAAGCCGCAAACATCATCGACCACGCCTTCCACCTCTCTCCTCCACCGCTCATCTTCTGGACTTACCTCAATACTAAGCTCTTCTAATTGAGAGAGCGCGGAAATAGTGCCGTGAGGAAACAATGGATACACTTTCCGGCATCGGCAAAACGTTACTCGCAAGCAAGTGAGCTTCGTTAGCTTGGCGACCTCCTTTGGTATATCCATGATCATACTCCCTTCAAGATCGAGTACCTCAAGCTGCTGAAGTTGTCCAATTTGCGGAGGTAACACAAACAGCAGGCGGCAATGAGTTAAAAATAGTCTTTTTAGGCGGCTTAACCTGAACAGAGACTCCGGCAAGGTCTTGATCCCAGTTTGGGACAAATTCAGCACTTCAAGAGCCGGCATGTAATCGAAGAAAGACGGACTAATGTCTCTGAGCATGCGATTTCGGTTTAGATACAATACTAAGAGATCAGGACACCAAGGATTCTCAGGTAGCTCGGTCAATTGATTTTCCATCAAGTAAATCTCCACGTAACGCTGCCATTGCACGACCTCCGGTGGCTCCACGAGTCCTAATCCACCGGACAAGAGGACCGGTCTTCCATAGTCCGGCGGTGGACTGGATTGGATGTCGTCGGAACATATCTCAAGCTCCTCTGCCTGGTGCGGCAGCTCGAAAGTACCTGACGAGTAAAGATCCATTAATTTTCATCAACTACTAAAACGTGCGCTCCAAGCCAAAACAACACACGGACGTTCCAAGCAAAGACCAAACACGTACTACTGAGATCAAGGAACCGCGAGAGATGTCGGAATCGACTGGTCGAACAGCCTAACCTGAAACCAAATCAGAATCCGAGTCGAGGGCCTGCGACGGAAAGCTTGCTCTCATTCTAATTCTGCGGCTTCCCCTCTGCCCTGTGAACTTCAGCTTGCTTCTGATGTTCCCCATGATCGAAGCCCAAAGCAGGAAGAAGCAACAACGCACACTCCCATGTAAAAACGCCGGACGTAATGTTAGGCAAGATCACGTTTGTTGAAAAGGCGCTAATTATCTTGTTCAAATACGTCCGAGTCCGACTAGGATTCTCGATTCGAAAATTGGTTCAAATCAATTAGAATTCAAGATTAATTCGAAGATCGGTCTGAGATTTAGCTCATTATTATATCTGAACGTAGAGTTTGAAAAGAGGAGATGGGACCGAGTCAAATTCGGAAATAAAGCAACAGAGGATGGGCTTGGGACTTTGAATGGAAATTTCGCGAGAAGGAACTCAAAAATGTTGAGATTATCCCAATATAAACAGGATTAATCCATTGTGGATTTTAACTCATAAAATTTTTTACATTTAGTAATTTTAATCGGTGCATGTTGCGCGTCATTTAGGTCGATATGTCATTAGTATCTAATTTTTGTTTTTCGTGACTAGCGTTGCGTGTAGGCGGTGCTTAATTAGGTATTGCATAGCATGCATGTCATTGACACATTGTTTAAGTTAGGAACTTATGCCAGTCTACGAATGCATATTAGGTTAGGACATATTTAATCATGCATAGGTCACGGCTTCACGTTCTCTTTAAGGGATTTAATTTCGCATTCACAAGAAAAAGAAAAACCTCAAAAAAAAAAAAACTAAAACTAAACTAAACTAAACTAGTGCAGTGTCTCGCCTATGTTATGTCTAGTTAATTGTCGCATCAAAATGAGTATTATCACTCATGTCACTTTTGTCCGCATGACAACCATTCATGTCCAGAAATAATTTCTCGAAACATAAATATATTTTTTTATATTTCTATTTTTGGATGAATTTTTAAAAGAAAAAAATGTATTTGATAACGGCATAAAATTTCTTATTCTAGAATAAAAATTTATTTAACAACGGTTGAAAATTTTTAATTTTGAAACAGTAGCGGCGGCGACGGCGAGTGGCGGCGTCGGTTATCGGCGGTCAGGGGGCGGCGGCAAGGTTGATCGTCGACGGAGATTTCTATTTCTCGAAGAAGTGAATTTTTTTTTTGTTTCTTATTTCTATTTCAAATCTATTTTTTGTTTCTTAAATTTATTTTAAAAATAAAAAAATAAAATTACGTTACCAAACGAATTTTTGTTCTAAAAATTATTTTTAGATGGTTTTGATATACACCGTTAGTGATTTAAATTAGGCATAACTAGAGCCTCATACTAGACAAATAATAGTGCGGACTGATGATTGACGTCAAGAAACTGATATCAACGATTATTTGAAAAGGAGAAATAGAAAGGCACGAGGCGTGCACCGAGGGAGTAACGTGCCCCTTTCAACGTCAACAACACTTTTGTTGGGGGTTCGTAGACGAAGAATTTCAAAAATACATAAAATAAAAATAAAATCGATCAAATATATATATATATATATATAATATCTAAAAAGGATGATTTGTGTCGAGTTATGTAGTACGAACACAACACGAGACACGGGATACGGATACTTAGACACGCGGTTTCTCAAAAAATATAAAATTTCGACAATATGTTGTATATTAAATAAATATTTTTATATATGCATAATAAATTATCATTTTTATGATTGGAAAAATAAATATGATTATTTTTTACACCGAGGTTGGTCCTAATAATTTTCCAAAATGATTATTTTGTTTTTTGTTTTTTTAAGGTCGGATTATTTTAATCTTAAAGTTGCACATTTAATAAGAGGAAATCTTATCCCACTTACCAAAATAAAAATTTAAGTTTTCTCCCTATTTTCACACTCACTTTCCATTGTAGGCCTAAGCCTGTCTCTCTCTCCCCTGATTTTCTTCACCTCAATCTCCGCCGCTTCTTCTACCCTCCCCCCTACACCTTACTCCATCTCTCTCTCTGTCTCACACACGCTCTCTGTGCACCTTTCCCCGGTACGAATGCCTCGCATGACTCTAAGAAGGCCTCCGTGAAAGATCCGCCTCCGTTTTCCCTCACTTTCTCGCTGGTTCCCGGGAAAATCTGCTAGGCATCCAGGAGAGGCGAATCTTGACAGAGCCGAGAGCAGCGACGCAAGAGAGAGAGAGGAGAGTCGCGACAGAGCCAAGAGAGAGGTAGAAAACGCAAGATATGCAGATTAGGCCAGACAATTTTGTTTTCTCCCCTCAATTTTGACTCACCTTACCAAGACTCGCGTGTCCGTTCGGTTTGACCAAGTGTCGGAAACGCGTCTCCGTTCGGTTTGACCAAGTGTCGGAAACGCGTGTCCGAGCGTCCGTACGTGTCTGACACAAGTAAAAATCGGGAGAAAGCTTGTCCGTGCGACATTGGTGTCGTGAGGGTCTCGCTGTTTCTTCAACTTTCGGCCGCCGTCGAGCTTCACGACCACCCGACGACGTTACAACGATTTCTTGAGTGAAACCGCCACCGACTGCCGACGACCACCAACACCTTCCGTGCTCGATCACATCCTGTTGGGCTGGTGACGGAAGATAGCTGCGAAGAATAATGAGCATCGAGAACGATGCATGGCGAATCATCCACGTTCCTGGCAGGCCACCGCTTCCTCCTGATAAGCAACTCACAGGTTTCTTCTTTATAGACGACTGACGAATACTAAATTTCCAGTGAAAATCTCTGGACTTGACTTTTGCTGATGTATTCTGTTCTTCGGAATTGGCTTTTCGTTGTGCTTTTCTTTTTTGGCAAGCAGTGAATGTTATCGCCGCTCAGATTGAGCAGCCGAAGCTTACGAACACTATCATAAGGTCAGTCTCAAGTGTTTAATGTTGGACCCTATGTGTTATGCTCAATCTACGCTTCTCAGACCTTGCTGTTTCTTATGTGGTTTGATTTTTCACTCAAATTTGGGAGTCGATTTTTGGTTATTGGTTAGGCGTTTGAGTCAAATTGCGCCATTGGAGGACCTCCATCACGTGAAGCGGGTGAAGAAGAAGTGTCTCGAAGGAGGTATATTGTGGGTTCCTGAGCATATCGGTGTTATGTGGTAGCTCGTTTTGTTGCTGGTGTGATTGATCACTTAACGATGATGGCATTGTAACATCATTGTTTCTTGCATCTTTGAAATTGAGGAACAATTTTTGTGGCGCATCAGCGTTTTGGGAATATTACTATGGAAATTATAGGTGGAGCTTCACTCATCAGGATTGGAGCTCTACTCATAAAGTGTGCATAAGAGTAGTTGCTTAACTAGGTCTTTCTATTGCCTTTTGTTCATGGGTTATCCTTTAAAAGTTTAAAAGATCATTGCAATGTTGTTGTCATCATGCTATGGTTGTTTAACAGGAATAATTTCATGCAAAGAATTAAATGTCTGTTGTCTATACTCAGGCGTGGAGTTCTTGATCAGACATCAGTCCTGTGTATTTACTGCTCTTTAAGTAACATAAAAGAGGGAATAGAATCTTCTGACCCATGCGTGTCAATTGTCATCAGATTGAAGACATTATATCTGAACTTCTAAGCCCCAAAGCTATGAGAAAGTTTTTTCTGCATTGGAAGCACCGTAAGTCATTGAGTATAGCAAGTCAATCAGCATTAGATATTTGAAGTCATATGCACATAATTGGTGTAATTCCTCTACAATACACCTTCTCCTACCACATCGATGAAGCTGCGGTCTTCGGTGGATGGTTTGCTTATGTTGTGGGGTGAATGAGGGGTGCTCCTTTCCTTCTTCAGTCTGCATGCATATCCTAAAGTTTCTCCTAGTACTGCTGGAAATTCTTTGGAGGGACTAATATGGAAAACAAAATGCCTGATTCAGGGTGATTATTTTCTGCTGAAACTCAAAATGCTACCATTGGCGTCTGGTCTTTAGCTTGTTTTCTAATATGTATCAACTATGCAAGGCGTTGAGAACTTGATGAACAATTATGAAAATTACCTGCGTCGCTTGTTAATTTAAGTGCACAGTTTTTTGTTTTTCCCTTAATCAATCATGAAAATTGATTGAATAGGATTACAATACCTCTTATGTGCGCATGATGTGGAGAAAAGGAAGATTAGTGTGAAGTAAAATAGGACTGAAAGATCAGAAAGTTGAGAAAACAAGAAACCAAACAAAAACGGTGGCCCACTCAATGTAAAAATTTTCTTTTGAGGATGAACTGGCGATTGTCTCAAAGAATCTTCTAAGTATTTCCCATGCAAGGTCCATTTGATGGAAACCCGGGACTGTTGTTCGTACTTTTTTTGAAGAACTCATTGTTTACCTACCCGGCTTTTCAATGATTTTTTAACTTGCTATGGAATTCTTGAACTGTCTGGTTATTGTAATGGTTTTGGCAGGAAACATTCAGCTATCAGTGATCTTATGTCTGGCTCCTGAAAATGGTGATTTGGATGGAATTCCATGCGACGTGAAGGATGTAATTAATTCTTATCAGTTGAGTCCTTTTGTGGCAAAAGTGGGTTGTTTTCTTGTTAGCATTTCATGTTGATTTTCCCATATTTTACTTTATCTTCAATAACTTGTAGAGAGAACCATATTTAGCTTTGATAAGTTATGGTGTCCGTGAGTGGTGATGTTTACTTACGGAGTATCTTACATTACCATGAACCATTATTGTATTTGACATCGGTTCATTCCTTTCAGTTGAGTCCTTTTGTGGCAAAAGTGGGTTGTTTTCTTGTTAGCATTTCATGTTGATTTTCCCATATTTTACTTTTATCTTCAATAACTTGTAGAGAGAACCATATTCAGCTTTGACAAGTTATGGTGTCCATGAGTGGTGATGTTTACTTTCGGAGTATCTTACACTAACATGAACCGTTAGTGTATTTGACATCCGTTCACTCCTTTTATCTTCTCACATTTTCCAAGTTCTTGAAAAATTTTATTTCATGAATGCTCCCTCATTTATTTTTGACTGTACAACTCATTTAAGTAATTAGTGCATATCGTATGTCTGCGTCAAACTGTTGTTTAGAAAAGAGTTCTTTTGCAATGATTTCCTTTCTGCTGAGGACAATTATGGGCTTCGATTGGGAATTTCTTTTGGTCTTTGTAGTTGTTCTTCAATGCTTTATAGGTTATTTATGCCAAAGAGGGCTTGTTGGTATAGGTTGTTGTACACGAATATTGTTTGCTCTAGTATGTCCCCGCATCAGTGAACTGTACTTTCAAGTGAATGAGTAATTGGAACATTTTTACTGGTTGATTGTTATGATGCAGAAGTAAACACCTGCATTGTCAATGGCATTAGATTCGTGTAAGATAGCACTTCAGTGGCTAGATAGGATGTCATTGTGTATGTAGATCAAATTGGCTTTCAACTTTTTGTCCTTTTTCTTGTTCCTTACGTAAATTGTTGTTTTAAGTTCGTTATGGCATGAAAATAAGCTATATGTTAGGTGGAAGCATGTCTTTTTCAAATTTTCCAAAGTGCACAGATGATTTGATATTAGGAAAGTTTATCAGTTGCTGCATATCGTGCTTATCCGATTCTATATATGCTTGTGCAGCATAGAACCCCCTGTAACATGTAACCTGAAAATGGCATTGTTTCACTTCATTATGTGATGACAAAGTGGGATTTTCTTCTTCATACTTATTCGTGCTAATTGGTGATAGGTCTGCAAATATGTTGCGTCATCAAAAGAAGAGTGGGTAGAACAGTGCAAGCTATGGCCCACCTCATTCCATCCCCCCACCTAGTACGTCACTTTTAAATTATCCCATGTAATGGTAATGCATGTTTGTCTTAAGATCAACATATTGCCGTCATGTTTTAGGACATTTTTGCAGTTTTAGGATATTTGCATCAGCATGTCCAGATGTCTCTGTCTCAAATGTTGTGTCAATTAAATGAGCAGGTTAAGGTGGTTTTTCTAGAACTAATTTGGGATAAAGTTGTTGTTGAAGTTGATGTTGGAGCCCGAAAACCAGCAGTTTGAGTGCCCATCTCAAATTTGATAAGCTTTCTCTTTAGAAATTTAGGATGTGATTGATTTTTCTTCATTCAGCTGAGTTATATCAGTTTTGGTTTCATCTGTCTGAGAGGAGTATTGGGTCATATATAAACCAGAAATGTTGCTCTCGAGGAATAACTGATCAACCCATCTCCATCATGCACAATGGCTGCTAATGAATTATGACTCTAGAGACCAAGGGCTGCCTGGTTCGTTGTAAATCACTTTTTTAAGGCACTAGGCCAGGTTTAAGTTTTATCAATCTGCTCTCCCACCTTTTGCAATCAAATTTAAGCTTTACCTCTGTGCATGATGCAATTCAATGGAGTTTGTGCTAATCTTTTTCCTCTATCTTCGCATTTCCATCACAAGAACCATCTGTTCCTCTATATTCATGTGTTATGCGAAGTTTTCCATCCTGACTTCTGATTTTTCTAATAACAGCAATATCAGTGGTGTAACTGGGTTTAGTGAAGAAGACTCACAATCAGTTGTAAGTTTTATGAAGTATGCTCTGGAATTGGCGAGATCTCATGGTAATGTGGTAAGTGATCTGGGTTTGCCCTTGACTTGTGATTAATGACTGCCACTTTGATTTCTTCAAGTTCGCAGCTAATTATATCTCAGACTAGTCAAGATCTGAGAGGTCTTGGATATGAGTCCTACCTTGGCCTGCCTTAATTGGAGGGAAAAAAAAAATCCTCTTGTACATGGCAATCATTTCTTTCCAAGGGTTACACTGCTTTCATGATCTGTGAGACAACTTGGCATGCTCTAAGGCCTTCCTTTTGTCCTATGTTTTATTATTCTTTGAATTGGTATTGTATGAAGTAAAGCACATCCAAGTACATGTTGGATGAGTATCATTTCGAACTGCTCATGTATTTGCACTTTCAACATTTTTCGCTTCAAGCCTTGGACGGTTCAGCACCGTTGGCATTGTTTCACAGGAAATATTTTGGGTTCGACGAAGAAGTAAAATTTACTTGTTGTAATTAACTTGACGGGAATGTGAATTTTTTATGTGAAAGTGACGTTTATCGACTTTTGAACCAAAAACAAGAAGAAATGTGTTTTATAATAGTGGAGAACAACCTGATCATTTCGAAGGCTCGGTCCTTTAGGCAGTTATCCCTTGAAATGTTCATGCATAGACATAGTAAAATAAAGGCTTCGGGAAGGAAATGTAGCACTTCTTGTTTTTCCACAGTCCTTCGTCCAATTTGGTTTTAAGCTGGTGTGCGAACATCTTAGGTTGTGGAAATTACAAAAGTATTGTTTTTTTACACCGTTCTCTTGTCCTACAGGTGGTCAATGCTGCAGCAATTGTAGATCCTCTATCTAATCAAGTGATTGCAAGGGCATGTGATGAAGTCTACTCTTGGCATGCTCCAACAACAGACGTTGGTGCTGAATGTAGTAGTTCCACCAAATCTTCTGCTGACATGACTGGATGGACAGAACATGAATTATGTCTTCAACGCTGTTCCTCAGGTGGGCCGGAGCAAGTTGAGACATCCATTTCTTGTCTACATCCTTGGGGGTGGGTAGATGAACAGGCTTGCCGAAGCTCTTTATTTTGGCACCCTTTCCGACATGCTGCGATAGTGGCTATTGAATCATCTGCTGCCAGGGACAGACACTTATTCCCTGATGTGAGACATGAAGATGAAGCTACCAAAGAGGAGTGCATTCTATCTCCTGCGAAGTCTCAAGCAAAAAGACAGAAAACTGATGGCACTGACGTAAGCTTTTCCTTTACATGTGAAGGAAATCCTGGCAAAACCTTCCAGCATGACAATGGCATCTAGGTTTAGCCTGTTTCTTTGTTTTGAAGTGCATGATCTTTTCTCAACATTTGCAAATATCATCACACCAGTTCATCTGTTTTTTTATCTACTCAAAAGTCCTATTAGCTCTCAGATGGTTGGTTGGGTGGATGTTATAATCATCCCTTTCAATTTCATTGTCTCAATGGACTTGCTAAATCTAATCTGTATATACTATGATTATGAAGTGAACACCTTTTGATGGCAATGCTTGCTTAACCAGTCACACATGCACTTTCCACCAAATAAGCTCGAGGATTTTGTGGCACTGAAGATATGGAACCAACTCTTGCATCTGATTCTCTAATTATTATTTGCATTCAATAAGACGACATTTCGGCTTGGCACTGACATCTATATAATTGGAAATTCAGGTTGACAATGGTGATAAAAATGATGATGCTCTTGGAAAAGGTTATCTCTCTAGTAGACCGTATTTATGCACTGGCAATGACATCTACCTTGTTTGGGAGCCATGCACAATGTAAGTTAAACAAATCAACTGCAACTGTCTGGTTTGGTGCACGTGCAGGCTATTTGTCTCATTACCCTTTGCCCGAAATTTCTGAGTTCCTGCATCAGACAGTAGTGGTTCTTTGCACATGCACTTTTCATTCCTGTCCTCTTTCTAGATTGGATATTTTTGACATTTGAGATCTGGATAAAACAACATGGAGAGTTGCATTTCATTTGGCACAACAAGCATTGTAGATCTCCTCAAATAAAGTGGTGAATTTCCTGATGTCAACTTTTCTGTTGCACTTCGTTTTGTTTAAGGTGTGCGATGGCACTTGTGCATCAGAGAATCAGGCGTGTATTTTACGCATTTCCAAATCCAAGTGTGGGAGCGTTGGGCAGCGTTCACCGGCTACAGGGGGAAAAAAGCTTGAATCATCACTATGCAGTGTTCAGGGTTGTGGGGCCACAGGATATCCTCGACAAAGCCAAAACATCGATATCTGGGAGCTGAAGATGAGAATGTCGAGTTGAAGATGCCCTAAATTTTGCAGGAAGAAGATATTAGGAAGATTGTATCGTGTTGTTTATCATCTTGGTAATCAGATTTTAGACTTCCCTCTCCTTGTTCGAGTTATGTATTGCATTTAGTTGTCCCTATTTAAGTTATAGATATTCCAGAGTTATTATATTGTTGGTCCAAGTGCTGTATTCTTATCAATGATGGAATAAAATATACAGAGCAAGGAAGCAGAGTGATGGTATTGTTTGGGAAAGAATCATCTGAAAGACTGGCTAGATGATTTGAAGAGGAGGGGGCGGCAACTTGCGACCACAGGTTATGGTTTCGGTAACTGTCTCCTTTCGGTGATGTGCATGTGTTGCTCAGCCCCATTAGGATATATGCTATGGCTTCTTGAACCTTGGTGGGGATGTCTTGTTGAGCTGAAATGGCCACTAGCTTGAAATACTAGCTTATTTTTGCCACACTAAATGGGCTCAAAGCTTGTAGAGAAGAGTGACTTGACAATAGCTGGCTTAGTTACAATTTTTCGGTGGGAGAATTTCTTCATTGGAGGGCTTAGGGAGTTATTATCGATGTCAACTCTGTAGTTGTTGGGGCGAGGTAGACGACGAATGTGATTATCAGATCTTTCAAGTGGTGTTGCCAATTGCATTTCGATAATTGCAGGTGTGGGCATATGGCCTCTAAGAGTTATTGCCACAATAGGGCCCATAGCGGCTGCTGTCGGTGCGGATTTCATCCTCGCCGACTGCTATCAGCAGCTACTTTAAAACGTGGCTCTCGCAAGCTCGGCAAACAAGTGGTGTTCAGTACTTCAATATCCATCTTCATGTGCAAAGTTGAACTAAATCACATGCTGAATGCACTTTAGGAATAAGACAGGAAATCTCTCACTCGGGATGAACGTTAAATGGGGCATGAAGAATTGAAACTTGGCTCTAATACCGAATTAAAAGTCCTATTCGAACATTTATAGTCACCGAAGTGAGATGCTTTAACATTATATGTTTGCTTGTTATTGTGGATTTATGGTCTAGTTCTGGTTTTGCGCTTTGATGACTCCTGCATGAGCCCCACTAGTCATGTTGGAGTTTTGGGCTCTCCAACTGTGCTGTTAAGCCCAATTGGAACTTTGCCAAGTTGCTCTCGGAGGCCCTCTTTGATTGCCAGCGTCCTTAGGAGTGAGCTTTGTTCCCACGGTTTTATTTTGGTAGTGTTCGTTTGGCGAGTGACTAACAATTATTTTATTCTTAAATCAGGAGAACAGGTAGATGAGCTGGAGATGATGTGGTGAAGCTCGTTGCCGATTTGATTGATTGCCTAGAATTATTTTGGTTTTTATCGAGAGATCGGGTGGATCAATTACTTCACGGTCCCGCCGGCAATCATGAAATAAAAAAGAAAAAAGAAAAAGTAATAGAAAATTGGCCGTGCCATGTAGGACGGCCATGTCACGTAATACAAATTTCGGCTAAAATCGACCAGAATGACTCCATTGACAAATTATAAAAAAAATTTAGGGCTAAATTTACCAAATTGAAAGATTTAAGATTGAGGGTGTATTTGTTTTGGGAAAAATATTTTCAGGGAAAGTGTTTTATGCACTTCATCCGTTTGATTCGCGAAAAATGATTTGGTCCACGAAAATTACTTTCCAATTAACAAATATTTTATTCATTAAAATAAGAAAGTAAATTCCCCAAAATAAAAAAGTAAAAACACTTCCTCAAATTTGAGTCTCTTACTTTCTTTGAAAACAGGGCAGGGGTTGAGCCCGGCGACCCGGGCCAGAGCCTGCAACTGTGATCGGGGACCGAGAGCAAAAGAACATGAATCTCCTGATGTTGATCTTTTCTGATATGTCTCGTCTTGTTTAAGGTGTTGCGATGGCACCTGCGCATCAGAGAATCAGGCGTGCGCTTTACGCTTTTTCCAAATCCGAGTGCCGCAGCGTTGAGCAGCATTCGCCGGCTACAGGGCGAAAAAAAGCTTGAATCATCACTATGCAGTGTTCAGAGTTGTGGTGCCCCGACAAAACCGACACATCGACATCTGGGGAGCCGAGGATGAGAATGTCGAGTCGAGAATGCCTCAGATTTTGCTGGACGAAGATAGTAGGAAGATTTTATCGCGTTATTTATCTGCCTGGTTATCAGATTTTCCACATCGTTTTCCCCTTTCTGATGTTGTTCGAGTTGTATTTTGCGTTCGGATGTGCATATTTAAGTTACAGATATTCCACACTTATTATAAAGTTGGCCCTCGTGCTGTATTCTTCTGAACGAGAGAATACAATATACAGAGCAGGGAACAAGAGAGATGGTATTGTAATTGGGAAAGAAGCATCTGAAAGACTCGCTAGATAGCTTTGAAGACTTAGGTTTTTTGGTAGACCTATCACATAGTTGAGTTGAGTTGAGTTGGATTTGGATCGTATCATGATCCGGTCCAAATTGATTCCATTAACCCGTTTACGATCTATTTATATATAATGTAATTTTTTTTACCTATATCCAACCTGACCCATATTGCTAAAATAATTTCATTAAAAAAATTTATTTCTTATAACAAAAAATTAAATATATATTACTAAAACATTGGACAATTTTTATAATTTTTTTTTTTAAAATCTAACCCAAAAAAAGAATTCTGAATTTTTTTTTATTGGTTTCTCTAACTATATTGTTTAGGTTATGTGTGGATGTTGCTTAGCCCCAAGATTATCTACGTCCTGGCCTCTTGACCCTATCTTGAGATGTCCCGTTGAGTTGAAACGTCCACTTTGCGTGAAATTTGGCTTCGGCTTGGGCAACTTTCTTTGAAAGACGCGATCCGTGACTTATTCAAAGAGTCCATGATCTCTGTCCTTACATCTCCTTTGTAATAATGCATCTCTGCTCTTATAAGATCTTCTGAACCATTTATGAACTCAAGTTTTTACAGCTAGGCGATCCTTGCTGGTTAGAACGCGTGTAGGCCAGTCGTTTTGTTTAGTTTTTGCAATGGTAGGTGGATGAGCTTGGTACCGAAACTTCCCCCCCAAAAGGAGCGGTAATTCTTATGAGTTACGATCAGAAGTTACCACAATACAAGAACACATGAATATCACTTATAATTGGAAGCTACAATATGAAATAGACAAACCCTAGGGCACAAAATAAAAAAGCTTATACAGCTTTAGCCAAAATGGGGATACACGACGGACATTACTAATTGAAAAGAGGACTGAATTTGCTTGTGCGATTTTCGACCGTGGCGCATGTCCTTATTTTTTTTTTCAAATCTTTACACTCATTCCGCAAGCTGCATTGAGAGAGACTTGGCAACATGCTATACACAAAAAGGGGTCCTCCGAATTCCCCTTCCCCGGCAAAATTCGATTCAGCGTCGAATCCTAGATCGAGATGTCGAACATGTTCTTCACCAAGTTGTCCATCATCTGGTTCGCGACCTCCACAGCGCACTGCACGTCCAAGCTCCGACGATCGAGCTTACCATAAAGCGCGGACGGCGACGGGTCCTTATTGGTCTTGGGGAGCTTGAGAGGGCAGGAGGAGAGGGGGAGAACCGGCAAGTTGTCGCAGTTGCAGATCTCGATCATGTACCCATCCGGGTCGTGGAAGAAGAGCTGATCGACCTTGATGCCGCCTTCCTCGACGACCGCGGTCACGTACTCCATGTTCATCGCTTCGAGCTTCTTCATCACGAGCTTCATGTCGGAGCACTGGAAGGAGATGTGGTTGTCCTTGGGATTGATCGCCCCTTTCTTGGTCGGAACATCGTCCACTTCAAGCAGATGGATGCCAATCCCGTAGTTGAACAGCCTGAAAGGGACCAAGGCAAAGTTTCCTTATCAAACCCTACAATACTATACCTATAACTGGAAGCACGGAAAAAAAAAAACTAAGCATTTACCTAAACAAGAATTGCCTCAAAGAAGAAACCAAGGTGATGGATTGTAGACTAACTCTTTACTTAATTAATTAAAGTAAGAGTGTTATTTCAAAAAGAGTCGGTAGGAAGTAGATCCAATTTGGTTAATCCAAAATTTTTTTATTACCACCTACCAGCTCCAAAACCAAAGTTTTGTTAATGAGTTTCTCGAGACACTTACCAAATGATTAATAAATAAAAAAATTATATAGGTCGTCATCTTAAAATTTTTTGAGTTCTATCTCGTTTGATATATCTTAACATATGCCTCCAAGAAGGAAATCGGTTGACAGCACTTGTGAGAAGCACCGGAAGCTGATTTGACCGTCCAGTAATTAATCTTACTTTGGGCCTAAAAAGGGACATAGTATTAGAAAATTTGTAAATGTCTGAAATGAAATGATTGCCTCGCCAGCTCACGTGGGGCCCTTTGTTGAATTGAAGAGGATTTTCTCCGTCTTCTTTTTTTTTCTCTTTTTTAAAGAAAATAAAAATGATAGCTCCGAAATGAGAGAATCATATCACCTCTCTCGTCCACACACTACACAAAAGCACTTTTCAAAGCCTGCTACAAATAAAGTGGGGGGGGGGGGGGGGGGGGGGGGCGCGGAACTAGCACTAATCAAAACCAAAGTTAGGCTAAAAAAGTTTGATTTCTCGAAAGCAATTCCATAAGTCCAAAGGTGTTTGATGATGTTTGACCACATGGGGATTGAATTCCTTTGGAAGCTCTCAAAGCTGTAACTTAGAACACACAAATAATTTGGTTTCAAAGATGACAAAAGGTTGTGTTCCTTCGTAAAGATTGGAATTTGGAAGGACAACAAATTGTAATTTGAGAGGCTACCTTCCAAGGATTCGTCGTGAAATTTGAGGGAAAAAAAGCGTGAAAGGATTCATGTGGGCTCTCCCTCCAAACATGTCCAAGTAAGATCGGAACGAGCCGAGATCATTTTGCTTAAGTGGGTCATATTCGCTCTCCCGACGACAAAGAAGCTCGAATCACGCTGAAGTTTCTCGTCCGACCGGACAGACCGAAACGCGCGTCCGACCGGTCCGACGTGGTACGGTTTTCAAAGAGCAGACAAAGGGGCGGGGGATTTTACCAAGCGCCTTCGAAGTTGAAGGAGGAAGGGCGTTTGATGAGGACGAAGCCCAGGACGCGCTCGTAGAACCTCACCGACTCGGCCACCGACCGGCACACGAACGAGACGTGGTTCAGCGACAGCATAGGCAGCTTCGGCTGGTGCCCCGACGGCGGCGTCGAGGGGTTGGAGGGCTCCGCCAGCCATCTCTGCATCTCCTCCTCCGCGCTCACTATCTCTTTCCCCATTCTCTCTCTCTGCGAATGATGCGAAGTCTCAGCGAGCTTGATGAGTGGAGAGAACATATGAAATGAGTGAGGGAGGAGGAAGGGTTTATATAAAGGCTAAGGCAGAACCCGCAAAAGTGAGATTCACATGGCCTTTTAAATTAAAAAAAAAAATATCTGTCATCACCCAAAAAAAAAAAATTGAGTGTGTGTATGTGTATATATTGCAAAAAACAATGTCATTTTTGTCATAAAGCGATAGATTGAGAAGGGTTTGTTTCTTTTAACTACAAAATTGAGAATAAGTCTTAAAGAGTCGATGAGATTAGGTGATTGGTCTTTTTAATGCAAGTGAAAATACGACTTGTTCAAAAACAAAAACAGTGAAATTAATGCATTAATTACGAAATTGTCGCGATGGATGTTTCTCATTTTATATTCCAAAAACTTTTTCTTTTCCGTTCGATTTCTTTTTATTTTTTATTTTTTTCAAAAGTTACCGATTTCACTTTCTATCCTAAATGGTAACGCAACGGCCCTAATTTGTCAATGTATGATATAATTTTACACCCGGAAAAATAATTCATGAAAATCCGACGGTCCTTTTTGGCGGCATCTCTTTCTTTGAAAGGGAGAGAGATCGAAAATTCAAGTTAAGAACCGACGATTTCAGGAAAAAAATGAAAACGATGGACAGCAATTTGTTTTCAGATTTTTAGGTGCTTGAATGCCGATAAATTAATCGAAGACTAAAACAACCAGCTTAAATTTTGGAGAAAATGACTTCCCTTTCAGATAAGAGGGAAATCAATTTCCTCAAACTACCATGGGGTACGTGTAACCACGTACTTCGTAGCCCGGATTAACCTCGCCTCCGCTAAAATAACTTGATAATAAAGACGATGCAAAAAATTAATAGTAATAATAATGCTACAAAAACTTAATAATGTCCACCCTAATACGAATGCTGAGAATTTTGTTCCGTCACAAAAGAAATTTCTAAACTATGTTTACTGTGATGCCCATTTTACAAATTATTTCTGCGCAAATTATCCAACCAGTCATAAAACATATTTCGTACAGATGTCGATTTAATAATAAACTTTCAATTTGCTAATTTAGTATTGAACCTTTCCGTGAACTTTTAATGGGGAATCACTAACGTGGTCTAGTATCGTGGCACGCCTTTACATCAACGATTTTTGAAGAAAAGTTGGTCGGGAGGATTAATAGGAAAATTTCGCGCGAATATTTGAAAATTAAATTAGAAATATTGAAAAATTACGAATTGAATTGACATCATATAAAATAAATTAAGGACTTGACCTACTTATGCGGCACTTACACCCTTGCAAATCATAGATATCAAAAACATAATTTTTTTTTTGCCACACTAGTTCCTGATATGAGTGTATGGTTTTCGGCGACACATAGATGCGTATGACAATAAATCTGGAGCATAATCATTTGGTTAAGCAACTTTATTTTTTTTACTTCTGAAGTATTTTTTTTTTTTTTGCTCCAGAAGTAGTTCCACTAGAATAAGAAGAAGAAATTTACTTCTCACCAGAAGTAAAAAAATCAATTCTAGCTAATAGTTGATTTCTATAGTATAAGTGTTGTCATGCGATTATTAAGTTAGGGGCATTGGTGTTATAGTGGGTCTAATTTAGTTTTTTTTGGGGCATTTTCCAAAAAGAAAGAGAAAAACATAAAAGCCATTTTCGGACCAAAAAAATAAAAAAAATAAAATAAAAGCAATATGAAATGGAGTAATAGATATAGTAGGTGAAAAATGGAGACAACGTATGGAGAGACGTGCGTAGGGAGGGGACCGATGATCATTATACCGTGTCGGCTTTCCACTTATCACCTTTTTTCCCCCTTTTCACTTTATATTTATATTTATATTTTTTTTTCAAAAATAAAATTTTTAAATTAAATAAATATGTAGTTGGCGATCCTATCCACACCGAACTCTTAAAAGTCCGACCTACGTGGTCTTTTTCAAAGGCACGTGCGCCACTTTGCCATGCAAATTGGGGCTCGCCGGTTTAATTTAATTTATTTTAATTTTTTTATTTTTTATTTTTTTTTCCCCAGGCCTTCACGTTATTATTTCTTGTTCAAGGACGTGGATCCGACGTACAAATTCTCCATATGATTGGGTTTGCTAACGAACGCCTTTAGGAGAACTGGATTTGAAGAAGAGAAATCTTTTAATTTTGCCTTTACAGCTATCTTCCAATTCGAAAATCTACTAAAATCCCTTAATTTGTCTCAATTCGCGCTAAGATTTTAATAGATTTGTGACTAACATACGGATTTGTGATTTTTATAGCGCGAAAAATTAACCTATGATAAATATGACATTGATATATGGGATTTTTTGTGATAGTAAATCTTAAATGTCTCCCTATTTTCTGGCAGGCCTATAAATAGGAATTAAAATTAGTGGACACAATATTACGTTGAATAAAATAGTGAAGAGATAAGGTAGGGCCAAGGCAGAAATGTTCTCTTCACAATCACGTGGACTATTGCGTACTTAAAGTTTGTACGGTTGGATGTCTGGTCATAGTCACATCATTGTTCTTCCGAGAGGAACCACCTATTTACAATTGTAGGTTCAAGCAAGGGTTATTTTAAGTAAGCATATACGATTTATGTTTATGATACTTGCTTTGTCACGCCATTATATAACATAACCCGTAACATATACATATGTACATTTTACATTTATGAGGCTTGCAGTGAATATCATGAAAATAATTGTCCAAAGAACTTTAAATATATTTTATGAAAATCAATTCAATTTTAAATATTTCAATTTGACTAGCTTAGCCTTAAAGCATTTGATGATTTGCCAACGTAGTTCTTCTAGCCAAATTTGCCCAAAAAATCGCTCAAGTCACCGTCAATCGTGCCATGTAGGATGGTCGATAGTGATTGTGACAGTTATGTCGGCGATTTCTGATCAGAAATATTATTTCAACAAATCATGAAAAATTTTAGGATTAAATTAACTAAATTGAAATATTTAGAATTGAATTGATCGCCGCATGATATTTTTATTACTTTTTAGATAATTTCCCAAATCTTGTGAGTTCTTAATTTCCTTTTGTACGTGAATAGTTTTGTTGCTGCGATTACTATTTTTTCCACATATATGAGGCACTCGCACAAATTTTCTAAAGAAGTTAATTAATTGCACTGGAGTAAACTAAACATGGGAAAGCTCAGGGTCGACTTTGACGAAACTGACGTCGAATTTCTGGATTGTTCAAATGGAAAGCCCCTCAAGTTTAGCCTCCGAAGGGTGGCTTCGATGGCGGACATGGCACGATAGATAAATGACAATATTCTTACATAGATAGAGATCATATTCGTACTGATAAATGATAATCACGTATTACCCAAAAAAAAAAATTGATAATCACGATGTGACGTGATATCTCGAATCAACTTCCGCTCATCCGACTCCATCAGATCCACCCCTTCGATCCGTTCATGAAGACAAAACTAGTATTCACTTCATTAGGAATTGCTTTCATGTAACCTAACTCGAAGTCGTTCGAACGACGCCATATTTTTGTTTAGCAATAGATTTGTAGTGTAATTTGGTCACTGAATTGTCATGATACCGTGCACTAGGATCTCGACTTGACCTATTGCTCCTTGATTAAGCATTCGTACATCAACTATCACCCCTGGAAACTCCATGGAAAGCAACATATTTTTGCCAATGATCTGATGAATTATCACAATATGATTAATACCAGAAATAATTTGTTAACCAATGTCTTAATTCCCACTTTGAAATACACGTGGATGTGACTCGATTATCAATAATCATTTTTCATAAAAAAAAATTCGATATAATGTACAAGTCTCCCGATCAGATCAGCTGATTCGGAGGTTGCTTACTTGCACATGACTCGTCGTGCTCTCCGATCCATTCAATGTGAACCACTCATGCAAAACCTGGAATTAAAAACCCAAAAGCCCTTAATTTAATTTCTTTTGCTTTTGCCAACTAATTTGATCTGGCAAATTTAAAATATGGCGCTTAAGGTCGTTCAACACCTTCGCCTCCCATCGTGCGGACAAGTTAGCACTATTAAACTTCTCATAATAAGAACTTAAAGTAGATAAGAAGTAATGATTATCACCAACCACTGTAAGCTTGTCTTCATCACATTATGATGTAGAATAGTTGGCGCTTAATTATCTTGAAAATCATGATCAACATAAATCGAAAAAATTTCACTGATTAGGGGTTAATGAGCTCGGATCACGCTTAAATTCGGCTGGTTGAAGCGAAACGACATTCCGATTCAAAGTGTTGTGAGATACGACGTATTTTAAGTTTCAAAGTCGTTTAGACCACTTTTCAATCAGTTTTCTGGTTTATGTAATTTTGAATATTTGGATTATTTATAATATTTGATTCGAATTCTGTTAAGATAGATTAGATATGATTTTGATAATGTTATCTTTAGAAATTCTATTTCCTAAATGAGTCCTATCACTATATATTGGACGTCCGTCTTTATAATCAGCACGTTATCATCTATCAAATTCAATTCTCTTTTAGAATTGTTTTCCAAGTTATTACTTCTCTGCGTCACATTAGCTATAAATTCATACACGAACGATCATGTTTCGCCAAACGTGTTTAGAGTTTTTTTTTTTTTTGGTAAGACGTGTTTAGAGTTTTAATTTAGAGTAAAAGTCATAAAAAAAAATTCTAAACTATGCACACTATGAGCCTGTGACATTTATCTAAACTTTTTTTTTCTACGACACCAAAATATTCAAACTTGTATCTGTGTGACAAACATTCCCTTTGTTAAAGTTGCTTCAATGAGGACCGCTAAAGATCTGTTTGCATGAATGTCGATAAGCAAACGGTGTTGACTCTAGAAACGACGTTGTTTTAGCTGAGAAATTATTTGACAGAATCTTGATGACTAGCAAATGTGTAGCATAATTACAAGTTTGTGATTTTTTATGTCAGAAGAGAGAGTTTAGAGTAAAGGTATCAGTGTGTCACAATGTAAAACCCTTTAGTTTCAATTTTCTACATTTTTGTACGTTATGATATCAAAGGACTCATTATACTTTTTGAGTAGGAATTGCGAAGAACGAGAGGAAAGAATGCCACCGAAGAAATGTAATTAATTACGGGAATCAAGCGCCTAACGCCCTTTGATTAATTTATCTAATGACTAATTAAAAGAACCAATTCATTTTCATGAAAGTGTTGTACCTCAGTTGACTAATTATTCCTATGCCAATAATTTGCTAATATACCCTGTCAATATCTGTATAGTTTCAACAGAAAGAATAATTTCTCTTCAACGTTAATTAAAAGTAAAGTTACTCGATCCGCGAGACCAAAAAAAAATTAGAAAAAGGTTCTACTTAATCTATCACATCGTTCTTCCAACTTCCATAGCATAATTAATTTATCGCTCACAATATTGTTTATCTCTCAAATTTTAATGTGATGAATTTTTAATCAATGAAAATCTCGATAGAAAAACGCCCAGTGCGTGATAAAATATGATTAAGTATTAATAACTCTCTCTCTCTCTCTCTCTCTCTCTCTCTCTCTCTCTCTCTCTCTATATATATATATATATATATATATATATATATATATCGATCCGATCTAGACAATTTGAGTGACTCGGTTTCATACCTAGAATAGGGAACTGGACATTCGGCAATTATCCAACACTGACAGTTCGGTCTGATTTCAACGTCACCCATAATTACAACGTAGAATCTTCTCCATACCAGAAGCTCGCGGTTCATGTCGCCATTTATCTTTAGTAACATGCAACCGCATGGCCAATAAGATAATGCCACAGAGATTCTGGAACTACATAATATCTACCATATTTCTTGGCATCTACCCATGGTTTATTATTATAATAATTTGATTAAGAAGATTCATGGTTGAATTATCCTTTTCTTTTTGTGGTGGATTGAGTTTCACATCAATCAAATTCAATCCAGACCGTTCATGGATTGTCTCCCAATTTCAGGTTGAAGGTTGTCCATATGCAATCTGCAGGATCCATTCAGATTCTCTCTCTATTTTATGTTTTGTGTTGACATTATTTCCTTCCAACAGACACTTCATTTCCATCCCACATATGTTTTTTCAAAATAAAATAAATGTGACGCATTTAGGACGCTCATGACAACCATTATTTTTCTCTAGAACAAGTTTGGAACAAAAATCTATTTAGTGGCTCAATTTTATTTTCCTATTTCTGGAAAAAAAAAATTAATGAAAAATAATCTTTTTTAAATTTTCTATTTTTAGAACAGAATAAAATAAAAATTCTTCTCATCGTTCACTCATTCTCTCTCGCGTATGGTCTCCCACTTTCTCATGTCCTCCCAAATCGAGGCTCTGAATTGGCGATTCTATTATCTGAGAATTGCCCCGACTGTTGGAAGCATGTAACGGAAGTCTGATACTTTCCCCTAGAAAAATCGCCAAGAGGGAGCCCAAGTCCGAGCCCGTCAATATATCCAGTTGGATCCATCTTTTCTCAAAAGTTTAAGTCAATGAGTTATGAGTCAACGTTTCTACTTCATAAAGGTGAAGGTGTGATGACAGTAATTCGCATGAAAATTTCTCACCTATTGTCCACCGGCCTAGCTCAGCCTGCAATTGCAGAAATTTCATGATGGTATAAATTGGAACAGATATTTTATTTCATTAACAAATGTGTTTCTCTACTCAGAAACTACTCGAGGAATAGACACAGAAAAATGTTTAACAATTGTTGTCAGGAAAAGAATGGTTATCTTTATGCCCTTAATGGGCCCAAAAAATTTCATTGTTCAAAATAGTGTTTATTGCAGTTTTAGATTGGTATATTTCAGATTAAGCTCTATTTGTTCTGCATAAGATTAATGATTTAAAAGAAAAATTGATTGTTTGTACGCTTGAAATAATTAGCCAAATAAAAATATACTCATTATAGAAAATAATTTATATTTAAATATATTCGTGGATGATGAAAAAAATATTTATATTCATTATCTTTTTAAGCTATAAAAGCAATTGTTTCTAGAAAAGAATTGTTTAGATTATTAATTTTCCGTGGAAGTAAGGTAGCCTTCCCTTATCGACCTAACTGACCGACTGGAGATTCACCTATTGAAGATCAGTAAAATATAAGATCGTGGGTCAAAGAAAACAGGAATGCAGCTCTATTGGTAAAGAGATTAGGGAGTGGGGGCGCTACTATCATAGGTGTTAGGTCCGGCTCCCACTCTCTGCAAAGAGGCAAAGCAAAAGTTAGAGAGATGACAGTTAGAGATAGGGCATCAACATCAACATCACCAACACCTTTAGTTGAAGTCGGCGGTCAATGAACCCAAAAAAATTATAAAAATAAAGCAAAATCAATCCAGAAAAAGAGAAAATATATAAAAATAAATAAACAAAGATATATATATACACACAAATACTATCACTCCACAATACTAACAGCTTTCTTTCACTCCGTCCTAAGACAAATCGTTATTTTTCACTCCCTTAAAATTTTTTTTACTACTTTCTCCAAAGTAAGTTTCGGACGACCCCATTCTTTCTTCGTGTTATGCTCTCGATAGCAAACTTATGATCGTACCAGGGCATCTAGGGGCCTTCAGAGAATATGCCCAAACCATCTCAAAATATGTTCTTTCATGTTTTCTGTCACTGGTTGTGCTCTAACTTTTCGTCATATATTTTCATTCCTTATCTTATCCATCCTTTTATAACCACACATCCACCTTAGCATCTTCATTTCCCCTACTTTCATTTTATGCTCATGTTTTATCTGTACTAGCCAATATTCAGTTTTGTATAACATGACAGATCTTACAGTTAGAGATAGGACAGACCCAAAAAATATATATATAGTTGCTTAAAATATTTACTCAAGTAAAAAGGTATTACCATCGACAACATTTTATGTCTAAATATTTTCATGGATAATAAATTTTTTTATTTATCCATTTTTGTAAGCTAAGCGAACGACTATATTTAAAATATATATATATATTTCAAATTATTAACTTTTTGCAAAATAAACACATCCTTAACACGTACTAAGCTTTTTTTCACAAGAAAACAATCTTTTTGGTAATTACTAAGCTCCACACGTAAATGATGATTGTATTCCACGCAAGCACGCGTGAAGGATCAACAATCAACATGATCCGAATTGATTCGGTGCTCCAATTCAATCCCACTTGAAAGAGTCGCGTGGTGAGTATCCGTACACGTGTCCAACAGCTTGACCCTGTCCCTGTCAGCGTCCACGTAAGCGGGTTGTCATTTTCATTAGCAGAGGATACTTTTGCTAACTTAAAATTTATTGGTTTGTCTGTCGTGTACTTTGACCGCCCTGTGACAAGAATAACTCCGACTCCTGCTTCCTCCGGACATCTCCGAGGTGGTGCCACGCTGAGCACGGATTCCTCGCACCCCGTACCCATTGCGGAAGGAACTTTCTGTTTCCGGTGTAAATTCACATGATAACATGCGACGGTTCATCGACTAAGAAGCCCCGATACTCTTTGGAGATTATCTTGTCGTGTCAATGTTGTGTCCGATACTTTTCGACATGCAATCAACATGTGATCAAAATTTTATATGCACCGGGACATAGAAGTCGAGCATCCCGACAGCCACATTTCGACACGCACGTGATTAATCTTATGCATTTTCAATAAATTATAGGTCAAAATGGAGATTCATAAAAAATTTATATGCTTAAGTTATATATTCAACCACCTCAAATTTAATATCCCAATTAGAAAAAAAAACAATCGTGATTGATATTTTTATACGTATATGATAATTTATCATTTGCATATAAAGATATACATTTAAAATATAATGTGTCCCAACGAATCAAGTATCGAATTTTTTTTATTTTTTTAAATGACGTGTCAGCATGTTATGTCATGTAGCATATCACGTGCCGATGCTGCTTAGCTCGTTGGATTCTCATCACTCCTCATCTTTTACTGATAAAATCTCCAATATCCCTTCCTCATCGTCTTTGATTTTGTTTCATTTATTAGCGGTATTTTTTTTTTGGAGAAAAATATATAATTTGGTCTTTCCATTTGCACTTTTTCCAAAGTGGCCCTCAAATTTAGAATTCGCGACATCAATTCCTCCATCTTCCAGATTTTTCCAAGCAAGTTCTTTCGGATGTTTATCATGGAAATATTGAAATTTGACGTACCTATCAATACTAATAAAAAGTTTGCTTTGGAAATATCTGGTGTCCCCCTTGGAAAATCAATGTGCGCAAATCGAACTATACAAAAATTTAACGCAATTACAAATAAGTAAGTTGAGCTTTAATTTTCTAGAATTGGCAACAAAGGGACTCTATTGGAGGGGGGGAAAAAATTCTATAATAGATAATTATTAATTGCACGAGTTAAGAATTCGGAGATCAATTAGAAAAAGTACGGCAAAATAACAACAAAAGTGCTAATATTTATGTATGGAGATTAGTTTAGTGCCAGTATTTTTTTTGGATCAATTCAATGCTAATTTGTTACAAAACGGTTATTTGAATGCCATGTCCGACGTGACTTGCCGGAAATCATGCGTGGTACACACGTGACTTGCCGAAGATACTAATAATCAATAACAAAAAGCAAAAAAAAAAATGCACCTAATAATCTAAAAACTGAAAAAAAAGTTAAATAATAATAATAATAATAATAATAATAATAATAATAATAATAATAATAAGACGTTGGAGCCTTTGCAATAGGAGAGTGTGACCCCTCATCGCCGCCGCCCCTACCATCGGCCATGGGTGGAGGATCGGCGACAAAGGCCTCGCCTAGATCTAGGCAATGTCATCCCCGTGGATCTGCGAGCCGGGCTGCTGTCAGGCATTGTCGATCTTGTTGAGGCCTTGGTAGGGGTCGACCAGTCCCGGCAACCCCCCTCGGCCATTCCCCACCCTTCACCAGCCATTGCCGGCGATGATGGGGGCGGCAGCGGCGAGCGCTTACATCCCTTGCCGCTGCATCTGAGATAATTTTTTTTTCATTTTTTAGGCCACTTTCTATTTAATTTTAATTTTTTAATAAAATTAACTATTTTAATATTGAAAATTCCACATGGCATCTGTGTATGTTATTTATTTTAAAATAATTGACACATAATATTAAAAATTTAATAAAAATGTCATGTGTACTATTTGGCCAGAATTGGCACTAAAATAATCATTTTTTGTTGAAATTAGCACTTTTATGATCATTTTTTCTCTAACATGGCACTTAAATGATCCAAAAATATGTTGGTGCTAAACCGATCTCCGTACACAAATATTGGCACTTCTGTTGTACTTCTGCGGAAAAAGTACTAAAGAAAAATAAAAGGTAAAAGTTTCGAAACAATGGCTACGTTTGGCAATATTTATGTTCCTAGGAACATATTTGGAACAGAATTTATTTTTTTTTATTATCGATTACGATTTGTGAGAACAGAAACGCGTTTGGTAAGTTAAAAAAATGACACTTTTTTCACCAAAAGCAAGGATGGACGGTGACCGGCGGCTGGCAGTTGCAGTGATGGCGACAAGTGGTCGGTCGTTAGTGGGTGGCAGCCGCGTCGAGGGTGGTGGCTTGCATGAGCATACTCTCAAGTTGTTTCTAAAAAGCGTTCCAAAATTCATAAATATATATATATATATATATTTTGCTTCAAGAGTGTTTTTTTGAACACTTTTAGAATATTTTTTTACCATATATGTTTTTGTTTCGAAAATGTTCTCGGGACACTTGTGGAATATAAACACTTTTCAAGGAGTGTTATCAAACGCGGACTTAACAACCAGCACGACCATAAGGCACTTGTTAAATAGAGAGAGATCAAGAGGTTGGCAACGGTAGCAAGTGTGCAACTGCGCTGCCGATAAATGAATATATAGATTTCTTGAACATGAGAAACCAAGATTAGACTACATCGAGTTCAATGCTGAAGTGGATATGGAGAACTCTTGTTTCCGAATTGGGGATGTGCTTTAAGCAACATTTATAAGGGATAAAAAAAATATTTTACTAGCGATATCGTGGAAACGACTCGATGATCGATAATATTTTTGTGTTATTTTCAACATTACTTACAAATTTCCTACGTGTTGTTGCCAACTAATTTTGACCGGGCAATTGTGGAAAATGGGGTGTAAAAGTCGTTCAACACGTTTGGCTCCATTAAGCTCACACGTGGGCCTAATGAAATCGTAGTACATGGATCGATATAGAACTGCCATAAGAAAATTGTCTACAAGTTTGAAACCTATTCTATGCCAACCAATTCAGACCCAAACTTTTTGATTTTGCCAATTTATTCATAAATTTTATGACAATTTGTGAATAAAGTCCTTCGTGCTAATTTTGAGCTGAAAATCGCTGACATGGACGCTGGTCATACTATGTTACACGGCCTCCATATCAGGGATTTCCAGGCAACATTATCCAGAATGATTATATTGGCGAAATGTTAAAAGATTTGTGGCTAAATTAATATGATTGAAATGGTTTTTGTAAAATAAATTTATGATTTTTTGGACAACTGTTCCAACTCATTACTGACCCATGTTATATGAAACTTAAAGTAGATAAGAAGTGATGACTATCACCAAGCACGTTAACTTGTCATTTTTCATCGTCATGCTCCGAGCATTTGGTTGATAGTTGTAATTGAATTTTTAAAAAAAAAAATCAAGAAGAGTAGTAACAAGAAGATAGAAAATCAAAAAAAAATTCTGAAAATTCGAATTTTAAAGATATATCCTGATCAATTTTCTTTTAAAAACATAGGATCTGTTTTTTATCACTCCAAATTGACACATCATTCGTATATAATTTCTATACCTACATAAATTAATAGAAAAAAGGAGTTTTTATCAAATGAGTTGGATAAATTGAAAAAATATGATTCAGAAGGTTAAACAAAAATGGGAAAATTAATCAACTAGTTTCAACGACTTTGTGATTTCCTTAAAGATCTCAAAACCTTTTTATTTCTTTTAAATAGTACAAACAAAATTAATAAAAGAATGGCCATTATATTTCTTGAGAAGAACAAAAGAAAAGAATGTTACGGATAAAAATGAAACTAATTATGCGAATCGGAGGCGCGTTTAAGAGCCTAACATGCCAACTAATCCCTCTTGTTTAATCATCTAAGGACTAATCAAAACCACCATTTCATTTTCAAGACAATATTGGCCGTCAGTTGACCAATCATTCTTATGCCAATAATTTGCTAATAAATAATACCATGCCAATAATTGTATATTCTAAAAAAAATTAAGTTCATCCTTAAATAAAACTAAAACTACTCGAGCCGTAAGATTGAAAAAGAAATTAGAAGAAGGTTCTACCAATTCCATCACATTGTTCTTCCAACTACCAACACATGCTTAAACAATATTCGCATTCTAATTACTTCTGGTAACTAATCAGGAGATATGTTCACAATTTTAGGAACCATCATCAATTGTTGAAAAGTGATTAACAAGAGTAAAAAAAAAAAGATGATTATCGTACTATTTCTCTTTAAAAAAACCAACATGGCAATAAAAGCACACAATTAATTAAAAAGATTCGCATTTATGACATGTATAATAGATTATAATAACAAATTTCTATTTTCTTAGGTTGCATAATGGCAATGCACGTCATTTGAAGGTTTCTACAATCAACTGGTTATTAGGGTACGATTCATATTCCTCTGCGACATAAAAGTACGTGGATCCTAGGGAGTCATCCTTGTAAGGGGTCTCAAGGGGGGAGCGCTGCCGTAGACACTAGAGGTCTTTTATTATTTAAATTCGTAATTTTTCATTAGTAGTTTCGATTTGGGCTCATGAATAATTACTGCTATATGTACTTTTTTCGCTTGTAACTGAGTGATGTAACGAGATGTGCGATGTGCTAATTATAGTGAAATTCTCTGCTGGACGTAATCCTAGTTTAAGGTTGAATCAAAATAAAATTTCATGTCTCAATTTTCTTTTTGTAGCTTATTTTACTTTGTTGTGATTGTGCGCCAATCCTAACACTGGTGAGTCAACAAAGCACGGAAGGTTGGTATGAAAGTGATTGAAAAGTTCTATGACATATGCAATTCCTGATGAACAAATTGCTTGTAAAATAAATCAAGAAAATAAAGAATCAATTTAGGCTATGTTTTTTTTTTATAACCGAGGTGTCCGGGTCAACTTGCGCGCACTTAAACTATTCCTCAAGAGGACTACCACGGCAATCACCAGCCACGACCCCCACTTAAGTCACAGAGCGCGAACTGAGAGATTTGAACCCGGGACCTAATAAGGGATAATCCATCTTTGAACCAACTCGGCCATGCGTTTCGCAAAAAATACATAATTTAAAAATATTCTCTTGAAAATGATTGTTTACATCGCTTCTAAAAATGAATGAATGAAAAATAATTTCATCATCCACGAAAGTGTTCATGTGTAAATGATTGTCAATAACTAATTATTTCAATCGATACAAGCAATCATTTTCAGAAAATGAACGGAGCCTTGCATTGTATGGATCAACTTTATTAAAACAAGATATTTACCTGGAATCTGAATGACTTTAGTTTTATAATGTACTAATTAAGGAGGTTGAAATTACTATTAGTTTGATCATATAAAAATTCTCCATCTATTTGATACATATTATTTCAATCGATCCATGTGCATCATGCATGGTCAAATGATACAATGTCACAGAGATTCTGGAACTATAGATATATTCTATTAATTTTTTCTTGTGATAACGAGAACAAAAAGAAAATTCATGCCCTTACCAAAAAAAAAAAAGAGAAAATTTATGATTGACTTATCCATTTCTTTTTTGTGGTGGATAGAATATCACATCAAACCAATGCTGGATCTATGCAGATTCTATTTACTTATTCTTGGCTTTGGCATTATTTTGTTTCAACTGTCATTTATTACAATTTTGGGCCTACATCTTTGTAGATTAATTCAGAAATGTTCCTTGCACTTTGCAAGTCCACAAATTTTGAACATCGTAATTTCTTTCTCCCTTATCGATCTTGCTAAACCATTCGAGATTCACCTAATCAAGATTGGCCAAGTACATTGTTTTGCGTGTCGTATGGTTTAGTTGCTCACGAGTGGAAAAAGTCATCGTGTGCCACTTGTAATTCGAGAGTTTAAGTTGCCATGAAAAGAAAAATTTTACGGCTACGTGTCATTTGTGAATTTAGATTTTCTAAAAGAATTGTAAATTTTGATTTTCAATGAACTGGGCAAGGATGTTATCTCAATAAGTTTTAATCTCTGTTTGTTTCGCGAAAAATGCATGATTTAAAAATTATTATCCACAAAATAATCTCTTATATCTTACAAAAATGGATGAACGAAAAGTATTTTTATTGACCACAAAAATATTTAGATATAAGTTGTCGTCCATAATGAAAGCATTTGTTATTGGCTATTTGTTTTAGGCTTAATTCCCTAAAAAACATTCAGCTTTAGGTTAAATCCCAAATCTGTCCCGAACTTCTTTTTTGTCTAAAAAAAGACCCTTAATTTTAGGTCAAATCCAAAATCTACCAGTTTAGGTCCAATCCCAAATCTACCTCGAGCTTTTTTTGTTTAAGAAAAAATCACCATTATTTACTCTAATCTCAAATCTATCCCATTAGCCATCTGTCCAAAAATCTCTTTTAGTCTTCCCTAATTTTCATATCCTAGAGCGGTTATATTTGGAGAATTTCTTTGTTAGGGTAGATTTGTTATCCACGTGAAATTATCAAGTCGGTACTTACCAATTGCCACATTACTTTGCTAATGTGGATTTTTTGCTTAGCATTAAATGCCATGTCAAGTTGGGACAGGACCACAAGGTAAGATTTATTAATATAGTAGTGATTTTTGTTAGACAAAGCAAAATTCGGAACAGGTTGGGGACCTTACCTAAAGTTTGGGAAAAATTTGAGACTGGATCGAAAGTTTGTAATTTTTTCAAAACAAAAAAAAAAGTTTGGAATAAATTTGGAATTGGACCTAAAATTAGAGCTTTTTAATGAAATTTGGCCAATTATCATGCCATAGAAACGATCACTTTTAATTTTTAAATTATTATATTCGGAGAAATAAACGGAATCTTATTACGGGCTAAACTCCCTTGTTTTTTTTTTTTCATTAGAAAAGTGAAAATAATGCTTTTGGGATGACTAAAGTACCGCACGTTAACGATGATTGTATTCCACGCAAGCGTGCGATCAATCCAATCCCTCTCGTGGCGTGTGTTCACACATGTGTCGTGTCCAACAGTTTGTCCCGGTCTAAGTCAGCTTCCACGTAAGTTGGTGGTCCATCTAATTTACTATCCCTAATCAATAAGGTATTACTCTTAATTTCCAAGTTATGACTAATTTGTTGCACCCCATATCCATTCTTAATTTCCAAGTTATGACTTAAACTGGACATTCTGGTGTAAAATTCACATGATTACGTTCGAGGGGTCACTCTCACCATTCTACCGATAAACAAAAATGGTTCATTACTCTAAAATCTTATATGATGAGTGAGAGCGTTTACAATTCACAAATAAAGAGCGGCGATAGATAAGTTTAAGTTAGGTGAAGCTTATAAGCCAATATTTATTAACTTGGGCCAAGTTTATTTCGCGAAAGATAAATGATGTGAAAAATGTTTTCCCAAAAAAGATTGTTTGTAACGCTTGAAATAATAAGTCAATGGAATATATTTCTACTATAAACAACAATTATCCCTAAACATTTTCATGGACGATTATGATATTTTTCGTTCATTTATTTTTAAAATCAACATAAGTGATTGTTTTTAGGATTTTTTTAAAATTATTTTTTTTTACTTTGATATTTAGTTATTAATATTCAATTCAATCCAATTTCCATTTCGTTGCGTTCAATTTCCACGTCCTGAAGAGATGCTTGGGGCGCCTCACCTTCCAGTTTTATCTGGAATACAGCTGGATACCTCATTTCTAGGGTTACTCCGTATTCTACACATGACATATGAAAATTCAAATTTAATCTTACAACGTTAAGGAAGAATGCTTATGTGCACCACAAATTAAACCACATGTTCTCATTCTTAATAGCATCATCGAAGTCTGATTCCCCGAGCTAGACCCGGTCGTCGGCTAGACGGCCCACGAGCCTGTGCCGGAACGGTCCGAGTCACAAAGGGGATGGAGGTACGATTAGGTGGGGCTCCAGAGATATTATTTAGTCGAAAAAGCGAGACCCTCGTCCACAAATTCGAAGGTTACAAGATGAGCGAATCGGAACGACAATTCAACCGTGATTGAAAAGATTCGATCCAAGTCCCGCTCAACGAACACATCTTCCTAGAATACATGATGGTCATGGAGTGCATTTGTAATGAGAAGTTATCGTCTTTTAGCGTTGCCTTCACCGGGTCCCCCCTTTCCCGCGAGTGGGTACGAACAAAATTGTACCTTCTTCACCATCCCCGACCTTGACCTCTGCTCTTTTTTCACACGTTGATTGGTTGGACAACCGGGAAAACCCCCGACCAACATCGTGAGTGTGGGCCCCACGGCGGCTGAGCATAGCCACGTGGAGGGCCCCGCCCCCGGTTTAGCTTTGAACTGACGTGATGGACCCGCCCTTCTCCCCGCGATCGCGATCGCGATCACGATCACAGCCTGTCTCTGATGGTGACTGGACTTGGAATCCCGTGGGTTGGCCCCACCTTTGATCGGACAGGGGAGAGAGAGGACGGGAAGGCTGCGTGTGAACTTATCAAGAACGTAGTGCGATAAGGAGCGGGCGTCCCCTCGTTCTTTTTTGTTTTTCGTGATAAGTGGTGGGGCGATAGATCAGATGTGGAGTTGGAAGATAAGATGAGATCTACAGGCCAAAAACGTGTCGTTTTATTGAATGATCACATGTGCAATTAATTGTCTATTGAACGACAACAACCGACACTCGGTTAAATATCTAATTAAGGATTTTTTTTTTCATATTTAATGTGCTATACATTCTTCATAGCGAGTCGTCATGCATCATGTGTTTAGTTTAGACCCTTAATTAAAATTAATTTGGTCGATCTATTAATATTTGAAAAAATTTCAGTGTTTTGGACAAAGAGGTTTTGTTTTGTTTTGTTTTTTTTGAAGTTGGTACCACTTTTAAGTAGGACACCACCTGACCCATTAATTCCTATCCACCGTTCAAACTATTGGCCTCGCTAATGATTTCTTTTGAAAATGGAGGGTGAAATTTTGTGGAAAAATTGTGATTTTTTTTTTCTTCTTTCAAAAAGCAGAAGAAAGAAATTTAGTATCAAATTTTCTTTCACTAGTCGATCCAAACCAAGCCCCAATTAAGGCTTCAATCACTCGCTCTCACGCTTAAATTAGACCCCTCGCACATCCAACTAGAAAGTTGTCCGAAAAATTCGAAGTGAGAAATCAGTTTTGGAAGTGAAGGAAGAAGAAAAAGTAGGCTTATCTCAATCGCAGGCCTTTTCCACGTGAATTTAAGCCATCGCATTCATCATTTACTTTAAAAAAGTAAAAAAAAAAAAAAACTTGCAAGCTACAATAATAAAAGACAATTGGCTTTTTCATAATTTGTTGCTACAGATACCCGACAACATTTCGAATGTTTGGCGAATACAATCATCCCAAATGACCCAAGTCGATAGAGAAGCGCGTAGCAATATTGAGTCACTGAGTTGTTACTCGTTACCGTATTCTCAATAGCAACTTAGTATGGGATCAATTGAAATTACTGTTCATTAATTCAGCTCGGTTCTTGCGACTGCGGAAGTCATCCACAAGCGACGAAACAAACACTTAATCAGGAGGATAAAAATAAGGGACGTGACAAGATAATCTCACTCTTGTATGAACGGTGGACGGAGGAATCACCGGTCGGGAATAGATGGGGAGAGAGAGAGAGAGATAGCAGCGTTGACCCAAAGCCATTTCAACAATAGAGATTAGAGTTAGTAGCAGCTGGATCGCATGTGTGATTATGTTATATTAAGTGGAGTTGCAATTATAGGAATCGCCTTCACATGGACTGTTGAAAAAATATGTACGTGCACGTCGAGATGCTCGTGGAGTTTGATTCTTAGAAAATAATCATAGGGCATGGTGCCCCGCCATGATTGAGCTAGCGCGATCGATCGGATTTGCATGATCATTAGGTCTAAACATTTTTGTCTCTTGAGTTCCGAGTGCTTAATTAGGCCTTTTCAAATTTGATTTGACTTTGATCGTGCGTACGCGAAAGATTTTCTCTTTCTTTAAATCACGAAGTGGTCTAGGCTAAGAAATTTCAGATCTAACGTCGAATCCGCCCCTTTCGTTCATGAAGTTTACTTGGTACAAATTCAATCAATGTTTGTAGCTAATAAAAGGAATAAAGATTTTCAGCTAATTGCAAGCTTCGAGTCAAAACCCATTTGTTTGATTTCAAATATCGATACTTTCGTATTTTCCCATCCAACTGAAGATGATTAGAGGTTAATTATAGGTTAGACCGGTCCTTCCAGAAACTACACATTGCTCCTCGCGTGCTTTTGGTAGTCATCGATTCTAAGTGCGAATCAGCGAATCATGTGAATCTCACGTCGGACTTATCTAACACATGTCAAGAGGTATTGTCGAGTTTTTTTTTTTTTTTTTTTTTGAAACCTAACATTCATCACATTGTTTTTTTTTTATCACATATTAATCTTAGGCCTTCAAATAATGCGATTTAAATCTCATCTTCTTATTCTTATATCACATTTCGTATTTATGCAATACCAAGACCAACCACTCGAAATCTGGGAAGAAAAGGTGCCAGCCCTTTGCATTGCATTTCTCTAGTGATGAGACCGTGGGCTTCTTTGGGCTTCCACATGGTATAATGGACTTTTTTTATTCTTGGCCCAAATCGAACCACACTCGTGGCCCAACAACTGAAATTTTAAAAAAAAAAAGCCTTTGCCTTTTCTTTTTTTTTGCTGGAAAGGTAAATGATAATAATGTCAATTCAGCATCGCTCTTTGAGTTTTAAATGATGGGGGAAAATATCATTTACTGCAGAGATCCTCTAAAATTAGAGATAATTACATACACGATTATCCTGAAAAAAAAGAGAGAGGATAAAAAGACCTGTAGATTTAGAGACGCTAGCACCAACTCTTGCTATCGCGTGTTCACTAGCATAGTCAACATACGAGTTACTATGTGAGTAATAGTATTACCTTTCATATAGGCATCGATTTTGGAAGTAGTGGGCGTTTGTTATCAAGATCTGTGTTATACGGACACGGGACACGATACGCGACACGATATGAAACGTCGACATATTAATTCTTAAAAAATAGAGAATTTCGACGTGCTGATATGCGTTGTGCATGCGTGCATGCGCATGTATTTATTTTTATAAAAAGTAAAAAAATCCGAAAAAGTCAATCGCCTCCTCCTCCGATGGAGGGACTTGTGTATGACGTAAACAAAAAGTTAAAAAGGCGAGCATTCTCTAGTCTCTCGTACACTGACGCCTATGATCTAGGCTTTTGACTATTTTACATAGTTGAGAGAGGGAGGTTTTGATCCAAAAAAAATTGAATAAATAAAAAGAGATGTGTCCAATCATGTCGGACACGTGTTCGACACAATAAAAAAGAAAAGTCAAAACGGCCGTGTTGTAACGTAGATCGAGATTATGGGTAGGAGAAAACTTTTTCAGGAAAAAGAAATCGAGCGTTCTACAAAAGTACCGTATAAGCTCACAAAAGAGTTGTCTTCGGGCGTTTATGACACTAGTCGGGCCTGATGCGCCCGTATGTCCCCAAACTCATGATCAAGTGTACATACGAGCTTCCCGTAATATTTTCAGAATGCAAGAGAGTGACTGCGCACTCGATAAGAGACTAGTTAGTTATCGACGGCATGTTCCGGGTCGGCTTGGACAACGCGGATGTGGTCCTTGGTTATATTCTCGGGGAAAATCAGGAAGAATTTCATTCGGATGTTGCCTGGGGATAAGGTCAAGATCGAGGTGAGCAGCTACGGCTCGACGCAGAGGGCGCATTATCTAGGCTGAGTGCTTACTAATCGTGCGCAATCCAATTGTTTGATGAAATGACTGTTGGATATTCCTCTCAAGGGCTTTACTAATGGAATTGCGAGGAATTGGGCAATCTGCTTTTGCTTTATGTAATTAGTCTGAATACTTGACGGCTTGAGTTCAATGTGGCACTTGGGGAAGCGTTGCAAAGTGTAAGAGTTGCTCTCCATTTGAATGGAAATGAAATGTATTTATGTCGGATTGTTCGATGACGAAAATATGTGCTTTATGAATCGTATACTTAGCATCAATATCTATGCAATTTACCCATAAATTCCTCTTGGGGAAAATGACTTCCCTTTCTGATAAGAGGGAAATCAATTTCCTCAAGCCACCAAATAAAAGAAAACTAACCGTTGTCCTTAAGAATAATTGTCGGTCAAAAATATTTTCTTTATCATAAAGTTTCAGTGATATAAACGCAACCTAACAGAAATCGACGATTCAAAAAGTAATTTATTTGATTTTTATTTTTGATATATGTAATCATGTAGAATTATGCCCATATCCCTCGGGTCAATAGAGAAAGAAAATTAACCAACTAATTCAAACCTATCTATATCTCTTCGGTATAAATTAACGGTAGTTTGAGGTAAGACCCATACAATTCGGGCTTGTCGCATATTATTGATGGCGTTAGAGGAAACTTTTCAGGAATCGAAGCATCGAGAAAGATCAAACATTAAATAAGTAAATAAAAAAAGTAACTTTTCTTAAGTAGCCCCCATCTACTAATTACAACATCCCTTTTATTTTAATCTTAATTTTAATCTTAGTCCCCAAAGTTTACCCATGTGAATCCATCCTTTTCCGCTTTAGATTAAAATAGTTACCATTTAATTATGTGAAACTTATGAAACATTCTAATGATCACAACCCTTTTTCACACTAATTTAATATTTAAAGCATATCTAAGAAGTTTTTGTCGTGGTCACGGCGATCAACATCACTTTTACAATTATTGTTCTATTTAGGGTACGTGTCACGCCGTACTTCGTAGCTCGGATTACCCTTGCTCCCGTTAAAATTACTCGAATAATAAGACAAAGCAAAAAAAGAAAAGAATAGTAATAATAATGCTGCAAAAACTTAATAATGTCCACCCTAATACTAATACTGAGAATTTTGTTGTGTCACAAAAAAATTCTGAATTAAGTTTAATGTGACGCCCATTTTACAAATTATTTCTACAAAAATTGTCCAACAAATCATAAAACATATTTTGTACATTTGTCGATTTACTAATGAAACTTTTCGATTGAACCTTTTTGTGAACTTTTAATGTAGTCCTTTTGATCAACTTTTATGGGGAATCACTAACGTAGTGGTTCGGCATGATGTCATGCCGTTATGTCAACGATTCTCGGGAAAAAATTGGTCGGGAGGACCATACTAAAATTTTTCGCGGATTTTTAAAATTAAATTAGAAAGATTGAGAAGTTACGAACTAAATTGACATCATATATAATAAATTAAGGACTTGACCTGCTCACGTGGCACTAACACCCTTGCAAAACATAGATATCAAAAGCGTATTTTTTTTTTTGCCATGGTGACTCCTGATATGAGTTTAGCGTTTTTGACGACAGATAGCCGCACATGACAATAATTATGGAGCATAAATTCGTTTGATTAAGTAACTTCATTTTTTTTTACATATGAATCATTTTTTTCTACTCCGAAAGTAGTTCCACTTGAAGAATTAAAAGGATTTTACTTCTTTTCAAAAGTAAAAAAAAAAAACAATTTTAGCTAAAATTTAATTTCTAGAGTATAAGTGTTATCATGTGCACCCTAAGTCGGGGACATTGGTGTTATAGTGGGTCTAATTAAATTTTTTAGGGTAATTTCCAAAAAGAAAAAGAAAAACATAAAAGCCATTATCAGGCCAAAACATAAAAATAAAAATTAAAGCCATTTTTTTGGTCGAAATAAAAGCCACTTGAAATGGCCTAATACAAAAAAAAAATTCTAATTTTAACATTTGTGTCAATTATATCCATTTTTTTTCTCATAAAAAACCTCTAATTTTTTTCCTAATTCTACAAAAAAAACTTTTACTTTTATCCCAATTTTACTTACCTAGTACCAAAAAAATCGCCAACTTTTAATTTTGTCCAAATTCTACCCCAAACTTTTAATTTTGTCCCAATTTTATTGGCCTAGTACTAAAAAAACCTTCAACTTTTACTTTTATCTCAATTCTACCACAGTCAACCTTTTGTTCATAATCACCGTTAGTTAATCTTACGTGACTCAAATTTTATTGCTGAATTTTTACCAATGAATTTTTGAAATTTAAAAATAGTAGGTTTCAGAGACGACGAGATTTTAAAAAGTTCATCAAAATACTCCATGTCTAGCAGTTCTTTGGGCTGTTGAGTGCCGAAAAAAAGTACGAAATGCGTTGTCTTTAGTGACTATATATCTCTCAACAATATATAGGGATAGCAAAAAATAAAAGAGAATTTCATGTCAACTTTGCCGAAGTGTAATTCATTAATGACGTGATAATCTCATGTAATATTAACTAAACGATAATTATAGATGGAAGGCAAACGGTGGTAAAATTAAGACAAAAGTAAAAATTGAGAATTTTTTTTGGTACTATGCCTGTAAAATTGGGACAAAAGTAAAAGTTTTGAGTGGAAATAGGACAAAAGTAAAAGTTAAGGGTTGGTAAATGGGACAAAAGTAAAAGTTAAGGGTTGGTAAAATTAGGACAAAAGTAAATATTGAAATTTTTTTTTGTATTAGGCCGGTAAAATTGAGACGAAAGTAAAAAATTTAGGTAGTATTTGGATAGAAATAAAAATTTTGAGTAAAATTGAGATAAAATTAAAAGTTCGAATTTATTTATGAGATTTTTTTAAATATAATTATCATAAATGTTAACGTTGAAGATTTTTTTTTTTTAATATAGAGCTCATTTGAAATGGAGACAACGTGTGAAGAGACATTGTGTAAAGATGGGACCGATGGTCATTATACCGTGTCGGCTTCGCACTTATCACTTTTTTGCCCTTTTTCACTTTTATTTTTTATGTTTACTTTTTCATCAAAAATAAATAATTAAAAAATTTTAAATAATTAATAAATATGTAGTTGGCGATCATCCTCACCGAACTCCCAAGCCCTGACTCCTAAGTTAACTACGTGGTCTTTTTCAAAGGCACGTGCGCCGCGTTGCCTTTTGCTTAATTTAAATTACTTCAAATTTTATTTTTATTTTATTTTTCTCGGCCTTCACGTCATGTTCTTGTTCAGGGACCGTGTAAATTCACAATGATTGGGGATTCCTAACCAACGCGTTTCAGGGAGCCAGATTTGAAGAATATGCTGAGAAAGATCTTTTAATTTTGCCTAAAACTCTGTCACAATTCGAAAATTTACTAAAATCCTTAATTTTGTCCCGATTTGGACCCCGAGAATTTGGTAGATTCGTGACTAGCAGATCGATTTGAGATTTTTGTAACGTGAAAATTAATTTATAATAAATATGATATTAATATATCAATTTGAGATTTTATTTTTCCGGTGATAAATCTTAAATTTCTCTCCAATTTCTGGCAGGCCTATAAAAAGGAATTTGATTAATGGACAAAATAATGCATTGAAGGGATGTGGTGGGGCTAAGGCAGAAATGTTCTCTTCACGATCACGTGGATTATCGTACACTCAAATTTGTACGGTTAGATAGTCTGGTCATGGTGACGTCGTTGTCTTTCAAAACAGAAGCATCCATTTACAAATGTAGGTTCAAGCTACGCTTATCTTAAGTAAGCATATACGATTTACATTTAGGATACTTGCTTCGTCACGTATATCCCGTAATATATACATATGTACGTTTTATGTTTACGGAACTTGCAATGAATGTCATCAAAATAATTATCCACAAAGCTTTAAACATATTATATGACAAACAATTTAATTTTAAACATTTTAATTTGACTATCTTAATTTTAAAGCATTTGACGATTTGCCAAAGCAATTTTTCTGGCCAACTTTGACCGAAAAATCGCTTACGTCATCGTCAGTCGAGTCTTGTAGGAAGGTTCGCAGTGATTGGACCGTTACGTCAGCTATTTCTGGTGAGAAAAATTGTATTGGGAAATCATCAAAATTTTTAGAACTAAACTAATCACATTGAAATATTTAGAACCGAATTGATCGTTGTACAATAATTTTATTGCTTTTTAGATGATTTTCCCGAATCTCATGAGTTCTTAATTTGCTTTTGTACGTGAATAGTATTGTTGTTGCAATTATTATTTTTTCCAGATATATTAGGCACTGCCACAAATTTTTTAAAGAAGTTAATTAATTGCACTGCTGTAAACTAAACATGGGAAAGCTCAAGGTCGGCTCTGACGAAACTGGCCTTGAATTTCTGGATTGTTCACATGGAAAGCCCTTGAAGTTTCGCCTCCAGAGGCTGGCTTAATCGGCGGACATGGCACGATACATAAATGACAATATTCGTACATAGGCAAAAATCATATTCGCATGAATCAATGATAATCACGTATTACCCAATTTATTTTTTTTTGATAATCACGACATGACATGATATCTTGAGTCAACTTCCGTTCATCCAACTCTATTAGATTAGGCTCTTTGATCTTTTCCCGAACACAAGACCCTTATACACTTAATTAAGAGTTAGCTTTCATGTAACTTAACCTGAAGTCATTTGAGCAATGCCTTATTTTAGTATAGTAATAAATCTGTAGTGTAATCTAGTCACTGAATCGTCATGATATCGTATACTAGGATCTCGACTCAACCTATTGCCCCTTGATTAAGCATTCGTAAATCGACAACCACTCTTGAAACTCCATGCAAAGCAACATATTTTTGCCAATCATCTGATGAATTACTACAATATGATTGATGCAAGAAGCCATTTGCTAATTAATTTCTTGGTTCACTCTTTGAAATATTCGTGGATATGACTCGATCATCAATGGTTATTTTTCGTTCTATTTTTTAATATAACGTGTAAGTCTCCCTATCAGACCAATTAATTAGGAGTTTGCTTACTTGTACCTGACTCGTCGTGTTCTCCGATACATTCAATGTGAACCACTCACGCAAAACTTGGAATTAAAAATCCGAAAGTGCTTAATTTAATTTCTTTTGATTCTGTCAACTAATTTGACCTGGCAAATTTAAAATATGGTGCTTAAGGTCGTTCGACACGTTCGCTCCCATTGGGCGTGCAAGGAAGCATTATTAAATTTCTCGTAATAAGAACTTAAAGTAGATAAGAATTTCTCGTAATGATTATCACCAACCACCTTAAGCTTGTCTCTATCACCTTAGCTATAAACTCGTACGCGAACGACCATGTTTTGCCAATCGCGTTTAGAGTTTTAATTTAGAGTAAAAGCCATAAAAAATTCTAAAACTACGCACACTATGAACCTGTAGCACATTTGTGTAATTTTTTTTTACGACACCAAAATATTCAAACTTATACATGTATGACACACTCACCCTCTATTAAAGTTGTGTCAGTGAGGACCTCTTTGCATGGACGCCGAGAATCAAATGGTAACATGAGAAATGACGTCATTTTGACTGAAAATCATTTGACAGATTCTTAACGAAGGATAAATGTGTAACATAAGTACAAATTTGAGGTTTTTTTATGTCAAAAAGAAAGATTAGAATAAAGGTGTCACAATGTGAAATTCACATCATTTACATTTTTCACGCTTTAGTTTCAATTTTCTACATTTTTGTACTTTGAGATAGCAAAAGACCATTATACTTTTTGAGAAGGAGGCAAAATTACGCTTTTAGTGTCAAAAGTTATGTACGATGATCATTTTGGTATCAAAATTTTTAATCGGATCACTTTAATACTAAAAGTTATAAAAAAAAAGGATCACTTTGGTTCCTCCGACCAAAATTGCCACATGGCATTTTTAATTAATTGAACTTGGCATCAAGGTGATACTTTTTTGTAATTTTTTTTGTACTAAAGTGATCTGATTGAAAATTTTGATACCGAATTGATTTTTATACATAATTTTTGATACTAAAAGTGTAATTTTGCATTTAGAAAGAACGAGAGAAAAGAATGCCATGGGAGAAACGTAATCAATTATGGGAATCAAGCGCCTAACCTGACAAGTGTCAACTAACCCCCTTTGATTAATTCATCTAATGAATAATTAAAAGAACCAACTCATTCTCATGACAGTGAATACCCTGTCAACATCTGTACAATTTCAACAAAAAAAAAATCAGTTCAACATTAGTTAAAAATAAAGTAACTCGAGCCGCAAGATAAAAAAAAAAATTAGAAAAAGGTCCTATCTAATCTATCACATCGTTCTTTCAACTTCCATAGCACAATTAATTTATCACTTACAATGTTATTTACCTCTCATTTTTAGTGTCATGAATTTTTAATCTATGACAATCTCGATAGAAAAACGTTGAATGTGTGATAAAAAATGATTAAGTATCAATAACTTGATAATTAAATATAATATATCGATCCCAATCCGAGCAATTTGAGTGACTCGATTCCATGCCAGCAAAAGAGAACTGATCCGACAATCATCGATTCTACAACTACCCAAAATTGACAGTTCGGTCCGATTTCAACGTTCACCCATAATTGCAACGTAGAATCCTCTCCATATCATAAGCTCACGGTTCATATCGCCATTTATCTTCAGCAACTTGCAATCATGCATGGCCAATAAGAGTAAGATCATGCCACAGAGATTCTGGAACTGCGTATCTAACATTTTTCTTGGCGGCTACCCATGGTTTATTATTATAATAATTTCATTAAGAGAGATTCATAGTTTAATTATCCATTTTTTTTTTGTGGTGGATTGAGTTTCACATCAATTAAATACAATCCAGACCGTTCATGGATGGTCTCCTAATTTTATGTTGAAGGTTGTCCACGCAATCTGCAGGATCCATGCGCATTCTCTGTCTATTTTATGTCTTGCGTTGATATTATTTCCTTTCAACACTTCATTACCATCCCACATATCTTTCTTGAAAAATAAAATAAATGCGACACATTTAGGACGTGCATGATAACTATTTTGTTTATGTGGAACACGTTTAGAACAAAAATTATTTGGAAGGCGCAATTTCATTTTTTAAAAATTTTTGGAACAGATTTTTAATGCAGAAATGAGAAGTAGAAATTTTTTAATTTTATATTTCTAGATATGAATAAAATAAGAATTCTTCTCATCACGCACTCCCTCTTTCTTGTGTATGGACTCTCACTTTCTCATGTCCCTATCGTCGCCTGCTGCCCACCAGCCTAGCTCGGCTGGCAATTGTAGAAATTTTATGTTGGCATCAAGCGGAAGAGAAATTTTTTGTCGCTATGAAACGTGTTTCTCTATTCATAAACTACTGCAGAAATGGAAACAAAAAGATGTATAACAATTGTAATCAGGAACAAAATGATAATCAGTTGCGCCCTTGAAGAGCCCAAAAATTTTCATTACACAAAACATGGTTATTACAATTTTAGACCGATATATTTTAGATCAAGCCCTGTTTGTTTCGCAAAAGATTAATGATTTGAAAGAAAAATTGATTGTTTGCACGTTTGAAATAATTAGCCAAATAAAAATATCTTCATTAGCAAGATCAATTTATATTTGACTATGTTTGTGGATGATAAAATATAACGTTCATTCTCTTTTTAGGAGATAAAAAAAATATTTTTTTAGATTTTTCATTTTTCGTGGAAGTAACGTAGCCTCCTTATAAATTACTTGTTCCCCTTATCGACCTAACCAACCAACCGGAGATTCACCTATTGAAGATCAATGAAATAAAAGATCGAGGAGATGGAGCCGTTAATATCATAAGTACAGAGTTCAACTCCCGTGCCTTGTAAAGAGGCAAAGCAAAAGTTATGTAAAGAAGAGCTAAGAGATAGGACAGACAAAAAAAAATCTAGTTACTTAAAATACTTATTCAAGTAAAAAATGTATTATCACCAATAACAGTTTATGTCTAAATACTTTCATAATGATGAACTTTTTTGCTTTATTTATTTTTGTAAGTGAAGCAAATGACTATCTTAAAAAAATAATTTTCAAATTGTTAACTTTTCGTGAAATAAATATACCCCTAATATGCACTAAGCTTTTTTTTAACAAGATAATAATCTTTTTGGTAATTTCTAAACACCACACGTAAATGACTAAATGATGATTGTATTCCACGCAAGCAAGCGCGATGGACCAACGTGATCCGAATTGATTCAGTCCCCCAATTCAATCCCACTTGAAAGAGTCGCGTGGTGAATGGTACACGTGTCCGTGTCCAAGTCCAAGTCCAAGTCCAAGTCCAACAGCTTGTCCCTGTCCAAGTCAGCGTCCACGTAAGCGGGTTGTGGCGCGGATTCCTTGCACCCCGTACCCATTTCGGAGGGAACGTTCTATTTCCGGTGCAAAATTCCCATGATAACATGTGAGGGCATATCGGGTTTGAAAACTTTCCCTAGGCTAAGGGAATTCTCTCTGCTCTGGTAGCAGCTTATCCTTCTTTCCACCGCTTTACACCTCTTTCGCCTGCTTGTTCAACTTCTGGTTCATCTCTATGGCATACTCTTCTTCCTTGTATCACCTACCTCAACACTTGTTTCCGTCCACAAAACCTCCGTAGAATGGCTTCCTCTGCGATATTTGCGGGATTTGCATTTTTCCTATTCAAAGAAAAGGAGAGATCGTAGGCAAATTTGTTATAGGAAAATCTGTATATTGATATTTTTTCTATTTTTTGGGTTTGCTTGTTTCCTTTGTTGTAGCAACCCTTGTGTGCAAATTGCAAAATAATGGCATCGCATCTCTCATGAAAAAATGAGAGAGTTTTGCCCTCGAACCTCATAATTCTTATGTTTTTCGTTGTGATTGCTCTATCAAAATTCAACATGGTATCAGAACCACTTGTTATTTCTTTCCGTGTATGCGGGCCCACTTCTATTAGTTAATTTCTACGTGCAAATTGCTTGCACGTAAGAGGGGGCGTTGAAGTTGTTGTTGTTATCGTCTCGCATCGCTTGTGAATGTGTGTTGTATGCCATTTATATTCATGTGGTCTCTCTCTACCTAAGAGTTTAAGATTTTGGGTTGGACTTTTCAACATGGTATCAGAGCGGGTTTCAAATCGGCGATTCCTGTGAGTACTGTACCGAATTTCTTTTTACTCGTCTTCTGTCGTCTCTGCAATTCCCTTTTTGGCTGTTTTGCATTATGGATGATAGAGAGAAAAATATTGCGGGAAAGGATTCAGCGAAGGCTATTGCGAGGACGGGGTCATTGAAGACCGTTGTGCAGGAGGCACACAGTCAACGACTCACGTTCTTGTTGCTGAATGAGAGGAACTTTCTGCCATGGTCCCGAGCCGTCACAATTGCTTTTGGTGGATGATCTCGGTTGGGCCATATCACTGGTTGGACAAAAATCTCTCAAGAGTCTGATCCCTCCTTTGAGGAATGGCAAGACAATGACCACAGTGTGATGTCTTGAATATTCAATTCCATGAAACTGGAGATCTACGAGATATTTGCGTATTTAGAGTCAGCAAAGCTGTTATGGGATTCGATATACGAGATGTATGGTCAAGTCAGAAATGCATCTCGGATCTTTGAGCTACGACAAGGACTTGCTTGTTCTAAGTGAGGCGCAACAGAATCCTTCACTGAACATCTAGGAAAAATGAAGAAGCAATGTGATGAACTTTGTTAGTATAGACCTGCGACCTAGAATTCGATGGATTATGTCAATCGAGAAGAGCAAGATAAAATCTTCCAGCTGTTAGCAAGCATTAGACTCGAATTTGAGGACACCAAACATCAAATTCTTATGAGTCCACAATTGTCTACTTTTAATGAAGTGTGTGCCATAATCCAAAATAAGGAAATAAAGAGATGTGTTATGTCTTCGGCCCCAATTACATCAGGAAAGCTCGGAGAACAATCGGCTCACAGTGCTATCAACATGAAGCAAGGAGACCCCACTGCTCGGTTTGCCAAAGGAAAATTCAAGAAACCACTACGGTTTCATTGTGACCATTGCAATCGTGATGGGCATTCCAAAGAGAGGTGTTGGGTCCTTCATCCGTATATGCGTCTTTCCAAAGACAGGGGTGCAGAAGCTAAGGTGGCAGTCCAAGAAAATCCGAATGATTTTCAATCCAAGTTGGAGGTTTTTTCTCAACAAGTTAAACAATTACTTCAAATACATGACAAGAGAATAAACACCTCCGACATTGAAACTGGAAATTTGGCTATGACATCTGGTGATGTTCATGCTTACTCAGCTTTATCCAAAACTCAATTTATTATTGACTCTAGGGCTACAAACCACATGTGTAGTTCTCCAAACTTGCTATCTAATATTACTTCAGGTGTGCCATATCCACCTATTACTATTGCTAATGGTGAGCAGGTTCCAACTAGGAGTGTTGGACAACTTAAATTTTTCTCACATAATTCTGAAGCTTTATTGGTACCCGAATTATCCTTACACTTATTATCTGTTAGCAAATGCACTAATCAGTGGAATTGCAATGCTACTTTTACTCTTAAAAAGGTTTTCTTCCAAGATCGAACCACCAGGAGGATGATTGGTGAAGGGCAGTTGCAGAATGGGCTATACACGGTGAACTTTAACAACAAATTGTTGATGGCGCAAAGGAATACTGTTGATACATCCTGATTGTGGCATTGGCGTTTAGGTCATCCCTTTGACCACGTCCTGCATTCTCTTGATATGACTTTAAGTTATGATTTCAATTGTTGTGATCCTTGTCATTATGCTAAGCAGCATAGGTTATCATTTCCACATAGCACACATAAATCAAAACAGTTATTTTATTTAGTTCACTCAGATGTTTGAGGGGCTTCTCCTATTGACTCTAAGGAGGGGTTTAAGTATTTTGTTACATTTATTGATGATCAATATAGAGCCACATGGCTTTATTTGCTTAAATCCAAAAGTGAAGTTTTGACTGTGTTTCAAGATTTTTGCAATATGGTGAAAAATCAATTTAACACTACAGTAAAGATTCTTCGTACAGATAATGGAACTGAATATACCAATCAGGCCTTTCAAGTGTTCTTGCGTGACCTGGGAATCATTCATTAGACCTCCTGCGTGGGGACTTCACTGCAGAATGGAGTTGCAAAAAGGAAAAATAGACATCTACTTGAAGTTACCTGAGCATTGTTATTCTCAGGAAATTTACCCGAGACATATTGGGCACATGCAATCCTTACTAGATGCTATTTAATCAACCGTTTGCCTAGTAAGGTGTTGGAATATAAGATTCCAATTAAAAGTCTGTATGGCCGAAAATTTGATATCTCCCACCTAAGAATTTTCGGATGCATGTGTTATGTGCATTCTCAATCTGGTGACAAGCTGGATCCGCGAGCTCAAAAGTGTGTGTTTTTGGGATACTCGAATGTCAAGAAGGGATATAAATACTATGAACTATGTACTAAACGCATTTATATTTCTCAGGATGTTGTCTTTGATGAAACTAACATGTTTTTTTTGCCAAGAATCAAATTCAGGGGAGCAAGATGACTATTCTGAATTTTTGCTTCATGTCCTACCTATTGAACGTTCAATATTCGATCAAAAGGAAATTCCAACAACAGTTTTTCAAGGGAATCGACTGGTGAATATAGAAAATGTCAACACTGCTCCTGTTCAAGTTACGGTTAATTTGGAAGCTGGGGCGGACAATGCAATAGAGGGAGTTCCACGAGATGTGACACCTATTATCTCAGCTCCAATCCGCAGATCATCACGCATTCTAAGGCCTTCAACGCAACTCCGTGATTATTCAACATATTATACTGCTCAGCATCCCATTCAAGATTTTATTGGGTATGATAGATTTCCCATAAGTATTTAAGTTTCTTATCCGCCATTGAAAATCAACAGGAGCCCAATACCTTCTTGGAAGCTTGTAAAAATAGTGTGTGGGTGAATGCCATGAAAGATGAGCTTCAGGCATTGGACCGTAACCGTACTTGGGAACTTGTTAAATTGCCAAATGGGAATAAGACAGTTGGATGTCAGTGGATTTACAAGATCAAATATAATAGTGATAGGTCAGTTGAGAGATATAAAGCCCAACTTGTCGCAAAAGGGTATATTCAAACCTATGGGATAGACTACAATGAAACATTTGCTCCTATGGTGAAAATAAATACTATTCGTGTCCTTCTATCTGTGGTAGTTAATTGTGACTGGTCGTTGTTTCAGATGGATGTGAAGAATGACTTCCTCCAAGGAGACTTAGATGAAGAGGTCTATATGGATGTCCAGGACATTTCTTAGAGAATGATAAGGGAATGGTTTGCAAATTAAAGAAGGCTATATATGGTCTCAAACAGTCTCCTAGAACATGGTATGGCAAACTGAGTTCCTCACTCATTAGATTTGGTTTCAAACGGAGAGTAGCTGATTCTTCAATGTTTACTAAAGCAGTCGGTAAAGGTATTGTTACCATTCTCATTTATGTTGATGAACTTATTATTTTTTGCAGTAACTTAATAGGTATTGCAGAACTTAAGCAATTCTTGAGCAATGAATTTGACATGAAAGACCTTGAAAAATTGAGATATTTTTTGGGCATAGAGGTAGAAAGTTTTGCCAAAAGTCTGTTTTGACTTAGAGAAAATATGTCCTAGATCTACTGAAGGAGACTGGTAAGTTGGGCGTTAAACCTGTTAGCACACCTCTGAATTATAATAGTAAGACTGTGTCTAATGAAACATTATTAGAGGATATTAGGCAATTTCAACGTATAGTGGGGAGATTGATTTACCTAACCATTACTAGGCCTGACATTGCTTATTCTGACAGCTACATAAGCCAATTTATGCAAAAACCTACACAAGGGCATATGGCGTTGATAAACCATCTTCTTCGATATTTGAAAACTTCCCCTGAAAGAGGAATATTGTTGAAGAATAATGATAATATAGGAATTGTAAGTTTTGCTGATGCCGATTGGGCTGACAACCCTATGGATAGAAAATCTACCATAGGTTTTTGTACTTTTGTTGGAGGAAATATTGTTACCTGAAAAAGTAAGAAGCAAACATTTGTGGCTAAATCTGGTGCAGAAGCTGAGTATGGAGCCATGGCTCCTGCCACTAGTGAGATCGTATGGCTCCGTCTATTACTTTAAGAATTGGGCCGTAATGCCATGTCTAAACCTACGAAACTATTCTGTGATAATCAGGCGGCAACACATATTGCTTCAAATCCAGTCTTCCATGAGAGGACCAAACACATAGAGATTGATTGTCAATTTTAAGGGAAAAGGTTCAAGACAAGACTATAGAAACGCCATATGTTCGTAGTAAAAATCAACTTGCTGATTTCTTCACCAAAGCTTTATCCAAGGGAGTATTTTAGGATATGGTGAACAAGTTGACCTCTGACAATGTCTTCGCTCCAACTTGAGGGGGAGTATTATATTTGCGGGATTTGCGTTTTTTCTATTCAAAGGAAAGAAGAGATTGTAAGCAAATCTATTATAGGCAAATTTGTATATTGATAATTTTTTCTATTTTTTGGGTTTGTTTGTTTCCTTTGTTGTAGCAATCCTTGTGTACAAATTGCATAACAATGGCAGCGTGTCTCTCATGAAATAATAAGAGAGTTTTGCCCAAGGACGTAGACACGTCGCCGAACCTCGTAATTCTTGTGTTCTTTGTTGTGATTACTTTATCAAAATTTAACACCCTCTCTATTTATAAGATATGGGATGGCCTTTCCTCAATTCTCTTTCTACTACACCTTCGTATGTGAAGCAGATTACTCTGTTTACTTTTATCGTCTTCTGATCTCTATCAACTTCCCCTTGATTCTCTGCCGTCGGTCTTCACTATCACATGTTTAACTAGTTCTTCAGTTTGTCCCTCCATCTTTTTACCTCCAGTTGCATTTTTCTGGTGCCTATTTCTCACGGATTGACCACATCTACTGCAAGCTAGGTTTACGACTGTGGCTTTAATCTGTTCTCCCTTTTATGATAACTCCATGGAAAACTCGATTGATGCTATACCTCTCGTTTGGCAGCTCTCTGCAAAAAATTGGGTAAGTTAATGAGCAGCAAGGATACAGCCAATATCTCAAATGAATCAATAAACACTTGTGAAGCTACTTCGGTGGGTATGCTATTCAATAGCCCTGGTGTTAACTTCATGGCGTTTCAATCGGCTATTAAGAAGGCTTGGAGACCGGAGAATATTCTGATTATCTCACAGGGACAAGCCCTTTACAGTTTTACATTTCCTACTGTGCAAGATAAGGAAAGGATCCTTACAACGGGACCCGAGTCTTTTGCAAACCATTTGCTTGTTCTACGAAATAGTGAGCCCCACATTCCATTGAGACAGTATGATTTCCCTAGATGTGCTTTCTGAATTCACATTTTGGGGTTGCCTCTTAGCTGGCATACTCAAAACACTGTTGAAAAAATAATGGAACAAGTCGGGACCGTCCAGCAACTCAAAATCGAATCAAGATCTCATGTTGCACCGCTAGTTGTGAAGGCTCGGGTGGAAATATCTCTCTTAAGTGCACTACAAGTGGGAAATCTTGCAAACTACTAGGGCTTGGAACTTTGTCTCATTTTAACGTGAGATTTCCAGCATTGGAAATGCCTCGATGTAACTATGAGAACGGTGGAACAGTCCTAGAAACAAATATATAGACTGGAACAATGAGATGTGGGCTTCCGCCGTGGCCGGACTTTGCTATGTTCTCTTCGAAAGGGGGGGGGGGGGGGGGGGGAAGAAATTTGGCGACGCCTTAAGTTAGCCAATTGAAGCTCCCAGTGTTTTCAAAGAGTGCAGTCAGGGTAGCAGATTCGTCACTTGAATGCCTTTGCTAGGACTCCAGCGGTTTCAGTAAGGTCGGAACTTCCTGGCAGCTCTCAACTGTTGTATTCGCTTTCTATCTTGCTCAAATTTACTCTGCAACATCATTATCTCTGCACCAAAAAGAACCATGAGGAAAAATAACAAAAACCTCATCACCAGGAAACATCCTAGCTTATTCAATGCACAGATTGCTCATTCCGCAGGAAACTGTAGGTCAAATGGTCCCCAATAAGTCCAGACAGGTGAGGATGCTTCGTCTATGCAAACTAAACCAGTAGCCAAGCGTCAAATAAAAGTAGGCTACATGGATGTCTATGTGCCACATCAACAAAGATGCATTTCCCTATATCCAATCAAAAGTGTTTACAGGAAATACCAGAAAGAAATCTCTCTTTTTGTATGTGCTAACCACTATTTTTTGTTCTTTCTCCTCACAAAAGAAACCATCTACTGAACAATGAAACGGTGCAATCAACACGCTGGAAGAACATCGAAACTTTATGAATGTAAAAAAAGTAGACAACGGTAGTCAATGAAAGGTTATACAGCAGTAAACATCATGAAGGCTTAAAACCAGGATTAGAGAAGCACACACAATTGGGCAAAGAGTATAATAGACAGGCTATACAAGCTCAAATGCATGTCTTGCATGATGTGCCTGCATATAGCTACAGACAGACAACATATGCAAATAGACATGCATAGGCACACATCCGGATATGGCCTATAGTATGCAGCTCCATACAGCTAGGCAGATATTTAATCTATGATAAAACATCCAAAGAGCGAGAAGATTTCTATAAGATGGGTCAGATCTAGGCAAAATATTGAAATGTTACGCTCAATCATCCCACTTCAGAAATTAGCAGATGATACTATCTTGGCAAGTTATTGCATCATGAAACATATGCTCAGTGTACATGCATCTAATATTATAGAAGTGCGAATAAAAGTAACAAGTATTCTCACGAGTTTCTGAATGCATTTAATCACCCCAAGGACCTATCTAGCACGTCTGACGTTAGTTTATTTAGATCAGTAACAGAAAAATCAATATGATATGTTAATGAAGTAAAAATCTACAACCAGGAGCAAATAAGGAGGAGAATAAAGCTGAAACAACGTGAAAAAAAAAAAGAATAAGAAAAGCTATTGTCAACATTCCAAAGTTGCTCGTACTATTGTCCTAGAAACAAAAGGAGTTTGGCTCTTACCCAAGCGGTAGTCTCTAAAAAGAACGAATTAAGCTACAAGAGAAATTATCATACCACTCCTCTGCACTTCTCTTCTCTGAAATCGGTAGAAATCCAACCCAACTTCCTTGCGCTTCTTCTTAGCCAGCTTGTCCTCCAAAGCAGCCTGGGAAACAGAGCCAACAACAATTCCACTTTCACTATCTGTGGTCTTCTTCCTTCCTTTGTGATGGGTTACCACAGTCCATCCTCCCTCTGCGACACGGGCTTCTCTTTCTTTTCTTTCCTGTGGAGCGAGAATGATAAATGTGAACACAAGTGGGGCTAACTGAAAACTGCCAATAAACTGAAACAAATAAATAAAAAGCTATAGATGATGATGATAATTTATCATTCGGCTCAGTACAAACACGAACCAACATGTATCTGAAGTAAACATCACTCATGCAAGAATGAATGCACAAACATTTAAGTCTCGCAAAACAGGGAAAATGTCCACACTGAACCAGCAAAAACCAGTAAAACATGGCAATAACCTCATGTTGCTGACAAGGCACTTGATCATTTCGTTCACCCATGCCATGTTAAATCCGACTCTTTAGGTTTAAACAATATTCAGCATTACATCATCAGTGAACCTAGTTATCCTGCTGGGCAAGCATATTTTTGAGATGACGGCGAGGTACTTAAATTAGGAATACTCTTTTATTCATCACCTTAAAAGGATATGCTGTCACTTTACAAGGATAGGTGCATGACCTTTATCCCACATAAGACAATACTCAAGGACACTCGAAAAACCAAATAAGAAGTAAAGAATCGATAGATCTGCAATACCAGTTCCAGTCTCGCCTCGTGAGTCGTTATAAAACCATCAATTCTTTGTTGCAATACCTCTATTCCTGGTCTTTTCTGATAGTATTCCATCACCCACTCTGCATGTCAAATTTAATATGAGGAAGTCCAAACAACGTGGTTCCATGCAATTGGAAAAATTTCACTACGATTGCTCCAAGAAGTCAACAGTGACAAGATCAAAACAATTCTCAACCCTATTTAGCAAGACTCTTAGATTGCATCTTCATCATCATCATCATTAACGACACCTTTATCCCAAACTAGTTGGGATCGGCTCAGATTGCATATTGGTGATGAAAAATAATGGCTAGCAAATGAAGAGTTAAATTTCATACTCTTCATCCCTTTGCATTCGTTGTCATCCCCAGAAGAAATTTGATGAACATCATCCGGATCATGTTCAGAGTTCTCATCCACTATTTGGTCAATATCTCTTGGAGACTGTAGAAGCTTCCCTTTCTTTCTCCTAGCTTTCTTAGACTTACCTACAGCGTGGGAAGAATGATGAATCACTGCTCATGGAAAAAGAGTTATCTTCAACAACCAATATTGCATCTGTCAGGTAAAACAACTACTTTGCAAGCCTCTAGTTATATTCCCAAGGTCGGAATAGGATTCAGTTACTACCAGATAACCTCAGAGCCACCACAATATCCTTTTCAAGAACATTTTGACAATGGCTCTTACATACCCCTCATAGTCAAAGGCAAATGTCTGATTTCTTACTTTTTGTTAATTCAGAAGTATCTCCATTCCCTGAGGAGGAGGCAGGATAAACCTCCCCAGGATCAGGATTGTCATTCTTTTTCAGTAGTCGGCCAAGTTCTTCCAGAAAGTCGCAATCCTTCCTTTTCTTTCTCCTAGCCTTCTGAGTCTTACCTGGTACCAAGGCGAAACAAGAAATACCAGTAAACAATATAATTTGATCCACAATTTATATATTGTAAGTAGGGTGAAACATTTATCTGCAAGCCTTATCAAGGTTAATTCACACTAAGAGGATCTCCTTCCAAGTAGAATCATCAGATAACTCCTTTATAACATACTATCATTTTCCTATTACCAGACAGTCTCAAAGCCAAGATGATATTTTCTTTCGCAGGACATGTCAAAATAAACTTTATGTAGCACTAATAAGCATAAGCTAGCATCAAAGTTTTTACTTTTCATTCCTTCAGAAGCATCCTCAATCCTTAACGACATATGATGAACCTCTCCTTGTTCAGGTTCATCGTACTTTGTTGATGGGTGGTCACCTTCTGACAAGTCGTGATTCTTCTTCTTCTTTCTCTTGACCTTCTTCAATTTACCTGCATCATGGATAAGCCTAATAATGATGAGAACAAATGCTTTTTAAATAAAGCAAATGTGATACTTCGCAACCTTCATGGCGCAGTGCCCCCAAAACATGAGTATTCATAGTCATCAAACTTCAATCAACAGTAATGAGATAATTGAATCTAAGGATACATACTAACCTGATAAAAATAGGAGACAAAATGTGGGACCAGTCAGATCATCAGACTTCAGTCTTTTACTCCCTTCCACATACATATATTCACAGCCTCTAACCAATCCCAATGGGTTAATCACTTTCTGGATTAAGTTATTTAGTGAAAACAATGAACTACAAGGAGTATTCTTTTTGCGTAAAAAAAGAAAAAAGAAAAGAAGAAAAAAGAAACATATCACTGTAATCTAAAGATAGAGCTAGCTGTGAGGAAGACCCTCAAACATAACTCAACAAAGAGTTTGTTGAATCATAAACAATAACCACAGTACTGACCAAACTAAATCCTACATTACCTCACTTTGCTCTCCATGTCTATTTTTTTGCTTACATGGGGAAATACACAATTGTATTCTTTCCAGAGGAGCATGCGCATATTGTAGGACCACTCAGATCATTGAAATTTGGATGAATCTCGTGTCTTCTTTCAAATAAGTACATTTTCCCATTCGGTAGGCCTAGGAGTATTACTTTCTCAATCAAAGTTATGATAAACTAAATGACATTTTCCTAGCATCAAAATCTCAGTACCGACCCCTACCCTTAAAGTTATTATGGGGCACGATTGACGAGGAATCTATCATAGAGACTACCATCCACACATGAAGTCATTATGTGAAACCTGTTTCACAACTCAGCTATCAGAATTTGCACCAATATCTCCTCAAGAACAACCCCAGCTTTGAAACAATAAACACCTGCAATAACTTAACGTAATCTCAACGTCTTGTTTTGCATAATATTGTGCATATATTTTCCAGGTCGAGCATGCACTAAGTGCCTCCATTACTCTGGTCCTTCAACTTTCATGGATGTTAATCTCAATTTCAGGTGTTCAGCATTCATTTATTTGGTTCTATTTCACATAGGTGAATTTCAGGATAGATTCATGCTTCATGATCACATATACTATCAACAACAACAACACCTTTATCCCAAACTAGTTGGGGTCGGCGCATGATCACATATACTAATTGCAAGCAAAATACAGTCACCTTTATTTTGTTTTTCCAACCCACTGGTCACATATTTGGTTGAAATTGTTGCACAGAAGTATCAGAAAGCATGCACAAGTGAGGTGTAGCAATATTGCAGAACCAGAAATGTTTTTTTATCCTAATGAGAAATAATGCTACAATCCAAGTTTTTCTAGCTTAATTAAGCATTTAGCAGGAAAGCAAGATCATAGATATAGATGTGATCCACTATTTAATCCTCAGAGACTGCAATTTAACTAAAAATTTCAGCTTTTACAACTTTCAGTTACCGGTCAATTGCCATTGCAATCATCGACAAGCAAAAAATATCAGACAGTTATTGCCAATAACAGATTATATAATCCCTTCTTGGGAATTTCTTCATGATACATGAAGAACTGATATTGGTACATACTTCCTTCAGAATGGTTATCCACCATAGAAATATGATGAACCTCATTTCTGCCGGGTCCAGCGTTCGTTTCCAGTATTTGGTTTCCTTTATCCCTTAAATTGCCACCCTTCCTATTTTTCTTGATAGATCCCTTTGACTTACCTACATTGTGGAAAATGCAACAAATAATGAAAATTTTGTAGCAAATAAGGCCAATTCTTTCCAGATGATCGTTTTTTTTTTTCCATTCATTCACTGCCCTAACCAACCTACTATGGGGGAAACCAAGAGGAAGGTGGAAAAAGACAAAACCATCATGCTACTCCTAAGCCATCTGATTTGCCAATTGTCATTATTGAAAATATTTACCTTTCTTCTCTCCATGCTCTTCCATTATGCTTCCAATATCCACTTGATCTGACATCGTCCTATAAGCATAAAAAGCTGAACAAATTGAGTCCATCAGACAAATGCTAAACTGAATTCTTATGCATGATATATCACTTGTAGCAAGAGTTTCACATTTTGTGGAGATTAACATGCGGGGGTATGGCATAATGCTAAAAAACTAAGGTTTATTGAGCATATTTACCAAGCATGACTACTAATGGGCAAAGGACAAATAATACTGCACTGAACAACGACAAAGCTTGGGTTAACAAGGCCGGTCACTCACATCAAGTACGGGACATGAGTACCTACAGTTTCTGGGCAAATCACTAATCAAATAACAAAACGAGACATCAAAAGCATTGCCAGAGGAACGTTCTCATACACAAAATAAATATTCCAACCAAAATCAGCACGCACAAGTCTACTCTGATACGATGCAGCTTCATTAAATAATCTGAAGCATAATCAAATCGATGCTACTCGCATATATCGAACAATTGGTAACACGGGTTCAGAGGATAAAGGAACAGGTCTCTACCGAGCGAATTCCCCTGCTTGCAGTTGGGAATATATATCCGCACCACAATCGTCATATTGAGTGAACCAGGGTCACTTATGCTCTTGAGCTTAAGTAAAGTAGAATTCTCATACTATTGTGTCCCCTCTATTGTCCATGGAGGAAAAAACAAAGAATATTTTGAATAATGGGACAACAAAAAGTGCTCGCGAAGGAAGACTAAAGTATTGAAGGATGTCAATCACGGACAAGTCCTCAGCGTTCATTAATATTTAGGAACTGAAATTACTAACCATAGACACAGACAGACAGCCATACATACAGTCAGAGAGAGAAAGGGAGAGAGTATCGAACCAGAGGCGCGGGCGGTTGCCAACGAGTTTAGCCGACGAGGACGTGCGGCGGAGAGCAAGCGACGGCGTGGGTTGTTACGGGGAGGAGAGGCGCTCGTTCGGTGGTCGAACGTTGAGCGTTGAGGCTTGAAGGGGCGGCGGTGGCGGTGGCGGTGGCGGTGATGGGAGCGGAAGGGAGAGGGAGAGACGAGAAAAGAGGCGGGGCGAGTGAACAACCTTTTCTTTCCCTAGTCTCTATTTGTTCAATTTGTATTAGCTCTATTTTACTTCTTTTTTTTTTTTTTGGTCGGAAGCTCTATTTTACTTTTAACCTTAGCTGAAAACGCTTTTGTATTTTAAAGTAACTTGAGATTACATGGGAGTCGGAACGAGAATAAAATTATAAAACATATATTAACGTTCAACTGAAAAATACGGAGCACATTTTTTCATTATTATTATTTTTTGGTCTGCTATTTTTTAATTATTTATTTCACTGAATTGAATACACTTTTCAATAATTATAAGATTTTACCTATAAAACGAAATCTATAGACATAATACAAATCATTAAGTGCTTTGTTGCCACTTTGAATGTTTCTCAGATCTCATCATCCGAAAAATGAGAGGATAACATTGCTTAAAAAAAAAAAATCAAGCTTGCTTTGGAATCCTCTGTACAGAAAAATCAATACTACAAGTTTTTTTTTTTATCAATACCGTCAAATCATAGTTGTTAATGCGACAATGCACGCTAGAGGCCTCTAAAATGCCTAGGCAATTAGGCGTGCTCCTTATCGTTCGCAAGGCGATAATGTGACAATGTAGGTAAATTTTTAAGTACATATTTTAATTTGTACTTCAAAACTTACATTCATGATTCAACAGAGTAAATATATGTTGCCTTTGGACTATTTTTATATATGAATTTAGTTTGTTTGAGGGATATAAGAAGTGGATTTTATTATTATGGAGTGAAATCATTGAAATACAAATACTACAATCGATAAAAATGAAAAAAAAATCATTACTTGTTAGAAATGTCCAAGGCGTCATCTAGGCGTCCACAAGGCGACGCCTAGACAATCAAGGCACCCGCCTTGAGGAGAACTAGCAAGATCACAAGATGTCTTGAGCATCCGAGGTCGCTTTGTCGCCTAGGCGACGCCTTGAAAATCCCGCCCCAAACTTGTACTAACGACTCAAAAATGCCTTTCGTCCATATATAGCCGTTAAAAATTCATCGTGGCAGCGCACTACTTGACCATTGAAAACTTGACGAAAATCACCATTTTAGTTGACTATGCACCATGCGTCACCTGTGCAAATTTAGGAGTATTGGTCAGACGAAAAAATTGTTCAGAACATTGATGTTCCTCGGACAAAAGTTTAAAGATTTATGGTGGGACCCAATATTCGAATTTTAAATGTATAAAAACCATTTGTATTTGGGTCATCTGCACCAGAGCGCAGGCGATTGCCCCCCCTTCGAGCTTTGAGGCTGAGGTTATCATTCCGACTCAAAACCAGTCTCACATATCTTCGTCTTCTTCCTTTTCCTCCTCTTCCCTTCACTTCACTCTCCAGCCATGTCTTTCGCTCTCTTCAACACCCCCAACGCCCCCCAGGCATGCCTTCGCGTACCCACCACCAGCAGCAACAGGCTCTTCCAGACCCCTCCTCCCGCTTTGTTCAAGCTGCTCCAACCCCACGATTCTCCTCCTCCTCCGCCGTCCCTCTCGCGACCCATCGCCCCGCGGCCCGTCGTCGCTCTTTGCGCCAAGAAGGCGTCGCAGGGCATGAAGGAGCAGAAGTGGACCCATGAGGGCGTCATCGTGGAGTCCCTGCCCAACGGCATGTTCCGGGTCCGCTTGGATAACGCGGACGTGGTTCTTGGGTACATCTCCGGGAAAATCAGGAAGAATTTCATTCGGATGTTGCCTGGGGATAAGGTCAAGATCGAGGTGAGCCGCTACGACTCGACGCGGGGGCGGATCATCTACCGGCTTCGCAACAAGGATTCCGGCGATTAGGCGCGCGCGCGCGCTTCAAGTGTTTGATGAAATGACTCTGTTGGATGTTCCTCTGAAGTGCTTTACTAATGGAATTGCGAGGAGTTGGTAACTTTGTTTTTGCCTATGTAATTAGTTTAAACACTCGAAAGCTCGAGGTCAATATGGCATTTGGGGAAGTGTTCGTGTTTTAGCTTGCACACTGGATGTAAGAGTTGCTCGTTGAATGGAAACAAAATGTATTTATATCAGATTGTTCGATGGCTAAAATATGTGCTTTATGAAGCGTGTAATTAGCATCAATATCTATGCAATTTATCCTTAAATTCCTCTTGTGGTTTCTACTACATGAGCGCCGGCTGCGAGCTTTAATTTGGCCTATTGTTTGCATAGTTGAATTGTGAAGTGGGACGAAAACTAAATGTGTTATTACTGATCGTCTCTTTCATTTTGCGGCATGAAAAGAGTTGCGCGGCTTCATGACTACTTGACCTGAATTTTGTGACCCAGTATCCAGATTATGCTGGTACGGGAATTGGAGACGACAAATCTAAATGCGGAGGAGAGTTTGTATGTGCATGCAAACGTGTAATATGTATTCTTGAGCTGACTCATTTAACAGGCTGCATCAGACACATGTATTCTTGAGCTGACTCGTTCTATTTATTTCTGGTGTTTTACTCAAGATCATATAGCTACGGACAGAAATCATCACACTGGTAAGTGTTGATTGATATAAGAGGATATGGTGATATCTTGAGCTCTCAAATTCATCATTGTGCCTATGTATGACACTAATCAGAGGGAAATCTTATTAGCTCCTTACTCTATTGACTGAAATAATTCCATCAGTAGCAATCCTGCTGCATTTCTGGGTGTACAAAGTGGAGAAGACAATCTTAAGAAAGACAAATAACAACAACAACAATGTTTTGAGTTCTTAAATCTTGCCTCTTCTCCTGCACAAGCGCCTTACCATTGCTTAAGAAAATATGGCCCTGCCATGCTAGAAAAAGTTAAATAGGCAGAACTGCAAGGCACAGTTCATTTGAAGATCTTGGTTGCACAATTTGCAGAGAAAGGGCCACATGCTCTCACCGAGGATCGCACTGGTGCGAGGCCCGGCACCACTCGAAGGATGCTTTAAATGACGGGGATGTTGTATCTATAAAGATAGCAGTGCATGGAAGCCCGGATGTGCATCTCGCACATTGAACAGTCTGGACATTTAATGGGATTGTAATATATGCTACTCAACTCCCGCAAGTGCAAGATAATGAGCATGAACTGGATGTTGAAAACTAGCCACTTCAGAGTGATAAGAACTGAAGAGAGCGAGAGTAGATAGGTTCAGACCCGAGGAGAAAGTAGAATGGCTTCTCGCCCAACCTGTCAAACTGTTCTTCCTTTATACTCACTTCACTTTTTCTTGTTTCAATCTCAAATGGTGTCTTATTTTCTTTGATAAGAAAAAAGTTTGCAAGCAATGGCATGCTAAACTTAACATAATTGCCTTGTAAAAAGAACTATATGGAAGTAAACGTCCACAAGAAAAAAGACTAAAAGAGTGCTGTAGACCGCTCTTTGTATGGTCCACTTGAGATATAATACTGGCTTGCTTGAGTTTGTCGTGCTAAGTAGTGAATACTAGCGATTCTGGGTTCTATATGGAAGAAGCATATTATTACCAAATCCTATAGTACTAATTTGCCGCCTTCATAACGATATAATATAAGACGGTCAGCGATAACTTCTTTTGGTGTGCGAAGAGTTGAATTTGAAGTTGTGCTGACAGTCCAATAGTACAGGATAGCAGGAATGGTCCAGAAATGGCAATTGCCATCAAGCTGATGACTATGTCTGCTTCAATTCACTTTAAAGCTCGAACTGAAATTGACACTGTCGGTACCCAAAACTCACAGTACTCGACTTGAGAACCGCTTGGCGCTTGACGTGAATTTTGTGATCTAGTATTGGGATTATGCTCAGAAAATCAGAGATGCAAAAGTAAATACTGAGAAATCATTACACTGCTAGGTGCCGATAGATACAAGAATCACGTATGACTGTAAAGATAGACCATGGGAGATTATACGGTGACTAACTCTATTTACGTAACAGTCATAAACTCAGAATCATATATCTAGGCAAAGAGAAATCATTACACTGCTCAGTGCTGATGGATACACGAAGGTTCATACATTGAGCTTTCAACTTCATCACCGTGCTTATATATGACGAACTGCAAGAGAAAATCTCCCACGAGCCAGTGAGAAAAGAAAGGGACTCTTATTAGTACCTCAGACTTAATACATTAAGAAACGGTCCAGTTGCATCTATAGCTGTTCAAATGTGAAGGACACTATCACAAAAAGAAAGAAAAAAAGAAAGCAACATTTAATTTTTTTATTCTAGCCCTTTTTTTCCTGCACGAAGAGCTTACCCTAGCTTAATTTCAAGAAAACTAAAGCTGTATCGTGTCTAGAAACAGTTATCTCCTTTGATGGATCTCAGGATCCCAAGACCTGCAATTTCGCGTATCTTTTTACAATCTTCGATGTACAAAGATTTCAGGCATTTGAAGTTCGATAGGTCCGGTAACTTTTCCATGGATTTGCAGCCAATAATCCTCAAGTTCTCCAAGGACTCCAATTGGTCAAGGCCTTCAATGTCGCTTATATTCTCGCAATTCTCGATCTCCAAGTCTTTCAGCTTGCTCAACTTTGACAAGTTTGGTAGTCTCTCCAAGGATCTGCACTCTGAAATCTGCAGTTCCTCCAGGGTTTCCAATGTGTCAAGCCCTCCAATATCCTTGATCTTATCACAATTCTTAATTTCGAGAACTTTCATCTTTTTCAAGTTCGACAAATCAGGTAAACTCCCAATGGATCTGCAGTGGGATATCTGCAGTTCTTCCAGTGACTCCAATTTATCAAGTCCTTGGATCTCGAGTAACTTCTCACAGTCTCGCAGCTTGAATTCTTTCAGCTTTTTCAAGTTTGAGAGATTCGGTAATCTGTCAAGGGACTGGCAGTTACGTAGAACCAGGCGTCTCAGGGATTCTAACCGTTCAAGCCCATCAAGCTTTTTCAATTTGCAGTATATCACATCGAAAACTTGAAGCGACTCCAACCCTTCAAGGCCCTGAATCTCTGATATAGCTGAGTGAAGGAGCTCCAACTCTGTCAGGTTTCTCAAGTTCGAAAGATCAGGAACAATTGTCATAGACTTGCAGTTGCCTATGTATAATGTAGATAAACTAGACGGAAGTTGAATGAAGGACTGCAGATCTACACAGAACAATACCAGTTTCTTGAGTCGATAAAGTGAACCCAGATTAGCTGGTAAGGTAGTGATTTTCGAGAGGGACAACTGCAATGTCTCCAATTTGGATAACATTCCAAGCCACATAGGGTTAGGATCTTCAACCAGCTTGGTTGGGTCCTTGGTGGGAAATCCCTGCTGATGAGAGCTGTCGGACAAATACAAATGCCTCAGGTTAATCAGATTGGAGAGATCTGGGATTTTCTCCATTGACTGAGAACTAACTCGTAGATTAATCAAGCTACTAGGAAGCTCTGGAAGCCCTTGAAGCTCTTTGCATGACTCCAAATCAAGGGTCTCCAGATGAGAGAGTCCGCAAATAGTTTTTGGTAAACTACGAATGAGATTATCTGATAAGCTCAAGATTCTAAGATAGGCAAGTTCACCTATATCACTAGGAATGTCACCCTCCAGGTTGCAACCCTTGGCATGTATCTCCTCAAGCTTTTCCAGCATCCCAATAGCAACTGGTATTTGATCTATGTAACTTCCCTCGACTTTCAACACTTTCAGGTTTTTCAGAATGCTAATCGAATCGGGCAACTCAGTTATCCCTGTGCTGGACAGATCCAGCTCGACCAATGACTCTAGTTGCCCGATGGTGTCTGGAAGTTTGTTTATTGACCTGCAACCTTTCAGAGATAAGCGCTCAAGTTTTACTAGCGCTCCGATAGAGTCTGGGAGTTGAGTGATTTTTGCATTATCTAATGCAAGACACGTTAGAGATTCCAGCTGGCTGATTGAGCTCCTAATTTGGGTCAATGACTTGCAATCACGTGCACTGAGAGTTTCGAGCTTCTTCATACCTCCAGGCATGATAAAAATTTCTTGTACTGAGGTTCCATCAACAATGAGCTCTGTCAAAGCTTCCATGGAGCCCAACTTTTCAGGCAACTCTTGGATTGAATGGCAGTCCTTCATGTTTAATGAAACAAGGTGCTTTAAGCCACCAATGGATGCATCAATTCCCACTAAACTTTCACAGCCTTCAAGAATCAACATCTCGAGAACTTCATAGGGAGAAAAATCAGGGTTCCTGTATAAGCATGTACATCCCGTAAGATTTAGAACCTTTAGGTTCTTTGACATCTGCAAGAATAACAACAGTGAGAGCAGTAAATACATAGGTATACTGATATATTGAAAACCTTGAATAAGATCATCGGAGTCAAAAAGCATGTCCTACCTTGAGTTGATGCCAACCCTCCCAGTATTCACTGATCTTGCTCCAAGAGAGATCAAGTATGACCAGATTTACCAGATAAAAGTTCGTAGGCAAGAAATTTGAAGGGCAATAATGCCAACAAAGCCACCTTAACTGTGGGAGAAGATTTTCAAAGTTACCAGCAAGGTTCACGCCATTAACCTGGAGGAACCTTAAGTTTGATAGACATGCAAATTCCGCTCGAGTGAAATAGTACTGTGACTTGCTATCAAACTTAAGACAAAGGGCTTCAATCATTTCGGTACCCTACAAATGCAACACAAAACAGAATAAGGACCAAAGCCAAGACAACTCTTCAGTATAGATCAGCAAAATAGCTTGTTTACTTTGGAGCATTTTGAGGAGGTCATTGTTAAAAGAACATAACAGCATTTGACATCATGAAAGCAAAGCATATAAGCCCCTAGAAGTGAATGATTATTCACTGATGGTAATGGTCAACAAGGAAACTTTTTTACCTTGTGATTTATTAATGTGCGCAATGCTTCCTCATGGTTCCATAATCTACTGCGCCTCCCGAATTCCATGCTATCTTGTTGTCGAACAATCTCTCGACCGAGGTCTCTGAGCTGGTCATGCATCCACAGCTTGTTGTCATCACCAATCTTTATCAAAGACATGAGACGGAGTACTTCAATACCTTCCTCTGGGAAAAAATCAGCATCATCCCATAAATGAACCACAATTCTCTTGTCAAATCCAATGAACAAACATGCTATGTCAAGAAAGATCTGCTTCTGCCAGTGATCTAGAGCATCGTAGCTTATCCTCAACTTTTTCCCAACTTCATCACGAGGCACTTTCTCCAACTTTTTCAATGTGTCCTCCCAAACCTTTTTTATTTTCCCTGACAGAAATGAACCTATGGTTTCAAGAGCTAGAGGAAGGCCTCCAGTGATGTCGACCACCTTATTCGAGTAAGCCAAATAGTCATCAGGAGGGCAGTCCCTTCTGAATGCGTGCCTACTGAAAAGTTGAATGGACTGATCTTCATCCATCCTTTCCAGTTCATATGCCCAATCCACTTCAGGCACATTGAGCACATCTTTGTTTCTGGTTGTAACAATGATCCTACTACATGGACCAAACCAATTGCGCTTTCCTGCGAGAGCATTTAACTGAGCTCTCTGGTCAATATCATCAAGAAGGATAAGAACTTCCTTACCGGAGAATCTCTCTTTGATTGTGTTGATGCCTTCATCCACATTAGTAATTTCTGGACCCTTCTTTTTAAGGACGTGTGAGATCAGTTGATTCTGCAAGAATTCAAGGCCCCTGTTCTGTGATGTTTCTCTCACATCTGCGAGGAAGCTACAGTACTCAAAACGACTTGAAAGCTGGTTAAATACAACTTTCGCAAGGGTGGTCTTTCCAATACCCCCCATTCCATGAATCCCAATGATCCTTACATCATTGGAACCCACATTCAGCATTCTCATGAGTTTATCCACGTGATCATCGATTGCAACTAACTGGTCAGTTACATTCAAATGATGCACCTTCAGGCTAACCAGAACTTTTCGAACTATTAACTCTATGAGTTTTCCTTCATGCCTGCATTACATGGATAGTTGACGGCATGAGGGATGAGAATACTCCAACAAGAAAAATCATCAAATTAAGGATAATGGAATTTCAGAGAATGAGCAATGCCATTCTAGTCCATCCAGGGACTCAACAGGAAGATGAGGAAAAAATTTCAGCTTGACACAGAAATTGACAATATCAATAAACATGAGTAGAAACTGAAATTCTGGCTGTACTTTTTTGCGGTTTCCCTAATTTTGTTTCATTCCCTTGATTAGGAGAACTAAAGCGAGATTCCAATACAGTCACAAGTAATGAAATGAAATAGCAGCAAGGATCAAAGAAAGTTACCCATTAGTGTCCTTTTCTAATTCCCAGCCCTTGATCTTTCCAACCTCCTTCAGAGCCTCTTCCCATTGGTGCACTAGATTGGGTTTATTTTTCTTCTTGTGTTGACGGAGGGCTTCTAAATATGGTCCCTTGTTCAACTTTACTTCGGATGGATCCGCGTCATAGAATATGGGCAGGATTTCCAGCCCAGTTAGTTTACTGCATTCCACCATCTGTGCCAACTCGTGCAGGCACCATTCACTCTGTGCATAGTCTTTAGAAAAGATGGGTATGCATATCTTTGAGTTGTTGATTGCTTGGAGTAGCCAACTGATCCTCCCTCCAACTGGGAGCTCATCATTGTCTCTGAAAGCACGGATTCCGGCATCCATAAGCCCGTGATAGAGGCAATCCACAAACCCTTTCCGTGTATTTGGGCCTCTGAAGCTCAAGAAAACTTCATACTCGACACCCGGTAAATCTGCAGAGCTAAAAGATTGTAGATCAGAACTTTCCCCTGTATCTGAATAACTGCTTTGCAGTCTTTTTCTCCGATTAGAATCTTCATCAAACCTATTGCTCCAATCAAATTTCTTTAGGGAAAATTGAGCTGGGAAAGCACCAAGATTTTCCCAGAAGCGTACTTTCAGAGTTCTACTATTAGGTCTCTGAACAGCTTTCCTGGGAGTAAATGGATAATGAAAACCAGAACTAGCAATAAGGTTTGGAAGATTTACAATTGCTTGGCACATCATGATGAAAATGTACCAGAACTACAACAGGTGAGGAGAGGTTTTGATCCTTTTATGAAAAGGCCAAATATATGATTTGTTTGATGGAGTCGTCAGCTGAGGCTGCTAAGCTCCCTTATATATCTTTCTAAAACCTAGTTCCAATTGTTCACACCACCAGAATTCAAATTATCTATCTCGATCACTCATAGAACACGGTCTTGACCTCCTGGACCGATAAGAGAGATTCGTGGGGAGCAAGTTTTAGGACATCTAACAGTCAACTCATCAGTTGCGAATGCTTTTCCTCCAAAACTCTTGAAAGATTTTCCTCAAAATGTCGGTTCTCGAAAATGACAGGCTTATCCATTTGCACAGTCACCAAACATAAACAAAAGAGGGATCTCAACAGGAAAACCTTTTCACGCCACCTTTTCACCAACAATCTGCAGAAGAAAAGCCTGCCCCAGAATCTGTTGAGCAAATGACTTTCTACTTTCCCGGAATCCACCTTGCAACACACCACATGGGATTTAACTTAGAGAAAGAGAGAACAATTTTTTATTTTTCCCATGATTACTTGTTCAAACGAACTGCTTCAGCCAAACCCAAAGCCCTTTCCTAATCATCGTGCTGGAAAATTCATGTGCAAAGTTCATGAATTTTACAAGCATGCAATTTTTCAGACGAGTCAGATGCTTGGAACACAATTAAAATTCAGCTCTTTTCGAGAAAGAAATGAAGAAATTGTCTCCTCAACCATCTGCAAGCGAACATCCGTTGACTGCAAAAAGGAAACTTCGCTTCAGATGCTTCCGACGTGGGACCAACATTTGTCGATAAATAGAATATCCCGGAATCCTTTGACTTTACATCATGCACAAATCACAGCACTGAAGCGAAATGTGGTCGGTCTACACTAAGAGCCAAATCCAAAGAAGCAATCCGCTATTAAAAGGGGAAAAAATCATTTTCTGAATGAGGCCGGCGTGGAGAATTCGGAATTTTCCCGGAAACCGTCGCGATCTTCTAGAGTCGGACGGCTCCTCCACGCTCGAGTTGGAGTGAAATAGTGGGTAACCGCTGGAATCTCAGCTGCTTCGAAGTGCAGTGCCATGGCCGGTTGCAAGACGAAGGAAAGCTCAACGCAAAGAGCGACTGAAACCATCATTTGCTTGGTTTTGCGCGTTTGAAAGTAATCACCACGTCACGATGACCATTTTATGATGCATTCGGCTCCAAGATGAAAGCATTTTCCTTCCATGCTTTCTTCTCTTCAAAATGGAGGTGATCTAATTTCAAATGTGATAAGAGCAAGGAAAAAATAAAATCAAAATTTGAGAAAATTCTATGTAAAATCACTCTATACAATATATACAGACACACACATAAATTAGAAAAAAATTTCAAATAAAAATACAAAGTACCGTCATTTTTTTTTTCAAATAAAGGCCGTAATGCCGATATATGTGATCCTTCATAGTATACATGACAAATCGAGAGGTGTAACCATAATAGCACCCGTAAGCATCTTTTGTAGCTCAAGTAGCAATTACTCTCCAAAGCTATGGGATTGGCTCCATTGATCTAATCATAGACTATATTAATAGAGACTATTGTGTGCCGTCGAGAGTTAATTATCGAGACTTTAGTTTTTTCGGACTCTTCACTGAGCGAGGCTCCACCCATATCCCCACTAGTGGATGGTTCTTCAACATTCCTTAGTTGCCTATTATTAAAAAAGGAAGTGCCAATTCTTTAGGTGCATTAAAAATAAGTAATCCAAGCGACTAAGCGAGTGAGAGCACCTGCTCTCTTAAAGAAGGGCCTGAAATGATTTTTTTTTGTCATTTTACATTTTCTTCTTTTTTTATTTCCCCTTTTTCCCCTCGATGAGAACGATAATGGGCGAGCATTAGGCGGCCTTGTCGACCATAGGCCTTGCTTGGGCAAGGCTTAGGCGAGGCGAGCCCTCACCCAGCTCTTGCTGGTGGCTACTCCCTTCCTTAAAGGGATATACATGAAACAAGAAAGAAGGAGGAAAAAAAAAAGGAAAAAAATATCTAGAAAATGTATTAAAAAAAAAAAAACCTTTGGTCGGTTTTCCCATAAAACAATTAGGAAGGTCTGAATTTAGGATAAAAATATTTCGAGATTTGAATTTTTTTAGGAAGGTTATTATTATAGCAAAAATTTAGATTACAATTCTGAAACACGCAAGAGATTTAAGAGAATTGTACTAACACATATTTGCTCATAATTTGCAAAATACAATAATTTAGGACACTTGATATCCTTTAATAGTATAAGATTTTTTTTTCCTACTTTGTACAATCTTTATATCACGACTAACACGAGAGAATCTAATGCATGTGGCATTGCATGAGCAATCAAGGGATTGCTAGCTAATTTAGTTACGCAATGTCATTTCCCAATCAATGGTCTCTGAGATTCAAATGTTTCTTCAATTATGTCAAACTAGACAACGATGATGACAATTTTATTTGACAAATGGAGGAAGCAACTGAGATTACCCTTGATAATAAAAAAAAAGCAAAACGCAATTATCTCTTAGTTCCACATTATGGTTATTAAGGACTATATGGAAAACTCTTGGGGAATATTTAGCGGCTATATCATGAAGGACCACTTTTCCTTTTCTTAGCGCAGCTGGGCCATCCTGAACATCATCACGAGGACAAGAACTTTGTCGGCTGACAGAAAAATATCTCACGTCAAGAACTTCGACAAAAGAAAGGCACGAGTTTGAAGAATGGTAATTTCAAATATACTCTAATGATAACGACATTTTCCTTGGAACTCTGATCTATTCGTAGAGCCTCACCCTTTTTTTTTTTTTTGGTCTATTCGTAGAGCCTCACCTTCAAAAAGGCCAAAAAAGGTGGAGGCTACTAGACCCCAATCATGCTGACGAAAACATAGGGGCTACAGTCAGATCTATAAAAACGAATCCTGTAATTTGTAGCCACTCAGGCGTTGTACTGTAAGCTCGTATGGCATTATGTGGACAATCACACCTGCGGCAAGTGTGCTTGGGGAGACTCATCTTCACTTCATATGCTTGAAAAACGACATGGAAACCTTGACTTTGCCCTCCACGCCGAGCTCGGACGATACGCTTAAATCAGATGGGTCGACCTCCAGACTGCATGGATCATAATGTCAAGAAACATCATTGAGAAACAAAATCATGAAGGCCACACTATAGGTTGGAACTTACATTTTGGCATACAATATGCCCAATGTGAACAGGAGATTTGACTACTGAGATGCCATTTCATAGTTCAGTTGACAGGCGTTTGCTCCTGAAGCAACAAATTAATGATGGAGCTGACGACTTCATTGCTAGCAGACGTATCCTGAAAAGACATCGAACTGCATCAGCACGATATGTGTTGCCACGTGCAAGAATAAAGAAGTAGAGATCACGAGGATACTCTACAATCTTGATCTATGCAAATCTAACGAAACTGACTAGTAAATTCTGAACACAAAATCCGTATATGCTTGCAATTAATACTCGTAATTCATGTGAAGAAAATGTATGATGCTCGTATTTCCATATCGCCAGTGAAATGTCTTCAGCTTTACAGAAAGCAATAAAATAAAGATCATATCTTCCAACTTTTGGTGCAATAGATAAAAAATGAGTGTAGTCCGAATTTTGCTGCACACATCACTGCACAGATTTCTCGTGCAATGATTCCAACTCTGTAACAGCCAACCTGAATACATCTTATGAACAGTGGTTAGTGCTATTCAAGGCAAACGTTCTCCACTTAGTCACGATCAGCTGCAGGATAAGCTTCCAATATTAGACAAAACTCATTTCAGTTCAAAGGCCCGGTCTATGTAGGCTATCTCTCAATGCTCAACATCAACATCAACAACACATTTATCCCAAACTAGTTGAGGTCGGCAATCGATAAACCATAAAGATTCATAAAAATAAAGCAAAATCAATCGATGGAAAAGAAAAAAAATATGTAAAAATAAATAAATAAAGATATATACATACACTACCCCTCTACAATACTAATAGCCTTCTTCCACTCAATGCTAAGACAAACCGTATCCCAATCTATTTCCCACTCCCTTAAATCTTATTTTACTACTTTCCTCCAAGTAAGTTTCGGCCAACCTATTTCTTTCTTCGTGTTATGTCCTTGATAGCAAATTTCTGTTCGTACCGGGGCATCTAGAGGCCTTCGAAGAATATGTCAAAGCCATCTCAATCTATGTTCTCTCATCTTTTCCGTCACCGATTCTACTCTAACTTTTCGTCGAATATCTTCATTCCTTATCTTATCCATCCTTGTATGACCACACATTCACCTTAACATCCTCATTTTTGCTACTCTCATTTTATGCTCATGTTTCCTCTGTGCTGGCCAACATTCAGCTCCGTATAACATGGCAGGTCTTACTGTTGTTCTATAAAATTTTCCTTTTAACCTGAGATGAATTTTGTGACCACACGAAAATCTTGATGCACTGCGCTATTTCATCCAGCCTGCTTTGGTTATATGGCTTACATCCTCATCAATCTCTCTCTCCTTTTGCAATATTGATCCCAAATACCTAAAAGTATCGTTCTTGGTACCTCATGTCCGAACATATTTACGGCTTCTTGATCCCCTCTTACTGCCTTGTCGAATTCACACTTCCAGTATTCCGTCTTACTTCGACTTAACGTAAATCCAAGACTTCAACTTGCTTCTGCATAATTCCAATTTAGCGTTAACCCTAGCCCTGGTCTCATCAATAAGTGCAAAGTCGATGCACAAGTATGGTCTGGACTACAACTTCACGCTGAACTCTTGCCTTAAAGAAAAATGATGAGCTGATCTGATTGGTGCGGAAAAAGACTAAGCAATGAAGAAAAAGGAATGAATGATGATTCCATCTTTGGCATTACTGCCACGGGAAAAAGAGAGGTTTGTGGCAAACGACGGATTACTATAATTCATTCTACTTACGTAGCGCAATTCAGATATGCTTACTTTTTCAGATGATACCTCATTATTTGTTTCAGAAGTCACAGGATGCTTTTAAACGTGAGAATTTTGGATAGACTACACCGATGTAGAAGCATGAGTGAACATTCCACAAAGATAAACCCATTCAAATGCAGTGAAAGTAATGGATTGGAACGTGGCGACTCAAATTGAATTGAAAGGATTCAATTAATCAGATCAGAATGAAATCAAATGAGCATTAATCTTCATAGGCATGTAATACAACTTCTAAGTACTCCATAACTTCAGATGAAAGGAAGCATACGGCAGTACCTCAGGATTTCTGATCAGCAACTTCAACACAGAATGAAGCATCAATCGAAGTTCCTTGAATATGACAGCTGTTTGAGCTGGTGCCATCAGTTTCAACCATCCATCAATGATTAGGACTCCGGACTGAAACAACCCAGCATCATAAGCAATTAACGTGAAGAAAAATTACCGACAAGTGGAGAAATATTAAACAGCTTGGAACTGTATAACAAGTTACATCAAGGAATAGTACAAAGCAATGGAGAACATTTTTACATAACGCAATTTCCAGTAAAAATCCACCAGGCATGTTCAACTAGTGTTACTTTGCTTTTCTAGGAGACATAGAACATTGATTACAGGTGCACATGCACCCATCAAAATGAACACACTATCTCCACTCGGTTCATCTTGTCACTACTGAATCCTAGTGAACTAAAAGTGGATTACCGTCATTATTAACCAAATCTTTGATGTGTCTTTTTTCTGAAAGAAATTGGAGAGGGGCCATTCTGATGTACTTTCTAGTTTACAAATACATGCACATATTCAGAGAGAAATTCACCAAGAAGACTACCTTATGTTGAATATCAATGGATCCCCCAAAAAGCAAAATCGAGTATGGAGAAACAATGGTCGTATCCCGCAGAAATACCTTGCCAGTTTCTACCTGAAAAACAATATTGTAGTCATCAAACAGGCTAATCATAAAAAGGCAGTGAATATTTATTTCTTCTATACAGAATTGGAGTTCAACTTGCCAACTATTGTCAGCTTGACGTGACCCATAAAGCATATCTCATTGCCTACATTGTTATGGAGCTCAAATACAAATTTAGACAGGTACACCACTTGTGAAACAAACTGGTTGTCACAAACTAATTTCACATCTACAAAAGTACTGACCTCCCTATACTCATTCAAGAATAGGTGCTTTACCATGAATGTGTGAATTACTCAAGTCTGATTATGAGGAAAACCCAGAAAAACTCCAGGTTCAAAAGTTCAATCTATCATCGCCAATTCAAGAAAAAGCACTCTATATTAGCTTATGCTTACTACACATAAAAGCTTTACGCACTAATCAGCATAACAAACTGAGCAAACTCTCCATCATGACACATTTACTCTACGACGGTTACGGCAAACCTGAGCATTGCCAAGATGGGAACCGATTCTTGTGACATCTAAACCTCCAGGACCTAATTTAGGCATCAGATTATGGCCTGCCAGAAAGTACCGCTAGACAAATTGAATTCCTTCGAGTTAATAAATAAATATTTGTCTGACCAATAACACCATTTCTAGCTAGATCAGCATTCAGAGAAAAGTTTGCAGTCCTCCTCACCGAAGTATACACTAGCTCAGGAACTTAATGCAATTCGAAGTTGAAGGCAACTTTTAGAGCTCTTCCTACCAGCCCTTCCCATTAATGATTTAACAATTATGATTTGCTCACTGTGACCCCCTCTGAACCCTTTATTTGACAGAGACAGAACTAGTCATGTGTACATCCCCAATGAAGATAATGGATGTCCAGTTTTTTCATCAACAAACCTCGCCAGTTATCCAATTGACACCAATATAGAAAAAGAATGAGTTGACATTTCTTGTGTTCCTAGGTTTCATGGTGTAACAATTGGCAGAAAAAAGCCAAGGGAGGAAAAACAGGGAAAAGGACGACAGTAAGACTAAGAGGTTTGAGGTCAGAAGAACAAAAAAAATGGTATCAACAAGTCATATAACAGAGCTTGGAACAGATTTTTATAATTTGGGCAACAGATACAAAAGGAGAAGACTATGAAAACATTAATGCAATTGATTAGCAACAACTTCACAAACCTTTTCAAGAAAGACCAAAAATGGGTACTGAAATGATCGAACGCTGCTGTTGATGGAAGTATGGTGTATGTAAACTTCCCTTCTTCCATCATACCACGCTAGACTACCCTTGGGCGACGGACCAGCCGACCGTATAAGATTGCTGAGAGCTGCCCCAGCCATTCCTAGCTCAGTGGCTGCCACATTGGGGTATAGACCTGCACATAGAATTGCCTACAAAGATAACATGAATTAATAAATTATCACGATGTCATCAGACCAAAAGAATATGGTCTAGAGTCTGGACAATAAAAAGCTTTTGATGTAACATATGAACCAGAAAACCGAACTAGTATAATAATGTTTCCAACATAATAATAAAAAAGAGCCAAATGCTAATTCAAGCCATTCAAACACTCGATCACAAATCAATTTAATACCGAGATAAAGGAAGATGTTGACTTAATGATACCAAATGTTCTTCCTTCTTCCAAGCAAGAGGTATGTCACATTCATCTCTCAGTATGGAATTTCATCCAAATTAGAAGGTTGCATGAATCCACAAATGTCAGCAGCCACATTTTCATTAAGAGCATTAACTAGGTATTATAAGAATAGTTGCAAAGAGTCGTAAAAAAGCTTGAGAAATATGGAAACAGCATAATCTACACACAAGGAAGCTTAACACTGCCATCTGAAGACTGAAACATGGTAATTGAAATCAACATCCGTGGCCAAGAAGGAAAAACAGAAAAGGAAACAGAGATCCTGGTCATTGAATCAGCACAATTACCATCCTCTTAAATTAACCTATGGGCATCGACTAAAGCATAACTACTTTCTGCATCCAGGATTAGGGCATGGACGGAGGAGGTTCTGATCCCAAGGATTCAGATTGACCTTCCAATGCTAGCAGTATTTTTGCATTTCTGTTTCTCCTTTTATTTTCTAACAAGTCTAGTTCTATCCATACTGTATCAAAAGGGATGAATAAGCAGATACTTTGGGTGACTGTAATAGGAAGAAGCCATAAATAAGGTCTACACTTATTCAAGCATTGACAGACAATTTCACTCAATGTCCAAAGCAAACATGAAGCTTATCTGTCAAGGAGATGTACCGTGCATCACCATGTCTCTAGCAGTCAAAGGCATTAAATAAACCATGGATGAACCACCCCTAATCTTCGAACCTCCATTTATTTCTTTTGATGTTGCTCCAACTGGTCAGTGGTACGGTTTTCATATGTTCTACTCAAGGGGATGATTCCGTCCTACTTCTGCACAGTTCTAGAACTTACCTAACGTTCAATTAAGGGGCTAACACCGTAAAATTTTGCTATGTTAGACGTTATGAAGGAGATTACCATTCAGTGTTTTTTCTTATGAAGTTGGAATAAAAACCACATTTACTTTCTCTCTTACATTTCTGTTGATTGATGTAAAAAGACAAATAGATGAGAGATCCAAATCCCAGCAATATGAATTTGACTTCAGATTAGTCTACAATATGCACAGAGACACGTACGGCAAACGTAATAAACTTCGAGGCAATAAATGCCATTCTATCATGTCATCTAGCTTCACTGAGATATTCAGAACCCTGATGTTGTGCTTAACTTCTAATGGAATGCTACGTATATTTAACCTCAATTTCCTATACATTATCAGCCAAACTAGTTGGGATGATTTCACTTCTAGCAATCAATTAGCTTGATCTTATGATTGTGCAGCCATCAGAACATTTGATCCCAATGGAGACTGATGATCCGAAGTGGAATCAGTGTTTTGCAAACCGGACTAGACCAGCCAATTCAACTGGCGGTGAGAAGTTATTCTTGTCTAGTTGAGTAATTGGGACCATATTGGCAAGAGAACCAGATAGAATTGGCATTTACCACATTTCAACCATTCAAACCGCTGTAACCCACTTGAAGTGGTGCGAACTCCATGACTTAAAAATCTTCAGGGTCCCTCTTCATTGCTTCTAACAGTTGTAGAACTTCTTCCATCCACTATGATCTTATTATTGTGCCCTTTATTCTCCTTAGTTTGAACCAACCCTTGACATGAATTCCATTGCTGACGCAAGGTGAGAGATTTACTAGGTTGAAACTTGAATCTCGAAAAGAAGAGACTTAGACGTGAGTGAGAGAAAAACAGAGAATTATAGGATTGGAATATCGCTTAATTGTACCGCAGATTGTCTAAACAAGATAATTTTGACTATGTCAGATTTAAAAAAAGAAAAAAGGGAAGAAAAAAGATAATGGAATTCGACGATAGGACAAAGGAGCCAAAGCTTTTGAGGATAGATCATTTTATCACTCAACCAAAGCTTTTGAGGGTAAATCTTTTTATCACTCAACCACTGATCGCTTATCAGGCTTGAGGCGCATTTACTAAGTATACGGTGTAATCAACAGTGGAATACCTGTCAAACCAGTTCAATCTGATAATCTGCTGGGCAATACTAAACCCTACATCTTCCTCAATTTGTAATTATTACTAGAAATTGGATGCAAAAGTCAACTGAAAGAGATATTTCCTTACCTTTACAACTGACGAATGATGTGAGTGCCTATTGAAAGGTTGTGACGAATCAGAAAGCCAACTGTCAAGATTTTCCTTCTTTCTTAGCATAACCTGAGCCACAAGATCATGTCACTGTCAGAACTTATTTAAAAAAGGGTTCCTTCCTTCTGATACAATGCACCTTGTACCGGCTAATGTATACAGTTAAATTCACGATTTACATAAGACTCGTCACGAACAAGTTCCAACGTCGTAGTAAGTTAGGACTATATATGAAAATTCTCCTAAGGGAAACAATAGGCTAAGCGAGTAAAAAAAAACCTTGCACACAAAGATGATACAATACAACTATACAACATTAGAACAGGTTTAGTGGAAGACGATGTACATGCCAACAAGACAAAGGGAAAGTGGTGGGGGAATGATAAAGCAAATCCAGCCAAGTCAGATTTAATTGGTAGGTGGTTTTTTGTCATATATTTTTATATAATTATTTCATTTCCCTCAATCGGTCTTGTTTTATTTTATTTATTTTTGGGTTCATCGACTGCCGATCCTAATTAGTTTGGGATAAAGGTAATGTTGATTTTCTTTTCTTTTCTTTTTTGGTTTGGGGGGGGGGGGTGTTGGGTGGGTTGCGGTGGCGTAAGATTACAATACAAATTAATGTGAGCTACGCACAGAAAAATGTAGCTCCATGAAAGTTCAGTAAAATGAGTGGAAGTTGCAATTTATTAGCATGCCACATTCCATTTCCTTTGACATAAGAAAAATTATAGTTTGAATTTCCAATTAAGAAGTAAATCTTCAAGCTATTTGCACCATGTTTTTGCTAAGATCTGATTTGTCATTGAGCACAATGATGAAAAAGTGATCTACTGCACAAAAAAACAACACATTATGCATAGGTACACTGTTTGAGAGATGGACTTCTGATCCATAACTTAATATTTTGGATATTTATGTGCCGATTATATACTCTTTCATTTAATCAACTTCCCAAGCTAGTTGGAGTCGGCGGTCGATGAACCCCAAATATTCATAAAATAAAAGCAAGACCAATCAAGGGAAAAGAGATAAATATGTAAAAATAAATAAACAAAGGTAAAAAAGATACTCTTTCATTTAATCACAAAGAAAAATAAATAAACAAATAAAGGACTAAAAACAATTCTCTACAGATACATAACATTGTCCTAACTAAATACCTTGCCCAATCCTGTCCTTGCTCTATTTACTCCTTTGCCAAGATTTTCTATCATTTTGAGTAGGTAGGTGTTATTTATGATTCTTTAATTATATCCCAAAGAGAAATTGATAAGTTTAAGGACAAAAGATAATTCTCTACAATTACATGATATAGTCCCTTGTATCTTTGGAGTTCATTGTATCTTTGGGGTTCATCGACCACTGACCCCAGCTAGTTTGGAATAAAGGTGTTGTTGATGTTGATGTACATGATATAAACCCAGCTATTGTAGTATGATTCGTGCACCAATTTTGTGGTCGTTGTAATTTTTTATTAAGAGAAAAAAGGAAAGGTTGTGTAAATGGTGATATTTCTAATAAAATATATCTAACTTCATTCAACATCAACATCAACATCAACAACACCTTTATCCCAAATATAATACTATATCTAACTTCATTATAGCATTAAATTTGATCTATAAAATCACTTGTGATAACATTAATTTACTGTAAAGGGCTGTAATATGAAACGACCGTTATAGCTGCTTGAAAACGTAAGGATATTGTTATAGAGTAAAGGGTAGAATGGTCTTTGTGGGTTTCGTGGGTTTACCCTAGCTTGTATATATATGTTGTTCTCATCATTGAATAAAATTAAGAAGTACCATTCTCATCTACATGGTATCAGAGCCATCGTAAACCAAAATTAGAACGTAAACCTATATCAACAGTACCCATCGTCAATTCAACAACCCAGCCTTCGTAGATCACACCGATGACTCGATCGACGTCGCCTAGGGTCAGGCGATCCCACCCAGGGTCTTCCGGGTCCCGGCGACCTTCCGGCGACCTCGCACAGAGTTACTCGAGTCCAGTGACCTCGTCCAGCGTCGCCCGGGTCCAAGCGACCTCCCGGCGAATCACTCAGCATCGCCCAGGTGTGAGCGACCCATTTTAGGCATGTATTGAAGCTGCTGGTCGAGGCGCAAGTCTTCCCGGTTACGTACGACTTCTGGTGTTGCTGATTGACGTGCGACTCCTTCGCACGACACTGTGACGCCTAGTTTTGGATTCTTTCAGTGCCTGGTTCTGTGGGTTGAAGCGCACACAAAGTCACGATTGCTGATGCATGGTTTCTGTGAATCTGATATACTCAAGATTGTGAAATTCCCTTTGAGTTTATGCAGTTTGGAGGCTGATTGTGATTGAAGAGTATTGTTGTTGGTTGTCTGGTTGATTGGGTTGAATTCGTGTACATCTTTTCGAAGTATATGGTCTGAGTGCAGAGCTGTCGGTTTTTTATTTGTGTGAGGTTGAAGGGGCAGATTGAGTTGGTGATCAGTGGTGTGGAGTAAGTCTAGTGGAAGTGTCTAATTATGGCAGATAAGAACAAAGGAGTAGTTGATGAAGTCGTAACTGCATCTTCTAGTCGTTTGACCAAGGAGAAATCAGCCGGGGTTACCAAGTTTCAGCATTGGAAGAGGATTGTAACGGTAGCATTAACGGGGTGAGAATAACAACACCATTTGACAGGTGAACGAACTGATGCTGATACTAAATGGAATACTATGGATGCTAGAATACTTAGACAGACGTGGAATTATATGGAATCTCATGTCGTTGCGTTAGTTACACATGTCACTACGGTTAAGGAGTTGTGGGATTATTTGAATGTTCTCTATTATGGAGAAAATAATCTATCAAGGATTTATGAGGTTTCCCAGGAGTTCTTTAGAGCTGATAGAAGAGGTCAGCCCCTTACTCAATTCTTTGCTGATTTTAAACAAATGTACGAGGAACTTAATCTTCTTTTGCCAATTACTGTTGATGTTAAGAAGATGCGGGAGCAGCGAGAACAGTTGGCCGTTATGAGTTTTTTGGGAGCACTAGGACCAGAGTTTGAAGCAGGTCGATCACAAATTCTTGGAGGAGACACTGTGGCCTCATTGACTGAGACCTTTTCTCGGGTTCACGTGAATCAACTAGAGATATATCCTCCACAGGTGATAGCTTTGCCTTGGTTGTACAAGGGAATTGAGGTGGTGGTCGAGGTCTTGGTGTAGGTCGTAATGGTCGTGGCTTTAGTAGTGGTCGTGGATTTAATAGAGGCCAATTGCAGTCATACAGTAGTACCTATGGTGATACAGGTAGTTGTTGAGTTGTATATATCTAGATTTTATGGTTGTAAATGTGTTGGGAAATTAGCTGATTGTTAGGAGTAGATTCTAGTCAAATCCCATAAATCGTGGGGTTGTAATCACCATAAATCGTGGGAGTGTTTCCTTTTTTTGTTTTTTGTTTGCTAGGATTTCACTGCACATTAGCCTATAAATGTAACATTGTAAAGCAGCAAAAAACATGAATGAGAATACAAATTTCTCTCCATCAAATTTTCTCATGGTATCAGAGCACTAGGCTAGATTTCTGGATTTCAGATTGCAGCCTTCATTGCTGCATTTTCAAGCCTTCATTGCTATCTATTATACTCTAGGAAATTTTTCCTTTGTCAGTACTGCTCGTATCTTGCTAACCTTCTCTTGGTATAATCTTCTTCATCCCTTTCCACCTTCTCCCTCCAAAAATGACCACATCCGAAACCACACCCAAAGTCACAGATTCTCGTTCTCCTACCACAAACAAATCGAAGGAGGTCACCTCGTCAAACATGATCGGCGACCTTCAGAATATCAGGCCAGCCTATAGACTGAATGAGAAAAATTATCTCAAGTGGTCACAATTCGTCGAGACGTACCTGAAGGGCAAAGGAAAACTCAACCATCTACTGGGGACTGGACCCAAGCAAGGAGATCCCAATTTCGATGCATGGGATGAGGCCGATTCCATGATCATGTCATGGCTATGGAATTCCACGGAACCAGCCATAAGCGATACTTGCATGTTTCTACCAACCGCAAAGGGGATCTGAGATTCCATCCAACGGACATACTCAAAGTCCCGTGATGCAGCCCAGGTGTACGAAATTAAGGTAAAAACCAGTGGGACAAAACAAGGAGGTAAGAATGTTACTGAGTATGCTAACTCTTTGCAGAACTTATGGCAAGAACTCGACCATTATTAGGTATTCCACATGCGGTGTCCAGAAGAGGCAGCCATTTTGAAGAATTTTATTGAAAAGGATCGAGTCTACGATTTCTTAGCTGGGCTTAATTCTGAATTTGACCTAGTTAGAATTCAAATACTTGGCAAGGAGGATGTACCATCATTGGAGGAGACGATTTCCTTGATCCGGGCAGAAGAAAGTCGTTGATCCGTCATGCTTGAACCACAAGCAATAGGGTCAGCCTTGACAATCGGAAAGGTTGATGAAAAGGGTGATCTACCAAGAAGAGACAACCGGGATCTACCAAGAAGAGACAACCGGGACAACTTGTGGTGTGCTTACTGTAGGAAGCCGAGACATACAAAGGAGCAATGCTGGAAATTGAATGGGAAACCAACTACTTCAAGCGGAGAGTGGGTGAACCGGGCAACGCAACCAAGGCCCTGGGTCCACTTGATTGAGCAAGCTGGTTATGAAGCAGAAAAAGGGAAAGCAACATTCAATAGTGACGAAATTGAGAAAATAAGAGGTTTGTTAGGGTCTCTTAATAAACCTTCTGGTGCATGCTCGCTGGCACTCTCAAGTAATTCCTGGGTTATTGATTCAGGGGCGACCGATCACATGACTCATATCTCATCACATTTCAAGACCTATATACCTTGTCCTAGCAATAGGAAGATTATTGTGGCAAATGGGTCTCTTGCTACTGTTGCAGGGGTTGGAGATGTTCTTGTCACACCTAATCTTGTCCTTAAAGATGTCCTACATGTCCCTAAACTGTCTTCCAATCTCATTTCTATACAAAAACTCACAAAAGATCTTGATTGTCAAGCCATTTTTTATCCATCTTACCGTGTTTTTCGAGATCGGAACTCGGAGAGGAGGATTGGACTTGCTAAGGAACAAAGTGGATTGTACTACCTTGAGACACCTCTGACCGCAAGAAGAATCACAACTAACTTATCTTCATCGTTTCTCAGTATTTCAAATAAAGAAGCTATTTGGCTTCACCATTTTCATTTTGGTCATCCATCCTTTCAAGTCTTGAGTATGATGTTTCCAGCCTTGTTCAATGGTTTGGATATTAAAGATTTCCATTGTGATGTTTGTGAGTTAGCCAAGCATAACCGTGTATCATTTCCAATTAGCAATCATCGTAGCTCTAATCCTTTTGACTTGGTACACAGTGACATTTGGGGCCCTTCCACGGTTCCAAACATCTCTGAAGCTAGTTGGTTTGTCACTCTAATTGATGATTGCTCCAGGGCCACTTGGACTTTCTTACTCAAACATAAATCTGATGTGAGTAGCATTATTCCTTCCCTTCATTCCATGATTCAAACACAATTTGGGGTCAAAATCAAGGTCTTCAGATCAGATAATGTTAGAGATTACTTCAATCAACTATTGTCCTCTTATTTTCAAAAGGAAGGCATTATCCACGAGTCATCTTGTGTGAATACACCCCAACAATATGGGATTGCTGAAAGGAAAAATGGTCATCCCCTTAACACAACTCGTGCCTTGTTGTTTCACGGAAATGCTCCTAAAACGTATGGGGGGGAGGCTGCTCTTACAGCTACATATATGATCAATAGGCTACCATCACGTACATTAGACCACTACCCCTATGGAAATTCTTTCTCAGTTCTATCCTCACTTCCGTACATCTAATGGCCTTACGCCTCGAGTTTTTGGTTGTATTTCCTTTGTCCACATTCATCATCATCAACGAGAAAAACTAGATCCTCGTGCAATCAAATGCATCTTTCTTGGTTACTCACAAACACAAAAGGGCTACAAATGTTACCAGCCACCTTCCAAAAAATTCTATCTCTCTGCAGATGTCACTTTTATTGAAAATAAACCCTATTTTTCAAAACCTTATCTTCAGAGGGAGATTTCACTCATGGAAGATAAGGAAGATAAGGATCTTGGTGTTATTGATAACCTGGATCTACCGTCCAATGTTGTCATCAATCCAAACCTGCCCACCGTAACTCATGAACCTACCTTGAATCCTATCTCTAGTCCACCTTCTGTTGTTGTTGTTCCCACCAGTCCTACTCTTCCTAGTCCCACTAGTACAACTCGTTTTCATGATTCTATGAGATTTTCTCAGGTGTACTCAAGGAGGACAGCCGTTCCGACAAAAGAGCAAGTCCAAAATGCCACTCCGGGTACTGCCAATGAGAGCACGGTAAGTCCTGAACCTTCTGTGAATGAGCAGCTCAGTGATATATCAAAGACTAATCTTGATTGACCTATTGCTATTAGAAAAGGGACAAGAGAGTGTACCAAGAAACCAGTTTATCCACTTTTAAATTATGTGTCCCTTGATAGATTGTCATCACCATTCCGAAATTTTATTGTGAGTTTAAACACTATTGTCATCCCTAACACCTTGTCTGAAGCAATGTCAAAAGAGGAATGGAGAAATGCCATGAAAGAAGAGATGAAGGCATTGGAAAAAAATAGAACGTGGGAAATTGTTGACAGGCCAAAAGGGAAAAATCTAGTAGGCTGCAAGTGGGTATTCACTGTGAAGTACAAGGCAGATGGCTCTCTAGAGAGGTACAAAGCGAGATTGGTTGCGAAGGGTTACGCTCAAACATATGGAGTGGATTACCAAGAGACTTTTGCACCGGTGGCTAAAATGAACACTGTAAGAATTTTACTATCTTTAGCTGCTCATTTTGATTGGGAACTTCAACAGTATGACATGAAGAATGCATTTTCATATGGAGATTTGGAAGAGAAAATCTACATGAACATGCTACATGGTTTCGAAGGAAAAGAAACAACCGAAAAGGTTTGTAGACTAAAAAAGGCATTATACGGACTCAAACAGTCATCTAGAGCTTGGTTTGGACGATTTGCTAGAGTCGTGAAGGCATCTGGGTATAAATAAAGTCAAGGAGATCATACACTGTTCATAAAACACTCAGATGCAGGGGGAGTTACAGCATTGTTGGTTTATGTTGATGACATAATAGTCGCGGGCAATGATGAAAGGGAGAAACGGCAGCTAAAACAGTACTTGATCAGAGAGTTTGAAATAAAAGAGTTAGGAAAGCTACAGCATTTTCTAGGAATTGAGGTTTCATACTCAAAGCAAGGGATCTTTATTTCACAACGGAAGTATGTGACGGACCTTTTGGAAGAAACTGGGAAGCTTGGTTGCAAACCAATAGTCACTCTGATTGAGCCGAACCAAAGACTAGTAGAAACAAAAGAAGAGGCGGCAATAGATCGAGAAATGTGTCAACGATTGGTGGGAAAGATAATTTACCTTGCTCATACTCGACCCGATATCTCCTATGCAGTAAGCTTGATTAGTCAATTCATGCATAATCCAAAGGAATCACATCTACAAGCTATTTTTCGAGTCCTACACTACTTGAAAGGGAACCCAAGAAAGGGAATATTATTCACGAAGAGTCCAGATCTCAAGCTTGAAGCTTATACAGATGCAGATTATGCTGGATCAGTGGTTGACAGGAGGTCTACAACTGGTAATTGTACCTTCATTGGAGGTAACTTGGTAAATTGGAGAAGTAAAAAACAGAATGTGATGGCAAGATCTAGTGCAGAATCTGAGTTTCGGGCAGCAGCCCAAGGAATATGTGAGCTATTGTGGCTCAAGATCATTCTTGATGACTTGAAGGTTGAGTGGCAGTCCCCTATGAAGCTGTATTGCGATAATAAATCTGCAATTAATATTGCTCATAATCCTGAGCAGCATGACAGGACAAAGCATATCGAGATTGATAGAAACTTCATCAAGGAGAAACTTGAAGGACTTATTTGCATATCACATGTTCCCTCAGGACAGCAAGTGGCAGTTGTCTTAACCAAAGGGCTCAATGGTGAAAGTTTTCACGAGCTAATTACCAAGCTGGAAATGGAAGATATCTATTCACCAGCTTGAAGGGGAGTGTTGAGCTGTATATATCCAGATTTTATGGCTGTAAATGTGTTGGGAAATTAGCTGATTGCTAGGAGTAGATTCTAGTCAAATCCGATAAATCATGGGGTTGTAATTACCATAAATCGTGGGATTGTAATTACCATAAATCGTGGGAGCGTTTCCTTTTTTTGTTTTTTGTTTGCTAGGATTTCATTGCATATTAGCCTATAAATGTAACATTGTAAAGCAGCAGAAAACATGAATGAGAATACAAATTTCTCCATCAAATTTTCTCAGTAGTAATACTGCACTTGCACGGACCTACCATTATTGTGGTATGCTTGGACATATGCAGCGTTTTTGTTATAAACTTCATGGAAGACCCCCCCCCCCCAAAATTCTGCTGCAACAAATGTGACTAATGCAACGGAGTCTGTTGTTTCTACTCATTCCTCTGAAGGAGGAACATTGATCAGAATGTTAGAAAAGAACTTGCTAGATATAATCAGTTCCAGATGTCTCAGCCAGTTTCCTCCTCTGCAGCTACTTTTGCTCAGACAGGTAATGCGACAGCGTCTCTCATCTACCTCTCGCTCTTGGATCATTGATTCAGGGGCGACTGATCACATGAGTGGATCTTCAGGTATATTTTCTACCTTTCATGAGTCTGTGTCTAATGTCACATCAGCCAATGGCTCTCTATCCACAGTAAAAGGCATAAGCTCAATTCCTTTGACATCCTCATTGTCCTTATCTTCTGTTATGTACCTTCCAAATTTTCCGTTTAACCTTATGTCTGTCGATCGTCTTACCAAATAATATAATTGTTCTGTAACCTTCTATCATGATTCCTGTGTTTTTAGGATTTGAAGACAAAGAAGATGATTGGTAGAGGCCAGTGATTGATGTGATCATTATCTTGCAGGTATGGCACAAATCTCAAGCCATCAGGGAACAGAAAGGTGGAGCTTCACCGTAAGCAGAGGAGGTTTCCACAGGATCTTCCCCCCGGCTGGGAGGCGTATGTCGGGGTGGGGTGGGGGGGGGGGGGGGGCTCTATGTGTTTGAAGATACTACCAGTGCCGCCTGTTCAGCAGTCTCATCACATCAAGTTCACCGTCGCTTGGGACATCCCTCTTTGGGAAATTTGAAGAAGTTAGATTCTCATTTTCATTCTTTATCTCGTATCGAGTGTGAGTCGTGTCACTTTGGGAAATTGCACCGTGTTAGTTATAGTCCAAGAGTCAATAAACAGGCTTTTCAGCCTTTTTCTCTAGTTCATTATGATGTTTGGGGTCTATGTCCTATCACTTCCAAGTTGGGTTTTAAGTACTTCGTTACTTTTGTAGATGACTATTCCAGAGCCACTTGGTTATATCTAATGACAAGTCGTTCTGAGTTATTTTCTATTTTTTGTGCATTTGTTAACGAAGTACAGACTCAGTTTTCTGCCTCTGTTCGTATTCTTCGAAGTGATAATGCAAAAGAGTAATTTTTCTAAGGCTTTCTCTGATTTCATGGTCCAACGAGGCATTCTTCATCAATCATCTTGTTCAGATACACCACAACAAAATGGTGTCGCTGAAAGAAAGAATAGTCATTTGTTAGAAGTGACTCGATCTCTGATGTTTGAAATGAAGACAAGTAAATCTTTTTGGGCTGATGCAGTTTTGATCGCGTATTATCTTATCAATCGCATGCCATCCTCTGTTCTTAAGGGTGCAATTCCTCTCTCTTCTTTTTCCTTCTGATCCCTTAATTCACTTGTCACCTCGCATATTTGGTTGTGTTATATTCGAGATCATCGTCCAGGATTTTCTAAACTTGATCCTTGATCTCTTAAATGCATTTTTGTGGGGTATTCTCGCACACAAAAGGGATATTGATGCTATTGTCCCTCTTTACAGAAGTATTTCACTATTGCAGATGTCTCGTTCTCTACTATTTATTCTGATATTCCAACGGTGCCTCCTACAGTGAATGATGATTTCTTGACGAATGTTATTATGGAATCTTCATCCACTTCGAAATCTCCGGCTTCTCCTCCACCTATTTAGGATGTTTACAATAGACGTGCTCGTCATCATGTGAAGCCCCTTGCAGATGTATCCCAACCTATCTCTCTTCGTCTTCTGAACCTGAGGTACATCATTCTCATACTGATCTTGATATTCCTCTTGCACATAGCAAAGGACTTCGTAGTTGTACGAAACACCCTGATGCACAGTTTGTCTCCTATTCCGGTCTATCTACCTCTTGTTAGGCTGGTCTAATGACCATTGATACACATTCTATTCCTAAAACTATTGTTGAAGCATTATCTAGTCCAGGCTGGAGAAAAGCTATGGAAGAGGAATTACTAGCACTAGACCAAAACCAAACTTGGGATATAGTTCCTTTACCTGCAGGGAAGATGGCCATTGGATGTAAGTGGGTATTTACTGTTACGGTTAATCCTGATGGTTCTCTTGCTCGTCTCAAAGCTTAGACTGGTTGCTAAAGGGTATGCACAGATTTATGGAGTTGATCATGGTGATACATTTTCTCCTGTGGCTAAGATGACTTCTATTCGTCTTTTACTTTCTTTGGCCGCTTTTGCTGGTTGGCTTATGTTTCAGCTCGATGTTAAAAATGTCTTTCTTCATGGAGATTTACAGGAAGAGGTCTATGTAGAGCAACCACCTGGGTTTGTTGCTCAGGAGGAGTCTGGTCATTTATGTCGCTTAAAAAAATCTTTATATGGTTTGAAACAGTCTCCCAGGGCGTGGTTTGGGAAGTTTTCTGAGGCGGTACTCCAGTTTGGACTTTGTCGATGCACTGGAGATCATTCGATGTTTTACCGGGTTTCTGAAGTTGGCCGAATATTTCTTATAGTATATGTGGATGATATTGTCATAACTAGAAATGATTTTGCAGGAATTAAGGAGCTGAAACCGTATCTACAACAATAGCTTCATACAAAAGATTTGGGATCACTTAGATATTTCTTGGGTATTGAAATGACACGAGCAAAGAAAGGTATCGATATCTCTCAGCGGAAGTATGTTCTGGATTTACTTATTGAGATAGTTATGCTAGGAACTAAACCATTGGATGCACCAACGGAAGGGGGCTTGAAATTGATGGCAGATGATGGTGAACTGATAGATGATCCAGAGAGATATCGAAGACTTGTTGGAAAGCTAAATTATTTAACTATCACTCGACCTGATATTTCCTTTTCGGTGAGTGTTGTGAGTTAGTTTATGTCTTCTCCTCGTACCTCACATGGGGATGTCGTAGTCAAAATTCTGAGATACTTGAAGAAAGCCCCAGGTCGTGGTCTTGTTTATAGGGATCATGGTCATAGAAGAGTGGAAGCGTTTTCAGATGCCGATTGGGCAGTATCTCCTATAAATAGAAGATCTACATCAGGTTATTGCACATTTGTGGGAGGAAACCTAATATCTTAGAGAAGTAAGAAGCAAAGTGTTGTGGCTAGATCAAGTGCAGAATTAGAATACAGAGCTATTGCTCAAGCTACTTGTAAGTTAATTTGGATGCGTCAACTATTAGTTGAACTCGGATTCAAAGATCCTGCACCAATGGAGTTGTGGTGCGATAATCAAGCAACTAACCATATTGCTTCTAATCCAGTATTCCATGAGCGTACCAAGCATATTGAAGTTGATTGCTATCCAGTCCGTGAGCAGCTTCAAGCTAGAGTTATCTCTACTAGTTACATTAGGACTGATGAACAACTTGCTGATATTTTCACCAAATCTCTAGGGAGTAGTAGGGTTGAGTATATTTGTAACAAGTTAGGCATGCTTGATATCCATGCTCCAGCTCAAGGGAGAGTGTTATAAAGGGTAGAATGGTCTTTGTGGGTTTTGTGGGTTTACCCTAGCTTGTATATATATGTTGTTCTCATCATTAAATAAAATTAAGAAGTACCATTCTCATCTACAGATATCAATGCTTACAACTACTTGTTCATGTAAAAATATCAATACTGAATATCTCATGTTAGCATCCTAGGTTGTAAATAATGTACTCCACCAACTTTAAGATGTGCAATAGAATAATAAAGATAATGTATAATATACAGATCAACTAGTGCATCAACTGCAGGTAGAACATCCACCTGGTAATTCTTGGGAATACTGATAAGCCCAATACCTGTTAGCAGAGTTCCAAACTGTACCCTCATGTCCCTACATATTAGTACCTTCATCAGAAAATCAGTTTAAAAGGAAAAAAAAAAAAAAAAGAGGTGTTGGACCAGTTGGCTTACTACCAACATGAAAAGTTAAGAAGACATTCACCTTATCATGAACATAACAGGACTGCTCAAAAAGTAGGAATTGCAAAACTGGTGAGCAGCTTTGGCTCCTTTCTGCAGGAGCAACATTGGCACAAGTAATGAACACCATGCTTTGGATAGACATGGTTTTGTTTGAAAACTACATGTATTATATTAACAGCGGAGAATTACTTCATTTACCTAAGTTCAATATGTAAAAGAAAGGAAAATGGCAAACAACAAAAAGTAACTGGAAAATAAAGTCTCTTCAGCACCATCCACCGTGCGAATACCCAACTTACAAAACACACAGGCGGGAGATATTCAAAGGAAAAACAAAATAAAGAAATGAGAATATAAAAGGAGAAAACACATTATGCCATAATCATCGTCCTGAACATGCATTACCACTACTCGTCTATTCATAAGTCAGGGTTTTGAAGGGCTATTTGAAGACCTAATGGAAGCAAAAGCCAACAAACCTCATTAAGAACTTTTTCCCATTTCTTGTACACAACCATCATCAATAGATGGTCGGACTGCTGGTCACCCTCATTTAGATCTGTCTTATCAGTCAGCAACGCCAGTTTTGCCCTTTCAACAGTATGCTTCTGGAGATGAAAATACAATGTGGTCATAGACTTGCCCGAGTTCATGCACAAAGGCACAAACGGAATATGAAAGAAGTTTGGAACAAACCTCATCCTTCGGGTACACGAACGGAGATTTATAGCTCAGAAAAGCCGATATTGAAAGAATGGGCGACAAGCAGCCAAAAATTGCACCATAAAGCATCATCTGGAGAATGAAAGAAGAAATTTCTTTAGCAAAGTTACCAAGGAAAGAAACAAAATATCACAACTAAGCTTCATCAGCGAAGTCAGGATTACCCTGCCAATATCTCACTATATCTGAAATTTGAGAAAACAGGCTATTCATAGGAGACAGGAAAAAATTATAGCAAACTGCAGAGTGGAACGAAATATACTGTGGATATTGATAAAGCATATCCTAGGCGGCAATAATGAATTGGCCAAAACAGAGACGACATGTTTGTAGACTGACGTTGTTTATAGAGTCAGCAGACACTTTACCAATTCAGCATTTGTGATCAAGGTAAATCAGATTGAAATCATTCCTGAGTTATTGTATTCCTTTGTACCTCTCTATGATGTCAGAATAAGTTCCAAAGCGTTGTTAGATAGCTCCCAATAATGAAACAGACTTCCCATTAGGGGTATGTCTCAATCCATCAACAAAATTAAAACAAATAGGAATTTAGATACTTAAACACCACTCAGGTCAGTTTTATTTACTACAAAGATTATAAATTACAGTGTAAGGCAAATTCGCACAATTTACTTTCTTTTGGTATAAAGATTTGCTAGTAAACTTGCCTCTCTTTTTTTTTTTTTTTTTCTTATGATGTGAGAAGAAGTGGACATGCTGAGCATTTCAGCAACTCTAGGAGCGAAAAAATCCATGGTTTGTATTTCCCATGTACAACCTTGAACACATAGAGTATAGTGTTGAATTTGTTCAAACCTTCCCTATCAGTACGTCAACCGGAAGTTTTGCAAGATGATGTCCGAGAGGAGTCAACTCTTCATTCCCTTCCAGTGCACCAACCTATAAAAATAAACGTATCAAATAAATTTGCAGTGTACCATTATATCCAAAATACTTGATGTCAGAATTAACAAATAACAGCCAATATCTCTTGATGACTATGATACCCCATCAAAAGATTCTGCTAACATCATCTTTCTGGGAAGTTTTAAGGTAAAATACCAAGTCTCATCATGGTTTTTATTCAGAACCACCACTTGATTGTCGTTAAGAAGTACCTCATACAACAATGAAATTGCTGAAGTCATAGCCTCTTCTCTTGGAGGTTCTAAGGCCTGCAAAGCAGAATGATTGGACAAAGTAAATTAATATCATTACAGAATAAGAGGAAAAAGACACTTGATCAAGAATCAACACTAATTACCTGGAAAAGGAAGGATTTTATGTTACCCAGAGAAAGTAGCTTAATCTGCAAACATAACTCTACCAAAGGCATTCGAAGCATCTCAGGGGCCTTCGAGCATAAAACAATCGAGTGAGCACAATTAAAACAAATGGAATTGATTGTCTAAAAAAATAGAGAGCTGTCAGAAATTAACTCGATAATAAGCACCTGAAAAGGCCACATTAGCTTCTCAAATCTGTGATGTGTATATAAGCAGAAGCACGTTCCCGGTTTCACACGCCCAGCTCTTCCTCGCCGTTGTTTTGAATTTGCTTGAGATATCCAGTCTTCTACCATGCTAGTTAATTTCTAGAGGAAAAGAATTAAGCCGCTGTAACAAGTGCATAAACTCATTGAAAGCTACAGCTCTCCAATTATCATGACCCATGCCATTAGGTATCACCTATAATCAAAACGTTTACAACCATAGCCTACATAAAATTTCGTCAAACGAAGGTGCACTGATGGATTAGCATATGAACATCCACACTCTACAGAACAAGATTACAAGCTCATTTAACTTCACAGACAATGGAGCCGCAACAAAAGGTTATTTTCAAGCAATAAGATTATGGAAATAGAAGGTGTTCACATATGAATAAAGATATTCTAAGCATACCACCTGTTGCATTATTGAGGATCTGCACGAATACTAAACCACAGTATGCCAGATAGTTATGTAAACGATAAAATGCAAACAAGACCATCCTGGCACTAGGCTCTACATGTTTGCAGTGCAATGCAAATCATATTAGGAGAGGAGCGCAGCACAAACCTTTTGTGGGTTATACCGATTTTCCTTGTGCTTTCCACTGTCAATGACATAAACAACATCATCGATTGTTATACTTGTCTCTGCTATATTTGTAGCTACAATGACCTATCAAAATATGATAGAATAACTTAAGTCATAAAAATAACCAATATATCATCAACATGAGAAACGATGCTCTCCCAAGAATGATTAAAATAAATGACCTAAGATTTCTTCCTTGCAGAGAAAGGAAATGGTAAAACGACTTCTTTGTTTTTTAAAAGGAGAGGGCGAAATGTGCCTCTGGCATCTGCCAAGCACATATGCAAGCTTTTTTCTTCCGAAATTTTGGGACCAATTCAACTTCATGATGAGCAGCATCTACTGTCTAACTGTACCAAAATGACTTGGAATTAAGGATTTTAACTAAGTGAAACTTTTGCAAAATCATGTGTATTTTCTTAAAAGCCATCAGTTAACAATCTAAGTATCCAAGACATGAAGACTTTGCACAGAAATAAGGAAATAAATGAACAGAAGTCTTGGATATTATTACTTCAATAGATACATCTAGAAACAACTGTCGATGGAGTCTTTTCCTTACAACTGGCCTGTACACGTCCAGGCTAATTAACCCCCAACCAACAACCAACCCCCACCCCCCCCCCCCCACCCCAAAATAAAAAATAAAAAAAACCACAAAAAAAAGAAAAAGAAAAAGAAAAAGAGGCCAAGTCTCAATACCACTTAGGTAAAATGTCGGTGTGTGGCATAAAATTGCTATGCAAGGTCTTCTCACTTATTTCATCTGCACGATAAAGTCACTGCCTACCAGGTATTCTATGCTCATTTGGATAACTACGTCCAATATATGATAATATGCCAACAGAAAAAATTCCAACAATTTACCCCTTTAATGCATTTTCTATTGCATCTTCATAGTGAAGAAATGAGAGTCACTTTAATCCCTTGCTTCAATCAACAAATCTTACAACACTCATTTTACTGCAGCTACTCACTACACAGGAAGATCGTGGATAAGATGCAGAATCCAATGATTCAATGGAAAACCTTTCCCTTCTCCAAGTATCTACTTTTCATCATGCATATCTGTTATTGAAAAAGCAATTATCAAGTGTATCGCCCATTTGCAAAACAAGAAAAGTGATTTTCTGCTCAGCATACAACACAGTCAGAAGAGTGCAACTGGAAAATTATAACAGAAGCATACCTTGCGTATATTTGCAGGAGGCTGTAAAAAAGCTTTCTTTTGGTCATTAGGTGCCAAAGATGAATGTAAAGGAAGAATCCAATCAGATGATGGCCCACTAAAATGATAAGAGGCAGTCAACTTATCAACTAGCTGATGAATTTCATAGACTCCCTGTGAATGTGGTGAAAGAGGAGCATTACAATTATTTCAGTCGAAAACAACACAAACCAAGTTTCCACAATTATTGAAGTGACTTACGGGTAAAAAGATCAGTATTGCTCCCTCACCACAAGTTTCATCAATATGACACACCAAGTCTTCAAGAAGATCATAGTCAATGATATCCTCATTCAATTTTCTCTGTATAGAAGGTTGTGAAGTGGGAAAATAGTAAGTGGAAAGAAAAGTAATCCATTATTTGGTAAATGGATTCCATAAACATTTACCAAGTTCAAGCGAGTTTGCTCGCTATAAGCTTGGTAATTACTTGGCTCGTAAAACGGATTCAGACACTCTTCTGACAGCTGAGAATCATCACCCCATGCAGACAATACAAGATTCTTCTTCCCTCGATGGTTGTCCACAGGACCTCTCTGAAATGAAACCATATCCATGACAAATAGGCAAAAAAAAAAAAAAAAAAACTGCGCAATATACACATAGCACTGAAGTTTCCCAAACGTAGGTTGATGTATGAGGAAGAAATTCCAGTAGTGAGATTTTCAATATCCTTGAAAAGCAGATCGTGAAGAAAAAAGGAATTATGCAGGAAAAGAAAAATGAAATTCACACAACTAAGTTATTTTCCGGGCCCAAAAAAAAAAAGACAAATGATGCTGTTTTTTCAACCAAGCAGGCAGCCTAAACAATGGGCTGATGATGAATGATAATGCCGTGCATTTGTACAGCTTGGCAGATCAAGAAAATCAGGCCATGACTTCTGACAGGAAAATTACTAAGCAATCATGTTTATGCCATAATTGCTTATCCACATTCTTACTTGTGCATTCGAATGCCTTGAATTTAACAATAACAAAACATGCAGAGCTAAACACGTTCACCTTGTGCGAAAACAGAATGTACGTTACAGCTAGTGCTTGTTCTCCCTACATGGAGAGGGAATACAACTACCCATAGAACGTCTACTTTTTATTAGAGAGAGCATTAACTTTACAACCATTGTTTGAACATTATTTGAAATCTTTAACACCGAAGGTGCCAACATAGGACCCTAAGTGTAGGTACCTCTAATTGGTCAAAATGGAAAACCAAGTTTTCTTTAATAGTAGCCATCACTTGAATGCCGACCGCAATCAACTTTTCAGTGAACACAGAAAGTAAATATATTTGGCTAAAAAAGTGCTGCTGATATTCTAATTCTATCAAAAGCCCTCCAGTTGAGAGACTTAAGTAGCATCTTCTTCAAAGCATCAGCGATCTCTCTTCTTTTTTTTTTTAACCTAATCTTTCAAAATAGAAAGATAGTTGTTCCTATCAAACATTATCAATCTTATTCAGGGCTAAATGTTGAAAATTTCAACACAGAAGTTGCATGTTTCGGCAACTAGGATACCTTGTCTTTAGAGGTTGTCTCCCATCTTATATATGCTGGAGAATCTGAAGCAAGACGATACTCAAGTGTTTCATGTATATCCTCCAGAAAGTATAATTTCACAGGATGTGTCCGGCCTTGTGCTGTTATTACAGGGCAGTTACCAAAGTACCTTGAGAACAAAGCCGAATCAACTGTTGCCGACCTGGTAAAAGAAAATAAAACAATGTAAGGTTTATGAGTCATGCTAGGGGTTACCGGAAGCACGTTAATCATCACAAATGAAATAGTTAAGAACAATATTGTCCAATTTAGGTGGTCAACTTACATTAGAATTACTTTGAGCACCGGCCCATCGTGAGCAGACTGTCTCTCAAGAAGATTCTTCAAGACAATAAGCAGAAAGTCCCCCTATCATGGGGAAGAAACTGGTCAATGTTTTTCCAGGTCATATGCTTCATTCCAGCAGTATAAAGAACATGCTAAATTTGCTCAGATATAGTTTCGACAACAGGGAAGTAAACACAATTGTCAGAGGGAAGGGGATCAAATAGACATAATCGTTAACTATGTGATCCAGTCATGTTATTCACACCATAAGAGAAGCTTTCCCACTTCATCCATTATTCACCCAAAAATAGAAGATTTCCCACTTCATCCTTGTTTGGCTACAACTTTATGGGCAACTATTACTTACACTACCTCAATCTTTATTATTTCAACCTCTTGTGCTTGCCCTTATGCAAGGATGTCTTGAATGTATAACAAATATACCAGGCTAGTCTGATGTGGAATGTTTAGGTACAGGAACCCAGTCAAAGAGGCCAAAACTTGCCTTTGCCAATACATATAAATCTATGCAACAGAAAAAAATGCATTTTGAGCAAATAAGGATCATTGCCCTTTTTACTTTCATCTCACTCAAATTTGACCATTTCACTACTCTTGTCAAATGTTTGAAATAATCGAACGTCCGTTTATATTGCCTAATCAGACTATTTTTTGTTCTTAAGATCCACTAAAGTACTTCATGTCATTCTTCATTAAATAAAAATTTAGGTATGTCAAGCAACAAGCTGATGGGTGGTCCAACTCGTCTACAAAGATATATCTCTTAATATGGCCTTAGACAGGAAAATAAGGTACTATTAGGACATTAGATGAAAGAGGACGAGATTGCAATTGTACCTCTCTCCAATGCCGACAAATGGCATTTGGAAAGTAGACGTATCCCTTAATTTGGGGGGAGAGCTCGAAAATCAGAATGACCCAAACATAGAATATATGACAGCATGACCTAAATTATGACACCTATTTTGGTTCGAATTTAACAGGAAAGTTGCCATGATAGCGACTCAGAAGAGTAGAAGGCATCATGACAAAGCTTCAAATTTAGAAGAGCGCAGTTAAAGAATAAAATCAGATCATACAGTTTAAGTGCAAAGACCAACTAAAAGTACCACAAATCTCATTCACCATTGGACAGGAAAATTTATAGTCACAAATACAAATAATGTGATAAAGAAAAAATAGAAAGAAAAACGCATGGATTGACAGACGACAAATAGATTGGCGCAGCAATCCTTTTCCAAGTACATAAAGAAAACTCAGAAGGAAACCAATTAGACAAGATCAATGACAAAGCTCCAATTTTACTAGGCTGAGTTCAAACTGTGTTAGGATACTTATCCTAACATAACTAAGTCAAAACAACTTAGTAACGCTGCTAGGACACCTGACTTGCATCATGAACAGATGCATTACTCCATCTGCATTAAGCTTTTCTGTAGAGGGGGATCACATTATCTAAGTCCACTGTAAACCCCATAGGAAGTGATATAGAATACTTTACAACTCCCTCACATGCAAACTGGATTGAGAACAACACATGGAATTGATGAACAGAGAGCCACGTACAAAACAACCATAAATCAAACCTGGCTCCAATAGCATATTACAAGTCAAATGTAAAAGTTAAAGCCACTAGGTGGAGGAAGCAGATTTATTTAAGTCCAATGTAGACCTTGTATGCAAGTAATGTCGATAGTCAGTGTCAATACCTTAATACTTGGAACAACATCTACTTCTCTATTATTTACCCACAATGGAGAAATCTTCCACCCGAGATCAAAATGTTAGATTCATCCAAATCCCATCATCATTAAATTGAAGTTATTACTTGTATATGCATATTCTTAAGCGCTTCACCACAACCTTATCTACTCATTTATTTTTCTTCCTTGCATGCAAACTTTCTTCCATCAATAATTTCTGTTATTGAAATCCTTTGTTGTCAAGCATGATAACGTCTGCGCCTTGAAGATCTCAAAAGCATTCTAGAGAATAAAGGTGCCCCTTATGCCGATGATGACTAAAGAATGTGACACACTAATTAATAGACAGTCGATTTTCAATGAGGTATAAGAATAAAATGCAGGCTTGCAAGGTACCAAGATAAGAATTTAACAAATTGTTCTTTTGCCAAAAATTTCCAGTCCATGATCTTTTTACAGCACAGAGATCCCTAAGCGGCACCTCCTTCTTGGAACGAGAACAGTCTAAAGTATTGAACTATTATGGAATTAAAATAAGAGTAGATTGAAATGAGTTTACGGCGTGCATTAAAGAAAATATTCAAAATTCTTATTTGATAACTCAACTTGATGGAAATGAAGAAAAACTCTCAACTTATGTTAGAGAAGCTATAAAGGCTTTGACTATTTCGAATGTTTCCAACCAACATGCATCTCATAAAGTTTTCATGTGAAACTTAAAAGAAAAACATGAACATCAACAAACCAATGAGATGTTCTTTCTAAAATATGCATAATAAGGTACCTTTTCACAACTGACACGAAGAACTGGCATACATGATAGTACTAGATTGCAAATTGATCATACTTGAGTATATTTCCATTAGGACGTTAGAAGATTCACTCAAAAGCTTAAGCTAACAAGGAAAACTATATGAATAAGAGGCACAGAAACCCCATAGACACGTGATGTAGGATACCATGTGCAAAACCAGAGTCAGAACAACAAGTGTAGTTGACGAATAGTGGCCGCACAGTCAAAATAAACTTAGAGAAAAACTTGGCTGGTATACCACGTTACGAAGTCCAATCCAAAATCTCAAGCCAAGAGGTGGAGATAGACTACATGAATATATGGTTCATAGAATTACCATAGACAAGCAATGTGGGATGCCAAGAGGTGGAGAGATAGACTACATGAATATATGGTTCATAGAATTCCCATAGACAAGTAATGTGGGATGGGACCCTTTAATAGATGAAAACCATTAGAAACACAAGGGTAAGGGATCCCCATTTGCTAGTATGTTAATGGCCCGCATCCTTGATGAAAACCATTTGAAACAGCATATTAGATCATACAGACACAATCTCATTAGCACAATACAATTGTCAAATTGTTACCAACTCACCAACAATGACCGCTCATGGACTTCATCAACTATCACGTGGGTAATGCCAGTCAAGTTTTTGTCTCCCTGTAAATTGGAAAAAAAAAAAGAGTAGAGGAGACAATCAGATAGAATCAGGAGAATATCTTAATGACATCTTTCAACAAAAAAACCATTTTATTCATAAAAAGAGCATCAAGCATTCCTCCTAGTACAAAGCTCTAATCCATATGTATTTTCCTTACACCTTATAGACTCTCTGAGTACAATGTCATATCGTGGTATACAATCACTGTCCAAAAGCTTAAGTTGTCAAAAAAGATGCCCACAATACATATCAATCATGTTTCTTAACATCTCCAAGTACACAAATGTGCAATGTCATAGGCTGTTTAAGAATCATTCATCAACCAAAGTAAATGATTGCACACGTAATAGCTAGCTGCACAGCTCCTTACCAGACGCATTACATGCATGGAATTAATAAATAGTCAACTTACAGAAATGCTCCTTAGAAGAATTCCTGTCGTGCAGAAAAGAAGCTTTGTCTTTTCATTCCTGAAATATTCATGAACAATAGCCATCAATAACTGAAGTAAAATAACACTGAAAATGACATAAGGAACTTACCTCACAGCTTCATTCAGAAATAAACATGCCAAGAAATGCAGATTCGTCAACACTTGGTCAAACCAAATTAAGCTACTACATCCTAAAGGAGTGGATCTAAGGTTACATCACTGGGCCTCTTAATCCTGAGACAGACAAGAGCATTGAAGGCCCTACCTTTTTCATAACTGAGTTTCAATCAATGCTTCCCTCAAAGTCATAACTGATTACTGGTTCAGGAAATTTAAATTGCTAAACATAAATGCATAAGAAATCTGTTAAAGCTTGAGAGGAAGAGGGCTAAGGTTCCCAGCAGTGTAGGGGCTTGCTTTTCCTAAAAACTGAGCATGAGGATAGATGTGTACAATATAGCACATCCTCATCAATACAGAAGTTTCAGCCCCATGCATAGACTGCATCACTTCCACTCTTAAACGATCAGATAAAAGGAGTAAAGCGAACTAACATTCTGAGTTTCATGTTTAATTTCTTCATACTTCTTAATGCCCTACTGCTTCGTTTACCTTTTATCTGGAATGCTCCTCCATGATTTAATGCAAACCATTGTGATTTCTCTTCATCAAAAGCGGTCTTTTAACATGAAATAGCTTATTATCACGATAATTTCTTGCTGTCAACGGTACCTCAAAAGCTAAGTCGAAAAGAAATGAGCAAGCAAAAAGATAGCAGAAAATCTCAAATTGAAACGAAAATCAGTATCGGTGAATGATCAACAAAGCGTTACCAGTTACAACCGCCACAAGAACCATAAGTACGTATTTAGTAGTCTAAGAGAAGGAGATGAAGTAAAAACATTATACCGAGCGCTATCAAGCCTAACTTGATAACCAATTAAAGAGCCCTTAGAACCTGGGGAACCTTCACAACGCTCCTCAGCAACCCTTTCAGCTACAGAAATAGCCTAAAATGAGAAATCAGATCCTCTATTAGTGTGCTAAGTTTAGCAATTGATTAGAATTTAATGAAAGGAATACAAATGAAAAAAAAGTGACTTCTCCACCTAGGTATTTGCCGCTGATTTGCAGTTAAGATGTAAGCAATTGAGCTAATGCTCAACTAATTAATGCTTTGGTAGAAGACAAGATTTCAGAAAGTACAAAGACACAAGAATGAATAAAGGCTGAATGCTGGAAGAAGCATGATAAAAGATATGTTTCCTCTACTTCCCATTCTAGCCCCTTCAAGGTCCTTGTACATATAGAAATACATTAGGACATCTCGAGGAACACGGTTAGGTCCAATACGCGAGATAAAGATGGGTCAGATCAGCATTAAGATTAGCCAAGAGAAATTGATCTATTGAATCCTGAGTCCAAGCTGCAGGCTTTATCACTTTAAATTAGTGGCACATACTACTGATATCATAGAGTATGGGATTAGGAACAGGGTATGCTGCGTAGAGCACAGTATGTTTGGGATGGCCTTTAGTTTGTTAACTTGGTTCAGAGGCACTTTTTGAAGAGTAGTTGGTTTATTCCCTCTGTGTCAGAGGAACTTCACAGTTCTTTGTAATATATTTGCTTTGAGTTGCAACGTGTAGTGTAATATAATAAAGGAGGCCACCATCATAGAACTTGCTTCCAACAAATCCAAAATCCTTAATTTGGTTAAAAGAATGTTCTAAAATAAGTTAAAATTTATTAGTTGTCATCTTTTGATATGACTAATTTGCATTTACCACTCATAAGAGAGAATCATTTGAAGGGTTAATCATACAGAACTCAGAGTTCGAATCAAACCGAGAAACATGATTTTAACACTGCCAATTCGAATTGCTCGATTTTGACAACATTGATGTGGAATACTGGGGTATGAGGAAGGAAGTATTACGAGGAGAAGGAATGGTTCAGAAGAAAGAGGATATGAGGAGATGAGAGAGTTGTATAAATGAGTCGGAATGGAGCTTACGATCACTCCGGTGAGGATGCAGCAGGAGTGACTGCCAGGGATAGCACAAGCATCTTGTTAGCTGGAGATTGCTAGAGAATACATCTGCAGATGAAGAAGTAAATCAGGCTTAAGCTATTAATGTTAGAATGGAGCTAAAGGGAGGATGAAAATTGAAGTGGAAGGATGATTCAGAAAATTTTATGATCACTTCAAAAAGGGGAAATGAAGATGACTATTTGAAAGATAGAAGTCCATCGTTCTGAAATGAACAAATACGGGTACAGAATAGTGAAGAAGTAAAAATTTTATGTTAGAAAAACAAAGCAAATACATATGCTCATCAGGTTGCTACTAATTGAAGGACAAGGATGTACTCCTCAAATTGGGTTTCTCAACCCCAAGCTTCCTTCTTCGAACAAGATGACGCCAAAGGCTTTTCTGCTATAATTGGGATGTAAACAGTTGGGTTTTTGCTCTTTCATCACAAAAGTATTTTCCATTGTGCCAGCAAAATTTAACAAAGAAATCACCACCCCTCTACACGTGGACAATCTATAAATACTTGAAAGTTTAAGCAGTGACCTCACGGCTAAGTTTGAACGAATAGTGTAATGAAACCGCAGCAACCATAATTACAATGGGGCACGCATAGAGATAAAGGAAAAACATTAATGAAGCAAACATTACGAATCTATTCTCCCATGAATAATTGCAAGGTCACCACAGAGAGAAGACGTTGAAGAAATTCTAAACTCACTGCTATTCTTCTTGGCTGTGTGCATATGATGTTACAATATCCACCACATCCTGATTCAATCATGTCATCCAATATAAATTGGGGAACCTACAATAAAGGCCATTTAAAAGCACATAAGATTTTCCGCCAAAGATCACATCACCACTTGAGAATATAGTAAAAATCAGATTCAACCAAGCACATCTCAACCCATCGACAATCATGATTTTGAAATCATCAGAAAGAAGACAATCTTTACGAAAACTAAATGTAACCTTCACCTGAGTTGTCTTGCCAGAACCTGTTTCCCCACAAACAACAAGAACATTGTTCTCCTTCAGCAGTTGCAAAATCTCACTCTTCGAAGCAGCAATAGGCAACGCAGCTCTAGCTCTCAGCATTTCCTAAATAATAGAACAATGCTGTTTATGTATACTGAAGTTTTACTAATTGAATAAAGGGAAATCAGTTCGGTTTTGCTACTGGATAATCAATAAAGAGACTGCTAGTCTCACTATTAAAAGCATTGCAGCTCTTTTTATGGCATATTCATATTTGCCGCACATGCTCACTTGTAAGTTAATTTCCTAGGTGGTTGTGATATCAAGCCAACGATGTGCAAAGTGAACTACACCAGCATTGGTTCAACCAGGAACCAGGCTAGACCTCAAAGCAGTTATGGTCAGAAATAGAACATGCACATCAACTAAACCAAGAACCTCTTTGGCCCCGTTTATCTGAGAAGAAATGCAAAAAAGAAAAGAAAAAACACAACAACAATAGCAATGGGGACAATTCAAACCAATAGCAGTACTAGAAACATAGTGCCCTATCTAACCATGCGTCACTCTCACTAAGGTCTCAATTAAGTTAATAGATGACCAACAAGAATGTGAATCGCATGCATCGGAAGCTTTATGAAAGTCTTGACCGAGAGCATCCCTGTTCTTTACAGGTCTTCTGCTCTCCATGTTTTCTCGACTCTCTTTTTTCTCACATTTTTTCTCTTTTGATGATTTCACTCAATAAATTGAAGACAGGTTCTTCAGATTCTCTTTTTTGGAAGTAGAGTTCTGATGGAGCTGGTGAAAGTGGAATAAATATAATGAAGCAGAAGTTCCAAGCATTCGAGGGGAGATATTAAGAATTTCTTTTTGAGAACGAGTTTGTTTGATGGGATGACGGGCTGAAAAGTCGAGGGCGGGAGAGAGAGAGGTGGCAGAGAAATCATATTAAATAAGAAGCAAGAAAGCTAAAAACCACAAAAAAAAAAAATCTTGGTGCAATAGTAAACCTCTCTGATTTTGAATATGATCAATAAAAAGGTCCAATACCATTATCACAAAAGCTTGAGAAAATTCCCTGTAATCCGCCTTCTCAAATAATAAATCAATGAGTCGACATAGATTCTCCTTCCACTTAAAACAGCAGGTGATTTCTATGTCAGATGACTACCCGCAATATGCAAAACTTGTTCACTCCAAGTATGTGAGAACATTTTTAGATGCAAATCTAACCTTTAACTAGGACAATCCAGTCCCATGTCCTCCGAAAAGGAAATCATTTCCACAGAAAACAATAGATTTGAACGATGAAACTTCTACACACTATAGACTTGCAGTCCTCATGAATGATTTGAGTGACGATATACCCAAAATTAGTTGAGATTAAGATAATAAGTCGACAGGCACAATATTACTGAAAAACAGGGTTGTCAACATTTGCTGAAGAGATAATCTACTGACCTTGTATTTCCGCATTTTCTTTCGACTCTCGTGTTCCTTTCTTAGGCAAGAACTCTCTGCTTCTTTAGACAGCTCTACTCCTGTGAATTGGTAAAGTTAGACCATAATATATATCTCTGCCATGCTCTTCTGCATTCATTGCGATTCAATCTTTCATGAGATGATAAGCATCCTTAATCAATTGATGTGAAAGGGCTGATGTATGATTATTTATCACATAAGAAGATCGCTAAAGGAGCACGTGCTATTCTATGCATAGAAGTCCATGGCACCAGAAATCTCTCAGGTTGATTAGCTACGATCTCTATCATGTAATATCAGTAGTACTACTTACAAGTAAAACAACCACCCATCCAAAATCCACTCAAGATGTGCACAGATACATTGACATGCTAGTACTTAATCACACATTTTGGCCCGTCCATAATCTGAATATTCAAACATGCTCAGATGTACAGACATGCTGGTGCTTTTTTTTTTTTTTTTTTTTTTGGGGGGGGGGGGGGGGGGGGGGTCTAAAGACATGCTAGTACTTAAGTTAGATAATCTCGCAATAGCCACCTTCATACGTAGCTACATACTCTTATTTTTAACCTTCCATAGGAATTTGATAGGTAATGTTTATTTTCTCCTATGGGCCAATCCTGCCAAATTTGCATTAAACTGGAAGCAGGGAAGTTAGAGGAGTTTTCATAAAGAAAAAAATATGAAGATATAGGGGTAGCTATCATACAAGGAACTCGGCATCCTCTCTATTCTAGATCTCCCAAAATCAAATGCGTTAAAAGACGACTAAAGCAGCATGTGGCAAGTCATCAACATCAACAATACCTTTATCCCAAACTAGTTAGGGTCGGCGGTCGATGAACCCCAAAGAATCATAAAAATAAAAGCAAAATCAAGCGAGAGAAAAGAGATAAATGTGTAAAAATAAATAAACAAATATATATATATATATATATATCTATCTATCTATCTATCCATCCATTACCCCTCCACAACACTAATAGCCTTACTCCACTCCATCCTAAGGCAAACCGTACGCCAATCTATTTCCCACTTCATTAAATCTTGTTTTACTGCTTTCCCTCAAATAAGTTTCGGCCGACCTCTTACTTTCTTCGTGTTATACTCTCAATAGCAAACTTCTATTCGTACCGGTGCATCTAAGGGCCTTCGGAGGATATGCCCAAACCATCTCAATCTATGCACTCTCATCTTTTCCGCCACCAGTTCTACTCCAACTTTTCGTCGAATCTCTTCATTCCTTATCTTATCCATCCTTGTATGACCACACATCCATCTTAACATCCTCATTTCCGCTAATCCCATTTTATGCTCATGTTTCCTTTGTGCTAGCCAACATTCAGCTTCGTCTAACATGGCAAGTCTAACTGTTGTTCTATAAAATTTTCCTTTTAACCTAAGAGGAATTTTGCGATCACACAAAAATCCCGATGCACTCCGCCATTTCATCCACAGCATGTGGCAAGTCAAGCGATTCAAATTCTCATATCATAGGATTTAAACGAAATAAATGCAATCATCGATCTTCAAATCTCAAAGTCGTGTCCAACACAAATGGCCAGACCACTTAGGCAGAAGGGAACGGTTCTTTTTCCCATGTAAAAAAACATGTAGCTTTAACTAGCATAATTTCCACCACAGCTGACAAGACGACAAAAGGACCCAACTACAAAAGAAAAGACATGCATATCAAAATCATGCTCCAACACAACCAATCCAAGGAAAACTTGAAATTAATGACGTCTGCATGAACATTCCACCAGCAATTAAACCAAAACCACTCCAATCTAGATGAAACAAACGGTAGGTAGTGAAACACGTGAAAAAGAGCTGGACTTGGCTTGGGACATTACCCAATTCAAGATAACAATTCATGCTCATTTGTTTTAAAAAACCATAAAGTGTCGAAGAAAAGGCCGTAAACACCAAGTTCCATCAATTTGTCAAACATCATCACAACATGACAACGGTAACATCAAAGTAAATATGTGGGAATGGGTAGAAGGGTGCCAAACTAGGTACTCAGAGCATACCAACTAAGAGAACATGCAATTCGAAAATCCACATTCAACATAGATGTAGACTATTGCACCCACAATAGGAACATACTTTGAGTGTCTTTATTGCCGTGCACACTTCTGTTTTCATTAGCATGAGGCTCTCGAGACTTTTCCTTCAGTGATCTATCAGTGACACCAGCCACTTCAGCTGATTTCAACAATGAGTCTACAAAATCAGCCCTTCTATCTTCCTCGCTGGCTTCATTGCTAATTGACTGTTCCTCTGCATAATTCAAGATGTCAATACAAGAAGTATTGCCGGCAAAAAGAACAGTTATGAACATCCAGATTTCAAATTGGCCTGCCATATAACATAGGTCCACCGATGTAGCTCATCATGCACAACAGAATATAGTCCAAAAGATGCAGTCTTCAAACAGAAATGACTTGGAATGGAGGAACACTGACCTTCCTTCCAGCGCAGAACAAGCGAGTCATAAGGCTCTGTGGTTATAAGATGAACAGGAAGATCCGGAAACAGGTGACAGAGAGCGTAGGCTGCGACTTTATTTTGCCCATCCTGTCAAAAGTTTGAAAGAGGTTATACAAGCAAAGAGCAGAACAATTATTCGCATCAACTAAAAGCTCTTTCTCCAAGAGAATAGAACCTTAGGTCGGAATGCAAAAATGATTGTATCAATATAAGAGGCTTCTCAAAGCATCAAAGCAGATACTTGATGAATCAACCAATACTGGAGGAAAGAAGATGCAAGATGATGCAACGTAGAGGTAAGAGGGGTGCTATTGGTACCCAATGTCCCATTGTCACAGTTCTATAGTTCAACCACTAGGGTAATACTGATATTGTGATCAGTAGGTACACTATCAGATAAATCAACAACACCTATGCTAAAATGAAAGGCGAGTACCACTAAACCAGCTAGCTTTTTGTTAAATCTGATAACTACTACTAAAAATAAGGTCTTCATTAAGATCATGGAAGATTAAAAACAAAAGGATGAGCATCGTGCTCCAAAAATTAACGCGGATCCCACAAACAAAAGAACTCTCAGTTTCTAAGAATTGACACTCCTCAATAAAGCTATTCAAGGTGTGTGGCTTTCCAGTTTCTTTAGAGTCGACACTCCTCAATAAAGCCATTCAAGGTAAATGGCTTTCCAGTTTCTTAAGGAAAGAAATTCTCTCAGGGAAAGCATCATTAGCGCCAAATACAACTCTATTCCCTGTGGTTGGTGCAAAAACCAATGAGAACTCTCCACAAGGGATCGATTTTTCAAAACATATCAGGAAGGCAAGCCATTCTCTCAGACATCAACATCAACATCAACAACACCTTTATCCCAAACTAGTTGGGGATCATAAAGGTAGCTCTTTTTTTTATAACCGGCTCACTACGCCTGATGTAACTCTCCTCCTTTACCTGGCTTGGGACAGGCTATGTAGACTACATAGGCGGAGTGAAAGGATGTGAAGTTCATTTCCCGTATGTTGGTCCATCTCTCCTCTTAGATCTAGGTTTCCTTCTCCCTTCTCCATCACTAACGATCGGAACATTGTGACGATAACTGACATTTAGTGTGTCGATTCTGGATCCACCACATGCTCTCTGGCCCTAATCAGAATTGCAAGTTCAAGATAAGATAAGCTTCCTCAGTGTCTTTCTTACAGCAAAGTCTTCTAGGTTAAAGCAGCACACCAACATTTTCATGACTGAAGACACGAACTCTATTCCCTGTGGTTGGTGCAAAAACCAATGAGAACCCTCCACGAGGGATCGATCTTTCAAAACATATCAGGAAGGCGAGGCATTCTCTTAGACAGTCGATCAAATTCTAATTGGTGAATGGATGTGAAGTTCATTTCCTGCATGTTTGGTCCCTCTCTCCACTTAGATCTAGGTTTCCCTCTCTTCTCCATCACCAATGATCAGAACATTGTGACGATTTCTGAGATTTAGTGTGTTGATTCTGGATCTACCACATGCGCTCTGTGGCCTTAATAATATCATTATATCAGTTTTGGCAGTTCAAGAAAAGCTTCTTCGGTGTCTTTCTTACAGCAAAGTCTTCTAGGTTATAGCAGCACACCAAAATTGTCATGGCTGAAGACAGAACCTTGCAAGGGAGCACAAATATCTAGAAACAAGCCAAATCCATGTATTTGGCAACTTTTATCCAGTTCAAAGTGAAATATGGGAGAGTAATTGCATGAATACACCTCAACATACTCATCTCAAGACAAGAGTATGCATTTACAAGAGAATAAGTACGGAGACAGTCAATGACAGAGAGAGTGTGAGACTGAGGTATAGAAACTGGCAAAGGCATAAAAAGATAATGAAAAAGGCGGCCCAGATGGTGGAACAGAAAAGTTCATTCTTAATCACTGGACAGACAAGGGAAGCTGGTTTCAAAATAAGTTTGATGCTCCAACAGAAATTTTTATTAAAAGTTCATGTCGGATTTTCCTTTCTATCTTTGTTATGATATTTATTTAGTTTTTAGATAAAGAGGGCAGAGGAAATAGACAAGCATGCAAGAAAGATAGGAGAAAGTAAAATGATATTAGCTTATGAAAGAAGGTAAAAAAGCAATCAAGGACCAAATCACTCAATAAAGCTCCAGGAGTGGTCCATGCTACAGAAGGATTAAAGTGTTTTTCTTTCTTTGTTTTTGGTTCTTTCAGCTAGGCAGGTTTTGGGAGGGAAGATCAAATTTGAATTTGAGATCCGCTGGAACTCAGTAAGGGTGGAGCGCCATTTAGACCAAGCCCCCATTCCACGTGCCGGGATTTTCTTTTACTCCTTAAGGGAAAGCCACTGCTTTAATGGGCTCACACATATTACCATAGCCAAACATAATATCCCATACAAAGAGGCAGGGGTGTAAGAAACCAAGAAAAATGGGTACCTCAGCTGATTCCAAAACTTCACCCTGGTTAGGAAGTTGAAAAGTAACTAGTCCCCCAGCTTTTCTGCTTTTGCCTCTTCCGCTGGCTTTACGGACCACACTGACAGCATAAAAAAATGCTTTTGATTCACCAGGTACTTTATTAAACTTTGGTGCTTCCCACCCTGATCTTTGACATAGTTGATGCAACACAGCTTTTGGAATTTTTGGTGGATCCCCCTGTCAAAATCTAGTCTGCATTAAAATTTGCAATAGAACCAAGAGACAAATTTGAACCAACACTCTATTATTGCCTAAGAAAAACCTCTTTTTGTCAAAGAGATGTGTTATCCAGAGAGAAAAACCTCTCTTTTCTCTAATTTCCCAGAAAATGAACCTCTAGAAGCAAGTTCCCATCCAACAGACTTGACAACTGCCCAAAGTTACTGCTACTTGCAATAACAACAACTGAACCTTCTCTCACAAAACGAGATTGACATACAAATTTCTTTCAAGTCAAAACACCCAATCCGGTGTCGTCCCTGAAATGCATAGACTAATGTTCTATGTTGATAAGGAATACCCCGTTGTGCCATCTAATAACAACCGACAGAAAGATACTGTTCACAACAACCATTGTAAGGAAAATCATATCTCAAGACAACATGTCCCTGATTACAATAATCAGTATCCAAAAAAAAACAGAGGACCAGAAACTAAAGCACCATCTATAACACCAACTTGGTCATGATTTATCTCATCAATCATCAAGCCATCCTATATTAGACATTGCAATTCTTTATAATCGATGTCTGAAAACTCAGCTTTTAATATCATCAATAAGCTAAAAGCTAACTATGGGCAGACATAAATTAGATTCTTGTTTTTTTTCCTTAAGATGATACTAAGAATACCATCAAGTATGCGTAATGTGTAAAAGCAAAGACAATACAAGCAAGCAGAAACGCTTTTGAGTCCAAAATTGTTGTTCCATTGATTTGCTCTTCACACACTCATAGATCACTCAAGCTACTTCATCTAGAAAGAGCAAATTCACAAAAAGCCAGGAGAAAATTTTTACGGTAAAACTCAAGGAGTCGTGGATGATTCAATCTCAGGGCACTCAAACATCAGATCTGAAGCTATCAAGAGTTTTGAGCAAGCTTTTTAACTTCATCCTATCTTCATCTCAGAACTGCAGGTTCATTTGTTCCTATTGAGCTACATCATGAAACAATCTATGTGATAGGTGACAAACGCAAATTCATCTCACTTAAGGAATTTTGAAGCATTTAGATAGCACCACAAACAAACCACAATCAGGCATTACCTTTTTCCAGATACCCTCCAAATTCTTTTCACTGCATAGTTCTCTCATTCTCTCTTTCTTTTGTAGTCTCAAAACTTCCGAAGTGACCAGTTCATTCTCCGGCGCATCATCTGAGAATAGCCCGCCAAGCTCTACTTCCCCTGATTCACCTTCTATTGTGCTCTCTTCGCGAATAGGTAAAGTCGCAAGCGTAGGTTTCTGAAGAGAATCCTTGGGGCCCTGGGAAGCCATACTCCTGTCAACTTCAGTAACATTCACATCTACAGAAGAAGGACATGAAAGACCGTTATCTCTTGATGTCGTCTCCAGGTGCTCTACAGAAAGAGAACTAGTCACACTCTCCAAAGCATGTTTGTTAGCAAAGTCCAGTGCCAATATGTCCTCAGATAATCCTGCTTGTAATGGTCAAGAGAACACAATCATTACCACATGATTGTAAAACAAGACAAATCGTAAAAGCAATAAAACGGACCTAGAGCAGACAACTCTTGCTTGAGGTTACGGATAATTAAGCCTGCCTTTTCCTGGCTACTCTTATCTCCTTTTTCTTTGGCCCTGGAAGCATCCAAGCGAGCAGCATGGAACTCCCTGGCAATTTCATCATAGGACCTTGGTCCACGTACCTATAGAATTGGCAAAACAAGACAAATGTAAAAATGACCTTCACTCTGAAACTCGTGGCACCTAATAAAAAACTTCAAAACCCAATACTATCTAATCCTCAAATCAACTCCCTGCTTGCAAAGATACTGAAAATGCCACAGGTGTTGCCAGAAATGACTTTATAATCTTAAACTTCTGCCACTAATAAAACTTCAAAAAACAATTCCACCTGAACCATACAGCAACTCACAAGCAATGAACATCTCTATCATGAAGATGCCAGGTGCAACTTGCAGAAGAAAACACATGAAAGAACAAAACCATGTTGTCGAAGCTGTGGAAACACATACAACATAGGTATCTGAGACCCTCGGAAGGACTCAACAAACATTCAGATCACAAGGGGAAAGTATCTGCAGGGCCTTAAACACAGAATTTATTGAAGCAAGAGAGCATTTGACAGAGACTTCACTCGAAACCTTTGGGAAGGAGGAAACAGGCATGTGGATGTAACTGGATTGATTGACATTAGATGCTTTGTCCTATATTTGAGCTCCTTTTCATTTGTTTTGTTGATCACTTCTTGCACTCAGGTTTGGACCCCCTTGGTGCCTAATAGTTAAATTAATTTCACTAGAAAAAATCTATTTTTTCCCCGATATCATATTTAGTATGCAGAATGGCAAGAAAAAGAAAACTAGAATACCATATCAAATCACTCGCAAGTATCATCGATTCCTTGAGTCGTTAATACTCAAAAGTTGTCTAAGCATAATCAGCAATAATTGGTATTAACTTTCAGAAAGAAAAAAAAAACAATTTACACCGCGTTATAAATAAAGTAATTAAAGTTACAAAGAAATTACGTACTTTTTGCGAAGAACCTTCATCAGCCAAGTGATCTTCCCATGTATCAGAACTATCCAGCTGATGCAATACAGCATCAGGAAACAAAAATAAGTAGTTTTTATGGCAACCAAAGAATTCTATGAAGATAACATAGAAAAGCAAACAAATGTAACTCTACATTTTTTGGCAGGTAAATATTAGAATCTGCAATTCACTACCAAATAACAAGTCCAGGGAATTTATTCGCAAGTGGATCGATTCGAGGCCAGAAATTGGAATCACGCCTGCCAATTAGAAACCAGCCCATTCCTGGCTGTGCCCATGAACCAGCCAACTTCTTTTTTCTTCTTTGTTTTTCTTTGTTCGGCTTTTTTTGTTCCGGTTTTTGTAAGAAATCGAATCACATTGTCTAATATGGAATCGCGTCTTTTAAGCGAGAGAACTGATCTCAATTGAGGGATCATGTGCACGTGTTTTCAGGTTGTAGCCCATTGTGCGAACCTTAGTAAGACATTTGCTAACTTTTATGAAGAAAGAAAACTGATGAAAAGCCAGTTCAACTGTGGAACTGCCCTAATGAGACCAAGGACCTGTTTCCTGTGAGCACATCACCAGTTCCGGCCTATTCCCAAGTTAAATTGAACTAAAACACCCTTATCCAAGTTTTCAATGTCAAATAAAAAATTACCGACGATAAATAAAAGAATACGCTCAGCCAATCAACAAGTATACTCGAAAAAGAACTAAAAAGTAGCAGCACCACATGTAAACGAAATAATCCAATTTAAAAGGTATACAAGAAAAATTTCCAAATTCAACAGCAGAAGTGATTAAGCCGTGACTTAATTTTCTTTCTAATTACTAGAGCATTGACAAAAAAACAACAATTAACATACATCAATTTAGCAAAATGCAAAGATAACACAATTTGCAAATTATACTTGAACCAACCTCTTCCTGCTGTTCCACATATCGTTTAATCCAATCTGCTTGGGATGGTTTGTGGGAATCCAGACTCTCATTGTCCCAATCGCCCTTAACCTTAACAGAATACTGGACAGCGTCCTCATTGACCTTCGAAGATGGGTCCATTGATGGTGTCCAATCTTCCCGTGCTGATACAAGGACATTGACGGAACCTCCTGACAGAACATGCAGTGCACACTTGGTCATGCAGATGCTGTAGCCCAGACACAATATACTAAAATAATCCATGTGCTATGAGTTCATTGCTTATGTTATATTTTACCTGTACTAGCAAGTGAAGAGACCCCGCTGGAGAATTTGAAAGGAAGCTCGTTCCCAGGCAAATTCAAGCATAACCAATCAAGAGCACCCTCAAACGTGGCACTACCCTGCCCGTTTCGCAAAAAAGATAAAGAAAATCATGAACGTCTCCGCCGCACTAAATGTCAGAATTAAAAACATTGCACTGTTGCAAGGTAAGAAAAGGTTGGGCAAAAAAATCTGATAAAAAGTGTAATCTCTAAATAGACAAGCATAGTAAGCTGAGCCCTCTAAATCCTCTACATACAAGCGACCATTTCAATCTCTCCACTTTTACTTTTTGGCTTCACAATCCGATATTGTCCGTTCTTATTCTCAATGCTGATCAAAGAAAAAAATTCGGAAGCAACTGGACCATCAAGGCTCCCACAGTACACGTCTTCGCTACTAATTACAGAGAAATTGAAATAACATTTGCGAATTCACAGTAAACCTTGAGAGCGGAGAGAGCTCGTTCTATCTGATCATTCGAGAAGCCCTCGCAGGAGAGCTTCTCGTAAACGGACTTGAGGCGCTTGGCCTGTTGGGCATCGGAGAGGGAATCGTCGGCGGGAGCAGCAGACTCGGGCGATCGGCCGGAGGCGTTGTTGAGCAGGAGACGGCGGAGACGATTCTCGTTCTCCGCCGATAGCTGGAGCTTCGGACCAGAGGAGGCCAAGGGTTTGGCGGTGGCGGTGGCGGTGGCGGTGGCTGTGGCGGTGTTGGGTCTCGAGGTCTGCTTCGGTTTCTGCGGTTGCTTCTTCTTCGGAGCCATTTTCTACTGCTTTTCTTTTCCACTCCCGGAAATTGGAGGGAGAGAGGGAGCTATATAAGGTTACAGCGGCTGAAACGGCGGGGGTCATCTTTACGCGAATTGCACATTAGCCCCTACATTTTTAACCTAATTTCATTTTGCTCCATCATTTTGATTTTCTTGGCGAATTATCAATTTATCACCTGAAGGCCAACTGCCCGGCGGTAGTTTTACATGAAAATATTTTAACTTCAGTTCAATCAATTTCATGTGTTTTCGTTCATAAAAATTGACTATTGAGATGGCAAAATTAGGTAAAAGAAATATCAAATATGTCATATACATGTCGCAAGATCGAGTAGAGCCATGGATCACCATATCCGATTTAATTATAATAATAGAACGAAACAAAAAGTACAAGAATTTCGCGAACGAATTCAAATAAAAAAGACAAAATGATGTTCACATAATTCATAGAATGATTTATATCAAAATGCTTTTGTTTTAGAAGAACATTAAAAATCATAAATCTTGTCTTTCATGGTACTAATCTTTTGTCGTATAAATTTCACAAATTTCAATAGCACAAGAAACAATTTGAATTATCAGGAGCACAGTAAATATGATTTAGAATTAGAATTGCTGGTGGCATTAATCCTAAAATATATGAAAATTATACAAGTTAAATAAACAAACATGAAAATTGAGAATTAGAATTTTTTTTTATTCGTTCTTTTGGTCGAAACACCGACCAACTTCGCTTACTTGTTGTCGTGTCATTTTATGTCGACGACGTTTGATCTTCCGTTTTGCAAAGTTAAAATTGGTCCTGGAGATGCTATTTTTTGTCGTTTAAGTCCCTGTCCCACAAAAAATCATATTTGTCCCCTAATTTTTTTCCTTCATTGCCGCAGCCGAAATAACGAAGAGCAGAAAAATCGCAGACGCAAACATAGCTCCTAGAGAGAGGGTGTGTTCAATTTGGACTCCGTTTCCCCGTTCATCTTCTGTGCTGTGAGCTATTTAAACCCATCTGTGATCGAGATAACATCGATTGGGGTTTGGCGTTTGGACGTTGAATCGGGACCAAATCGGTGTTTGCTCGTTACCCGACGGAAAAAATGCAGACGGTGGTGGCGAACCGGTCCTATTGCAAGTTTCACCAAACCCCAGAACCGCCATCTTCTTCTTCGGTTACCAAGGTCTGGCCTTTGCTTCAGGTCTTGCTTTTGCTTTGAGTATATAACGTGGGGATTTTATCGCTTTCCGTTTTGGTAATGGGGTTTTTAATTCAGCAGAGTTCGAGCTTTCTTGGAGCTCATGTGTCGCTGTTGAAGGGCATTGGTCCGTTGACGCCGGCGTTGTGCCGCTTCACGCGGGTTCAGACACCTACCCCGCTGCGCAGACGAGGTGAGACGAGAAGCACTTCGTGTAGAGAGGCACGTCTATTTGTCTCGATATAGTCTACTTTATCCTGCTGCTTGGGTGTACAGCTATTTGATTACAGAAACATTGTATCCGATAGTAGCAAGAGGAATTCTGTACCATCCGATTGAACAACGGTATCTTCATGTTGTATCAATTCGTGGTTATATTGGGTTGGGTTGGTTCGAGCCGACCATCTCTATCACTTCATAAGAGTGAGAGGAGAGAGAACTTTAAGGGTTGTTTTTTTTTTTTTTTGGTAAGGATAAACTTTAAGGGTTGTTTCCTCTTGGGTAAGTGAAGAAAGACCTTCGTTAAGGTATTTCGGTTTCTTGGACATACGAGTGAGTCTGCGGGGTTTTGTTGGTTTTGACTTCAGGTGGTGTTAAATGTGCACTGTGGTTTTGACAGTAGAATGAACCAAGTGTTAGTGTCTATCAAGATGCATCAGGGAAGTATGCCTTAGTCTGCCTTATATCTTGTTGAGATACAACAAGTTTTGATTTGACTAGGGAAGTTGTTTTTGGATTGACCTCATGGTAATTCAATCAGATATCTATGAAGATCTTTTAGTTGTCTAGCGAGATAAAGGAACATGTTGAACAGTTTTGAGGGGTCTGCCACATTTCTCGATGTCTTCAAAGTGTGCCAAAATAAGGCCTACTGATAGATTTGGTGTGCAAGACATAAATTCAGAGATCTTTCTATTTGATATTCAACTGTCTTCTTCTGTGGCTCTACCAACCCAAACATATGTACAAATCAGTTATAATCTTCCTCTGGCAATCTTTGAGGGGTATCAGCTGGAAATGATAGCTACAGAGGGAACCAGCCTACTCAATTTTGAAACGAACATTCCCTAATGTGCTCCCTATTTAACCAAAGCATTGTGTTCTTGTTTCTTCATCTGGGGTACTCTTTTTTAGGGGAAAAATGTTTGTAATTACTGTGGATTTTGCTAAGTGTACCTCCATTCTTGACATGTAGTTGTGAAGGCCGTCGCTACACCCGATTCTATGGTGGAACTTCCACTGACAGCAGAGAATGTTGAGAGTGTGCTTGATGAAATCCGACCCTATCTAATTTCCGATGGGGGTAATGTTGCATTGCATGAGATCGATGGCAATATCGTGAGGTTGAAGTTACAAGGAGCATGTGGTTCTTGTCCTAGTTCTGTAATGACGATGAAGATGGGCATTGAGCGTCGTCTGATGGAGAAAATTCCCGAAATTGTTGCAGTGGAACCAATAGCAGATGAAGAAACTGGCCTTGAGATGAATGAGGAAAACATAGAGAAGGTAAGTAAGATATTGTAGCAAATATATGTTGCTTGGTATCACTAACGCTTTTTTCCTTTTCCCCTACTGTTAAGACTTTGTTTATAGGATATTTCTGCTTAAAGAATTTCTTTTTGTTAATTGCTTCAGGGTCTCTAGGTACCTCTGCTTGCTTCTTTTTTTTACAATTTGGGTTGGATACTTTTAGTAATGGGGTATTGGTATTGGATCCCTATGCTTGCAAGTAATGATTGGCTTGTCTTTTTCCTTTCCTGCTAAGCTTCATTTCTGTCCTTTTATCTGTCGCTTGTTGATGTTGAATGCTCAGCATGAGGTCCTCAACTTCATGAAACGTTCACGATCCGAGGATTAATTGCCGACCTCTCTGAGTTAAGCCTGACTACATTGACAACTAGGTCCCTGAAATTTGTTTGGATATTTTAACTAATAAAAGTTTTGATCCTTGTGCTCTCGAGTAAGGGTGTGTTTTTTTTTTTACCTTTCCTGCCAAGTTCGATCTGTCTTTCTGTTTACCCCTTTAGAGTTGAACAGTTCGCATTAGGTTCAGGTCCTCAAGTACACAGAGCTTGCAAGTTGAGGATCTATTAGTGACCTGCCCAACTGCACTGCAAATAACTAAAGTATTGAACCTCAGCCTACACAAATGCAATGTAGGAAAGACGAGTGTGCAATTCATGCACTAAAATCTAGAACTAACCCCCCCCCCCTTCCACAAAAAAAAAAGACTGTCATAGAAGGGAGTTTATCATGTCGAGATTTGCATTTAGTTAACGCACTTGTTTGCCAGAGCACTCCTGACCTTGTCTGTGCGTTTGTCTCGTATTGCTTTGACTTGAACAGGCCCCAGATGCTTAGGCAACCCCATTAAGATATCTTATGCGCATCATCTAGAAATCTGCTGGCTAACATGTTATTACTCTCGATTATTTCAGGTTCTTGAAGAGATAAGGCCATACCTTGTTGGTGCAGCAGGCGGATCACTTGAGCTAGTGACGATTGAAGAACCAATAGTTAAAGTCAGAATCACTGGTCCTGCAGCTGGGGTCATGACTGTTCGAGTTGCTGTCACGCAGAAACTACGAGAGAAAATACCAGCCATTGCAGCTGTCCAACTTCTGTAATGTCGACAGCATTGTGTAAAGAAAGGTGAAAAGCACAAGTTTTCTTGTAGAAACTGTCTTTATCATTAGAAGCACATGCAAATAATCTGTCTACATTTCAAACCTCACCTGATCAGTGCAGTCAATTGTGTACAGTTTTGGGAAGTCCTCTTATTTTGAAGCAGAGATAATTTAGTCATTGATGTAGCTTTTTCCCACCTTGAGCTGCAGCAGTGGCTGAGCTTCCGCATCCAACTTCATGATTGTATTCCAGGCTGAGCACAAGTTCAAAAGGTTGATCTATTCGGGAATTTTCTCTGGTTATAGCCTAATAATCTCACATTTATTTTCACTGCAATACTCATTGTGGAATTGATTAACGGAATTGGTAAAGTTCATGGGATTTAACAGAGTACATGAATACACATTTTACCTTGATGAGTTAACGGGAAGTACTACAACCGTAATAATATTCGATTTGATCCTTTAAGATTTTCATATTCGAGTTGAAAAGGAGATGTATCGTGATTTAGTTTACTTTTACATGCCAACATAACAATTGTGGTATGCTCAATAATAGAAAGGCTGGTCCTTGAGTTTTTCCTCTAATTTTCCCGTTTGAATCTCCATACCTTTTTTGTCGGTGTGCGATTCTTTCATTATAGTTCTTTCTTGATTGGTAATAGAGCCTAATTCGTGGGAAACTAATTGCCACACAAATTTCTAAAATTCGAAGCCTATGTCAAATTTGCTCTCGGATTTTTTAGACGAAATAAAGAATGACCGAGGAAGAGAAGCACGTTTGATTTGTCAAACCTTAGCTCAGCTCGACTTATGCCAACTCGCACGCCAGAACGAGTTATTCGAGTCAGTTGTTTGCATCCGGGTTGCAAATGGAACAAGCTTCATTGCTCCTTGCCCAATTACAAGCACGATCGACCGATTAGTGCAACAAATTGGCGACGGCAGCTTACCCAAGCCGATGGGGCCTAAAATTGTTTCATGTGGCCTTAAGGAAGACAAATAAAAGCAAGACTAATGGTGACTCCTCATTACATCCAAAAAAAATTGATGGCAACTACATCAATCTGTAGCGTCTACCGTCTATTCTTTATCTTCTGCGCCCTGAAATCCACATCGAAGATTGCATTCAATCGTACATGCATGGAGAAAACTTCACAAACCAAGATGTCAGCAGTAGCATTCTCTAACTTTCCCTCAAAATTCATAAACAAACAATTGCGAGTTACACGGGATACATTCAGTTGACCAAATACACAGCAAAATTGAGGGGAAAATTAAATCTAACCAATGATATTATGATTCTTTTCCAGATTAATGCTCAGAAGCTATTCAGCATCGGCAGAATAACAAATTAATCTGGAACTTATGAGAAAAGGCTGCTGGAGGGCCCTCCCATCACCATTGGCCATCCCCATTCTGGCTTCAATTATTCCACCATGCAGCATGACTCAGCATCAGCCTTCTAGAGCACAGCTCTGTTTAACAGTCATATTCAAGTTTGCAGAAATCAAGGGATCATTTTTCTGAAGAGTCATCTTTTAATGACAGTAAAGTCTGACCAAAGAATCAGCCCCAGCTGTGAACAACCAAGGTTGCCGTGGATGGAATTTGCAATCCATCACCCCTGCCGATAAGAAGAACAATAAATAAATAACAATATACCCAGATGTCAGTTTCTTATTGGCATTGCAAAGCTAGTTAGCTTGTTATTAGATGTGCAGACAATGACAGTGCGAGAGTAGAGGGGACCAGTCCCGGCAAAAATGTTTCGAACCATTTTGCTTATAAGATTGGAATATGGCCCTAAGGCAGGATGCGATTTCAAGTGTAACAATGGGGAAAAAATATTTTCTCCGCCTTTATAAGGTTTAAGCAAGAATCTCAGACACAAATATCAGAGCAACTTGACTAAATCTTTAATAAAAATAGAAAGGTCAGTTTTCTTTCAATCTGCTTCCACTATGCTGATGTCAAGGAAACCTGATGCACCATCCACGTTTATCCGAACTTTGATCTGCTGCCAAGAAGTATATTGGACAGGGAGTCTGCATAAGTTTCAGGTGGCCCCAGGCTCTAGCCTCACATTAATTATGGAAGGCTCAAGATTTTGTCAACAAAGGAACAAATTAATGGTGATATCTAAAAATCTTATGACCAGAGCTGCTTTAAGACTTTGCCAACTAAGGAAGAAACTCTTGCATTGCACTGAGCTGAGTGACAAACAGCAGACCTCTTAGTGGCCCCAAACTAATTTATAGAAACTCACTCATCCTCGACTTGATATCCTCCCTAACAAACCACACCCACAACCCCACCCCCGCCCCCCCTTTTAGTTTTTTTCAGGGATAGGTATTCCTCCTCAATGTTAATATAGATTTATTTTTCATTGCAAATAGCACTTAAGCATATCAAATCAGAATTCAAAAAGAGAACAAACGCTTACCTCTTCCATTTGAGCTTACATGCCCTCGGAGAATTTCCAACGGAACAATGAGAGGGTTCTGGTTGAAATCAGAATAAACCATGCCATGGAACACATAGGCTGTGCAATCATCAGAACACGATGCAAAAAGGGGGTATGAACGATGGAAGGCCACATTTGTAATGTCCTTCGAATGACACCTGGCAATCAGAATTAACAAGTAACAAGCTGAAATCTGCCAAAACTATATACATGCAAACAATAAAATTATCTACCCAGAAAAGGCAACCGTGTAACTACAAACAATGAACTCAGTTTGATAAGCTACCCTTCCCCAAAACAAAAATTCATCCAATTCCCATAACTTTTGCCTTGTCACAAAGATGATAGCAAACTTACTGGAGTGTTTTGTAAGGTTGAGATGAAAGGTCCATATCAAACCAACAAAGCTTTCCCTCTCTGCTTCCAACAATTACATTATCCCCTGCAAGGAAAGACAACTAAGAAATATGGGGATCCAGAAATCAACAAGAAGAGAACAGGAAAATCGGATTTTTTATCATACCTTGAGGATGAATCGCAATTGAGGAAACTTCACGAAGTCCAGTCTCAAGCTTTTTGATGAGCTTGTTCTTCAAGAGATCATACACGCGAATATTCTTCTTAGTTGAAATAAAGAAGATGGAGCGAGAAGGATGAAATACTGATGAAACTGGAAGACCATGCAACTTGAATGGGATCTTCATAGTAATCTTCTTTGACAACTGATGTATTAAGATTGCTCTTGATTCACGTAAGGAAAGTTAAAGGACACTTTTTAGAAAAAGTGACTAAACCTACTGCAAATTTAAAAAGTGACTATCACACATTCCACAAATTATGGAGATCTCAAACCAAAAAATGCAAAGAAGCAAATAAAGTTCTTATCTATTTTGGGAAGTCAACTGGCAAACAATTCGCCTAGGACAATAATAAAAGAAGACGGAAGCTCATGGCCAAAAGATGCTTCTACCAAAATAAAAGGAAGGAAAGATGACAAGTAAACTACAACATTAAACATACACAGGTCTCCCAACAACAGTCTCATTTGTGTCAAAGGCTTAAAGAGCAAGGATTCTGAGTGTGGCAATGTGATTAGATCTCTTGTGACAAGAACAAGTTGGGGTTCATCATTTCCTATTACCATTTGTTGGCTGGTATAGAGAGAGAGAGAAAAAGGAGAGAAGAGTCATCATCATCTCTAAGATTACTCAAAGCTGATTCAAAACTTAAGACTTTTAGTCAACATCAACATCACCTTTATCCCAAACTAGTTGGGGTACGCAGTCGATGAAACCAAAAATAAATGAACTAAAAGCAAAATCGATTGAGCAAAAGAAATTATATAAATATATATAATAAATAAAATTTTATTTTATTTTAAAAAGGGGAAAAAATGACTAAAAAGGAAAACCAGGAACATAGGAATTTTGCCCCACCACAATGCTAATAGCTTTCAAAACTTAAAAGACTTTTAGTATTGCACACAATTACTCATGGATGCAAATACTCTGATTGACATTGAATCTTGTCTTACAAACAACGCCTATTTTGCCTACATACCTTCTATGAAAAAGTTTACCTACTAGTACAACAACAGACGTTCTGGATTTTTTCATGTAAGCCACACTATTAGTGCTACATATATATCTTAATGCTGTGAATATTCACTTCTCTTCGAATTATGTATTCAGCTACCCCTCAAGGAGATGCATTGTCATAAAGAACTCAAGCATTAAAGAGCAAGGATATCTGCAGGTGTCACTGTGGATAAATAGTCTCCTCTGCGATGCCATTCAACTGAGGTCACAGTCTGCACAAACCCAAGAAACCAGCACCTATGACTTTAGTGAAAACACCTTCATAACAATTACTTGGGCACAAAATATCAATATCAACACCACCTTTATCCCAAACTACTTGGGCACAAAATAATTTGAATAAATTCTAAAAAGGTACCTTCAAATGTCTTAGTATGACTGCCTCATGCTTGTGCCTATCATCTTGAAGCCAGCTAACCAAGGGCTGCTCATCTATGCACAGACAGATATCCGACAAAGTTAAAATCAACTTCAAATCAAACTTCAAACAAATCTGACGTAGGAAGATGAGTTCCAAAATAATGACCCCAAATTGTTCGAGAACCAGAAGATATTGACAATGAATGATATCTCAAAAGGATCACCAATGGCGTTTATTAAGCATTTATTGCATCACATGATTCCAAAGAAAATGACTGCTAATATTCAAACCATATTAAGTAGAATATCTGTCTCCACAGGAGAGTATGTATTTACACACTATTAAATGCTACTTCAAGTTAAAGGTAGAAAACCTCTAAACAACGAACAATCCAAGTAGGAAACGTCTAGACACAAAAAATAAGAAAAAGAAACTTGCTGAATTCGCACAAATCCTCATAACTATCTACTAACTATTCTGAAAAGAAAAGAGATATTTACTACAGGACACCAAGAGGATAAAACTACTCGCTCAATGAGGAGAAGAATCCCAATCCAATGAGAACTCCTCATTGAATTGTGAAATCGTGCTAAGCTCTATCTTCACCGAGTCAAAATATCAGGAAACTTCTCTGAACTTCAGAGTTGCATAAAATGGTAACAAACCTACCACAGTCACCTGCTGTCCCCGATATTTCAACCTGGAGAAGTTCCTTAATCTTCTCCTGATCTTCTTCATTACCCAGTCCTGTGTTAAGAAGTAGCACATCTTGGCCCCTGCAGAGACAAACAAGGCAAAAAAAAACATCAACGTAAACATGTGAAGCCAGGACAAGGATAGGAGATTAAACACCAAATTGCTGGAACTCACGCAGCAATTGCCAAAATTGGAAGCTCAGATAATGGATTCCAGGATACACACAGGACCGGTTCACCTATAGTACACACCCCACGACATCTGCCAGTTTCAACCTCCCAAATGCGAACAGTTCCATCAGCAGAACCTTTATTTGCCACAATAGAAGACAAGATGGTGAGTCTAAAAGTCATGCAATTCAAAGTAAGAACAAATATGTTAGATGACACGTACCTGAAGCAATCCACTGCCCTGAAGCTTCAGTAGAAATTGACACAACAGCATCCTCATGACCTCTGTACTCAAGATAACATGTCACTGGGTAAGGCTTAAGATCCTTCCGGCTAGGTAACTTGGGCTTCAAAGACTCGGGGTCAATGTTAAGCTGAGGCATTACATTGCAAAAATCAATTCATTGATGAATTTTGAATTGAAGTCAATACTTGCTAGTAAGTACATAATTACACTCAAAGACAGCATTGGTCTCCTCTCGTATCATCCAAAACCTGCCATATCAACTAACCCGTTTTTTCCAGGCTCTATATGACATGTAGAGATCCATGCATCGCTCAAAAGAGTCATTAACAGCATTCTCATAAGCCGGCACACTTTTGAGAGATGTGTACCTAGATAGAAACAGAAATAAATATAAAATCAGGAAGCAAGACAAAAAGAAGACCAGTCGAGAAAACGGGAAATATCGCATTTACCTTCTAGGAATGAATTTAGGGCGATCTTCCTCATACATAAGCTGGTAGGAATTTATCTCCTCCTGTGTGGGTATATATTCCAAAGAAGGATTATAAGATTCTTCATGCCCTGGCAAAGAGGAGAGAAGAAAGGGGTATTTGTCATCGAAACTCATAAAAAAAAAAATGGATTGACTATTAGTGAACTGTAGAAGACAAATCACCTGGTAATTTGGGTTTTGGTGCAGGGATGTAGGCTAGATGACCAGCCCTGTCTTTTGAGTTGGGATCATCACCCCACAGGTTATAGAGACGTGGCTCTTCTTTTGGCTTGTCCAACTTAATTAATCCCTCCCGAATTGCCCTAACATACTTTGCAACCTGCATATGTTTGGAGACCAATATGAGCCATGTTCACATGATAACAATGATATTCCGATGCAAAACGCAATGCATATATCAGCAAACATTGGTCCTAAGGTGAATTGCAAAGTAGAAAGAGTATAGGCAGGTTATTGAGTGCTTCAGTTTCCCACCACAGTGGTATATATCCAGGGCTTCCCCAGTATAGCTTAAAGACACTTAATTGAACAGTCAACAAAATATCAAGAGAGAAAAAGGCAATAGTGCACTGGATAACAGAAAATTGAGTATCTGAAATGGATCTCAGCTATTAGGAATAGTAAGCAGCAATTGATAAGCATGGTTCAAAGCCAACCACAACAAGAATAGAAGCTATCAGGATCAAGACCCCAGTAAAGAATCTTAAATGTGTTTAAGGAATACTGACTTCTTCCCATATGTCATTCAAATAAGGAAATGCTGAAAAGACTGACCTTTTTGGCCTCCCACTTCGAAGGAATGAAACGTCTCTTTGGTTCTGGGGCATTTGATAGTGGATGTTGTGCATCATCCCATTTGAAAAAGTCAACATAATCCTGCATTTTAGAAAGAAAAAAGTCACATTGAAGCCCCTACAATAAGTAAACAAAACTTTATAGCACAATGATGACAAGTGGCACAAACCGGATATGGATCAAATCCAGCATGAGGTGCTTTTCCTTTGAGCAGTCTACGAATAAGTCTTGTTTCATCTTTGGTCAGCTCCACCACCTCATCATTGTACTCATCATGTATCTTGCGCCTGAATAGAAATCAAATAAAAAACGCATAAAATTCTATCTAAACCAATTAATCAAAGTAACGGATAAGAGCAAACTTTTTCAACTTTCTTCAAAGAAATTCTAAGCAAGCTCTCAACTCAGATTAAGCACCGATTGGATAAAAGGCAACTGGCAATGCAGCAAAACTGACAAATCAAGGCTAAAAAATGATAAGACAATCAGGGGAAGCAATCTTCCATAGGTTGAACTTTATTAACAAAAGCATCTGATGATGACAAATATTAATCTGTTGGCTTTTTAGAAAATTTAAAAGACTGAACAAAGTAACCAACAAGGAAATAAAAATATTGCTCAACTAAACATTGTAAGAAGAAGGGTGAGAAAATTGGAACAAAATACTAGACCTTGCAAAAAAACAAATAGTCAACTAGAACAATGTCAAAGTGAGGATAACAATCCCCCATCTCCTTGATCTTTGGATAGGGACTTCATACTCTGATAAATTGCTAAATTAAAGGGTGTGACAGACCATGAGTTTGAAGCATATGGTACTTCCAATGTTATCCCATGAGGACCTCAATAGAGAGAAACCATTGAAAGGACAGTTGAACTCACCAATTTTTTGAGTCATCAGCACTAGCAAGAAAAGCATCCAATTTATCTTGCCTTTCTTTCTTTTTTATCTTCTTCCCCTTTACGTCGTAACCAATATGTTCTTCATCCTTATACCACTCAAGGGGAACATCACCAATTGTATTCCGTGAAGGAACCTGTAAATTACACAAGTGTCAATCAATCATAGGTGAGCATCATACGATTCCAAATATGCTCCCAGTCTACAGAAGTAAGCAGACCTCGTCTTCGGATGAATCACTCTCTTCAGCACTTCGATCCGATTCAGAGATTTCACTTTCACCATCATCAATTTGGGCACGATCATTGCTCAATTTACCATTATTTTTTGTTTTAACAAAGCCCTGCCACAAATGCCCAGCAACAGCATTAAGTTCCGGTTTAGGGCAGAAGATCACAATACAAACAAGTTCATCATGGCAGAGCAGACACAACAAAGACTAATGGTAGCACAAGAAATGACATATTACAAGTTCTAACCATAACTCTAGTATTGCATTCAATTGACTTCCTATCAGGTGTTCTCTTTCAGAATCTTCTTTCCGTCTAATTACTATGGAATTCTACTCGAGCTTCAAAGGTGACGTTCCTCGTAGTAGTCCTTTTATGCCTCAGACTCAGAACCAACACTAAATGTACTAATAAGTTCGCTCTTCTCACTAAGAAGCAGAGATATATGAAAGTGAAGAAACAAAGAAGGCAATTACCATGTACCTTGTGCTCTTGTGAGTCACTTTCTCCGGATTCTGTCTCCTCCGACAACTCAAATTCCTCGGAATTTCCATCTTCAGATTCATCCTAGAATCACGACACCAGAGAAACGTCAGTAAGCCCGCCTCCCCCGGGGAAACACATGCCAGTGGCATACAAGCATGCACAAATTGGAGCTACACAAGAACAGGAGAGCATGCAACAGACACCTGATCAGAACCGGAACTAGTAGCGCCCTCTTCCCCAGACTCTACGTCCTCTTCCCCCCATACGTAATCTTCTGAATCTCCATCGTCAGAGTAATCCTACGACAGAACGCATCAGTCTCAACAAGACCGACAGAAGAACGCAAAAGCAAAACAAAAGGCAAAAAAAAAAACCTCGCAATCAGAGCCGGAATCGACAGGCGAACCTCCGCCGTCCAGAGCCTCCGGATAGGACCAAACTCGCGGTGCTTCTGCCTTCACCGTTTCGGCCTCCTCAATGCCCTTCGACCTGTCAGCCTGCTTCTCCTTTTTCATCTTCTCTTTCAAAGCTCCCGTCGCTGCTTTGCTAAAGAAAAGTCCGCCACTGGGGAAGCAGGAGGTGCCTCAACAGTTCGCACTAGGGTTTAAAGCCGGAGGAGCAAGAGAGCGGCTCTGCGTCCCGCGCCTAATACCGTTTTCCAGTATTAAAAAAAAAAAAAACATAAAACGTACAACGTTAAAAAAAATTGTAATTTAAGACTATTATTAGTTACTACAGCCAAATGCAAAAAAAAAATGAAAAAAATGAAAATATTGCCTTTAAAAAAGAGAGAGAGAGGCGAAACCTGACAATTACGTTCTTACGTAGCAACAAAACATCACCAAACATGATATCCTGACAACCATGGCAGTAAACCTCTAGATGGCATACCTAACCCAAGATTATTACAAGTATTTTTGGACTAAATGAAAATTGCGTATGTAAATCAAACAAAAATTATCCTCTTTTCAAATGACCCAAAAAGATGGATGAACTTTCATAACAACAAAAATACAAATCATTAAGTCTTTTAACCATGCAAATCAGAAGTTACTCAAAATCGTCGATTCAGAATAAAGATAATAGCATAAATGATTCATGAAATTTAGTTTAATATGTGATACGATCTATGAATTTTTAATTTATTTAATGTGATCCCCGAACTTTTGTCTAATAGACGATGTCATCTCTACATTTTAACTTGCTGAATGTAGACTTTGAATTATCAATAAAACTTTAAGGGAAAATTTTAAAAAAGGGCCTAAAGTCGTCTTATTTTTTTTCAAATAAGAGTCTAACTGAATCTTGTTTCAAATAAGAGTTTAAAGTGACATGATATATTTGAAATAAGAGACTAAAGTAGTCATAGAATTTTAAAAGGGCCTGACCTAAAGGGCATTTCCATCATTTCTCATTTTGATTTTTTGTTTATTTTTTCCTTTTTCTGATTTTTAAATAATAATAAATAAATAAAAAGAGCAACCACAAGAGGGAGGGCTCAATTGTAGCAATTGGCCCACCGCTGCTAGTGGATCAGCGGGTGGGCAGTAGGCCCTCGCCAAATCGGGAGAGGGTCGGGCCCTCTCCCGAATCTAGGCAAGGCCTGGTGACCTCCGCCCAAGTCTGGGTAGGGATCGACGGCCCCGCCTCAGGACCTAATGGGGGTCGGCGGCCTTTACCTTTACCAAGGTGGGTGTTGCCGCCTTTCCCTTGGTCAGGGCGGGGGCCGGCAACCCTCGCCCAGATCCAAGAGACGGCCCGGCCCTCTCCCTTCGCCTCCGGTTAACAGGGTCACCGACCCTCGCCGAGGCTCCAGTTACCATGTCGCCCTTCGCCTGAGTCGGGAGGCTACCCCTCTCACCTCTATTAGTTAATTTTTTTAGGGGTTAAATTTTAAAGAAAAAAATATAAAAAAGATTGAAATGCCTTTGAAATCATGATCTTTTTTGAAATTTCGTGGCCACTTCAGAATATTATTTGAAACAACGTTCACTTCAAGCTATTCTTTGAGAAAATGAGGAAACTTCAGTCCTTTATTTGAAACAATGTTCACTCGGGGCCTTTATTTGAAAAAATGAAAGGACTTGGAGCCCTTTTTAAAATTTTCCCAAACTTTAATTTAGTCCCTACATCACATGAAATATATCTAAAATTTTAAGAATTATACTAAACAAATGAAATATTCAGGACTACAGGTGCATTGGACCAAAGTTCAGCGACAAATCAACCAAATAAAAGGTTTAAGGACGACATTGCTTATTGAATCAAGGTTCAAGATTATTTGTGTCATTCTCCCTTTAAAATACTAATTTTTTATTTGATTTTCATGCTGCTCTATTTTTTTTTTCTACTTTCTGGTGGAAATATACGGATGTCGATTAAGAAAATTTCAAACGAGCCTCATCATGAAAAAGGAGACATGCTCACTTTGCTGACGTGTATATTGTGACATTTTAATGCCATTGGTCATGTTGGATCTCACATTAGTTTGAATGAACGAAAGATTCAAATGCGGTTATTTTTCTCACTTAAATTAAGGTCAATATTTTTTGGCGGAGAGAAACAAATAATATATTTATCAGGAGCACTCGGCCCATTACCACTTGGGATAGCCCATGCACAGCATGGACGACTTTGTTGGGCCGCTAAAGCCCACGGACACAATTCTCTACCTTCAAATTGGGTGATTTAGCCTCCTCAAACTCTTTTGGACCTTTTGTGTACATTTAATGGGCTCCTTCGTTTTTCCTAGTTGAATGAAATGGAGTCTCATTCCCACCAAAGATAAAATAAAGTAAAATAAAATAAAAATGACTGACTTGGTGATCCGCACGTGAGATCCGAATCACCTGACATTGGAATTTTCGTGATATGCTTACCATTACTCAAATCAAGACCGTTCAAATGAAAATGGATGGCCAAGAATAGGCCACGTCATTTGTTGAGGGGAAGGGGAAAAAATTAAGAGGGAATTTTTTTGGGGTTTGACAAATTTTGAATCACAACCCTCTCTCAAATCATACCGTCCATTTTCATTTGGAAGGTTTGATTTGAGTAATGATAAGAGTGTCATGAAAACCCTAATATCACGTGATCCCAAATCCCAGGGACGCGTTGCATGGGATTGACATTTGACACTCGCTAATCGCATCTATGAATCACATAATTAGCAAAATACACTTTAGATTTCAAAAATATATATACTTTTAACATCTTGTGAGTTTGTCGAATTAATTTTTTTTCTAAAGTTTTCTCATATATGCATTTAACATCTTGTGAGTTTGTCGAATTTTTTTTTTTACGTTTTTTTTTTTTAGTTTTCTAATAAGCCACGATACTAAATTTCCTCGATAGATGCACCAACCGAGGCATACATTAGGGTGAAGTGAATGCATCCGAAATAGATTTGAACGGATTGTCATGGAGAAAAGGTGCAAGGGGGGGCGATCCTCATGGTTGATCCTTCCGAGGAATGCTGTTTAGAGTTGGTCTATCGATGTATGATTGTGCTCCGAACATCGTTGCAGTGGTAAAGGCCGACATCAAGCAAAATGGATGGATGTGAAAACGTTTTCATTTGCGACGCCATCCGTCCCTTATCTACTGAGGTCAGTACAGTTCGATCCTCGAATTTTCCTTCCAAGTCCCCAGCTCGTCCAACTTGGCGTGGGGGTATTAGCAGCGCTACCAATAAGGCTGACCGACGCGCTCGTGATTTCGACTTGTGTAGGTATTAGCAGCAGCTGTGTATCTTCCAAAACGCGTCGCGGAATATCATCATCCAAGCCGATTGTCATCAATGATATGTCACTTACAGATTATGTAGGAAAATAAACTTTAGGACGTTCCCACACTTCCTTAGATTCTAAAGCCGATCGCTACAAACGAAACAAAGGGGGGAAAAGAAGTCACAAATCTGAAGCAACAGATATGGCAAAGGTACCAACATAACCAAGACAGAACATTCCTGATAGATTTTACCCCCTCCTCTATCTTCTCCAGAAGCCGGTTCTCCAATTCAGGCACCTCTAGCCAATCTGAACACTGGCTACTGAGAACTAAAGCCCGAGTTCGGACAGAAGCTGCTGCCATCTGGGAGACCCTTCATCCAAAATGTAAGTCAATGGATATACTAGAACTTCACTTCCGCCGATCTGCACAATAAAAGTTCCAATATATTCAAAAGGCACTCCGGAGAGTTATCAAGCTATGATTCACAAAAATTAACAGCTGTCTTCACTTCATATTAGGATGTGACCAGTGGGGAAACAAAAATCATTGCATAAAGCGGCTGTGCATAGGCTATTTCCAAAATTAGGACTTACTGCTCTCAACTGCCGCACAGAACTATTGAGCGCCTTTTTAGGAACACAAATGGCTATTGCGTAGCAGTCCGCAACCACTTCTCCATCACGTATGCAAAAGACTTGACTTATCGTAGGTCCCTGTTAGATACGAGAATATCAGTAACTCCGGACAGTGAGAATGAGATGAGTGCAGTTTAAACTTCAAATTGAGATGGGGCTCAATTTGGAGTGCAAGAAGAAGGGGCTCACTGCATACATGCAAACCAGAGAGTGATGGTTGACCGAGTACTAGCTTAGCGACTTCCTCCGCACTACTCCCTCTCATATTTGCTGTTACCTGTAACAAGAATTAATAACGATTATGAATCATTCAGTTTGAGTCTCGGATAAAGGAGTCAATCACAAGTATGTATCTGCAGTATCTGAATTATGTATATTCTAAAGGCTTTGTATCGCACTTACAGAATTTTCCATAATATATCTCCTGAATTTTTATTGCAGCAATTTCCTACTTAGTTATTTAAAGAAAAGGTTGAACAAGTCATACTTGACTATGAGATATGGTACACCATGTCATATCCGATTGATGCTGCTAATTGGACACCACAGAAAACTTGCACCAACATAAGACACCCAGTTAAATTTTGTTTTTTGATATCTTTTTAACGCAGCTCAGAAACATAGTAATGAGTGAAAGGGGGGTGGCAACAGCAGGTACAGATTAATAGCAGTAAACTCTAATGGGAAGTATGTTCAGATGCTGGACAGGAAGTTCGTCATATGTACAATAATCTACGCACCATTAACTGGTCAACTGCCTTAAGATGTGCCTCCAATCTTTCAAGAATCTCACGGGTTGTGTCACGAACACCTTCCCGTTGGACTAGTGACTTCCTGCTTGCCACAAGAACAGCCTGAAGGGTATTCAGCCCTAGGGTAAGAGTAGTTGGAAAAAGACAATGAAAAATTATTGCGAGCTTGCCAATGCGAACATGTTACCCACCTGGCTTTCCAACACTTTCCCACCTTCAATTTCTTTTAAGTTATTTTCCCTTTGTGTTTTCCCACTACTTACAAGGTCCAAAATAACATCAGCAGTCCCCATCTAGATTACCAAAGAAAGAAAAGAAAGAAAGTCAATTGGAGATCATGCAGACACAGCATCAATACTATACTGCCAATGCAATCAATTAGCATCGGATCAGTTAAATCCTTGACCTCCCCTCATGGAGATGCCATTGCAGATACCGGGGTGACCCATGCCAAGATATAATGGCAATCATACATATTTTTCTATTCACCTAAACTGCAGCTTCTAAACAAATGTATGAACTGAACGACAGGTGATATACTCATGAACTTGCTTTCCCAATAGCTTAATGTGTGGGGGTATAAATGTACTTCAAATTCTTCTTAACAAAGGATGAAGCAAATATCATTCAAAAGAGAAAAAACAACACGCAATTCATCAATTAATCACACAACAAATCATATCACAAAGTGAATAGCCACAAGATCTATAGGCAAGGACAGATAGATCCAACCATTGCATCATCGAAGGAAACATCAAAAGATTCAAGTGCATTTTTTTTTTAAGGATCCTGCTGCTAAAACTATGGTGGCTTGATGTAGTCTCAAATATGCAATCTCCAGGACAGGGAATATACACACATCGTCCCATAATATGGATAGGAAAAGGTCTCCCATAGGCACAATGTACCGAAATTTAGCATAGGAAAATCTTAGTCTGTCCTTCCTTTAGCTGCATCCACCCGTCAAGAAAGAGATGGTCATTTCAACTCCCTTCTTTTCCTTGTTTCCTCTCTTCAGCAGGAAATATCTCTCTGCCTTCCTTGTTTAATAAAGATTCTCATGTAACTAGATTCCCAGACACCATTTTTAATCTCCTAAATGGGGTGCATTTAGGAGTGACATAAAGGGCCGCACTCCATACACCAACCTAAAAAGTAAAGGAAACAAGGTATTTGACCATAATGTAAAAGATGTGGTAAAAAGTTGACCCCTAAAACAGCATGAAAAGAATAACACAACCCTGCCATACCAAGCAAAAATATTTGTATTCACCAATTTTTACTTTCAGTACAGATCTTATACTCGTCTATGTGGAAAAAGAGAAGGGACTCGAATCCAGAGTCACAAGACTCTCAAAGCATTTCATCATCTTTTGTTTTCAAAATTAATATTCAAATGGTCTGAACCTCTTTCAACCTGGAAAATTAAATGGTCTTAACTTCTAGATTTTAAAAATTCTAGTTGAGCACATAAGATTGGTCCCTCCTTGACCTAACTCCACCAGAATACGGGTTCCCCAACCCCTTCTGCTGAGTCCCTTAAGAGACACTTCATTGTTAGTTTAAAGACAACATGCGCTTAATATAGAAAAAATCATCATGACAACCATCTGCCAATATGGGTAATGAGTTAGTAAGCTACCAAAATATCAAATAAGTGAAAGAAATTTGTATTTTTACCGCAGGAAAGGCCTCCAATGCTCCTTCACCAGTCAAAAACCTCACATGCTTCAGTCCATTTTCTTTCATGAACTTAGGCCCCAGCTATAATGACACAAGAAAGAAACTTAAGCTGAAGCAGTTGAGAAAGGGCAATCGCTCTGGCACCCCATAATGAAATTTGCTATTGAAGGTGAAGAAATGGCACAATAAGCAATCACCGATTTGATCTTCTCAAAGATCCCATAGTTGGGAATCTAATAGAAGATCGAAAGAACATATCAACGCAAAAAATTTCCATAGCAATGAACGGACTGGAAAAAATTCCATCAGTATATCAAAATCCGGAGCATAAACTTTCTTACCGCGAGAGACAAGTGACAATCTCCAAAACCAAGAGCTTCGTGAACAATAATAAGATCTTTATTACCCTGGATGAAAGGACCATGAGCTCTTTTAGGAGAGTCTACTATATCAAGTTAGTGTTGCAAAATCAGCATTCCACACGATGTTGAAACGCTTGACGGCAACACAAAAACACCACAAAAAAAATCAGAAAAATCTCTGATATATGAAATTGAAGCAATCAGGAAACTTTTGTCTCTGTCCAGCATTCGTCACATGGTGACCACTAAATCATCATTGTAGGATTCCAAGTCATGATTTCCTATCATCCGAACAAACACAACAAATATGAACACTCTAACCACCTAAAGACTTCAAAGGTACATACTGAAACTCGACATCATCTAGCAATTCCGCTAGTCCAAGCCATTCTTCTAAATTGTTTACATGCAAAAGAGTAACAACCGAAATAGATTCATAAAACAAGTACTATGTTACGTTACTAAAGATATAGGGTTGTCGAGAGTATTTGGCCGATGAGCGCTTATTTGTCTATATTTTTTATTATTTTATGAATAGCAGCAATAAGGGCCATATTGTAATTTTTGGCCTTTTGGCTTTATTATAAATAGATAGCTTGGGGTCACATTGACCCAATCAAGCATTCAGTTCAGTTTTTTCTCTCGATATGGTATCAGAGCAAGGGCTGAACTGAAACCCTAACCCTAATTTCTTCTACCCCAATAGGTCTTCCCTCTCTCTCTCTTCTCTCGCCCCATCGCAGTTCCTTCTCACCTTCTTCTTTGCTCTCTTTCACAGCATAGGGCGACACTAATGAGGTGATTCTTTGAATCTAGTGTCTGTCCTAAATCTCACCTCTATGAGATAAATCAAAGCTTCTTTACAGTTTGCGATAGGTGGTTCAACCCTTTTTGCGATTTCTTTTAACATAAATAAGATTATTATGGTGTAAGAACAATTTATAGTCAAATATAATGATAGGTGTCTGGTTTCTGTAATATAGAGACAGAGAACTCCTTATAGAAATTTCACGACTTGTTTTCTTCCTCTCTTCTTCTCCCTCTTGCTTCTTCTCTCTTGGCTATTTACTGCAAATTCTCTAATCAGCTTTGTGATGCACAACAAACTCAAGCAAGGTAAATATGTGATCCACCATTGTAATCCATTCAGATAAGATCTGTGACCCAGCTTCTCTACTGCATATTTGAACTAATAGTTACTAATCTACAAAATTGCAGATTATCTATATGCCAAGTCATTTTTCAAGGACCAAATTCTGATAATAAAACAAGCATGGTAAGGATGACATACTATTGAGGCTACAACTGAACTTTGACAAAGCCCCCACGCCTCTTTCACATATCAAGGAGGGCCCACACCGTCTAAAGACAGCAGGAAAACTAGGATCTTCTGTCAAATGCTCATAGGGAGACTCCAAGTTGGACAATTCAGATAACTATTGTAATCAGCACGAAGCATTTTAAATTGAAGTGGGGAAACCGTGCAATAAATTGTTTTCACAGCTTCAGAGTATAAATCTTTGAATGCGGACGAACAATAATAAGAATGATGAGTAAAATATCCAACCCATGATCAAACATACAGCATATAACATGTTCTGTTTACCTGTCCATATTCACTAACTGTGTCTAAACCAACTATTCCAATGTCTAGATGTCCAGATAGCAATGCTCTTACAATGTCCTTTGGTCGCTGAAGCCAGACTTGCAAATTAGAGAGCTGCAAAATAAGTTAGCCACCAAATCAATTAAGAAGAGTGCCATGGAGATTCTCTTGGTTACTTTAATTACTTTTTCATGGAGATTTTTCCATGTTATATGAGTAAGAATAAAACTATATCTAAGAATAGAGAAGCGCTTGTCTAGTCATCACCATAGAAGTACTCTAAGGCGCAGACCTTTTCAACCCCAACATTTGAGTGACTAGAGTGTTTCTTCTCCTTGTATCTCGCAAAGATAGTTTCAGCATTACGCTTTGGGTTCAAACCATTGGCAATTTGGTGAAGATTACACGCTATCTTAATTAGCATACAGGTCCTTTTATTCTACATTAATGATTTTGCAAAGGGTCAGCACTTCTTGGTTCCCTGTCCACATCTCAGATATGATGACTTCAAAAAATGTCTCTTGCTAACCTATCTCTAGTAATTCTTGAAATCGAAAGTGAGGACTAAGTGAATTACAATAAACGATTTCAAAATGTCATAACACTACATGTCTATACCAAAATAAGGCACAAATTTCCATGAAATTTCCATACCTGTGGAATTTCTGTAACATACTGTCGAGGATTAAGCTGCTTGACTGACAATTGGCAACCCTTCAGGAACAAAGTGGAAGAGGGTTAGTATGCAGGGAAAAACAAACAAACAAACAAGCCAGAAGTTTCCTAGAGCGGCATCTAAGATATTTAAGCCATTCACCGTCAAATTCAATTCCGATAACACTATGTATATAGCACATCTATATTCACTCAATTTTCTACCAAAACCGCAACGCGTCATACCTTGAGGAGGTCAAGAGCGCCATCAGCCATGCGCCCTTTGCTTGGCAAACCGAGCCGGATCTCTCTCCGCTCGCTGTCCAGTCTGCCATTGGAGACTGCAACTGCGACTGCGGACTGCAAAGACCCAGAGCGGCAGACGACCCTCGGGGACGTGAAGCGCTCCATGGAGACGCTAGTGGATGTGCGGGGGCAGAAGGTAGGGAGAGAAGGCGTGGGCGAGAGAAGCTGCTGTAAACCACAAGATGGCAAGACGAGCTGCTGCCTACCACGGGGTGGCAAGGCCATTGACATTGAAGCAATACCATTGGGACGGCGAGTGAAGCTCTGAGAGCTGGCAGCTTCAGAGAATGATTGAGAGAGAGAGAGAGAGAGAGAGAGTAAAAAAGGGTGGGAGTTTGTACGTGTGGAAGCTGAGAAATGTCAACTTTTTTTCCAGTAACAGCACTACAAAATGATTAAGTTCCTCAGAGTAGAACAGACAGAACAAAGACCTTCTCTGTTTCACAATGGAAGGACAAGAAATGACGTATTACAGGTTCTACCCATAACTCTAGTATTGTATCCAATTGACTTCCCGTCAGATTTTCTTTCCTTCTAACTATTATGGAATTCTACCTGAGCTTCTTCAAAGCAGAGTTGACTGATGTCGCCTCTTCTTACTAAGAAAAGAGTAACTCATAGTGAAGAAACAAAAAAGTTGATTAGCATATGTACCTTTCTGTTCTTGCGAGTATCCTTCACCGGAATCTGACAGCTCGAATTCCTGGGAATTTTCATCTTCAGATTCATCCTGTAATCACAACACCAAGAAAACGTGATTAAAGCTACCCTCGAGGAAAAAAATGAGCCAGCGGCAACAAAAACAAAAGAGCATGCAACAAATATCTGATCAGAATCAACTTACCCAAAAAAAAAGTACCTCATCAGAATCAAATATAGTAGCATCCCCATCTCCCTGATCAGAATCGAATCTAGTAGCACCCCCTTCTCCAGACTCCACCTCCTCTTCCCAAGATCCATAATCTTCAGAGTTTCCATCTTCAGAGTGATCCTGCCACACACACACACACACAACGCATCAACCTGCGAATTGGACACAGACAAGACCGACAGAGGAACGCAAAAGCAAAACCAAAGGAAAAAGAAGGAAAAAAAAAAACTCATAATCAGAGCCGGAATCAACAAGCGGATATCTGCTGTCCAGAGCCTCCGGCTCGGACCGAGCTCGCGCTGCTTCTTCGTACACTTTCTCCTCCTCCCTCTGCTTCGAGCTGCAAGCCTCCTTCTCCTTCTTCAAGTTCACTTCCCTATCGGCCACTCCCATCGCTGCTTTCCGAAAAGAAATGGTAGAGAGCTGGGAAGAAGAAGCGAAGGGACGAAGAGGCGCCCACGGACAGGCAAGATTTTAGGACAGGTTTAAGAGGAAGAAGAACGAGAAACCGCGGCTCTACGTCCGCGGCCAATACCGCTTTGCATTGGCATTAAAAAAAATCACAAAAAATAGAAATTACTAAAATAGAAATAATTTCGTGATTTTGGACTACAACAGGAGACAAACTCAAACTATTTTCAAGCGACGCAAAAAATAATAATATTCATACTTACCCAAAAAAAATAATAATAATAGTATTCATAATAAAATTTTGAGATTGAAATTGCAAGAAATCGCCAATTCGAAATTTTGAATTTTTATTTGATTTTCATAATTTTCATATTTTTTTCTCTCTCTTTTCTTACTTCAGTATGTTAGTCATTGATTCAATTATAATAATAAAAAATAAGGCTATTTTATTAGTGAAAAAGGCAACATTTTGCCGCACTGGTATGTCTAGTACGATTTATTAGCGTCATGGGATCATGTTAAATCTTTGGAAAAGATTGGAATTCATTTCTACGTGTAATTCATTACTTTTAAGATCCTGGGCGTAATGGCTGGTAGATCGCTTGTGGAAGAGAAGCCCTCGAGCGATGGTATTCAAATGAGAATCCATCCCAATGGTTCTTTTTGGAGCTAGCTTAAAAAAAAAAAAAAGGATATCTGAAAAAGATTTATAATTCAGAGAAAAAAAAAAAAAGACTTTGTCGGTTTCAATCAGCCGCCATTGATGCAGTAATAAGCTAGAGGCGCATCTTTTTCAAATGTATAAAAATCATGCATGCGTGCCCCCGCGCCCCCCTCTTTCTTCCTCCGTGGGATGCAGAGGGGCTTAAAGCAGGCCAAAGCAAAAGATCAGAGGATGCCGTCTCCGATTAGCGTTCACACCGGTTTGACCGGGTTTGGGCCCGAAAGCGAATGAACATTGTCGGGCTATCGAGGGAATGGATGGAAACTCTCTCTCTCTCTCTCTCTCTCTTTTAAGTGACTCCGCTCGTTCGTTATTTGTGATGTGTTATGGATTCTCTTATCTTCTTTAAACCGTTGAGAGTTTTCAACGGGAATGATTGACTCGAACATGAATCCGTTATAAGTTTTCGAAAATTATGGAGATTTTAAGTGGATTTAGTTCAGATTTTTCAAGGAAATTTCAACCCTCAAAGCCCCTTGAAAAAACGTTGAAGCGTTTGGTTCAGCTTTAGACTAGCATTTAGCTAAATGGTGACCTTGAAAAAGCTGAAAGTCCAATGCTGATAGGGACCGGCATTGAGCTTTCAGCATTTGGCTTCATCTTCTTGATTGGTGAGGGTAAGACCTAAGGTTCAAGCGAGGACTGGTTGAGGAGCCAACTAGGCAGCGACTCTTGGGCGGTTGCGGGTGTGAGCTGTTGGAGGCGGTTGGCGGGTGTGGTGGTTGGAGGCGGTTGGTGGCGGAGGTCGGCGGAGATGGCGGTAGGTTGGTGACAGCGGCGACGATAACAAAAGGGTGGTGGTCGGCAATGGTCGACGAAGATGGGCGTGGTTCAAAAAGTGATTCTGGAGCTGAAAAGCTAATTTTTTTTTTATAACTAAAATGCCTGGGCCAATTTGTGCGCACCTTGACTATTTCTTGGAACAGATTAGCACAACAAACCACCGCCATGACCCTCCATTTAAAAGGTTAATTTTTTTTACTTCTCAAAATTAGCAAAAAATCCTATCATAAGTGATTTTTCACTTCAGAAGTTAAAATCATAAAATAAGTTCATTTTTTTACCAAACGGATTTCTCTACTCGATTGATTTCTAATAGAGAAAGTTGATTTATGTAGAGTTATCATGCAGTCCCTAAAATATCGCTGGAGGAATATAAGCTTGAGCGATGGGTATTCAAATGAGAACCCCTCCAAAGGCTCTGGAACTTGCTTGAAAAATAAAAAATTAGTCCTTGGCAACGTTGGAGCTGGGAAGGACATGAAGGTTGGGATTTAAAAGGAGGAAGAGCGAGAAAAAGCAGCTCTTCTTCCGCTCCCAATACCGCTTTGCATTGGCATTGAAAAAACGCAAAGAAAATGGAAGAGACAAAAATAGAAATATTTTGGTGATTTAGGACTACTACGGGAAACAAATGCAACAATAGTGACTTAAATAGTTACATATATATATATATATATATATATAAAGAAAAAAAATAATTTTCAAGCGATGCAAAAAATATAATATTTATCAAATTTTGAGATCAAAGTTGTAATAAATTGTTGATTCAGAATGTTCAATTTTGTTTGATTTTCAGATTGTTCATGTCTTTTTTCTCTTCTCTCACTGAAATATATTAATCATTGATTTAGGGAAAAATTCTCAAAAAATGATCCAAGTGTCCTCATTTTCTCAAATAAGAGTTTGAAGTGGACATCGTTTCAATTAAGGGCCGAAAGTGCCCCGATTATGTCAAAATTTTGAGATCGAAGTTGCAAGAAATTGTTGATTACTTTTAACATCCTAGGCATGATCTCTTCTCCAACCTCGATCCCATCACGATCAGAAAATGAGTAGATCCCTAAATTAACGAGGCCTTGGTAGAGAAATTCAATAAGATTCCCAAAATCTCCCTCCTCTGAAAGTGAGAGAGATCATAGCGGCCAACGTCCGGCCATCTATGAGATGGAAGGGACGAGTGATTGTTGCCTACATCCGTCGGTGAGAAGCTCAAGGAAGCCGTAAAGACTTAGAAGTCCAAAAGTTCTTTCTGGAGCTAGCCCAAAAGAGAGAGAGAGAGTCGTTCACACTGTTGGAGCAGGGAAGGACTTAGGGTTGGGATTTACAAAGATATCCGAAAATTAATTTTTATAAATATTAATATCGTGAAAAATCTCAAATTAGCATATTTGTAATAAATTTAATCAAATTATTTTTTTAACCATAAAAAAATCACAAATTGCTACATGATAAATTTATCCTTAATTAGTATACCTATGATATATTTACTTTCCGTTAGTTTTTATTAAATTCTAATGTCAAATTATTGAGTTAGATGGCACATTACAATTAAGTGTATACATTATCCTCTTTTTGTCACAGGTACATTAATTTGAATTTTTCGTGGTATTAACTCAATTTAACGGAAACTAACAAAAGATAAATTTGTCACAAGTGTACTAACTTGAACTTTTTTGTGGTCAAAAATTTAATTTGAAGTAAATTTATTACAGGTATACCACAAGTGTATCAATTTAGGATTTTTCGTCATAAAAAAAAACTTTGGGATAAATTTGTTAGAGGTGTAAGAGTTTTGAATTTTATGATCAAAAAATTTGTTTGGCTAAATTTATCACCTCAGTTTGGGGTTTTTGGTGGTTAAAAAATTAATTTGGTATGTTTGTCACAGATGTACTGGATTAGGATTTTTTGTGATAAAAATTTAATTTATGATGAATTTATCACATGTATATTAATTTGAATTTTTTTGTGACATTAACCCCGATTGCTATTATTATTTATGAAATTTTTAAAAAATAAAATAAAAGGGATAACGAACACGATCAGCAACAGTTGCTGATAGTGTGTGGTTTTGTGTGTGCAATGTGTGCTTGAGAGAACAAAATATTTCTGTCCCTTTCGTGATCGAATTATCAAGAGAGCGGAACATCGTCGCAAAACAAGATTTCTAGCACAATTAATGTGGTGAATTTTGCGAGTTCTTTCATCCGTTCAACATTTTGAAAAATACTCCGATTAACCTCCTTGGTCGTTCTTATTTTTTTTTAATTGAAAACTAGAGATACATTTATCATATTTCCGCTATGTTTAAATTCATATTTTGCCTATGCAAGTTACATGGATCCCAACAGCTTCGTAGTGATTAGTCTTTCCGAGGAATGTCGTGGCTAGTTGTCGCTAATTGTGCTCTGAACGTCTTTCTGATAGTAGACGCCATTGCTAGCAAAGTCAACAGATGTGAATATCTTTGTCTGGCACACCATAAGTCGCTTTGTATCTTCTGTCGTCTGTAAAATTCGATCCTCGAAATTTTCGTCCTGTAGAGCCAAGTCTGCCTAACTCATCCGACTCGTGTAGGTATTAGCAGCACTACCAATACCGCTAAACCATTCGCCTCGATTTTGAGTTTGTGTAGGCATTAGCAGCAACCGTATATCTTCCAAAGTGCACTGTGGACTGTGGAATCGCCATCGAAGCCTATTGTCATCAATGACATAATCACTCACAAATAAGGTCGCAAAATAAACTTTAGGATGTTCCCACACTTCCTTGGATTCTAAAACTGATCGCTATAGACCAAACAACGATGAAAAGTATAGAGGAAAAGATATCGCAAATCTAAAAGAACAGTTACGGCAAAGCTACCAACATGTCTAAGATACAACATTCCCGATAGATTTTACCGCCTCCTCTATCTTCTCCAAAAGGCGGTTCTCCAACTCGGGCACCTCTAGTCAACCTGAGCACTGGCCACTGGGAACTAAAGCCCGAGTTTGGACAGAAGCTGCTGCCATCTGGGAGTCTCTTCATCGAAAATGTAAGTCACCGGAGATATTAGAACTCCACTACCCCCGATCTGCACAATAGAAGTTTCAATATTACTCAAAAGGTCCTCATCAAGCTATGATTAACGATATTACTGCAAATATCTTCACTTCATATGAGGACGTGACCAGGGGAAAACAAATCTTTGCATAAAGCAGCTGTGTATTGGCTATTTCCAAAGTTAGGACTTACTGCTCTCAACTGCTGCACAGAGCTATAGAGCGCCTTTTTAGGAATGCAAACGATTATTGCGTAGTAGTCGGCAACCACGTCTCCATCACGTTTGCAAAAGACTGGACTTACTGTAGGTCCCTGTTAGCATATGAGTACAAGGGAATCAGAAACTCAGGAGAGAATGAGATAACTACATTTTAAACTTCAAATCAAGCTGAGACTCAACTTGGAGTACGTGAAAAAAGGGCTCCATGCATTACCTGCAAACCAGAGAGTGATGGTTGACTGAGTACTCGCTTAGCAACTTCCTCTGCACTCCTCCCCCTCATATTCGCCGTTACCTGTAACAAGAATTGACACCAATTACATCTCATCTCGGAGACTTGGATAAAGGAGTCAATCACAACCATGTGTATGCAGAATCTGACTTGTGTATATTTTAAAAGGCTTTGTATTGCAGTTACAGAATTTATATATTATTTTCCCAAATTTTTACTGCAGCAATTCCCTACTTAGTTGGTGAATAAGAAAAGGCTGAACAAGTCATACTTGATAATGAGATAAGGTACGCTTATGTCCACAGAGTGCTAACCACATCATATCCTATTGGACACTGCTAAATTGGCCTCAATAGAAAACTCGCACTAACATAAGTCACCCGATTAAATTTTGTTTCTTGATGAGTACACGGATATATCATTTTTAAGCAGCTCGGTAACATAGTCATGAGTGAAAGTGGGGTGGCAATAGAAGGTGCAACTTAATAGTAGCAAAGCACTGATGAGAAGCATTAGAAAGTCCAACCCAAAAGCTTAAACCAATAGATGGAGATAGACCACATGAATATAAAGAACATACAAGACCCATTCATAAGCGATGTGGGAGAACAACAACTACTTCAACAGGAACTATGTCCGGATGCTAGACAGGAAGTTCATCATCATATATACAATAATAAACGCACCGTGAACTGGTCAACTGCCTTAAGATGTGCCTCCAATCTTTCAAGAATTTCGTGAGTTGTATCAAGAACGCCTTCCCGTTGCACTAGTGAATTCCTGCTTGCCACAAGAACAGCCTGAAGAATATTCAGCCCTAGGGTAAGAGAAGTTTGAAAAAGACAGAATGAAGAAACTATCATATGGCGGGTTTGCCAAAGCAAATATGTTACCCACCTGGCTTTCCAACACTGTCCCACCTTCAATTTCTTTTAAGTTATTTTCCTTTAATGTTGTCCCACTACTTACAAGGTCCAAAATAACATCAGCAGTCCCCATCTGGATGACCAAAGAAAAGAAAAGAAGTCAACTGTAGTTCATGCAGACCCAGCATCGATACTACACCGCCAATGCCATCAATTAGCATCATTTTAATTAAATCCTTGACCTCCCCTCATGGAGATGCCATTGCAGATACTAGTGCTCCACATGCCAAGACATAATGGCAGTCATACATAGATTTCTATTCATGTAAAATGCAGCTTCTAAACAAATGCACTATGGAACTAAGTTGATATGCTCATGAGGTGCTTTCATAATAGCTTAATCTTTGGGGGCACAAGTGTACTTCAGATTCGTTTTAACAATGGATGAAGCAAATGTCCATAGAACTATTTCATTCCAAGGGATAAAATTTTCCGATCATTCAAAAGAGAAAAATGCTGCAATTCATGGATTAATCACATCAACAGATCATATCACAAATTGAATGGACACATGATCCACAGGCAAGGACGGATGGATCCAACCATTGCATCATCGAAGGAAACATCAAAACATTCAAGTTCTTTTTTTAAAAAGGATCCTCCTGCTAGAACTATGGCGGCTTGATATAGTCTGAAATATACATTCCCCAGGATAGCTTACGTACATACATAGGCTCAATGTACCGATGTTTAGGATAGGAAACTTAGTTGGATGTGCACTAGGCCATCCTTCCTTTCACTGCATCTACCCGTCAAGAAAGAGATGGTAGTTTCGACTTCCTTCTTTTCCTTGTTTCCCCTCTTCGGTAGGAAATATTTCTCTGCCTTTCTTGTTTGAAGAAGACTCTCATGTAACTAGATTCCCAGACACCATTTTTAATCTCCTAACTAGGGTGCATTTAGGAGTGACATAAAGGGCTGCACTCCATACACCAACCTAAAGATTAGTGGGAAACGAGGTATTTGACGATAATGTAAAAGATGTGGTAAAAAGTTGACCCCTAAAACAGCATGAAAAGAATAACACATCCCTGTCATACCAAGCAAAAATATTTGTATTCACCAATTTGCACTTTCAGTACAGATCTTATACTCGTCCAGGTGGAAAAGAGAAGGGACTCGAATCCAGAGTCACAAGACTCTCAAAGCATTTCATCATCTTTTGTTTTCAAAATTAATATTCAAATGGTCTGAACCTCTTTCAACCTGGAAAATTAAACGGTCTAAACTTCTAGATTTTAAAAATTCTAGTTGAGCACAAAAGATTGGTCCCTCCTTGACATAACTCTGCCAGAATATGGGTTCCCCAATCCCTTCTGCCAAATCCCTTAAGAGACACTTCATTGTAAGTTTAAAGACAACATGCGCTTAATATAAAAAAAAAAATCATTGTGACAACCATCTGCCAATATGGGTAATGAGTTAGTAAGCTACCAAAATATCAAACAAGTGAAAGAAATTTGTATTTTTACCGCAGGAGCTGCCTCCAATGCTCCTTCACCAGTCAAAAACCTCACATGCTTCAGTCCATTTTCTTTCATGAACTTAGGCCCCAGCTATAATGACACAAGAAAGAAACTTAAGCTTAAGCAGTTGGTAAAGGGCAATCGCTCTGGTAACCCATAACGAAATTTGCTATTGAAGGTGGAGAAATGGCACAATAAGCAACGACATTTAAGATCTGAAAATTCAAACATACATAGGTGAAACCAGTAGCAACCCTGAGTGGTTTCTCTTCAGTCCATTGGGGCATTTGCGCTAGCTCCTTCACCGATTTGATCTTCTCAAAGATCCCATATTTGGGAATCTAATAGAAGATCGAAAGAATATATCAACATTAAGAATTTCCATAGCAATGAACCGATGGGAAAAAAATCCTATTAGTATATCAAAATAGAGAGCACAAACTTCCTTACTGCGAGAGACAAACGGCAATCCCCATAATCCAGAGCTTCGTGAACAATAATAAGATCTTCGTTACCCTGAATAAAAGGAGCATGAGCTCTTTAGGACAGTCTACTACATCAAGTTAGTGTTGCAAAACCAACATTCTATGATATCATGAACTTGAAAAGCTTGATGAAAACACCATGAAAAGATCAGCAAAAGCTCTGATATGTGAAGTTGAAGCAATCAGGAAGTTTTTGTTTCTGTCCAGCATTCCTCACAAGGTGACCACTCAATCATCATTCGAGGATTTCAAGTCATAGGCTCCTATCCACACATCCAAACAAACACACAACATATGAACACTAACCACATAACCTATCTAACACTTCAGAGGTACAAACCGAAACTCAACATCATCCAGTCATTCTGCTAATCCAATCCATTTTTCTGAATTTTTTATGTGGAAAAGAGTGAACGACCCAAACAGATTGAGACAACAAGTGCTACAAACTCAAGCAAGGTAATATGTGATCTGCAACTACCATTTCCATCCATTCAGGTAAGATCTGAGATCCAAATTCTCTGCTGCATATTTAACACATACGAAGTACCCCATCATCTACTAGCTACAAATCTGCACAATTGCAGAGGATCTATATGCCAAGTCAATCTTTCATCTTTCAAGGACAACATTCTGATTCGAAACAAGCAGGGGAAGGATGACATAATACTGAGGCTACAACTGAACTTTGACAAAGTCCTCTCACCTCTTTCTCACGTATCAAGGATGGCCTACACTTTCTAAAGACAACAGGAAATCTAGGATCTTCCATCAGATGCTCAATGGAACTCTTTAAAGTTAAACTATTCAGACAACTCTTCCCTAATCAATATTGTTCATAGTAGTTAATGTGTAATCAACACGCAGCATTTTCAATTTGCAGTGAGCATCTGGTGTGACTTTAGTTTTAGCTTTCTGGCCGTAGCTGTTACCCTAAGCATTTCAAGTTTAACTTTTGTTTGATACCAAACACACCTAGTCTCGAAAAAATGTGAACATTAACATTTCATATCGAAACGAAATATTCATATATATATATATATATATATTTGGTGGTTTTAGCATGCACACTTATTCCAACATTTTTGGTTTAAGAGGGAAAGCAAATATGACTTCTTGCTTGATAAAGCGCTCTTGATCTTCCACTTCATCCAAAGCAGGGGAAAACCGTGCAATAAATTGTTTTCACAGCTTCGGAGTATAAATCTTTGAAAGCAGGTGAAAATTAATAAAAAATGATGAGTAGAAAATCCAACCAGTGATCAAAGATACAGCATATAACATCTTCTCCTTACCTGTCCAAATTCACTAACTGTGTCGAAACCCACTATACCAATGTCTAGATCTCCAGACAACAATTTTTTTACAATGTCCTTTGGTCGCTGAAACCAGACTTGCAAACTAGAGAGCTGCAAGATAAGTTGGCCACCAAATCAATTAAGAGGAGTCTGCAGTATACAGAACTATCAACCGAAATACCAAATGTCTACAGTAAACAAATTTATACAGTGCGGTGGAGATTTTCCTAGCTACTTTAATTTCATTTTTAATGGATTGTTTTCTATGTTATATGAGTGGGAGTAAATCTATCTAAGAATAGAGAAGCGCTTGTCTAGCTCATCACCACAGCAGTACTCTGGGAGGCGGACCTTTTCAACCACAGCATTGAGTGACTAGAGTGGGTCAATTCTTCTTCTTGCGTCTTACAAAGATTGTTCAGCATTACCCTTTGGGTTCAAACCATCAGCACTTTGTGAAGATTACGCTCTCTCTTAATTAGTGCATAGATCCTGCTTTATATTAGTGATTTTGTGAAGGGTTGGCTCTCCTTGGTTCCCTGTCAACATATCTCAGATATGATGACTACAAAATCTCTCCTGCTATATCTCTAGTAGTTCATAAAATCAAAATTGCAGTCTAAGTGAATTACAATAAACGAACTCAAAATGTCATACCACCATGTCTACACCGAAATAAGGCACACATTTTCATGAAATTTCAATACCTGCGGAATTTCTGCAACATACTGTCGAGGATTAACCTGCTTCACTGACAATTGGCAATCCTTCAGGAACAAAGTTGAAGAAGGTTAGTATGCATATAAAGACAAACCGCAAATCCCCTAGAGCTGCATGTCAGAGATTTAAGCCACTTTCATCGTCAAATTCAAATCCAGTTCTCTATAATCACTCAATTTTCTATACACTTCTCATTTGGAACCATTTATCAGCAACCAGAACCGCAATGCGAGTCGTGAAAAGCAAGTAATACCTTGAGGAGGCCGAGAGTGTCGTCCGCCATGCGCCCTTTGCTGGGCAGACCGAATCGGATCTCTTTCCGCTCGCCGTCCGGTTTGCCATTGGAGACAGCGACCGCGACCGCGGACGGCAAAGGGCCAGAGCAGCATACGATCCTCGGGGACGCGGACGGCTTCGGGGAGGCGCCAATGGACGTGCGGGCGCGGAAGGGAGAGAGAGAAGGCGTGATTGAGGATGGCGAGAGGAGCTGCTGGGAACCGCGGGACGGCGAGACCAGCGACATCGACGCAGGCGCTATTGGGACGGCGAGTGAAGCTCCGAGAGCTCGCAGCTTCAGAGAATGATTGAGAGAGAGAGAGAGAGAGAGAGAGTTCGAAGTGTGAATATGAATGGAGCGCCGCCGCGAGTGGGAGAACGACGGAGGCGAGAGAGAGAGAGAGAGAGAGAGAGAGAGAGAGTCAAAAAGAGTGGGGAGTGCGCGCGTGTGGGATGCTGAGAAATGTCGCTTTTGTCACTTTTGTCCACACGTGCGACTGCGGCGAATATCTGAATGATTGAATATCCCGCACTCCGAGTCCCGCGGCATATGCGTCTCGTTTGGTCCATTTTCTAAATCCCAATTCCGCCGACAAATTGGATTTATTTCCAACTAATTTCATGCTTTGAGAAAAATAAGAGTACCGATTTTTGGATTCCGTGAAACAGAATTCTTAGAGAAATAAAATAGATTACTTAACTAAATCAGACGATGAAATATGATAAACTGTGTTGTTACTTTTATTTTCGTCGGAATAAATCTAACCCTTCCTGCTACTCTCGTCGTCGATCATCAACATCTAGACTTTATTAACCAAAGCCAAACTATTCCATTGCCTTTTATGTATTTTTCACTCTGGTAGTGTTGATTGTTCGATTTATGTGGATTCTTCGCGGGAAAAGGATAGCGATAAGGATCTCGTTTACTAGATAAAAAAATACCCTAAACATGTGTATATTTGCATTAATTTCTTGTGACTTAAACGCAGGAGTTGACATCTATACTGCTCAATGGAAACAAGGAGAAAGAAAATATTACTGAAACGATTTGTGGATGTCACTTACCTATGCTGAAGTCCTAATTGAAACGGGAAAAAAACTACTTGATCTTGGCGGGTATAGAGCTAATCACGATCAGCGATCCTCATACTTGGCGGCCGAAGTTTGCTGTCTGTATCAGTTTACCTGAAGCTAAAAGTGGTTTCGTTTTCCCTTAGGTTGATGATCGGAATTGGAGAGCAGGTGCATTCGATGCTGCTTCCGACCTTCTTCTTCCTAGAGGTAATCAAGAAAGACCGCGATACCGATCATTCGCTCGCTCCCCTGCCTAATAAGATGAATTGTCTCAGCTATAAGACTCGGACAATGAAACTGCGATTCCAAAGAAAGTCTCGCCGCATTTAGCCTAAACTAATTTTGCGTTATGAAAACTCCTGAGCTGGTAAACCTGTCCACTTGAGTTTTATGGTGATCCTGTTTCAACTATCTTTGTTTACATGTGTATGCAACGTCTACTAATTTCAGGATGGAAAGGAGAAAGCAGGCAGTTCCCGATACGCATGCCAGTAGATTTGAGTGTTGCTATTAGCTAGTCTGATACTGCCGGAGAAGCAGGCAGATCATGCTTGATTGCCGGAGGATGCTCCTAAGAAATTTCAGCTTCCCCTTCCATTCGACAACCCAGTTTCATTGCAGCTTCCATGTCCTAGGGTTTCAGCATCTCTGACGAAGATTGTACAATATTCTCCAAGAGGAAAATGCAACTCCTTACTAATCATCCCAATGTATAGTAACATGTATCTGTTCCTTGAATCCTGGGGGCAAAATCCTCCCGTGGCATCTAACAACAGCTTTGCAATGACGGCAAAGAATCGAGGGCTGCTTGCGACTGCATTTGCTTATAAGCCCTGAAGAGGTTCTCCTTCTCCTACTCCGCAGCTTGGTGCGTGCGCGCGCGTGTGTGTATTCCTTCGAAAGAGAGCAACGAAAAAGTCACGTGATGAAGATTTAGGACCAACCCGGCGATTGGAGCGAGGGCCGAGCTGGAGTTGAGGAAATGCAGATTCTGACGAAGAGGATGAAATTGGGGGAGAGATAGAGAGAGAGGGAGAGGGAGTTTTTCTCTTGGTGGCAAAGAAAGAAAAGCAGATACGTGGTGTTCCTGCTTATTAACACATTAACTTTGCTTAATTTTATATGGTTTGTGGAGCCCTTAAGACTTTTTTCTTTACTAATCTCCGATTTGAAAATCGTGATTATAATCAAATGAAACATTCCATTTTGCATCTTAATTTTACCAAATTCCAAGGCTCTTGTTTTTTTTTCCCCTCACCATCCCACGGCATTTTGTTCGATTGATTCCATACGAGTGCGCCAATCCCTTTCGTTGTCATATAGTGTTTCTGATTCCGGCTATGAAAATCGTTGGCCATGCCACATTCATGCCTTAAAATGGGATCTCGTCGGAGCTAGAACGTTGCGAAGAGGCTCGCCCCCGTCGCTTGGAACTATCCGGACAGAGGAGAACTCAGCTGGAAGTTTGCCTGAACTCTGCCTCAAGATGGTGGATGGTGATCAAGAATACTCGAAGAAATTAATTAGGCTTTTTCTAACAAATTAAGCTTTTAATTAAAAGGCGTTTTCCCCAATTGAAGTTTAATGGGCTGAAATAACTTAAGATGGGCCTTAAGGCCTTCAGATTTTCGGCCAACCTCACTCCCTTGCCTTGGCCGAATTCTTCGGGGGTTTGGGACGGTTTGCGCGTTAATTTCACGTTCGTTTCTTCCACGTTCAATTTAACGCAAATGCGTTGCATGCAGAAAGTAAAATAATATATACAAGAACTATACTAAAATAATTTAAATATTTTTACTAGGGACCAAAGTTAATTCCCAATTTTTTTATGAAATTAATCTTGAATGGGCAGCCAAAAATCAGGTGCCAACATATAGGACTAAGATTCAAGGTCTTATCATCAAGATCTCTTCAAGCAATAATGATTATCTTATTTAACATGATAGAAACTAATTGTTGGTACTACACGTACGCCATAGTTTGAGCTCAGGACTGGTGTAATGGTAGCACGACATGATATTCAACTAAAAAAGTTTCGAGTAGCTGGTAGCCTGGTACTGATAGATTACATTACTATAAGGTTCGGACAAACCATGCAGATAATCAATTGGAGTTTAGTTTATCCCACCTCGCTTGCGGAAAAACAACATTTGTATTTGATAATTAGGGAGACAAATTTAAAAATGCAAACGAGGCTATAAAAAAAATGGATTTTTAACTATAATACAATATCAAAGACGTTGCTTTTCTTTTTCTTTTTCTTTTATTGGTCGATGAAGACAATGCTTTTCTCTAAAGTTTAACTTATTTAAGATAGTTGTCGTTGTATCATGCAGAAGCCACGAACTTTCTAAATGTGAGGATAAAGAGAGAGAAAGTCTGTTCCATCTTGGTGATCAATTTCACAGATTTGGTTTTGATAGAATTGAATTTGATAAATAAAGACATAATAATAAGTCAAACATGTTAAAATCTATTTATTTGTTCAATCTTTTTATGTCATCAAAGTTCATGATGTACCTTATCGATGTCAAGAACGGAAGGGCGAATGAACGCAGATCGAAGTGGATAGTCATACTTCGAAGCTTAGATATGACCTTGCTTCATTTGAATACGGTAGTTCGTTAAAGACGATATACTTAGTCACATTAATTCATTTCAATATTGGGCTCGCCAAGGAAAACTAATTGCACCTATAGAAATATTGTGAATTATGAGTCTCATGTAATTAATTACATGGCATACGATATACAGCTCGAAAATAAAACCTACGTTTTGATCTATATAACTTGTGCTTGACAAAAATTACAAGAACCGACAACGACAGGGAGAGTGGAGGAGAAGAAACAAAGGTCTCTCTTGAAGGCTCATATCGCTGCCACGCCCAGCCTCTGCATCATCAGATTGATCACGTTTCTGATCTTCTGGGGTTCTTCAAGCACTCCTGATCACCGTCCAGCATCTTGCGGCTAGTTCAGGCAAACTTCCAGGTGAGTCCGGGCGAGTTCAAGTAAGTTCTCAGCCTGAGTCTCCCCTGTCCAGATAGTTCCCAGTTTGACGCCGGCGAGCCTCTTCGCAATGCTCCAGCTCCGACGAGATCCCGTGGTGCTCGTACCAGTGAAGCTTTTCCCGTAGGCCATCACAGCGCCTTGAGCTACTTCAAGTTCCAAACCAATCTCTTGTGGCCAGCCAGACGCAAAATCAGTCCCTCGGGTGCAACGATTTGCAAGCTCTGCACTTCCTTATGGTGCTTTCACATCCGCAAGAAATAACCGTTAAGACATGAATGTGGTACGATCGCGCGCCATAACCGGAATCAGACAAAGTTCAAATTACATAAAGTTAGGTAAAGTTAATGTGCTAATAAGTAAGGATATCCATATTTCACGGTTAATGACAAATTGAATCATGTGAAGAGCAATATCATTGGGTACCACCTACTCAGTCGCATGAAAAACGTGATTAAGAAGACTGGAGTCGGTCATTTTTTATCCTTATTTTTGTCCTAGACAATTTGAAAAGTGTGTTAACAAGTTTTGAGCTTCCGAAAGATTCGATGGTGCCTAGTTAACTTAACTATGGTTACATTACACATATCCATAATCCATACTCATCTCCTCCTTCCTAGTGGTATGGAACTTGGTTAAGATTTTGAATCCTTGGATCTCTGGCACTAAATCTTAAACGTCAATAATTACAACCTCATCAACTGCTATTCTATGTACAAATCAATAACACAACCGTTCAATGTTTTATATCAACTCTAAACATATTATCTCTACTATTGTCTAGAAATTAAATCCACTATTGGGTCGCCACCATCGTCGGAAAGTTCTGATGGCCCTTCGCGGACGAAAATTGCGTTGGCTCGTCGATCAAAAAAAGAAAAAAAAGAAAAAAAAAAAGCAACGTCTTTGCTATTGTATTAAAATGGGGTTTGAATTTTTATTTTGTCTCCCTAATTATCAAATACATGTGTTGTTTCGCAATCGTTGGGGGATGTCAAAGTAAACTCCCATTTTTTATCTGCATGGTTTGTCCGAATCTTATAGTGATGTAATCTATCTCTATCAGATCGTCGAAACTTTTTGAGTTGAATATCACGTCGTGCTACCAAAACGCCGGTCATGAGCTCAAACTATGACCTACTTGTAGTACCAACAACGATTTTCTATTATATTATATGAGATAATTACTTTTGCTCGGAAAAAAAAAAAATCTCCACGACAAAACCTCGTGACGCCTAATTTTTTGGCTGCCCAATTTTATAAAAAAAAAAAATTGGGGAGTGGCCTTAGTCCCTCGCAAAAATATCTAAATCATTTAAATATATTTTTATAGATTATTTTTAATTTTTTTGTCATGGAACGGATTTATATTAAATTGAACCGACGGAGGAAACGAACTTAAAATTGACGCGCAGACTGGCCAGAAGTCATGAAGCAACTGAGCCAAGGAAAGTGAGTGTGTGTGACCGCCCCGCCCCTCCTCGGTGAATGAACTTTACGCCTCTGTGTCATCATGTTTCTGATCTTCTGATGGTTCTTCAAGTACTCTTGATCGCCGTCCACCATCTCGAAGCGCTTAGTTGAAAGATTTTGGCCAAAATTGGCAGTCATTTAAACGTTTGTGCTCCGATGTGGCATTCAAGTGAATGTTTTGAAAGTTAAGGCACTTAAGTGAACGTCGTATAAAAGTTAAGGCATTTCTAGTGATTTTATCTCCCTTAGGAATGTTTCTGACCTTAGGATGGACGAAGAGAATTATTTTACTGAGAAAATTTCATCGGTGAACGTGATTATATCTTTACCTTGCCCAGCCGATTCCAGCTCAGCTTCCCTGGAGAATTCAGAGGCTCAGCCATGCGATGGATTAAATCCTTTACCTTCGGAAGGAAAAGAAAGATCCAGGAAACGAGCACTACTCAAGGTGATAGTTGTGCAGAAGTCCCATATAATGTTCTGCAAGCTAATGGCTAATGAGCCGGACGTTGTTAATATAACACGTTCCTTTGTCAATTCCTGTCAAATTTTGGAGCATGACGAGATCGGACCAACTGATGAAACAAACCGCCTTACTATGAAGCAAAAGAGAAAGAAGGATAAGAGAAAGTTGTGGAAGTTGATGAAACAAGAGGCAAGAGCCATGTAGAAATGTCTCAGGAAAGGGCCTGCAAAGCTAATGAGCTGGACGTTAAAGATAACATAACATGTTCCTCCGGCAGTTCCCGTCAAATTTTGGAGCATGAGGAGATCCGACCAACCGGTTAAACAAACTACCTTACCATTCTGATGAAGCTCATTTCTCTTATCTCTCAGATAGTTGACTAGAACAAGTAGAAGAAAGGATCCGAGTTACATTAGCACAGGCTTCCATAAGGAACTTTGAGAGGAGAAGCCTCTGTTCGAAAGACTTGAGACCATCATGCTTCAAGCACTTGGATTTGACTCCGAGTGTGGTGATGGCGACGTTTTCTTTTCTGGCATTGACCGTCGTGGTCGTCGTCGTCGTTGTTGTCATTGCTGAGATCTTGAACATTATCGTTGGAAGGGTTGGGTTCCAATGTTTCGGTGCCGGATTTGGTCCCAAAATCTTCAAGGTCTCTCAACAACTCGCTCTCAGAGCAGCTTAGGTCGGTCGTTTCTAGCTAGTGACGGTATCCCTTAAACATGTTGAATTGAAATGTCTCTGATTGATTTTTGTTCACTCAAGGTTATTCACGCAGCAGCGTTCAGCGAAAATCAAGTAAATTTTGAGAGTAAAATCACAAATTCAATATTGATAAAATTATATTGTGTCGTCCAAAAAGCTTAAAACAAGCTTAACTAGGGTGTTAACCTATTGACACCACAACTAGCAAAATTACAAAATTACCACTAAAAATAAAAAATAAATCCGAAAAATACTAAAATAATTCAAAATACCATTTAAACGATTTCGGATCGCCAAAATACATCGCCAGTCAATGCCAAAGTCATTGAGTATTCATAAAACTGTCGTTTCGCTTCAATCGATCAAATCTGAGCTCATTCTGATATCGTTGACTCCGAAATTGAAAATTCTAGACGAATCTTCTCGACTTTCGTTGGGGTTTCTGCCTATCCAATCGATCCAGAAACGCACTGTTAATATGCTCCGCATCATTTGCCTACTCTCCTGTATGCTCAGTATCTCTTAATTTTTTTGAGCGGTCGTATACGCTTAGAGACCTTCCTTTAATCATGGATGAAAAACACCAAGTGGGCCCCCTCTCTCAAGATTTCGTATTTCACGCTCTATTTTCTATTTTCTTTTTCTCTTTTTTCAACGTGGTGGAACCCTCAAATCTTTTCGCACAGTTTTTTATAACTATGCTTGTCTCCCACCCAGTTTTTCAATAAGGACGTGCCCTCAAATCGTTTTGCATAATTTTTCTTTTCTCGATAACTATGCTTATCTTTCACTCAATTTTTTGAGCAAATATGTTATCCCGACACACGGTACTCCTGACCTAACAGGGTACTAACTATTTGCTCACTCAAACTCATTCTTGAAACTGAACCCTTAAGATGTCAGAAGTTTCTGATTCACGAATTTCATATAGTAGCAAGTGAAGAGCATACTAAACAAAACCAATCGTACTACTGAATCAATAAGAGGATTCTGATATTCGAAGAATCATGCTCATAGGAAAGAAGAAGAGAGGGAATTTAGAAACTCATGATTTAGAAAACACATTGATATTTCACCGTAGCCAAAGTATGCCTTCTTACTTGACACTGAAGGCCTTTTATAGGCGATACACACTTAATACGACAAATTACAATGGATTCACAAATCCGACTAAAAAAAGTCATCGGGAGATTAGTATTGCTATAGAAAAGCTGTTTAAAAAGCCATCGTCTTTTTGGTGTACTGCTACAGAAAAGCTGTTTAAAAATTCATCGTCTTTTTGGTTCATTCACATTAATAAATCATTCATACAAAACAATATACAAAATATAATATGAAAATATCCCGCTTTATTATTGTCAGTCACCAAATAATGGATAGACTATAACAAAATCCATGGATTTTATATCCTATCCTATTCCTATTTAATTCTATCTTATCAAGAAATCCCAACAACTAAACATAACCTAATTGTTTAGTAAAAGTACGGTCGGGGTAACCTCTTCAATTTTGATGGTACATAGTGAGGGAGGTTAGTGTACATTGTAAGCTTAAGTACACTACAAGTACCAAAATTTGTGTATGACGCTTACTTTAATGTCAAAACTTTCAAAACGATCATTTAAGTGCTAATTTTTTTTAAAGGCGATCACTTAAGTGTCATATATTTTTTAAATCATTTACTTTAATGCCAACTTTCGTAAGTCACGTCAGCTTAAATATTAATAAAAAATAAGTCACGTCGGATTTTCGACGAGCCACGTTAACTCAAAAAATAGAGTTGTTACTGAAGCGATCGTTTTTTTTTTAAATTGGCATTTAAGTGATGTTTTGAAAGTTTTGGCACTAAGGTGAGTGACGTACAATAAGTTCTAGCACTTGTATAATATAATTGAGATTCATTGCGGGTTCGGGAAGAATTGCGGGTTCGGGAAGAGCTGGGAGATCAAATCCGCACGCTCAATGCATGCTTCAAGTCCCCGATGTGGAGGACGTGCGTCCCCAAGGCGACCTTCCTCCGGCCGAGCTCGTCGGCCACACTTAGATCCTTGCAAACGTCGATCTTGAACTGCACTTGTGCCTCACTTTGCGAGGCCAAGAACACCTTCTCGAACCCCAGCAGGTTCTTCTGAGGCGACCGGTGCACCAACGGAGGGCTGCTGAACAAGAAAACCGTGTGGCTCCCGCCGAACCTTCCCACGTTCTTGACTCTCAGGTGCACGTCAAAGGCCGAATTCGAGCACATCTCACCCACGGCGTCCAGCGATTCGCACGCCGATGAGCGGCAAACATGTCCTTCCTCTAAGGGCACGGACACGAGCTGGGGCGCTTGGACTAGACGGTGGCTGAATTTGGAGTAGCTCAGCCCATCCCCAAACGCATACACGGTCGGCCCGGTGTAGAAGCGGTATGTCCTACCTGGGTAGCCCGTGGCCGGGTCAGGCCTCATGTTCATGTTCGTCATTGGGACAGCGTCCGCATATGACTGCGGATACCATGTCATTGGCAATCTTCCACCTGATTCAGGGTGAAAGTTTAGCGACTCCCGAGTTAGAATTTGAATTAAGGATTGCAAAATTTGAAGTGGCGCTAAAGACTCTGAATCTTACTAGGATTGTGGTTCCCAAAAATCACGTCTGCCATCGCAGCACCCCCGGCTTCGCCGGGATAACCGACCCACAAAATGCTCGTGATCTTGCCGTCATCCTTGGCGAACGACACGTCCATCCCTCCCCCCGACATGATCACGAGGATCACAGGGCCCTTCGACACGTTCGCCACTTCTGAGACCAACAGCGACTGCTGGCCTGGGAGGCGGATGTCGATGCGGTCGACACCCTCCCTCTCGATTGCCTGGTCGGCACCCATCACGAGCACCGTGGCATCTGCTGAGGCCGCAGCTTTCTTTGCGTCGTCTGTCTGGGCCGTGCTGCATCCTACGTCCGTGCAGCCAGCCACGTACGTTGTTGAAACGACGGCCGCTAGGCCTTGCAAAGGCGTCACATACTTGCAAGGGTTGCCTGCAAGGGACATAGGAGTCCTGATTTAAGGTATTTTCCATGACTGGTACAAACAATGAAGCTGATAGAATGTTCCGTCGTCTGCCTGTCGCATAAATTCTTCGATTACCTTCATAGTTCCCGATCATGGTCTTCGTGACATTGGCATTGGGTCCGATCACCGCCAGGGACTTTATGGCGGTCGAGGACAGGGGCAATGATCCTGCCGTGTTCTTGAGCAACACAATGCCTTGCCTCGCGGCTTCCCGGGCGAGCTCCTGGTTGCTCGGTGTGCACACGTCATCCGGGCCGAGCTTTCCATACAACTGCTTCCTCGGATCACCGTCGAAGAAGCCAAGCCTCATCAGCGTGGCAAAATTGTAAGAGATGGCCTTGTCGATCGCCGATTCATTCAACAGTCCACCATTGACTGCCGCTTGGGTGTGCTGGCCAAGGAAAGATCCGCAATCGAGATCCAACCCTGTCAAAAAGGGAGTCAGAGTCGTCGAACGGCGAATTTTTTAACGCCTTCATCACAATTGATCAAAGTACGTCATGAAATTTTGTGTCTACCTGCTAAAATGGTCTTAGCTGCAGCCTCTTCTGGTGTTTTAGTGTAGTGCTGGGAATTATAGATCACGTCCACTGAATCGCAATCCGCAACGACATATCTGCATTAACCGATCCTTCCACGTAAATCACGTCGCAATAGTTGATCAGATGTATCGAACAGCAACGCACGAGCAGTGGAATGTTACCCGTTCAATTTCCATTTTCCTCGGATGGTCCCGGCGAGAAGGTCCGGGTCTGCACACGTTGGCACACCATTAACCTGGTTGAAGGAGCACATCACACTCGCGACATTGCCGTCGAGGACGCAACTCTTGAACGGTGGTTGAAACGTATCATCTAAATCTTGTTGCGTTACCTAATCAGTCCACCACAAGCGATACCAGCGATTAACTAGACGCGGTTATCCATATAACTAGTCGATAAACCACATCGAACCCAAAAAAAAAAGAGAGAGAAGTCTGCAAAATTGTTATTTACCACGGCGTTGAAGTGGAAGCGATCGACGCCTTTCCAGTTATCAAGATCATACGCAGTATAATGTTTGCAGCAGGCAGCGACCTTAAGCCGGTCCGCATTTCCATCATCGCTCTGTTGTAGGCCTCTGACATAATGCGATGCGTACTTGCTCGAGAGCAGCGGGTCTTCCCCCGGCGTTTCCTGGCCCCGCCCCCATCTCGGGTCCCTGAATATGTTGACGTTGGGGGACCAAAACGTTAATCCGGCCAGCCCCACGTTGTGCATCGCCCGGGCTTCTGTCGAAACCACCTGCTTCAACAAAACTACCTGTGTCATTCATCTACTCTTCTCTATATAATTTTGCACAGAGCTTAAAAATTGTCACTTTCGCCGTAGTCGGGATAAAGAACTCGTTCATTTCCGGTTCGGCAAACACGACGGTGCCAACAATCGGCAAAGATAGTATGGATTTCAAGGGCATGTGAATGAAATGTCCTTTGTTTCCAGCATTAACTTTTGAAGTTTGTCACTCATTGAGAGCAGAGGAAGGAACTACTTTGTGCAATGATACAGCAATACTCACGACAACCCACCATTTTGTAAGCTCCGCCAAATCCAAATGATGCTCCATACTCACATGTGCAGAAGTCGTTTTCCGCTCTCTTTTTTCCTTTAACGTGCGTTCATCTCAAGAAAAATGAAGGATTCGGATAACATTTTCAAAAGGATGATTTGCTTATACCGTTTAGAAAAATTAGTCAAACGGAAAACATTTTCATCATCAATAATATTCTATGCCCAACTACCTTCCTCGGCGATGAACTTTTTTTTCCATTAGCGATCATTTTTTAGAAAACGTTCTCTAAATTACTCATTTGCTGCGAAACAAACACACTCAGTATATGCAAAATCACCTCATACAGTAACCTTACATAAGATCAAAACCTATCAAATATTGTGTCAACATCACATATTTTTCTTAGGGGTGAGTGGTTTCAAGTTTCACCTGGAACATACCCGTCATACCTTGGAACCTATGTTCAAGGGTAGGTTCTAGAGTACCCAAGAAACTATCAATTTATTTTATTTTATTTTATTTTTCCATTTTTAATTAAGTAAAATGAGAGTGAAGGCCGCAACAGCTAAGGGAAAGTACAGGTGGGCGATTTTAGGTTCCATATAGGTTACATTAAAAATTTGAAACCATCCCGTTGGAACATGTTTCTTAATTTTTTTGGAACTTGGAATCTAAAAATTTGTTCAGTTCTAGATTATGCACTTATCATCCAAATGCCATAGAATGTTATAGAATCATACAAAAATATATACTAAGAAAAACACAAAAGTTTCTTTCAAAAACTGTGGTCTAGGTTCTAGATTCTAGATAGTGGAGTCTAGAACCTACCTGTTAGAGCAGGTTAATCAAATCTTGAAACCTAAAACATACCGTACATATCTTGAAACCTGAAATCGGAGCGGTTCTCCTAGTTTCCGATTCTAGTTTCTCGGTTGTACTCTAAAACCATACTCATCCCATTTTTTCCACAATAGTACGAACAACTTGGTCGATGAAGTTTTTGTCAAACTTTACGGTGGGAGCATAGACTTTAGCTGGTGCCTTTAAAGTCGGTTGGCTCTCCGTTAATTTTTCTTTTTTCGGTGGCACTTACTGCAAAATTTATATGGTGTACAGCTAAAAAGGTTGTGCCAACTGGTACAAGAGTGGTTGAGGATCCCTACCAAAAGATCTCCCAGTTTCATCACTGCAAATTCACCTAAAAAATGCAGATCATCCGAAGCAAAATGTGTTCGGTGGCTACTTCTTGATCTTGCAGTTTGTGAGATCGTATTCAAATCGAAGAGCGGACGAAAATGCGGCGTAAATCCTTCACACGGCACTTCCAACGACACACAATCGGGCCTCATTTGATGCCGCATTTGATAGAGTTAAGACATAGAATGGTGATCGGCGGTGAATGTTGACACAAAACTAACTTGAATATTAGGAGCAAAGGCGGGCAGACGCACATACTTAGATCGGGATCCGGATCGTCTAAACTTTCTTTAGAAGTTTAGGCACCTAACCTTGCAATTTGGGCCGTCCATTTTTGAACGGATGGCCCAAAGTTTTGATTTTTATGGAGTAATTTTTTAAATTTTTTATATATATATTTGTTAGTTATAATCTGATATATCCATTCATACACGAACAGTCCAAATTGCAAGATTATGACCTAAATTTTCGAGAAAATTTTAGACTATCTATTTCCGTTAGATCGGAGTAGTAACATAAAAAAGAATTCATGTCATAAAATATTTAACTTTACATGAGATATATATATATATATATATATATATATATATATATATATATGTATCAAGTTATAAAGTTTCTAAATTCACTGTACGCACGGCATCTACGGATTTGAGTGACGGCGGCCGGTGGTCCCCGCCAGCCGTCACTATGGCCGGAGTTGCTTCGCAGCATGCACTGGTTGGATAAAAGTTTCGGGCTTTTTTCTATCGTATAATGCAAGATGCGAACAACTACAACGCGCAGAATCGAATACATTATCCTGTTCCGCATGCGAAAGTCAAAAGCACAGAGAAACAAGAAAGAGAAGCGTGAGGGGGCGAATGATGTGAACTCGCTAACCTTCCCAATGGTCTCGAACAGGGTGGCGTTGAACGAGGCCGCCGTCAGGATGACCTGAGGGAAGCTGGTCGCCCCCGGGACAAGGCTCGAGAACTTGGTCCCGGGCCCGACGTACGACACCCCGTGCAGCGCCTCCGACCACCACTCGTACTTGGGGATCCCCAGCCTGTCCACATTGCCCGCGCTGCTCACCAAGAACCCGATCTTCTCCTGCAGAGCCAGCCGCTTCACCAGGTCCTCCACCCGCGCCTTGACCCCCAACGACGCGTTGCAGAACCCGAAGGCGGCGAGGCTCGGGTCGCCGTCCACGTCGCACGCGAAGACCGGCTTGGGCGACTGGCCCGCCACGAACCGGGCGCCGAAGACGTCGCACCAGAACACATGAATGCAGCAGAGGCAGAACAAAACAGAGCACGCCCTCGGCGCTCTGTTCTGGGCAGAGGTCATGTTGGGAGGGCACGGGACCTCCCGAAAGCAACTCTGCTGAACGAATTCAACGGCTTGCGACACGGGGGAGAGGGCGAGTGATTCAGAGGGTTATAGAAGGCGGAATGCGGTGGTGGAACAGGGGTAGGCAGTTTGTTTTGTAGCAGCCCGTGATTGCTAATGGGCGACTGCACGGAGGAAGCAGAGACTTCGAGTAATGCCGCGCGCTACAGAGGATGCCAACCGGGAGTTTCTAATGGGTCCATACGTATAGTGGCGGGGATAGTGCACCAGTGGATAAAAGCACTGCACGAGTCCGTGATTGGGTCTCTTTCTCTCTCTCTCTCTTCTGTGAACAAAAGGCTCTGCCTTTTGTTTAGATGCTTCTGCCTACTTGTCTGAATAAGCACAGAGAGAGAGAGAGAGAGAGACATGCATGCTCACTTCTAATGATATATTGTAAATTACACAAGAACATGTTACACCGCAAAAGAAAAGGGAAAGACATGAACCGACGATGAAGTTGCAATGATTATACATGAAAAAAATGAAGATAACGTTAATTTTGTATTATTCCATATGCGCAATCAATGCGACACCAGAACGAAACGGTTGATGCCTTTCGTGGACTCTTTAGGGTTGGTTTGATTCAACATTCCCAAGGACAAGGGGCTTTCAATCTCCAAAATGCATTGGAAGAATGCTGAAGTATTTGGTTCAGCTTTAAGCCAGCATTGGTGCCTTGAGAAAGCTGAAAGCCGAATGTTGATAGGGACTAGCATTGGACTTTAGCATTTGACTAAATATTAAAAGTTTTTTTTTTCTAAAACTAATCGCATCAATTCCTTATATTTTCTTGTTTGTAAGTACTTTGTTGCAATTTGGAGCTGCTTTCACACTCAAATATGCACGCAAGGAAAATGGTTTGAATTTCTTTATTCAGTTGGTTGCTGATACATCAAGAAGAACAAGCGTCTTCTTCACCCAATGTTGACATGAGAAGTTCATTTTTCTTCCTTTTTTTTTTTAATGTCGAGTTGTGTAATTATTTTTCGATAAATAATTGTCAAAACACTTATTTTTCGCGAAACGGTACGCAAAATCTCCTCACACAAGCACCTTACATAGGATCAAAACCTACCAAAGTCATGTGTCAACATTGCAAAATTTTTTTTCCACGGTAATACGTACAACTTGGTTGATGAAGTTCTTGTTAAGCAGGCATGCATATAGACTTTAGCTGGTGCCTTTAAAGTCGGTTAGCGCTCTCTCTCTCTCTCTCTACTTATTTCTTCTACGCATTGCGGCCACCGCCACTGTCTGCCATCGCCGCCTTCGATTGGAAATTGAAACTCAATAACCTCCCAAATCTAGGGGTTGCCTGTGATCCGTAGTCACTTGTGTCAAGGAGAGAACATAATTCCTAGGGAGAGGGAGAGATGGCGACGGCGAACTCGCGATGGGGCAATGGCTATGAGGGGCGATGAGAAGCGACAACCGGGGTAAGGCCAAGGGGGAATGAGTAGACGGAGGGACAAGGCAAGAAAGAAATTCGAGGTTTTTTTTTTTTTTTTAACCTTGTGCATGTGAAGATGTCAAATTTAAAAAAATTAATATGTGAAATTTGACGACAAGTCAATTGACACGAGATTCGTTTTCGTAATAGGTGCGTTCCCTCGTGGAATCTCAAGTCAACCGTCGCATGAATCGATGTTGTCCTGTCACATGGAAAGACACGACCCGGGGCTCGATTTCCCTTGCAGTCTATATAGTAAAATTGTCATATTATGAGCATTGACGTCAACTCATTCAATAAAACAAAAGCAATAATAATTGATTTGATCCAACGGACGGACGAGGCTTGTCCATTTTTTTTTTAATTTTTTTGTTGGTCGGGGACGAGGCCTGTCTAGCCGCGATATTATAATTCACCTTCTTCAAAACAAAAGGAAACTTTATCCGGGACAAGGGAAAATAAAAATAACAAATAAAAAAATTACACTAATGATGCCTTTTTTTTTTTTGGTGCTCTGAGACAAGGATTATTGACATATCACAAGTTTCTAGGACTCAAGAATGACTGGGACAGTGTCCTTTCGCAAGCATGGTTCGGATCAAGGGGGCTCGAAATGCTTAAAAATAGTATTTTTCGGAGGTATAATATTATAAAGTTGATATTACGAAAAATTTTAAATTATTATATTTATTATATATTTATTATATATTATTTTTTATCCATAATAAATTTCAAATTAATACATTTGTAATCATTTTAACTCAAATTATTTTTTTTACAACAATAAATCCTAAATTAATACATGTACGCTAAATTTATCCAAAATTATTTTTTTGTCACAAAAAATTTCAAATAGGTATAACTGTGATGAATTTACTCTAAAAAAATTTACCACCAAAAAATCGCGCCGGTACATATGTGACAAATTTAATATTCATTAGTTTCCATTAAATTAGGGCTAATACCATGAAAAATCAAAACTAATATATTTGTGACAAACGAAGCGCCAAATCGATACATCGCATTAATTGTCACTTGTATATTATTCAACAATTTTGTGACATTCTGATTTTTCCTGTGATTTCAAGACTCATTAATGAGAAAGTACCTGACGATGTATTTCAGTCGTATCTCGCTTGGATCTGATCAATCTCGAGTTGACTGACCAAAAGGGAAAGTCTAATGCTAGGTAAGGTACGTGGACCTAGGGAACTCGAATAGGAAATGTCACTTTGACCATAAGGATTATCGAAGGGACATTTAGAGCCATAAAAAAGATGATCTAAAAACGATTAAGGAATGCATTGCCAGCGTTATACGATTGGAGCGCGGGTGATGATGCTTAACTCATATATAATTTGTAAAATTTTTCTAAATCGAACAGTGGCGATCGAGATCGTCGAAACTAGTGATAAACCCTCGCAATTACATGACAATCAAAGTCGCCATGAATTGACGAGCCCTAATTATGATATGAATCATATACGCATAACGTCTACAAAAATCGCCCGTCAGTTCGAGATAAGCTGGAACCACTTCTGATAGAGAAATGATTCAGAAACGAGTCTCGAAATTAGAAAATGAAGAATCTAGAATTCCAACATTATAATTGGATTGGCCGTCGCCTTATCATAGAAAATTAGAATTAGAAAAACGATGTTCTGGACGTCGAGGGTAAAATTACCATTTTGTCATATATTAATTGTCACTCGTATCTAATTCAACAATTTGATTGTTAAATTTAATGCAAAGTAAACGAAGGGTAAATTTGTCATAAATGTACTAGTTTATGATAAATTTATCACATGTGAATCAGTTTGAATTTTTTGTAATTAAAAAAATAGTTGGGGTAAATTTATATCATATGCACTAATTTGAGATTTTTTGTAGTAAAAAAATAGTTTGAGGATAAATTTGTTACAAGTGTACTAGTTTGAAGTTTTTATGGTATTAAACCAATACTATAAAAGAATCTTGATTAATTCACTTATGTCGCAATTGCCCAAATTAATTATCGTATCATCAAAGTTCCGAATTGGTCATCACGTTTACCCCAAATTAATTTTTGTATTATAAGAGACCCAATACAATGCACTCATGCCATATTCTCTCCATAACAAAAAATCCTAAATTTCCAAAATCTTAGAATGGGAAATCCCTAAAATCCCAAACTCTAGCGGTATAGGATTTTTCACAAGATGAAATTAGTTTAGGATATATGTGACATAGGTGTGCCGATTAGAGATTGTTTTTATAATACAAATTTTTTCTTGAGATAAATATGACAGGAGCGCCAATTTGATTTTTTTTTATTATACAAAAATTAACTAGGGTAAATACGACAAAGATATACCAAGCAGAGATTTTTTTTTTTTACAATATTAGCCTTTTTAATTATGATCGAAACTGGGAGGAGTTGTTGGAATTGGCAAAAAATAGCTACTTCGTGATGATTAACCATGTGGAATCTAATCCAGAATAATCCCACTCTCATGAAGAATTAGGATTGACACCGTTAAAAGTCCCAAACTATTAATCTATGACATTCGTCTCACGAAAAATCAAACCAATACCCATGACCCAAATCTGTATCCGTCAGTATTTCATCCAATATCTCATTATAACCTTTGTTGTGTCATAACAAGTGACAGATGATTGCAAAATGAATCAGACATGACGTGAAAAATACATGTCTGTTCGAATGTACGCATTTTAACAAAATATTGGATATGATGCTGACAGAGGATAGATTTGGTTGGGGTACCCATTTAGTAATTTTTTGCGAGACGAAAATTAATTTGAAGTAAATGTATTATAAAGTATCAATTCAAGACTTTAGGACTATAATCTATGTAGCAATGACACCCCTCATGGGTGTGGGTGTTGTGTTGAACGCTTGTCGGACATGGACACGTGTTCAACATGAGGCGACACGTGTCCGACACGCGTTGGTCGCGTGTTGGGATTTCAATACTTGGCCAACGTGTCGGACACGCGGTCGGCACACATATCGAACTCGTGGGACACGTGAAATCTAATATAAAAAAACGCAATATTTGAAAGTTTGGAACCCTTATGTATCCAGGCCCACGTCTGTTATCATTTAGCATACCATCTAATCCGGAAGTGGGGCAGCATCAAGAAATTGTTGAGATCGGATCCCAAGACCGGGAGCCTCCCCTCGCGGGCGTAGGAATTGAGCGTAGTTTCGATGACTGTGGCAACACGCTCCTCCTTGCCCACCACAAACTAGATCGGCCTAGCGATTCCCAGCGCGTTGATGTTGATTAGGCGCCTATTACCCTTGGCGCTTTGATTCTTTTTCTGCTTGTAGAGCAACATCGCGACCCTTTGGCAAAAATAGGGAAGCGATCTTGGGGAATTGGGTGTGGGAGGTTGCCCAAGGGTCAACGCCGAGGTAGCGATAGTACCAGCCCTCCTTGCAAGAACCGAACGCAAAAACGAGAGCAAATTTTTGGCTTTATTTATTTTTTTTATATTTTTTTAAAAAATATTTCATACAACGTGTCCCGAACGTATCGAATCTTTCTGTTTTTGAGAAATGGCGTGCCGGAGTATTTTGTCGTGTCGTGTTCGCGTGTCGATGTCGGTATTGGTATCGGTGCTACTTAGACTATAGTTATGACGTTCGACATGTAACCTCACTTCTCATGATACAATGGACGTTACATCACAACATACTATACCCCAAAAAAAAGGGAAAAATCATGACCCGACAATTGAAATTGGAATGATTCAACTTGGGAAAATGAAGATAACGTTGATTTTGCATTATCCTATATTTACAATCGACACCAATCGAGCTTATATAAAACAACGAAAGAGATCGTGCGTTTGGTGGACCCTATTGGTCTTTCAATACACATATTGTTTGTATGAACTTTGTTGCCATTCGAGGTGCTTTCGAACTCATAGGACAAAATGCATACAAGAAAATTGTGCAAACAAAAAAAAAGAATTTCTTCATGAATTTGATTTTTAAATCATGAAGAACAAGCTTCTTCTTCACTCAATGTTGACGTGAGAAGTTCATTCTTCATTTTTTTTTTTAATGTCGAATCTTGTCAGCATAGATTGGGTCGGGTGCTACAAGTCGGTTAAAGGGTCAAACTCAAGATGCCGCGAAAGACAACCCAATCATGCAATGCGGTGTGAATAACTCTCAAATAAAATCTTAAACTTATAGTGACAATGTCAATCGAGTCGGAAACTTTTCAATTCGGTCAATTTAATTCTAGACATTTCGACGATTTTTCAATGTAGTCATTCCGATTAATTTTGACCGAAAATCATTAATTTAGACGCCGGTCATCTCACATGGCATAACCGGTGTTGGTAGTAATAAATGTTGCATATTTAAACAAAAACTAATTTTTTCTTTTCATTTTAAAATTCAAAAAAAAAATATTCATTACAATACCAATCATGCCACGTAGGACGATCAATATACACTTGAGTGATTTCCAGCCAAAAATGACTGAAACGATTATATTGGCAAATAGTCAAAAATTGTAGAACTGGATTACTTAGATTAAAAAGTTAGGAAATTAATAAATTTCCCGAGACCGTCAATGACCCTCGAATCGCGCTATCTCTATTGGATCCTTAATAATGAAGACCGTGAGTACCAAATAACCCAATCGACACTATTCATTTCGTGTTGGGTGGGTTGGTCAGAATTCTTGAATCTCAAAATCAACTATTGCATCAATGAGTGTCGTCGATATGTCACGTGGAAGCGACACGATCCGGTTCAATTCTCTTTGCACTTCATCTCTTTTTGTTTCCCCCTTCTCTTATGGTTTTCATTCGAGATAATTGATCATTCTAGAAAAGGGAAGCGATGCGGATAAGGCGTGACTGACTCAAGATTCGATTTACCCTATTGATACTTTGCGACGAAGTTAATTGATCTACCTTGCTATAAGTTCAAGGTTCGGGAAAATTATTGAAAAAATTCTTAACTTATTGCATTTATATCAATTTAGTCATACACCTTTCATTGTGAGAATGAAATCTAGAATTGTTAATGATTTGCCAATATAGTGAACTTAACTAATTTTAATCAAAAATTGCTGATATAAACGACAGCTATCTTACGTGGCATAGCAGGTGGATAACTTTCATGATATTTAGTTTTTTAGATTTAATATTTTTTTTCTTTGTTTTTATCATGTGGGTCGGCAAGGTCGCCAGACTACACCAATCAAGATTTCTTTAATTCTAATTTTTTTTTTATTTTGAAGCAAATCCTAATCAATGCCTTTTTTTTTGTCTTTGTTTTAATGTTATGAAATTCATATGGTGAATAAAAGAAACAGAAAAAAACAAAAAATAATCAATGGTTCTGGAATCGATCTTGGAATTGATCGGTCCGGTCCGGTCCGATTCTAGGATTGAGTGGGCCGGTTCTTGATCCCACAAACTGAGAATCTAACATGTCCGATTCGTTTCTACATTCCAGGGCGAGAATCGACCCACCCTGAAATCGATCGCTCCTAATTATGTCATACAAATTTATATTCCAAGAGAGAAGGGAAATACAATAACCCGGCAATGGGGTCGGAATGATTCTATCACGAAAAAACATGACAAAGTTTATTTTGTAGGACCCCATATGCTCAATCATTGCAATACCTGTCGAGGTTATGATAAACGTAATGGACGGTGCCTTCGATTGGACCAAATTGGTGCTTCCATGACCACTTTTTTTTTTTTTTTTGGTGTTTATGTTGTTGCCACTTCGAGATGCTTTCGAACTAAGAAGAGGACGAATTGCACGCAGCAAACTCGGTGCAAAAAAGAAAGGAGACGAGATTCTTTATTGACTCGGGCGTCGACCCAATAATAACAAGCGCCGTCGTCTTCACTCAATGTTGAAATTGGAAATCGATTTCCCTTTTTACAAAAGCCAAAAAAAAAAAAATTATGAACTCGAAAAGATTCAAAACTTTACTCACCACACACACCTCAGCTTCGATTGAGTAGTACATTACCACGCTCGGCAGAAGACACCCAACAGGCCAAGCGGCATTGGCATAAGGCCGCGACGATCGAATGAAAAAGACATGAATGGATAGGGACGCGGTCGGCTGACATTATTATTGAACGATAATCGTTATCAATTTTTGCCTCTCTCGTCTCTGTGCATTTTCTTTCTTGAAAGAAGATGACGAACAAGAGAAACAATAGCGTATATTGAGGAATGGTATTCTCTCATTAATCACAAATCAACTGTACATTTTGTATCTATAGAATTGATGAGATAGAAAATAAAGAAAGTAAATGTACACGATTTGTATTTTCCTAGAATATAAAACTAATCAAATCAATCTTGATTTCAATCTTCAATCAATCCTGATTAGTATAAGGATTTTCAATCAGTCCTGATTAGTATCGGGATCTCCATCACTCCTCCTCAAGCTAAACGGCCTATATATATGTAGGACGCCACGCTTGCTTAGGAGATACGCATATTGCCTTTGACACAATGGTTTGGTGAACATATCTGCAGTTGCTCCATAGTCCCTATCCCTTTGGTGATTAGAACACCTTCCCAAATTTTATCTCGAATGAAATGTCAATCAACTTCAATATGCTTTGTTTTTTCATGGAAAACTAGGTTTGCTGCCAACTTGAGTGTTGCATCATTATCACAATATAACTCAGTTGGTTACTTTACTTGTATCCCGATATCATAAAGTAAACCTCGTAACCAGATTATTTCACATACAGTCTTGGCTATGATCCGGTATTCCGCTTCTGCAGAGGATAAAGATACGATTGTTTGTTTCTTGGTTTTCCACGAGATAAAAGACTTTCCCAATTTTATACAGAACCTAGTGATAGATCTTTTAGTCATAGAGCAAGTCACATAATCGGTGTCGCAAAAGCCTGTCATTTTCATGTTGCAATCTCAAGATAGGAAAATTCCGAGCCCTAGGCATCCTTTCAGATATTTCACCACCTTCAATACTGCGTTCATATGAGATTACTTTGGTTGATGCATGAACTGACTTAATATCTGAACTGCATAGCATATGTCAGGTCATATCAACTTCCCCACGAGTCTCTGGTATCTTGATGGATCCTTAAGTAATGGCTATTTGTCAAAAGCAGGAGTCCCTAAATCATATTCACGGGTTGTCAACTTGACATTTTGTTCTATAGGAATGACAGCGGGTTTACATCCTAATAAGCTGGCTTCAGACACAATTTACAAAACGAACTTTCGTTGAGAAAGGCTTATCTCTCTATTAGAACGTGCAATTTCTATTCCAATAAAGTATTTCGGTGCTCCCAAGTCCTTGATGTGGAATGTAGAATGCAAATATTTCTTGAATTTTCTAATGCAAGATTCATTGTTTCCCATGATAAGTATGTCATCGACATATATTAGCAAATAAATAGACGTAGTACCTGAGGTCCATGTGAATAGAGCATAATCATATTTTGAGTGCTGAAACCCTGATGCTGTCAAGGCATCTGTAAACTTGACATACCATTGCCTGGAAGCTTGTTTAAGACCATACAGGGATTTACGAAGACGACATACTCGAGACTCCCCCTACCTACGTAATCTCGATGGAAGATCCATGTGGATTTCTTCATCAAGATCTCCATGAAGAAAAGCATTATTGACATCCATTTGATGAAGGGACCAGTGTCGTGAAGCCGCAATGGAGAAAAAAGAACGAACGGTGACTTCCTTTGCAACTGGAGATAATGTTTTATGATAATCAAAACCTTCTCTCTAAGTGAAACTTTTTGCCACTAATCGAGCCTTGTATCGTTCAATAAACCCATTAGCTTTGAATTTTATCTTATAGACCCATTTGCATCCAATGGGTTTTCGATGTTCAGGTAGAGAAACAATGTCCCATGTGTGATTTTCCATGAGAGCATTGAGTTCAGATTCCATCGCCTTCTGCCATCGAGGATCTCGTGCAGCTTCTTGATACGAAGACGACTCCTGTTCTTCGAAAATTCTGCTAATGCTACATATATACGTAGGGGAAAGGCGACTGAAGGAGATGTAAGATGATATAGTATAGCGACTACCTGAAACTGTGGATGCAGAGCATATATAATCTTTGGTCCATGTAGGCGGTCGAATAGTACGCATAGAACATCGTGACTGCTCATATATAATTGGTGGCCTTGGAGGGGATATCACTGAAGAAGAAGCTGGTGAAGATGCTTCTGGAGACGATGGAAGATCAATAAAAGGGGATGACTCTGCTGATGATTCTTCCTGACTTTCCATTGGATTTGGTGTGATCGGTGTTGGCGTAACAAAGTACAAAGGAGCAGGATTCAGGGTATCCTCTTCCAAGAAAGCTGACTGTCCCGAAGTGGTTGAAGATGGAGACGTCCCCATTTTAAAGGGAAAAATGTCTTCATGGAAAATAACATCTATGCTAATAAAGAAATGTCCAATAGATTTATCCATAACACGATACCCTTTCTGTAGAGTGGGGTACCCCATGAAAACACATGGTGTGGCATGAGGATCCATCTTAGTTCGAGGCCCAATAGTCGTCGCATAACATAAGCACAGGTGATCAATGGAATACAATTTTTCATAAAGTAATTCAAAAGGAGTGCCACCATCAAGAACTCTACTGGGCATGCGATTAATCAAATAAGTATCAGTGATCACACAATCACCCCAAAATTGTTCAGGAATAAAAGCTTGGTATTTGAGAGCTCTAGCAACCTCTAAAAGGTGTCTATGTTTACGTTCCACAATTCCATTTTGTTGTGGAGTGTAGGTGCAAGAAGTATCGTGTAAAATACCATGAGGAGCAACAAGAGAATAACAATCATTGAAAAGAAATTCTCTTCCATTATTTGTTCGAATTTTTTGAATAGATGTATCGAATTGAGTTTTCACCATGGAAAGAAAATTCAATAACTTGAAAATAGTCTAGCTCTTAGAATGCATGAGAAAAGTCCAAGTGGCCCGTGAAAAGTCATCAACAATTGTGAGAAAGAAACGAGAGCCATCACGATGGGTTGCATGATAAGGACCCTAGATATCTAGATGTATCAATGAAAAAGGACGAATGGCTCGAGATGTGCTAATGGGAAAATATTGTCTGGATTGTTTAGCCAGAGGACATGTTGTACATTTCGGATGAGGAAATTTTGCACTATGACCCAAGCGCTGGTGATAAATGAGATTTTTATTAATAACGGTAGCATTACAAGAGATGCTTTGATTTAAATCTCCAAGAGAATTAATCCAGAAAAATAACCCATCTTCAATTCTACCCAAGCCCATGAGTTTGTCAGTCATACGGTCCTGAAATAAGCAATTATTGGAATTGAATATGACTTTGCAGGAATTATCTTGGCAAATTCTTGACACAGAAAGTAGATTAAATTTGAACTTGGGAATATATAGAACATTGCGAAGAACAAAATTTGGCCCAAGTTGAATAGTGCCAATTTTAGTGACGTGAGTAGTGTTTCCATTGGGAAGTCGAACTGACATAGAAAGTGGGGGTCGTTTATTAATATAGGAAAACAATTTTTCGGTACAAATTATGTGATCACTAGCACCTGAATCGATTATCCATGCAGTGATCGAAATAGAATTTTCTTGGGATAAAAGATTACCTGAAAAACTTGCATTCTCATCTGTGGTCTTCAATTGGCTCAACACTTTCATAATATTTTGATACCGATCTTGAGTGATGGTGCTGTGAATCCCATCTCCGTTTTGTGCAGAAACTCGATAGGCAAGTATTTCTTTATCCTTTCTTTCTCGATCATTTGGTCATACATGCAATTTTCAGCACGTCTCTATGGTATGATGTGGTCTTTTGCAATAATCGCAATATTGATTTTGAAATTTAAGAAAATTCCCATTTACCTTCCCTGATGACGTGGCCTAACTGTGTCCATTTGATCCATGCGAGATTAGTGCTGACGTGGCTAAACCAGGGCCATAGGATTCGGATGGCTTGCTAGTTATTTTAAGACTATCAAATGCCTTCCTATAATCTGGACTGTCCATAACAAAGGGATTAGGGTTCCCTTTGTACGCAACCATGGAAGAGAAGTTTGTCTTCTCCATTTTCGTTTTCTCAAAGTTTCGAGAAGCTGCATGAGGTGATAGGGCCGACAGAGCTACTCCCTCGTCGTGTCGTTTAGAGTGAGGTGAAAAGGTCGAGAGAGCCACTCCCTCGCCGTGTCGCACGGCCATCGCCGTTGCCGATCTCTGACTTTCCTCTTGAATAGCAAGCTGGAATATCCGTTCGAGAGGTGGTGGTGGCTCCATCGCGAGGATTTGCGTCCGGAAAGGTAAGAACTCTCTGTTTAACACAAGCAAAAATCTTGTGGCTTTCTCTAGGTTACAGATTGCTTGATATTGTCAGAGGGTTTCTTCGGGACCGACGAGGGTTTCTTCTGCAGCTTCTATTTCGTTCCATAAGGTTGATAAGCAATTGAAAACGCTTGTCACAGATTGATTTTATTGTCTGAGATCTGATAGAGCTTGCGTAAGTGAAAACAATTTCGCTCGATCGAGCTTTCCGTACATCTCCCATATATTTGACCACATGGTTTTTGCGTCTTCGGTTGGTGGTAGTCCGGCTGCCACTTCAGCCGTAAGGCAGTTTCCGATCCATTGTCGGACAAGTTGGTTGCACCGTCGCCAGTGACGGCTCTGTCGCTCGTCTGTCGGAATTGGTATTGTGTCGTCGAGAAACCCATCTTTATCCTTTGTGACTGGGGCTCGTCAAATATCCCTTGCCCAGGTGGAATAGCATTCAGGTCCATCCAATTGTAGACTAATGAGTCGCAATTCTGGACCATTAGCTGGAGATGTATATAACGGATCTCCGATCTTCGGCCGGCTACTGCCGATCCCAACTGGGTAAGGGAACACAGTTTGGTAGCCAGATGGAGGAATCAGGTACGTTGCTATTCCTGATTGGGATGCTTACCCCGCATAAGAGAAATTAGGCCTCGGGGTTGGACTTGCCCCAAACCCGGCTGGCGGGACTCCTTCAGGTTGAACAGGCGATGATGACCCAAAATTAGTGGGCTGAGTAGGACCATAAAACCATGGGACTATTGGAGTTGGCATATATAGAAATTGGATGGGTTGCCCCTAATTGGCTTGGTAATACTGCCACGGAATGGGCTGAGCCTGAATAGGATTTTCCTGTGGCGAAGAAAACTGACCTTTTGTGACCCAAGTGCTTTCAATAGCAAGGTCTTCGAGAAGATCTGAAGTTGGAGGCACATCTTCTTCACCATAATTGCTCTGGTTGACTTTGGTAAGCTGTTCCTTATTGTTCTTCATTGTATTAAAAGAAAAATCGATTCCTCCACAGGTTGACTCTGTTTTTGCAGGTTAATTTGCAAAAAGAAAAAGAAAAAGAAAACGAGGAGGCAATCAAGAATGAGGGCGGAAGCTACGTCAGAAAGGATAGCTTTGATACCATGAAAGAAGATGACGAACAAGAGAAATAGTAGCGTCTATTGAGGAATGGTATTCTTTCATTAATCATAAATCAACTGTACATTTTGTATATATATATATATAGAATTGATGAGATAGAAAATAAAAAAGAGTAAATGTAAATGATTTGTATTTTCCTAGAATATAAAACTAATCAAATCAATCTTGATTGCAATCTTCAATCAATCTTGATTAGTATTAGTATCTTCAATCAGTTCTGATTAGTATCAGGATCTCTAACATTTCTCAAGATCGTCTCAAAGGATGAATGGGGATGCTTTCGATAAGGATTAATATCAACCAGATCGGCATGAGCTGGGCAAGGACAACGACAATGACTTGATCCATTATCCCAAGATAATAATGAGCTATGCTTATGACATGATCAACCTAAGTGGGTGGTCCCCGATTAAGAAGGAAAGGCACTTTGTACGAAAGAAGGATTGGATGGTGCGGGTGCAATGCACCCCATCTAATCAAGAGGGGACATCTCTCTCTTCAGGCTTTCTCTCTCTCTTTTCTCTTTCTCACACATGTCATTCATGAATGGACACATGTCCCCTCTTGATTGGGTGGAGTACAATGGACTTACCCCACTCAAAATTTTTCCCTTTGTACGTGCTCGTTCAAATAGTAGATTCGAGCTTAGTGGGCCCAAACGTGCTTGTGGGTCATAAGATCCTTGTACAGCTATCTAAATATCGAAGATTGTTTCTTTTTTCGTTGTCAGAGCTGTTATGGAAGAATATTTTTCAAAAGCAAACGAAACAAAGAAGAAAGTTGGCAATTCGTGACGATAAGAAGTCAAGATTCGTCAATTAAGTAAAATTAGGGGGTACTAAGATGGGCTCACAAGAGATTTTTTTTTTTTTTTTGTATATTTCCCCCAAATCACCCTCGTGATAGTAGCATTATTGTTCCCTCCTTTCATGATGACTAGTGGCGGAGAATGAGAGGCACCGGAAAAGACGACAAATGAAAGGGACCGGCGTTTCCTCTTCCTTAGGTGGGGCCCACCGAGATAATCGCGGTCACGGGGGAAGAAAGGAGGGCGATAAGGACACGTGGGCCCCACTTTCCAGCTCAGACGTAAAAAGAGTGGGACGAGGAAAGATGGGGAAAGTGGGTTAAAAGTAAAACTCAGTTAATTGCAACGCACCGCGGTTGAAGCACGTGAAGATGATGTCCGAGGGGGAAAAACCGACAAAAAAAGGAAAAAAAAATGGAGAGAAATCGAGGGGCCCACCTGGCAATCTTGGACGCATTTTGCAAGTTGCGTGACAAATTTCATCACGTTCTTTTTACCTGGCGCAAAGGGACGGACTTCGTGCTCGTGATCGGAGCCGGACATGATGAAACGTGAGAAAGCCTCAGTTCACGGTGGTCGAAATTGGCGGAGTCTCGTGCTAGACTCGACTGGGGTTGGACGAGACTTGTCGAATTTTTCGGCCGGGCCCATGTCTCGATTGAGACGGGTTGAGATAGGAATCCAGGTGTGGAGGAGAAAGAAGAGGTGGAATGAATTGGATACCATACCAAACTTTTTAAGGATGGTCGATAGGAGATAGTATTTATTATTCGAATGGCACTTTTAAAACGACACAAGAGCCATCGGGATATTGCGATCCCTAAGATGTCTGAGGTGTTTATAAATTCAATCGCCAAAAAGTATGGAGCCTTAAAGTCATGCAAGCTGATGAATCGCATAAGTGATAGTGGCGTTAATAGTGAGTTAACTTTTTTTCGGTCGCTGGATCACACTCAACGAGCAAATAAAAGCAAACCCATTGGTGAGCTTGCAGTCGGAAATTTTTGACGTCAGATCGCAACTTCTTGTACATGAATACGATTTAAACAGCTAGCAATTTCGCAATTGGCATAGAAAGACAGAATTTTACGTGGTTAGGAACTTACCATCGTCATTAGCAGGTTTCCACTTGATTAAAGTAATCATCAATGAATCTGTAATTAATAATATCCGATCATGATTAGGAGTTTTCTTATAGTGTAAAGTAACTTTCAACACGTTCAGAAGGTCAATCATTTGACCATAAAATTGTAGCCAATGCATAAAGCGTGGATTACATCTAGGGGCGCATGGTAACCATTCTCTTCCCTGGCTCTATTTCTGGCTAGAAATATATTTTTTCATTTTTATTCCATAGGCGAGTTTCTTAGCCAAGAAATGTGTTTAATAACGATACAAAATTCTATTTCTGAAACAGAAAATTCGTTTGATAACATCATAAAATTTCTATTATTTTACAATTTAAAATTTACTATTTCAAAATAGCGGCGATGGTGACGGGTGGTGGTCGGCGGTGAACCAGGGGGCAATGACGGGTGGCGGAGGTTATCGGTAGGTGGTGGTAGCGGTCGACGAAGGTCATCGGCAAATGGCGACTGACGGTTGGTAGTGGTCATGGCAGTCGACAGCCAGCGGAGGTCACCTGCGCTGAGCGGAGGCGGCGACGGCTAGCGGTGGGGGGCAGCAGTCGGCGGTGAGGCGGGTGGCGACTGATGGTGAGCAGCGGGTGGTGGCAGACAACGACGGAGGTGGAGAGTGCGAGGAGGAAGGAGAAAGTTGTTTCTAGTGTTTATTTCAAAAACAAAAAAAAAGTAATTTTTTTTTTACTTCTCATTTCTCATCCAAAACTATTTCTGAGTAAAAAATTTAGCCTAACAATATGAAAATTGAATTGCGTTGTTAAACGTATTTTTATTTCAAACCTATTCTCCGAAAAAAAAAACGAAAAGAAAAAAGAAAACTAATATGTTATCATGATATAGTAGAAAGAATCATCCGAAGGCGTGATTGATGGAGAGTGCCATAGAAAATCGCTCCCGATTGGTTCGATATGCCCCTGATGGAATGATCACCATTAGAGCCGGCAAAGGAAGTCCGCTTTATAAGCCGAAGGAACCCTTTTTGATACAGACATCAAGAGAGTCAGTCAAAGCCAACCTTGCTCGATCCAAGCCGGTGGTCATGAAGTTTGCTCGCTTTTGCTTGTAAATATACATAGCAATATCTTTGTAAGAGTCCCTTTGCTAAATTGAAATACACATATTGCGTGTACTTTTAGATGTAGTAGGAACAAATGAAAAATAGTGGGACAAAGCATCATGTCCTTGTACAAGTTGCTCAAAATGATTATTGTCATGTTAGGATTAGAATCTCATATTATTAATGCGTTAACTCAACAAATTTTTAAGCTTGAATGTCTATGTATGTAACTTTTTATTTCAAACAATGGCAACGAACTGCAGAAAGCGCGGATTACATCTAGTGTAGCAGAACTCGTATAGCAGAGACCTTGATGTGTATGTATAGTTTAACTATTCTACATTCTTGAAGTATGGTGCTTTTCAAATTTTAAAACATGTCAGTATGCAATTTTTACTAATGCTGGTGGCCTTAACTGGTGTCTATGGGATAATTGTTAACATTTCCACTAGATAAGGAAGGTCCATTCAAACCTTTCTGACTTGAAAAGGGGGGGGGGGGGGGGGACACACAACAAAACAAAAGATTCCATCTAGAAAATGCTTCAAAACTGATAATATACTTGTTAAATTAAACTATATGAAACTGATGCATTTTATGTAAGACAACATGCTATTCATTGGAGCTAATATTACCTTTGTTGGGTCTTTTTTGGATGGGTGGGCTACTCAAGATGGGCTGACCCAGCCCATTACCCACAAGAAGTAACTGATGGACAGTTAGCACTCAGCTCCGTTTGTTTCATAGAAGATGAGCAATTTGGAAAATATATTTTTCGAGAATTAATCGCTCATATCGTTTAGAAAAATTAATCAATGAAAAATATTTTCATCATCGATAACAATCTATGCCTAACTATTTTCAAATGCGATGAGAAAAAAATTCATTTATTCATTTTTTCAAGATATATAAACGATTATTTTTTGAAAAATATTTTCTAAATCACTCATTTTCCATGAAATAAACCGATAATGTGTGCCAAGCAACCCAAAAGGCGAAATCAAAGCGAAGGCACCATCAGATTAATTGGGTGAGGAAGGTTGTGATGATTACAACCTAACTAAATCAAATTGGTTTGAGTTAACATGCCATTTTAATGCATTTGCATCTAAATTTTCGCCTTCTTCTGGGGCCAAACTCATCTCAGTCTTCTGCGATATCAAGAGCTTCACTCGGCAGAGCTGATGTACCAAACAGTGGACTATGATTTTGTATAGAAAATATGTTCAAATCCGTCAAGCTTTCCAGGCTCTACATTTTTCATTATCCGTCAAGCTTCTCACCACCCGAGAAGCGCAATGCAAATTTCACTCTGATTCGATGAAAGTTCACCTGCCTTATATCCATATGTCAAAATCCTTAACTCGAAACTCTTTTGATGGCATGTTATCAATGATTGAATTGAAATAAATTGCCTTGACAGTTCTGGTGGCGCCGGCGCCGGTCGCCGGGTCGTCGACTACCGCCGCCCGCCGGTCACTAGCCGTCGCCGGTTGCATGCTGCTACCGTCGGAAAAGAAATAAACTTAAATGTTTTAATAATAATTTTTTTAATAATAAAATATATTTTTTTGAATAAAAATTCGAAAAATCAGAATTTTTTTAAAAAGGAAAAAAATTTCACTTGACTAAAATTTTTTAAAAAAAAATTGAAAAAAGTCTTAAAAAATTTTTAAAAAGGAAAAAATTTCACTGATTTTTTTATTGCATGAAAGTATTTCAGTAATATTATTTTTATTTATTTTAATATTTTTTATTATTTAATTTTTTAATATGATGTGAAGTTTTTATATGATAATATATATATATATATATATATATGAAGAGCTTAAAATATGTTAAATGAGTTATATAAGTATGATTTGATAATATGGGTCACATCGGGTTGGGTATGAGGCATTAAATATGGGTCAAAACGGATTAGACGGGTTAATATGGATCGGATCGTATTCGACTCGACTCAAACCTGAACTGACTCACTTATTTGACACCTTTAGTATTCGGCCACAGAAGTCCAAGAGAAGGCCCAATCATAGTCAGACTTTGGGAAGTTCTTAGTTGGATCCATACGGTGGAATTTGGAGTTTAACGCAAGCTGTTCTCAAGTCTAGCGGCTTTCTCACCACGAGGCCACTTAATTGATCTGCTTGCGATATCGACGATCCAGTAGACTCTCCCGGTCGCGTCTTGACCGAACCGATAACCGGCCAAAAATTGAAAGCTTGGAGTGCAAATTTGTGCAAGTTCAAACGAGAGAAATAAATTTTGCAATCTAGGTATTTTACTTATTTGAAACCCGAAATATTTGATTGCATAATTTGGTTGATTGAAATGACATATTCAGAAAATTGCTGGTCTTTAATTAGAAAATTGCACGTTAATTTTGGAAATCAAACATTCCGAACGTATCTTGCAATATATTGTGCGCTTAAATAGGAAAGATTGCAATTCAGCGTAAATATTTGTAGAATCTTGTGATTATTTGGAAATCTTGTGAGGATACCAAGATACCAAAATATATTTCGAGATATAATCCATTAATAAACTTCATAATCTGAAACTGCATACATGAAAATAAGTCCATCTATGAAGTTTTAGATGGAACTATTTTCATAGCGGGTATTTGGAAATTTTTAGGGTCAATCTATAGGCTTTAGATTGAAACTAATAATCTTTTCATTAAAAGATTTGCAATTTGAATTTAAATTCACCTATAAAAAACGAAATAAAAAGTCAGAAAATTAAAATAAAAATCATTCATGTCTCATCTTTAAATTTTAAGTCACGAAATCAAAGAAAAAAAAATATAGGATACCATATCGATAGGATTTTCTAGAAATCTTATCTTATGGATGGCATTCTATGTAATAAAATCGTTTTGAATCCATTCTAACTTTTAAAAGATGTAGACATAGGTATAAAATTTTTCTTAAAATTATGGGAATTAATGCAAATTAAATCCAAAAACAATAATTTTATCTTGAACCAATCCACCCTCATTTTTCATTAATCTTCAATTTAAAAAATTACTCAAAAATACAAAAAAAATCATATAAAAAAACCCCAAAATAAATGCGCTCTTGAACTCTAAGTTAGAATTCATCAAAATTGCCAAATTGAACATTTCTCATGAAATTGGTACCGAAAAGGCATTAATTCAAAAAATTCATACGACCAAGTCCCGAATCTAAAATCTCTAGTTCGTAGAAAAAAAATATTTTTTATATTTCTCTATTTTATTTAGGCTTCTAATAAGCCTACAAAAAATGATTAGTGCCGGCTCTAAAAAGTTAAAAAAATCTATTTGCAAGATCACTTGAACATTACGTCATGATTTGGTAGAATTGGAAGAGTTCGGGCTAAGTTAATTAATCTAATTAATTAATTTAATAATCTATTAATATAAAATTGAAAAACTTAAATTTTACGTCGCGACACCTACATAAAGTTGGCTTTGATCTTTTTATCTCATTTCGATAGGTGGTTGACAAAATTAATGTCTTACAAGAACTTGTGGCCCTAAAATTGGGCTAAAAAGTTCTAGTTCTCGCATATATTGCCATCTCTAGATGAAACTCCATGTCACGTGGGTCGAACTACCTTTTGTCCATTTGTTCTCTTTATTTGTGACATTTGTTATATAAAGCACTTAGTCCACCAGGAATGAAAATTGAATCATTTTATTAATTGGATCTTGATTCATACAAGCCCCACATGCAAATATATGTTGATGAAAATATGTACGAATAATATTATTACACTTCAATTCCTTCTAGATACCTCCCAAGGAAAATCCCCAATTGGATTCCAAATTGACGAGCCAGTAGTGGTGTAATAGATTAAAGATGCTGCTTACAACGTACATGCGGGGGTGTGGCCTATCATTGTCAATTTGCTCTCTTAATTACAGTTTTTGGTGAAATTATGTAGACATTGAGAGACTGTGAAAAGTCCTTATTAAACGAGCGATAATCCAGTCGAATCATTTCGTCTTCGGTGGATTCATCTGAAGCTTCACTTGATCGGAAAAATAGTACAACCTCCTCTGCAAGTTTTTGGTCCCAGCTCAACCCATCCCGTGAAGGTGTGTTATCAAGGTTGTCTGGTGAGAGACTGACGGTTTTGTTCCTTATTGTGAGGACATGGTCATAGAAGATTCGGATTCCCTGCCCGGGTGATGTGATCGTGATCGCGGCTGGCCACTTTTTTTTGGGGGTTATATTTAGGTCAATTCAATCACAGAACGAACGGCTGTGATGCGCCTGGGCACCCCTGCCCCTTTTGTGGCTAAGCAAAGGATCCGCGCCAGGTCATAGCTGAGAGCTTCACCAACAAATTAAAGTTTTAGAGGACATTTTCGGGATTATGAAAGTTGAGCGAGGATAAGGTTGGAAGAAAAAAGAAGTCTATTCACATTACTTTGCAAAGTTCCTCCTCCTGCAAGTTGGACCCCCCCGTGTTGGTGCCCATTATGTCCATCGCTCATGTTACATGGATGGATACTTGCCGCAGAGTATTAAGGAAAGAGGGCTACCAAGCTTAATGGGCCTAAAAGCCTGAATGTAGGATCGCATAATGTCTAATTCCACAATGTCTTTGGTGTTGGGAAATATCACTCCTGTTCAAAAAAATTTGGAGACTTGCCACAAACCATTAAGGAATGAGGGTTATGAAGCTTAATGGGCCTAAAAGCACGAATGTAGGATCGCATAATGTCTAGTTCCACGATGCATTTGGTGTTGAGAAACATCATTTCTATTCAATCGTCCTGATAAGTTCTTTCTAATTTGGAGATTTGCCGCAGATCATTAAGGAATGAGGGCTACGAAGCTTAATGGGCCTAAAAGCCTAAATGTAGGATCGCATAATGTTTAGTTCCACAATGTCTTTAGTGTTGAGAAATATCATTCCTGTTCAATTGTCCTGATAAGATTTTTTTTTTTTTTTAATTTGGAGACTTGCCACAAACCATTAAGGAATGAGGGTTACGAAGCTTAATGGGCCTAAAAGCATGAATGTAGGATCGCATAATGTCTAGTTCCACAATGTCTTTGGTGTTGAGAAACATCATTCCTGTTCAATCGTCCTGATAAGTTCTTTCTAATTTAGAGATTTGCCGCAGATCATTAAGGAATGAGGGCTACGAAGCTTAATGGGCCTAAAAGCATGAATGTAGGATCGCATAATGTCTAGTTCCGCAATATTTTTAGTGTTGAGAAACATCATTCCTGCTCAATCGTCTTGATAAGTTTTTTGTTTTTTTAATTTGGAGACTTGCCGCAGACCATTAAGGAATGAGGGCTACGAAGCTTAATGAGCCTAAAAGCATAAATGTAGGATCGCATAATGTCTAGTTCCACAATGTCTTTGGTGTTGAGAAACATCATTCATGTTCAATTATCCTGATAAGTTCTTTCTAATTTGAAGACTTGCCGTAGATCATTAAGGAATGAGGGCTACGAAGCTTAATGGGCCTAAAAGCCTGAATGTAGGATCGCATAATGTCTAGTTTCACAATGTCTTTGGTGTTGAGAAATATCATTTCTGTTCAATCGTCCTGATAAGTTTTTTTTTTTTTAATTTGGAGACTTGCCGCAGATCATTAAGGAATGAGGGCTACGAAGCTTAATGGGCCTAAAAGCATGAATGTAGGATCGCATAATGTCTAGTTCCACAATATCTTTGGTGTTGAGAAACATCATTACTGTTCAATCTTCCTGATAAGTTTTTTTTTAAAAAAATTTGGAGACTTGCCGCAGACCATTAAGGAATGAGGGCTACAAAGCTTAATGGGCCTAAAATCATCAATGTAGGATCGCATAATGTCTAATTCCACAGTGTCTTTGGTGTTGAGAAACATCATTTCTATTCAATCGTCCTGATAAGTTCTTTCTAATTTGGTCGCTTTCCTCAGCATCGCCTTTCCTACGACAAACAAAATCCACCTCAAGCATTTATTTGATAAAATAAGGGCACTTCAGCCCTTACTTGAATTTTTTCCGATTTTATCATAGTCATTTTAAGCGATGGAATCCATAATTGCTCTAGAGAAAGGAAATGACATATACAAGGAAAATAATTGGATACGCGGGTTGTCCTTGATTCTTTCTAGAGAGAGTCGTTGGTAATATACTCTTTTAAATTAGAAACAAGACCCAGCCTATTACTAATTCCTTAATTTTCAACCTTGAACACCGTTTGATTACGAGGAAAGGAATTCAAGGGAGTGATGTATTAAAAATGCATATAGGACTCCCTACCTCGATCAAAGCGACTAATGGGCTTCTTCCCGTAATTACTCTAGAGAAAGGAAATGATTGTTGCCTTGATTCTTTTTTTTAGAATCCTTGGTAATTTTCCTTTAAATTGGGAATAAGATCTAGCCCATTAATAATTCTTTGCTTCCTTAATCTTCACCCTTAAATATTATCGATTATAAGAAAGGGATTCAATGGACTGATATGGTAATAAATTTCAGGGCCCAATGCAAAAAAAAAAAAAAACCTTTAACTTTAGCATTTGTGATAATTATATCAATTTTTTTTTGGTTTCATAAAAAATCTGTAATTTTTACTTTTGTTCTAATTTTAGCAGCTTAGTACCCAAAAAACTTCAATTTTAGCATATGTCTCATATTATATTCAATTTTATTTTATCTTATAAAAAAACCTTCAGCTTTTACTTTTGTTTTAATTTTACCACCGTTTGCCAAAATAAATGTGCTCTTGAACTCTAGGTTAGAATTCTTCAACCCAAAAAAAAGAACTATAGGTTAGAATTCATAAAAATTGCCAAATTGAACATTTCTCATGAAATTGGTATCGAAAGGGTATTAATTAAAAAAATTAATATGACCAGCTTCTGAATCTAAAATTTCTTATTCGTAGAAATAAAATATATATTTCTCTCTCTCTCTATTTTATTTAAGTTTCTAATAAACCCACAAAAAATGATTAGTGCCAGTCCAAAAAGTTAAAAAATCTCTTTGCAAGATAATCAATTGAATATTAAGTCACGATTTGGTAGAATTAAGAGAGATCAGGCTCATAGTTAATTGATTTAATTAATTAATTTGATAATTCATTAACACAAAATTGGAAAACCTAAATTTTAGGTGAGGAAAAAAATCATGATCCAACCAAATCAGATTAAACCGTACCAAACCGCCTGATTTTAGATTGCAACCAGCGAGTACAGTTCGATTCTTGATTTCAATTTCTAGAATCGGTATATACTAACGTGATTTCCGATTATGAGCGGAAGCCATTTGCCCCGCCTAACCGAATCGACCTTCCATATGATATGAATATATATTTATTTAAATGAAATCATCCCCTCGAAGGCCGAGACCCATCCGTCCAAAAAAAATAGAACACGAGCCCAAACCCATCACCTACGCCCCGCCCCGCCCCGCCCCGCCCCAACCCCCCCCCCCCCCCCCCCCCCCCCCCCCCCCAACACCAAAAAAAAAAAAAAAAAAAAACTACGCTCACCTCAATCCTTCGCTCCTGTCGGTCGATCTGCTCAGTCCACCTCTGGGGTCTCTCCGTCTCTTGTAAGTCTTCTCTGCTTGCTTATTGCTCAGTCCCTCTCCTAGTCTCTCCGTCTCTCTGCACGAGTCTCTGTTCGAGGCGCGGCTCTTGCTCTCTCGGTCGCTCTTGCCCGATCTAGCGTGACAGCTCTTGATTCCTAGGCCACTTTGGGTTCGTCTATGCCCAATTCTATTGCGCTCCAATGATGTGCGAAGAAAAGTGAAAATGAGCCCCGTTCCTTCTATGGACTGGTCGGCTGCAGTTCATTCGCGGTTCGGTTTTGGCTTTGTTGTGTGTTTGATCCGATGACTTCCTTCGGGCTTGCGAAGCTCACTCGAATCAAGGTTTTCGCCCTGAGTCGCCGGCGCTTGATGAGTCTGGGGCCGTGTTTTCGTCGTTCCTGCCGGGGACCGACCCAGATGCTATTCGGAGCTTCGAGATGGCTGTCAGGGATTGGAGCGGGTACATTGACGAGGAGGAGATGCAACAGGCTCTCTGTTCTGTGTCGCATCACCGTTCAGTTGCTCACATTCCCGTTCAAGAATCCCAATGACCCTCTTCGACTTGGATGATGTTCATTGATTTATGTTTGGGTTTGTTTGATTCGGCTTCAACTCTGTTTCATTACTGAGTGATGCACTAGGATAAAAAGGTCTAAAGCTCGCGACTTTTAGCCATCCTGTGTCACTGTCAAATGCTGCCACTAAATTCAAAAGATAGCCTCCTCTTTCAACCGCTGGGACTGGTTCCCACCATAGGACCATAATCAAGATCCAAATGGAAATTGGATAATTCAAAAGCTTTCGGGCTGCGATGCAGGACGTGGTTGGCCGAGTCCTCTTATTAACCACCATCAGCTCACACACGCCAATCGCCCTTCCAAAATAACGTCACCATTTTCGTTTTCGTTTTATTGTTTTCACTGAGGGTATTTCATTCTCCTCCATATTGAACATTCTAGTTGAGATAGAGGTGGCCAAGCCGTTACTCGCTTTGCTTTGTCTGCTCTGACTTTCATGTCATCCGAATTACCTGAATCGGAGACAGTCGGCCTGCTCGAACGTGAATTTTTCAAGGATGGGTTAGTTGAAAGAGAGTGTTTCTCTGAACTCTTCAAGGGAAAGAGTTACTACTCTAGACTTGAATTTTATTTTAGGTTGCTTGGAGCGTCTGATTCATCTCTCTAAGCTAGCTAGCTGTTTTCACGATGTCATATGCTTTTGCCACATTTATAACCTTTATCGAACGAGTCCTTCTCTGTTTATTTTGCTCAATCCTAAATTTCTTTTGCAGGGCAAGAGATAGAATGCTTCATTTTCATCAAAGCATTGGGGTAAGTGCACACCTAATTAGCCATATGCTTCCAAGTGGAGCAACAACAATGACTGATACAACAGTGAGATTCTCGATGGAACACCCGGGTTGTTGCAAGGAAAAGTTATTTGCTTCTCATTCCACACATATGTCTTCCTCTCAAGGCTTAGCTTGTCTGGCAGTATCGGAAGGCCCTCAGCCTTCATCTAGGTTTGTTCTTCCCCAATAAACCTGTTTTTTCTGCATCATGACACATTTTAGTTTACTCTTTTGGTTGGCTGATAGAAATATTGTTTGCCAAAAGTTCTCTATTTTTGAGTTAGGAGCTACTCCTCTTCCTTTTTGCCCCTCAGCATAAAAGCAGAAGCATTCGAGAACCATTAGAACAATTTAAGTACTATCTCAAAAAGCCATTGGCATTGCATTTTGTATCGTGATTCTGAGATAACTATATCAGACACTGTTTTATTCAATGCGGTAGACTGGAAATTTATTGGAAACGCAGGTCCATATTCTAAGATTCACTTTCTACTCCATGAAGCTCTCTTCTATCTGCTTCTCTTCAAATTATTTGGAGAAGATGAATCACCTTTTAAGATCCTCTTCTTCACTTTCTAAATTCATAATCCTTCCCAAATCTTTTCTCCCGTCTACAATTTGGTTGTGGTTGTTCTCCAACAGGTTACTTAAATCTTTGTGTTCAATTTATGCACTGCTGTGTTCAACTTAAAGTTTTCTCCTTTCTATCCGTAAGATCTTATACGAGTCCATATGGAACTTGAATGTATGTTTTTGTATGGTTAAGGAAGGACGACTTACTCGTCCATGAATTAAGTGAGAAGGTAGTTGGTGTGCTAGGAGGAGGGCAATTGGGGCGGATGCTGTGTCAAGCAGCTTCTGAAATGGCCATTAAAGTCGCTGTGTTGGACCCACTAGAAAACTGTCCAGCAAGTGCAATTGCATACAATCATGTGGTTGGCAGCTTTCACGACAGTGCAACAGTGGAGGAGTTTGCAAAGAGGTTTGTTTTATTATGTACTATTTATGGAATTGATTTAATGCTTACGTGATTGATTGATTGAGGTATTAGGCATGTACTCTCTTTCTTTGTGGTAGCAGATGTGGAATTTTGACGATTGAAATTGAACATGTTGATGCTGCCACCTTGGAGAAGCTTGAGCAACATGGAGTGGATTGCCAACCTAAAGCCTCCACTATTCGAATTATCCAGGTTGCTTTCCTTTTACTGTGACATGGTGAATTTAATTTTCATGTGGGAGACTACATTGTTTTGTATTTCCGCAAACCTTTTATTTGTCAATTAAACTTCTGTCAGCTGTAGACTCAGTACCTTTGATGATCAACATGCAGATTATGGAGCTGCTAGTGTTCTTTAATGTACACTCTTATCTAGGTGAAAATCACATAGCATATGTTTGAAAAATCTTGTGGTATCTCCACTAGAATTGGAGAAACTTATGATGTCTCATGTTTATTCTAGACATGGATACATAAAGAAGCTATCAAAATGAAATCGATGCATAGACAGCAACTGAGTAAAAAGTATGTCAATAAGCATGAGAGAACCAACATATTGTACATTTTGAAGAACTTTTGAGGATGGCTTCACCTCGTGTGCCATGTCAATGCAACAAAAACTGAAAGAACTATGGTCCCTGAGGTCTGACATCACTGCGTAGGTTTTCTGGAGTGTATTGCATTTCATAAGCTTGTGGGTAGTAAGAACACATTTAACATCCCTCGGACCCTTGGGGTACAGAGACTTTTCCTATTGTGGGAGCTATTGGAAGACTTTTGCTGTTTAAGAATGAGGCAGGGTGGACTGTTTAGTGGTTTTTCTGTGCTCTTCCAATTGTAGATTAGCTATATGCATGTTTGATGAGACATGAAATCGTGAAAAATTGTTCAAAAAAAAAAATCTCTCTTAGGATTCCAATATTGATTCCAGCAAAAGCTGAGTCAAGTAGTGCAGGTGAATGATTGCATATGCGTATTGTTAAGATATGAGTTTTTGGTCTTAATGGTTGCTTCTTGTAAAACAAGGGAGTCCACTGACATATGCTATATTATTGGGCTGGGTAACTTCTAGGTGCGCTTTAAAGCAGTTCCGTGACATTCTACAAAGTTGTTGATGGGTTATATTGTACTTGTTTGAATCGTGGAGAAGATAAGTTTGGGTTTGCTTTAGTCTCTCTTTGGATCATTGATTTTAATTGCTTGTTATTCATCCCTTCACAGGTGAGTAGAGATTTTTGGTCTACAAAAGGAGTCTTTTTTCAAGCTAGTTCCTTGTCATAAGAAGTTCCGTTGACCGTAACAGACTTTCAATTTCCTGACATTCTGTTGTAGTTTAAGTGGAAGTGCTTTCCCCTGACCCAGATTTGTGCTCTCTTGCAGGACAAATATCTCCAAAAAGTTCACTTTTCCAGTCATGGCATTCCACTTCCAGAGTTCATGCAGGTTTGTCAATTTCCTTGATGTTTCTTGGACCTATAACGTGACCTGGACGTTGGCATTCTAATTCCTTGTTGTGACATGAGAATTGGCTGGGACAGATAGACGATCTTGAAGGTGCTAAGAGAGCTGGTGACCTATTTGGCTATCCGCTGATGGTAAAGAGTAAACGACTAGCTTATGATGGGCGTGGAAATGCTGTTGCAAAAACAGCTGAGGAGCTTTCTTCTGCTGTGGCTGGTAATAATATACCATCTCTTTTCTTACCTCTTTCTTTGGCGATTATCAGAGTTCCTTCATTTTGGAGTTACTCTTCATTTCTTGCGTAGTTTTATCTGAAGATAGAAAGCTTTTTTTGCTAGTTTGATATTTTCAATTTCTTGGGACATTTGGTGACGTGACAAGATGAATGATTTTGTGAATTCCGTACAATGATTTTGCGAATTCCATACATTCTTATTGTTTTTCTTGTCTTGTCACTGCGATAGTACCATTTGATATTTCAGACCATAGTGTTACATGCATCCATCTGCATGTAGCTGGTTGAATTTTACTTTTGATTTTCATCTTCTGCAGCTCTTGGAGGTTTTGAGCGTGGACTTTATGTTGAAAAATGGGCACCCTTTGTCAAGGTGCGCATCTCATAAGTGTCATTAGCCTTATTTTTGTTATAGCTTATTTTGGTATATTTTCCACCACCTATCAACAAATTATTCGATAGTTGTCCACTACTCATGGATTGTCTAGACATCGCCAATTAAGGGGGTTTGTAGAGCGCTTACATGGAATTACTGTATTCGACAATTGTTTGTGTTATTTGTCACTAAGAAAGACAGTGTTTATAGTGTTGTTGTCTTAGTGCACTAATGCATGCAACAACTCACACTAGTTCTCTTCGTATGTTCCTACTGGTGTGGTGGGATTATACTTTTATAGGCAATGATGGCTAACACAACTTCCATGGGAGGGGGGTGTTTTATTACTTTGTTAAGTCATTACCAAAAGTAACTGTGTTATCTTGAATTTTATTGCAGGAGCTTGCTGTCATTGTAGCAAGAGGAAGAGACAATTCTGTCTTGTGCTATCCTGTGGTTGAGACTATACACAAGTAAGCTTATTGTCTGTTATAGCTCGGGGTCATTTTTCTTTGATGGTTTATCATAATAATAGACCGTCTCCTTTGAGGCTGGATCACCTGAGCTACTGTGGGTATTATACAAGCTTTCGATAGCTTAAATCTTGGCAGAAACTATTTACGCATTTTACTACATTTCTTTCAATTTTAGGGAAAACATATGTCACATAGTTAAGGCGCCTGCGAGTATTCCGTGGAAGATCCGGAGACAAGCTACTGATCTTGCATATAAGGCCGTTAGTTCCCTGGAGGGCGCTGGTGTTTTTGCCATTGAATTGTTTCTTACTAGGGATGGTCAGGTGATTGGAGTCATCAATAACTTCCTCCACTGTTTATTCTGATTGCAAATTTCCATGTCTATCCTACTTACATGCTTTCACTTGGCTTTTAGGTCTTGTTAAATGAAGCGGCTCCGAGGCCCCACAATAGCGGCCATCATACAATTGAGTCTTGCTACACTTCTCAGTATGAACAGCATTTGCGAGCTGTTATTGGTCTTCCACTTGGTGATCCGTCAATGAAAACTCCTGCCGCTATAATGTACAATATACTTGGCGAAGAAGAGGTTCACTATTAGGCCTTTCTGATTTTTGAACTATTGCTTTGCCAACTGGACTACTTGGCTTTCCATCTTTCTTTTGTTGCATGCATTAAATGCACTTGACTTAGCATCCCATCCGAAACCACCATACACATGCTGCAGACGCATAAGAAGCATGACAAACAAGTTCTTCTGTATTTTACTGCTGATTTACTTAAGAGGCACTTAGTGCTGCACTTGTAGCTGGGTTGTGGGGATTAGGGCGTACGCAATAGACTATTCTAATTATAAACCTGTGGCTGTTTTTATCGTGTCGTGAAGCTATTATATATGAGCACTGCTTTTATGAGGTCTCACTATTGCTCTAGATGCTAATCATGACAAAGTATTTATTGTGCTTAGGGAGAACAAGGCTTTCGTTTGGCTCATCAGTTGATTGGAAGGGCATTGAGCATAAAAGGAGCTGCAATTCATTGGTATGATAAGCCAGGTCAGATGATCACGAAGAAAAAATATTAATAGAGCCCCAGGGCGACAACCTTCCCTCGTACTCTCTCACTCTCTCTCGGTAATTGACTACACGTTCTTATTGATGCTGTAGAAATGCGTAAGCAACGGAAAATGGGTCACATTACTATCGTTGGCTCCTCGATGGGCACTGTGGAGGCAAAACTGAATGCTTTGCTAAGTGAAGAAGGCAGGGACTGTCAATCATCAAGTTAGTTTTTTTTCTGTCCTTTTCATCTAGAAATAGCCCTTTTTTGGGTAGAACATGGTGAATTTCTTTGATTCTTTTTTATATATCTCTCAAATACTGTCGTCTAGCTGGTCCTTGCTTTCATGGAAAGTGAGAACTGCATGCAGACCCCCACTCACAAAAATATCTTAGGAACAGGGTATGCTTTGAAGTTACGGGATATGCTTTGAAGTTGAGTGGTAACAGCACTTTGATAAAGGATATTGTTCTTGGAGACGCAAGATCTTGCATTAAAACCATGAGAGTTTGCTTTTCTCATGGTTATGAGTTGCATTCACTAACAACTGAGCTCCATATTACAGCATCTTTAGTAGTTACTGCCTATTTGAAAATTCTCAAAGCAAAAAGGATCATATTTGCACTGGTTGTAAAATTGCTTCTGTGCTAAATGGAGCTACATGCCATTGCTTCGTCATGATTATTGACAATGTCATTGGCTAAATGCAGTACAACCGTGTGTTGGGATTATAATGGGCTCGGACTCTGACCTTCCTGTGATGAAGGATGCCGCAAGGATACTAGATGCATTTGATGTGCCTTACGAGGTTAATTATGTCCTGATTATATATGCTCAAGATTACATCATTGAGCAAAGATCTTACCTGTCTAGCAACAAGTTGAACTTTGAATAAAAATTATGCAGGTGAGAATAGTTTCAGCGCATCGAACCCCTGATGTGATGTTCAGATATGCTTCCTCTGCCCAGGAGAAGGGCATTCAGGTTATTATTGCTGGTGCTGGCGGTGCAGCTCATTTGCCAGGCTAGTTGTTTTATGTCCTGATCACTAGAACGTTGTGTGTTTGGGTTGCTTTTTTACCATTTAAGAAACTGTCTTCTGTTTCCAGGGATGGTGGCTTCCCTGACTCCATTACCAGTTATTGGTGTGCCTGTCCGTGCTTCAGTATTCGATGGTGTTGACTCACTTTTATCGATAGTGCAGGTAATTTCTCCAATTTCAGTAAAATTGTTTCTCATCACTGTCGAAATCAGTTTGGAGCTGTGGTCCTTGATTAGTGCAAGATCCACCTTTTATGCTGCAAAAATGGCTACTTGGAGAAGGTTTTATATTTCCTCCCAGAGGATAACGTGTTGTGGTCCGTCTACCAATGACAGAGTACAAATTTATTTATTTATTTCTGGGGTGGGGGGTGGGGAGGGGGTTGGAGTACAATGAAATACATGGTATGCGCGTCATGGGACTTTTTGGTGGATAGGTGACATGGTTCTCTTAGAGCACTGAAAATCTCTAAGCCTCATGCCTGCGTTTGTCATGCTTCATTGCAGATGCCGAGGGGTGTCCCTGTCGCTACCGTGGCAGTAAATAATGCCACAAATGCTGGTTTGCTAGCCGTTAGAATGTTGGGAGTTGGTGATCCAGACCTACTGGCTAGGTTGGTATTTCTGTTTCACTTACGGATGCGCGGTTTGCGGCGATTGTAACAGGAATAGATGCTATAATGTTGTCTTTAGCGGGACTTCATCCGTGCTGATCTGTTCTATTTTTCTTTTGCTTGGCAGGATGAGCCAGTACCAAGAAGATATGAAGGAAGATGTCCTGACAAAAGCTGAAAAATTGCAGAGAGAAGGTTGGGAATCCTATTTGAATCCCTGACGGTCTTGAAGGTCCACCAATTTTGGTAGTTATGAGTGTTTTTGCTTTCTTGTACTTGGGACTTCTTATTCAGTCCCAAGGTACATGTAGATCATTGTCATCTATAGGAAACTAAATAGTCAAATGAAATGCATGGTCATTCCCAATGCGTCTTCTCCCCATAGAATTGATAATTTTAGTCGATGATCATTATGAAACTCATGCTTCTTGACTGACATAAAATGAGACCCCAATCTGGGTTTCCGATCGGTCATCACAAGGCAATGCGCACGTTAAGGGTTTTCCGATTTGGGTCGTCTAGTTTTTGATAAACTTGCCAATGGTCGCTCATTTTCATTTTTCTTTTCGCATCTGGTGTTTGATATTCTGCTCTTAATAAGTTTGACTCCACCAAATTGTAGATATATGAAATAGGAAAGCGTTGTGGCAACTTACTTTTTCATGGATGGTGGATACAACTTATTATTGGAGGAAGCTGTTCTGTAACACATTTACAGGAGGTTGCACAAGTGGTGTAGCAATATTGAATTTTATCCGTGTCTTATCTTCTGCATCTATAAATGTCGTTTATGTCCGGAACAATCGTTGTCCATGTGAAGAATTACCGCATTAAGCACGAGCTAACCTTTCTTTTATAACCTTTGGGGATGCGAAAGAAGTCTCACGCCATGCTCATAGGAAGCTGGTATAGTTTTGGGAAGAACCCAAATAAGTACCTAAAGGGTTTTCTCGGAGGGTTCAAAGTGAATATCGTTTCTAATAAAGTCTTGAAGCGGCTATCACAATCTCACAAAAAGGGCATAAAGTGATCAATACGATCTCAAATCACGTGCATTTCACATGTCAGTTTTCGAATTATGGTTGGCGGCATTTTGGTCAATGCGGTAGACCTGGAAATTTATTGGAAAAGGTCTCATTATATGCTGGAAATCTCTTTCCAACTCCATGAAGCCCTCTTCCATCTGCTTCTCTCCGAATCGCTCCCTAAGGTTCCCTTCTTCACCTTTCTGAATTCATTATCCTTCCCAAGTCTTTTTCTCCCTGCTGCGATTTGGGTATGGATATTCTCCAACAGGTTAGTTAAATTCTTTGTGTTCAATTTAAAATTTTCTCCTTTCTGTTCGTAAAGATCTTATACGAGTCCATATGGAACTTGAATGTATGTTTTGTGTGATTAAGAAAAGGACGACGACTTATCCCTCCATGGATTAAGCGGGAAGGTAGTTGGTATCCTAGGAGGAGGGCAATTGGGGCCCGTGCATGCAGGGGTACAAGCCATGATAAATAAGCTAAAAAAAGAAATGTTGTTGGACCACACTTAAGAGCATCAAATTTCTTCCCAAACGGGATTATAAGACATAGTTGTTATGAAAACTTTGCGGGCAGTGCAGTTTCACATCTGAGACACACTTCCGTTCATCCGAAACTAGTGGATGAGCGTCAAACATCTCACGCAAAGCGGTAGGCCTAGCATGAAACTTATCAAGGTACAGAAAGAAGTATTACATCGAAGTACCCCCAAGTTACATGCGCACCCCCGCAAAGGAAACTGAAGACCATGCACGAAGCAGCAAATCCCAACACATAGTCAAAAAATTCAGGGACTAAGTTGAATATGTTCCAAAAATTCGGGAATCACATTGAATAAATTGAAAATTCATGGACCACATTGCACATTGAACTAAAGTCCATGGATCATATTTGTTAAATTAAAAGTTTAATGATTACATTGCACATTAAATCAATATTCATGAACCGTTTCTGTCATTTTCTCTTTTTTGTTGAATAGGATAATATGGCATTTATGATAATAATAACATTATTTGACAAAGGTTTGTGTGTGTGTGTATATATATATATATAATATAGGACAATGAGAGAATAAGAAAATAACTTATCTATCCACGAAAACTTGTCACCATCTACGACGTGTTTGCCATCATGGGCTTGGCTCTTCTCCCTCGATCCACCAGTGTCACATACGTCACTTCAAATTCTACCGAGTGTACAGGAACACGTGGGAACGGATTCTAATATGTTTTAGATTTTAAAAATTAAGTAACTTATTCAAACGAGTAGATTCGAGATTCTACTATTTAGAACCTGAAACCTAGAACTTGACCCTAAATTTCGAAATAAATTTTTGTGTTTTTTTTATATGTCTTCGCATGTTCCTGCAATGTTCTATATCATTCGATGACGAGTGTATATTCTGGATCCAAATAAATTTTTAGGTTTCAGATTTCAAAAAATGAGAAATCTCTTTTAACGGGTTTGTTTCAAGTTTTAAGTGTAGTATGTATGGAATCTGAAATCGCACACATCTACTTCCCCTTAGTGCTTACAACGTTCATTCTCATTTTACCTAACTAAAACTGAAAAAAGCAAAGAAAAGAAATGAAATTAACAGGCTCTTGGGTACCCTTGAACAACCTAAGTTCCAAAAAAAATGAAAAATCTATTCCGTGAATAGATTTCAGGTTAAGGAACCTGAAACCACTCACCCTGACCAAGTTTTGTCTTCTTGTCATCGCCCCACCCCTTAGTATTTTCTTATACACACGCACACACAAAAATTTATTGTTACCCCAAGTAGCGAACATGATCGAAGTTATCCAATCTATACTTATATGTGGTTCATTAAACGTGACCTAAATGAATTGCGCTTTACAATTTCATCGCAACAAATACTGTATATAATATTAGGAAAAATCTCAAGCTGGTACACTCGTGATAAATTTACGCCAAATTATTTTTTCAACCACAAAAAACTTAAACGGGTACACTTGTGACAAAGTTTATCCTAAATTGGTATATTTGTGTCAAATTTAATCTTTGCTAATTTCTATTAAATCGGATTAATAGCACGAAAAACCTCCAACTAAAGGAAGCTAACGGAAGGTGGTATACCAGTTTAGAGTATCCTCGTCACATGTGTATCAATTTAGATTGTAATCTAAGGTGTAAATTCATTGTACATTCCAAATACCCCCATATATTTATCATCATTCTTTTAAAAGCGTGTGAGAAGATATCATAATTAGTAACAAGTGATCTGAAATGACGATACAATGAATTCAGATTATACTACAGGATTAATTATGTTACGGGGTTTTGTAAAAGATATCTCATCTAATATAAATATTTTAATGTTTCTGAACTGAAAAATTATATGCAAGTTTAGTAATTTTTAATAGAATATAATGCGGCACATGCCTCGTATTTTTACATTTCCGTAAGTTCAACAAACACACGCCTTCCTTCTGTCGAAATCGAAGTCGGTCAACTCTGACTCCACCAGATTGCAAGCCAGTCCCTCCGTCCCTGGTTGTCAGCTCCAATCAACCTGGATTGGCCCCCCATGGAGCCTGCGAAGCCATGGACGGAGGACGCGATGTCGAAGATGGCGGCAGCATCGCGCCTATGGTTCGCCGGATTCGCGGACGCGTGTTGCCTTCACAGAGTCGTCTCTCTCTGCCTCAAGTGACCTTCCTCTTCCTCGTCTTTAGCTCGTCGTGGCTCTTCCTAGCTTCGCCACCTCTCGATTCGTGTTCTCTTTTCCCGGAAATTATGGACGAATTTGAAATTCACTGAAATTTTTTTGTTTGTTTGTTTGTTGAATTCGCGCTTTGGTAGGTCGAAGAAGCTCTCGATCAGGACCGGACAGTGTTTTCTCTTGAACGGCTTCATATTCCTCGGGAGGTACTAGTTGTGTCTCTAGGAATCCTTTTTTATCGGATGAATTTGACTGCGATGCTGTTTTAGGAGTTGGGTACATCGCGGTCTCTCTGTGGCTGAACTTACGATTTTGAGCTCTTTGAGACTTTCGTTGGTGGTCTATATGTTAGCGATGACAGAGATCAGAAGCTTCGTTAGCTTGGAAACACTTCTCTTTAGTTCATTACCTCAAGACTCTGGTGTCCGTTGATTTGTGTGCGAAAATATGTCTCTTTTGTTAAGGTCGATTCATGTCCCCGTGCGTGCCCTCATTTTGAATATCCTTACTGTCTGATGATATTTCTTGAGGGGACTTCATTTATTATCCATTGTTCAGAATGCAGTCAAGAAATTATAATACAGAATGAAGTGTATTTTTTTCTCCTGGCATGGATGATTGAGGGTATTCGAATGAAATTTTTAAAATATTGTGATTCATTGTGATGAGGTCGGTGCTGTTGCGCAGTCAGTTGTCTATTGTGGTTCTCTCTTTATTCTGGCAAAAGTTTCTTTGGCTTTGTTTGAAACTTGTGCTTGAGCAAAAGGAGGAAAATTTCGGTGGAACTCATGATAATGGGACCTTTGGAAATACCCATTGGTCCTTAATGTTAACGAAGAGAGGTTCCAGTTCTCCTAGAGCACTACGCTCCTGTCCAGCCAATTGAATTGCCATGTGAAAAGTGTCATAAATTTGGAAGAAATAACTCATGATACTTGGCACGCTCTACGAGGTTATTGGCATGGTTGGATGGCTACATCATGCTTTGGAGCGCCTAAAAGCGTCTCCACTGAATTAGGGTAGAGTCTTGCTAAGACAAAAGAAGAGTAAGATTGTAGAAAGACTAATCATGGGTGTGTTGGAGACTCTTAATAAACATAATGAACATTGTGAATTCTTAATGGGCTATATTTATGCTAACATTTGACGAAAGGACTAGGGCTCTTGCCATCAATTAATTTTTCTTAATGGGCTATATTTATGCTAACATTTGACGAAAGGACTAGGGCTCTTACCATCAATTTATTTTCTTCGTGGTTGCTGCTCTTAGAAACTCAAGTTTGGTGCACGAGGCATTATTGAGCTAGAAAGGTGAAGATAGAGCTATGGAGTGGATGACCAGGACAGTTATGACATATGTTTAGCTGGAAGAACTGAAAATCTACCATCATCTTCAGTCAGGAAACATGTGCAAAGCATGTGTCGTTATGTGTTCCAGAAACTGGTTGACTCAAAATTGTGAAGTGTTCCCTTAGCATTTTCATTGCATTCGGTCGTAGATATTTCCTCGAGAGTTATAATCAGTTGAATCTTAGATTGATATACACGGGCAACAAGTTGTAAGTTACAAGAATTGATATTTTCAATTGATTTTGTTTCTCAACTCTTCTATCAATGCTTTTCCACTTCGTTCTTCAAAGTTCGATGTGCTGTACTTGTGACGAGAATAACCTTGATTTATTTGCAGCATACTTGTCTTACATTTGCTTGTCATCCCTACACTTCAGTGGATATTGCCTGAGAACTGCTGTCAGATTACTTCTCAAGATTCTTGTCCATTTTCTGGTGTTTTGAAGCTCTACTTGTTCCTACATTTTGGACTTGTACAACTGCTTTATGTAAGTTTGCTCTTGACATCTGCATTTTGTAATTATCAAATATTAAACACGTGCTGTTTTATGGCCTCGTGTTGGCAGGGGAGTGAGCACTACCCAAAGCTGTAGTTTTTGAGGAAAAAGAGGGCGTTTGTTTTGCTTCTCTCATTTTGACTGGATGACATTACTCTTGGGTGATGTTCTTGGATATCCTAATTAATGGATATATACTATAAGATTGGTGCTTTTATTGAGCCATTTCCAAATATCCTCTGAGCCTAGACAACTCATGTATGTAATGCAAACAATTCGCATTACATAAAAGAAGCATTCACCGTCTGAACAAACTCAGTGAAGAATACCATGAGGAGACCCGGTTGTACCTATAGTTGTTAGTTCGTCGTGACTATCTGGGTTTATTTTTTAGACCTGCTGTTCTCAGAGTATCATGAACAATGCCTCTATGCAAGTGGCTTGTCCATGCCTAAGTAGCTTTCAGAATTATGATGGAATTTAAATAGTGCATGTGTGCACAAATATTACCACAGGGAACAAAAGGTTTGATAATACATAGAAGATCATATGTTATGGGTTGTCTCTTGACCAACATAAAACGGCAATTTGTCCTTGACAATGCATTTGGGGCTTTTGAGATGTGTAGAAGCCCTCGGGATATCTCTTCTGTTGGTGATCAAGAGATGGAAGAGGCAATTGACAAAACTTTTCTTCTGTACAAGTTCCTAGGCGATTAAACATATGGTTCCTTCAATGCTCAACTCCCAAGTTCCCAACCGTCCAATAGAAGCATAGGAGTAAAAGAGCGGTATTCCATAGTTTGTTGTACTTGTATGTTGCTTAGCTTTTGATTTCTTCCTAGATTAGCACTAAAGCTAATCACATTGTAAATGTTGAGTATTGATTGATTTTGGACTACGAAAGAAACAAATCATAGGTGTTATAATGTTGTTTGATGTCTAGGTACTTAAGCTTGGGAAATGGTCTTGAGAAATACGTAGGGCATGGAAAGTACTCTACTGACTCCTGAAATTGCTCAATTGAAAGAGTGCTATTAGTGATTTGAATACTGTACCCTTTATGTCAGGGGGGAAAAAACTCAAGATAAGAATTTAAGAGAGGTGAATTCGAATCAGATTCACTGAAACTCAAAGAATGACCGGTAGATTTTAGTAATGAGAAAGTTAATGTTTGTGTTCATGAAATATCTTAATAGTCCTACACGGATTGATTAATTTTCACCTGGATGTTTTTTTTTGCCCCCTTTTGCAGGTTTTCTGGTTCTACCCATTTTACATTTTTAGCTTCATTTTGAGCGCTATATGGTATTGCCCTCATTACACTAGCTAGTTTTATGTCATTTTATTACTGTGGTAGCCTTGTTTTTTTGATTTCTGTGAATTTTCCATAAAGCAAGGATGGCAATGAGCATCATGACTACGAGATAAAGTACCCTAAGCATTTGTATACTGCCTTTCTTGTAACTTAAATGCAGGAGTCGACATTTATACTGTTCAATGGAAACAAGGAGGAAGAATAAATTACTGAAATAATATGTGGGTCAACTATACCAAGTACATTTTCTATGCTGAAGTCCTAATATTAAGAGGTAGTAAAAGGCGCATGTCTTTTGTTTATTTGATGCAAGAAAACAAGGAATGTAAAGCTTTTCAGAAAGAGAAAGATTAAAGACAATAGAATTGTTGGTGTTTGGTTAACCTCCGTTTTGTGGGGGATAAATTGGTCCAGGGGAAGATGATGCTCCCAATGGACATGTTTCATAACCATCTTGTACGAGGTGGTCCTTGAGAGATCTCAGAAATGGTCTTTGTTCATTCCTTGCATCCTAGCCATGATAAGAACGCGCGCCGGATTTCAGTTTTTGGGGTTGTAATTTGGTTTTGCCTTCTCAGTGCCAGTTCGCTTTGAGCTGATAGGGAGGTTTCCAGATGTAATGCTTCACCCTTACTGTGCTGTCTACATTTTTAAATTCCTTAAAGTAGAATTCTTTGTTGATTATTGTGCATTCTTTCCAAGTATGTCTGATATAGGTCGAGGAGGAAATCTAAGATTTTGGTGGAAGATGTGAATGCAGGTACGGCGACATAGCTAAACATGGATTTGCTGCTATGGAAGGATCTCGCTCTATGTTAGAGCAACCCTCAAGCAAAAATGAAGCAGTGGCGTTGGAAAGAAAGATTGAAACGGAAAAAATTGTTGATCTTGGAGGGTATAGAACTAAACAAGATCAACAATTCTTATACTTAGCTATGGAAGTTTGGCTTTTGGTATTAGTTCATCTGAAGCTGAAGTGGTCTCATTTTCCTTAGGTTGATGATTGGAATTGGCGAGCAGGTGTATTCAATACTGCTTCTGACCTTTTTCTTCCTAGAGGTGAAATAAATTCTAGATTTAATCTTGCTTAGCTGCATCATAGGTTAAATGCATTTTAGTTGGACTTTGAACTATCGTCGTGATCAAACACCTTCTACAACCCACAGGTGTTGGATAGAGTAAGAAGTTTTTTTAATTGCTCAAGTATAGTAGAATTTGATGTGGTTCCTGAATCCTGTGAAGTTTATGGCTTCACAATTATAGCTGCCCAAGTGATTACGCCATTGTGGAAACAATATTAGTAGAATGTTTTCCCAACGATGAATAATGACTGTGATGAAGCCCAAAAGTTGTTGATTTATGGTAGAATTACCATAATGAAATCATTCATGTAGATGCAATTGAGGGAGAGAATGCTACATCTTATTTATTTTTGGTTTATACCAAAAAACATCCCAAACTGTTATGGCCTTGCCACATTTGCCCTAAACTAATTTTGTGTTATAAAAACTCCCGAACTGATTCACCCGTGCTACATTTACCCCAAATTGGTGACCCGTGCCACATTTGCTCTACTATATTCTGCTGCTTTGTTGCCTTAACAACTGCATTTTCTTTTATTGCCTCTTCATATACCATTTGTATGCCTGACAAGCTGAGAAGTAGTTACTGCACTGTGCAGGTTTATGTTCTAGGATTTGTTCCCTATATTGGAAAGCCACTTAATATTTTGCTGCTCTCCTGGATGTATGCTTATTACTGTTTTGAGTATGTAATCTTCTCAATGTATTTTATTGCGTTATACATTCTGCTTGGTTTGGGATAAAGGTGTTGTTGATGTTGATACATTCTGCTTGCCTTTTGTCACTTCTTATGTGGAACTTTTTAGGTACAAATGGAACTTTACTGGAGTCAGTCTGGACAAAAGGCTAGACTTCTTTCAATCCAATTGGGCATTCTTTGCTGGTTTTGGTAACGTTCTTTCTGATCATGATACTTAATATTGCAGCCTCAGTGTTTGTGTATTGGGTGGGATGAACTATTCTGAGATTTTTGTCGTGACAGTTATCAAATGCTTGTTCGCCATGATTTATGTGGGATCCACTTATCAAAGAGTATCTGTAGTGGGATTTTATTGTGTATTTCTTATGGCATAAACGCACTTGTTGGTGAGAAAGGCATGCTATTTCTTGTGTTACACATTTTTCGTCATCATTTTGATGTTATTCACATATGTAATAGAATATTGAAGTAGTTTCATGTATTTTCTTTTTATAGCAAAGGAGCAGATATGATGGATGAACAATAAAGATGTTGAAAACCTTCATTAAACTAAAGCTGCCGACTTTTCTGATACAACACTAAGACAAAATAATGTTAATTTTAGAGGAAAAGTACATTCAATTGTTAATATGTTAATTGAAGTGTTGACTTTAATGATGCTCTTCTATCTTACCAGGAAGAGAAGGATCAGATTGGTTTGATCTTCCTGCATTAATGATTCGCGAAATTATTTTAATCTGTTGGGAGCTGGGAAAGATATGTCAATTTAAACTATAATATTCTACCATAAGGATGGTACAAGAAAATTAGGATACAGTGCTTCAACTCGTAAGCTATCAAAGTTTCAGATTGAATTGCTCTTAGGCAACTTATATTTACAATGGGTCAATAATTTTTTCCAATGTTGACCAAATAAAACATGTGAAGTCTTGGAACTTCCTTGTTGAAATAAGTGAGATGAGCTTTCTTTTTGTGAGGGAGTCATTTCTGTCATTACGTTGGATTACTTTCTCCATATCAGCATTAAGTTTTTCCATGAAATGGCAAACTGTCATATTTACCAAAGAGAGTTAAATCGAAGTTTGTAGACCTGTTAGGTAAAATTGAAACAATTGCATGAAACTAAAAATTGGGTCAAAGTTTGGCTTTATGAACAATTAATTGTGTCAACTTGCGGTTGATGTTGAATTATGCGGTTTGTTAGAAGCACATGCTATGTTGATCTGTTATGACAGACTATATATGTTATCATGGCATGCATGCCTCTCTTTTAATTGAAATCCTCTAAATCAATGTGCCGGTCATAATGGTATCTCGCAACATGTCATTTTGACAAACGGTTCATGTGTCTCTCTGATGCTCATATGATTTTTTTTTTCTTTCCATAGATAGCATTCTTTTTAATGCTACTATGTTTGCATTTTCATGTGGAGATTCAAGGCTTGTACTTCTAAGAGAATGCTGAAATGGGATTTGCTTTTAATTCTGATTGTATCTAGTGAGCCACTTTATTTTCTGTTTGTGAGCATGTCTAAAATGAGGTTTACGTGGTGGCAAGTCAATCTATGTATTCAATAAATTTGCTTAAATTCCTTACAGGAAACCCCTGCGTTCTGGCTAGTTTCTTTTTCTCACCTCTGGTGGGCTATGGTGTTATGGCTGTACTTTTTCCACTGGTACGTCTTTGCCTTTTCCTCTATTGCCTTTAGTGTGAGCACATAGTGCTAGAAGCAAAGCTTTTTCTCTTTGCTGGTTAATAAAAAATCTAGTTAATCTTTAGCAATTGTCTTGAGCACTCGTGATGTATTTCCATTTCAAGTGTGACATGATATACGCACACCTTATTTCCAACCAACTAATTTCTGCCCAAAATACATGCTTATCATCCACTTTGGCGGTTTGCTGCTAAACATCAATATAGTTCTGTATCTGAATCATGCCCAACTCTGACCTAGTTTTCGGATAAACATTAGTCATAAAGTTCCCTAACTGGTAATAATTGCTATAATAAATGTCATAAATGCTGAATTGGACTCCAAGTTTGAAGCTCTGTTTCATTAACATGGAAACATGATGAAAATTTAAATAGGTCAGACCAAAAAGCACCAGATATACAAGAAGCTAGCAAACCCTAATGTTCACCTGGGCAAGCAACCTGTTGACGCTGCTAGATATCAGAATTGGGCTTCCGGCTTCTGAAGGAAAGTAGATATGCTTGTATTTAGTTGTCAAACCAATTTTGCAGAAGAGTGCGGTAACATTTTCTTGTTAGATAGCTCATTTACCATAGAGTATGTACTTGAACATTCAGTTCTATTGTCTAAAGAAGAAATTGCCAATTCAGCAGACAACGCATGGTTCTTCCTCCTTTTCTTTTATTTAACTGTGCTTATTTCTTGTCTTTGCTAATTGTTCAAATTGGTTTGATTCATGTGCATTTTCTGTACTAATAAATGCGTCTTTCAGTTTGTGCTGACAGCTACGAGCTCAAGGGCTGAGCAAGCTATATTTTCTGAAGGAAAAAAACAAAGAGATGCTGGAATAGGAAGGCTGCCAATATTTTACGCAGCTGATACTTTGTCGTAAGATGCCTCCGTGCCTATTCAATTTCTCAGAGAAGCATCGCTTCTTTTTTTTTTCCCCTTCTTTTAGGCTATGAGTGTGAATTTTATGAATCTTTGGGGTTCATCAACCGCCGATCTATACTAGTTTGGGATAAAGGTGTTGTTGATATTGATGTTGATGTTGGTCTATGAGTGTGAATATTGATTTTAGCAGCAATGGGATATCTAGATTTAGATAAATTATGTTCACTTATTGGAAACCTTGCATCTATGAACATACAGCAATTCTGGGCTTTTCAATTGACGAGGAAATTGACAGTCCTATAATTGAAACTTAAGTCTCCACCTAGGTTGTGTGTATCAGTTTATCTCTGTGAAGTTTACTGTTGATATTGCGAGACATATTTACAAAATCTTATCATTTTCTACTGCAGTTTCATGGGATCATAGAGATAATAATAGGACTAGAATCCTCTTGGTGCTTAGAAAATTGTATAGTGGCTTGACAAAGTAGTTAATGGTGTTTCAAATGCTGACCACCCAACAAAAGTGACCAGTGATGTCCCACCAATCTGGATTGGGTTTTCTTTTTACTTCCTTTTCACTATGTTTCATGCTAATTCTTCGACTAAGGTCCAATATTCAAGGTCTTTATGTTGTGTCTACTTCATATGCTCTAAAAGTCTCTCCTTATTTCTTTCAAACCTACTTCACTATGATAGAACCGCAAGCGAACACTGTTGTTCTCCATTTTGAAACCACCTCGCAAGAATTCTCGTAATCTTATTTTTACTTGTGGCTAGACAAACTTTCCTCGAATATGCCTTTTTTTTTTCCTATTTATTTGCTTTTCAATCTTTAGCACCCTGCATTAATCGAAATAGTCATATCTGCGATCCCGATCTTGCACATATGGTAATATTTTCAGAGAATATTACATGGGGAAAGCATTATTGGCCTTGCATGCATATTTTAGGATGATACGATACAAAATTGTTTCAAATTTAGAAAAAATCCATTTTTTCTTTGTGAATTGTTTTGTAGAATAAGATTAACAAGTTGATCATATTATCAACTCCTTGACAGGAGTTGGTGATTTTTGCTAATACCTTGATATATGAATTGACGTCTTGTACAGTATACTCTAGTGCCATGCTACTATTGATGTTTCACTCTAATTCTGTAGGATGTGGGTCTTGGGTCTTTTCTCTTTGGGATCTCGGGAGCAAATACGAGATAATAAGATGCAGTAGAAAGCTTTGATCACTGCTGACATGATTGTAGCCTGCAAGGTACTTGCTTACAACCCATAAGCCCTCTAGCTCTTGTACAGGTGATCCATTAAGAACATTATCTGGTCATGATGGTGGTTATGGTGTCATTAATTCTCTATGTTGATTCAATAGACTGAGCCGCACAACAATGTATGTTGACAGTAAAACGCTTGCTTTTAAACATTAGGTCAAGGTATCAACGGTCATCTGATGCTAAGAAGTTTGTACATATTCATTACGCGATCCTGGAGGGTGACACATCCATGATAGGCATATTTGTTAATGAATCGGGTGGTCAAACGGCGCAGTTGTGTTCGGCTTCATATGCTATTAACAAGTTAGTTTATGTACAGCACTCAACTCTAAATTCTTGCTGACACGTGAAATTCCCTGGTGAAGGTCAACCTGTTGACTCTTCTTTTTCGTCCTTTGAATTGTACATAGCGACATATGTTTGTTAAGTTGCAATAGACTGTACATTTTTTTTTCCTTTTTTGTTTAATTTTGTCCTAATTTCGTTGTACTATATGCTGTAAGGATCCTCAGTGTCTGCTCTCATGTTGGTGTAGAAGGCGGTTCTTGTATTTGCACCTGGAGAGAAATTGATCACCATTTGATCTCGAGCTTACTTAAGGAGGCTAGCATAGCAACAACTCGATCACCCGTACTAAATACAACCAGCCTCTATGGAGTAGTAATTCAAGTGTGTTCAATGCGGAATTCTGTTGTGGATTGTCCGTGACTAGTAAAATAGCAATTTGTGGCTAGTGGTAGTGAGATGGGATATATATGCGGTGTTTATGCCGCTGCCGGGGCGCTTAGCAAGCATTCCCGAGCTTTCCCATGACCCGTACGTACCTTTAACTCAAGAAAGGAAAGTAAACGGCCTCCTAGACCAAAATCCCTACACCTCAGCCCTCAGGGCGTACGAAGCCCCTCGTTCTTTCTGCCTCTCTCCTTGCAAGAGTATTAATTGACGTGCACTTGTGTGCCCTTCACGGATCTCGTCGATGGTGCAGAATCAGATGAGCAGAGAAATGCCCTCGAATGCCATGGTTCAGAGCTCAAGGCGGTGTCGAACTCTTCGATGACGAGGCGTTACGCCGTTGTTGAGTTCTTCCACTCTTCAGCGATATAAAGAACGAGAAAGATTACGACATATGAGAGGGAGGGAGGGGTACACTAGCGAATGCGGGTCCATTGGATGATGGAAAATTCACTGGAAGTCTATTACGTGTCCGGAAGCAGCGATAAAGCTGCGGCCCCATAGCTGCGTAACCTCTCGCCAGTAAACTGGAGGTCACTGGCCAATCATTGAGCCGCTAATATACCAGTAACTTATTGATAAACATTTGGATTTTAATGATTTCAAATTAATCAGTACCTTTATCAAACTCTCACTTCATTTTTGCTTTTGACTACCCAAATTTACTAGTATTATCAATTCGAAGCTGCACCAAAGTAATAACTATATTTGCCAATTTGCAGTTGGGTTTGTAAAATTGCCAATTTGCAGTTGGTATACCTTCGAAATTCACCGCTGAATGTCATCACGGGCCGATGTCGGTTATATCAAGCGATTGTAAACGTTTAAGGAAATTAACCATGTAGTTGCAGTTGAGTCCACTAGCTAATATTGAATTTACTCTCATATCATTGAAATCAAAGCTACTTATTGTAAATGTTCGACAAAAGTTACCGCCTTACATTCTGATTTTCCAATTTATACTTGACTAGCAAGTGATCCTCATTTAGCCATAAATCATTTTGCGCATCACCATCCACTCGAGTGCTTCTACATAAGCGGGAGAATTAGCAAAAAAAAATCAAAAATCTATTACAATTGTACCGATCTAGTCTTAATTTTTTGCATTTATGATAATTCACTCCATGCGATCTATTTTGGTTGGAAACCACAGACGTGGCGCTATTGGCGCAGACATGGCAAGTTTACTTAGTATAATATTCAACCTCCAGCCGGCCGTCAACGTTCGGCAGCTGGCTTGAGGAAGGGTCGACTACTTGCTGACCTTAGGCAAAGCTCGCTTGGCTCAAGCAAGGCCGGCCTAGCCATATTAAGATTTGCCACATTAGTGATTTTCGGTTAAAATTAGCTGGATGGATTGAATTGACATAAATACAAAAGGTTTAGGATTGAATTAGGAAAAAAAAAGAAAAAGTGCAGAACTAATTAGCGCAATTACAATAGATTTATAATTTTTTTGGTAATTTTCCCTATTTAATCTTCACGAGAAAGTTTCAAGTGCAAATCTTGTGATCGGCACATATTCAAGGAATTTCATTGTTGTCCTGATTGTTTTTGCTTATTCTCCCCAGGTCGTGCAGTCAAATCTTGCGATTGGTACATATCCAGTGTAAAGAATGTATGAAATATTTGTTATGAAAAAATTTGTCTTTAAATATTTGAAATTTCTCAAGCCCGACGGATCTCTTTCTTTTTAACTTAATTTTCGTTTTATACATGCGTGATAATCGGATCCTTCCGAAATGTAACTCAACGAGCAAATCCTGTATCCTTATTTCATGAGTTGGCGTCTTGTTGTAATTTCCGCTTTTTTTCTGGCCGATTTTTTTTTTTTTTGAAGAATGGAAACAAATTGTTCAAAGAATGTGATTTTTTGTTGTTAAGATGTATTTTGGTGTTAATTAATTGTTCAAGAATGGAAAGTCTATCCAGTGAGTTAAATGGAGATGTATACTTTTTGAAGAAAGATTTGGACATACACGTAGAAGATTAATAGGTATGATTGAAAACTTGTGATCCGTTAGATCTCCATGGTTTTGTCAAGATCAATTAGAACTAGGAACCGCGTAGGATTAGATTCAAGCCACTAACAGCAACACCTGATTCTTGTTTCACTCCTCGTAGGATTAGGAATCGCGTGCTTTTATAATCAAAGGAACTTCACAAATTCTAACATAATTGTTTCATAGACGACATGTTGTATGACAATTTCAAAAAGATGCTGGAGGAGTTTTTGTTTGGCCCGAATCAAAACCAAAATCGAAGGTGGAGCAACCGGAAGGAAAAGAGGATAGACTTGAGGAGAACGGACTTAATTAATTTGCAAGACATTTAGGAACTAAAAATTTCATTAACATAAATATACCGCGTCAAAATATTTATTCAGTTATCTAGGTTTAGTTTTTCAGCTCGTACATCAAATTAGGCATCGAATAATATATCCATATATTTTTCAAGCTCTGGGTTAACTCTATGATCGATTAATTAATCACTGCTATATAGAGATACTCAATAGACATTTAAATCTACTTTCTATTTCATTCATTATATCTCCAGATAGTTACTATCTTGTACAGTAAAAAAATTCTAATTGATCCAGGTTTGTTTTGTAACACGCTTTAGTGAAAACAATGTACGGAAGTCAATAATAAGGTCACATGGTGTCACGTCCCGACTCTCGAACCCGCGACATCCTTTACCTTATCGCCACCGGTCATAAAAGATAGCGTCCCAGTCAACTGCTATCGACTTAAGAATATACTGCGCATGCGGAATGTACAACCTTCCATCCAATAAAATCAACATGAGATAGGTAGGGAGAAAAGCCAGATAACACAACACTAAAATAAACTGCTGAGAATAGATGATCTATAACTTTACAGAGCCAACAGTTGATAAATACAACCCTATGCTTCGGGGCGGCTCTCTAGGACTCGCAAAAAGATACAGGAGTCAGGTAAGTTTAACTCTCATCTACTCCAAAACAGTATCCCCACAAAAACATCACCAGTTCCCTGACCACAAAAGAAACCTAACTCTCTACTGGGTAAACTCAGCATCCGGGTCGTCATAACCGATCGGGGGAGCCGGGTCGTTCGGGTCGTCACAGGAACTCTGGTTAGAATGCATAGAGGGGGCTATTGACTGCTCGGGCTCGAGCTCAGGCTGCATACTGGGTGCGGGATCGACTACCTCTCTATCGGTGTATCGATGTCTATTGGGCCCCAAGCGGGGACATTAGGGACCCCCTGAAGAGGTGGCCCCTCAAATTCTCTAAGCGGACCAAAGAGATTCACCCTATCGAGAAGATATCAGGCCTTGAAGAGGTCTGCCACCAGCTGTGGCATCCCCTCATCGACCCATATTGTCGTGATGTGGCGTTTCCACATCTGGTCAGTACCTGGTACCGGGTGGAGACTGACATCGTGTGATGAGTGGGTGGGGGTACCGAATCGCACCGGTCTTTTCATTATTTTAGACCTGAAAAGTTGTCCCACGACGGGGTGAGAATTTAATCTCAGTGAATCGGGCCTAATCTCGGTTAGGACACTGATTCGCTCAGGATATCCTAAGCACCACAATAAGCCACAAGATATAAACAGATATATATCAATAAAATAAATTTGTCAAATCAACAACCAACAGAAGCACCACCACCCAGGCGTATACAAGACATCACACAAGTCCATTATTAAACAATGACCCACGCGACTGGCGTGATAGAAACATCAATAGTGCGATCCCGCACTCTTCTGGCAGGACCAGGCTACGTCCACTTTACCCTCTCAGCGACGGCTACTACAAGCGGTGTATCCAGTGCACCCGGTAAGGCATTACAAGTAGGCATTCCTTAAAAAGGAGCTTCGGTCTGTCACAAGCTGCGACCGGCATCCAATAATCCCTTAAAACCGTACGACTGGCACAGGGCATGGATTATCGTGCTTCTGACGAATCGCGAATTTTCATACAATAGGTACGGCACGAGTACCAATGGTACAATGCGAACTTACCAGGTAACGTCATTGATCCTTTAAATGACCACACAAATTTCATTCGGCAATCAATCCATTATTTTTTTTTGTAAGGACAATCAATCCATTGTTTTTTTTTTTTGGTAAAGACAATCAATCCATTGTTTATCTATGATTAATGCCAAAATCCATACGGAAATACAACTGACTCGGCCCTAAGGCCCACAAGACACTCAATTGAGAATTTCAGGCAGGCAACCAAACCAATTAAGTAATTCACGCACACGCGAGCAATCAACTCAATCCGGCAATTTCGAGCTCAATTTATATTATAAATCTTAATTCTCAGTCGAATTATAGCAATCAATCGCTCGCTCATCTCTAACCTGTCGCTCGCTTGCGAACAAACACAATCAATCAATTAATTGATAAATTACCACAATTAACCACAGACAAATAATCGATCGACCATTTATCTTAACCGTCGTTTCTATCTAAACCGGTTTCGATCGAATTTTTTTTAAATAAATAAATAATTAGAACTAATCCTAAGCGCAATTAGCGCCCTAATCAAAATTTAGGGTCAACTCACAACGTGAGTTAGCTCGAGCGGCGGCGATCGAATTAGGGTTTATCGTGCGGCAGCCCGAGCTCAAACTTTGGCGACACTCCGAGGAAGTCCGGCGAGGTCGCCGGAACAGGTGGCCGGCGGCGAAGCTCCGGCGAGCGGCGGCCTGAAACAGTGGCGAACAGTAACTCAATCGGCGAACCAAACTATTTTGGCCGTTTTTCGGCGACACGGGCCGGGACAAGGCCGGCCAAGGGTCGGGAGCTCACCTAGGGTCGGTGGGGGTCGACCGGGATCGACAAACGGCGGCGGGAGGCGGCTAGCGGCGGCGAACAGCCGCGATTAGCGGTTGCCCTGTTCGGCGCCGAAACAGGGGCGTTGGTCGTTAGCCGATTCCGGGCGCCACGCGCAGCAGCCGGCGGAGGTGAGCTGGGTGGCGGTAGAGGGGACTCATGAGAGTCGTCCGGCGGTGGCGGTGAGGTACGGCGGCAACCGTGGTGGCTGGATCGAAGACCGAGCTGAACAGGGCCCAAAACAGGGCACCGGAACTTCGGGGCTCGATTCTGGCGGCTCCGGAGGCGGACGGTTGATGGGGGTGGGTCGGATTGGTCGAGGGGAAGTCAGGGGCCAGCTGAGGGGTGGTGGTTGGCGTCGGTGGCAGCCATGGCGGCCGGAGGAGGCCGAGAAGTTCTCGGGTTCTTTGACCCGAAAACAGAGCAGATTTGGCCGTGGCTTCTCCTCGGCCGATCGACGATGACGACGGCTCGGCTCGAGTCAGGGCCGCGGCGGGGAGTAGTTAAGGACGGTGGCTGTCGGTGGTGAGGCGTCGATCGCGAAAAACGGCTACGGAATAGGAGGATTGGATCGGTTCAAGGGGGAAGTCGGTCGTCGGCCAAAAAAAACAACGAAGAAGAAGAAGAACAGAGAAGAAGAAAAGAAGACAGAAGGAAGAAGCGATGTGCGACGTTGGGCAGTGCAGGGGTGGGCCACCTTGACTTTCAGGGACAAAAATTAATTTTTTTTGTCCTATGTGTATGAATAATTAGGAGGATAAAATGGTAATTTGGCACGTCGGGACTGAAACGAAATTTTTTGTATACTGAACGAAGGGTAATTTCGGTAATTTCACTGGCCAAGCTCGGTCGGAGTTAGGCTCGATTGCGAAAACGGCAAATTCAAAATCACCACGGATCAATTTCGAAACTCAATTCAAAATAATCTAAAGTTCAGAATTCGTCCAAATTTTCGTCTCTTTGGCTCATATAGTCCAAAATAGACGTCGACTATGATTATAAATTCATATCATTTAATCGAATTCCGGCGCTTACAAAGGTTGAATTTTCAGGACGTCACACATGGCGTTGAGCGACCTGACATGGTTGTAAGCTAATAATATTTGCTTTAAGTAATCAATAGATGGATGGATACATATTTGTACAACGTTATTGATTTAAACTATACAAATAAATAGCTAGCCAAAAACAAGTACGCAAATATATAAACCTTAGCGTGCTTGGGATTGATTTTTTTTTTTTGTTTCATGAAAATCAATGATTTAAAAAATATTTTTCTAATTTTGATCATGTAAATGTTTTCAAATCAACAAAAATATTTAGCCATGAATTGCAGCTAATCGTGTAAATATTTTGCATTGACTCATCTTTAGAAGCGATAACAATGATTAGTGTTACGGAAGTATTTTTAAACCGAGATATGATGAGCCAAGTCATTTAAACCACTCCAGATTTCAAACATTTAAAGTAGGATTTGTACTTCTCCTTTAGGACTCATAATTAGACCAGAAGACATTATGATATAGGAATCACGTCGTACGGATTCAATCCTCTTGACCAAAACAAAGGAAATTCTTCATAACCTCCATACCTAAATTCTTTGAAATCTGAATCCACCATGATGGCTCAACCACAACCAAATCGTTCACACACAATCGCCGGCCGAGCTCGCGAATGGATCGGGAGACAGTGACCGCCGAGAGAATACTTACAAGTTTTTCGATGAAAAGACCGCTCTCTAGATAATCAAGCAGGTTTGCGATCGGAGCGATGACCCCAATTTTTCCTACTTTACGAAGTGTGAACAATATCTTGGCTTGACCATGAAACAAAAATCGACCGACAGTATGGCTCCGTCGAGAGGAAAGGAGCCTGAAGTTAAGGAAAAGGAGGGAAAGTCGGTCTCTCGTCCAATTAATTCCCAAACTGCTTGACTTACCCAAAAATAAAAAATAAAAAATCCCAAACTGCTTAGGAATAACTAGGACTTTGATGATGATTGGATTTTTTTTTTTTTTATGTACTCATAGAAAGCGCTTGTATATAATATCTCCTATCAGTATAATGATCCACCCCATTGACGCGACTTACTTATAGCAACTTCTCTCATTGTTCCACAGATCACATGCCGCATGAAAACAACAATTTCCACATTCTCCTTCCGAAGTAACCCCAACTTATTTTCAATAGAGCAAGACGAGCGTAATTCAAGGCATATCGGCCTGGACCTTCTCATGGAACTACCATTCATTCAGTGGCCGGTCAAGTTCATCAGGCTGATTGTGTACTCACAGCTAGGCTCGAAGGCGATGATGGCAGGGTTGTCGGACCAATAAGGAATTATGCTTCTGAGGTTTTTGGTCGACCGAGCTTTTTCAAGGAGATCGAGGAGTTTGCACATCCGAATGACAGCTCCTATCTTTTGTTCTTCATGAAGACGCCGCAAGATTATTTCGGCTTGAACCTGAAACCAAAATCAACCAAAGCAGATGGAAGTAAGAGAGGGTAGACTTGAAGAGAACATACTTGATTAACTTGCAAGACGTTTAGGAATTAAGACTTTCCTTAAAATAGGCATAAAACTGCCCAAATATGTATCGATTATGTTGGTCTAGTTTTTCAGCTCGTCCATCAAATTAAGTATTAAATAATATACCATATCTTTTTCGAGCTTCGGTTGACTCCGTGATTTTCCATGTATTTTCAAATAGTTATTATCTTTAAAAATCTAAATTCATAAAATATTTAAGAATTCTAATTGTTTGATATCTGTTTATCCTTGAATACAATGTAGAATAAGCAACAAACGGAACTTAATAAGAAGAGCAATGTGATGCGATTACAAGTGAGTGTTATAAGCTTACTTATTAGATGATCTATGTGTTTGTGTACATATAGTTTGATTTAGGGAATCAAGATAAATAGCCGGCAAAAACAAGGGATATAAATAAATAAACCTTACCCCGTTCTGGATTGAAAATTAATCAATATTATCAGCGAATTTCAACAATTTTTTTTTTAAAATTGGCGATGGAAAATAAAGGGTTAGAACTTTTTGAGAAAATTTGGACGTCTAGTCAATCTTTGTGCCCTCTTATCCTTTCTTTGTCTTCTGCTTGGTTAATTGGATCATCACGTATTTTTTTTTCTTTTTTTCTCTTCTTTTTTTGTTTTGTTTATTAAATCTAATGAAATTATATTGACCGAAATAATAAGTGATGGAAGGTATAAATCTTTACGAACCGACCAAACCTATTCCTTTTACGAGAAGTCCACAGTGCCCTATACTTGTTGTTAATGTTATCATCATCACCATCTCTAATTGTTCAAATAATGGAAAGCTTATCTACTTGTTGCGGGGCTAAGTGGAGATATACTTTTTCGAAGGGAAAAAAATGGACATACACATGGAAGATAAATAGATCCGACCATATACTTGTGAGCCGTTAGATCTCCATGATTTCGTTTTGACCAATTAGGACTAGGAATGCACATGCTACACGGATTAGATCCAAGTTAGTAAGAGCAGCATCCAGTTACTGTTTCACTACTAGTAGGATTAGGAAACGAGCCCTTTATATTCCAGATGAACTTCCCAAATTCTACCTAAGTTGTTTCTCAGAGATGTCACACGAGAATAACAAGTCCACATTCACCTTCCTAAGTAACCCCGACTTCTTGCCAATGGAGGAAGAAGAGATCATCGGTCTGGACCATCTCATGGAGCCACCGTTCATGCAGTGACCGGCCGAATTCGTCGGATTCGTCCTTTATTCCCTGGTGACTAGACTTGAAGACGATGATGGCAAGGTGGTCGGACCAAAAAGGAGTTCTGCCTCCAAGGCTTTCGGTCGAGCGACTGCTTTCAAGGAAATCAAGGAGTTTCCCAGTTGATATGACGGCTCTGATCTTTCATCTTTGCGAAGACGCCGGAGGAGTATTTTGGCTTGAACCCGATACCAAAATCGACGGATGGAGAAGTGGGAGAAGGAGGAGGAAGCCACGGAGCAAAGGACGGAACGAAGGAGAGGGAACCGACCCTGAGAGAAACCATATACTCCTTGGCAATGAATATGATGCAGTATGTTCTTGGAATCTTTCTACGAAAGCATGATGATTAGTTTCCTCTCGGCTTTTCTTCCTTTGGGGTTTTGTTAGGCGCTTCCTTAATTGGTTGTCTTTGTGCTTAAACCTTTGTGCGAAATTGATCTTCATGGATGCATTTTCTTGCGAAGATTGGATCATCACGCATTCGAGAGTACGAGCCAATTTTTCCCCCCGTTTTTTCTCTCCTTTTATTTGTTTTGTTTATTACATGACATCAAATCAATTTATATTGACTGAAATAATTAGTGATGGAATGTTCAATTGTTTGCGAACCGAGAAAAACTATTACTGTCGCGAGAAGTCAAGTGCTATATACTTGTTACTGTTGTTGTTAGTATCATCATCATCTCTAGTTCTATTACCCCAATGTTGCATGGATTTTCTTTTCCTTGTACCAGCAAAATAGATAGGAGCAAATAAATCTTCGATAACATAATTACTAACGTTGACGTCACAACTTTATTGTCTTGAAATTTGATAAGTAATTGCACTTGAACTTTGCATGCTATGAATTGAAAATTCAAAAGATTTGAACCCGTTTATGGGTCTTACGGATGGTATAAGAGGAAGCATACTCTATCGATTAAGCATAACTGGTGTTGACGCGCCTGATTATAGTCTAATTATGTACGAAGGGAAAGGAGGTCCTGTTTTCGAAAGAAAAGTCAGTGATTATTTGATTGAGTGGACCTGATGAGTGTTTATTAAACATGTGTAAATTGAAGAGGGAGTAGCGGGCAGTTCTTTTTTGTGTATCTTGATGCAAGGGTGACGGAGAGAGAGTCCGGAAAAATTTACTTAAAAAGTTCAGAATATATCGCACTTTTATTAATTTTAGTCCAAAAGTTTTTGATTTAGCAAATTGGTCCTAATTTTTTTTATAATTTTTTTTTATTTCCAGCTGTGCCATGTACTGTAAACAAATGTTTAGGATTGAATTGGTATAAGTGCAATAGATTTAGGATTTTTTTTTGATATTTTTCTGAAAGAGCTCCATCAATTTGTTATTTGTGGTTGGCAATGGTTGATTGTTTGGCATTGTTGATATTTTTCTGAAAAACCATCAAGACTCCTCCGAATTTTCCATAAGATTCATCCCAAATGAAGAGTCCAACAAAAAACAACCACCGTTGAACTTGAGGATAAACTGTCAAAATTTCTAATCCTTTCTTACTTTTGTCAATTCAGTTCTAAACATTTTAAATTTACAATTGGGTCAATAGCATAGTGGTCGCCATGGTTCCGTCACGCAGTAGAAGGTTCTTCTTGGACTGGGTCACAACATGAGGAAACAATCTTTCTTGGTCTTTTCTTGGTTTAGGGTTTTCTGTTGAAGGCTTTGCTTCCAGATTTTCATGGAATTATAACTCAGATTTACTAAGTTTATTTTATAAAATGGAATCAATCTCAACTTTTTTGGCATCTTTCCGAAATTGGCTTTCTTTAGAAGATATGGTTTTAGAACAACTCAAAGGATCATTATCAACAAGATAAGTATAAAAATCATTTCCAAAATTAGTTTCTTTCCTTACCCTTTTACTCTTTCGCAATTCATCATTTGAATTTTCAAAATTAGTCTTATGAGGAGATGTAGAAGAAACAACATCAATTCGTAACGGAAAGATATGCTCAAAACATTCTGCATTCTTTGTCTCAACAATTGTATTACTATCAAACACATCACTTTTTAAGACAAGAAATCTATATGCCCCACTATGTTCAATATAACAAATAAACATACAATCAGAACACTTGAGCCTATTTTTCTTTTCTTTGAATTTGGAAGCATTACCTTAGCAACACACCCCCACACTTTCAAATATTTCAATTTAGGTGAATAACCCGTCCAAAGTTCATAAGGCATTTTACCGGTTTTCTTATGAGGTATTCTATTTTGAATGTGACAAGCAAATAATATTGCCTCACCCCATAAATTACTAGGAGCTTTAGAACTAACAAGTATAGAATTCATCATTTCTTTTAATGTTCTATTTTTCATTTCTGCTATACCGTTTGATTCATGAGAATTAGGTGGGGTAGTTTCATGGATTATTCGTTCCTTTTTCACAAAATTTATTAAGCAGAACGTATTCTCCACCTCTATCCGATCTAACTCTTCTTATCCTTTTTTCTAATTGATTTTCTACCTCAACTTTATACAAAAGAAACATATCAAAAGCTTTATCTTTATGTCTAAGAAGATAAACTTTGGTAAATCTCGTATAATCATCGATGAAGGTCACGTAATATTGTTTACCTCATCTAGTCATCATTTGTTTTAAATCTCCTAGATCGGTATGAATTAAGCTTAACAATTCAGAATCTCTCTATAGAAACAAAAAGCCTCTTAGTTAATTTTATCTTGGCACAAATTGTACATTTATCAAAATTCTGATTTTCCAATGCAGAAATTAGACCTTTTCGTTGCATTTTCTTAATATAAGAAAAGTTAACGTTTCCTAATCTACCATGCCACAAATCAATAGACCCAATCAAGTAAGCCGAAGAAGAAACATTTTCATTGATAACATTGGAAACGATAAGAATAAAAAGACCTTGATTACAATAACCCTTTCCCACAAAGGCATTATTCTTTGTCATTATGATCTTGTTAGATTCGAATGACACCTTCACCCTAGCCTGACCCAAAAGGGCTACCGAAACCAAGTTTACCCTTATATTAGGGACATGCAATACATCATTCAGAGCCAAAATTTTGCCAGATGTGAATTTGAGAAGGACTTTCCCTTTACCAAGAAGTTGTGCTGTTCTTGAATCACCTAGATAAATAATCTCTTCTGCTTTCCCTACTAGTGTGTAGGAGGAAAAGGCATTTTTGTTTGCACAAACATGCCCAGTAGCACCATAATCTATCACCCATTCTTTCGCATTGGCTACAACATTAGCTTGGAAAGTGACCGCAACAATGATGTTATTGAGATCATCTGCTTCTACCAAATTAGCTTTTGGCTTGCCAGGATTGTCATTTCCCATTGTGCGCTTTCTGCACTGCGCTGCATGATGACATGGTTTACCACAAACAAAGTAATAGACTTTCCTTTTGAAAAGGGCCGTGCTATTTTAAACTCTGCTTTTGATTTGACACTCCCAAAAACAGTGCTTTCACCATTTTGGTCTTTGGTCAAATTTTCCTTGTTCATTCATTCTTTCATTCATTCCTCTGCTATTCTGGTGGGTCCTACATTCCTCATTCTTATCACTTTTTGTTGTCTGCAATATGCTGGACAATATCAGCAAAGGAAACTCCAGCTCCCCAACCTCTGCCACAACAGAAAGCAAACTTCTTCCTACCGGTCGCTGGGTACGACGATGAATATGATCAGGCTTCGGATCTGGATCCAAGAACTTGCAGTCCAAGCCTCAAGGATTGGATAAAAAGAATAGAGGAGATAATGAAGATGAATATGATAAGGACAATACCCATCCATGAATAGTTCAGTTAGTTAGGGCGCACTTAGGATTGTATGGTTAAGCGCACTGGTTCCAGATTCGATTCCCCAGCTGAGCACCTGTGATTTAAGTGGAGGGCCATGTCGGTGGGTTGCTGTGCTAGTCTCCCCCGATGAATAGTCGATATGCACGCAAATTGGCCCGGACACCTCGGTTATAAAAAAAAATGATGAGGACGATGCAAGAAAAAGAAGGCCCGACATGGTCAGGCAACAAAGACGGCCTGACATAGCCAGGCGATGGATCTGGATCCGAGACATTGCAATCCGAGCTCAGGGCAAGCATAACCAATTATCGATTAAGCAGTGATTTGGATGTGATTGGATGATAACTCTATGGAATTGAGGCTCGAAGTGCTTGAATTGGACTTCTAAATAGCCAATCGGAGGATTACGTGAATAACACTGGGTACTAAGCCTTGCTTCAGAATTTGGCAAAGAGTGACGGTGGCCAAAATGAGCGGTTCTGGAATTCCCAACTCTGGAGATCAGATCAAAAGATGGAATCAAGCCCATTCAGACCATGACAAATAAGATTACATCTCTCTTTTTTTTTTCAGAGTGAAAAATGACATCAATGTAAACTGGTTAATGAAGTGAAACAATGCTCCGATGGTCATGTTCCAGTCTTGGTCGGGTCAAAGATACGTGTATTGTGATTCGGGTTGGGTATCATGAAGACCCAACCCGTTGACACCCCGTCATTCTGTACATTAGCTATGACTATCTACCAACAATAAGATATCGATGCGTATCGAGACTGCTCATGAAGAATTTCTTATACCAGCGTCATAGGTCTTACGGATTGTATTAAGAGGAAGCATACTGTATTGACTATGCATAACTATTGTTGAAGAGCGTGATTATATACGAAGAGAAAGAAGACTTGTTTCAAAGAGGCAACTCGGAAATTATTTGATTGAGTGGAAGCAGTGAGTAATTGTTAAACATGTGTAGATCGAGTGATTACTTGAGTAATTGTTTAGGAATTAAGACTACCCTTAAAACAAGCATAAAACTGCCTAAATATATATCAATTATGTTGGTCTAGTTTTTCAGCTCGTACATCAATTTAAGTATCAAATAATATACCATATCTTTTTCGAGCTTCGGTCGACTCCATCATTTTCCATATATCTCCAAATAGTTATTGTCTTTAAAAATCTAAATTCATAAAACATAAAATATTTAAGAATTCTAATTGATCACATATGTTTATCCTTGAATACAGTGTAGAATAAGCAACGAAAGGAACTTAATAAGAAGGGCAATGCTCGAGATTACGAGGGAGTGTTATAAGCTTACTTATTAGATGATTTGTCTGTTTGTGTGTATATAATTTGATTTAGAGAATCTGGATAAACAACTGGCAAAAACAAGGGATACAAATAAATAAACCTTAGCCCGTTCTGGATTGAAAATTAATCAATATTATGAACGAATTTCAATAATTTTTTTTTTTTAAAAAAAAATTGGCGATGGAAAATGAAGGGTTAGAACATTTTAAGAAAATTTGGACGTCTAGTGAATCTTTGTGCTCTCTCATTCTTTCTGTTGCCTTCTGTTTGATTAATTGGATCATCACGTTTTTTTTTTCTTTTTTTTTCTCTTCTTTTTATGTTTTGTTGATTAAATCTAATGAAATTATATTGACTGAAATAATAAGTGACGGAAGGTATAAATTTTTACGAACCGACCAAACCTATTCCTTTGAGGAGAAGTCCACAGTGCCGCATACTTGTTGTTGTTATCATCATCACCATCTCTAATTGTTCAAATAATGGAAAGCTTATCTAGTTGTTGCGGGATTAAACGGAGATATACTTTTTCGAAGGTAAAAAAATGGACATGCACATGGAAGATAAATAGATCCGACCATAAACTTGTGATCCGTTAGATCTCCATGATTTCGTTATGACCAATTAGGAGTAGGAATGCACATGCTACAAGGATTAGATCCAAGCAAGTAAGAGCAACATCTAATTACTGTTTCACTACTAGCAGGATTAGGAAACGAGCCCTTTATATTCCATAGGAACTTCCCAAATTCTAACAAACTTGTTTCTCAGACATGTCACACGAGAATAACAAGTCCACGTTCACCTTCCCAAGTAACCCCGACTTCTTGTTAATAGAGCAAGAAGAGAACATCGGTCCGGACCATCTCATGGAACCGCCATTCATGCAGTCGCCAGCCGAATTCGTCGGATTCGTCGTGTATTCATTTGTGACTAGACTCGAAGACGATGATGGCAAGGTGATTGGACCAATAAGGAGTTCTGTCTCCAAGGCTTTCGGTCGAGCGACTGCTTTCAAGGAAGTCAAGGAGCTTCCCAGTCGGAATGACCGCTCTGATCTTTCATTGTTTGCGAAGACACCGGAGGAGTATTTTGGCCTGAACCCGATACCAAAATTGACGGATGGAGCAGTCACAGAAGAAGAAGGAAGCCACGGAGCAAAGGAGGGATCGAAGGAGAGGGAATCGACCCTGAGAGAAACCATATACTCCTTGGCAATGAATATGATGCAGTATGTTCTTGGAATCTTTCTGCGAAAGCATTATGCTTGTTAGGCACTTTCTTAATTGGTTGTCTTTGTGTTTAAACCTTTGTGTGAAATTGATTTTCATGGATGAATTTTCTTCCGAAGATTGGATCAACACTTATTTGAGAGTGAGAGCCAATTTTTTCCCCTTTTTTCTCTCCTTTTATTTGTTTTGTTTATTACATTACATCAAATCAAATTATATTGACTGAAATAATTAGGATGGAATGTTAATTAGGATGGAATGTTCAACTATTTACGAACCGAGAAAAACTATTCCTGTTACGAGAAGTCGAGTGCCATTTACTTGTTATTGTTGTTCTTAGTATCATCATCATCTCTAGTTCTATTACCCCTATGTTGCATGGACTTTTTTCCTTAAATCAGCAAAATAGGTAGGAGCAAATAAATCTTCGGTAACATAATTATTAACGTTGGTGTCATATCTTTATTGGCTTGAACTTTGATGACTAATTGCACTTGAACTTTGCATACCATGAATTGAAAATCCAAAAGATTTGAACCCGTTTATAGGTCTTACGGATGGTATAAGAGGAAGCATACTCTTATCGATTAAGCATAACTATTGTTGACGCGCATGATTATAGTCTAATTATGTACGAAAATAAAGGAATCTTGTTTTCGAAAGAAAAGTCAGTGATTATTTGATTGAGTGGACGTGATGAGTGTTTGTTAAACATGTGTAAACTGAGTGAGTACTTTGATGAAGAGGAAATAGTGGGCAGTTCTTTTTTGTGTATTTTGATGCAACGGTGATGGAGAGAGAGTCCAAAAAAATTATTTAAAAAGTTTTAAACAAATCGTACTTTTGTCAATTTTAGTCCAAAAAGCCTTTGATTTAGCAAATTGGTCCTAAATTTTTTTATAATTTTTTTATTTAGATGCCCACAATGCCATGTACTGTAAATATATATATATATATATATATATATATATTTAGAACTAAATTGGCATAAGTGCAATAGATTTAAGACTTTTTTGATATTTTTTTTGAAGGAGCTCCATCAATTTGTTAGTTGTGGTTGGCAATGGTTGATTGGTTGATATTTTTCTGAAAAACCTTCAGACTCCTCCAAATTTTCCATAAGATTCATCCCAAATAAAGAGTTCAATGAAATACAACAACCGTTAAATGGAGGATAAAAAAACGGTCAAAAAAGTCATAAACCTTTTGTACTTTTGCCAATTCAGTTCTAAATAGTTTAAGTTTTATTCAATCCAAAACATTTTTACCTTTTTCCGATTCAGTCGTATTTGTTGGAAATCGCTAACGTTGACCTCAGTTGTCCTACGTGTCTCTGCAGGCATGACGTATATAATTTTTTGAGTAATTTTTTTTTTATTTTGTTTGAACTTTTTTATTTCCTTTTCTAACCTTTTTTTCTTGTTTTTTTTCCCTTCCTGATTAAGGGGCTGGCGAGCAAGAGTTGATGGGGGCCAGTGACCCTAGTTGGACCCTACACGGTGGTCGCAAAGCTGTCACCGGCGTAGCAAGGGCCTTAGTGAGGGCCATCACCAGATCTAGCAAGGGCCCGTGATGTCCTCCTGACCTTAGAAAGGGGTTGCAACCGATAAGGATTTTGCGGCCCTTGCCCAAGGTCCGGAGGGCCTATTGGCCCTTGAACCCAGAAAGGACAAATAAAGAAAGAAATAAATAAAAATACTAAAATCAAATATAATTACGAGTTTGTTAAAACTTTTTCACGCTAGTGTCTACAGTGCCACGTAAAATAGTCGGCATCCACATGAGCGAGATTTTTGACAAATAAGATTGAATCGACAAAGGTAAATGATTTTAGGACTGGATCGGTAAACTTAAAAGGTTTAGGAACGAAAAAATTAAAAGATTTTGTTGACTGAATTAGCAAAAATTGAGGAAGTTTTGTGACCTTTTTCCCGGATGAAAAGTGTAGCAACGAAATTTACAATTGGGTCAATGACGTAATGGTCGCCATGGTTCGCCGTCACGCGGTAGACCAATAGAAGAAGAAAGAGATAGATGGCTTTTCTTGGACTGGGTCACAGCATGGGGAAACAATCTTTCTCGGGCTTTTCTTGGTTTAGGGCTTTCTGTTGAAGGCTTCGCTTCTAGATTTTCATGGAATTATAACTTCTGGTTCGTGACTCGTGAGTAGTATCTTCGCAAGAACCAAACGGCTAAGAATAATTTTTCGTGCAGAAATAAATTTTGGCCATGGAAGATTGAAATCGGGTTAGATTTTCTTGGAAAATCTGGAAGTCTCGGTGGACATTATACATACGTGGGGATCACATACTTCAGAGGAAGTAACGTGCTTGAATATTTTAAGATAATCTCATCGTATGGTCCAACCTATCTTTTTTCCCCTTAATTTTGGTTTTCCATACGTGTGATAAGGTTCTATTATTACTCAAACAAAAGCACAATTAACTTGTTATGTAACCGAAGGCGCTGTTGACATATCATACTAATACAAAGCAAAGAATGTGCTTAAATTCATAGTTTGAAATGACCAAATCCTATTATTCCCCATTTGAAAACATGATATGGGTGTATGACTCTTGATTGTGCTCCATGCCTCTAATTTGTTGAAAATCGAAGCAGAACGATTTTCATGAATTGACAAAAAACGTCTTTGGATTTAATCGAATGGACAAACAGTTTAGGCCTCCTGACTGTGCTTATTTCATGAATTGGCGTCTTGTTGTAGCTTCGGCTTGTTAAGGTGTTAATTAATTTGTTCAAGAATGCAAAGCTTATCCAGTTGTCACGGAGTTAAATGGAGATATATCCTTTTGCACAGAAAAAAAAAAATGGAAATACACTTGGGAGATTAGTAGATACGATTGAAAAATAGCACTAGGAATCAACAAACTACAAGAATCAGAAGGCTTTGCAGCCGACGAGAGAACACCTGATTACTGTTTCACTTCTTGTAACCTTGTAGGATTAGGAATCGAGTGCTCCATAATCCAAAGGAGCTTCTCAAATTCTTAGTTGTTTCACAGACACCTTGGAGCAAGAAAAGGTTAGTTCAAGGCTCATCAGTCCGGACCTTCCGTGGAACCCCATTCATTTACATAAAAGTTGGCCAAGTTCATCTGAAAGTAATGAAGATGCCTTGCACTTTATAAGAGAATTTCCTGGAGGCATTAAGAACCTAGCGAGTGTAGAAGAGACAGATTTCTCGTTTTGCAAAAGTTTGACAGGATGTGGCATTATCCTCTTTGTGGGTCTTACTTGAGTAATTGTTAAACATGTGTAGATTGAGTGATTACTTGAGTAATTGTTTAGGCATTAAGACTTCCCTTAAAATAAGCATAAAACTGCCTAAAAATGTATCAATTATGTTGGTCTAGTTTTTCAGCTCATACATCAAATTAAGTATCAAATAATATACCATATCTTTTTCGAGCTTCGGTTGACTCCATGATTTTCCATATATCTCCAAGTAGTTATTATCTTTAAAAATCTAAATTCATAAAATATTTAAGAATTCTAATTGATCATATATGTTTATCCTTGAATAAATTGTAGAATAAGCAACAAAAGGAACTTAAAAAGAAGAGCAATGTTCGTGATGACAAGTGAGTGTTATAAGCTTACTTATTAGATGATCTGTGTGTTTGTGTATATATAATTTGATTTAGGGAAGCAGGATAAACAGCTGGCAAAAACAAGGGATACAAATAAATAAAGCTTAGCCCGTTCTGGATTGAAGATTAATCAATGAGCGAATTTCAATTAAAAAAAAATTTAAAAAAATTTGGCGATGGAAAATGAAGGGTTAGAACTTTTTGAGAAAATTTGGACGTCTAGTCAATCTTTGTGCTCTCTTATTCTTTCTGTTATCTTCTGCTTGGTTAATTAGATTATCACGTAATTTTTTTTTGTCTTTTTTTGTTTTGTTTATTAAATCTAATGAAATTATAATGACTGAAATAATAAGTGATGGAAGGTATAAATTTTTACGAACCGACCAAACCTATTCCTTTTACGAGAAGTCCACAGTGCCGTATACTTGTTGTTATTGTTATCATCGTCACCATCTCTAATTGTTCAAATAATGGAAAGCTTATCTACTTGTTGCGGGGTTAAGTGGAGATATACTTTTTTGAAGGGAAAAAAATAGACTAGGAATGCACATGCTACACGGATTAGATCCAAGCTAGTACGAGCAACATCCAGTAACTGTTTCACTACTAGTAGGATTAGGAAACGAGCCCTTTATATTCCAGATGAACTTCCCAAATTCTATCTAAGTTGTTTCACAGACATGTCACACAAGAATAACAAGTCCACATTCACCTTCCCACGTAACCCCGACTTCTTGCCAATGGAGGAAGAAGAGATCATCGTTCCGGACCATCTCATGGAACCACCATTCATGCAGTCGCCGGCCGAATTCGTCGGAGATGTCCTGTATTCACTTGTGACTAGACTCGAAGACGATGATGGCAAGGTGATCGGACCAATAAGGAGTTCTGCCTCCAAGGCTTTCAGTCGAGCGACTGCTTTCAAGGAAATCAAAGAGTTTCCCAGTCGGAATGACGGCTCTGATCTTTCATTCTTTGCGAAGACACCGGAGGAGTATTTTGGCTTGAATCCGATACCAAAATCGACGGATGGAGCGGTGGGAGAAGAAGGAGGAAGCCACGGAGCAAAGGAGGGAACGAAGGAGAGGGAACCGTCCCTGAGAGAAACCATATACTCCTTAGCAATGAATATGATGCCGTATGTTCTTGGAATCTTTCTGCGAAAGCATGATGATTAGTTTCCTGGCACTTCCTTAATTGGTTGTCTTTGTGTCTAAACCTTTGTGTGAAATTGATTTTCATGTATGAATTTTCTTGCGAAGATTGGATCATCACGTATTTTGAGAGTACGAGCTAATTTTTTTTCCCCTTTTTTCTCTCCTTTTATTTGTTTTGTTTATTAATTACACTACATCAAATCAATTCATATTGACTGAAATAATTAGTGATGGAATGTTCAACTGTTTGCAAACCGAGAAAAACTATTCCTGTCACGAGAGTCGAGTGCTTTATACTTGTTATCGTTGTTGTTAGTATCATCATTATCTCTAGTTCTATTGCCCCTATGTTGCATGGATTTTTTTTTTTCCTTATATCAGCAAAATAGATAGGAGCAAATGAATCTTCGATAACATAATTACTAACGTTGATGTCATATTTTTATCGTCTTGAACTATGATAAGCAATTGCACTTGAACTTTGCATGCTATGAATTGAAAATCTAAAAAATTTGAAAAGGTAAATAATAATTTTTAATAATAAAAATTATTTCTTAAAGATATTTTAAATTTTTTAAAAATGAAGTAGAAATTTTCAACCATTTCCAAACGAATTTATGTGATCATAAATTAATTTCTAAAGCGGAAGTAGAAAAATCAATTAATTTTTTTAAGTAAAAGTAGAAAAATCAAATTCTATCCAAAAGTTGATTTTGCATATTGGAAAATCTCCTAACAGCTCCAATGTAGTCGTGGGAAAGAGATCACATCCATTGATATTTCTTTATCTTCTTTCTTTGGAAAAGTTCAGTAGCTCAATCTCTAATCGCCTCGTCGATCTCTTCGGCGTTAACAAATTTTCGCTGTTAAAGAGCACCTGACGACTGGTAGGTTAAAGAAAATCGTGAGTTCATGGAACTATTATTTGCTTGTTATGTCTCAATTGATGCTCACTATATGAGATTCTTGTAATTTTTTGGCGAATTATCACGACATATGTTTGGATGACCTGAGACGATGTTTTCTCCCACGGCAAATCTGGGGATAACCCAATTGGAGAAAATGAAATGAACAATTCTACACAGTACAAATGGATGAACTGATATCATCACACAAGTTAGTTCTCATACGCTACATGTATGAGATTCCGAGGGTAACCGATCCAATCATAACTTCAGGACAAAAATTATCTTTTGTCCTGAACTAAAATAACAATTGAATATGAATCATATTTTAATTCTAGTGTTAAAAAGAAAATGAAACATGAAAAATAAATTATTTATTTATCCCTATAAATATTATAAACGTTAATTTCTTTCCACGTCATTACATATAATTTCGTGCATATATACAAATACGCTTCATATCTATATCATTTAATATTTTAGGCATGGCCGTATAGTTTATTATAATGAAAATTTTATTAAGAAATTACGTAACGAAATAAAAACAATGAAAAAGATATATAAAAAATAAAAAATAAATAAATAAAAATGAAGTAGAACAACACATATTTTAAGGGTGCACATGAGAACACTTCTAGTGGGGAAATTGATTTCTGGCAAAAAGTTGAATTTTCAATTTCTCCTCAGAAGCAGAAGTCGATTTTTCTATTTCTCGACCAGATTAAGTTCTGATCAGAGAAATTCGTTTGGTAACGATTAAAAATTTCTTTTTTTGAAACATTATTAAAAAAATATTTGAGGGTGTCAACCGGCGGCACTAGCTATCGGCGGCTGTGGCGAACGGCCGGCGGCGATCGGCAGGCGGCGAGCGACCGGCGACAGTTGACGACCTGCAGTGGCCGGCGACCGGCAGGGGGACGACGGGGGGACGGCGGATGGCGGCGGTGGTCAGCGATGGCAAGAATGACTTTTAGAGGCTAGAAGTAAAAATTTTTTACTTCTCCAAGTTGATCAAAAATTTTGCCAGAAGTAAAAAATCCTAGCAAAAGTCAATTTTTTTACCAAACGCATTTTTGCTTCGAATAGGCCCCGCCAGGTCGAATTCTAGAAGGGAAATGAAAAATATGAAGTGATTTCATGCGCACCTTAAGTGAACAAATTCGAAGTTGAAAATAATCTTTCTAATTCTCGAAGGATGCGCGCCAATAAAATTTGTAAAAGAAAATAAACCAAGAAACCTCCATCTCATTCTCTGAAGTATCTCTAGTTCATGTTAAAGTTTCACCACTCCTTTGTGGGTTTTTAATTCATTTAAAACTCCACGAAAACAGTGAGAGAATAAAATCTTCTTCTTCTTTGTAGGTTTCTGATTGACATCAAAATTCTATGAACAAAAAAATAGAGTTAAAACTCATTCTCCTCCGTAACTTTGTGGTTCATGTTGAAATTTAACGAAAGTGGGGAAAGAGGCTAAACTTTTCCTAGTTGTAAATGTGAGTGATCAAATTTTCTCTCTCTTACTAGAGTTGGCCATGAATTATAAAGAGGTTGTGCAGTTTTGGGTTCATTTGCATTGAATTGTATAAGTACCAAATAATGAACATGACATGATATGAACATATTCGGCACCCTTTGCCATATGATCTGGACGGAACGAAACCACATCTTATTCCGAAACAAGCAACTCAATATTTCAATACTCAAGGACCACCTTCAAAAGATTGTCAAGGACAATTCCCTCACCTTTAGTCACGTTGCTGAATAGACGGATCCAAGCTTCATGGAACATATCCACAACGATCTTTGACTAATTTTTGGAGGTTTTTCCTCACCACCGCTGGTAGCCGACTTGTTTCGCCTTTTTTTCCATTTTGTTTAGCTGCATGGGTAGGTCTTGCAGGTTTCCGTTTAGTATATGTGTAGCTGCTGTCTCGTGTAGCTTTTTCTTTTTTCTGTTCTTCCATACCCGTGCTGCCATTACATTTTGTGCGACACTTTGGTGGTGTGCAGCCATGGTTTGGTTGTAATTAGCGCTCTTTACATCAATATATCAAACATATCCAGTTTCATTACTGTGATTCACCAAAAATGGATAGGATATGATAAAACTCTTGGATTTCATATTATGTCATATATAATCCTATCATGATTAGAAATCTAAACAACCAAATGCAGCCTAAATAATCAATCAGAGGATTATGTGGATAAAGCTGGGTACTAAGCCTTGCTTTCGAATTTGGCACATTCGAATAAGAGGAGCTGCCGGCCGCGAAATTAGCGGTTCTGGAACTTCCAACCGTGGAGATCAAATCAAAAGACGAAACCAAGCCAATTCAGACCCGACATGAAGATTACATCTCGTTTTTCTAGGAGCAGATGGAAAAACAGCATCAATATAAACTGGTTAATGAAATGAAACAAAGCTCTGATGGTCAAGTTTTATTCGATCTTGGTCCGGGTCCAAGAATACATGCGTTGTGTTTCGGGTTGGGTCAGATGTCATTGACATCCCGTCGTTTTGTACATTAGATATAACTATCTACTAACAAGATGCTATCGACGTTTACCTAGACTGCTCATGAAGAATTTCTTAGACCAGCATTATAGGTCTTGCAGATCGTATAAGAGGGAGCATACTGTATTGATTAAGCATAACTAGTGTTGAGGAGCGTGATTATAGGTTAATTTTCCATGAAGAGAAAGAAGACTTGTCTGAAAAGACTACTCGATGATTATTTGATTGAGTAGAAGCATTGAATAATTGCTAAACATTTGTAGATTGAGTGATTACTTGATAAGAAGGGAGCGGCGGACTTTTCGTTTTCGTATATTTCGATGCAAGGCTGACGGAGGAACGTCTAAGAGAGAGTTCCATCAGTTGGTTGGTTGTGGCCGGTGGTGGTGGTGGTGAGGTCAGTTTTGTTGGCTTTGGTGACGGCTGATTGTCCGGTGGAAGTCGTGGTAGCGGCGGCTGCCAAGAGTGGTGGTGCTGGCAGATTTTGAGTCCATGGTAGTGTCGTTCGACAACAACATCGACCGCAGAGTTGGAAGAAATAATTTTTTAAAGCGTTGAGAGAGACAGCTCCTAGTCGGTCAAATGCATATTTTTGTACTAACGAGACATCATTTTAAGGGGACGTGAAGGATTCCGGTATGTAAGTTTAACAGCCATTTAGAGACATATTGGGTCCGCATAGCCATTTTTAAATTCATCCAATGAAAACCGGAAATTGAGCCAATTTTAAAAAGTTCACATATTTAAGCATAAAAAAATTTGGGCACTAGGTTAACAATGTTAAAAAATTAGATTAATACCACGAAAAGTCTCAAATTGGCACATCTATAACAATTTTCCACAAATTAATTTTTTGACTACCAACAACTCTAAACCGGTACACCTATGAAAAATTTATCACAACTAGTACATTTGTGATAAATTTACCCCAAACTGGTACATCAGCAACAAATTTACCCTCCGTTAATTTTCGTGAAATTTTTTCATCAAATTGATGATCGGGTGACACATGACAGTTGATGAATGTACCAATTTGAGATTTTTACTCTATGTTTATCAAATGTATATCGGTTTGGGATATTTAGTTATATCAGTCTAATTTTACAAACACCAACGAAGGGTAAATTAGCCATAGATGTAAATATTTGGAGTTTTTTATTGTAAAAAAATATTTTAGGGTAAATTTGTCGCATGTGTTTCATGGTCAAAAAAATAATTTGGTGTTAATTTGCCATAAGTGTACTAGTTTATGTTTTTTTTAGGTAAAAAAATAGTTTAATGTAAATTATTAATAAATGTATCAATTTTGAGTTTTTTGTGATAAAAAATGATTTGAGGTAAATTCGTTACAAGTATACTAATTTAGGTTTTTTCATGGTAACCCTAAAAATTCAAATATTTTGGTGCTAACACCAAATTTAAGATACACTGTTGAAGATAAATTAAATATATATGTTTATAGAGTATTGTATCTAAGACTTCAATTTTCCCTGAGTATATTTTCCGCTCAACTTTTCTTCGATGTTTGATGTAAGCCATCAACAAAAAATTTAGCTCTCAATTGACTCTTTATATATACAAGACCTCCACGCTTGCAAAACAACACAGAGCCCTAAAACATATCCAAGAGCGATTTCTGAGAAAAGCATTCCCACTTGTCCAAATTTTCCATATTCTTCATCCCCAAATGAAAGAGATCAACCAACAACAACCACCGTTGCTGTGAATCTAGATTCTATCCCCATGCAATATGACTTGTCCATTGAAGTTCTGTTCAACCAATTGCTAGCCGAATTTGTGGGCTGGAGTTTTACCAGGCCATTAAAGTCAAATTCAAAGCAAGAACAGTGCAAGCGTGACGAGCGACAGTGATTAATAACGATGTCATTGTCGATGAATTTGGAGATGACCAAACTGCAAACTTTGCTCGAAGAGAAAGGGAACCGTTGTGACTGCGATGTCGATCAAACAGTGACAGTTTGTGATCAACAAAATTCAATCCTCACTCAGATTACTTGTCCGTTGAAGCCCCATTCTCTCGGTCGCTGACCAAGTTCTGCATGTTGTAGTTGTTCGAGGCCACAGGAATGGAATGTTCATAATGGTGGCGGTGATCAAAAGAAGACGATTCATGATCAACAAGAGGAGAGCAGTGGAATGAGAGGAACCAACGTCAATAAGTTTGGAACTGATCGAACTACGTACAATTTGGATATTTATACCACGTAAAAAAATGAGTTAATAAAAGATGTTAACATTAATAGTAAAAAATTTCGTATTATTTGATGCCGTTTGGTTTTATTCCGGGTTATACCATGAAGAATATGGGAAGGACAAGTAATTAAACCTGAATCAATTGTAAATAACTTCTTAAAATTATATTAGATTGAGTTTATACAAAAGTTTTACATCTAAGTATTTAAATGGACATCTGAGGTAAGATATCCATCCAATATCGAAATAACATAATTGGAAAGAAAAAAAAAGTTCGTGTGATAAGTTTCGGATATTCAAAATTTTAACTTACCTAGATTTGTTTCTAGATTTGTTCAACGTATCGCATTTATCAGAAATTTCTATATTTTCAATGATAATATATGTAAAAACACATATATATATATATATATATATACATATAATATATATATGTATATATATGAGTGTGTGTCTCGGTTTTAAAAGTTTAAAAAGAATATTGCATCAAATCCTGAATGATGCTGACTCGAACTCGGACTCATAGAGGTTGCAATCATACTGCTACACGAATTCTTCTTCTATGTTGTAGTTCATATGAGCTGACGTGCATTTCTCTGTCCTGGTCACCTTCCCCTCCCTCTCTCGCAAAGAGTGGTCTTTGCTCCAGTCACCGATGGCCGCTATCGCACCTACTTCTCCCTCGCCATCTCATGTGGTGGAGTTCGGGAGATCAAACGGTTTGAGCGTGCGGAGCAGCAATGCTAGGGCGCCCCCGCATGGAACAAGCTGGCTGGCGGGCTCGGGCTAGGCGGGGAGGCTAAGAGCAGCCTTCTAAAGTTGGGTGCATGGCTCGCCCTCTCAAATTCAACTAGTTATATTAATAAATAAATATTAAACTATTCGAGATTGAAATTTAATCAGCCGCTATTCTTTTATGAGCGACTTCCAATAGTAAAATTAAGATTGAACAGGCCTCAAGGCTCAACCCCACTGGACTCATCTATTTTAGTAGGTCTATTTTGCAAACAATAATCATATTTTTCTATAGAATGCAGGGTCATCTTAAGGCCTATTAAGAACTTTTAAACATAATCTAGTATTAACAATAATTTATTATTTAAGTTAATTGTGTACATGAGGAGCCAATTTTATTTAAATTAAAAATTTATTTAGTGAGAGATACTCCCATTATAATATATATATATATATATATATATATATATATATATATATATGATAAGCATGGAAAAAAAAATCTACCTATGTGATATCATAATTCAAGTTATTTAAACCAATTTGGACTTCAAACATTTAAAGAACAACTTTGCTTAAATCACTAGAATCGTAGAAAGAGAAAGCGTTTAGAGAGACAAGCTTAGAGAGAATTGTTTGTATTAGTCAAATGTTGGATGATCCAAATGAGAAAGAAGCTCTCTATTTATATGAAAGGGCCTCTCACTACAGCCGCTTATTATCTTCAGATCTAGTGGCTAAGAATGCGTCTCTCTATCTAATCAACTACTGTCATTAATGGAGAGATTCTAGAATATAGGGACAATTTGTTCGGCCATTAAGTGTACTCTAGAAGACTAAAAACACCTATGAAAACATAGAGAATGCTCTAGAGGACTCTAGTAAACCCTACCAAACTCTAGGGACCAAGGCACTTCGAATCTTGTGATTCATCCGGGCGGCATGATCGGGCAGTTGGCTTTCGAAATTCTTGGTCCGTCATACATGCAGACGACGAGTCTGTTACAGAAGCAAGGTGGCGGTCAGATGGAAATAAGAAAGCTACCGGTGGACGAGGTTTGGCTAAAGTGGAAAACCGGTTTTAATGTGATAAACGAATTCGGAATGAGTTTTGGTTACTTTCTCGATCCTAAGCACGGCCATTGGATTCTATTCTCCAATTTGACGAAGTTGATTGCTGTCAAATTCGCGTTTTATCATTTTCGGATGTCGGAAATTTGAACTCGCACTTGTTTATAATTTTCAGATATCGGAAATTTGACCATGAAGAGTTCGCTCATCGAGTAGGAATAATTCACGTTGAGAACATAAAAAGACAAATTATGTATAATAAAGTGAACGGGGCACAATCTTAAGAATTTTTTTGGGTAAAGTCGAATAAAAAAAAATATTGTCGTAAATTTGCTATATGTTGAAATATATAATTATCAAATCACACATTCTTCTAATAAATTAAACTTTTAGAGCTTATGATCCTATCAAATCTAACATGATATCAAAGCATGATGTCTTCAAATCTTTCCAGACTAAGCAAAAGACCAGGCTACAAATCTTTCTAGACCCCCCTCGTGAATTTGTTTACACTTTGTACTAGGCAAAAGACCAGACTACAAATCTTTCCAGACTTCCAATGAATTTGTCCACATTTAGTACTAAGCAAGAGACAAGACTAAGCGTGAGGGGAATGTTGAGATATATAAATATTAAATCACGTATTCTTCTGATAGCTTAAGTTTTTAGAGCAGTCGGTTATGATCCCACCAAATCTAACACTATCGCTATTTTATCGCATAGTAAAACGTGAAATAACTCTCTAGAAGGTGATGAAAAATCTGACTATCGGTACTTTTTTTTTGTAAATTTTAAAATAAAAATTGAAAGGTTCATTATCCATTCGACCATTCAGCAAAAATTCTTCAAAGATATAATTTAACTGAATATGAAACCTATACATGTAATAATCCAATTAAATCGATATACATGTGTCAGTCAAAAGATATCTCCCATGAAAAATTAAGTTCACACGCACAATAGAAAGGAAACTAACTTTCTCATGGTAGTATCATGGTAGATGATCCTACGTCCGCTTGCCGGAACATCAGTCCGATGTAGCATCGTAGGGAAGTCATGCCATAACTTTAAGTTAAAAAGAAAAATGCACATGTGAATAACGCAAGTGATATTTTTTATTAGTAAGTTAGGGGTCGGACCGACTCCTACGGTGCAGTATGAATGGACATCTTCTGTTTGAGTTAGGATGTCTATCCAATATAGAAATAACATAATTAGAAAAAAAAAAAAAACAATCATCTGGCCGCTCGCGATAAATTTTGGTTATTTAAATTTTAACTTACCTAGATTTGTTGAACCTATCATATTTATCAGAAATTTCTATATTTTCAATTATAATATATTTCTATATTTTAACTTACCTATATTATGTATATGTGAGTGTGTGTCTCGGTTTTAAAAGTTAGAAAAAAAAAGAACATTACATCATATCCTGAATCACGCTGACCCGGGATCAGACTAGGGTCGTAATACTATTCCACATGAATTCTTCTTCTATGTTGCAATTCATATAAGCCGATGCAGCATCTGTCTCTTCTTCTCCTCATCTTCTCCTCCCTCTCCCACTAAGAGTGATCTATGCTCTAGTCATCGATGGCCGCGATCGCACCTCCTTCCCCTCGTCGTCTCCTGTGGCTAAGGCCGGGAGATCGAACGTACAGAGCATTCGATGCGTGGCACCAACGTGAAACAAGCCGGTGGGCCCAGGCCCAACAGGGAGGCCGAGAGTCCCCTTCTTGGATGGGGAGCGTGGCCTGCCCTCTCGTATTTCGCTAGGGCATACGATTTTCTTTTTCTTTTTCCCTTTCTAGAATTGCTTAAATATAAACATAACCAAAGCTGGTGAAATTTATGGGTCCTAAACAGTTAAACTGATGAGATCCCAAGTTCGAATCTCCTCGGCTGCGTCTTGGGGGACTTAACAAATGGCATTGACGCTCACACCCCCATCACCCCGAGAAATAGTCCATTGCACCTGAGAAACCTCGGTTACTAAAAAAACATAACCAAAGCTATAAACTTTTTCTGAATTGTCTGTTAAATTTGCTGAGTTGCTACGTAGTGTGTTGTTCCATCTTAATTCTAGCAATGTGTAATTAGAGAAACAAATTTCTGTGTTTATGTAGGCGATGGGATGTATTATGTAGAAATTATATAGCTAGTTTACGAGGTCCAGGATTATTTTCTTTTTTTCTGTCTCCGCTGTCGGTGTGTCTTTGTTGATTAGTTGTATCCGTTTAGTTGTATTTTGCTGGTTTATTTGAGTTAATTTTCTGCTATTTTTGCTGCCACAGGGAACTCAAAGCAATAAAGTCCAGACCCCAAAACCCTAAGGGATCTGTTATGCTGTGACGCTAGTACGTGGGGCCTAGCTCCAGTGAACTCTTGGTGCTTATAATACAAACAAACGTATCTTCCGACCAAAAAAACAAAAAAGTCGAGACCCCAAACCACATGATACCCGCGCGCCAAAGATCAATGGGGCGTAATGGCTGTCTCTTCTTTTGATCATCAAGAGTCGATGGACAGATCACATGGGATGAGAAGTGTCGCGCGAATTCTGCAATTGGGTCAGCGACGGAGTGGTCCCATGCATCGGTCTTGCAGTGGAGCAAGAAAAGAAAGAAGAAGAGGAGGAGGAGGAGGAGGAGGAGGTGGTGGAAGGCATTTCTTGGACTTGAAGCAAACAATCTTCCTAGGGCTTTTCTTGTTTTAGGGTTTTCTGTTGAAGGCATTGCTTCCAGATTTTTGTGGAATTACAACTTCGAAGTTCGTGACTCGTGAGTAGTATCTTGGCAAAGAACCAAACGATTAAGAACAGATTTTCTTGCAAAATTAAGTTTTGGCCATGGAAAATCGAAATCGGGTTAGTGGACATTATGTATACGCTGGGATAATATACTCCAGAGAAAATAATGTGCTTACATATTTTAATATATCTGATTATATAATTCAACATGTCTTTTCAAATCTAATTTGAAGTGACCAGATCCTATCACTCCCTATTTAAAAACATGTTATGGACCTATAATTAGGGATGAACGGTTTCAGCTTCTGGGTAGGTTTCACCTAAAATCTGGAACCTACCCGGTAGTACAGGTTCTTCATTTTTTTTGGAACATGAACTTACCCTCTATATCCTAAAACCTACCCTGTCACAGGTTCCGGATCCGTTTCCAAGATACCCTAAAACCTGTCAATAAAACTCCATTTGCACCAAAATAGAAGATTTCAATTTAAATAGCAACATGCTAGTGTGATGCAACTTTACACTTTGATGGAGCTGATATCTCTCAGTATTGCAGTTGACATTTTCATGTAGTTTCACATGTCTTAATGGAAAGAACATATTGTCTCCGCCTTCTAATGACCCATTTGAAGCAATCACTTAGACAGGAAACCAGCTAATTACAAGACTAGTTATTGGGATTATCCTTCCTGAAATGATCAGGTAAACAACAGCAAAGCTTCACTCATTCAAGCACAGCAATTCGATCCCCTCCAACGTGCAAAGTTTCACATTCATCCATGAGAGGGAGAGAGAGAGAGAGAGAGAGAGAGAGAGAGAGAGAGAGAGAGAGAGAGAGAGAGAGTGACCTTGAAGGTCTGTGATGAACTTCCCCAGGAGCTTCTCGCTCCGTCCATTCAGCCTACCAGTGCCGTAAAAGTCGGTCGTATCGAAGCGATTGACCCCACTCTGAACAGCCAAATTGAAGACCCTTTGAAGATCATAGCATCGATTCTTGATAAATCCACAGAAACTGATTCCCCCATGCCCATGTCCCAAACCCCATTGGAGACATGCTCAGCGGGCCCATCTTCACCTACCTCCACACCAATTTCAAATGCTTCAGCGAAGAGAAAGAGTTGGGCATCACGTCACCTCGCGCTTACCTTTTTCCGATTCTGCCATGGCCAAAAAGGAGGGAGCTTGAGGGACTTGAGGAGTGAGGAAGGAACAGAGGTCTCGCTTTGAGGAGTGAAGCCTGAGGGCTAAAGTACGCCGTGGGTGTTAACAATGTCAGGGTGAAGGACGCCATTAACATAGGAATTTGGAAATTAGGGTTTTAAAAAATCCAGTTCCGGGCAGGTTTCATAAGAAACTGGGAACCGGAACATAAACCGGCGGTTCTTCAAAATCCAGAACCAGAAATCAGATTTGGGCAGAACCGGACCGGAACCAACGGTTCGGTTCTTCGGTTCTCGGTTTTATTATGAAACCATGCTCACCCCTACGTATAATTTTTGATCGCGCTTCACGCCTAATTTGTTGAAAATTGAAAGAGGAACAATTTTCCGGTAAAAAAATGCCACCAGCGATGATGTTAGGACTCAATCGAACCTATTTCAAAAGGCTATTCACCATACTAATCAAAACGCTTTGGATTTAATCGACCAATGGACAAAAAGTTTAGGTCTCCTGATTGTGCTTATTTCATGTATTGGTGTCTCGTTGTAACTTCGGCTTGTTAAAGACATGTCATGTTTTTAATTAATTTGTTTAAGAATGCGAAGCTTATCCAGTTGTTGCCGGGATATGTAATTTTGCAGAAAACGTTAGCAATACACGTGGAAAATCAATAGATGTGACTGAAAAACTTGTGAATGGTTGGATGTTCTTGCTTTTGTTAAGACCAACTAGGACTAAGAATCAACAAGCTATAAGAATCAGAAGCCTTTCCAAGATTACTGTGTCGCTTCTTGTAGCTATTCCACAGACGACATGTCGCATTCAATGAAGCAAGAAGAGCATAGTTCGGTCCAGACCTTCCGGAGGAAACACCATTCATGCAGTCGCCGGCCGAGTTCATCAGATCTGCCGTGTACTCACCTATCACTGGACTCGAAGACGACGATGGCAGGGTTGTCGGACCAAGAAGGAGTACTACTTCCGAGGCTTTTGGTTGAGCGAGCACTTTCAAGGAAATCGAGGAGTTTTCTCATCAGAACGATCGATCCACTCGTTCGTCCTTCATGAAGACGCCAGAGGAGTATTTCGGCTTGAACCCAAAACCAAAATCGACTGACCAAGCAGCCAAAAGGAAAAAAGGTTAGACTTGAAATGATTAGGAATTAATTTGTTATAAGTTTAGAAATTAGGACTTTCCTTAAAATAAGTATAAGGAACTGCGCCAAGTATGTATTCAATTACGTTGGTTTATTTTTCAGCTGGAACATCAAATTAAGTAGGCCTAATACCCAAAAAAAACCTTTCACTTTAGCATTTGTATCAATTATATCCAAAACTTTTTTTGTCTCATTAAAAACCCTAACTTTTATTTTTGTCTTATTTCTACCCAAAACTTTTATTTTTGTCCCAATTTTACCGATCTAGTATAAAAAAAACTCTTGACTTTTAATTTTGTCCCAATTCTACCCAAAATTTTTACTTTTATCCCAATTTTACCAATCGAGTACCAAAAAAACCTTCAACTTTTACTTTTTTCTCAATTCTACCACCGTAATTCTTTTGCTTATAATCACCGTTAGTAAATACTACGTGACTCAAATTTTTTTGCTGAATTTATCAATGAATTTTCGAAATTTAGAAATGGTAAGTTTCAGAGACGACGAGATTTTAAAAATTTCGTCATAATATTTTCATGTCTAGCCATTTTTTGGGCTATTGAGTGTCGAAAAGAATACGAAATGTGTCGTCTTTAGTAACTATATATCTCTCGACAATATATAGGGGTAGAAAAAAGAAGAAGAGAATTTCGAAAATTTTTCATGTCAACTTTGTTGAGGTGTAATTTATTAATGATGTGACAATGTTACGTAAGATTAATTAACGATGATTATAGACGAAAGGCTAACGGTGGTAAAATTGGGACAAAAGTAAAAATTGAGGATTTTTTTGGTACTAGACTGGTAAAATTGGGATAAAAATAAAAGTTTAAGGCTGGAAAAATTGAGATAAAAGTAAAAGTTGAAGGTTTTTTTGGTACTAGACAAGTAAAATTGGATCAAAAGTAAAAGTTGATGGTTTTTTTAGTACTAGACCGGTAAAATTGTGTCAAAATTAAAAGTTTTGAGTAAAATTGGAATAAAAGTAAAAGTTGAGGATTTTTTTGATACTATGCCAATAAAATTGAGACAAATGTAAAAATTTTGGGTAGAATTGGGACAAAAGTAAAAGTTTGAGGTTTTTTATGAGACAAAAAAAAGTTTTGAATATAATTTTCACAAATGTTAAAGTTGAAATTTTTTTTTGGGTATTGAGACAAATTAAGTATCAAATAAGACATCACAATATATTTTTCTATCTCAGATTAACTCCATGATCATTCATATGTCTCCAAATAGTATCTTTGGAAATCTAAATCCATAACATACTTCAAGATTCTAATTCATCGAGATAGATTTATTCTAGAATACACTGTAGGATAAACAATGAAAAGAACTTAATAATAGGTTTACATGAAGTTGAGTCATGTGAAGCAATTACAAGCGACTATTATAAGCTTATCTAATAAATAACAGGACAGATATGTCTGTAAAATTATGTTGATTCAAAGAATTAAGATAAATAGCTGGCCAAAAACAAAGGGATACAAGTAAATAAATAAATCATAAATCGCTCGGGGATGAAAAAATTAAACTGTTAATATTCTTTTAAACAAAATTTAGCATTGACAATAATTACTTGTTTAACTTAATTGTGTACTGGTGGAGCAAACGACTTGTGTTTTAAATTTTATTTAGCGAGAGTCTCATTCGGATATGTATCAACGTATGTGATAATTGGTAAGCATGATAACAAAATTTGCATATGTGATATGATAATCCAAGTTATTTAAAACAAGCAGGACTTCAAATATTTAAAGAACACCTGTACTAAGAATTATATATATTCCTGACCAGAACAAAGGGAATTCTTCATGAACTCCATAGCTGAGTTCTTTCAGCTAATCATGTATCACAAAAACTTGCGTTCTGGAGCCACCCTCCCATCGAAATCCAACTCCTCCATGATGGCACAACGGCAACCAAATCCTTTCGCACATTCGCCGGCTGTGCTCACGAATAGACTGAGGGACGACGAAGGCGAGAAGAACACTTAACAAGCTTTTCGGTGGAAAGGGCGCTCACCGGATAATCAAGGATGTTCATGATCGAGACGACCCTAATTTTTCCTACTTCACGACAACGCCTGAAGAATATCCTGGCTTGACCGTGAAACCAAAATCGACCGACCGAGCAGCACTGTCTGAAAGGAAAGGAGCAAGAATAGTCAGTTAAGAAGGAAGGAGTGCCGATCTCTCGTGCAACTAAATGGTAAACTCTTTATGAAGAAATAGGACTTTGATGAAGATTAATTTCATTCTTTTAAATGGTTTTTGCAGAATGTGTTTTTACGTAATCTCACTTATTGATCCTATAATCAAATCCATGGAAGCGACTTACTTATAATAACTTCTGCTATTGATTATCTAAACTGATTTCTAATCATAGCTTCACCTTGATTAGGAAATAGATCGGAGTCCGTTATGACATTAATATGTCTGATAAAAAAAACAAAGTGGACTCCGCCTATTTATCAATAAATCATTTGCCAGTTTCCTATAAATCACTTTGATGGTTCATACAGCCTAAATTTTTCACTCGGTGTCCCACTTGGGGCCGCGCAATCCCAGACAAGGCGGACCGTGTCCCGTGGTGGCGCGAACCTTGTGTTGCTGCGCCTGGGTCGCGCGACCTCGGAGCCCTTGCTGGATCATACAGCGGTCCTCTGCTTTCACAATGGAGAACATGAACAATAGGTATTTCTTTTCATTTTTATGATTTCTAAAGCTATTTTGCGGAAAAAAAAAACCAAACTGTATTTTCTTTTTTGACCCAAGAAAAAACTGTATTTCTTTTAAGCAAATACATATTCCCAAAGTTTTGTCTCCTCCCAACTGAGAAGTAGACCCTTCAAATGAACATCAAGGGCAGGTGCACCACCATTTTTGTCCACCAAGTGAATAAACTGAGAGGGCGACATATTGTAGAGATGAAGAGGAGAGTGACATCAATGACATGATCCACGGGCACGATCTTTCTTACTTTGGATCCAAACTTGACCAACGATTAGTTTCATCATCTCACTAGACTCACCAAGATTTTCTACATGGGGTTACAAATTTTTTTTTTTTTTGAAAATTTCGGGCACAATGTTGCATCGATAGAGTGGTTAGTAACTTAATTTCGATATGATACGTTCCGCATATCTCACGCTCAAAATTATTTGGGCAACCTTTGCCACGATCCACGCAAACAGAATCATCAATGTTTCAAATTGGACTTTAATGGATCGGAAAATCTAGATATCTTATATATATTTATATATTTACCCTATAAAGTAAGTTCCCGAATTTGGTGTCGAGCGGATATTCGCCAGAATGTTCCTTCGTTTTTCTTATGTCGCTCACTTTAATACCAACTCTTCGCCAAATCACTTAGAAAATATCAGTTCCTTTGCTATGAATTTCGAGAAAAAAAAAGACTACGTGGATTTTTCTTGATAGAATGTTAATTCATAGATGGCTTTTTTTTTATTGAAGAGGAAAAAAAAAAAAGGTCCAGCATGGACAATGAGTGGCCTTTCAATACATAAACGATGCCGAGTTCTTCAAACGGAATATTTCTGTCAAGATGGACAAATCCCTCTCTCTGTGTCGACTTCAAATCTCCTCCTCTGTGTTTGACTTGAAATCCCTCTCTCTTGTCTCCGTTCGCCCTCTCTTTGCCCGCCTGCTCGGATACTCATGGTGCTACAGGGAGACATCTCACAACTGGGAAAAGGTGAGTGATTTAGCAGTAATACTCACCCTCGTCGTGGCCTTGTTGATGCGAACTTGAGCCGCTTGTGCCTGATTCCTCTCGCCATCGCGATATTCATCTATTAATCTTTTGCCCTGAAATCGTCCGATCTGAACTAGGGTTTGGAAAAGGAGAGGGGAAATTGAGCGATTTGTCGCCAAAATCTGTTAAATTTGAAACTTTTTCATTGCACGTTTTTCTAATTGAATTTTGCCAGATTTTCGACAATCCACGTTCGTTGAAAAAAATACTTAAATATTATCACGTCGGATTTATGTCGTCCCAAATCCTAAGTTCGATCGTGACATGGAAGTGTCTTGGCACTTGTAAATTGCATAACGTGGGCCATCATCAAGCAAGGCACTTGTGTTCTTCTTTTCCCTGGAAAAAAATAAAATACTACTTGCCCAACAATTCCCAAAGTTATCATTTTTTAGTATTCACAATTTTCCCGGTCATGGGCTGCTCTCAGTGAACAACCCCGTCCCTGACAAGAACCGTCTCCTCTCCTTGGCTTTCAACAGACTCTCTCTCTCTCTCTCTCTCTCTCTCTCTCTCCCTAATTCGCGTCCATGTCGTCGTCTCGATGACGATTTCCCAAACCCTAATTCTTAAACTGCTTGGATTTTGATTGGGATATGGAGGTGTAGCGAAGCGACTCAGGGAGGGCAATCCGAAGATGGAGACTCATTACGCCCACAATCTCTTCGACAGACGCCCCTTCCTCAAGGCCAAGACTCCCGCTGTTAAGTGGGTCAAGGAATGGTACTCTCTCTCTCTCTCTCTCTCTCTCTCATTGTTGGATTATTTCGGAACTGTTTTTCAATCAATCTGTGATTTTGAGGATCAATTTGTGATTTTTTTCCCCCTTGAATTAAGCTGCCTGGAAGGAGAATTTGGGATTGCACTGTCTACGAACTCGTAGTAGGGATTTAGGGTAAATCTCGCGCGGGTATTGTGAAATCATCGATTTCATTGAAAATCTCGAGTTCCTGGGTCAATTTGAGTGAGGCAGCGAGTGAATAATTTCGAATTTAATTGTTGCTTCTGTATCTTGCGAATAATTTGCTCAGGCCTGGCGAACTTGTCGTGCAATCTAGTGATGGGAGAGCTGGAAAAAAAAATCTCTTCTGCAACCTTTAGTGTCTGAGGACTATATTGCTCGCATTATGTAGATTATGAGTATGGTTATTTGAGTTATCAAATATCGTTCATGATTGAGTTTGGGTCATTGCTCTGCATTTTGTAAACTCTTGATATAAGTTTGTTTTCATGTATGGGCTTGTCAAGTTGCAACTTTTTTTTGGGGGGGGGGGGGGGGGGGGGGAATGGAGTTTTCTTTAAGTCCCACAGGGAGTTTACCGCCACTGGAAGAAAGTGCTTTTGTACTCCTATCTAGTCCATGCGTTCATCAGGTTGTTTCTTTTGTATGCCTTAATTTTCAACACTCACGGACATGTGTGTGGTTATGCTTGCAGTTGACAATTTTAACACCAAATAGTTGTACCATCAGTTACTTGGGCATCTTTTTTTCCCCAGGGTGTAATTCTGTGTGCGTTTTGGTTATATCTGATCTTTCCAGAGGGCTTGACTTATTGGCATTGAGAGTCATAGCATTAGAAGCGTGTAATTGGATTCTTAGTAAGCTTGGCCTCTTGAGCTTGCTTGTTTTCCGAGGGATTCCTTTAACAAATTTCTAACTGCTAATAATGTGGTAGTCGGTGGGTTGATTGGGTTTAGTATCTCAAGTTTCTCTGAAAAAAAAAAAATTTAAAGCCTTTTCTTTTGCTCCTTATTCTTGTATTTTGATGGTTCTAAGTGCTGCATTTACCACCATATTGTGTGATTTGAGCTTTATTTATGACGTAGTGCCTTTCTTTTTAGGGTGCCGCAAGATGTCGTAGCAACTGGCGGGAAGTGCTATGTCTTGAAATGGGTTACAGGTGACTATTGCACTTCATTTGGAATTTTTTAATGTCTGAATTTGTTTTAGTAATCTGTTATGATTTGGAATGGCAGTGGGATTGGCTATCTTAATAGTTTTAAGGCATTCGATAAGCTATATTGGATATCCTGACCTGTTGAAAGTAATTTTTTATTTAGGTTTGAGGTGACATACATGTTAATAATTATGTGTTTCTAGAAACTGTGGGTGTTAACTATGCAAAAGAAGTGATGCGTTTAATGTGGAAGGCAAAAGGCCAAATTAAAATTCCTTTGTCAAAAGGTAGGTGAAAACATGTGATGTTTGGGAAAATAGCTAATTCAAGTGCGGCACAAACCGAAGAAGCTGGCTCCTAGTAACTGGAAGAATATGTATACATGCCATTTTAAGCTAAGTTCAGTTTTGTTCACTGAAGATTCTTTCCAGGGTACACAATGATTCAACGAGATGTGCTATTTGCATTTAAATGTGATTGTACTTGTCAATTGTCTCCAATGTCACAGTTAGTGAGCGGCAGTTAAGTCCGGTATGTTTTCTCCTATAAGCTGGTTTAGTTTCATGGTGGCTGTAGTAACAGTAATGGTGGAGTTACCTTGCAGAGTTATTGAATGAGAATATGCCTCTCTCTTTCTGCGTGGTTTACTGGAGGATGGGAGAAAGAAACTCATGAATTTTCAATTAAGCATTACTGGATGAATCCTTTTGCTGATAGCCATCCATGGCAATTGATTCTGGAAGCAGGTGGTTCATTTGCAAAATTAAAGCTTGTCTGTTCTTTGGATAACTACTTTAGGGTGGTTCTTAGTAATGTTACCAGATCATTAAATCGATGAGAAGTTTTTGGAGCTCTAGTTTTATGCCTGAATTTCATTAGACAATTTGAAGTTCATCAAATCTCTGCTTTGGTTTTATGCTCTCTAATTACAATTTTCCTCTTCTTTCTCTGTTTCATTTGTGTTTCCTTCTTCATTTCTCTTTGGTGTAGCTGAAATCCCATCCCCAACACCCAACCCCCCCCCCCCCCCCCCCCCGCTTGTATCGCCATTACCTAAAGAACTTTGAAGCATGAGCTCAATTTTCTGTATGTCTCACATGTAGAGAGCTCATTGAAGGCCTTAAAAGAGAGGGAAAAGGAACCAAAGGTGCCAGAACCAGAGCCAGAGCCAACTACTGAAGTCCTTTTCCTCTGCAGCTATGAAGGATGTGGAAAAACCTTTATTGACGCCGGTGCTTTGAGAAAGCATTCTCACATCCATGGAGAAAGACAGTATGTGTGTCACTATGAGGGATGTGGAAAGGTAATATGCCTTTTTTTTCCGTGCTTGTTCATCTTATATCATCTCAATGTTGTTATTGCTTTCATTTATTTAGCTAATATATAGCTGTTATCTTAGGTTTTAGTGTCTTCTCAGGGACAGTCAATGATATTGTGTGATATTTTAACCATATGGTGGTGATTGCATAATGGCCTGGATAATAATTTTAAGTAATTACGATGTGACTTCTCTCATAGTTTTGTTTCAATTGCCAGCATGCATTTTACTAAGTAATGAAGTATATTTTATACAGGGCTTTATGGAGATTACTTAAAAAGTAAAATAAAACTGGGGCTTGCCCTCCTCCACCTCTCTCTCTTTTTTTTTTTTTTTTTTTTTTTTTTTTTTTTTTTTAAGTTTTTATGAACAACCCTAAGCTTGCTTGTTGATATTGCCACATAGGGGCATTGGATAATCAATCCCCAGTCATTGTTCTGGTGGCTTGGTGGTGGATATGTTTATGTTATGTGTTTCAAATCATTTCATCTATAAATCTCAATGCCCGATATTTGGGGTTTATAACTAATGTGTAAGCTTGATATGCATGTGGTTTTTGTCTGAGTGCCGAGGGGCCTTCAGTCAATTCATCAGTTGATCAGATTTATCCTCTCTCTCTCTCTCTCTCTCTCGCGCGCGCGCGCGCACATGCACAACAACGGCATCCTTTTGCTGGTTGCTGACCAGAGCAAAGATCAGCCAATGGTCAGCGACCACCAATGCTAACTGTGACTGGTGGAGTACTAGAGATCAGTTAGCAACTAGTTTCCAGCGTCTGGTTTTTTGGTTGGTCTCCTTTCACTTAATAAATTTTGGTTCTTGAGTTAAAATTTCATTTCGCATGTGCTTTTCTGTCTTATTCCCTGTTTGCCTATTTCCTTTGCAGTTCTTCGGGGTTAAAGTATTTAACATATACTTTGTTTATGGGTTGGGCCTTCTACCCGAACTTACAAGATATGAAATTTTTTTTCTCTGCCAGCCTTGTAGGCATATCCTTATCAAAAGCTTATGAACTATCTAAGTTTTAGACGGAGTGTTTGTTAGTATTATTATTAGTTTTTTTTTTTTTGTGGTAGAAAGTTATTATTTATTATTATTATTATTTTTTTTTTTGGTTCTGTGGAAGAGGTCAGCAGAAACTTACTTGGGGCAATGCAGTGGAACAAGATTATTGGAGTAGGAAATAGATTGGTGTACGGTTGGTCTTAGGACGGAATGGAGGAAAGCTATTGGCATTGTGGAGGAGTAGAACTCCTATGGTCTTGGCTGTCCTTTTTAGTCCTCTCTCTCTATATTTATATATATATATATATATATATATTTATATTTTTTTATATTTTTTCTTTTCCCTCAAGCGGTCTTACTTCTATTTCATTTATTTTCGGGTTCATCGACCGCCGACCCCAGCAAGTTTGGGATAAAGGTGATGTTGATGTTGTCTCTTTAGGTCTGCACTGCATGCTGATTGTTCCTTTGCTTATATTGCAGAAATTTTTGGATAGTTCGAAATTAAAAAGGCACTTTCTTATTCACACTGGGGAAAGAGATTTTGTATGTCCTTATGAAGGCTGTGGTAAGGTGGTCAATCAATCTGCCCCCTGAATCTAATTTCTAGGCTTTCCTGGGTTTGCTTATCTTTATTCACTGGTTGGCATTTATTTTTTTGTATGAGATGGTGTCTCAAATTTCTGTAGTGGCGTTGGCAGAATTGTAGTTCCTGACCAGGTCCTTACTGGATTCTATAGGGCTAAGACTGAGTAAGAGATTTTTACATCTCTGAGATAGTTTAATTTCTCTTTCCATTACTTGATGAGAATCATCTGACCCAAAAAAAAAAATAATAAATAGAAGTTGATGATCTTGGTGAGGTTGGTGTGTTATTATATCAAGTTGCATGGATTATTTTAAGGAAAATTTTACTTTTCGTTCCGGTACTTCCACGCATTTTCTAATCAAGTCTGTATATTTGATTGGCTAAGTTAAAATGTAATATGACAAATTTTCTAACCAAGTCTCCTGACACTAATCCAATCAAATACAACTGACATGCCTATAGGATGATGACAGCGTGCATACGCATGTGGTAAAATTTAACCAATGTAAACAATGTCGGGGTATGATATGGATAGAGTTTAGCTCATGTGGACAACCATCCACAATGGTAAGATTTTGTCCACGTCACACTGCAAGATTGTCTGACGGCGAAATAAGTTGAATTTGGCCAAATGTGGTGATAGAGGAATTTCATCAGATAATTTATGAAAGTAGAAGCGGAAGGACTTTATCAATCAAATTAAAGTTCAGGCAATTGATTCGAGAATTTGAAATTAGAAGGACAAAAAGCATAATTTTTCCTTGTTTAATATCCTCTGTTTAGTATAGTAAGTGGTGATATATTTTTTAGTCTGCTTTTCTCACTCATTCGTTAGCATTCTAATTCCAATCTGGCTTGCCTTTCTACATCATAAGTTTCACTGATTTGATTGCGAGGATTAAGATCATAATTGTTTACAGAATATAATTTAGTACTTAAAACCAAAAGCCACCTAACACCTAAGAATTTTGTGAATAAGCAGCGTAAGACGAATAATTAGCACACTGGGGGATGTGATAAACGACATGTTGGAGTTCAATCCACTTATTCTGGAGATGTCACAGATGCTTGTAGTTGTTCGTTGTTCGGACCACTTGTATTTGACAGCTAATTTGTTATTTCAGGCATTTTCCCTGGATTTCAACCTGAGGTCCCACATGAAAACGCACTCTCAGGAGAACTATCATATTTGCCCATATGCAGATTGTGGAAAGAGATATGCTCACGAGTACAAGCTTAAGAACCACATTGCATCTCAGCATGAAAAGGTTGGTCTTGCTTTCTTATTATCATATTGCTGAAGGATGCTTGGGGAGCTGGGCATCTGAGCAGTTTGAGACTTGGTTCCGCAATTTTAATTTCTAGGCCGTTTGTGATACTATTTGTTGTCCAAGATTGGGCTCCACATGTCCTAGTTCGCTTTTAGTTCTCCACTTTCTGTGATACATGATTATTGCCTCTGGTTAGTTACGAACAATCTGAAAGGAAATTAAGCTTCTTCATTTTTCCTATAAATATTGGTCGGCTTGGGAACTTTGGAAAATTCAAGTACCATGCTAAGGGTTAATTTAGTTCCCGTGTCATTGATTTGATTGACTTTGAATCTCTTACTTTTTACCTAATTCCACAGAATGCAGTAGTTGAGGTGGCGAAGTACACGCCACCTCCGGAGAAGATCGCTACTAAAGCTTCTAAGCCTTCCAGTGGAGCTTATGGGTCGGCATCATCTGATCGCCCTTATGCTTGTCCATATGAGACGTGTGACAAGGCTTATATTCATGAGTACAAGCTCAAGCTTCACTTGAGAAGAGAGCATCCCGAGTACATGGCTGATGAGAATGCCACACGCAATGCGGATCATGAAATGGACGAGGCTAGTGATCAAGATAATTACGGCGGAAAGCGCGGCAACGGGAAAAGCCAGAAGCAAAGCAGACAGAAACCGAACTTGAAGACGCCTCCAGCAAGGGCCGCTAGGAGGAAACGTGCTGCCAGCCCTACTCCCATCACTTTGAATGTGGTGAAGAAACCGTGGCCAGTTAAAGAAGACATATACGAGGAAGATGATAGTGAAGAAACAGAGGAGGACCAAGAGAATGTGGAGGGATGGAGATATGCAGAAAATGAGGATGACGATGAGGAGACGGAGTATGAAGACTAGCGAGCTTTCCGCAGCAACATATGTATTTAGAGGAAGGATTTGGTTGATGGGAGACGAGGATAATCTGAAGGATGCTGCAATCGGCTTCACAGTGAAGCTTGATCGCTCTTTCTCCTCATTACTCCCGGTTCCTCAATGAGCCGAAACAAATCTGCAGCGGCATCGTCCGGGGAGTTTTTCGACTTAAATGAGTAGTGTAGAGATACCTAGTTATGAATCCCTTCTAGCGGGCAGATTGAGTTTGTGCCCATCAGCAAAAATCGTTTTCATAGACGGTTCAAGTGATTATTCTGAATAAAAATGAAAGCAAGGGAGGAATTCACTTGTGCTATCATTTCAAAGGAACGGTTACGTGCTCTTCTCTTAAATTTGTTTGACGCCGGTTCTTGAAAGCTAGGGTTATGGCACTCTTCCAAGAGCTATAACTGAGAAAAACCAAACAAGGGCATACTGTTTTTCATAGGAAGCATTTCGTAGACATAATTATCCATATGCATTCGTTGCCTAAAGCTAATTATATGAGACGATGTTATGATTATAGATCAAGTTGTTCAAAATTTTAGTTAACGTCGAATTGTCTTTTAATCACGACATATCAAACAAAAAAAAAAAAATCTACTTCCAATTAGAGAAATTTTACCTTATTCAGCAAAAATATTCCTCTATCAAAAATGTAATCCACCCGAGTGGAGAAAAGTTTTTGTGGTCTCTTGACTTATAATATCCATTCTTATTCGCCGGATGAGATGAGTCCCTGGCCCAACCCTAATCCACGCCGGCCCATCCCAAGCAACATGACTCAAAACGTCGGCGGAACATGTTCCGGGCTTGTTTCGTTTTTCACCGGTCGGGGAATCTTGGAACGTATCTATCTGATTCAGAAGGGCAGAATTTGTATCAGTGTCTCGCACGATTGTTCCCGGGATTTGGCTTACTACTTTGAAAACATACGAGTTAATTCCTTCCGACATAGCTTCCAAAATCCAGTTTTCCATTCGGGCCGCGTTTTTCGGAGATGCGGAGATTTCAATTATTTTTTCCCTGTTGGATCTGACCAAAATAGCCTTGGTCGATTCGCGCAAGATGAGGAGATGTTCCCCCGCTTCTGAGGCCTTGTCGACATAAAGGGCGGGTCGGATCGGATCGGATCAGGTAACAACTAGCGTTTATGCAGATTCTCCTCTGTGAATAGTGCATTTTAAACAAAGCCTCCACAAAAAAAGAACCGTATTTTGGCGCTTTGGCAGTAAACTGTATGTTATTATATCCCGACGAGGATCCGTCCGTGTTTCCTGTCCATATAAGCTGATCTTTTTAAAACATTTTTTCTGTTTTTTGTTTTTTTTTTTTTTGTTTTTGGATAACCAATGGTAAGCTTCCATTAACTTGTGAAAAATAGGGCCATGACAGAGAATTTTTTTGGGTCACTTCAGATGTTTTTCCTTCGGTAATGGTCATTTCATTTTATTATTTCTCATGTCGCAAAAATTCAAAAGTACTATGAAATTGTCCATTATTGTCAATACTCATCAATCCATGGTGGTTTGCTCTTAATGTAAATGCAATATCGTCACTGACCTCAAACACTGAGCAAATGGGATATTTTAGGTCACCGGGGGAATTATTTTCAAGGAATTTTTAACAAGGAATTCCGGGATATGATCGGAGACGACGCGATCAACGTAGACGGCGAAACAAACCAATCATAAAGCTGGATTTTTTTTTTTTTTACAAAATTTAAATGTACCGGATACACATGATGGAGGGCACGGATCTCACGTCTTTACGGAATAGAGACCGACTACTCTCTCCACGCATCCATGATTAACAACAAAAATTGAATCATTTTTGGCTAGTTGCATCCCAGTCACATGTATATATCCCCTTCCGATTCACACACACACACACAAAACCATGAGTATGTTCTTAGCCACATCGGTTAATGCCGAAATATATATATCCTTTTGATTCTGCATGTCTTGATTTACTTTAGATAATAATCTTATAAAGCCTATAAATAAGCTAATGTAATGTTCGTTATATATATCGAAATATATGAGTTTTATATTTCTCCCTCACACGTGCACCCGGTGCACCCCCAAACAAAAAAAAAAAAATCCCCTCTTTTTCATTCTTAACTTCGCCAAATAAATCTATCCCACTTAGCAATGTTCATTTAGTGGGATCACTTACCAAATTCATTAGGGAGATAAATATGGATCTGAAAATATTTGAACTCAAGATCCAGCTTTGATATCAACAAAGATTTGGTGGGACCACTTGACAAATGCTCTAAAAGTTTAAACTATTAGAAAAATGCGTAGTTTAATATTTATATGTTCCAACAATACTTTTTGCCTGTGATTAGTAGGAGTCAATACCGTAGCCCTAATCATATTGGCTTTGCCGGAGATGCTCCGGTCGAGAATGAATTGCTCGATGGCGATAATTAGGTCACTTACATCCCCGGGAATTTTTAGGATATACAGATTGCAATATGGACTTCTTGTTTGAGAGAAATCAATTTTTTGAAATTCTCGGGACACGTCGTGCGGTAACTCAACCAACAACTTTCGTAAGCCAAAATTTTCGTCAGCTTCCAGCCTGGTTTTGGGTCGACAAAGGTATGGGACATCTAGTACTTCAAAAGAGCTTTCTTTTGACAGTAAGCTTGCTTGTGATAAAATTTGGTGAAGAGAGTTGTAGCATGATCAAGTTGGATGCATTAGCTTTGCACACTAACGATCAACATTACCACATATACGCAGAAAAAGGAAAGAAAATACATGGACCGACTCCGATAAGGTTGCCATGAACTAAAAAATTGTTCCGATGGAACCTTTTTTTTTTTTTTGCCTCTTAATAACATAAAGGAAAGAAAAACAAAAAAAATATCCTGCTCTAATCCCCTTGAGAGACTTTTGTTATTGGGTTTCGTAAGGGGACTGGAGCATGCTACCTATGTGGTCGCTTCTACAACTGGAAAACCAGCATCGAAAATCGTCTTTACATGGGGAGTACCATTGCTTTAGCTATCTCGATAAAGTCTCTAACTAGTTTGAAGAAAGCTGCAATCAATTGGATTTTTCTAATCCTCTTTTTCAATTGGGAGAGATGGCCCAGGAAGTCATAACAAGGTAGCCATATTGAAAGGTGCAGCTGGATCATCTCCTTTTTAGGGAGAGTTAATGCTTGTTTGTGCTTAGCTTGGAATACAATTATGAAGTTGAAAGTACTTCCAATTCTCTGGCAAATACAACCCTTTTGATCATTTCTTCGCATTTACCTAAAAAAATTGAGATCCATCACTTAAGTTTGAGGGACAAATTTGGAAACATGAAAAAGTGCGTCAAATGGAGGCTTTGGTCCCGTGAAAGTGGAGGATACTTCCATTGAAAAGCCAAGGGCACAAGTGCACTGGAAGTCACTTGTTGTGAAACTCAGTTGAGTCCTAAAACTTTTAAAAAACACAATAAAAAGTTAAAATTTGTCAAATTGTGAAAAGTTCTTCCGTAAACTTCATCTAGTTTGGCTAATGAAAGTTGCTGATGTGGCTTGCTTATTATTATTTTCTCTATCCTACATAGAGGTAACATGGCTAGCGCAACATTATTTTGGTCACAAATTTATTTTTTTTCTACAAGTTTTATTAATTATATTAGAAATTGAAGAAAATTTTAAAAGTACAAAATAAAAGAAAATGCAGTTGAGGACCTGTAATCTCTTGCTCAATCTGGGGGAGGGTCACAGTACTTTCCCAAATCAAGCGAGGGTCACCAGCCCTTGATCGGAGCCCCATGAACCCCATTCAACTATTTCCCCCACCGTGGTTGGCCCTTCTTGGGATGGTGGGGGCTTCACTTGAGTTTTACTCTCTCTTTTTTTATATTTTTTACTTTGATTATATTTAATATATATTAATAAAATTTATATTAAAGAAATCAGATTTGGATCATAATAACATTGTTTAACTTTATCTTTTAATTTTTAACCACATCATCACCATGTATGAGAGAGAAAATAATAAAATAATTATGTTTGTATTTTTGTGTCAAATTGGACGAAGTTAATGAAAATATTTAATCACACCAATTTGATGAGTTTCAAGACTTATTTTACTTTTTAAAAGTTTAATGATTCAATTGCATTTTCATAACAAATTTTAAGACTTATAATACACTTTTTCCAAAGTCGAAGATAGCTAGAATGACTCTCAATGATAGATTTAGAGATAATCAGGAAACCTTAAAAAAAAAAACAAATGTTTCTAAATAATCGATTAGACAGGATTTTTGCTCATTAGTACAATATTGCATCCTTTCACTATAAGTTGACAGAGTGAATGATTATTGATTATGATTACTATGTGATGAAATTGTTCTTAGTTAGTATCAGCCTTTTCAACCTAAGAATTGGATTGTATATCTATCCTAGTTCAATTCTAAACCATAAGACTTTGTGGGACTACAGACATATCTAATTAGAAAGGCAAATGAGACCTGAAAGATTTGAACTCACGATCTTATGCTCTGAAACCAAATTGCTCTAACAGAATCGAATTAAGATTCGATTCAAACTGAGTTACCTTGAAGCCAAATGACTCAATTCTACAAATAAACATTTGTGTTCAATTGTAGATGTTATATAATTTAAAAGATAAACAGGGACATGTTTTGAATCACCATTGTTTACAATATTGCAAGGTTATATCTACATTATTAGGTGGTTAGTGAGTTGTGATTCATTTAGTCTTCCCTAATTATACTTAGTTTAAGCTATAAGAAGAAAAAAGAATTGGGGCCTATTAAATTATATCGCGAGTTTTAAAACAAGCTCTAAACAAATTAAGATTACGTTTGACAGTCATGATATAAGTCATAGGATAAAATTTATCATATCATGTGTTTGGCATATCCTGTATTTGGTTCCTATTCAAGAAAAGATATAGCAAGATATAAGAGGTATATAACCTAAATATAATTATCCTAAGGAGGAGGTAGGATAAATGTGGATATGATTTCTTTTGTTTATAGTATAAAAATTATTTTTCTGAATAACAAAGTTATTATATAATAAAATTAAAATAATAATTATTTTTAAATAAATTTGAATTCTAATGTTAGAAATAAAAATCAAAATAAAAAATATTATTTTATTATTTTATTTTTTTAATGAATTATATTTATAATTTGATTTCTTTATTCTTTATAATGTATAGTTTGTTTGTGTATATACACGCACTTAGTATCTATATCATTAAATATTTTAAGTATAATAGTACAGTTTGTTATTTAACAGAAAATTTTATTAAGAAACGATGGAAGGGAGTCAAAATAATGATAAAAATATATTTATAATGAAAAAATAAGTAAAAAATGAAGTAGAAGAAACTAGATTTTAAGTAAAACTTTGTGTTTCATATTGAGGTATAATGAATATCGCGAAAAAATTAAAACTTTTTAGCAAAAATTAAATGTTTATATTTTATTTCTTTTATTAGATTCAGCATTGAATTACAAGAGATTCTTATATTTTTCGTTTGTGCTTTTTTAAATTCATTTTAGATTGATATATCGTATATACCAAATAATGAATATAATATGATATGAATATATCCGGCTCTGTTACTGCGATTCACCAAACATAGAATAGTATATGGCAAAATCCATGAATTTCATATCATTTACTATCCAATCCTATCCCGAATAAAAATACGGGCGACTAAACGCAACCTCATCGATTTTGTTTCTTTGGATAATTTGAAGTGTATCTCAAGATTCGGTCACCGATATTGTTTATTCTCTTAACCGAATTTGACCAGTTGATCAGATGTGGACGCTATCTTCATTAAGCGTGTGGGGCCAAGAAGTAAAAAAAAAAAGGAAATAAAAGTGTTGCCTTGGGCTTGAATAACGGCCGATTTGTGTCGTGAATTATTTTATTTATAAATGCTTTGAAATTACGTATAATTTAAGTGTGAAAAATACTAGATTATTGTGAGTGGTTATTCGATTATAATGAATTATTATGGTTGGCTCTTTCCGTATATACAGTTGTCGATAATTGAATCGTATCATGTAAATATCTGGTGTGCTTTATATTATTTTTCGTCTATTTTTCTGGTGATTTCGCATTGTCTTATTTGAAAAATTTTGGTTAATTTCCATAAGTTTATACTTAAAAAAAAATCGATTATCTTAATTTACGAAACTTCAAAACTCACGAGGAAGTCGCCTCTGTCACCGTTTGGTAACTGACCGAATTCGCGTTTTGAGATATGACGAAACCCTAGCTACTTCCGAAGAGCTTGAGCTATCGATCCACGGCTCCAAGATCTACATACCCATCTTTTCGAGAAGCTACACTGATAGCCCTCGGTGCCTTGAGACGCTCGCGCTCTTGGCGGAGCACACGTCTAGATCAGGTGGGAAGAAAGAGATCCAGCCCGTTTACTACGACGTGGAACGGTCTGACGTGCAGCTGGAGAAGAAATCACTCTACAGAGACGCCCTGGACACGCACAGGCAGAGCTTGGGCGATGAGAAAGTGGAGCGGTGGAAGAAGGCTCTCGTGGAGGCTGGTAAAGTCGAGGGCTGGGAACGAAGTTCATATACAAGGTACCATCGCGTCATTCTGTAATTCAACCCGTGGTTGAGTGATACTTTTATCCCAATTGCCAATTGTGACAACATAATTGGGATAATCACAGCATAAGTGACTTAACTTTCCATCGATCACTTGTGTTCCAAATTTTATTTTTTAAACATTTACCCAGTGCTGTAAATCTGACAGCGGCATATCCAAATTGTGGTTTCATTATGTAGTGCCTTGGGTGGTAGGTCCTTAGATCGCATCTTCTAATGGTTTGGAACTGAGATTTTTTTCTGCCTTGGCAGCCAAGGGGCACTCCATCGTTGGAGAACTCTTGTCAAAGCTGAAGATAAAACACAATTATGTGCCTGATGATCTATCCACTGGTGATAATCCCATGTTATCTTACAGGATCTCGGTGCGTTTCAGCTTAAGTGTGTTTTACATCAAATAGACATAAAATTCTATTCACCACGAAATATTTTTACATGATTATACAGTTGTTGTAAATTGTAGTAATTGTTGTTTTAGACCAACATACAATATATGTAGCTACAATACTCTTTTTACTAGGCAAAAGTGATGACAAAGTAAGTAAGCTCACAATACTAGTGATTCGAGAATACCTCCTGCCTTTTATTTGTTAAGGATGCATTAAAACTGAATTACAAGGGTAATTGTGTTCGGATTAGTGATATTCGGTGAGTGTTAAGTATGACAATTAGGGCTTTGCAGTGTCAAATAGAACCCACCCGTATGAAATATTATGGATCTAGTCCCAAAGCATTTGTTGGGCATCAATTGTGCGTATCAAAAAGCTGAAAGTCGCAATATCCTCTTTTGGTTGCGTGGCAAGTGTCTCAAGAGCACTTTTGAAAGGTAAAGTATTATCCAATTGGTTCTTCCGATCATGGCAGTATTTCATGTAGGACGGCCACGTTAGCTATTTTCTCCATGATGTCCCATAAATCTTGGGCCAACAAGAAAGTAGTCCTGTTAATGCTTCAATAGTCATAATTATTTCCGTCGAAATTAGGAATGGGCAGTGAGGTAGTATTGGCCATAGTTTTGGTGTTGGAGAGATTTAGGTGACTGATAGATATACAAGTGTGTACGTGTGTGTTGTACATGGCAAAGAAACAAGAGATGTACGTTTGAGAGTGGACTTTCACGGCTAAAAAAAGGCTCTTGTTATTCAATTGTTATTACTAAAGGAAGGAGGAGAGCTCAGTTGGCTGGTGTTCTAACTTATGTACCTTTACAGGAGCTTCAAGACAGTCAAGAATCGAAAGTAATGGAATTATTGGAACTGGAAGTAAAAGATGTGTGAATCGTTGGAATCCATGGGAGAGATGGCATCGGAAAGATTGCTCTTGCCAAGATCATATACGACCAAATATCTCCTTTTACGCTTGTAGTTTTCTTGTGCAGATTGAAGAAACAAAGCGGCAACCTGGTGGCGTTGAGTATCTTCACACCAAGTTAATCTTTGATACTTTGAAACGAGAGTACGAGGCTGCTTCTGCTTTTCAAGAAGTAGGACTTCTTAAAGGACTATTTTGGAATATGAAAGTTCTCATTGTCCTCGATGATGTGGAAAGTGGGTCCCTCCTTGAGGAGTTTTGTCGGAGCTAACCTTGACTGGTTTGGTTTTGGAAGCAGAATAATTGTCACCTCAAAAGAAAGAAGCGTTCTCCAAGGGTTTGTTGATCGAGGTTTGGGTCCATCGTCTTACGATGTTATCCCAACGCATCATAATCAAGCTTTCTACTTTGTGCAATCGGGGAGAGAGGTTAACTACCTTCGTATGCTTATATTGCAAACAACATAGTCAAGGCTACCAAGGGAATTCCGCTACTTCTCGAGCTTTTCGGTTCTTTTTTGCGCAGTAAAGTGTTATAAGTTATTTTATTATTCATCATGTGTGGGAATGCTCACTGTATTATTATGTATATTTTTCATTATTATAAATATGATAGCTTAGAGGATTAGACAATTCATTAATATCATTCTTCTCTTTTCTTCTTCTTCAGATATGGTATCAAAGACAACCCTAGTCGCCCCAACCTAAACCTTATTCAACACCCATTATCAGCGCAACCACCATCTAGCACTTGCTTCTCTCTCAAATCTACTCTCTCGGCCAGTTTGTCGGCCACGTCCTAAGCTCTCGGCTAGGGATCTCGGCCAACTTGGCCAGCCATGTCTCTGGGATTTCGATCAGCTTGGCTAGCCACGTCCCAGGTTTCTCGGTCATCTTGGCTGGCCACACAGGCCACGACCCAAGGCTCTCGGCCAACTTGGCCGGACATGTCCCAGGTCGTTTTGATTTGATTTACATGTCGAGGTCTGATTAGATCTAATCAGATCCATGAAACGGTAGAGCTTGTGACTTTTTGATTAATCTAGTGTCTAGATTAAATATTCGTCATAAGTAACACAAACACTCAAATAGCTGCTGCTAAATCCGGTGAGACTAGATTAGTCATGAATAAATTTGGTGTGACTGAATCTGATATGATGCAATCACAAGCTCCGACCTTTATATCTATTTCATCTAAGCTCGTCGAACGTATTTTGACGGGACAGTCTACGTACACACTTTGGAAGAAGAATATCTTTAAGAATTTGCACAGACAGCGGCTATCTCATTATCTTACCCAACTTCCTCCAAGCAAGGAGACCCAACTTATAATGAATGGTACACTGTTGATTGTCGTATTTATAGTCAATTGTTGAATGCTATGGATATTTCTGTTCATACTATTGTTAGTAATACTGATACTGTTAAGAGTAATACTGATACTATTAAGAAGTTATGGGATGCTTTGGCAGATTTATACTCATCTCTGAATGATTTTTCAAAACTTTATGATGTCGTTTGTGGGTTATTGAAGCCAGCTTCTGCTGGTCAGCCTCTAAATGGATATTATGAGAAATTTAAATCCTTTACTGATGAGTTTGATCGGCTAGTTCCGTTTACATCTAATCGGGCTACTTTTCAAGAACAACGAAATCAATTTCTGGTCACATATTATCTTAATGGAGTGGGAGCTTAGTTTGATACTACTCGATCACAAATTCTTTCAGATGCTCGAGTACCTTCTCTTGGAGAAGTTCATCGCCGTGTTCTTCATACCAAAAGTAGTGAGGAAGTTAGATTCCCCTTTAAAAGTTAGTGAACAGGCTACTGCTCTAAATATAAACAGAGGAGGTGGCCGTGGTACCGAAGGCAGTGACCGAGGGGGAGGTTGTGGTAGCATTGCTAGTCATGATCGGGAGATTCGTACTTACAATTACTGTGGTATTGTTGGACATCTTTGCAACTATTGCCGAAAGTTATAAGCTGTACATGCAGTTTCTGGTTCACGGACCATGCCTGCTCGTATTGCATTTGAAATTGTGCCTATGGACCAAAAAGTTATCACAATGAGTCTAGAGGAGTATGTTTGATACTTGGAGTTTCAGACCTCAGGGAGTGAAACTACATCTGGCTCTGTTGTGAAACTACAGCAGTCATCTGATTATTCCTTTACTTCAGTATATGCAGCTCTTCCTTCTGCTGATTGGATTATTGATTCTAGTGCAGGTACTCACATGACAGGTAATAGAGGTATTCTTACTGCATATAAGTCTTCATCTCCATTACGACATATTACTATTATGAACGGGTCATCCGTGATAGTTCAGGAACACGGAGCTGCACGATCTTCCAACGAAATCTCCTTATCTTCTATTTTATATACTCCTGACATGCCATTTAATTTGTTATCTGTTGATCGTATCACACAGGATTTGAATTGCTCCGTTATTTCTATCCTGATTATTGTGTTTTGCAAGATCTCTTGACGTGGGGGCTATCAGTAAGGGAAGCGTCACTGATGGGATCTATCAGCTGGATGGTACTTCCATTCCAGTTACATTAGTGAAAGAGACTGGTGTTTTAGACATTCACTATTGTCTAGGACATCCCTCTTTATCTATGTCGCAGTCATTGTTTTCTCGTTTTCGTTCGGTGTCTACAATAAATTGTGAGTCATGTTAGCTTGCAAAGCTTAGTCGTGTTTTTTTACCACTAAGTGTATCTCAACGAGCAACTGCTCCATTTGTCTTGGTTCATTCTGATGTGTGGGGACCTAGTCCTATTGTTTTAGCCTTTGATTATCGTTACTATGTTCTCTTTGTCGATGATTTCACAAGAATGTCATTTGTTTACTTAATAAAAGAACGTTTTGAGTTATTTTCTGTATTTCGTGAGTTTTATTCTTCTGTCTACACTCAATTCCATCATAATATCCAAGCCTTACAATCTGATCGTGGAGGGGAATATATGTCGAATCATCTCCATCAATTTCTTTGTTCTCATGGTATTCACCATCGTCTTTCATGTGCTGCTGAGCGGAAGAATCGCCATCTTATGGATACTGCTCGTGCTCTTCTTATACATATGCATATTCCACAGAAATTTTGGGGGGATGTTGTTCTTACGGCATGCTTTCTCATTAATCGCATGCCTCTTTCTTCTCTTGGAGGTAATACACCCCATGGGCTCCTTTTTCCTATAGGCAATCTCTTTCCTCTTTCTCCTAAATTGTTTGGGTGTACTTGTTTTGTCCATGATGATTATCTAAGTGTATCAAAACTAGATCCTCATGCACTGAAATGTGTTTTTCTTGGTTACTCGCGAGTGTTAAAGGGTTATCGTTGCTATTCTCCTACTTTAATAAGTATGCTCACGTCTCGTCATGTTATCTTTATAGAGTCTTAACCTTTCTTTTCTGCATGTGGCTCTAGTTCATCTTATCCAATCTCACAATTGTCCGAATCCACATCTTCTGACCCTGTCATTGTTTATTCTCCACCAACGGTCTCTCATCTAGTTATCTCTCCAGCATCTTCATTAGACAATGTCCTCATTGACAATTCTCTTTTTGTGTCAGTCTCTCCCGTGGAGAATCATCCTATTGAGATAGTCTCTCGTGTTGCTGACCCACTTGAGACTGATACTACCGAGCAAACTATTGCTCTTCGTAAGAACTATCGTGCCTACAGAGATCGCCCTCTTTATACACATTTCTACAAAGGTTTATCAGTAAGTTTGTCGGCTTTTGTGGCCAATATCGATGCTGTTTCTCTACCTGCTTAGATTTTTGAGACTCTTCAGCATGCCGGTTGGCGTTTAGTCATGAAGGAGGAAATGAGCACCCTCTCATTTAATCAGACTTGGTCCTTGGTCAATCTTCCTTTTGGTGCTCAAGTTATTGGCTGTCGTTGGGTGTTTGCCATGAAGGTAAATCGTGATGAAATTGTTGCTCATCTGAAAGCTCGGTTGGTTGTTAAGAGTTATGCTCAAACTCAGGGTCTTGATTACTTTGAGACATTTTCTCTGGTTACAAAAATGGCCTCTATTCGCCTCTTCTTATCCCTAGTAACTGTGCATTCTTAGTCTCTCCATCAGTTGGATATCAAGAATACTTTACTTCATGGTGATCTTGTGGAGGATGTTTACATTTAGCAGCCCCAAGGATTTGCTACTCAGGGAGGGAAAATCTGTAAGCTTCGTCGCTCTTTGTATGGTTTGAAGCAGTCTCCTCGAGCATGGTTTGATAAATTCAACTCAACTATTCGGAGTTTTGGTTTGTTTCAGTCTCAAAGACGTGCTACTACTGGGTGTATCTTTCTAGTTTTATATATGGATGATATTGTCTTGACAGAGAATGACAAGCATGGTATTGCTGAATTGAAAAGATATTTGTATACTCAATTTGAGACGAAAGATCTCGGTGATTTGAGATACTTTCTTGGGATCGAGGTGGCCCGGAAGAAAGAAAATATCTTTTTCTCACAGCGTAAGTATGTTATGGATATCTTAATTGAATTTAACATGCAGCAATCTCGCTCCCTAGAGTCCTCTATGGAACCATGATTAAAGCTTCTTCCTGATCAGGGTAACTTGTTTGAACATCCTAAAAGATACCGGTGTGTCGTTGGTAAACTAAACTATCTCACTACGATGACTAGGCCTGATCTTGCATATTCGGTTAGTGTGGTTAGTCAGTTTATGGCAGCACTTAGACAACCACATTGGGATGCTGTTTTGAGGATTTTAAGATATCTTCGAGGTAGTCCTGGCAAGGAAATTGTTTTTGCGGCTCATGGTTATACTTACGTGGAGTGTTATATTGATGCCGATTGGGCCGATTGCTCTATTGATAAACGGTCTACCTCTGGATATGCTTTGTATGTTGGTGGTAATTTAGTTTCCTCGAAGAGTAAGAAACATGATATTGTGGCGAGGAGTAGTGCTGAAGCAGAATATCGAGCCATTGCTACAGCTACTGCATAGATTATGTGGACTAGACATCTTCTGAATGAGATTGGATATGGATCGAGTGGTCCCACATCGTTATGGTGTGATAGTAGTTCAGCAATTCATATTGCTTCAGATCTCGTCTTTCATGAGAGAACAAAATATATCGAGATTGATTGTCATTCTGTTCGACAAGAGCTTACACATGATAGTCTCACTCTTTCACACATCCGCACTGGAGATCAGTTAGCATATGTGTTTGTTAAACCTTTAGCTGGGTAACGGGTTCGCTTTATATGTAACAAGCTGGGCATGGTCGATGTCTATGCCTCAACTTGAGGGAGGGTGTTATAAGTTATTTTATTATTCATCATCATGTGTGAGAATGCCCTCCGTATTAATATGTATCATTTTCATTATTATAAATATGAGAGCATACTAACCTAGAGGGTTAGACAATTTATTGATATCATTCTCCTCTTTTCTTCTTCTTCAGACATAAAGTGCTAGAAGAATGGATTGAATTCGAAGATATAATACAACAGTCTCAGGGAGATTACCAGAAGATTCTGACAGAATTTATGATGCAATAGATCAAAAGCAAAAGCAGATGTATCTCGATATCGCATGTTTTCCCCCAGATGTGGACTATGGGGTTGCCTCTTACATGTGGGATTATTATGATAATCCTAATAAGGTTAATGGAGGTCCTTCGTGGTATGTCGCTAGTAAAACCGGAAGAAAATAAAATAGGCATGCACAGCATGCTGAGGTCCCTTGCCAGGAAGATTATTCACGAAGGTTCTCATGATCCAGGAACTGGTGTTGGACTGTCCATTCCTGCCATAGCCCAGGACGAGAACAAGTGGAAAAAGGTACGTTGGGGGAAAAGAAGCATCATTTAGGCCTTAATTTGTTGTTTGATTTTCTTCGAAAACGTTAATGGATGAAGCATTTTTCTTTAGCTCAAGGTAGCTTGAGCCTCCAGAGTAATTATTTCATTGTCTGAAGAATTTCACGTTTGTTTTGTTGATTGTTGTGGTCCATCATACAGAAAGCAGACCACCTTAACAATGAAGTGGCAAGCCATGAGACGAGGCCGAACCCAACATTTCTCCGCTTGGGTCGCACCAATGGCGGAGAATTTGCAGATGCCTTGTCGAAGGCTCGGTGGCTTCATTGGCAATGGTGCCCTAGAGATGCAATGAGCATTCATTTAGAGGAAAATGAGAACCTAACTATTCTTGATCTTTCGTGGAGTAAGGCTACAGAATCCTGGGGAGCTTGGAAAGGAATTAAGGTTAGTTTTATAGCTTGTTTGTTGTTGTTTGAGTAGAATTGACAGTTCTACGGCACCTGAATTCTGTCGCTCGTTTTGCGGATGGAGCAATTCAAAGTCTTGAATCTTACTGGTTGTGCGGAATTATGGGTTACCCCTAGCTTCTCTTGTTGCGCGAATTTGGCGATATTGATTCTCGAGCGATGCTCTCGGTTGGTTCATTTGGATCCTTCAATCAATGATCTTAAGCTCTTGGTTACCCTTAACTTGAAGTTCTGCTCCGAACTTACAATGTTGCCGGTGGAAATGGGCGGGATGAATGCTTTGAGAGAGCTCCTGATCGATGACACTTCCATACGAGAACTTTAAAGCATGTTTCCTCGGTTTTCTTTAATAATTTCACAACCTAGTCTTTTTTTTTTTTTTTGTTAATCCATAAATCAATAGACCTCTTCTCTGGCATAGATTTCTTTTGGTCATTTTAAATACATATTTTTTCCCTTCGGTAATGGTCTTTTCCCGTATCTCACTACTCAATGATATTATAAAATTGTCGATCCTCTTGGTAGTTTCCCTTTAATACAATAGATCGTCGCTCATTTTATGAGCAATCATTATGCAAATGGGGTTCTTTTTAATCACTGGCTGGATGGTTTCTAAGCAGTATTTAATCAACGATATTCCGGGATCTTGTTGGATGACAAAGTCAACATGGTAGGCGTGACTTTTTCTATTAGGACAAATTCCGTTGGTAATACAGAGCAATTAGTTTGTGTGACGTGTGTCTTAAATGATCATCTCAAAGGCGCTGCAACCACCCTTTAGATTTTTAAAATAAAGTACACTAAACTCGTTAACTAGATCGATCGACCACAATACTGCCTTGAGAAAGTCTGTTTGTTTGCTATTGTGCGTGGGAACTAAATTTTTCTTGGGAGATATTTTTTGACTGACACACGTATATTGACTTATGATATTATTGTTGCGCGTAGAGTATTCATATTAGTTAAACTAAATTACATTATAATGATAACCAAGTAATAACCAGTTCCCTTTCGGAGTTTAGGATGTGCATGATAACACTTTTGAAAGTATATTTCTGTTCCCGAAGTGCTTCCGGAGCAAAAATCCGTTTGGTAATGTAACTTCTGAAACAGACTACCATTTAGTAAATAATTTTACTTCCGAAAGAAATTTATACTTCTGAAGTTGGTTTTTTTTTTCCCAACTTGAAAATTTAAAAAAAGTTGTTTCTCAACTCAAGAAGTACTTCGACAAAAAAAAAAAACTCAAGAAGTACTTCTTGGATAAAAAAAATCACAAAGTACTTCTCGCCTCATCTTCTTTTCCTTACGCCTCACCCTCTTTTCGACCATGCTCACCTTCGCCAACCTCTACCGCCGCCCCAGCTAACCATTGACACCCATCGTTGCTACCAACAACCATCGACCACGGCTATTGCAATCATCGCTTATCACCGCCTGTGACCACCGACAACTATTGACCATCGCCCGTTGCAGCCCACTGCCCGCCACGGGCGATGACCACTGCTTTCCACTGGCTTTCGCTGCCGGCAGCCGAAGTAAAAAATAAATAGTATTTTTTTATTATTTTTAAAAAATTAAATAACCTTTTTTAATATTAAAAATTATTTTTATAGAAATTTAAAAAGTTTAAAAATGAAATAAAAATTTTTCGGCCACTGACAATAATTTTTTATGGAAAATTTTGTGTGAATAATGTTTTAGAATTAGAAATTTTTCACTGTTACCAGACAAATTTTTATGTTCAGAAATCAACTTCTAGAGAAGAAGTAAAAAAATTAACTTTTGATTCTGAGTAGAAGTAGAAAAATCAAACTTTAGCTAGAAGTTGATTTTTGAAGCAGAAGTATTGTCGTAAAATAATAGAAATATTATATCTTTGACGATTTTTTTTAATGGTCGAATGGATAACCTATTAATATTTTTTTTATTAACAAAAAAAGGAACAATAGCTAGATTTCTTTTCTTACGTTGATATAGGATTATTTTAGGACAAAAATAGTCTTATATATCACCTATTAACTCTAATACCAAACTTAAAACAAACTATGAAAGTAACAAAAAGAACTTACCGGCCGACTCTTCACTCAACTTCATAAAACAACATGATTTTCATAAGATCGTCATTGAGATTGACTCTAAAGCCATCATTAATCCTATTATTCCAGAGCTTATGATTGATAATGTTGGGTCTGCCTTGCTTAAAAATATCATATGACTATTGTGCTCTCATTTTGAGTTTAAAGTGCAACATAATTTTCGAAAATGAAATTGCTCTGTTAACTACCTTGCCAATCTTGAAATCGAAAAAGCGCTTGAATACTAGTTTCTTTTCATTACCTTGTGGAGAGAGTTACTTCATGTGTTATTTGGTCAAAAATAGGGATAATAGATTTACAATGTCAAGTTTTTGTCTCATACAAAAAAAAAAATGACAAATCTACGAATTGAGTCATATTGTTAAATATATTTAGCTTATATATGATATTCAGGATATCTTTATGATTGATCGTAATTGATTTTTTTTAATATTATTTTACTGTAGATAATCATGCTGTAAAGCCTATAAATAGGCTCACTTTATTATCACACATCAATATATGTATATAAATTCCCAAGTGCATTTTGGTCATTATTCTTTACCCGCGTCATTCCTTTACCGTTCCCGCCCTGTTCACTTAATTATATGTTATACACCTTTTCACGTTCTTAACGTGGATTATTCTTACTACGGGGCCAAACTTTTCGGGGTCAAAGTTCCGATATTCGCAAATCATAAGCAAGCGTCAGTTTGACAGCAGTCGACTCGGGCATATTGGAGAATAAATTCCAATGGCTGTGCTGATGCGATGAACAGACGACGAAGGATCAAGAAAGGAGCTAAGACCGATTCTTACAAGTTACTGCCACGAAGTTTTCTTGCAAATCAATCGAATGAACCAACACGTACGGGCAAAATTGCTGGGAATTGACTCACATGCAAGACAATAAAGAGTGTGAGTTTGATGGCCAAAAAGGGGGAGGGGGGAAATGTAAATTGAAAGGTATTCAAATTACAGGAAAATTTGAATTAAAGAGACATGAGTGCTAACTTCCTGTTCAGCTAAACCTCATCTTCCGCATGCTGACAAGAGACATCCGTGGAACTGATCTCATGCTCCTTCGATGATTTTAATTACCGGGGGGGGACAAACAGCATTCAGTCTGAGGTTTTGGAGATTAGAGTACTGAAAATCTGTCACAATCAGCAAAGAAATATCAGTATTTTCTAGAATTAAGACCCTCAAAGAGAGTAATCCCGTAATTTCGCATATCCCTCTCAAGCATCTGCAGCTCGAGAAATCTACTTCTTCCAAGCTCTCTAGGTTCTTGATGCCACCAGGAAACCCTCTTAGAAAAGTGCGAGCCATCTTTAGTACTCTCAAGTTTCTCAAATGCTGTACAGATGAAGGTAGTTCGTCTACTAACGTGTCCGAAAGATCCATGATTTGCAGCTCTTTGAGGTTTCCGATGGAGCCTGGCAGTTTCCACAAGCTTCTGCAGCTTCTCAGAGATAGCTTCTGAAGATTTTTCAGCGATCCAATAGAATCAGGGAGCTCACTGAGGTTGGTGTCGTCCAATGCCAGGTACAAAAGTGATTTCAAGTTACCAATCGAATTGGATAGATACAAGGATTTACAGTTGCAAGCACTCAGAATTTCAAGCTTCCCATACGAACCCTCTGGGACATCAATGGCTCTAATGGAAGTTCCATCTATATAAAGCTCTTTCAGAGCTTCCAAGTAGCCTACGTCTTCTGGCAACTCTCGCACAGAGCTGCAGAACTTGATATTCAAAGAAACTAAGTTCCTCAGCTTGCTAATGGATCTGCCAACACTCGATAAGGTAGAACAATGTTCCAGGTTTAGTCTCTCTAAATTTGCAAGTGCATCGAAAGCTGGACATTCAGCTAGCCAACTGCAATGTTTTAGGATCAAAACTTTTAAGTTTTCAGCTTTCTGCAAAACAAGAAAATATAATTTACTACATGGTATTGTCAAATATGAAGCAAACAAATGCACGTGTGCCATCCTACCTTCATGATTTGTCCCCAGCACCGCCAATTTGTGGAGATACTCCAAGACAGATCAAGAATGACCAAGTCTGACAGATCTAAAGCAAGGAGGCTGGAGATATTGCGACACCATTGCCATTCAAGCCACTTTAATCGTGGAAGGAAAAGATGCTTCTTGGAATTCTTTTCACTATGCTTAATTCCTTTAATAATAACATGTTTCATTCTAAGATACCTGATATTCGAGAAAATACCAAAGAATCTTTTTTCAGGAAATGAACGGGAGTTGTCGAATGTGGCACTAAGGGCTTCAACTGCATCGACCTACCAAACATGGAAAATGGTAATGGAGAAAGGGAAATGGAAGTGCATTCAAAATCATCTCTGAAAACAAATTTATGTTATCAAAAGAAGTACTCTAATTCAAACTAAGAAGAGACTTTCTTGTCTTCAAGACATACCTTCCTTTGATTCAATACTAATTCAATATCATCCGGATTCCATAGCCTGCTACGCTTGAAAGGTTGCCTCGGATTTTCCTCCTTAACAATCTCCCTCCCGAGGACTTTCACTTGATTATTCATCCACAATTCATTATTTTCTCCGGTTTTTACCAAAGACGTGTTATGAAGCTCGTCAACACCTCTACAAGGATCATATTTACAAGCTTCCCACATGTAATGCGGTATTGTCTTTTCATCTCCCAAGAAAAAACATGCTGTATCAAGGAATATCTGTTGGGCATTGTCCTCTAAAGCTTCATATCTCCTCTTCAGAATTCGTTTGACTTCCTTATTGAAAGGCTCTCGCTTCAATCTATCCAAAGCCTCTTCCCAAAACTTTAGGGGCTTTCCATATAAAGATGAAGCAACAACTTGAATAACAAAAGGAATCCCTCCAGCAGCCGAACTAATGGCTCGTGCCAAAGAGTAGAATCCCCCTTGGAGAGGTTTTCCTCTAAGAGCATACGCACAGAACAGCTGAAAAGCATCGTCATCATTCATTTGCTTTAGCTCATATTTTTCAACAAGGATCTCATCATAAATGTCGACAAGACTGCTTCCTATGGAGGTGTCAACCATCTGACTTCCTGGATCAAGCACACTCAAACGAGCACTTTCTTGAAACTCGTAGTTTTCAACTTGCACCTGACTATACTTTTCAAAAAGATTGATTCTCACAGAGACAATGATAATTTTACTTCCTGGACCGAACCATCTTGGATCTCTAGCTAACGAAACGATTTGTTCAAAATCACTAACATCATCAAGGACAATGAGAACCCTCAGATTTCTAAATTTGTACTTGATAAATGTGGTACCTTCAGCAGAGGATTGGAGTGTACATCTTTTCTTTTGGAGGTCACCAATTAAATTTTCTTGGAGAGATAGAAGTCTCTTTTCCTCAACCTTTCCATGAATATCATTAAGGAAGCTGTAACCTTCAAAGAGATGATGGATTTTGTTGAAGACAATCTTGGCAAGAGTTGACTTACCAATTCCCGGAAGGCCTGATATCTCGACCACACTTCTTCCCATCATTAGTTGCCCTTCAATCACTTGCCCATTTTCGTAGTGGACACCAAGTTTTGCCATCATCTCTTGCACATGGTGATCCATCCGCACCAGATGTTCTGTCACATCTAACTCATCCTTCCTCAACAGCCGGCGGACAGAGGAAACAACCTCCTTTATAAGTTGATGATCCCTAACAAAGGGGAAAAGAAGGAAAGACGAAGATGTGAGAAGGTACAAATTGTCAGATAATGCACTTTTTGAATTGTACAATAGATCGGTAGCGTTGGAGAACTCAAAAGAAGCATCAAAATCTGGATTTCGATTTTACCCGTATTGAAATTTCTCCAATTCCCATCCTCGTTTTCTTGAAACACTCCGCAGAGCCTCTTTCCAGTTGTTTATAGTCGCTGGCGATATCCCCTCGGCCTCATGGTTGAGGAAGGACTCCTGGTAACTCTCCTGCTGTTTGCCGACGACGGAAGGGCTGGCGTCGTAGAAGATGGGCATGATTGTCCTTTCACACTCCACCATTTTCTCCACCTCCTTTAGACAACTCTTACTAGAAGCGAAATTTCTAGAGAAGATGGGAATGCATATCTCTGATTGCCCGATAACTTGGAAGATCTTAAGCATGATCTCTTCTCCAATCTCAATCCCATCGTAATCGATGAACGTACAGATCCCTGAAGCAGTGAGGCCTTCGTAGAGAAATTGAATAAAGCTTTTCCGAACATCTTCTCCTCTGAAACTGAGAAAGACTTCGTAGCGGGTGACGTTGGGCCATCTGGTGGATGGAAGCACGGAGTGATTATTGTAGACACCCATGAATGAGAAGTTCAAGAAAAAGCGCAAAGATCAGGTCTTTCTTCGGACAGGGGACTACTCGGAGATCCCTGGAGGAAGAGAAAAAGCCTACAGATCTGCTCTGATCTAAGAAGCTTACAGATCCAGGCTATGGAATCTTGACTTCGAGTAGGGCATTCCAACGAGAGGTTCCGGATTCCCCGGAAGGAAGGACATCTCTCGATAAATATGCTACAGTCAATCTTTACTGTCCATTTTTTAACCCGTTGATCAGCCTAGTAAAAGTTGCCAACACACATACTAAACAGGAAACGTAAGTAATATCTCTTTGTTGTAGAAACAATCATTTGTATATATAAACACATTGTTTGGCAGAAGGACACCTCGAGAGATAATATTTGTGTACGGTGTCAATATTCATTTTTTTAATCACTTAAGTGTAAATTTATTTTTGAAAAATGATTATGAAAGAGCCAACATCGTTGGCACTAAAGTGGTCATTTTTTCTCCAATTTAACAGTTAATGATCCCCAAAAAAATAATGGTACCAATGTAACTTCTTACACAAATACTGACACATAAGATGTCTTTTTGCCCACATTGTTTCTAACAACATTGCCCACATTAGTAAAATCATGAGCACCTTTGCAATTAAACTCGAACCATATTTCTCTAATCCCTTAGGACATCATTATTATTTTTATGATGTGATTTATCCATTCCATGATTTCTTGCTTGTGCACTTTGATATCATTGGTTGTGATTTGCCTATGTTTATATACTTTAGATTTAGTCTAGTAATAGAAAATGTTGGAAAAAGACAAAAATAACTATTGGGAATACTTAGCAAGCTCTCGTTCTTAAGTTTTCGATGTATTAAGTCTAAGATTTGATTTTCTTGAACCAAAAAATGCACACTAATGTGAGGCAGTGTAGTACATTTTCCTTGCAGAAATGATGTTGTCGCTTGTATTGGTTATTCGCTCACTCAAAAGAGTACGATGAAACCCTACAATAAATATTGAAAATAACTCATGATAATTCTGGATATTTATTTTTACACTTCAACATGCAATATATTATATAAGAGAATCAATATTAATTAATCTTCTATTAATTCAAAATGTAAGATGAAATATTACAAATCAATTATGTAATTATTTGACTTAAGTGACAAAATTGAAAAAAAGGCAATTGTTTTCGAAAATAGAAAATTTGTATAGTTATCAAATGCATTTCTGTTTTAGCAACAGAAATTTTGGACAGTTACCAAGCACGTTTTGATTCTCTAAAATTTATCCAAAGAGCAGAATTAGAAAAGGTAATTTTATTGAGAATTAATTTTTTGGATGAGAATGGTTGTTATACAAGCCCTAAAAAATTTTTATTTGCAGTGGTCATTTGGTTTTCTTAGTTATTTTTCTTTTTGGATGACTAATATTTAGTAAATTCGTAAAACAATTCTTCCACTCTTTTAGACTTGCGTTGGTCATTTTCAAATGATTTATCCTCGGTTTTAATCCGCGTGTCGCACGCCTAATGGAATAAGCGATCCTTTTTGTCCGAATATTCGCGAGAATATGTCAGGTACGGTAAAAAAAAAGAAGGGGACGATCACTTCGTCTGCGTCCTTTTGTATACTGTGGAGTGCGGGAGCAAACAATGACGGTCAAAGACGTTGGCTTGGCATTCACATTGTGCATCCATCTGCTGGCAAGAATTGGGACATTATTTTGACCCAAAAAAGAGGAAGCAAAAAAAATTTGGACATTCCGAGCCTTTGCTAGCATAATTTTTTTTTTTTGATAATTACGGAACTAACAACATATTATTAGCGCTCACCCACGCATGACCGAGTTGGTTAAGAGATGGACTATCTCTTATCAGGTCCCTGGTTCCAATCTCCCAACTCACGCTCCGTGACTTAAGTCGTTCTTAAGTGGTTATCGTGGTAGTCCCCTCGAGGAATAGTCGAACTGCAAGCAAGCTGGTCCGGACACCTCGATCATAAAAAAAAAACAACAACATATTATTAGCTATAAATTCTTAAAAAAAGTAAACTCCAGAACAGTTTTTTATTATTTATATCTATATTTTTTATGTCTCAAAATATACTTTCAATCCCACAATAAATAAAAAACTGTCGGATAAGCATATTTCACATCCGTGGTTTATTTATGTTCCTTGATTAGACTTGGTCATTTCTTATTAATTCTCATGCCTCATATCTCATAAATGTTATGAAATTGTAACACTCTTATGATCAATCGATAGAATAATATAATATCGGAAGTTATCTTAAAAACTGGTACTTATGGCTACAATTGGAAATTTTCGTCAATATTTATGGTCTTTCTGTAAGTTGTTCTACATGATAAGTATGTAATCATTTTTTAAATATAGTGATTTGCCCTACTATATATCTCTTAATTTTCCTCGGATATTGCTACTAGAAAATTAATTATATAATAGTTTTAGAGTGACTGTTGTGCTAACAGTCCATTTTAAGCTGCTGAATACAAATAAAAATTAATTAAAAATTACTTTGGAGTCCGCTATTTCAAGATTTTGTGACTCGAGATATATTGTTATTGCCGCAGTGGTAAAAAGTTTCTTATGCAAGTAGAGCCCAGGTTATAAGATGACTGTTTTTCCCGAATGGTCCTAAATAATTGTTCTCTTTTTTATGTGACATGTTTTGTCTTAAATTAACGGCTAAGATTGAACGATCGGAAAGGCTAAACCCGGGTCGGTTGACTTGACCATTCTGTACAAACCAGGAAGACTGGAAGCTGGACGACGAGAGATGGAGGCGAAGGCGGAATCGAGCATTGCTGAATCCGCAGGCAGCAAACGGAAAGAAGGCGAAGATGAACCGGCAAGGCTGAATCAAGATACGCTAAAGTTAGAGGTTGAACCGACTATGGCTGAATACGCTGGCGAAGATCGGAAAAGAGTCAAAGTTGAACCAGCGAGGCTGAACCAAGATCCGATGAAGTCAGAGGCCGAATCAATAATGGCTGAATACCCTGACACAAAAGGGGGAAGAGTCAAAGTTGAACCAGCGAGGTTGAACCAAGATCCTATGAAGTTAGAGGCCGAATCAAGAATGGCTGAATACGCTGACACAAAAGGGAGAAGAAACAAACTTGAACTAGCGAGGCTGAATCAAGATATGACGTCAGAGGCTGAATCAAGTATCGCTGGATCGATATATGATGTGCTCCTGAGTTTCACAGGATCCGATAATCTCTTTGGGTTCGTTGATTACCTCCATTGCAGCTTGTCAGCTGACGGAATTCGCGTTTTCAGAGGTGTCGAAACCGTTTATACTGCCGAAGAGCTTCGGCTATCAGTGTGCGGCTCCAAGATCTACATACCTATTTTTTCCAGAAACTACGCTCGTAGCCCTTGTTGCCTTGACGCGCTCGCACTCATGGTAGAACACACAGCTAGATCAGGTGGGACGAAAGAGATCCTGCCTGTTTTCTACGATGTGGAACGGTTTAATGTGAAGCTGGAATCGTCACTCTACGGAGACGCCCTGGGCACGCACGTGCGGATGTGGGGCGCTGAGAAAGTCGAGCAGTGGAAGGAGGCTCTTGTGGAGGCTAATAAAGTTGAGGGATGGAATAGCCGCTCATATAAAGGGTACATTTCATCACATTTCGTCTGTCTTGTTCTCATGTCGTTTCTTCGGTTTGTCGAGTATGTGAGAAAATCACATCATTTTTCCAGCAGAAAATGCAAATGTTGGTCGACTCTACTATAATTGTTTTGTTCTGTTGAAATATCCACGCCAGTTGACAATGTGGTTTCCATGCTCTTTTTATCCTTTTTGTTAGTCAAATTTCAATTGCCACTCCTAATATGGCTTGCACGAGTATTGGAAAATCCACATAGCCTGACAATAGGGTTTGTATGCTCCTTGTATATGCTCTTTATATGGGAAACTGTGACAGTATACTTGCTGCAATGGCGTTATCGCATCTTCATACGATTAGTGAACATTAGTGCAGTATGTTTAGTATTTCTTTGTATCAGGTAAATCGCGTGCTGAAGTTAAACACCGTGATCTTTTAGCACATACAGATTGTCTTTTCATTATGTAGTTGGTTGGGTGGTAGGTCCTAAGATTGCATCTGTTAATGGTTTTGGAACCGAGATTTTTTTCTGCAGTGGCAGTCAGCGGGATCTTATCACATTGATCACTAGAGAAATTTCACTTAAGGTGAAGATAGGGCATAATTATGAGCTTGAAGATCTATTACCTGGTGCTGATCCCATGTTATCCTACAGGACCTCGGTATAATTCTTTGTTCCTATTCTCCTCCCTTCTCGAGCACTCTCTCCTAAAGATTGTACCTGTTGATGTAGTTAGTTTCGGCTTAAAGCGTGTTTACATCAGATAGCTAAGACTCTAATCGCCAAGAGCATGACATACTGTTGTTGTAAAGTTGGAATATATCAGAGAAAGAAGGCAAAAACATGAAATGAAACTACAATAGAATGCAAGTCTCGTCTGAACTGTGAAGTAGCTTGCATATGCTTCAACTTTTCAGAAGCTAATTACCCTCGCAAGAATAGAATCCCCAAAGAATTGAGGGGCAATTCTACGCTTCAGAAGTATCATTGGTGTACATAATCAAAGATCAAACCTTAAATTGTTGGTTTGATGATTGATTCGACTGCAATGGCTGGATGTATAGTAGTTATCGTTTTAGACCACCAAACAAAAATGTTACAACAGTTAACTACGGGTTAACACCACGAAAAATCCCAAAATAATACATCTATGATAAATTTACCTCAAATCATTTTTTTTTGGCAAAAAACCCCAAACTAGTACATATGTGACAAATTTACCCCAAATAGATACACATATGGCAAATTTACTCTTTGTTAGTTTTTCCTAAATTTAAGTTTCAAATTGCTGAATTGGATGACACGTAACAATTCAAGCGTATACCATTTTGAGATTTTTACTCTCTGTTTATCACAAATGTATTAATTTTGGACTATTCGTGGTACTAATCTAATTTAACGGAGGGTAAATTTGTCACGGATGTATCAATTTGGGGTTTTTCGTGGTAAAAAAATTTGATTTTGGGTAAATTTTGTTGGAGTTAGTGAATACTTCGGGCACTCTTATTTCTCATACCGATTACGTTCACGTGAGCTTAGGGTAACTAAAGTGTGAACCAATGACATGTGGCCCCTGTGCATTGGATGACGGTGGATTCCACTCCCTAGTGAGCGGACGGTTGCCTTGCTCGCCTGTGAGCGAATGGGGGCTTGGGGGCATCGCTCCCAAAACAACGTCGGGTTTATGCTTGTGTTTAAATTGGCCCGTTTTTTGTGGGATCAAAAGGATTTAGATAAGCTTAGGTTTTAGGCCCATTTTATAGTTTTATATATTGTGCTCGTATGAGAAATCATTGTAGCAAGTTGTTGTGGTGTAAACCTAAAAATAGTGAACTCTCTTTGCAGGATGTAGTCCTATTCTAGGGTGAACCTGGGTAAACTCGTGTGTCATCTATTTTTCTATTCTCTATGTGATTATTCTGATTCGTTTTAGGATGTAACCCATCAAATTTATCATAGATTTGCCGGTGTAGGATCTTTGGTAGCAAAAAAAAGAAGAAAGTTTGGAGTAAATTTGTCACAGGTGTACTTGTTTATGTTTTTTCAACATCAACATCACCTTTATTGCAAACTAGTTGGGGTCAGCGGTCGATGAACCCAAAAATAAAGGAGTATTAGTTCTTGCTTTTTGTGGTCAAAAAAATAATTTGAGGCAAATTTATCACAAATGTACCAATTTGAGATTTTTCGTGGTATTAACCTTTTAACTAAACAAAACTGGTGTTAAGCTCACAATAGTAGTGATTCAAGAATACCTCCTGCCTCTTAATTGTTAAGGAGCGTTGGCGCATCAAAACTAACATTGCTAAAACATTACTGTTAGAAATATTTAGATTCGACGCTTTTGTATTTTCTGACAAACAATAACTACATTGTTTACTCATGGAGGCATTGCTTGTCATGCAACTTCACTGTAGTAGCCAAAATCCCGTAATTGCTTTCTGATAAAACGAAGTCACCTTTTTTCCTGTCAACATAGCCTTATGAAACGGATAGGGTGAACCAATTGCCGGAGACGTGCATGTTACTTGGATAAGTGTGGTCGGCTTAAGCTTAATCGCATTCATATCATAAATTGGTCAAGCAGTCTATACACAATTAATAAGCGTGTCGTGAATCCATTGATATCTTTTCACTTGTTTGTATCACACTTTAACTAGACATGCTTAATTAAATGGGTTAACACGTGTGTAGGAGAATGAGGACATGTTAACAGACGTCTAAACACATTTTTACACTTTTATAAATAAGAGCTGATATCTTAAAAATGCTAAACTTATCTTGTTGTGTAACAAGCTTAATTATCATATTGTCTTTGGATTTCAAAGTTGAGACTCAATACTGACCTGTTGTGTTCAACTTGGACATGGATTTGACATGATACGATTATGATACTTAGCAGATTTATGTTTAGAAAACACAAGTTATTAGCCCTAGCAGCCACCACCTTGAGCTTATGTCCTATAAGCATGTTTACCACTTCTGAAATATCTGAAGGGAAACTCTCGTTTGATTTACTACTGCAGGCATCCACGAGATGGCTCCAGATAAAATCGGTAGTTGCCTTTCTGCGCCTCTTTTTCACTTTGAGACGTCAAAGGATAAACTGGGTATGTTAGTCGGTTAGGCATTTTGGCACTATCTTCTGTTTATTATATTGTAAGAAAAAGTGAATTCCGTTTAGGCTTTTTGATGCTTTTTGGTGCTTAGTAAGCCAGATTTACTCATAAACTTTTCCATAATGGACAGGAGTATCACGGTCCTAACTTTGTGTCACATGAGCTGCCTGAATTTGACGATTTCTTTGGAGAAGTTATTGAGGTTATCTTCAACTACCTATCTAGTCTGTCAGCTAAACATCAGTTACAATGTCTCATTAACGAGCATGCGATCGATTGGCAGGACCCTTGGGAGGACATGTTTCAGAGAATGGAGTCATCATCTCGAAGTTACAATACCTTTGTATATTTCTTCACTTCTCTTCCCCCATCCTATGAACTCACATTCTCCTAAACTTTGGTATCTTCATAGGAGCTTAAAGACATTAAAGTGCTGCAAATAATTAGCTTATTGGACAAGGAAGTAAACGGCTTGATATGCACTGCAAGCATTTGTTTCTCTGCTTCTCCTTCATTGCCTAGAGGTTTGAAAGACTTTGGAATACTAATTAATTGCTCTTGCAAGTTAGGTTGCGGCATCTGTTAGAGAGGAACTCCTAGCTGGGTCTAGGCTGCTCTAAGGACAGGAAAAGCATTTTGCTGTGGTACCAGGGTCTGGGTTATTTGGAAAGAAAGATAGATGGGCTTTTAAGATTGAGGAAAGTTCTATTGGTGCTGAAAAGGAGTAGTTGGCTTTCCACCTTACTTTTTTGGAAAGAGGGGGCAGCTCTTAAGATGCCGAGTCTGTTTTGAATTTCTTAGATTTTTTTTTAACTCCTAGTATGTAAATGGGAGGTCTATTTGGTTGTCTTGAATATACTCGTCGAAATAGAATTTAAAATTGTGAAAAGATTCACATCACTTTGAATGTTGACATCGGCGCTTAAGATATGAGGTCCTCAATACTAAATAAGAATCAAAATTTAGCTGCCAGATAAAAGCTAAATTTGAAATGCTAAAATTGATATATAGAACTGTACTGAATTACAAAATTACCCTATATAGACATTATAATGGCTGCTCGGAATACTAGGATGTCAAATGATATTGCTAAGAGGCCGACATGAAAATCTTTCTAAGGGACTGGTGATGGTATTTAGTTTGATCACAGGAAAGAAAACTTGAAACGTTAAGAGTTAGTATTTTGGAAGGAATGGTCGTGGCAAAAACTAAGAGAGGAGGTAAAAAGTTCTGGTAAAACCTAGATTAGATGGGTTATGATATTTTCATGAACTTCCATAGATTATACTACAAATTTAATTGTCTTTGTTATCTGAAGCTTACTTGTGGCGATTAATCTGATTATTTTGGCATCATTGGATAGGTAAATGCTATGCATAATTCTGTTTTCAACAAGTATTGATGTTGATAATTCTTTGAATTTTCAAACTTGAAGGACTATGTAAAAATGAAATGTGTGACTAGATTTATATATAAGAAAATAAATTAAAAGCTTAATTGTGATTTGCGTTACTTTGGTGATTGTAATCAACATGGCTAAACCACCATAATCGGTTTTTCCGATGATGTAAAGAATGTATAGTTGCTTTCTAGTGAAACCCTAAATTAGATACAGCTACATGATTTGTGCCATGAACATTTTGCAATACATTATATTGAGGTTAACACCCATGATAAAAAGTGGAGGAATATTCTCCAAAGTACATTAGTGGTAGAGTAAGAGGGACTATTAATCCTATTCTTTCTCTCATTAGTATCAAGAGTAGCAGAAGGGAGAGGAGCTTTGTAATGGATATGGATAAGCAACAAAGCTCCATTTCATCCACTTTCTAGGTGCATAATAGATTCGTTTTTTTAATTTATTCTCATGAAAGATGAAATCCAGCATAGGCTGTCCATAATCTTTCCTTTCTTTTCCAGGTTCTCCATTTTTTTTTCCATATTTATTAGAAATTGCCTTTTCAAATCATGAATTCTCACCCTTGTAGCCATTAACAGAAAGAACTTTTCCATCTAATACAACATATTAATAGCTTGCTGTTTGGTGATTGTGGTTTTAGATCACCACAGTACTGATCCGATGCTTGATCTGTTCTTTGATTATAAAAAATAATGGCAGGTGAATTGTTAATCTCGTGATAGCAGTGATTGAGTGTCTGTAGCTTTATGTTAAGTGGAGCAGCGTATTAAATTTGTTTCTTCAATACAGCAACACCTCTTTAAATATTTGTCTGATTTTTATTGTCCATTCTGTATTTACCTGCATAACGTCCATCTTGGTGGATCGCAAATGTATCACTTTAATTGTAACTGTACTTGAATAGCCTGAATCCTTTCTTTCTTTCTTTCTCTCTGATTTTTTTTTTTTTTGAGTGAAAACGACTAAGTCAGATTTGCACATCCGCCATTTGCCACAGCCTTATGCATCTGCCAACTTCAGCTTATGTCCTGGCTGCTTCCTTTCCACTTCTGTTAGTTCAGCATATTAGAGGGCTAGGAAACTTCTTATGGTGGCTCACTTTCTTTTATTTTTTGGTGGACCCTAGTTCTGAGGTGATTATACACAAGTGTTGATAAAGTGGAGAATTTTAATACTAGTCTCAATTCATTGCTGCCAATACACAACTGTGGTACCATGAATCATATTATCCAGTAAAGAATATAAGGGTATGACGATCTTGCTCATAATGCTGTGCACTTTGTTTTAGGAAGGATAGTATTAAGGGAAGAACTAACCAGAAAGCGGAAATCTCCAATGAATTGCTAAAAATGAAGATAGAAAGAGCGGGACTGGAGAATTGATAAAGAAATGTTGTCTATGCAATGAAACCACAACGAGATGTCATGCCAGATTAGAAACGCTCTCTGCAGTACAGGAGAATTGCAAAAGATAATTTAAAAGCTGGAACTTGCAAGGAATATCATAGGTCATGTTTCCTGGAAAGTGAAATTTCCAACAACAAATGAAGATAGAAACGCTCTCTGCAGGACAGGAGAATTGCAAAAGATAATTTAAAAGCTGGAACTTGCAAGGAATATCGTAGGTCATGTTTCCTGGAAAGTGAAATTTCCAACAACAAATGAAGATAGAAATAGCGGGATTGGAGAATCGATAGAAATGTTGTCGATGCAATGAAACCATAACGAGATGACATGCCAGATTAGAAACGCTCTATGCAGGACTGGAAAATTGCAAAAGATACATTTACGAGTTGTAACTTGCAAGGAATATTGTAGTTTCTCATTGTTCCTGGAAAATGAAAAATTCCGATCGATTGTGGTGATCGATACTTTGGACTTTGAGAAGGAAGATCCACATATCAAGTTCTGTTTTCACAGAAAACCTATAGCATCCTGCTTTGGATACTGTCTTTAAGTGGTTTTTGCATTTTACTGCTTTTACAGTTTACGATAGGCCTGCCATCGATGCGTCAAAATTGTTCACTTTCTAGATGGCTGATGATTTTCTGTGCTGGTGTTTTACAGAAGCAGTAGGAGATGGGATTGTTGAAATTGTGTGTGTTTTCTTCCTTATGCTGTGGGACTAGCCTTTGTTCATTATGAATCTTGCACTTTTAAGCAAGATCTCTCGGGCAACTCATACTGGATTAATTATTGCAGGCAGCCAGGAAGTGGTCTCTGATAAGATCGGTATTTCTTTTCCTTTTCAGACTTCGAAGGGTAATAAACAGGGTATGTTAATCATTTAAGCCTGTCTGTGGCACTATCTTTTATTTACTGTAGATTATTTACATTTAAATGAGGTAAGGGCTAGGAAGCACGGACAATCTTCTGTGTCCACCGTTTTGTGTTGGGCGTGTCTGTGTCGTCCAGCATCCCGACAAGCCATTTTGACATGCACAGAGTGAATTTTAAATTGTAAGTCCATCATAAATATATACTTAAGTCATATAACCAGCCACCTCAAAATTAATATACTCAGGCAGCCCCAAAAAAATTAATCGTGAATCCCCATCTGAAGATGAAGGAATTCACCGCTGATATAAATATACATTTTATATATAACGTGTCCCAACGTAACCTGCAGGCGACTTGGAGATGGTCCCTGCTAAGGGCGGTAGTTACCTTTCTGTGCTTCCTTTTAAGACTACTTGGAGAAATAAGCTTTTTGATGCTTCGTTAGCCAGAATTACATATAGATTTTCCCATAATGGATACATGGAAGTGAATGATTGCATTGGCAGGACTTCAGTAGAGGTTATCTTCAACTACCTAGATATTAGTTACAACATCTCAACTAACAAGGCATACTGATTGATTAGCAGGCACATTCAAAGCATATGTTTCAGGGAATGGCGTCATCATCCGGAACTGACGGTAACTCTGTATGTTTCTTCACTTCTCTTCCACTCCTTAGTAAGGTTATGTTTTCCTAAACTTGTGTACCTTTATAGGAGCTTGAAGATAGTCAAGTATTGCAAGTAATTAGCTTATTGGACACAGAAGTAAAGGACGTGCGGATTATTGGAATCCATGGGAGAGATGGCATTGGAAAGACTGCACTTGCCAAGACTGTTTATAAAAGAATCTCCCTTCACTTTGACGCTTGCAGTTTTCTTGCGGGGATTGAAGATACGATGCGGCATCCTGGTGGTGTTCAGTATCTTCACACCAAGTTGATCTTTGATATTCTGAAGAGAGAGTATGAGGTTGCTTCTGCTTTCAAAGGAGTACAAGTTTTGAAAGAAATATTTAGGAATATGAAAGTTCTCCTTGTTCTCGATGATTTAGAAAATGGTTCCCTCCTCAAGGAGTTTGTAGGAGCTAAGCTTGATTGGTTTGGTTTTGGAAGTAGAATAATTGTCACCACAAAACAAAGCAGCATTCTTCAAGGGTTTGTTGATCGAGGGATGGGTCGTATTTACGATGTTAGTCCAATGGATGATAATCAAGCTTTCGACCTTTTCTGGCAGCATGCAATGGGAATGAGTTCCCGACTACATCCATGTGCTGAAATTGGAAACAAAATAGTCAAGGCTGCAGAGGGACTTCCACTACTCGTCAAAGTTTTTGGTTCTTTTTTGCGTGGCAAGGGGCAAGAAGAATGGATGAAATTCAAAGATCTCGCACAACAATTTCAGCAAGATCACCAGAAGGTTCTGAGCATAGTTTATGAAGCATTAGATCAAAAGCAAAAGCGGGTGTATCTTGATATTGCGTGTTTTCTCCCCGATGTGGATTGTCGGACTGCCTTGTATATGTGGCATGATTATGATCGTCCTCATGATGAAGTTGAGGTCCTTCGTCAGATGTCCCTATTAGAAATGGAAGAAAATAAAATAGGCATGCACAGCATGCTAAGATGCCTTGCCAGGAAGATTATTTACCGAAGTTTCCATGATCCAGGAACAAGTGTTAGATTCTACATTCCTGCCATAGCCCACGACGCAAAGGGGAGGAAAAGGGTATGTCTGGGAAAAAAGTAGCATGCAGGCTCTAATTTGTTTTTGGATTTTCCTTGAAACGGTTTCCCAAATGAAGCACTTTCTTTTACCTCATGATCCATAGTGAAAATTTCATCATCTGAAGACTTCCACATGTTTCTGTACTTGACTTTTATGGTCTGGCGTGCAGGGAACCGACCACCTTAACACTATTATGGCAGGCTTCGAGATACTACCGAGCACGACATTTCTCAGCTTGGGTCGTGCCAATATCAGTGGAAGATTCACAGATGCCTTACTGAACGTTCGGTGGCTTCACTGGCAAGGGTGCCCTCGAGATTTTGGAGAAATCGGCATTCATTTAGGCAACCTAGTTATTCTTGATCTTTCGTGGAGTAAGGTTACAGAATCCTGGGGAGGATGGAAAGGAATAAAGGTAGGCTTGTAGCTCATTTGTTGTTGTGCTTGTGTTGGCCCTCAATTACATTTGAGAGTTCCACGCCATCTGAACTTTTTTTCCTCGTTTGGCAGATGGAGCGTTTGAAGGTCTTGAATCTCACAGGTTGTGGGGACTTATTAGTTACCCCCAGTTTCTCTTTTTACCCGAATTTGGAGATACTGATCCTCGAGAGATGTTCTCGATTGGTTCATTTGGATCCTTCAATTAATGATCTGAAGCTCTTGGTGACCCTGAATTTGAAGTTCTGCTCCGAACTTACCATGTTGCCAAGGGAAATGGATGGGATGAATGCTTTGAAAGAGCTCCTAATTGATGGCACTTCCATCCGAGGACTTCCTGCGTCATTAGGCAAATTGGTTGAACTGCAAATTCTTAGTGCCACTAATTGCGCCTCCTTGGTTTATGTGCCCGGTTCAATTTGTGAACCTAAAGCTCTTTCAGTGCTAGACTTGGATGATGCGAAAATTCTTGAACTACCCGAGTCAATTGGGGACCTGTGGCAACTTAGGCGCTTGTCTTTGAGGGATTGTCGTGGGCTAGGAAAGCTTCCGGAATCCATTGGCAAATTGGGAGTCACGTTATTAGAGTTAGATATCTCTGGCTCAGGTATTTCGAAATTGCCTGATTCGACCAAAAATTTACGGAGTTTGAAAGTGCTGAAAATGGATTCTTGTTTCTTAAGAGAATTTCCTCGGGACATTGGAGAGTTGATAAACCTGGAAGAAGTACATGCCTCCTGGTGCAGGAGTTTGGAGGGAGGCATTCCCAAGGATATTTCCAAACTACGTCAGCTCAGAGAACTGAGGCTTCGAGGTACTCGTATATGCGGCCTTCCATTAGAAATCAAAATCATGGCAAGTCTTGAGACTTTGGATTTGCTACACTGCGAGCTTCTCAAAGTGTTGCCTCCTCTGCCCCCTGGCCTGACTAACCTCCATGTAGATCCGGACTTAAAGCAAAAAGTGCTAGAATCTTCGGCATTGCGATATAGAGGGGTGAGGAAGAGGCCGTGGGGCAGATATGCTGCAGAGATAGGAGAACCAGGCAAGAAAAGACGGATTTGGCTCGGGACCTTCGATACACCCGTGGAAGCGGCAATGGCTTATGACCAGGCTGCTTCGGAATTCCGGGGGTCCAAGGCCAAGCTCAACTTCCCATCTCGTCGGATTGGCTGAGTAAGAAACCATAGAGTCAACCCCAAACACTGGCTAGCCGATCCTCACTCGCCGTCGGCCACATCGATTGATGGTGGTGTCTTTCTTAGGACTTCAAAACGGTGAAAGAGCCAAGCTCGCTTTCGGTGACATTTCCAAGTTTGGATGTAGGCACATTGGGGGTGGATGTACAGTCTTTGTATGGATTTTTTCGGGGAATTTAATTTTGCAGGCTGTCAATTTCTTTTTTAATAGCAAAAGCAAACTATTCTATGATTTTTTTAGGGTTAATATCACGAAAAACTCTAAATCGGTATACATGTAATAAATTTATCTCAAATTATTTTTCACCATAGCACACCGTAAACTGATACGCTTATGACAAATCTTTTCCAAACTATTTTTGTGACTGTAAAATACTCCATACTGGTACATATTTAATAAATTTATCTCATATTATTTTTATGATCATTAAAAACTTCAAATTGGTTCATGTGTGATAAATTTATCTCAGATTAATTTTTTGATCACCAAAAACTCTAAATTGGTATACTTGTCAACTGTCGTGTGTTATCTAATTCTGTAATTTAATTGTAAATTTTAACGAAAATTAACAGATGTATGATATTCTTGGCAACATCATATGTATCTTGATATTGCGTGTTTTCCCTTAGATGTGGATTATGGGATTGCCTCATACAAGTGGCATCATCATGATCATCCTAATAAGGTAATGGATGTCTTTCGTCATATTTTAATAAAAGTGGAAGCAAATAAAAGAGGCATGCTAAGCCGCCTTGTCAGGAAGATTATTCGCCAAGGTTTTCATGGTCCAGGAACTGGTGTTGGATTGTCCATTCCTCCCACAGCCAAGGGCAAGAGCAAGGGGAAGAAGGTATTTCGGGTGAAAAAATAGCATTTAGGACTTAATTTGTTTTTCGATTTTCTTCGAAAAGTTTCATGGCTCATTTGTTGTTGTTTGAGTAGAATTGACAGTTTTACGGCACCAAGTTAACTAGCTGCGCTATTTTATTCAGAGCTCACGTGTTGGCGCGTGGATGATCATTGTGTTTATTTTCATTCAGTTGTTTCGATTTGAATTATGGGTGATCGGTTCCCGGACAAACCGTGTTTCCAAACTTAGTGATTCCGGACTTTTTAAAGTGAGTTTCGGCCTAAAAGATGAACTCGCCCGACCTTAAAAAACCACATTGCATCATAGAATGAAAGGGTTGGTCTTGCTTCCTTTTGCAGAATTTTTTGCGCACCGCTTTCACTGATCCACTCAAGGATATGTGAGAGCAATTAAGCAATGAAAAGATAATACAGTGAATTTGTTGATTCCTAAATTTTGGCAACACCAGTCATTACATAAAAAATCGAGATCGATCCCGATCCTTAAAAAAAAAAAAAAATTTATTAGTTTGTACGTTAGGAGCTTAATCATTCAGTAGTAATAAGCCCACATAAACTCCATTAGAACTGGACTGACTTAAGCGGGAAGTTTCTGAGCTTAATTAGAATTAAATGAACAAAAGCCCATCGAGTCCTCACCGTAACCGAAAATTGCACACGCATCACACGTGCGGTGTGAAATTAGATCTCTTTGATTAGACTTGGAAAGCAATAAAGATTAAATCTGGAGTATGCAGGTATGTAGAAAAGGAGGACGACGATGAAAAGACAGAGTATGAAGACTAGCGAGCTTTCTGCAGCAACATACGTATTCATAGGAAAGATTTCGTTGATGAGGTGATCAAATCTGGAGGATGCTGCCATTATCCCCAAAGTGAAGCTTGTTGGCTCGTTTCCCTCCATAACTCGCGGTTCCGTCGACAACCAATCTGCAGCAGCAGCAGCAGCAGCAGCAGCAGCATTGCTGGGGAATTTGTTGACTCAGAATGAGTAGTGCATGCAGCGATACCTAGTTATGAAACCCGTCTAACGGCCAAGTTGGGATTGCGTCCATCACCAAAATTCGTTATCGTAGGCGGTCTAAGTGATTATTCTGAATCAAAATGACAGCAAGGGAAGAATTCGTATTGAGAGTGTAAGGATTACTCGTGCTCTCATTTTGATAGGATGGCTATTTGCTCAGCTCCAAAATTTGTTTGACACCGGTTCTTGACTTCAAGCCTAGATCCTGCCCTATAAGTTGTGTATCAAATGAAAGCTAGGGTTGTGGTACTCTTTATGTATAAGAACACAAGGGCATATTGTTTTACATAAGAAGCATCTCATAGACAAAATTATCTTCATGTATTCATTGCCTGACTTAGCGCTAATGCATTATAATGGACTTGGAATCAAGATCTACATTTCCATGCAACGCATGGGAAGATTTGTTCTGTAATTATATGATATGATATCATGCTTGTAGATACGTTGTTCAAAATTTTAGTCAACTAACAATATTTGGACATTGAATTGTCTTGTAATCACAATATATCGAACGAAACAAATCTACTTTTAATTAGAAAACTTCTACATAATTCAGCTCAGACATTACTGTTTTAAAAATGCAATCTTCCTAAGGTGCTCAAGCAGAACGTGCTGTGGTAAATTATCCTTCTTATTCGCCTGATGGGATGAGTCTCTAGCCCAACCCAACCCAGCTAGCTTAGCCTTTCCAGCCCAGCCCAGCACAAGAACATCATTCAAAACGTCCTGTAGCACCTGAAACATGGAGATACGTGTCTACCACTAGACCAACATGCTCTTCGCTTCTTTCTTCGTCGTCGTCTTCTTCCTCCTTTTTTTTTTTTTAATTTTTTGTTGTAATAGCATGCTACAAATTCCGTATGTATTTTTCGTCTTTAATTAGTCTGGGAATATTGGAAGGCATCTTGCGTTAGATTAATGTTGGCAAATGGTAGCTTTCAAAAGTGCAATAATTGAAAACACTCAAAAAAAAAATTTACCTTATCTCTGACGTATGCGTCGTTCGGTAATTTTTAAAAAAAATGCGTCGTTCGGTCATTTAAAAAAAAAAATCCTTTTGGTAGTGGTAAATTTTTTTAATAATTTTTCTTCTTTGATGACCAATGGTTATTTTCGGTGATGGTCATTTTTTTTAATTGATTCCCATGTCGCACAACTCATAAATATTATAAAATTGTCAATTATCGTCGATCCTTCGCGATTTGCTTTTAAGTATGGCTCACTTTATAAGCAATGATTGATCAAATGGGGTCTTTTTAAAACCGGACAGACTCCATTGGATTTGGCGTATATTTCCTTATTTCTGGAATAAAATTATAAAATATCATATTTAAAATAATGTTGCAAAGCGATTGGCTTTCAAAAGTGCCATTATTGTTTACCTAATCTCCGACCCAAACATCTTCCGGTCATTTTACGACATTTTTATTAGGTAGTTTTTCATGTATTTGTTTCTTTTGGTGGCCAATGGTCCTTATTGGTTAATTTATAAAACAATAGACCCCTTCTGTGACGCAGACACCTTTTGGTCATTTTAAATATTTTTTTTCTTGGGTAATGGTCTTTTGTTATTAATTCTTATGTTGCCCAACTCATGTATATTTTAAAATTGTCGATTCTCTTGACAAATTCATATATATTTATATATATGTGTGTGTGTGTTTAACAAACGAAGGATGAATAATTTTGAATCATCTCAACAATTCCGATTTATCAGTTATTTTTATCCAAATTTATCAATCTAAAATAATCAAGAGATGGGGCTAAAGCATTAGAGAATGGAATTGCTTCTGTCACAGGAATAAAAATTTGACTTACTTATATCATATAGGGATGAGCATGGTTTTAGGATAGAATCTGAAATTTGAAACCGAACCAGTAGGAAACCGATTAAGTTTCGGATTTCAAGGTATGCAGGGTATGCTCTTAATTCAGAAAATTGAAAAAATTGCTTTGATAGGTAGATTCTAAATAGGTGGAACCTAATTATTAGTTTTGGCGCGAGCTGTGGTTTCCTTTTTTGTAGGAGATTTGATTTTTCCTCTCGATTTATAGAAGATTCTTTTTCTTATTTTGTAGATATTTGACTTGCAGATCAATTCCGTTTCATTGTATATTTATGAGTCTGCACATACTTGATGTAATAACGATCAAGAAAAAGAAGAAGAAGAGAGAATGAGATGTTTGACCGAGGACGTAGGTACATTGCCAAACTTCGTAAATTTCGTGTTCTTTTATATTTTTTTCATTACTTTTTAACATGGTATCAGAGCATAGGGTTTGATTCCTGGAAATACGCCAAGGCTTGATTACGGCGCCAAAAACTTGTTCGGTGAGAATTTGCAACTCTACTGTTCATGTCGAGGGTTTGCGTTGAGAATTTCTTGGAGCGTTAAGAATATGTAGCGCTACTGTTCGGTGGCTAGGTTTGTGGTGAGAATTTGCAGGCTACTGTTCGGTGGGGTTCAATTCTCTTTGGATTCGTTTTTGGCTTCATCCTCCTTTTTTGTCTTGATTTGGTGGTGGTTGTTTGATGGAATTCATCCTCTTTTTTGTCTTGATTCGGTGAAAACTCCTGGTTTGTTTTTGGTGGCTGTTTGGTGGCCGATCTATGTATTGAAGACCGAGTAGACCATGAAAGCTCGCTCGCAACTCTGCACTTAAATTGTCTGATAATAGAATAATTGGCTTGGTATTTCAGTCGTAGGAGAGAGCATATAACTTGTGAACTGGTCCTAGGTGAGTTTGTAGCCGGTTCATTGAACGAAAATCCAAGAAATTTCCCCCCAAAACAGCACTGTTGTTTGCTCGCTGTTCAGAGGATTTTGAGGTTCATAAAATGCCGTCAACGGTATCATTCGTCTTGCTCTCGCGATCGACCCTAGACCCATGGGAGACATAAATCCTATAGGAGAAGTGGTTCCTCACCAAAATCAAGAGGAGAATTCGACAACGGAAGCACTATTGGAGAATCTGACTACCAGATTGGCTCAGATTCTGACTTAGAACCAGACTGCACCATCGCCGAATGATTCATCTACTTCTTCGCAGATTGCAGTTAAGTTGGATGGAACCAATTACGGCATATGGTCTCAAGTCGTGGAGATGTATATTACAGGCAAAGATAGGTTGGGATATATTAATGGAGATCTCCCTCAGCCTTTACCTACAGACCCTTAATTTCGGAGATGGAAAACTGAAGACTCTACCGTAAAAGGATGGCTGATAAACTCTATGGACCCAGCTCTAATTGATAAAATTATTCGCTTCGCAACTGCAAAAAAAGTTTGGGATGTTGTTGTTACAACCTTTTTTGATGGAACTGATGTTTCTCAGGTTTATGATTTGAAGAGACGTGTGACTCGGATGAGGCAGTCTGGAGGACCTATCGAAGCCTACTATAATGGCCTTCAAGGGTTATGGAGAGAGATCGATTTTCGATGTCCGAATCCAATGGTATGCCCTGGTGATATTGCAAGATACAATTCATCCATTCAGGAGGATCGTGTGTATATTTTTCTTGATGGTTTAGATGATCGTTTAGATAAGATTAGAGTTGATGTGCTACATATACAGCCATTCCCTACAATTGAGCAAGCTTATGCTCAGGTTCGCAGGGAGGATATGCAACAGACAGTGATGTTGAGAAGTGATAGTACTACCTATAATTCTGTGACAATGTTATCACAAGGGGACAACCTAAGTCTAAGAAAATCACAAGAGCCGAATTTACAGATGGCCAAACCTGGAGGGGCACCAACTAGTACAACCTTGAAATAAAGAACTACTTCAAGTGGTGGTTGCTCTCATTGTGGCAATATTAAACACACCCGAGAGACATGTTTTAAGCGGGCATGGGTATTCTGACTGGTAGAAAGATTTCAAAGCTCGCAAACAAGTAGAGAGAGAAGGAAACATTCGCAAAGGGAATGCGTCTCTAGTTATGGGAGAGTGTGTGACGTCTTGGAAATTCACCATTTGTAAATCGATAAATTCGATAAAAAAGGCATGAAATTGAATTTTAGTCGATGCGAAATTTTGGACCGTATTGAATTAAGAGACGGATTTTGGACAATTCCCAAAGTTGTCAATCAATTAGAGTAAGCTCCGTAATTCTTAATTGCCGTGAATTAGCATTTGAATCATTGCATCGAGCCTAAACCTGATCGAGTCAAGCTTGTAAAAAAATGCCAAAAGTTCCCTCTGTCAGTCGAGCCAAAATTTCGTTTTAGTCTCGAAAAGTGAAATTACCAGTTTGACTTTTAATTATGCACTACGTGACAAAAGAATTTAAATTTAACATGACTGGTGGGACCCCCGATCAAATCCCACCAACCGATCAACCCCCCTAACCACCATTCTCACGTCTCTCTCTCTGCTCTCCCCTTCTGTGGACAACTCCCGACCGCCTCTTCCTCCTTCCTCCTCCTCTCTTGAGCTCCATCGGTGCACCATTACCACCGGGTCTCCTCCGCCACCTCTCCACCCTTGCTCGACTGTTGCACGCTGTCTGGAGAGCCGAAAACAGCCGCTGGAAGTCCTGGCGTCCAGCCTGCCCTGTTTCGGGCCCGAGGAGTCCCAGTCGTCAATCACCGCTTTCGACTACCATCGGCCGTCGTCCCACCCTCCGCCGACTCCCCTCTAACACCCATACCACCGCACGATCGCCGTACGTCGTCGAGCAGTTCTCAAACAGAGCCGAAGTCGCCACTGCCCTGTTGTGGAGCCGACGCAGCTCAAGAACTCCTCTGCCCAGCTCCGCCGCTCACCTCCGACCATCAACGACCCCTAGTGACCCCTTGTTGTCCCTTACAGCCGCCGGAGTTCGATCGTTGGGTGTGGAACCCGAATCCCCTCGAAACCGCCGTCCCCTATTTTGGCTGAAGACCCTCTCTGCCCCCCACCGGTTCTGTCCGAGGCATCTTTAGTACTTTCAAGTGTCGTCTCCTTTTTCTTTTTTCTTTTCTCGCGCCATCCTTCTCGTTGAGTTTTCTGAACACGACCTCTGTTTTATTTTTCTTCTTGGTGCGGCTCGATCTCGGTGTACAACTCTTCTTGCTTTCTCGTGCGGCTTCTGAAGTCAATAAATAAGCAAAGAAAACCTGATTCCCCTTTTTATTTCTTTTCATCCATCACCGCTGGCCCCACATGCTTTGTATTTCACGCGTGAAGAAAGGAAGTGGAATATCTTTCTTTATGCTAGTCAAAGATAACCAAGGACAATTGATCTAGTCAAATCTTCTTGATAAATACCAAATAAATAAAAGCCCATTCAACAGAGAATACAAAAAAAAAAAAAAAAACTCGAGACATAATTAACAAATTTAATGGTAGTAGACTTAGTCAAATTGGAGAATAGAATCCAATGGCAGTACTTATGCCATGAGTAGACTATAGAGTATCAAGAAAGGAACCAAAACTCATTCCGACGCCTTGAATAATGTACAAATTTGTTTATGTCTCTAATAGCCCTTATTGCAGGAAAATCAGTTGAACATGCTCGATCAGTTTACAAATTTGAATTAAACATACATGAGTGCCAACCTCCTCGTCCATTTGGTAACATTCTCGCCTCACTCTGACCACCACCTTGCTTCGGTCATTGACTCATCATTTGCATGCTGATGTGACATCCGTCAGCTTGGAACGGTGCCATAGTCACTGACTTCGTCCTTCCGGGTTGCGAAACTTGCCATCTCGTACGAGATCTGGGAAATCATAGGATTGGCCTTGCGTCCCAATCACCACAGAAAATTTAGTCTTTGCAAGAAGTAAAACCCGCAAAGAGGACAATCCCGTAATGTCACATTCCCCCATCAAACTTCTGCAGAAGGAGAAATCTATCTCTTCTAACCTCTTTAGATTCCTAATGCCCTCGGGAAATGCTGTTATAAAAGTTCCAGGCATCTTTAGTACTTTCAAGTTATGCAAATTGTTGACAGATGGAGGTAGTTCGTCAACTATCGTGTCCGAAAGATCCATGAGTTGCAGCTCCTTGAGGCTTCCGATGGACTCTGGCAGTCTCTCCAATTTCCTGCAGTTTCTCAGATATAGCTTCTTAAGATTCTTCAGCAATACTATCTCATCAGGGAGCAAACTCAGTTCAGTGCCGTCCAATGCTAGGTCCAAAAGAGACTTCAAGTTACCAATTGAACCCGATAGGGACAAGGATTTACAGTTGCAAGCACTCAGAATTTTAAGCTTCCCACATGAACCCTCTGGGAATTCAATTGCTTGAATGGAAGTTCCATCAATGTAAAGCTCTTCCAAGTCTACCAAGTATCCTATATCTTCTGGCAACTTTTGCACGAAGCTGCAGGACTTGACATTCAAAGAAACTAATTTCCCTAAATTTCTGAAGGACATGCCAACACCCGGTAACAAAGAACAACCTTCCAGGTTTAGTCTCTCTAAGATCATGGGTGCATCGGAAACAGGAGATTCAGCTAGCCCCCTACAATGTTTTAGGATCAAAACTTTCAACCCTTGGGCCTTCTGCAAAACAAGAGAATATAAAGGAATTATTTACTACAAGGTATTGTCAAATATGAAGCGAAAAGATGCACGTGTGCCATCATACCTCCATAATTTTTTTCCAGCGCCCCCAAGTGCTTGAGGTACTCCAAGACAGATCGAGAACGAGCAAGTCTGACCGTCTGAAAGCAACTAGGCTGGAGATATCATGGCACCATTGCCACTCAAGCCACTTTAATTCCGGAAGCAACGCATCCTCTGTGGAGTTCCATGCATTACGCTCTTTTTGTTTGAAAATATTTTGACTCATTCGAAGGTAAATAAGATTTTGGAAATTATGGAAAAATCTACGTTCATCAAATGAAGGGAGCTCAACGAATCTGGCACTGAGGGCTCCAACCGTAGCGACCTGCCAATCATGGAAAAATGGTAAAAGGAGAAACTGAAATAGAAGTACATCCACAATCAAACTCAAAAAGTATTCAATGCAACTACTCGGATTCAAACAAAAAGAGAGATTTTTTTGTCTTTCAATCTTACCCTTTCTTCTATCAATACTCTTTCGATATCCCTCTTAATCCATAGCCTGCTACGCTCGAAAGGTTTACTTGGATTTTCCTCATTGACAATCTCTGTCCCGAGTAATTTCACTTGATTATGCATCCACAATTCATGATTTTCCGTGGTTTGCACCAAAGACATGCTATGAATCTGGGCAAGGCGTGTGTGAGGATTGTATCCACAAGCTTCCCACATGTAAGAGGGTATTCTCTTGTCCTTTCCCGTAAAAAAACACGCTATATCAAGAAATATCTTTTGGGCATCAGGGTCTAAAGCTTTATATCTTTTCTCCATAATTTCTTTGATTTGGACATTGAAAGGCTTTTGGGTCATAATATTGTATGCGTCCTTCCATGATTCTATGGGCTCTCCGAATAAAGATGAACCAACAGCTTCAATAAGAAGAGGAAGTCCTTGAGCAGCCGAACTAATATGCCATGCCAAAGAGGAGAATTCTACTCGAAGAGGCTTCCCACGAAGAGCCCACTTACAGAACAGTTGAAAAGCATGGTTGTCATCCATTCGGTCTAGCTCGTATTTTTCAACAAGGATGTCATCACAATGGTCACCATTTGTTTGGGAGGTAATATACTTGTCAACAACATTGCTGTTAGAGATCAGAATAATCCTGCTTCCCAGATCAAACTCACTTAGATGTATGCCTAACTCTAGGATTCGCTCAAAATCGCTCACATCATCAACGACAAGGAGAACCTTCTGATCTTTTAATTTGTTCTTGATAAATTTGACATCTAGATCTGGGCGAATGGGTGTATATCTATTCTTTAGGAGGTCAGCATTTAACTTCTCTTTGAGAGGCAAGGGACTCCTTCCTTCGAGGAAGCTATATTCTACAAAGAGATGACGGATTTTTTTGCAGACAATTTTGGCAAGAGTCGATTTACCGATTCCCAGAATGCCCGATATCCCAATCACACGTTTTCCCGTCAGCATTTGCCTTTCAACCACTTGGCCATTTTCATAGTGAACGCCGAGTTTTTTCATCATCACTTGCACATGATGACCCATCCCTACTAAATTTTCTGTCACATCTAAGTCATCCGTCTTCAAGAGGCAACGGACCGTGGAAACAACCTCCTTTATAAGATCATGCTCCCTGCCAAACGGGAAGGGAAGGAAAGAGGAAATATGAAAAGGATCCACTAGTCGGATAATACACCAGGCTCAAGAGAAGATGCATTGACTTTCTTCTTTCTCTAATTTCATTCACGATCACTATTGTTAGAAAAGTCAAAAAAGCATCAAAATATTGATTTCACTTACCTGTTATTAAAGTCCCTGAGTTTCCATCCTTGTATTTTTGAAACCTCATGTAGAGCCACCTTCCAGTTGTCTATAATCGCTGGCTCCACCCCCAGGGCCGCATGGGTGCAGAAGGACTTCTGATAACTCCCCTCCTGATTGCGGACTACATCAGTGCTGACATCGTAGAAAATAGGCATGATTGTCCTTTCACAATTCACCATTTCCGCCACCTCCTTCAAGCAAACCTTACTGGAAGCGAAGTCTTTGGAGAAGACGGGAATGCATATCATCGTTTGGCTGATCACTTTTAAGATCCTATCCATGAACTTTTCTCCACCTGCGATCCCATGACGATCGATAAATGTATAGATCCCCGAATTAGCGAGGCCTTGGTACAGAAATTCAATGAAGCCCTTCCGAACATCTTCTCTGAAACTGAGAAAGATTTCGAAGTGGCCATCATTGGGCCATCTGGGAGATCGAAGCGACGAGTGGTTAGTATCCATCAGTGAGAAGCTCAAGAAAAGGCACAAAAACCAGGTCTTCGTCGGACGGGGACAACCGGGAGATGGCTCGAGGAAGATAAGAAACTCACGGACCTGGTTCGGTCTAAGAAACTCATAAAGCTAAAGCTAAAGCTAAAAGCTATGGAATCTTGACTTTGAGCAAAAGGTATTCCAATGAGCAACCCGAAGTGACATCTCTCGATAAATATAGTACAATCAAGCTTTACCGTCCATTTTTGAACCATTGATTAAATTACCATTATTCCTAGTAAATACTGAAACGTATAAACATAAGTAGTTTGTCATGTGTAGTGGACTGGTTCGTGTGTAATAGAAACACTCATTGGTATTTAAAAATTGTTATTTCTAGTAGCGGTACCTCCTTTTCAGGTGTGTAATATTTAAGAAAATTAATCGGCCCAACCAAAAGAAGGTTTAAATAGCCCCCTAAGAAATGACAAAAACAAGAGGAAAAAAATAAAAAAAGAGGAGTCTTAAAAAAGAAATCAGAAAATACACTTTTTAAAAATGAAAAATTAGAGGATAAAAAAAAAGAGTGGCTGGGTAGTGGTAATCACTTCCAACTCTAGGAGGGAACTTCATTTTCACTTAAGGCTCCATTCGTTTCACGGAAAATAATTTTCAAAAAAAATTATTTTTCGGATTTTTTGGCGTTCAATCCACGGAAAATAAATGATTTAAGGAATATATTTTCCATCAATGGAAAAAATGCCTTTAAAATTTGAGAAAATATTTTTTTAAAAGTGGAAATTATTTTCCCTTTTATTTCTTCCATGGACACTTTTACATTCTTTCTCTTTATTTTCTTTATTTTCCCTTTTCCTTTCTCCTTCCTCCGCTAGCCCCGAGCCTCGACGATGGCGGGCAGCCCAGTGACTAGCCATGACGCGGGCCGATGAGCCTTGCTTGAGGCTGTGAGGCTCTACCTCGCATGTAGCTGGCAATCGACCGAAGAAGAAAGGAAAAGAAAAAAAAAATAAATAAATAAATAAAGAAAAGAGAAAAGAATAAAAATTTTAAGGAAATAAAAATAATTTTTTAAAAATTAAAAAAATAATTAAAAGGAGTGCACAGTGGAAATCAATTTCCTTAACAAATGGCAGCAGCAGGACATCGATAAATATTAGTTTTTTTTCCTGAAAAAGGACTTTCTAAAAATCATTTGACTAAAATACCTCATTTTTCTCAAAATGAATGAAGTCTAAGGTGCGTCTAAGTAGAATAAGTTTTAGAACTTCTAGCTCGAGTTATCTTTTTGATTAGCCAGATGAGATGACTTTCATATCTAACCCAATCCAAATAACATTATTCAATATGTCTTCACATGTTCTTGGCTTGTTTCATCTTCTAAGCGGTGTAGGGCAATTTGTTAAGTTGACTTGTCTCAAAATGGTGGCTTTCAAAAGTGTGGTCATTTTAAAACGTTTTTCCTAGGGTCGATCACTTTTTTTTTTTTCCAATTATTTTGCTTTTTCGATGATCAATATCTTGTTAATTCATAAACAATTGATCCATTCTCGGATGTAGGCTACTTTTGGTCATTTGAAAAATAATTTATCTTCGGTAATGGTGATATCTTTATTAATTTGCCTGTCGCACGCCTCATGAAAGTATGTTATTATTTTTCCCAAATTCGCGTGAGTTATGGGGATGGAGGAGGGGACAAAAGAGCATCTTTGGGAGAGGAAAGCTCGCGGCTGTCCCCCTTCTCTGCTTCCTTTTGTGCAGTGTGGAGTGCGTGAGCGATTGATGACGGTCAAAGCCTATTGGCTTGGCACTGTCATTATGCATCCATCGGTCAATTAGACTCTTACGAGGCTTTGCTAACATAATAATTTTTTTTTCAATCTCATAAAAGATTAAAAAAAAAAACCTTTGACATGGTAAGTTTTAGGTTTCAGCATCTGCAAAGTAGGTTCTTGATAATAGATTCTGACGGGTAGATTCCAAATGGAACTTAGATCATTCTTGAAATTACTCACCCCTAAGTTGTCACGCCCCAACTCTCAGGCCCGCGACATCCCTTGCCCAATCTCCACGAGGTCATAGAGATAGCGTCCCAGGCACGCTATCGACCTATCACTTATTTAAGCATGCGAAAACGTGTCAATTCCCTAACAATAAAAACAACAAACAGGAATAGCATAGTAGGAGTCAAACACCACAAATGAATCTTAATCCTGTCGACCTTACTTTCGTACAAAAATAACCCCATACTTCGGGGTGACTAGACCAGACCTTTGCAAGTGTACCTAGTTAGATAATACTAACTTCTCATCTTACTTCAGATGATTAATCCAAAAGCCAAACCTTGGCATCCATGAGGCTTTGTTACTTGAGACTCGAAAATATTATCCCACGACAGGGTGAGAATAATTCTTAATGAATCAAACCTAAGCTAGGCTAGGAAACTAATTCACCCGGGAATCCTAATAGAAGTATCACAAAAGCGACTCACCATAAATAACACCCAAATACAGTCACTATATAAAAACAATTCACATGCATACTTGTCAGCTTCAACCACACATAATACAATGCTTGACTCGATTCACAACCAAACAGTCGATCACTCAACAAGCATTTCGTCAACAAGTACACACTGGACATCACACAATTTCATTTATTAACGATGATCGTGCCCACGACACGTGAGAGGATCTACGCAAAAAAAAAAGCGTGATTCGACTCCCATAAATAATGCGATCCAACACCTCAGTGCAATCGAGCGTTCTACTGGCAGAACGGGGCTACATTCCTTTTCTCTCGGCAACGGCTATTACAAGAGGTGTCTCCAGTACGACTGGCACGGCACCAGCAAGTAGGCATCCCTAAACAGGGCATCGGTCCATCACAAGCTGAGACCGGCATCCGACAATCGCTTAAAACCGTACGTACCATACGAGGCGTGAATTATCATCCTTCTGGCAAGTCGTGTGATTTTATACAACTGATACAGTACGAACTTGCTAGGAAAAGCATCATCGTTCCATCATATGACCACACAGATCACATCCAGCAATCAACCCAATTCATTATCTTCGGTTAAAGCCGGATGCTCACTCACGCATGTAAAAGATCGACCAAAGGCCATTTTCATGCTAAAACATATCTTTTGATTTCTCACACGGTCATATGCATATGCAGTCTAACTCCAGACATTGCAATCAAAAACGGGCTATCAAACCCTACACAGACAGTCAATTGCCCAGTGGCAAAAAGATAGTTAAATAGGTAACTCAGCGAAGCGATCAAATCAACAAGGCAACCAAGCAATCACAAATAGTTAAAACCGATTAGGCCACAAAAAGCTCGAATCGTACAATAATATTTTATTATCCAAATTAATCGATTTAAGGCGTCGATTGCTCGCTCGTCTCTAACCTGTCGCTCGCTCGCGATCAAACACAATCAATCACTTTCAACTAATCCCAATTAGCCACAGACAGTAAAATCAACTGACTAACCTAATCGATCGGCCATTTAACTTAATCACAATTTCTATCTAAACCGGCCTCGATCGCGTACCTAAATTCCTTAATTGCCTAAACGACTAATCCTAGGCGCAATTAGCGCCCTAACCAAGGATTAGGGTCAACTCACTATTTAAGTCGACTCGGGCGGTCCTAATGGCGGTGGCGACGAATGGTGACGGCGGATCACGAACCAAAATCTTCGAATAATGACCCAAAATTCTCGGCCACGGCTCGAACTCTTCTCAATTAAATGGCCCACGGGCCCGGCCACTGATTCAGCCCGGCCCAAGCCACAACGGGCCACGGCCCGCGCAGACCGGCCAGAACAGGGCAGGGGCAGGGCAGGGGTGGCACCGGGGAAATAACGACTGGAACGTCGATCGGCGGGTGGCAGCCGGCTCGGAGGTGGACGGTGGAAGGACCAGGGGGTCGGCGGAAGTCGATCGGGAGTGGTGGCCGTGGCGGAGGGCGGCCGGATGCGGTGGATTGGCGGCCGAACAGAACCGGCCGAGGGGTGTGTTTGGGGCGCCGGGAGTAGGGGCTCAATCTAGGTCTATTTTCGGCCGCCACGCGCGGCGACTGGCGGCCACAAGTTCAGGGAAGATGGAGGGAGGTCTTGGGGACTCATCGGCGGTGGCGGTGAGGGATGGCGTCGCTGGAAACGGCTGGATCGAAGAAAAATCCGACCGGTCCCCAAAATAGGGCACCGGCGGTTCTGCGGTCGATTGTGGCGGCTCCGACGGGCAATCGGCGGCTGGGCTGGGTCGAGGACGTCGAGGGTGAAAGAAGCTATTTGGTTAAGGAATCTTGTTCAGGAACTTGGGCTCCAGCAGGAAGACAATTCAATTGTCTTTTGTGACAATCAAAGTGCTATATACTTGATTAAAAATCAAGCATATCATGAGAGGATTAAGCACATTGATATCTGGTACCACTTTATTCGAGAGACATTTGTTGAGAGAAATATGACGGTAAAGAAAATTGGTACTATTGACAATCCTACTGATATGTTGACAAAGTTAGTCCCCGCCAACAAGTTTAAGCATTGCTTGAACTTGATTGGCATGCTTGGTTGAGCTTTGCCCCTCTAGGGCTTGGTGGCGAGGTGAATGAAAGTTCTACATTCTTTTGATGAAGTTGATATGTTCTTTCGTTGCATCCCTTGTTTCCTACACTAAGTTAGCTCACGTAGACATAGGGATGCTGGGAGAATGTGTGTCGACTTCTTCACTATTTTTCTTTAAATTCAAAACAAGGTGGAGATTTGTTAAATATGTCTTGAATTTTATGCACTTGGTTTGGTTTATCACCCGATCCGGCATAATTTTTGCGCGTCCCAAAAGTGGAGAGCAAGTTGAGATTTGGTTCGTGACGCGGAGAGTTGGGTCAATAGGCCCAACTCGGAGCAATCGGGCCCAACTCGGACCAAGCGAACAAATCTCTATAGGGGTACGAATAAATCTCTATGGGATTTCCGGGGCAACGCCCCCAAGAAAAAAAATTTATGCCCTATTTTTTATGTTGCAGTTAGGGTTTATTCTATAGTATGGAGTATTTTCGTCAAATGAGAGTTTTGTGAGCTGTGTGCTTTTGAAGAGTCGCGAAAATCGACTTCTATAATCTATACTCTATTTGATTATAGTGGAATCTTGTCTTTTGCGTCGCCCGTGGACGTAAATCACCTTGATCGAACCACGTAAATTCTTGTGTTCTGTGTTTGTTTTTCCACATTTGTTTCAACAGGTTTTACTTGCTGAGATATATATATATATATATATATATATATATATATATATATCTCACCCCATTGGAAATTAACTTTTTCAAGTCCCAGGCGAAGGAATCCCGAACTTGCCATGGGTTGGCATTTGAGGAAGTCGTTGGAGGAAATCATAATGAGTGTGATTGAGACCTTAGGAACTGTATATTGTTTAGAGATTTGTAACTGACTTTGACATTTATGAGAAGTGTATCCCTTTTTGTCTTAAGTCATCTTGTATTGTTTTAATTGTATGAAGTTGTTTCTTGTTTTCGCATAAGAGATGGATTAAGTGAGTTATGGGCCGAAAAATCCTGGGAAACTGAGCAGATAATGAACGGCCTGGTGGGTTGTTCGCGTACACGCGTGGTTTGGGGCGTGACAACTGAAGTTGAAGCTCTAGAGTCAGAACAACAAATTGTTCAGAAGGAGCAAATTCTTGATGACTAGATTGATTAGGCTGAAAGCATGGAAATTTGTGTAGAGATAGAAGCTACTGGATGAGCAAAGGTTAAAGGAAAGCAAGCTATTGCTCAAGTGGAGAAACCCTTGCCAGATTCTGATGTCATAATGGATGAGATTAGAGCTTCAGAATCTGTCTTGAAGCACTTAGGTGTCCAACCTCAATCTAAGGGAGAGAAATGACTTCAAACAATGCTAGAAACTACAAGACAAGGTAAAGCATCCACTGCCAAAAAGATGGATCTAATTAAAACTTTGAACACTATTATTGCAGAGTTGTTGGAAACTAAAGCATCTCATATGGGAGTTCAGAAGCAGATGGAACAACTCCAGCAATTAGTCATCTAGAGAATGGACACAATGGAAAGGATGCTTGAGCAGAAGATGAGTTGTTTTGAAAAGAAGATAGATAATCAGATGTAGGGTTTCACACAGAAAATAGATCAACTTGAGACTTCTCTTGATCTTTATGGAAGGATGTTCTGTGCTGAAATAGCAAATATGCAGACTTACACCCTGATTCTCAATGAGAAGACAGATCACGATTTTCCAAATTCCCAAGCAGTCAGAGCTCATGCACTACAAGTGGGAGGAGGGGACTTCAACAAGAATTCAACACAGGAGGCTGATAAAGAGCGTGGAGATATTCCCTCTTCTTCAAAATCACCTCAACAACTATCTGCACGAAGTTTTATTCATTTTTCAAATTTGTTATTTCAGTTTGGACAATATTTGTTTAAATCTTCATATTATTTCAGTCTACTGATTTTATGCAATGATCCTTGTTCGAATGAGTTTTCCATATCATTATCTATATTATGTTGATGGCAAAAAGGGGGAGAAGCCTCTATATCTTTTGTACTTCTTTGCAAGATGCAACAAGCTAGACGATTATGAAAGTTTGTTAAGACTCTCTGGTTGTATTCCTACACTCTATATCTATTAAAAATTCATAAACTACTTAACTCTCTTCATTTGTGAAATCCTTTCACATTTTTTGTAATTTCCTCTAATCAAACTTTTCCTATCACGATCAATTTTTTTTTTTTGGGTTTTGTCATCATAAAAAAGGGGGAGATTGTTGTGGAAATCATCTCTCTATTTTGATTCTGACAAAACTATCAATAACAAAATCATGTGATATTTGTAATGTTTTATTGCAGGAAGAATGCGTAAACAGAAGTTTGTATTGTTCTACTTTCTAGCATTAAGACCCGAGAAGGAGTAGTCATATAGTTGCTTCTGAAGACATCCAGAAGGAGTGCTTCTGAAGATCGTCAAATGGAGTGCTTTTGAAAACATTCATATGGAGTTGCTTTTGAGGATCAGATGTAACATGGTTTTCCACTTGAATGTTTATTCATCTAAAGAACTATATGAAGTGTCAGATGGAATTTATTGAAGCTAAGATTTACCATTCCAAGTTATCTGTTCATAGTTAGATAGTCTTCTTCTGAAGATTGCTTCTAAACACTAGTCAGATTCTACACTTATCAATAGACAGATTCTGAAGACCCACGAATGACAATATATTCTTTCAATCAAATCAGGAGAAAATCTACGATTGGATATTACCTCCCAAGAATAAATCTTTTGACTTATTTGAATTTGCTCTACTTTTGAAAACTGAAGATTTGATTGTATGGGTGACTAAATCAGAGGGGTTGAGATTCTACTTCAACGTTTGTCATATTTTCTTAGATACAGTCTTGTTCAATCACGATTGATGACGTCCAATCAAAGATTGAAGAGCAATCCTTTCATGAATTATCCAACGGCTAGTTTGGAGGCAAAGGAGTAGAAAAGAAGAACCATGGTGATCTGTGATTGTGTCAAGAACCAGAAATTTCAAAGTGCCTGAGTTGTTCAAATTCACAAAGTTATTTTGAGAGCTCTAAATGTTCTTCACTATGAATATTTGTAAGAGAGATTGAATGCTTGTTACACTTGTAACCTTTATCAAAACATTCTAGTGAAATCCAGCCTATCGGCTGTCATCGAGGGAGAGTGGACGTAGGCCTAACAAGCTGAACCACTATAAACTCAGTGTGCATCATTCTCTTCTCTAAACTCTCATTTCTGTGTTTAGATTTCTTGCATGTTGTTATCATTGTTCTTGCTTGAGGTATTGAAATTGTTTAATTTCGCAAAAGTTTTTAAAAAGAATTAGAATCACCTATTCCCCCCTCTAGGTGATATTGTTAGATTCAACAACTTGAAACCTAATTGCAAGGTGAGATATCCAAACGCCAATGCCCGATCGCGACTATCTCCGAGCTCATCGCGTTCATCTTCGTCTTGTACCTCAATTACAACCCGTCTTTGCTCAATGAGAACTCAATCAATAAATCTGTTATTGCTTTTAGCATTTTGGCTTCCCCAACATATAATAGTCGAAAAGAGACAATTTTTCATGTCTCAAGAATAGGTAATTTCAGACACACCTCTTCTTGTCTAAGGAAAAGTTAATTCGAACACAACTCTTCATTGCCCAAGTCCGAAAATAGTTAATTCAAAATGCAATGTTCGAGCGGTGACTTGTATGCCTCTCTCTCTCTCTCCAGAATGAGCCTTGTCTTTCTATGTCAGTCTCAAGTTTTTTGACCTCTTGTATCGCCCTCCCCCCGCCCCTTCTTTTTGTTTTTCTTGGTTCAAAATTCAAGTTGTCTTCTTCTCCTTTCCAACAGTAATCATCTGCTGGCTGTGCCATCACCATCATTATTGATATCACCTCGTCCTCCTCCAGGGTACTCTCTTGTTAGAAATTAAACCAAATTCTATGAATTTAGACAAGGTTATTTACACGTGCTTGTCTGTTCGTATACCAAGCCGCATGACCTATCGACTCCCGAGATGCATGCAAGTGGATGAACCGAAACTTATCTTTATAATTTTTCAAGAATCGTAATTGGTGAAGTGTATTAGAAATCTTTTAGTGTTTCAATGTAATTATTGCTTTAGTCTTTTCACTTTTCTAGAGAGACTCAAAAGTCGTGTATGTGAAGAGTCGCGTGGTTGCCTATATAAAGACGTGTCTTGTAATCATTTCATGGGTGAGTCGATTGTGAATACGGTATATTGAAAAGCCACCTTCCGTCTCCTCTTTCTCGTGAGTGAACAAAGTTCCTCTGTGAGTACTTGTTGAGAGCCCCACAGTCAATTCATCCCATCAAATTGGTATCAAAGCACTGAGTTTCATGATTATGGCTTCAACAAGCAACCTTCCTTTTCAGTATCCAGTCCTCACCAAAGAAAACTTTGGCAAGTGGGCTTCCAGAATTAAAGCCATACTTGGCGCCCATAGTGTGTGGCATCTTGTCAACAATGGCTATGATGAACTAGATAAAGATATAGCGTTGACTCAGGCTCAGAGGAATGCGTTGGAGAAGACTCGTTCGAAAGATCAACTCGCGTTGTCAATCATTTTTCAAGCCTTAGATGATTCTATGTTTGATAAAGTCTCGAATGCTACTACATCCAAAGAGGCATGGGAGATTCTGCAAACCACGCACCAAGGTGTGGAGAAACTGAAAAAGATTCGCCTTCAAACTTTGAGAGGCGAGTTCGAGGTAATCCGTATGAAAGAATCTGAGTCGATTTCTGATTATTTCACAAGAGTTTTAGCTATTGTGAATCAGATGAAAAGGAATGACGAAGATGTTCCTGATGTTCGTGTTGTCGAATAAATCCTACGGTTGTTGGATAAGAAGTTCGACCACATCGTCATCGCTATTGAGGAATCGAACGATGTCGATTCTATGACGATTGATGAGCTCATGGGTTCGTTGCAAGCCCATGAAGAGAGATTGAAAAGAAACAAGTCTGAGCTAGTAGTGGAAGTACTCCAATCTCGGTTGAGTATCCGAGATGACAAAGGCCAAAGAAGTGACCCTGTACAAACTCGTTGGGTCAATCAAGATCGTGAATGAGGACACGGTCGAGGTCGTTTCCAAGGAAGAGGCCGTGGACCAAGCAGAGGAGATTTCGCCCGAAGCAATGTATGCTTTAAAAATCAAAGAAGTGCTCGTGGAAGAGGAAGAAACACAAATGACCGGTATGATAAATCAAAGGTTTGATGTTATCGTTGTAATAAATGTGGCCATTATGCTTCTGAGTGTTGACAGAAAAAAAGTGCGGTGGCAGATGAAAAGGTGAACTTAGTGAATGATGGAGACCAAGTTCTTATGCTGGCATTTAAAGAAAATGTTGATGAAAAGAATGATACGTGATACTTGGACACAGGAGCAAGTAACCACATGTGCGGCTGAAAGGAGATGTTCGTTGAAATGGATGAGACAGTAAAAGAAAAAGTCTCGTTTAGTGATAATTCCCAAATTCTAGTCGAAGTAAAATGTACGATTCTAATTCGTCTGAAGAATGGAACACGTCAGTTTATTACTAACGTGTATTATGTGCCGAAGATGTCGAGAAATATTTGAGTTTGGGACAGCTTCTTGAGAAAGGGTTTACTGTCCAGATGAAAAACCTATATCTTATGTTGAGAGATCGCAATAATAAGTTGATTGCGAATGTGAAGATGTCGAAGAATAGGATGTTCACTATAAACATCAAAGATGAAATATCTACATGTCTTCAAGCATGTGTAGACAATCCTTCGTGGTTATGGCATTTGAGGTTCAACCATCTCAATTTCGGTGGACTCAAAATGCTTTCTCGCAAGAAGATGGTATATGGCTTACCTCATATTGATCATATTGATCAATTATGTGAAGGATGTGTAATTGGCAAATAAGTTTTCCGAAGGAGTCGACTTATTGAGCGAAGAAACCACTGGAGTTGATTCATTCTGATGTATGTGGTCCGATCACTCCTCAGTGGTAATCATCGATACTTTGTTACGTTTATTGATGATTTTGCTTGAAGGACTTGGGTGTTTTTCTTGAAAGAAAAATCGAAAGTGTTTGATACTTTTAAGAACTTCAAGAAAATGGTTGAAAAGAAGAGTGGTTATTTTATCAAGTCTTTGAGAACTGATTGTGGAGGAGAATTTACTTCTGGAGAATTCAATCAATTCCGTAATTACCATGACATTCGACGTTTCTTAACGGCGCCGTACTCCCCACAACAAAATGGTGTGGCTGAGCGAAAGAACAGAACCATTCTCGACATGGTTTGTAGTATTTTGAAAAGCAAATATTTGTCAAAGGAGCTTTGGGGCGAAGCTGTCGGAGGTGCAGTTTATCTGCAAAATCGATGCCCCACGCAAGGACTCGATGGTGTTACTCCAGAAGAAGTATGGACTGGGAGAAAACCTACGGTTTCTCACTTGCGAATTTTTGGGAGTGTTGCATATGCTCACGTACCCGACCAGAAAAAATCAAAGCTGGAAGACAAAAGTAAAAAGCTCATTTTTATCGGGCATGATTCCTCATCAAAAGCTGCCAAATTGTTTGATCCTGACACTTTAAAAGTGTATGTAAGTAGAGCTGTGAAATTTGATGAAGAAAGTTTGTGGGAGGAAAATCGACAACTTAATGAAACTAATCGTGATAAATTTGTCGAAACCGTTCGTGAAGATTCTATCGACATGGAGATTGAAGATCACTCACCACTTTCTTCTCCGATGTTCTCTCCATCTTCGTTAGCTTCAACTTCAAATACTGTCGAAGAACAGCTAACATTGAGATCAAGGAGACTTTCATAAATTTATGAAGCTACCGATGAGCTTCACCTTATAAGTCTTCTTGCAGATTGTGAACCGCTTATTTTTGTTGAAGCTGCTAAAGAAGAAAAATGGAGAAAGTCATGGATGAAGAGATAGAAGCCATCGAGAAGAATCAAACGTGGCAACTCGCTAATCTTCCGAAGGACAAAAAGGTAATTGGTGTCAAATGGGTATACAAGGCCAAGAAGAACGAGAAAGGAGAAGTCACTCGTTATAAAGCCAGACTTGTCGCAAAATGCTACAAACAGAAAGCTGGGATCGACTATGACGAGGTATTTGCACCTGTCATTCGAATGGAAACCATCAGATTAATGATTTCCATTACAGCACAAAATCGGTGGCCAATCTATCAAATGGATGTCAAATCGACATTCCTGAATGATGTTCTTGAAGAAGAAATTTATGTTGAGCAACCTCTCGGGTTTGTTGTGAAAGATCATGAAGACAAAGTGCTGAGATTGAAGAAAGCTTTGTATGTGCTTAAGCAAGCTCCGAAAACTTGGAACTCCAGAATTGATGCTTATTTCAAGGGGAATGGCTTCGTACAATGTCCGTACGAACATGCTCTCTACTTAAAGCACGAGAAAGGTGATGTTTTATTGGCATGTCTATACATCGATGATTTTGTCTTCACAAGAAATAATTCTGGATTGATTGACACTTTTAAAGCATCGATGGTGAAAGAATTTTAGATGACAAATAATGGTTTGATCTTAGAATCGAAGTAAAGCAAAACAGTGATGGGATTTTTATTTCCCAAAAAAGATATGCTGAAAATATCCTTGAGAAATTCAACGTGAAGAATTACACTACGGTTAATATTTCGATGGATTGTGGTACAAAACTGTAGAAGCTCGATAAAGGTGTCGATGTTGATTCGGCATATTATAGAAGCTTGATTGGAAGCTTAAGGTATTTGACCTGTACCAGACTAGATATCATGTACAATGTCGAAATTGTGAGTCGATATATGGAGAATCCGAAGACATCTCATCTTAAGGTAGCAAAAAGGATACTTCAGTACATCAAAGGTACTATCTCTCTTGGCTTGTATTATTATCAGTCTGAACTGTTTCAGCTCAGAGGTTATTCAGATAGTGACTATAGAGGAGATGTCAAATACCGAAAAAGCACTACAGGGTTTGTATGTTATCTGGGTGAAACTGTTTTTACATGGTCATCAAAGAAGCAACCTAGTGTTACTCTATCGACATGTGAAGCAGAGTATGTTGCTGCATCATCGTGTGATTGTCGTGCGATATGGTTGAGAAAGTTGCTCAAAGAAATCCATATGGAATAAAAAGATGCGACGAAGATTTTTGTTGATAATGTTTCTGCCATTGCTTTGGTGAAGAATCCAGTTTTTCATAAGAGGAGCAAGCATATCGATGTTCGATATCATTTTATTTGAGAACAAGTCAGCGATAAACAAATCGAAGTTGTGCACGTTAAGACCAGAGATCAAGTCGCAGATATTTTTACGAAACCTCTCAAGATCGAAGTGTTTTGGAAATTTAGAAGTTTACTTGGAATGATCAACGGAATAGAATTTGATTTAAGGGGGAGTGTTAGAAATTAAACCAAATTCTATGAATTTAGACAAGGTGATTTACACGTGCTTGTCTGTTCGTATACCAAGGCACATGACCTATCGACTCCCGAGATGCATGTAAGTTCAAGAATCGTAATTAGTTAAGTGTATCAGAAATCTTTTAGTATTTCGATATAATTATTGCTTTAGTCTTTTCAATTTCCTAGAGAAACTCAAAACTCATGTATGTGAAGAGTCGTGTGGTTGTCTATATAAAGGCGTGTCTTGTAACCATTTTCATGGGTGAATCGATTGTGAATACAGTATATTGAAAAACCAACTTCCGTCTCATCTTCCTTGTGAGTGAATAAAGTTACTCTGTAAGTGCTTGTTGAGATCCCCACATTCAATTCATTCCATCATCTCTTACACTCACTTTTTCTATTTTGTTGAACACTGAGAAAGTCACTATTTACTACTTACCGAAGCAGAGTTCAATGGTGGGTCCTGCTCTCTTTTTTTTTGTTTTTGTTTTTTCGTTTCCTTGGCCCTGAGATGGGGTTGGTTCTGAAACTGAACGACCATTCTCTTCCCTCCTCCCTTCTAAACATTCTCTCCTCACCCACCGAACATGCGCGCGCTCTCTCTCTCTCTCTCTCTCTCGCACACATTCCTTCTTGATCTTTGCAAATGCACCTTCTCTTCCTTAGCTTCACCATCAACAACAATCATGAACTCCCGAACTAGCTGAATTCTTAATACGCCGTTTAAAAGCTGAGCAATCCTGGCTTCAATTATAGTCAAGCTGATCGCAAAATGTTCTTCCTATTCCATATGAAACTGTTGCAAAATAGGAACCAAACCAACCAAGAATAACAAGAAACAATGTATGACAATTTCGCAGATAACACAAGTACTTCATTTTCCCCAAAGTATAATGCAGGATGGGATAACTCCTACTCGCAAACCTTGACAGAATCATGATTGAGCTGAAGAGCTTTTCTGCTATCCTCCTCCACTCTCTGCCTATCACTGCAAAAAATCACAAACGATTCAAAGCTTGTATCTCGGCCAAAGGCAAGAAAATCAACGGTTAGCGGAATTTATGAGAGATAACTGGAAGAGAAAGAGAGTTAGAACTTGTGCATACTTCCGCTTGCGATGGCAAAGCGCACGATTCGTCCAGTACACAGGCACGGTCAGGCATAGGGTTTTGGCCTTCGCATTCAGCAAACAGCACCGATCATAAAGAGCTGACAAGGAAGGAAAGAACGAAAGAAACTCAACGATCAGCTGAAAGTCTCAAACTTTTATGCTGCTGAATGAAATTACAAGCAACACATTTTCCTCCCCCAAAGCACAGATGTAAAGGTCGAATGCATGCGACCCTAAAACACAGGTTGACGGAAACCAAAAAACCGAACAAGAGATCTCATTTCGAAAATGTGAAACAAAAATTGAGTCACGACGTTTTCGACACCTCGGTGTAAGCATCAATGGTGGCTCCGAAACGACTCCTCCGGTAACACTCGTTCCCGTCCTTCCTCAACCTCTCCGCTTGCCTTGCCTTGCCGCCGCTAATGTCTCCGCATCAGGCCCCATCTCTCTCTCTCTCTAAGTCGTATACGATTCTCCACCTCTGTCGCTCTCGTCTAATTCAGGGTTCCTCGCTCTAGAAGCTTCTCTTTAGGAAACGAACGAAAGCGACGGGATTGAGAAATGGATTTGCTTGTTTTCTTTGTCGTTGTCGAGGCGAGAGAGAGAGAGAGAGAGATCGACGAGGAAACTTGCGACGACGGAAAATTCACGAGCTTTCCTTCCCGGAAGGAAAGAAACTGACAGGGAAAATGGAACGAGCCTAGCCCGAGAAAATTCATTTTCTCATTTTCTTTTATTTTTGTTTTTTGGATCAAAGAGTTAATGCAATAATCCGCACGGCTTAACTCAGTTCAATTAAAGTGATCATTAAGACCACATGTCGAGGATGTTGGCTCAGTGAAGGTCGGGTTTGATTGGGCCAGCTGGGCTCGACCGACGTTAACCACCATTTTGATTGGCTGGTAAGGAGAATTTTAAACGTGAAGTTCCATTAATGCCCCTTCACTTGCTCTTACTCCATCGTTCTTTTATGTGAAAACACAACCATAATATATCACAACTACAAGAAAACAACACAATTCAGAGACATCTGAATTATAAAAAAAAAAACGTGCTATTACTTTTTTTTTTGTTAGACAAGAATTTTCAATCGAAATAAATTTTATTTCCTGAGAAAAATGGGAAAAATAGAAGAAGTGTGCCTGAGGTGCAGAGATTAGAACTTGCCATCTCTTGAAAATATTTTTGACTCATTTGTCTTCACCTGCATCAAGTTAAGGATATAGAGGTTGGTTGAACAGGAAAATTATAGTTACTATAGCATTTGACCATAATGAATTAATGATTGTAACCTTTTCTTTTTTTCTAATTCAGTGGGTAGAATCAAGAATAAAATAAAATGGCTTACTTATATTTGTATTTGATCGCGAATTATTTAGAAAATGATCAACGACCACAAATATATAAACTACAGAATCATATAATACACACGAATTTTCTTTATATTAAAATGAAAGGAAAAACGAAACAACAAAGAGGGAAAAAAACAGTAGCAAAAGGATGAAAAAGGAGGGCCTTGGCTTTACTTAGAGTGCCATAAAGGAAAATGAAGGAAAGAAAGGCAGAAAAAAAATCTTCCCATAATTATTTCTGGTGTCACGAATTCAACTGTAGACGTCACACCTAGCTCTGCAGTGAAAAGAGAAAATCACGAGTTGGGATTGGTGAGAACTGAAATACATTCAAAAGGCGATCGCCATTATAATTGAAAATTAGACACAATAACCCATGAAAACTTCAAATCTTACCATCTCCTGAAATGCTCCGAATTTGTTTACATTGGAATCGCGAAGTTGCTCTAAGCTGATTGCAGAGAGTGGCGTATCCATCGGCACTTGAGAGCGGAGCTCACGTGAGACTTGACCCATGGTAGGTCGAAGCCTCGGATTGGCTTGCAAGCACTCGAATGCAAGCTTTGCGATCAAGACCACATCCTGTGCATCTCGAAGGCCAAGACGAGAAGGCGAGAGACGTTGATCCAACACATCCTTCAACATAATCAAATGAGTTTGAGAGGACGATAAACATTCGCGAGAAACGTGATCTCTTGGATGCTTTCCCATGATTGTCTCTAATGCAAGGACTCCAAAGCTATACACATCACACTTTTCTGTAGGAATTGAAGAGTAAGCTAGCTCTGCAAGGGAAGAATCCACTATTTTTTCAATCTCGATCATAAGTTGTATTCAAGTTAACAACATTACTTCCCATGACAGGATGTGTCACGATTGCAAGTACAGATTTTTGCTTAATCTATAGATACAACTCCGATTTGAGTATAGGAATTTATGCTTTGGCAAAGTTCAAAAACTTTTGCTCGGTGCTTACAATACTAGCATCTTCTAGGTAAAACGAAATTAATATCCTCGAAATGGATTGATTATGATGTTTTCTTCATTTGCAAATTCTTACGTATGAGGAAAATCTAAAAGCTCCACATCAATATTGAACTTGAAAGATCTAGATAAGTATAACAAATTTCTATAAGATGATTAAATTAATAATGAACAGCACTAAACTAGTAAAAGTTTATTATAGAAGCATGACGCCGAATACCATAGAAATTGCGCAAAAAATTGTAAAGTACCTGGAGCAATGTACCCGATGGTACCAACAATAGCCGTCCAATTAGATGAATCCGGTTTCAATAATCTTGCAGTGCCAAAATCAGAAACATGAGCCTCATAATCATGATCCAATAGAATGTTGTTACTGGTCAAGTCTCGATGAATCAACGGAGGAAAGCATCCGTGATGCATATAGGACAATGCATCTGCAACTCCTCGGATCATATTTATTCTCTTATCCCATCCAAATTCTATTGCTATTTGATCATCGCTCAAAGTTGTTCTCAAGCTTCCTCTTTCCATGTACTCGTACACCAAAAAATAGCATTGGGCATGAGAGCAAAAGCCATAGAATTTCACGATGTTGCGATGGCGTATATTTGTCAAGGCTTGAATTTCCCGTTCAAATGGAACCAAATCAACGATCTCATGATCTTCCTGGGATGACGAGATTTTCTTGACAGCAAACATTTGACCTTCTGATATCTCCGCTTTATAAACAATTCCATATGCGCCTTCACCCACATAGTACTTGGAGTCAAATCCTTTTGTGGCCTCAACGATTCGATCATAGAAAACTTTGCCATCATAACTCAAAATACGCTTGAAATCCAAATCTTTTGCCCCTTCATCATCCTCTCTCTTGAAAATCCTTCTTCGGCGATTATTGACGATTACTAGAACGATCAAGGTGCAAGAGAGAAGGAGAGACCCCAAGAGCGAGAGTATAAGGATAATTGTGATTTTAGCTCCAACGTGCCGATTGGCCTTCTTGCTCCCGTTGGAATTGCATTTCGATAAACCCACACCGTTCCCACAGAGCCCTTTGTTATGCTGAATTGCCTCAAATGGAGCCTCATTGAAAGCCTTGACATTTGGGAGAGGACCTTCCAGATCATTGTAGGATACATCAATAGAAGTCAAGGCTAACATATCACCAAAAGATTGTGGGATGGAACCGGACAGGCTATTGTGGGAGATATTAAGAACTTGCAAGTTTCTCAATATTGCAAGCTCGCTAGGTATATTTCCTGACAAACTATTATGACTCAGATCAAGAACCTCGAGGACTTGTGTGTTGCCTATCTCGAGAGGAATGCTTCTCCGAAATTTGTTTCTGCTAAAGTTCAAGCTCAACAAGCGTTCGCATGAGCCTAGCTGCACTGGTATCGATCCGCTCAAATTGTTTGATGCCAAGTTTAGATTGGCCAAATGGGATAAAAGTCCAATCTCAATCGGGACATTTCCCATAATCGAGTTGCTCCTTAGATCGAGTTCTAACAGCATCGACAAACTTCCCAATTCCCTTGGAATCTCTCCACTTAAATTATTTGAAGAAAGGTTCAGTCGCTGTAACTGAGCCATCCTTCCAAATATTGCGGGTATCTCACCAGAAATGTTGTTGTTTGATATGCTTAAGCTCGTCAAATTAGGACAACGCTCCCATTTCCATGAAAGTTCCCCGTTCAAACGATTGAGGCTCAAGTCAACAAAATTAAGATGTGGATATATTCCAAAAGCTTCTGTTATGTTCCCAGTAAGTTGATTTCTATCTAGCCTCATCCTGATTAATGTGCTACAGTTCACCAAGCTTGATGGGATGGGTCCCGTGAAATGATTATTGTCGACACCGAAATATTGCAATGATCTCCCAAGACATACATCTTTTGGCAATTCCCCCTTTAGTCCATTATCGTGTAGCTGCAGAGTATACAACTTTGTTAACTTATTGAGCTCAAAAGGCAAGGAACCAACGAATTTATTGTTGCCAAGGACAAGTTCAGTTAGATTGGCTAGGCTTCCAACTTCCGAAGGTATGGGTCCAGAAAGTCCATTTTTGAAGAGGTAAAGAAGAGATAAACTTGTCTAGTTTCCGATGGAACGAGGAATTGAGCTGGTGAGTTCATTTTCTTGTAGACTAAGCTCGGTAAGAGAAGTGAGCCTCCCGATTTCTGAAGGTATGGGTCCGGAAAGTCCATTGTGATAGAGGTAAAGAAAAGATAAACTTGTCAAGTTTCCGATGGAATGAGGAATTGAGCCGGTGAGCTTGTTTGTGGAGAGTTCAAGCTCGGTAAGAGAAGTGAGCCTCCCGATTTCTGAAGGTATGGGTCCGGAAAGTCCATTTTGATAGAGATAAAGAAGAGATAAACTTGTCAAGTTTCCGATGGAACGAGGAATTGAGACGGTGAGCTTGTTTGTGGATAGTTCTAGCTCGGTAAGAGAAGTGAGTCTCCCGATTTCTGAAGGTATGGGTCCCGAAAGTCCATTTTGCCCAAAGTGAAGATACCTCAAATTCTTCAAGTCACCAATCTCTCTCGGAATTGGACCGGAAAAATTATTGAGTGAAAGGCTTAATATGGTTAAATTGCCTAATTTTCCAAGAGGAGGAGGAATGAGCCCAGAAAGCTGATTTGCACATAGGTACAAAGAACGAAGACTCTCCAGCGCGCCTATAATTGCAGGAATGTCCCTGGACAGTTCATTGAGGCAAAGATTAAGAAAGTTGAGTTTAGAAAGGTTACCGATGCTCGAGGGAATGGAGCCATATATCGAGTTGTTGGAAAGATCAAAGCTGACCACGCTGGTCAAGCGCAAGAAGTCGAGGCCATCTAGAGTTCCTCTCAAGCCGAGACCAGAAAGATTCAGATGGGCGATGGCTCCGTGGTGGTCGCAAGCGATACCGGTAAATTGGCAATGGTTGTTGCCGTGCCACGAGGAGAGGAGAGATTGGCTACGGTTGTCAAGAGTGGACTTCCAATTCAGGAGGGCCTCTGCTTCATCCTTATTCTCAGTCGCATTGATCGCGAAAACAGAAGGGTGGGAAGCAGAAACGCCTGCTGCACCATGAAATGAAGTGGTGCCAACCAAGAAGAGCGAGAAGAGGAAGAAGCAGAAGACAGTTAAAGGAGATTGGTTGGACAGCAGAAGGGAAGAAGGCATGATTTTTGATTGGGGTGGGGTTCAGGTGTACATAATGTTAACGAGATAGGTGACTATACTTATATAGAGTGGAAGATCACTACACTCCCGAGGCCTCTTCTGTCGAGGACAATTCCTGTTTGCAAAAATGAAGTAGCTTTTCCCTTCTCAATCAGCTTAGCGTGCGCCGTGGGGGGAAACGAGTGAATAGCGCAGAACCATAGTTGCGGCACATGGTGGTCGTGACCGTGGGTGTTTATTATATGGCTCAAAATCGACACTAGGAATTTATTTTGTAGATGAGTGGGGGCGTCCAAAAGGTCTCAAGGTTCCGAGACTTCTATATTTTCCCAGTGGTGGTGGCGGAGGCGGCAATTTTCTATTTTAAGATAATATTTCGTAGAAATTGACCGGATTTTGATTGTGCATAGTTTTTCCATTGTCAATTCCGGCGAAATGGTTCGAGTGATTGGTCCGGTTTCATCAAACTATTTATGGTAAATAGTTGACCGTCCAGCCGTCTGACTAGATAGGACGGTCAGCTAAATTAATATACGTAGTTGACATGATAATTATGGGATTATTATCTTTCCCAAAACGTATCTCCCTTTCTTAATATTTTCCTGAAGTCATCTATCGATTTTAGCGTGCGCGGTGGGGGATACTGAGTGGGAGTGATTAACGCAGAGCCATAAAAGTCTCAGTCGTTGGTCCTGCTTGACTTACTTTTCCAAGTCTTCATCGACTTACCATTCCCAGTCTTCATTGCGGAAAATGGTGATACTGACCGTGGGTAGTTATCTGGCTCTAAATCAGACACTCAATTTTTTTTAGGCAGACGCACGGCATGAGTGTCAATATTTATGTACAACGTTGATTTTAGTGCTAATATTTATATACGGCACTCAATTTAGTGTCAATTTTTTTTTATCGGCTCACTTAAGTGCTAAATCGGAGAAAAAATTATCATTTAAGTGCCAAGTCAGAAATGTTTGATCTTGAGTTCGAAACACGAGAATGGACTCTGTACAGCGATCGGCTCTGTTTCCTGCATCAACAGTCTTGGGTGGACATCGTGCATGGGAGAGGAGGCCCTTCAACTGCAGCTTTAGCTCCGATGGAAACGTCATCAGATGCCCCTGAAAAGTTGCCCTCATGCATAAAAATATAATCAAAGAAGGACGGTAGAATAGGATGATTCTCTCGGCGGTGGCCGGCGCCGGAAATTGCTACCATAGATTTGATAAATCACCCCAAGTGCCGTGGGCCCGTGGGGGGCCTTGGGGGGAGGAGGAGGAGGAGGGGCGGTACTGAGTGAATAAAGCAGAATCATGAAAGTCTCAATCGTTGGTCTTGCTTGACTTACTTTTCCATGTCTTCATTCAAATTGACATGTCAATCATATTTGTGGAAAATGGTGAGTGGAGTGTTGAAAGGGGGATATGCATGATATACAGCGGTGGTATCGATTCTCTACTTCAAGATAATATTTCGTAGAAATCGACCCAATTTTGGTTGTGCATAATTTTTCCCATTGTCAATTCCGGCGAAATTAATGGTTCTACGATGTGCATGCGATAAAGATCCGAGTGATTGGTCCGTGAAGAGTGCTTGGATCTCTTTTTCGCTTCCCTATCTTGGAGAGAAAACAAAGCAGCAACAAGAGTATGAGTAGGTTACTTCAAGGGGAACCTAGGCCTGCTCCAATACTGGAACAAGAGTTTAGTGAACAGCTCAAAGTTCTTGTTACAAGTTATTTAGGTCGGTCTCTCTCTCTTAGCTGTAAAACCAGGAGCTCTCCTTCTGTGTCTCTCTCTCCTCCTTTGTCTCTCTTTCTAGCGGGGAAGTTTGCCCGATATTAGAGAAACTCAAACTCTACAAGATATCAACGTGGACAGTGAAGGCCCCTAATTTGCAATTGTATCATTATAATCTCAAAGGATCACCAACAATAAATATACGGAAGAGACAGAGAATCCAACTCATTTTTGTTAACGCAAATGAAAATCCCATGCCCGATAAAGCATGAAGTTGTCGACGAGGCAACAATAACAATTTTGATAGGTATGAAGCATCGAATATCTAATTATATAATCGCTTTGCTACGTAAAACAAGAGCTCAATGGTTCTCACCGCAACTCTCCTTGAGGTCCAAGGTTCGAATTCTTGATCTCTCTCCTGCCCAAGAGGAGAGATGGGGCCAATCTGTGTGCTTTATTCCGGGTAAGAAATTGTAGCAAATAGCGCGAATACACAACTTACTGGCTCCCTAACACTAATTTAAACCATGTCTATCTCTAGACTAACGATTCCCGGATACGGCGTATCTTTAGCTAACTGAAGCAACTTTCTCCGCCAAATAGAACTACTCGGCGTGGAAACAAAATTCACGCATCGGTAATGACAGCAAAACAGAACTTAGCGCCAGTAATGTCGCCAACATTGACATGGCATTATGCTGCAACTTCAGTGGCAGGTGATCTCTGTCTTTTTGTTAATATACACCAGCTACATAAGAGAAATACTTCAAAGTTAAACCTGCAACACGTTGCATTTTTAGTTCAACATTTATCAAGATATATGCATTTTCGACAACATCGTTGATGACCAGACCTCAAAAAAAAAAAAATAATAATAACGTAGATGGGAACCCTTGGTTAACAGTATAAGGTGTGCTAGAGCCACGTGTCAAGAAGTTCGAGCCACGTCAGAATGGTTGGCTTCTCTACTTATATCAATAGGCCAAGCTATAAATTTTTTTCTCCACTCTATTGACACTAGAAACGGTTCGTGCCTTAGTGGGAAATTCTACGTATCGTACGTCTGGGGACTTCACAGACTATGCCCATTCATTTCATAACGGTTGCTTCTTTATAGAAAACCATGTTGAAACTGTTAGGTTCCCATGAAAACACTTATGGCAGGGAAGTCAATTTCTAGAAAGAAGTTGATTTTTTAACTTCTCGACCGGATTGACTTTTGATCAGAGAAATTGGTTTGGTAACGATTAAAAAAGACAATGTTCAAAAAATTATTAAAAAAATGTTCAATGGCGGTGGCGGTTGGCGGTGGTGGTCGGTGGCTACGAGAATGGCTTATGGAGTTGGAGAATTTAAAAAAAAATTTACTTCTCGAAGTTGGCTACATATCTTGCCAGAATTGGAAAATCATATCAGAATTTAATTTTTTTACTAAATGCATTTCTGATTTAAATAGGATTTTACCAAATGAATTTCTCTGCCAGAAGTCAATCTGATAAAGAAATGAAAAAGCAGAAGTGTTTTCATGCGCATTCTTAAATGTGGCCTCCCACCACAATCTAAAGAAGGAAAAACTGCACTTCTAAACACAGCCTAAATAAAGAAAAATCTGGATTTCATGGACTACGCCCCCTCATTACGGTTGCTTTTTGTAGGAAACCATGTCGAACTCGTGAGATCTGGCCCCCCACCCCAACCTAAAGAGAAAAAAATTGTACCTCTAAATGCCCCTCCCCAATTTGACTGGTTAAACCCCATCAACCTAATCCCACATTTCTCTCAACAATGCATGTGACCAAGTGGTTTGACGACGATGAAATCTCAAACCGATTCATGGTCAATCTTCGAAAAACACAAGACTTTTCAGTCTTCCTTAATGGAGGTTTATACTCTGATTCCCATTCCAACAGCAGAAAAGCCATCAATCAAGTTCGTGTAAAGCACAAATTAAGCAGCCAATTAGCTTGCATTATCTTGTAGAAAACACAATACTACGCTTCTTTTCTCCTATAGCCTGGAATGATTTTCCCATACTCGGTTAATATAGACTGTCGACAAGACAACTAAGTAATTGTCGACAGAAGGGAAACTACTAAATCTCGAGACTTGAATGAGCGAAGAAGAAATGGCTGTCGAAGTAGTTGGTTTGATTAGTAACGGCTTGTAAATACATGTAACTGCATTCTAGGAGTCACTTAGAATGTGCTTGCTTTCGTTGTAACCATATTTGTCTATTGGTAGCTGTACAAATAATCGATTTGGAGTTTGTAGTGGGATTGCCGATCAATGAAAAAAAGACATCGGTTGTTCGACCTTATCTTTCTTTACCTTTTTTTTGGGTAAGATAAGTATATATTGAACTTTTCAAAGTACTAGGTACAAGAATGGAACCGGACATAAAAATCATGAATCCAAGAGAAAGATTCAAACATGAAATTGGGATAGCAACAAAGCAATCGGGCTTTTTGCTAAATGTTCAATACAAGACAGAAGGCGATGAGCTACCGTGCTCTACTCGTCGCAAAGAGGAGTGCGATCCTGTGGAGAAGAGCGGGGAGCATTGTCAAGTTGACAACGACTTGGGCTTTCTCGAGGAACGACTTGTGTTGTGGAAACCTTCTCTCTATTTTGATTCTGACAAAACTATTAATAACAGAATCATGTGATATTTGTAATGTTTTATTGCAGGAAGAATGTGTAAATAGAAATTTGTATTGTTCCACTTTCTGGCATTAAGACTCGAGAAGGCGTAGTCCTATAGTTGCATCTGAAGACATTCAGAAGGAGTGCTTCTGAAGATGCTTAGATGGAGTGCTTCTAAATATCGTCAGATTGAGTGCTTCTGAAGATCGTCATATAGAATGCTTTTGAAGACATTCAGATGGAGTTTCTTCTGAGGATCAGATGCAACATGGTTATCCACTTAAATGTTTATTAAAGAACTATATGAAGAGTCAGATGGACTTTATTGAAGCTCAGATTTACCATTCCAAGTTATCTGTTCAGAGTCAGATAGTATTCTTTTGAAGATTGCTTCTGAACACTAGTCAAATTCTGCATTTATCAACAGACAGATTCTGAAGACCCATGGATGGCAGGTTTCCGATTAAGGCAAATTCTTTTATGGAAGTCTGTGATATTTGATTGACAAGATATTCCTTCAATCAAATCAGGAGAAAATCTACGATTGGATATTACTTTCAAAGAATAAATCTTGTGACTTATTTGAATCTGCTCTACTTTTGGAAACTAAAGATTTGTTGTATGGGCGACTAAATCAGAGGGGTTCAGATTCTACTTCAACGGTTGTCATATCTTCTCAGATATAGTCTCATTCAATCACGATTGATGACGTCAAATCAAAGATTGAAGAGTGATCCTTTGATGGATTATCCAACGGCTATTTTGGAGGCAAAAGAGTATAAAAGAAGAACTATGGTGATCTGTGATTGTGTCGAGAACCAGAAATTCCACAGTGCTTGAATTGTTCAAATTCACAAAGTTATTCTGAGAGCTCTAAATGTTCTTCATTGTGAAGTAAGAGAGATTGAATGCTTGTTGTCACTTGTAACCTTCATCAAATCATTCTAATGAAATCTAGCCTATCGACTGTCATCGTGGGAGAGTGGATGTAGGCCAAACAAGCCGAACCATTATAAACTCAGCGTGCATCATTCTCTTTTCTAAACATTCATTTCTGTGTTTAGATTTCTTGCACGTTGTTATCATTATTCTTGCTTGCAGCATAGAAACTGTTTAATTCCACAAACTTTTTTAAAAAGAATTAAAATCACCTATTCACCCCCTCTAGGTGATATTGTTAGATTCAACAATTGGTATCAGAACAGGTTACTCTTGTTTGTGAAGTGTTCTTAACTTTTGAGTTTACGATCTATCATGTCTAGCAATTACTCCTCAAGAACAGGTGATTCGCATTTTGCCAACAAACCACCATTTTTTGATGGAAAGACAATATATGATGCAACAAAATAAAGTGTTTCTTCAAAGTCTATGATGATCTGATGTGGGATGTTGTCACTAATGACGTTGTACCTACTGCTACTACAATTGGATCCTCAGGAAATGAAACCTCTCCCAATCCAGCCATGTCTGATACAGAAAAAGCCAAAAGACGAGGCCTGGATTCCAAAGCTGTTAATGCATTATTCTGTGCTTTGTCTACTCCTCTTTATAATCGTGTTTCTGAAGAAGAATCTACAAAAGCAATATGGGATAAACTCCATATTACTTTTCAAGGAACCAACATAGTAAAAGAAAGAAAACTTAGTATTCTATTGAGTGATTATGAAGCATTTCAAAATAAATCAGATGAATCTATTGATGATATGATTGACATGTTTCAATGTCTAGCAAGTGGACTTGCGAGACAAGGTGCTCCTATTGCAGAACCAATGCAAATCAGAAAGATACTCAGAGGTCTCACAGAATTTTTGGAACCACATCAAACCTTCTATTCAAGAATGTCAAACAATTCGACCACTCTCTGTGGATGAGCTTGTTGGGACACTCCAATATTATGAGACAGAATGTACTAGCAAGAAAGGAGATCCAAAAGGTAAAAAATCAATTGCCTTAAAGACTAAAATTATACAAATTTTGTCTCATACAGATGAAGAAGACGAAGATGCTAAATAACTAGCTCTTATGGTGAAGAAATTTAGAAAGATGGCTAAAAAGGAAGAACTTCAAGGGAAAGAAGTCATTAAAGAAGAATGATAAGAAATTATCAAGCAATGATGCTTTCATTGCAAGAAGGCAAGGCACATCAAGCCAAAATGTCTTATTCTAAAAAGGGACAAGGTCGAGTATGAGAAGTACAAGAAGGCTTTAAAAGAAGAAACAATAAGCAATTCTGATGACAGTGAAGATGACTATGAAAACATTTGTTTAATGGCCAATTCAAATTCAGAATCAGACTATAGTTCAGATTCAGAAACTGATGTATGTTTATTTAAACTCCCTAATGAAGTTACTAAGTATATTGATGAACTCTGCAAAAATTACAAAGAAACTCTTAAAAGGGTTTTGGTGTTGAAAAAGGAGATCTCGTTTTTAAAACAGCAAGATAGCTTTCAAAAATAGAAAATAAATTTTTTGCGACGAGAATTTCTTTATTTGAAGGAAAACCATGATTCTGTTTCAAAAGAGAATGTTTATCTAAAGATTGAAATTGAAAATACTTCAAAAAGATTTTCTCAAAGTTCAAGAACTTTAGATAACATAATTTCTAAACAAATACCTTTCAATGACAAATCTGGTTTGGGCTTTAAAAAGAAAAGTGACCTAAAAAATTATTTTCCTAAAACAAATGAAAGAAATTTTCGAAAACCTTCTACTTCTGCATATAGACATTATTTTCACAAGCATTTTACGAGATCTTACATACGTCAATCATGTGTGAATTGTGATGATCCTAGTCATATTAAAGAATACTGCAAAAAATTCTGGAGGCCTATTAACAGAAGGTCATCGGATTTCACTAACACAGAAGGACCCAAAAAGGCATGGGTACAAAAGAAACAGTGAGTTATTTATTTCTTGTAGGTTCAAAAGAGAAAAAAGATCAAATGGTTTCTGGATAGTGGATGTTCAAGTCACATGACTGGTGATCAAAAAATATTTATATCTCTATCAAAATACAATGGTAGAATTGTGTCGTTTGGAGGAAATAACAAAAGAAAGGTTTTTGGAAGAGGAGCTGTCAAAATTAGGAATCTGACAGTGAATGATGTTTCATTAGTCAAAGGACTAAACTACAATCTCATCCCCGCTAGTCAACTATGTGACTCTGGTTATGAAATCTATTCTCAAGATTTAAAATGCACAGATATGAGCAAAGACAAGAAGTAAAGTTTTACTGGTCGAAGACATGTAAATATTTATCTTTTGGATGTTAATTCTGAAGATGCAAAATGTCTCATCTCCATTAAAGATGAATATGATCTCTAGCACAGAAAGTTAGGCGTGATTTTTTATGGTTAAAAAATTAGTTTGGAGAAAATTGATCATATGTGTACTAATTTAGAGATTTTTGTAGTCAAAAGAATAGATATGGGTAAATCTATCACATTTGTAGCAATTTAAGATATTTTGTAGTCAAAAAATAATTTGAGATTTACCTTATCAAAAAAATAATAATAATTTGAGATAATTTATCATGTGTATACCAATTTAGATTTTTTTTTGTGATAACAAAATAACGTAGTTTTTGGTAATCTTTTTATATATAAATATATGGGGAACAGATACCCCTTTGAGCCGGTTGGGTCCAATTAAAGCATCGCAGGCCGATCCAGGCCAGAAGCTCGAATACCCATTCTTGCCGATGGTCTGTTTCAAAAAAGAAACTTTGACGGATTCCTTGAAATCAGTATGTGCGTTCACATGATCGCTGCCTTCTAAAGGGACCGAAGACGCGGCTCCAAGTCCGAGCAACGGAGCAAGCAAAAGCCAGAGCGAGAGAAGAGACCTTTTGGGAGGAAAACCCTCAAAAAACATGGAAGCCACCAGTGGGTCCGGCAAGTCGGCGACCGAGTACGACGTGTATCTGAGCTTTAGAGGGCCAGACACTCGCCAGGGCTTCACCGACTTCCTCTACCAGGCCATGGTCGGCCAGGGGATCGGTGCCTACAGAGACAGCGAAATCCTTCGCGTCGGTGATCGGGTCAACGAACGCCTGAGAGTGGCCGGCGACTGCAAGATCTTCATACCGGTCCTCTCCACAGGCTACGCTTCGAGCGTTTGGTGCCTCCGCGAGCTCGCTCATGTGATGGAGCTCAACATTTTGACCGGGAAGCCGGAGATCCTACCCATCTTCTATGACGTCTCGCGCACCGAAGCCAGGCTCAGGACGGGACCGTACGTGAGGGACTTGCAGAAGCACGAGGAGAGGTACGGTGGCGAGACTACGCAACACTGGGCGGAGGCTGTGAGAAGAGTGGGTTCCATCAAGGGATGGGAAGTCCAAGGGAAATTGTAAGTAAATGCTTACTAATGGAACTTTTTCCCATCTTCAGTCGAAGTGAGATTTTTTTCTGTCTTGGCAGTCAAGGGGAGCTTGTGAATTCCATCGTTAGTGAAATTTTGTCAAGGCTGAAGATAAAGCACGATTATGTGCCGGAAGATCTAAAGCACGATTATGTGCCGGAATATCTAAAGCACGATGATGATCCTGAAGATCTATCCACTGGTGATAATTTCAAGTTTTCATCCATAACCTCGGTATATCTTTCTTTGCTCCAATTCTCCTCTCTTCTCGAGTAAAGATTGTAGCTCTTGATGGTGTCAGTTTCAGCTTTAAGGTTTTACATCAAATTGATAAAAAGTCTAATCACCACGAAATTTTTTTACCTGATTATAACAGTGGTTGTAAAGTTAGAATATAATAACAAAAAGAAGGCAGATACGTGAACTGAAACTACAAAAGAATGCAAGTCATAGTCCCAACTCCGAAGTAGATTTGCATGTACTTCAATTGTTCAGTAGCTAATCACCCTTGTAAGAAATAGGATTCGCAAAGAATTGTGGGACAACTCTACACTTCATAAATATCATTTGTTACTTTCACCAAAAAAGATCATTTCTTGGATTACCAGCTTGATAAAGTTATTGTGAATAGTAAGTGTGAACGGTTTGATCTCTTATGACTTGTTTATAACACTATTAAACTGGGAAAAGTACCCAAAAAAATTCTAAACCTATTATATTAGTATCAATTCAGTCATAAACTTTTCAATTGAACCAATTCAGTCCTAAACCTTCTTGCGTTGGTTCCAATTTAGTCTATCTGGCCAATTTTGGCCTGAAATTGCTGGCGCGAAAATCGGCAGTACCACGTAGTACGATAAACGATGATGTAATATTTTTTAAAATAATATTTTTGAATTATTTTTTCCTTTTTAAATTATTTTTTCTCTTTCAATTCACCTCAGATTTCCAGACCAAAAAAAAAAGAGAGAGAAATCCCCCTCAGGTTTCATTTCCTCCTCTGTCTCCGGCCACCTTGATCCAACTTCCCCATCTCGCTCTGCCATCGCCAAACTTCCCCCCCCCCCGGTCTCTAGCCACATTGACATATTAAAAAATAATACTATTTAAAAAAACATCCACATCAGTGTTTACTATACTATGTGGTACTGTCGGCATCCACATCAGTAATTTCAGACCAAAATTGACCGGATAAACTGAATTGGTATCAATGCAAAAAGGTTCCGGACTAAATTGATTCAATTAAAAGATTTATGACTGAATTGGACTAATACAATAAGTTTATGACTTTTTTGGTACTTTTCCCCAATCAAACTAGATGCGCTTGATTAAATGGGTTAACAACGTTAGGAACGCGAAAAGTTGAAAGCAAAAAATAGAAAAGAAAACATGCGAATTTTTATGTAGAAAAGACACTTAAAATCAGAAAGAGAAAAGGCATGACGCCGCACTAGTCTTTTGTAGTCTTCACTCGTATTTGCAACCAAAATTGTCCTATGCGGATACCTCCTTATCACTAACCATAGTGGCCAACTAAGGTAATACACAACCCTGTCGTAGTCTTCACTCTTCACACGTATTTGCAACCAAAATTGTCCTATGCGGCTACCTCCTTATCACTGGCCATAGAGGTCAACTAAGGACCTAAGGTAATGTACAACCTTTTGCACTAGGGATCTCCGACAATGATAATTTCCCTTATATTAGGATTACGTGCACAATCACAACGAAATAAAGTATAAAAGTGAGAAAGAGAAAATCGAGAGACTAAGTTTATCCTTGTTTACTCTTAAACTAGGGCTATGTCCAGTAGAGACTTTTTGTTGTAAGCGAATATGATGATATTTCAACTCAATGTCCATTGTCATTGAGTGAAATACAAAATTTTTTGCAAGATAAATAGCACTCTAACTGTAAATGAAAAGAATACTACTATATCATGCTCCTTTCCTATCTCCTTCAAAAAGTTCTTCAATATAATCATCTCTTTGCCAGCTTCTAATGTCAAAATACACACTGCTTCAATGGTTGAGAGAGACTTACACTTATGATTTTAGACATTCAATCGACTGCAGTGCCACCCAAGGTAATAACATAACTTGATATTCTCTTCCTGTTATCCTTATCGCCACTACGATGCATCGACAAAGCCTCGTAGAATCACATAATAAAACAAAACATCGTACCTAAATTACCTCTCCAGCATCTTAATAACCAATTATAGCTTTCAAATGGTTTATACTTGGATTATCCATATATCTACTCACAATTCCAACTGCATCAGCTTTTTTTGGTCTGGTAATTATAGTATACATCAAACTGCCAATAGTTAATGTATAAGGTATCTTAGCCATATCTTCACATTTGTTGCTGGCAATTGCCTTTAAGAGTGCTTAAAGAGAATTTCTAAAGGAGCACTTCTGGGTTTTGCATTTTGAATCCCAAATCAGTATGCACTTTTTTTTGATAACTTTAAAATTCCTTCGAATCTACCTCGCATAATCCTCATCCTAACAATTTGATTTGCTGCCCCTAAGTCCTTCATTTTAAACTTTTTGACCATTGTTACTCAGCATGTTGATCTCCCTCATGCTAGATTCTTCAATGAGCATACAATCCACATAAAAGAGCAAACTAATTAGCAGTTGTCAAATTTTTTGAAGAATTTATTCATTTCACATATAGTCAATCCATTTCCACTCATAAAACTGCCAAATTTTTGGTACCACAGTCTAAGAGCCTGTTGAAATCGTATAAACTTTTCTTCAACTTGTAGATATAGTTTTCCTTACCATAAAATTGAATCTTTCTAGTTGTACCATTAAAATATCATCCTCGTGAAGGAATATAATCTTAAATCTCTGTGTAGTCAATAGAGACTCTTACATATAAAAGCTGATATCTTCAAGGTGTTAAACATATCTTGTTACATGCTTAATGGTCATACCGTCTTTGAATTTTAAAGTTGGGACTGGATACTGATCTTCTCATGTTCAACTTGGACTTGGATTCGCCACGATACAATTACGATATTGGCACAGTTATGATAAAAAAAAAAAAAAATGAGTCGTTTACCTTAGCAGCTGCCACCTTAAATTTAGGTTTTATAAGCTTGTTTACCACTTTTGATAGTTCATTATATTGGAGTACTGGGAAACTTGCTCTAGTGGTCCATTTTTTTCCTTTTCTGGCAAATTCTATATGCTGAGACAATTATATAACATTGTGGATGAAAGCAATGCTGAATACTGGCCAATTTAATGGAGATTTCTTTTAGCATGTCACAAAGGAATTCCAACAGAGATCACACCGATCTGAAATTTGGATCCCCTGCCTTAGTGGAACTAAGGCAGGGGATCCAAATCCAACGATCTATGCTACATGTCAGGGGGAATCGTTATTTGTTGGCAAGTTTTTGTTAGGAACGTGCGACACAAATCTGATACCCTTACATAAATAAGAAAATTGCCAAGTAGTCTAAATTTGAACCCCTTAACATACTGAGTTGTATCTAAATTCAATTAAGAGTTATGTCAATAAATTATGAGTCAATTAGGATATATTAAATAATCTGCATCACATCACATCGATTCTCGGATAGTATTTGCCTAGCCTTAGCTTCTCTATATTTGGTAAAGTCGTGACTCACCGTCTTTAGTGGAGAGCCAAGAACCTCAGTTGGAAGCTGTGGTTTTACTTGTCTTTCCTTCGCTAGTCGTGGGTGCCTCCATAGTGGACTTTTCCTAGTCTTTTTGTCTTCGTGGCGGTTCTGCTCTTCTGTTAGTTGAGCTCTCTATTCTCTTGGGTTCACTTTTTTGGTCTTGGATTTGTGCCGTAACCGGTTGCTCAGGATAGCGAAAATAGAAAAACAATTCCGCAGAATACTCTGAATTCAATTGATAGAAGTCTGAAGATTACTAAAAGATGGACGTACTTTATATAGATATGACCCCTAAAAGGAAATAGAATTACGCAAGATAACACTAAAACGAGTCAAATCTAATCTAATTTAAAAGTAGTCAAATCAATATTGCGAATTATCCATAAAATTCAAAACTGCCTATATTGAAAAACTGTTGAAAAGTGGTCTAAATAACTCCAAAATGCTAAAATCCATCGTCAGTCACGATGAAGTGGTGAGTTTGAACCAAACGGCTGTTTCGCTTCAACCGACCAATTTTGAACGCAATCCGAGATCATTTGACTCAAAATCAGAATTTCCGGTAAAGTCGCGTTGGCTTCTGGTGATCTAATTTTTCAAGTTTATCACATGCCAACTGTTCTACATCATGTGATTAGGCTGCAGGACTCATCTTGAGCAGATTCTTCAACTTTGGTCTTCGGAATTATCAACACCTACATATCATTCGGTGTGAGGCTAGACTTTGATTGCAAGTGTCAATGGCGTGCAAAGTTTTCGTCAAGAGGTGGCTATGAGAATTGGAGTCATGCACACTTCATTCTTGCAGCTAGAGTTGAGCTTCTTAGGGGCAATACAGTTAAATTTGTCGCAACTCGTGAAGTCTGGGTATGAGACATTTTTACTTACCTCCCACTTGAGTACAACTAACATTGGAATTACAAGGCATGTTGTCGTTACGTTAAAAGGCACGTCTATGAATTAATTCCTGTTTCACACACACACAAGTGCTTTCCCCCTTTCGGGTGTGCAGTCCGATTCATTCATGCCCCTTTTCTCCATTCTAGAAGCCTACCAGGAGTTGCTTCTTGTGCAGGCCTCTTGCCTAGTTTCTTGTCCTACACTGATACCATGTTGTGACATTCCTAAATTTACTCACTTGAGATATTGTTTGTTTGGTTCTATCACGAGTCGACAGATTCTCGGCCACGGACTTCTGGCATTTGGCGATATGAGAACCTCATGCCAACGTTCCTTCTAAGATTGTTCCTACAAATAGTACATTGCATCCTCAACCAGATCGTACCATCCCCACTTCAGATCGGATATCCATTCCTTTGAGCTTGACATACTAAACATTTCAGTACAATAACTAATTTCGACTTGTCATGACCTCGTCAGGAGAGCGGCTAGCTTATGCATGGGTGGCCAACCCCACCTTCAGATCCTCCTCTAAGTTATTTCGTTCTACCCTAGAATATCAGCTCCCCACCAGTTTATGCATGGATGGCTGGTCCCGTCTTAGGAGCTCCTTAGAGTTCTATCTATTCTACCCTAGAACATCTAACACAAACGCCTCACATCACTCTTGCAAATTAGTTGCATCATCTCTTTCGCATCACTCACTCTTCACCCTATCGTCACAAAGCTCCACTCACGGGTACGGGAGCATGAGAGAATCGGTCTGTGACATTCTCTCCTAGCTAATTACGTGATGCTCTCATTACAGGCTGCTTTGTTGCTTCCTTACATTCCTCAACGATCAACACTACTCCCTTGAGACTTATATGAATGGCAACGCTCGTCTAACAGAGCAAACAACTCCACTCCATCGATAGCTTCCCTCAATCAAAGCTGTTCGCGAATCTGCTGTTACTTTTGCTTTCCTTTATGAGTGTGGCATCCTTATCCAAGTGCACACTTTCGGCATCACTTTCTTTCACCTGCTAGGCTTCTTCTAATCTCAACAGATCAATGGAGGTTTCTCTCCTTGTTGGAAACATGGAAGCATACCTACTCTTATGATTCACCCATCAATATAAGAATGTTTTCCCTATTCGGGGATCATGGAACTACGGCGGCCAACTAATGGTCAGTGGCCGGCAGATGGCAACTGATGCCAGGGACGTGAGAGAAAGGTGTGAGCAATGAGAAATAAAATTATTTATATTTACGTTCCAGAAATCGAAAAGATTTCTATTTCTTGTTTCCATTCAAAACCTAATTCCACAAAAAAATTTATCTCGAAAATTGGAAAATGAAATTTCTTTATCAAACGGGAGGCCCACTTTATGCTCTTGAATATACTTGCTGAAAGAAAATTTAGAAAGTGTGAAATGGTTGACATTTCTTTGAATTTTGACGTCGACATGGTTTTCAAGAGGAGGTCTTCAATACTAAATAAGAATCAAACTTTAGCTACCAAAGAAAAATCAAATTTTAAATGCTAAAAGTAAAATTAGTAAGTAAAAAAAAAACACCCTATATAAACATTGAAATAGGATAATTCTCATAAAATTCTTAATCCGATTGCAATTGTGTCAATTTAATGGCAAACCATTTTTTTTTGGGTAGAATCGCAAACTATTTTTGTGTCAATTTAAACCTAAAATTAGTACGTGGATAATTTTTGTAAATTTTTGTTTAATATTTTTCTGAATTTCTTTGTATTTTTTTTTTTTGCACTTCTTCCTCCATGTCAGCACTGTAGTAGTCACTTAAGCTGGCTAGCATCCACGTCAGTAATTTCTGGCCAAAAGTAGCTAGATGGATTGAATTGGCACAAACGCAAAATATTTATAACTAAATTGCCAAAGAAAAAAGTTTGGACTGAATTGGCACAGACTTTTTTGATAATTTCCTCCATTTAAATTGTCACTTGGAATGTTGGGACTTTAAATGATATTGCTCAAAGGCAGTCAATCAAGTCTTTCTGAGGGAATGGAGAGGGGATTTAGTTTGAACACAGGAAAAAGAATTTGAAGAGTGATTAGTCAGTATTTTAGAAGGAATATTTTTTTTTGCTAAACACTAGCTTAGTAGGAATATAATATTTTCACGAAATGTCAAACAGTAGAGTGCAAACTTAATTGTTTTTTTTTTGTTATATGAAGCACTCTCTTGTGTCTTCCTTTTTTTTTTTTTTTGGGTGAGTCGGTGCTTTCTTTTGCCATGATAGTTGTGAAGTGATCACATTGTTTGTATTCATTTCATAGCCTGAATCCCAATATTTTTTCTTAAACAATTAAGTCACCATTTTGCATTTCCCATCACCACAGCCTTATGCAGCTGCCACCTTCAGCATATGTCCTACTAGCTTCCTTGTCACGTCTGATTGTTCGGTATATTAGCGGACTGGGAAACTTCTTATGATTGATTTGCAGGAACATTCAGGGCACATGTTTCAGACAACGGCGTTATCACCTGAAACATGCAGTACCTCGGTATATTTCTTCACTTCTCTTCCCCTCTCTATTAACTAACATTCTCCTAAACCCAAGTATCTTTATAGGAGCTTGAAGACAGTCAAGAATCGAAAATAATGGAATTATTGGAACTGGCAGTAAATGATGTACGAATTGTTGGGATCCATGGGAGAGATGGCATTGGAAAGACTACTCTTGCCAAGATCGTATATAACCAAATATCCCTTCGCTTTGACGCTTGCAGTTTTCTTGCGGAGATTGAAGAAACTACGCAGCAACCTGGTGGTCTTCAGTATCTTCAAACCAAGTTGATCTTTGATATTTTGAAACGAGAGTATGAGGCTGCTTCTGCTTTCGGAGGAGTAAGACTTCTGAAAGAACTATTTAGAAATATGAAAGTTCTCATTTTTCTCGATGACGTGGAAAGTGGGTCTCTCCTCGAGAAGTTCGTAGGAGCTAAGCTTGAGTGGTTTGGTTGTGGAAGCAGAATAATTGTCACCTCAAAAGAAAGAATCGTTCTCCAAGGGTTTGTTGATCGAGGTTTGGCTCCATCGTCTCACGATGTTATTCCAATGCATCCTAATCGAGCTTTCTACTTTTTCTCTCGCTGTGCAATAGAAGAGATTGATGAACTAAACAGTCATGATTTACCTTTGTATGCTTCTCTTGCAAACAACATAGTCAAGGCTGCGAAGGGACTTCCGCTACTTCTCGAAGTTTTTGGTTCTTTTTTGAGTGATAAAGGACTAGAAGAATGGATTAACTTCGAAGATCTCATACAAGAATCTCGGGAAGACTTCCAGAAGATCCTGAGCAGAATTTACGATGCATTAGATGAACAGAAAAAGCTGACGTATGTTGATGTTGCGTGTTTTCCCCCGGATGTGGATTGTAGGATTGCCTCATATATGTGGCATGATTATGATCATCCTAATGAGGTAATGGAGGTCCTTCGTGGCATGTCCCTAATAAAAACAGGAGAAAATAAGATAGGCATGCACAGCATGCTAAGGTGCCTTGCCAGGGAGATTATTCGCAAAGGTTTCCACGATCCAGGGGCAGGTGTTGGATCGTACGATCCTGCCATAGCCCAAGAAAAGAATAAGGGGAAAAGGGTATGTCCAGAAAAAAATAAATTAGGCCTTAATTTGTTTTTCGATTTTCTTCTAAAAAGGTTCATGGATGAAGCATTTTTCTTTAGCACAAGGGAGTTTGAGCCTCCATAGTAATTATTGCATTGTCTGAATACTTTCACGTTTCTTTTGTTTACTTTTGTGCTCCATCGTACAGAAAGTAGACCACCTTAAAACTGAAGTGGCAGCCCAAGAGATACTGCCGAACACGACATTTCTCAGCTTGGGTTGCGCCGATGATGGTGGAAAATTTGCAGATGCGTTATCGAAGGTTCGGTGGCTTCATTGGCAAGGGTGCCCTCCAGATGCAAGCAGCATTCATTTTGAGGAAAATGAGAACCTAACTATCCTTGAACTTCCGTGGAGTAAGGTTACAGAATCCTGGGATTGTTGGAATGGAAGAACGGTATTCTATAGTTCATTTGTTGATGCGCTTGTGTTTGCTCTTAAGTATGTTCGGAGTCTATGGCGTCTGAAACTTTTCCCTTGCTTTGCAGATGGAGCGTTTGAAAGTCTTGAATTTTACAGGTTGTGGGGACTTAATAGTTACTCCCAGTTTCTCCTGTTGCCCGAATTTGGAGATGCTGATTCTCGAGAGATGTTCTCGATTGGTTCAATTGGATCCTTCAATTAATGATCTGGAGCTCTTGGTTACCCTGAATTTGAAGTTCTGCTCCGAACTTACCATGTTGCCGGTGGAAATGGGTGGGATGAATGCTTTGAGAGAGCTCCTGATCGATGACACTTCCATACGAGAGCTTCCTGCGTCGATAGGCGAATTGGTTCAGCTGCAAATTCTTAGTGCCACTAATTGCTTCTCATTGGTTCACGTTCCTGATTCAGTTTGGAAACTTGGAGCTCTTTCAGTGCTAGCCTTCGATGGCGCCAAAATACTTGAACTACCCAAGTCAATTGGAGACTTGAAGAAACTTAAACGCTTGTCTTTGAGGGATTGTCGTGGCCTAGAAGAGCTTCCGGACTCGATTGACAGATTGGCCGACTCATTAGAAGAGTTGGATATTTCTGGTACGGGTATTTCAAGATTGCCCGATTCAACTAAACGTCTAAGGAATCTGAAATCGCTGAAGATGGATTCTTGTTTCATAAGGGAACTTCCTCGTGACATTGAATGGTTGACAAACCTGGAAGAAGTCCATGCCTCCTTGTGTAGGAGTTTGGCGGGAGACATTCCTGATGGTATTTGGCTCCTACGTCATCTCAGAGAACTTAGGCTCCGAGCTACTCGTATATCCAGCCTTCCGCCAGAAATACGGTTCATGTCGAGTCTTGAGACTCTCGATTTGTTCCAGTGCAACCTTCTCAAAGAGTTGCCTACCCTTCCTCCTCCTAACCTAAGAAACCTCGATGTCAATCCCGAGTTGAAAAAGACAACTTTAGAATCTTCAGAATTCAGCCGTTGGAGCCATTTACTGTCTTAATTTGAGTCAGATCGTCGAGTGTTGTCATTTGGTTTGGATCAGGTGGTTGCATATTGTCAGTTGTCATCGTTACGTGTAGGAATCGTCAAAATTTAGAGTTGTGTCGACCTTTTTTTTTTCTCAATCGGATATCGTTTCCTTCTTTCTTATGTTTCTAGTTTTCCATCTCGATGTGCTGTATATGTATCAATTTAGCATAGTCGTGAATTTCAATGACTATGTCGCAACTACGATAATCTAACATATAGACATGCACTGAATGAGGGAAAATGCTCATATCATTCAAAATTAAACACTAGGAGGAATGCTTTGTGTCGTCGAAAATTAGCCTCCTTGTAAATATTAGTCGTAAATTACTTTCCCCGACTTTGACAACGTCGCACGACGGCACGACGAATTTCGAGAAGTGCCGGTTATCCTTTCGAGCTGTTGGTTTTTGGCCTTGTCGGTATTTTCTCCCCCTCTGGATAGCAAATTAAACGCTCCCTAACAAAGGGACTTGCTCATTTTTCTTCAGTAGAATGATCTCTACTACATGGCGAGTGAAGTCACGAACGTAGAAAGGATGTACGACGAATGAAATTAACAATAATTAAGCTAATTTTGTTAATGTACCTATTTGGACTAGAGGTGGTCGGTTTCCGGCCTTGTTATGCCGGACTTTCTTGAGTGAATCTCAGTCTGAAAAATAAAAATCTGCCCAAGCTTAAAAAGCACATTGCATCTCAGCATCAAAGGGTTAGTCTTGCTTCCTTTTTTCAGAATTTACCTGCACCGATTCCACTGATACACACAAAGATACGTAGAGGCAAATTGTTGGAATTAATTTGCCTGGACGATTGATTCTCGCAAGGCCGTTCGTCGGAGGCTCTGAATCCATGGTCATCTGGTCCTTCGTGTGATCCTACTTCGATCGATGATATAGGTCAATGATTTATTGGGCATACTATAGTATGATTTTCACACGTTGATCGTTTAGAACAGGAATTGGTTTCCTTCACAAATCAAGCAATGATAAAATAGAAGAGTGATTCGTTGGTCGGAAAATGTAAGGAACGGAAGAAATATTACGAGATACTGCGGGTTGAAATACCTAACGCCAACTTGTCTCCGCCTACAATTGCATCAGGTTGTAAGCCATTGTTTGGAAGTTTAGTGTAGGAATTAGCATATGAATTTTTATGGAATCAACATAATCACCGTCAAACTATGTTTGCGATTAAGGTAATTATTATGGGTAAAGGAAAGACCTCAAGTTAAATTAGTTATGATTTCCTTTAAAGCAAATGCCAAAGGATCTACTTGATTATTATCATGCGGCAACCAAATCTTGTAATTTGCACTTTGGCCACAAAAAATAATAACAAAACAAAAATCATGGTTTGCATTGTGATTCATGATTACTGATTAGATTATGGCTACAAAAATCACACAAAATATATCTTTGTCCTGAACTTATGATTGAATCGGCTGCCTCTAGAATCATACAAGCAGGGCATGCGTACTAATTTGTTTGATCGTGTCAGTCCATCCATTTGTCCTGTATGGAATTTATTCATTTTATTTCCTCCAAATGGGTTGCCCCGAAATTTGATGTTGGAGAAAACATCGTCTCGTCATAATTAGTACATAAATATCGATTGGGGCCTGATAAGGTGATGGTATAAATCCTTCAATGGTTTCCCGCTATCTAACGATTTTTGCTTTTTGGGTGTAGTGGCCTTGCATGCGATATCTTGTGTTAGTATGCCATCCACATTTGAACTAGATGTAAGTTCGCTTTCCTGATCCGCTGAAAGGCATGCAATCCACATTTGAACCATGGGAACATCTGTTTTGGGCTTTTGTCAAGTAAGAAGATTGAGCAAAAGGGAAAATTTATGTGTCGATCAGGTCGTAAATTGCCGACACCTAAATTTTGGCAACTCACTTAGCCATTCATACTGCGAAAGATAATTAGGAGTCGACCTGACCCATAAAAAACAAAAAAATGTGACTTGCAGTATTGGCATTTGCATTTTTTTTTAAATAATTTAAAGTCATTGCATGACTTCCCTGCGATGCTACCGCGGACGGATGCAGCGGCAAGCGAACGTAGGACCATCTCCCGTGGATAGCTCGCCGTCAGGTGCTCTTAGCGGTGGAATTTGTTAATGGCAAAGAGATCAACGAGGCAAATTAGAGATTCAGCCACTGAATAATTCCAAAGAAAGAAGATAAAAATAAAAAGAAAATCGGGGGATGTGATCTCTTTCCCACGACTCCATTGGAGCTGTTGGAAGATTTTCCAATGTAAATGCGGTATCATCTCCTGTCTGTTGAGAGGTTTGAACTGGAACTAGTGATCTTTTCGGACCTCCAGTGCCTTATAAGCACCTCAACTTCACGATCTCATCTTCATCCCGCTGTTGCGGTCCTCCGCACTCCACCCCCCATCACCCGTCCGTGAGCCAAGCTGCCACCATATCCTTCCTCCATCGGCTTGCGCCGGTGGTCTCATCAACCATTGGTCTTGAACAAAGAGATCACGTACTCACCAATACGCTCAAGAGCCGATAGTTGCATGGGGAGCCCCTTTGAAAAACCCCGGCATCCCTATGGTCTCTCGTCCTTGGTCAACGGTGAACAACCATTTTCGATGTTCCATGCTGCCATGGCTTCGCTTGCCGGGCTTCGGGAAATGATGACCAAGTATCTGGTATGCAAAGAAAGGAGCGAAAAGGAGATGGCACTGCTCTTCCTTCTAATCGACGTGATGGAAAATAGACTGCAACGCCTGAAAGATCTCGTGGATGAGCTCGTTGAAGGTGGTCTGGAAGCCAGCAAGTTAGGGCAACCAAGCAATGATATCAAGGACATATGGCCATAGGATGGGATGATGATCTATCACACGATAGAAATGTGCAAGCAACCCATCATACTGTTGAGTGGTCTTGGGGCTCTCTTGTGACGTCCCGAAAATTCACATCTGGCAAGGTAATTGAAATCAATATAAGGAATTGACATCGAATTTCAGTTGATGTGAAATTTTAGATCGCAAGGACTGAAGAGACAATCCCGACCGAGTCTAATCCCGACCGAGCCTAGCCTATAAAATTACTAAAATACCCTTTATTCGGTGTTCGAAAATTCGATCTCGTCCCGTTTTGCGAAATTACCGAATTACCCCTCAATTATATATAAAAAAATCTTCTTGGTGGGCCCCTAAACCCTCTCTCTCTCCTGCCTCCTCTCCCTTTCACGCGCATCTCTCTCTCTCGGCATAACACCCCCCCCCCCCCCCCCCCCCCCGTGACCGACTACTCCTCCTCCCTCTTCCTCCTTTCTCCGGCGACTTTCGCCGCTGCCACCACCGACCACCACTGCCACGACCCTCAGCCCTCCCTTACTGTCGCTCCCAATCCCAGCCCCTGTTTTCGGCCCCTGTTGACCCGAGGACTTTGTCTCCTCCTCTGGCCGTTCCGGCCACCTCCGCCGCCGCTCACCACCTCTTCGACATCCCCCCGCCTCTCCTCGACACCCTCGACCCAACCCCGCCTCCGATTGACCGCCAGAGCCGCCGTAATCGGCCTCGAAACTGCCGGTGCCCTGTTTTGGGAACCGATCGAATTTCTCTTTAATTCGGCCGGACCGGCCGTCACCGCCTCTCACCGTCGCAGCCGATGAACCCCCAAGACTTCTTTCCATCTTCCTTGAGCTTGTGGCCGTCGGCCACAGCCCGTGGTGGCTGGAAATCGGCTTGAAACGAAGCTCTATTCTCGGTGTCGCGAGAACCCTGCTCCAACCGATTCTGTTCGCCGTCGATCCGCCGCCTTCGGCCGCTCTCCGCTGTGACCACCACTCCTGATCGACTTCGGCCGACCCCATGGTACTTCCACCGCCAACCCCCGAGCCGGCCGTCGTCCGTCGATCGCCGAATCGACCGCCACAGCCCAAGTCGGCCCTGCCCTGCCGGCTGAGTGCCCTGCTCGGGCCGGTTTGCGCTGGCCGTGGCCCGCATTGGCCTGGCAGGGTGGCCGAGAATCCGGGCAGAGTGGCCCGGTCCGTGGGCCATTTTGGCCGAGAAATTTGGGTCGTGGGCCAAGAATTTTGGGCTGTTGTCCGAAAAGTCGGCCCGTGATCCGTCATCGCCGATCATCGTCGCCGTTCGTCGTCGTCGCCCGCGCCTTCGCCGTTGAGACCGCCTGAGCCGACTTAATTTGTGAATTGCCCCTAATCCTTGGTTAGGGCGCTAATTGCACCTAAGATTAGTCGTTTAGGCTATTAGGAAATTTGGTACGCGATTGGGGCCGGTTTAGATAGAAATTGTGATTAAGTTGAATGACCGATCGATTGGGTTAGTCGATTGATTATATTATCTGTGGTTAATTATGAATAGTTGCGATTGATTGATTGATTGTGTTCGATCGCGAGCGACCGATAGGCTAAGGACGAGCTAGCGATCGACGTCTTAAATCGATTATTCAGGGGGTCCCTAATGTCCTCGCCTGGGATTCGATGGATATTGATACGCCTGATCGGAAAGTGATGGATCTCGCACCCGGTATGCAACCCGAGGTCGAGCTTGAGCAGTCCGTAGCCCCCTCTGTACATTCTAGCGAGAGTTCCTGTGATGACCTTAACGACCCGGCTCCCCCGATTGGTTACGACGATCCGAATGCCCTTTTTACCTAGTAAAGGGTTAGGTTTATTTTGTGGTCAGGGAATTGGTAACGTCTTTTGTGGGGGTATTGTTTTGGGATAGATGAGAGTTAATCTTACCCGACTCCTGTATCTTTCTGTGAGTCCTAGAGGGCCGTCCCGAAGCATGGTGTTGTAATTATTAGCTGTTAACTCTGTAAAGTTATAGATCATCTATTCTCATCAGTTTTATGTTAGCGTTGGGTTGTCTGGCTTTTCTGCTTATCTATCCCATGTTGATTTTATTGTATAGGAGATTGCACGTTCCGCATGCGCAGTACATTCTTAGGTCGATAGCAGTTGCTTAGTACGCTATCTTTCATGACGTGGTGGCGATTTGGCAAGGAATGTCGTGGATTTAAGAGTCGGTACGTGACATCTATCATATGAGAAAACTGTTCGAGCAACCCATCTTAATTCTGTTGTCACTTACGACGACGAGGAGGAACCGGATGAGATGAATTCAAATTGCCCAAAGCAGGGACACCTTCGATTATCCGCAAGCTCCTGTTCGCAGGAGTCTGTCCGCATACTGTTGTTACCTTCGACGCCGCACCTTGCCTCGCTTTGATTTTCTTCATCATTGCACTCATTTTTTTGTCTTTCTATTTCAAGGAAAATGAAATTAGGGGGTAACATGAAGAGGTTTGGACCAAAGGTTCTCTCAGATCGCGCAGATAAGCTCGTTGCTGCTCCACTTCCTCCTCCTAGATCAGATGCCATTAACGCGGTAAAGCCGGTCGATTCGAACGGCAAAGCTGAAGGTGATCCGGAAGTCGGCAAGCTTCGTACCGAGGACTTCTTCTTGCCTCTTGGAAGGCCTGATCCATCAGATGATGACAAAACTATCCAAACAACCGATCATACTGTTGTTACCACTGATGATGACAAGGAACCGGATGATAGGATCAGTTCGAATCGCTGAAAGTAGAGCTCTTCGAGAACGCAGGAGTCAGTGGGCGCAGATCCCCTGCCTAGTTGCAAAAGGCAGAGGTGCCCGGGCGCATTGCAGTCGAATGGACAGCTGTGATTGATTTGACCTAAAAATGACTGCAAAAAAAAAAAAAAAAAAAAATTGCCCAACCGCAATTTAATGTGATCATAGCCGTCCATGATTGAACGGACGGTCATGATCACATCAGGAGCGGATTTCACCCAGGCAGAAGATCTGGATCCTCAGTCTTCCCTACTTTCTCAGATTTTGATTTCCCTTTGTTGTCAATAATGTAATTACTTCCTTTAAACGAATTGCGAGTTCATGAAATCTTTTCATAATTTGAGGGCATGTAGAAGGACATTAAATTTAGTGCATTTCTTGAAAATTTTCTTCCACCTTACGTTTTCCTCGATTTCGAAACGACCTCTATCTTTTTTTTCCTTAAATCTTTTGTCGAATAAGTAAGAATTTAGAATACAGTAATTCTCATAGCTGCGACTATCACATATTAAGCAGCTAGAGAATCAACAATTAGAGCACGTGTTCCATTTCCTCCACTAATTGAAGTTCCTTGGTAACTCCATAAGAGGTAATAAAATTAAGGGAAAAAGCATATTTTATTGTTTCGCTGATTCATATCCTCAAACTATATATATTTAAAACAAAAAATTTAGATATATTTCTCTTGCTTCATCCATTTTCATGGTCAATGAATAGGCACGCGGCTCTGCTGGTATAGGAATTAAATGGTGAGGACATTAGTATCATAGATGTAACTAAATGCTCCTTAAAAAAAAAACTAAAAAAGGAAAGGGAAGGAAAAAATGCTCGTGGAAATGGATTCCATGACTATAAGTATCCATTGAGGGCATATGTTAATTAGATTGACCAAACTCTTGTTATTTAGATCGACAACAAGGCCAAACTCTTGTTACTTTCTCAATTTTTTTTTTTTTTTTGGGTAAGGACTTTCTCAAATTTTGATTTCCCTCGTTTTCAATAATGTAATTACTTCCTTTAAATGAATTGCAAGTTGATGAAATCTTTTCATAATTTGAGGGCATGTAGAAATCGATTCCATGACTATAAGTATCCATTGAGGGCATATGTTAATTAGATTTACCGGGAGAAAGTTGGTTTCTTTAGTTTTGTGCGTGTGAGTCCAATTTTTCACGGGATATATCTTTCGAACGACACACGTGTACCGACTTATAAGTAGGATCATTACATGTGTAGTTTCCACAATTAGTTAAATTACATTAGTCAAAAAGAGAATCAAGTAACAACCACTTTCATTTGGTAGCATAGGCGTGACACATACATATTATATCTTTTTAAAGAATTTATATTGACCGGTCGAATGGATAATCAAACATCTAATCCTCACAAATTGACAAAAAGAAAAAAAAAAGGTAAAGAAAGAACGACAGCTAGAATTTATTTCTAGGTTTATTCTTAGACAAAACTAGTCTTAAATGAATGCTGCACCAACCCGAAATCTTCAACATCACACGTTTCGCCTCTCCAACCGAAAGTTCTTGGACTTTTTCATCGCCCCATGGGCCTGAGACCAAAACGACGTCGCACCGGCTCTGCCTACAACGATTGACAACGAGGCCCAACTCCCACCTCGAATGGCGTCATTGCTCCCGGTTCAGCCTCCAGAGACCGGTTCAGCGTCGGACCGGTCCTCACTTGAATTCCATCCGGCGCATGAGACTCGTCGGGACCTATTTGGTTCTCGCCAGCGCTCCTCGCACCAACGGCAGACCTGGCCAACACATAAGCCAGGTTCGGTAGGGCCTCGCGACCAATGGGTGACCATCAGCAAGGACTGGCAACCACTATGGTGATTTGGACAGTCCCCCAAAACTCCCGCCTCACTCGGGCGTCTTGGACTTAAACCGCGCCTTTTGCGCACAAGGCCAACGGGGCCTATTTGGCCCTGCCGGCGTTGCCTTGGCTACTGCCGGGCCCGTCAACCCATGGGCCAGATTCGGGAGCTGCAACCTTCTGTGAAGCTGGCGACAGGCGCAATTAACTCTTCTGACGGTTCGACGAACCCTTTTTTTTTTTTCTTGAATCTTTTATCGGACAATTAAGAATTAAAATACATTAATTCTCGTAGGTGCGAATATTAGAAATCAACAGTCAAAACACGTTTCAATTGTGCAACGGTATCAGAGTTCAGGATAGGGATTTGCAACATTTTTAAAATTAAGGAGCTATTATGAAATAATGCCTAATTACCCTGATATTATGATTGTTTAGGCCCGTCATATGTACAAATGTCGGATTCTATCTAAGACTCCTCGGGCATCATCAAAGATGAAAAGGACTCACATCCAAATAAGTTAGATCTGTAAACTTCTCATACAATAAAGTCAACCGCTACTTCTCTATCAGAACACTCAACATTAATGCACACATGCATCCAACAGTTCAATTTTAGAAAAGTTGACAATGATCTCCGGACTATAAATTCTCCAGTTATAAAATAGATGAACTCAAACCGTATCGAGTTCAGACGTATTTCGATTTCAGTTTCATATATTTTGTTGAGCTGCTCATTCACAATTGTCGCAATCAACTGTGTGGAAAATGTTGATGTCTGTGACAACTAACCGTAGAGGTTATGCTTTATTTTCGTTGAAGATTAGACATATTGTACATATTAGTCGCAGAAGAAAAAGCAATTAACCTCATGAATGACCACCGTCTTCTTAATGAAACGTTTCACTTATGAGTTTCCCGTTTGAAACCCGATCAGGGACTACCCATCCAAGTTACACTAACTCCTTTCTTTTTTATGCGGCTCGCGCGTTGTAGTGCCGAGCATCAGCACGTTTGTTTTCCGGTCAATGTTTCAATTTGGACAAGGACTGGCCGGCGTCAGACGAGTCGGCTGCCGGGGCTGTGATGCCAGACTTTCTAGAGCGGATCTCTGCCTGAAAGATGAAAACGGCCCAAGTTTAATAAAACAACATTGCATCTCAGCATGAAAGGGTTGGTCTTGCTTCCTTTCTCAGAATTCACTTCGTGCGCCGCTTTCGCCGATGCACGCAAAGATGTGTAGAAGCAAATCGAGCAATGAAAAGATACAGGAGCGATTCATTGGCCGGAAAGATGGAAGATCGATTCACCCATTTCATATCAACATTGGGCAACATCATGTGTGTGTGTGTATAACTAGTTAACTAATAAACACTCTTCTCATGGTATTATATGTGACGTCCTGAAAATTCAATCCTTGTAAGCGCCGGAAGTCGATTAAATGATATGAATGTATAGTCATAGTCGACGCCCATTTTGGACTATAAGGACTGAAGATACAAAAATTTGGACGAATTTCGAACTTTAGAATATTTCGAATTGAGTTTCGAAATTAATCCTCGGCGATTTTTGAATTGCCGTTTTTGCAATCGAGCTTAACCCTGATCGAGCTTGGCCAGTGAAATTACCGAAATTACCCTTCGTTCAGTACACCAAAAATTTCGTTTCAGTCCCGGCACGCCAAAATTACCATTTTACCCTCCCTCAATTATTCATACATATAGGACAAAAAAATTTAATTTTTGCCCTTGAAGTCAAGGTGGGTCATCCTCCCCTCTGCCCAACGCACATCCCCTCCTCTGTCACCATCTTCTGCCGTTCCCGTCTTCTTCTCCGTTTCTTCTTCTTCTCTGCTCTTCTTTTCTTCATTTTCTTTGACCGACGAACGTTCTTCCTTGAACCGATCGATCCTCCTCCGTTCGTCACCATTTTTTGCGACCACCGCTCCACCACCGGCAGCCACTGTCCCCATCTACTCCCCGCCGCCACCTTGACCCCGGCCGAGCCGCCGTCGCCGTCATTTCGCCGAGGAAACGCCACGGCCGGGCCTGCCCTGTTTTCGGGTCAGAAGACCCGAGGACTCCGCGGCCTCCTCCGGCCGCCACCGACGCCGACCACCACCACCTAGCTAACCCTCGACTTCCCCTCGACCGATCCGACCCCTCGTCATAGACCGTCAATCACCGGAATCGCCGAAATCAGGCCTTGAAGTTCCGGTGCTCTGTTTTGCACCCGGTTCATTCCGGTCTTCGATCCGGCCGCCACAGTCGCCGCCATGCCACACCGCCACCGCCAGACGACTCCCCTGAGTCCCCTCTACCGCCACCCAGCTCGCCTCCGCCGGTCGCCACGCGTGGTCGCCGGAAACGGTCGCCGACCGAAACCTCTGTTTCAGTGCAGAACAGGACAGCCACTGATCGTGGCTGTCCGCCGTCGCCGGTCGCCTTCCGCCGCCGTCCACCTATCCCGGCCGACCCCCACCGATCCCTGGGTGAGCCCCCGACCCTTGGCTGGCCTTGTCCCGACCCGTGTCGCTGGAAAACGGCCAAAACAGTAGAGTTTGCCGGTTGAATATTCTGTTACTCACTGTTTCAGGCTGCCGGCCGCCGCTCGCCGGAGCTCGGCCGCCGGCCACCTATTCCGGCGACCTTGCCGGACTCCAACGGGGTGTCGCCGAAGTTTGAGCTCGATCCGCCGCGCGATAAACCTTAGTTTCGCCGCCGCCGCCGCCGCCGCCGCCGCCGATCGAGCTAACTCACATAGTGAGTTGACTCTAAACCTTGGTTAGGACGCTAATTGCGCTTAGGATTAGTCTTATTTATTTATTTATTTATTTATTGCTTAATATATATATATATATATATATATATATATATTCGATCGGGACCGGTATAGATAGAAACCATGGTTAGGATATATGGTCGATCGATTATTTGTCTGTGGCTATTTGTGGTAATTTATCAATTAATTGATTGATTGAGTTGCTTGCGAGTGAGTGACAGGTTAAAGACGAGCGAACGATTGATTGCTATAATTTGACTGAGAATTAAGATTTTTTTAAATATGAATTGAGCTTGAAATTGCCGGGTTAAGTTGATTACTCGAGAGTGAGTGAATTGCTTGATTGGTTTGTTTGCCTGGCTGAAATGCTCAATTGGGAGTTTTGTGGGCCTTGGGGTCGAGTTGATTGTATTTCTTGTGGATTTTGACGTTAATCCAAGATAATCAATGAGTTGATTGCCGAATGTAATTTGTGTGGTCATTTAAAGGGTCAATGACGCTACCTGGTAAGTTCGCATTGTACCTTGGGTACTTGTGCCGTACAGATTGTATGGGAATTCGCGACTTGTCAGAAGCACGATAATCCATGTCCCGTGCCAGTTGTACGATTTTAAGGGATTATCGGATGTCGATCGCAGCTTGTGATGGACCGAAGCTCCTTTTTAAGGAATGTCTACTTGCAGTGCCGTGCCGGGTGCACTGGATACACCGCTTGTAGTAGCCATCGCTGAGAGGGTAAAGTGGACGTAGCCTGGTTTTGCCAGAAGAGTGCGGGATCGCACTATTGATGTATCTATCACGCCAGTCGCGTGGGTCATTAATTAATAATGGACTTGTGTATGCCTGAGTGGTTGTGCTTCTGTTGGTTGTAGATTTGACAGATTTATTTTGATTGATATTTACATATATCTCTGTTGAAATCTTGTGATCTTTTTGTGGTGCTTAGGATGTTCTGGGCGAATCAATATCCTAACCGAGATTAGGCTTGATTCACTAAGATTCATTTCTCACCCCGTCGTGGGACAAATTTTTCAGGTCCGAAGTAATGGAGAGACCGGTGCGGTTTGGCACCCCCGCCCACTCATCACTTGATATCAGTCTCCATCCGGTACTAGGTACGGATCAGATGTGGGAACGTCACATTACGATGATATGGGTCGATGAAGGGATGCCACATCTAGTGGCACACCTCTTTAAGGCCTGGTATCTTCATGATGGAATGTATCTCTTTGGTCCGCTTCGAGGATTTGAGAGGCCACTTCTTCAAGGGGTTCCTAATATCCCCGCTTGGGACCCGATGGATATTGATACACCTGATGGGGAAGTGGTGGACCCCGCGCTTGGTATGCAGCTTGAGCTCGAGCCTGAGCAATCAGTAGCCCCCTCTGTGCATTCTAGCCAGAGTTCTTGTGATGACCCGAACGACCCGGCTCCCCCGGTTGGTTATGACGACCCGGATGTCGAGTTTTCACAGTAGAGGGTTAGGTTCCTTTTGTGGTTCGGAAACTGATGATGTTTTTGTGGGGGATACTGTTTTGGGATAGATGAGAGTTAACCTTACCTGACTCCTGTATCTTTTTGTGAGTCCTAGAGGGCCGCCCCGAAGCTTAGGGTTGTAATTATTAGTTGATGGCTCTGGTTATAAATCATCTATTCTCATCAGCTTTTAGTGTTGTGATATCTGGCTTTACTTTCTATCTATCCCATATGATTTTATTGAATGGAAGATTGTACGTTCCGCACGCGCAGTATAATCTTAGGTCGATAGCAGTTACCTGGGACGCTATCTATTATGACCTGATGGCGTTTTGGCAAGGGATGTCGCGGGTTCGAGAGTCGGGACGTGACATTATACGTGATTGTTACAACATGTCATTCTTTGAAGTTTGATGCCATAATTTAAATTAGACGTTCTACCCATTCATCGACCTTATGGATTCTATCAAATCAAATCACCTAAGAGCAATTTTGAATAAATATTGCGAAAAAGATGGTTTATTTTACTTTTGTGATATGATTGTCCATACAATGAGTCTAACCATCTGTCGTTAACCATCTGTCGCTTGGGGCTAGAGGTGTCAAACGGATGAGTCGGGTTAGGTTTGGGTCGCGTCGAATATGGTCCGATCTATTTTGACTCATTTAATCCGTTTTGACCCATTTTCATGCAACACAAATTTATGACCCATACTCAACCCAAACTATACCCAACCCGACCAATATTATTTATATACCTATGTATTTGACCAAATCATGAAATATTTATTTAATAAAATTTAAAAAATATTTGGTTGGCTGACCTCTAATGCTTGTGAACTGCAACCACCCACCATTGCCACCTTGGTCTAGTGCTTCCGACCATCCGACGCCACCACCGCCACCAGTCTATCAGCCCGCAGCCACCATTACCGAGGTCCTCCCGCACAGCTGCTGTTGCCATCAGTCATTGCCACCGTGGCTCGACAGTCACTGCCACTGCCCGCCGCCTACTGGCATCATCAGGGGCGGTGGATCCTCGTCCACCATGAAAGTTCTCAGCATGTAACATAGACATGCTTGGGTCAGTGTGCTGATAATTCATGCCACTGACTTCCTTCTCAAAGGAAACTTCACGCGATCTTGAGGATCCGTGATCGATTGACGACACGGGTGATTGACGACGAGAGCTTGACTTTACTGACGGTCCTCATCAATTTTTCTTCCACGTGTTCCTCTACCACCTCCATCAACGCGGTCGTCATCCTCACCGCCATAGTCCATTGGGGAGTTCATATCCACGAACCCGTGAAGGACTTGGCTGTGGCCGTGGACGGTCCGAAGAGGACCAAGCCATGCAAGCTGAGGAGGGCAGGCCGCAGAGGAGGTGGCAAGAGGTGGCACTGGGTGGCGACAGCAGTGGGCGGCGATGGCAGGCAGTGGCAGGAGGCAGGAAGCGGGCGACGACGGTGGTTACCAAGTGAATAAAAGTGATTTTGCGAAATTATAAGTCACGGGTTGAAAATGAGTTGAGTTAAAACCCATTTTTGGATAGGCTTTATAAGTTTAAACTCATATTTGACCCATTTTTCAAACTTGTTGAACCCATATTTAATCCAAAAGAATAAAAGTGGATCAAAATATGGGTCAAAAACCCATATTGACATTTCTAGCTTGAACCAAGCGAATAATGTAATTAAGCACATGATTTCCGTGATATATAATTTGACCCACCTCTTACTTTTTGTCCGGCTGCTATGAATAACTCGGTTCTTGGAATTCCCCCCCTTTTTTTTTTTCTCGGGGTCAATTTAACGTGCAATTTCCAAGTTTAGAAACCAACACATGGGGCACGTTGCTGTTGTTTTTTAGCTAAGAATCTTGTCTAACTCGCATGAAACCAATAAAATAGATGGAAGCCTTGTTTGACCTAATACTTTAAAAAGAAAGTAAGTACGATGAACTAACAACTGAGTCTGGATTGAATTTTCTTATTATGGTAGCATTGGTTCATTAACAACGTGTTCGATTGAATTAACAAAGGAACTAGAAAATTTATTCGTTTTACTTTCTTTGCTTCAGTCCTTTTGGGGTTTACGTTAATGTTCACTTTGTGAGCGCACGAAGAGATCTGGTTTGTGAATCTTATAGCTAAGTATGTTTATGTCACACTCAGCAACCACGGGAGAATCACGGAGCCGGTCACTAAAGTTCAGAAATTCTCCGTTCTTAGCAAAATGCTTCTGAAAATTTGATGCATCTTTGATTGGGCAGTTGATGCGGGAGCATCGGAATTGTCAAGTTCATGATGAAAATGTCGAAGATCGAGTGAATGACATATGGACATAGATATTTCGTCAAGACGACGAGCAGAAACATCATTTCTGTGCTAAAGGGGGTTCATAGAGGAGAAGCTCTTGAGTATCGAATTCTCGCAATTCCCCATCAAAAACGATGAATCCGAAACAAGGTGCGTTAATTCTTTAACTCTATGTATTAGAGATTCGTGTATCTATACGTGTGTATCTTGGGTCGCTGCATACGGATGAAATACGCAGCTTATATGTGGTATCACAGCTTGCGAGTATCAGATATCAAATCACGTTAGAATTTTCGTTTACAAGTTAGAATTCGCTCAAATTTGGGCGTTTATCTTTGAAAGATTTGACTTCATGGATTATCTACCGTACGAAACAAGAGAAGGAATTTATCCATCACCAAAGACAAAACATGTTGGACGCCGATGATACTATGTCTTCTTCATGGAACTTTAAGAAGCATGATAAACACACATCATGACTACCGTTGGGTGTATAGGAACGGGTCCATTCTTTTTATTTATTTATTTATTTATTTATTTGAGATTCGCACAACCAAGGATGTACATGTCCATGCATGAAGTATTATGGTTCACCGTCTAGTCCGCCAAACATAGGGGACTGCCATTTGGTTGCTTTACTTATGGGTTAAGTTGAAGATGCTAGAATACTCCTCCTTCGTAGTGGGACCTGGAGGTATACGCCTTGGGATCATTAGTATATCAAAAGTTGTTTAAGTGGAAGTGATATCTGAAATATGTTAGTTCTCAATTAATTTCTATGGCACCTGGAAGAAATTTTATCGGGGTTATTATACAATCTCAGACTAAGAAACATTCCAGTTATAATCTCTTTCGGTGGTGTCATTGGTTAAATGCCTAGCTGGATGTTGGATGAAAAATACTTATGGAACTCCAACTATGTGTATATTTTGGGGTATTTTTTTTTACGTAATTTCGGGTATTTCTCTATGGTTTTATGAAATACAGGTTCAAAGCTCACATGTAAATACCGCATATGGATATGTGGACCATGATTTATCAATTACATGTTTATGGTTTGACATGAATTATTGAGGTATCGATGAAAATTAGCGAGGCGTGTAATTTTGATATGGTTGCCCCTAATTTCTGAAATTGTATGCATACGGTAAATATGAAATATAAAATTGTATCCCAATTTCAAGTAAATTCAGTTGGGTTATGATCGCCAAAGCGACACGCTTGGTTGAGTTTAATAAAGAATATGTTTTATTATATTGGGATGTCTCCTGTTTTAAGCGTATTTATACTCCCAAAGGAGGTGATTGCTTATTGATGCATGGAGGGTTACATGTACAACATTTGGTTGAGAATTGATTAGTTTAAGTGCTGTCATACGCCCAAAGGTGTTTATTAACAAAGATTGAAATAAATTCTCATGGTTGCTGTAATATAGGGAGTATACAATTGCATGTCTTATTTTCTACCCAAATGTGATTATATGATGATGTATGTATCTCTTAGGGTGAAATTTCACATTATGCTAGTTAAAAATATTATGTATTTTTCGGTCATATTTTCTATGAACGTCAACTCCATAGCTATTGAGTTTCTTACTGGTAGTAATTTTAAGAAGTGGAGAGATGAATTTCCGTTTGGTATGGAACTGATGGATGTTCATATTGCTTTTAATGAAAATAGGCCAACAGCTCTTACTGATGAGAGTACAGATGTCAAAAGGCACTTTTTGCTGCTTGGAAAAAGAGCTATAGGATTTGCTTACTGTCAATGAAGCGGACCATACAGGAACATCTTAGAAGTGATTTTGCTGCTGACATCACTGCTAGACAAATGATGGAAGCCTTGGTGGCTAGAAATCGCAACTCTCCTAATGCTAAGGTTGGGACACATATGTCAAGATTATTCAGTTTGAAGTATGATAGTTCTGCTGGTGTTAAGGACTATGTCATGAGGATGGTAGATCTGCAATCAAAGCTCAAGGGGCTTAATGTTTCAATTCCTAATGCTTGTATCATATATCTTGCGCTTAATTCTATTCCACCTGAGTTTGATATTATTCAAACACAATATAACACTGCTGATCAGACATGGACAATCAATGACTTAATTGCAAGGGTGGTGTCAGAAGAGACCAAGCTGAAGAAAAGTAGCGCACATATGGTTATGTATGCTATTTCTAGTTCTAGTGCCAAGAAAGGCAAGGGCAACAAGAATCGTAACGGAACTCATTCATCTGCTGGTCAGCATGACAACTTGGGTCCAAAGAAATCGACCTTTAAAAAGGACGGTAATGCTGGTAAAAATGACCTTTGTTTATTCTATAAGAAGGGAGGACACGTAAAGAAAGACTGTGCTAAGTATAAGAATTGGTTATCTAAGCATGAGTCTAAAGGTAATGGTTCTTTGGCGTTGGTTTGTGAATCTAATCTATCAGAAGCTTCATCTTGTTCATGGTGGCTAGATAGCTGTGCAACTAATCATGTTGCGTTTACCATACAGGGATTCATAAACCGGAGGAAGCCAAATAAGGATGAATCAAAGCTCATCGTAGGAAACAACAATAAAGCTGATGTCGAGTTCATGAGAGATGTCATTTTAATTCTAGATTTTGGTTTTAATTTGATGTTAAGGAATACATTTTATGTACATTCTTTTAGACGGAATTTAATTTCCATATCAAGTTTGGATATGTATGGTTGCTCTTTTGAAATTTCAACCTATGCAATTTCTATTTCTTTTAATTCAAATAACATTGGGTATTACACTATGTTCGATGGATTATACAAATTATGTTTGTCTCCTAACGAAATATACGTCGCTTATACAGCTGAAAAGGTTGTTTTCGAAAGGACTCTACCTAAGGAACAATCCTACGCAATATGACACAAACATCTTGATCACATCTTTAAAGAAAGAGTAGAAAGACTGATAAAGACTTCCATTCTACCCACTCTTATAAGTGATCTAGACACATGCGTAGACTGCTGTAGAGGTAAGATGGCTAGAATAAAGAAGAAAACTGCAGTTCGCAGTTCTTATTTGTTAGAGATCATCCATACAAATATAAGTGGACCCTATACAGCAACGTTGTGTAGAAATTTTTATTTCATCACATTTATAGATGATTATTCTCGATATGGTTATCTGTACTTGATTAAGTAAAAGTCTGAATCTCTCGATAAGTTCAAGATTTTCCGGACTGAAGTCAAGAAACAGTTGGGGAACGTCATAAAAATTGTCATATCTGACCGTAGTGATGAGTACTATGGTAGACATGGCGCCAAGCACTTGGAGGATTCTGAAATTGTGGCTTGGTTTACTATGCCCAATAGTCCTGAACAGATCGGTGTAGCTAAAAGGCATAATCGTACTCTTATGGATATGGTAAAGAGTATGATTAGCAGATCTAATTTGCCTGAATTTTTATGGGGTGAGGCCTTGAAAACGACACTTTATGTATTGAATCGTGTTCCTACTAAATCTGTGCCACTTACTCTTTTTGAATTGTGGACTGGACGGAAGCCAAGCCTGAATCATTTGAAGGTTTGGGGATGCCCTACAGAAGTGAAATTGTATAATCCAACTTTGAGCAAGTTGGACTCCAAAACTACTCGTTGTTATTTTGTGTTTTACCCAGATCATTCAAAGGGATATCGATTTTATAATCCCAATGGAGGAACGAGAATTATGGATTCACAGACAGTGAAGTTCTTGGAGTTTGATGTGGTAGAAATGGGTGATTGCTTATAGACTATTGATGATAACAGTACGATGAGTACTCTTATGTCGTTTTCTATACCTATACAGACAATTGTGGAAGTTCCAGTACCACAGATTGAACCTGTTGAGGCTCAGGGACCTGTTATTGAAGCAGTTCCTAATGAAGTTACTCAAGCCTCTTAGGAACAGAATGAGGTAGAAGATGCTCTTCTAAGGAGATCTGTTAGGCAGAAACGATCACATATACCATCAGAATATATATTCTATATGGGAGAACATGATTATGATATAGGTTGTGTTGTTGATCCAGTGACTTATAAAGAAGCTATTTCTTGTCCTCAATCTGATTTATGATTAGATAAAATGACAGATGAGATGTTTTTTTAATATGATGCAAAATGATGTTTTGGAACTTGTTGAATTACCTTAAGGTTATAAACCTATTGGTTGTAAATGGGGTTTTAAGACCAAGAAAGACTCCGCAGGAAAGGTTGAAAAATTTAAAGCTAGATTAGTAGTTAAGGGATTTACTCAGAGAGAAGGAATAGATTATAAGTCATCTTTTTCTCTAGTTTCTTCTAAAGACTCTTTTAAAGTGATTATGGCCTTAGTAGCTCATTTTGATGTGGAGCTTCATCAAATGGATATTAAAACTGCTTTTCTGAATGAAGATCTAGATGAACAAGTTTTTATGGCACAACCAAAAGGTTTTGCAACAGACGGCACAGGAAATCTGGTTTGTAGATTAAAAAAAATCTATATATGGTTTGAAGCAAGCTTCCAGACAGTGGTACTTGAAATTTCGTAGTGTTGTTACTTCTTTTGGTTTTGTTGAGAACAAGCTAGATCAATGCATATATTGCAAGGTCAATGAGAGAAAATTTATTGTTCTCATTCTTTATGTTGATGACATCTTACTTGCTAATATCGATATTACATTGATACATGAGACAAAAAGGATGTTGTCACAAAATTTTGATATGAAAAATCTTGGTGAAGCTTCTTTTGTCCTTGGTATTGAGATTCATAGGGATCGTTCTCGCCGCATATTAGGCCTATCTGAGAGGGCTTATATTGATCGTATTTTGAAAAGATTCAATATGCAAGAGTGCAAGTTAGGGATTGCTCCAGTCTGCAAAGGTGATAAATTGAGTCTTTCACAATACATGCCCTCGTTCAGATATTGAGAAAATACAAATGAAGAACGTACCTTATGCTAGTGCACTTGGTAGTATCATGTATGCTCAAGTTTGTACTAGGCTAGACATTGCTTTTGCAATGGAACTTTTAGGCAAGTATCAATCGAATCCAGGATACGATCACTAGATTGTTGCCAAGAAGGTTTTAAGGTACTTAAAAAGAACTAAAGACAATATGCTAATTTATAGATATGTTCAGAACTTGTAGCTAGTGGGGTATTCAGATTTAGATTATGCTAGTTGTCAGGATGACAAGAAATCGACAACATGGTATATCTTTATGCTAGCAGATGATGCAGTATCATGGAAAAGCGAGAAACAGAAAACGATATCATCCTCTACTATGCAAGCGGAGTTCATAGCATGCATCACAGCTGCTACCCAGGCTATTTGGCTCCGGAATCTCATTAGGGAGTTGATCGTGTTTGATTTTATTAATAGACCCTTACAGTTGTTGTCACGTCCTGACTCTCGAACCCGCGACAACCCTTACCAAATCGCCACCAGGTCATAAAATATAGCGTCCTAGGCAACTGCTATCGACCTAAGAATATACTGCGCATGCGGAACGTGCAATCTATCAAACAATAAAATCAACAAGGGATAGGTAAGAAGAAAAGCCAAACAACCCAATGCTAATATAAAACTGTTGAGAATAAATGATCTATAACCTTACAGAGCCAACAGCTGATAAATACAACCCCATGCTTCGGGGCGGCCCTCTAGGACTCGCAAAAAGATACAGGAGTCAGGTAAGGTTAACTCTCATCTATCCCAAAATAGTACCCCCACAAGAGACGTCACCGGTTCCCTAACCACAAAAGAAACCTAACCCTCTACTGGGTAAAAACGGCATCCAGAACGTCATAACCAATTGGGGGAGCCGGGTCGTTAGGGTCGTCACAGGAACTCTGACTGGAATGTACAGAGGGAGCTACTGACCGCTCAAGCTCGAGCTCGACTTGCAAACCGGGTGCAGGATCCACCAGCTCCCCATCAGGCGTATCAATATCCATCGAATCCCAAACGGGGACATTAGGAATCCCTTGAAGAGGTGACCCCTCAAATCCTCTGAGCGGATCAAATAGATCTACCCCATCACGAAGATACTAGGCCTTGAAAAGGTATGTCACCAGGTGTGGCATCCCCTCATCGACTCATATTGTCGTGATGTGGCGTTCCCACATTTGGTCCGTACCTGGCACCGGGTGGAAAGTGATATCGTGTGATGAGTGAGTAGGTGTATCAAATCACACAGGCCTCTCCGTTACTTTGGACCTGAAAAGTTGTCCCACGACGGGGTGATAACTTAATCTCTATGAATCAAGTCTAATCTCGATTAGGACATTGATTTGCCTAGGATAACCTAAGCACAACAATCAATCATACAATATAAATATATAAATCAATAATACAAATTTACTCAATAAGCAATCAATCATTGCATCACCACTCAGGCGTACATCAGACGTCACCAAAAATCCATTATTAAGCATTGACCCACGCGACTGGCGTGATAAAAACATCAATAGTGCGATTTCGCACTCATTTGGCAGGACCAGGCTACGTCCACTTTTACCCTCTCAGTGATAAAAACATCAATAGTGCACCCGACACGGCACTGCGAGTAGGTATTCCTTAAAAAGGAGTTTCGGTCCGTCACAAGCTGCGACCAGCATCCGATAATCCCTCAAAACCGTACAACTGACACGGGGCATGGATTATCGTACTTCTGACAAGTCGCGAGTTTCCATATAATAGGCACGACATGAGTACCAATGGTACAATGCGAACTTGTCAGGTAACGCCATTGATCCTTTAATGACCACACAAATTGCATTCGACAATCAACCCATTATTTTTTTTTTTGATAACCCAGGGAACCCCCACACGGCCGACAGCCGGGGAGTAAACCCTGGGGGAGACACGTGCTAGCCACCACATACGTGCCACCGGTTAAGTCACTTTGCGACGCCCGGGATTCGAACACTCAACCTTTTGCCAGAGGAAGAGTGCGTGCTCCAGCAGCGCCACCCAGGCGGGTGGTACAATCAACCCATTGTTTATCTATGATTAATGCCAAAATTCCTACAGAAATGCAACAGACTCGGCCCAAGGCCCACAAGACTCTCAGTTGAGCATTTCTGCTAGGCAACCAAACTAATTAGGCAATTAATGCACTCGCGAGCAATTAACTCAACCCGGTAATTTCGAGCTCAATTCATACCATATTTCTTATTTCTCAATCGATTTATAAAAAAACAATCGCTCGTTCGTCTCTAACCTGTCACTCGCTTGCGAACAAACACAATTAATCAATCAACTGTTAATTTACCACAAAGAGCCACAGACAATTTAATCGACCAAACTAACTTAATCGATCAGTCATTTATCCTAATCGTCATTTCTATCTAAATCGATCCCGATCGTAATTTTTTTAAATAAATAATTAAAACTAATCATAAGCGCAATTAGCGCCCTAATCAAGGTTTAAGGTCAACTCACAAAGTGAATTAGCTCGAGCGGCCTTGACGGACGGCGGCAACAGCGGCGGTGGCGGCGACAGTAGAACTAGGGTTTATCGCGCGGCGACATGAGCCCAAACTTTGGCGACACCTCGGGAAAGTCCGACGAGGTCGCCATGACAGGTGGCCTGTGACGAAGCTCCGGCGAGTGGTGACCGGCGGCCAGAAACACTAACGGTCAGTGGCGAAACCGACAAACTGAGCTGTTTAGCAGAGTTTCTCGGCGTCTCGAGTCGGGACAAGGCCGGCCGAGGCTCGGGAACTCGCTCAGGGGTCAGTAGGAGTCGGCTAGGACCGGTGAATGGTGACGGAGGGCGGCCAATGGCAGAGAACAGCCGCGAACAGAATCGGGCCTTCCCGGCGCCGAAATAGGGAAGGTGGTTGGCAGCTCTTTCCGGGTGCTAAGAGCGGCGGCCAGTGGCGACTAGCTCTGAGGGGGTAGAGGGAACTCAGGGGAGGTGATCGACGGTGGCGGTGAGGCACGACGACGGCCGGATCGAAAATCGAACTGAGCCGGGTCTAAGATAGGGCACCGGGGATTCGGGGCGATTTCTCGACGGCTCCGGTGGCGGACGAATTGTGTGGTTGGGTCGTGGTGGTCGAGGGGAGGACGATGGTTAATTGTGGGGCGGTGGTTAGCGCCAGTGACGGTCGTGATTTCCAGAGGAGGCCACGGAACCGTTGGGTCAAATGACCCGAAAACAGGGCAGGGCTCTCCGAGTCGTTTTCTCGGCCGTTCGACAGCAACGGACGGTCCGGCTCGAGTCAGGGCGGCGACGGGGAGTGGCTGAGGGCGGTGGCCATCGGTGGTGAGGGGTGGTGGTCGCTCAATTTGTCCATGGAGGAGGAGGAGTGGATCGGCTAAGGGCGGTTGTTCACGGCCAAGAAAACAAGAAGAAAGAAGAAGAATAAAGAAGAGGCTGAGAGAAGAAGCTGAAGCCGATGTGAACGTGTGTGTGGGGAAGAGGAATGGTGAGTTCCACCCTTGACTTGGTGGCAAAATAAATTTTTTGTTCTGTACTCACAAATGATTGAGCGTAATTTGGTAATTTGGCGCGCCGAGACAAAAACGAAATTTTGGTATACTGAACGAAGCTTATTTTCGGTAAATTCACTGGCCAAGCTCGGTCGGGGTTAGGCTCCATCGTGTAAACGGCAATTCCAATTCGCGGCGAAATAAATTCGAAACCTAATCTAAAATAACCTAAACTTTAGAATTCATCCAATTTTTTGTCTCTTTAGTCCTTACGGTCCAAAAATATGTGTCAACTATGATTATATTTTCATATTATTCTATCGACTTTCGGTTGGCTTTTACAAAAGCTGAATTTCTAGGACATCACAACTCTCCCCTATTTAGAAAATTTCGTCCTCGAAATTTACAGCACAGTTCTAACTATTTAAAAAGATAAGGATAATTACACTCATAACCTCCTCGTTCTCCCATGTAGTTACTTCAGTACCATGGTGTTGCCAAATGACCTTGACTAACGGAATCATCTTGGTTCGGAGCACCTGCTCTTTCCTATCCACGATCCTGACTGGTCGCTCCACGTATGACGTTCGCTCATCCAAATCAATCTCCTCATAACTCAGCACATGAGCGGGTCAGGCTCGTACTTCTTCAACATCGACACGTGGAAGATGTTATGCACTAGAGCAAGTCTGGGTGGCAACGCAAGTTGATAACCCAAAATTTCAATTCACTCTAGGATTTCAAACGGTCCAACATATCTCGGGCTCAACTTTCCTTTCCTGCCAAAGCGGGATGTTCCTCTCCTAGGCGACACTTTCAAAAAAGCGTGATCGCCTACTTGAAACTCCAAAAGTCTACGCCTTTATCTGCATAATTTTTCTAGTGACTCTGAGTTGTTTTTAGTCTGTCTCTAATCACCTTAATTGCTTCTATTGACTGTTTTACCAACTCAGGGCCCGTTATTTTCCTTTCATCGACCTCATTCCAACAGACCGACGTCTTTCAAGCTCTACCATACAAGGCCTCGAAAAGCGCCATCTTAATACTTTGCTGATAACTGTTATTATAGGCAAACTCAACCAAATGTAATTGTTCCTCCCAGTTACCTTTGAAATCAAGAACACATCAACATGTCCTCTAAGGTCTGAATCGTTCTTTCAGACTGGTCATCTGTCTGCGGATGATAAGCTGTACTAAATTGCAGCTTCGTCCCTAAAACAGTTTGTAAACTCTTCCAAAATATAGCAGTGGATTTGGGATCCCGATCAGAAGTGATTGTCACTGGCACACCATGTAGCCTTACAATATGCCTCACATAAAACTTTGAGTATTTGTCTAAGGCGAAATCCTTTCTTACTGGAATGAAGTGTGCTGACTTTGTCAACCTGTCTACCACAACCCAGATTGAATCATGCCCTCTCTGACTCCTTGGCAAACCCATCACGAAATCCATCGTGATATGCTCCCATTTCCACTCTGAAATTTCCAAAGGCTGTAACAGTCCTCTAGATTTGCAGTGTTGCTCCTTGACCTGCTGACAGGTCAAACACTTAACTACATGTTTGGCTATATCTGTTTTCATACCATTCCACTAGTAGTGCTGTTTCAAATTCGGATACATCTTCGTACTCCTAGGGTGGATACTATAATTGCTACGATGTGCCTCAGATAAAATCTCCTCCTTTAAATTTTAATCAGCAGGCACAACCAAATGTTCTCTAAATTTCAGTATCCCATCCTCAGCTATTTGAAAGTCGACTCTTCGTTTAGCCAAGTTTTCTTGAAGGATCTTCTGAATGAAGGGTTCTACAAACTGCAGGGCCTTAATCTTAACATGCACTTCCGGCTCGATTCTCAAAGTAGCCACGAGACTCGACAGGTGGCTTATCTCCAATTTAACATCTGAGTCTCTCAATTGCTCAAGTAAACGCCACTCATGCACCTGTAATTGAGCAATCACTAATTTTCTACTTAGGGCATCGACAACCTTATTCGCCTTACCAGGATGATATAGGATCTCGCAGTCATTATCTTTAAATAATTCCATCCATTGGCGCTGCCTCATGTTCAACTCTTTCTGAGAGAACAGGTACTTCAGACTCTGGTGGTCGGTATACACCTGAAAACTTTTCCCAATCAAATAGTGTCTCTAGATTTTTAAAGCAAACACGACCGCTGCTAACTCCAGGTCATGGGTGGGGTAATTCAACTCATGCGGTCTCAACTGACGAGACGCATATGCTACCATCCTGCCATGTCGCATTAAAACACAACCCAGTCCCCTAAGCGAAGCATTGCTATAAATTTCATAACCACCAGGATCGGACGGAATTGTCAAAATACGAGCCATAGTTAGTTTATGCTTAAGCTCTTGGAAATTATGCTCGCACTTTTCTGTCCATTGAAACTTCATGTCTTTGTTCAGCAATTTAACCAAAGGTGAGGGTATAACTGAGAATCCTTCCACAAATCGCCTGTAATAACCTGCCAAACCTAAGAAGCTTCTAATTTCCGTAGCAGTCGTCGGTCTTGACCAATTAATAACTGCCTTAATTTTAATCGGATCCACCGCAATACCTTCACCCGAAATCACATGGCCGAAGAATGCCACACGAGTTATCCAAAACTTGCACTTATTGAACTTGGCATATAATTGATGCATTCTCAGAGTTTCCAAAACTACTCACAGGTGTTGCTCATGATCTTCAGAATTCTTCAAGTACACCAGAATTTCGTCTATAAAAACGATCACAAAGCGATCCAGGAACTCCTTGAATACTCTGTTCATCAAATCCATAAAGGCAGCAGGGGCATCCGTCAAACCAAACGGTATCACAGTGAACTCGTAATGTCCATAACGTGTCCTAAATGCCGATTTTGGTATATCCTCTTTTCTGATTCTCAACTGATAGTATCCCATCCGTAGATCAATTTTTGAAAATATCAATGCTTCCTGCAGCTGATCAAACAAGTCGTCAATCCTTGGTAGTGGGTATTTATTCTTGATCGTCACCTGATTCAACTGCCTATAGTCAATACACAATCTCAAAGACCTATCCTTTTTCTTGACAAACAAAATAGGTGCTCCCCAACGCGATGCACTAGGGCGGATGAATCCTTTATCTAATAACTCTTGCATCTGAACTTTGAGTTCCTTCAACTCTGATAATGCCATTCTATATAGCGCCTTAGAGATCGGTTCCGTCTCAGAAGCTAACTCTATCATAAACTCAATTTCTATTTCTAGTGGCAAACCAGGTAATTTTTTGGGGGAAAACATCTGAAAATTCACACGCGATCGCAATGTCCTCCAACTTCAGTTCTTTAGCAGAAGTATCCACCACAGAAGCCAAATAACCTTGGCACTCATTTTTCAACAATGGAGTTGCCTCTAACGACGATATCATCACAGTCGAGGTTCCTTCTCGATTACCCAAAAATTCAAAGCTGATACCATCCATCGGATTAAACCAAATCACCTTATTAAAGCAGTCTATCGTGGCTCTTTACTTCGTCAACCAATCCATTCCCACAATTAAGTCAAAATCGCACATTTCCAGCACAATCAAGTGTATTTTACTCTCATGGTCATCTCCATAAGTCTACAATCAGGACAGCTTACTATAACCACTACTTTATCTTTTAACGGCGTAGACATTTTAAGCACAATATCTAAAAGCATCAAGTTCAATTCAGATGATTTAATGAACTGGTCCACAATAAACGAATGCGTGGCACCCATATCAAACAAAGCATATGTTACTTGGTTATGCAATAGGACCGTACCTGTAACGGTTGGCGAATCCTTCGCCGCTTCTCGAGTGACAGCAAAAACCTTTCCTTGTACCGGCGGACGATTCTGAAAATTTGGCGGTACAGTTCCTCTAGGCGGTCCTCCTTGTTGTGGCGGCGCCTATCTGCCCTGCCTCTGTGGACAGTCTTTCACCTGATGGCCCAGCTGGCCACAACCAAAGCAGGCACCACCTCAATACGAGTACAGGCTAGGCCCATGCCTTTGTCGGCACAAACTACACATCTCACTTTGACGAAATGCAGGTTTACTAATCATCCCTCGGCGATTGGGTGGAATGTGACTCCGATTGCTAAACATGGGTTTCTTCCCTTGCCTTCTGTCGAATCTATTTGGGGACGTAAATCGTGATCCAGATGCGGCAGTCCTTTCAATCAAGTCCTGTTCCACTATCAGCGCTCTCGCATAGATATCATCATAGTCCTGAAGGTCAAGTGGTGCCAGAGCACTTTTAATCTCGGGTTTCAACCCGTCTTTGAACCTTATAGCCCTGTCCTCCGGATCCTCAATCATTCTCGGAGCATACTTGGACAGTTAAGAAAACTTTGCCTCATATTAGTCAATTGTCATCTGGTTCTAACAGAGGCGAAAGAACTCAGCCATCTTTTGCTCTCTAGCTGTCTTCGAGAAGTATTTATTATTAAAAACTTCCACAAAAGTATTCCATACTAGAGCTGTACCTTCAGGAAAAGTTCTACTCTTGACAGCTCTCCACCAAGTACTAGCGTTCCCTTCAAGTTGATAGACTGCCAAAGTAATTTTATCCCTATATGAACATCTTAGCAAATTGAACGCTTTCTCCATCCCTTCGACCCATTGAGTAGCAGCTTCAGGGTCTCCACTCCTAGTGAACTGAGGTGGCTTCAATTTGAGAAACTGTTCCACCAGCTTTTGAGCTCTACACTCCTCGCTGCCAGGTGCAGGTGGTGGATTTACTGGTGGAACTGCAAGTGGAATCACAGATGAATTCCCAGCGACAGCAATGGTAGCTGCAGCTTGATTCCTTACTTGCTGCCCCATCAAATCTCCAATAGCTCCTAAAGCTTGCATAACTTCAGCTATAGTCGGTTCTCTTCCAGTAGTTCCTATAGGTTCAACAGCAGAGGCTGCAGTAAGGGCGCAACTGGGGACACTACAGGCGGTGCTCTTTCAACATCAACTAATTCTTCCACTAGCCTCACAAGCCTCCTTCGAGGTGCTCTTTTACCGCATCCGCTCATTTTGCAGTAAAGATATGGAGTCTCGCTTACCCTATAGAAAAACGCGGTCAGAAGGCAATCCCAAAATTTTTACCACAAAACTAACAATCACAGGCATAACAACAAAAATCTTACTAACTATCCCATTTCTCAACGCTCTTTATTACTCCAGGCTAATGATCAGACGGATTAGGCTGACCTTGCTCTGATACCACCTTGGGCGAGGATGTCACGCCCCGACTCTTGAACCCGCGACATCCCTTGTCAAATTGCCACAAGGTCATAAAAAATAGCATCTCAAGCAACTGCTATCGGCCTAAGAATATACTGCGCATGCGGAACGTACAATCTAATAAAATCAATATGGGATAGGTAAGAAGAAAAGACAGACAAACCAACGCTAATATAAAACTGCTGAAAATAGATAATCTATAATCTTATAGAGCCAACAGATGATAAATACAACCCCATGCTTCGGAGCGGCCCTCTAGGACTCACAAAAAGATATAGGAGTCAGGTAAGATTAACTCTCATCTATCCCAAAACAGTACCCCCACAAAAGACGTCACCGGTTCCCTAACCACAAAAGAAACCTAATCCTCTACTGGGTAAAAACGACATTCGGATTGTCATAACCAATCGAGGGAGCCAGGTCGTTAGGGTCGTCACAGGAATTCTGACTGAAATGTACAGAGGAAGCTACTGACTGCTCAGGCTCGAACTCGGGTTGCAAACAGGGTGCAGGATCCACCACTTCCCCATCAGGCGTATTAATATCCATCGGATCCCAAGCGGGGACATTAGGAACCCTCTGAAGAGGTGGCCCATCAAATCCTTTAAGCGGACCAAAGAGATCTACCCCATCACGAAGATACCAAGCCTTGAAAAGGTGTGCCACCAGGTGTGGCATCCCCTCATCGATCCATATCGTCATGATATGACGTTCCTATATCTGGTCCATACCTGGCACCGAGTGAAGAGTGACATCGTGTGATGAGTGGGTAGGTGTACCAAATCGCACCGGTCTCTCCATTACTTTGGACCTGAAAATTTATGCCACACGGGGTGAGAACTTAATCTCAGTGAATTAAGCCTAATCTCGGTTAGGATACTGATTCACCTAGGATAACCTGAGCATAATAGTCAATCATACAGTATAAACATATAAATCAATAAAACAAATTCACTCAATAAGTAACCAATCACTGCATCACCACTCAGGCGTACATAAGACGTCACCAAAAATCCATTATTAAACAATGACCCACGCGACTAGCATGATAAAAATATCAATAGTGCGATCCTGCACTCATCTGGTAGGACCAGGCTACGTCCACTTTTACCCTCTCAGCGACGGCTATTACAAGCGGTGTATCTAGTGCACTTGGCACGGCACTGCGAGTGGGCATTCCTTAAAACGGAACTTCGATCCATTACAAGTTACGATCGGCATTCGATAATCCTTAAAACAGTACGATTGGCACGGGGCATGGATTATCGTGCTTCTAACAAGTCTTGAGTTTCCATACAATAGGTACGGCATGAGTACCAATGGTACAATGCGAACTTGTTGGGTAACGTCATTGATCCTTTAATGACCACACAAATTGCATTCGACAATCAACCCAATGTTTATCTATGATTAATGCCAAAATTCATATAAAAATGCAACAGACTCGGCCCAAAGCCCACAATACTCTTAGTCAAGCATTTCAGCCAGACAACCAAACCAATCAGGCAATTAACGCATTCGCAATCAATTAACTCAACCTGGCAATTTTGAGCCCAATTCATACTATATTTCTTATTTCTCAGTCGATTTATAAAAAATAATCGCCCGCTCGTCTCTAACCTGTCACTCGCTCGTGAACAAACATAATCAATTAATCAACTGATAATTTACCATAAATAGCCACAAACAATTTAATCAACCAAACTAACTTAATCGATCGTCCATTTATCCTAATCATCGTTTCTATCTAAACCGGTCCCAATCATAATTTTTTTTTAAAATAATTAAATAATTAATTAAAATTAATCATAAGCGCAATTAGCGCCCTAATCAAGGTTTAGGATCAACTCACAAAGTGAGTTAGCTCGAGCGGCCTCGACGGACGGTGGTGGCGGTGGCGGTGGTGGCGATGAAGACGGCGAAGGCCGTGGCGGCGGAGGCAGCGACGGTGGTGGCGGAACTAGGGTTTATCACGCGGCGACTCGAGCTCAAACTTTGACGACACCTCGGGGAAGCCCGGCGAGGTTGCTGGGACAGGTGGCCGGCGATGGAGCTTCAGCAAGAAGCGACCGACGGCCTGAAACAGTAACGGTCAGTGGCAAAATCGGCAAACCGAGCTATTTCGTTGAGTTTCTCGGCGTCTCGGGCCGAGACAAGGCTGGCCAAGGCTCGGGAACTCACTCAGGGGCAGGTGGGAGTCGACTGGGACCGGTGGACGGCGGTGAAGCGCGACGAACAACCGCGAATAGAATCGGGCTTTCTCGACGCCGAAACATGGGAGGTGGTCGGTGGCTCTTTCGGGGCGCCACGAGCGGCGGCCGGCGGCCGGCGGTGACGAGCTCCGAGGGGGTAGAGGGAACTTAGGGGAGGTGATCAGTGGTGGTGGTGAGGCACGATGGCGGCCGATTCGGCCAAATCGAAGATCGAATCGAGCCGGGTCCAAAATAGGGCACTGGGGATTCGAGGCGATTTTTCGGCGACTCCGGCGGTGGACGGCCGATGTGGATGGGTCAAGGTAGTCGAGGGGAGGACGACGGTCAGCTGTAGGGCGGTGATCGGCGCCGGTGACGGCCGTAGTGGCTGAAGTAGTCCATGGAGCCCTTGGGTTAAATGACCCGAAAACAGGGTAGGGCTCTCCGAGCCATTTTCTCAGCTGTTCGATGGCAATGGCGATCAGGCTCTGGTCAGGACGGCGGCGGGGAGTGGCTGAGGACGATGGCCGTCGGTGGTGAGGGGTGGTGGTCGCTCAATTCGTCCATGGAAGAGGAGAAGTGGATCGGCTAAGGGCGGTCGTTCACGGCAAATAAAACAAGAAGAAAGAAGAAGAATAAAGAAGAAGCTGAAGCTGAAGCTGACGTGAACGTGTGTATGGGGAAGAGGAAAGGTGGGTTCCACCCTTGACTTGGTGGCAAAATTATTTTTTTGTCCTATACGTACAAATTATTGAGGGTAATTCTGTAATTTATCGCGTCGGTACTTAAACGAAATTTTGGTATGCTGAATGAAGGGTATTTTCGATAAATTCATTGGCCAAGCTCGGTCGGGGTTAGGCTCGATCGTGTAAACGGCAATTCCAATTCGCGGTGGAATAATTCGAAACCTAATGTAAAATAACCTAAATTTTAGAATTCGTCCAATTTTTCGTCTCTTCAATCCTTACGGTTCAAAACTATGTGTCAACTATGATTATATTTTCATATTATTCTATCGACTTTCGGTGCTTACAAAAGCATAATTTCCAGAACGTTATAGTTGTATGGTGACAATAGCTCTGTAGTGTTGTTCATTAACAACAATAGAGGTCTCAAGGGGTCTAAGCATATGGAGGTCAAGTTTTTGACCATAAAAGAATCTGTGTAGAATGGTGACGTTGCAGTAGAGCATATAACTACAGATGCTATGATTGCCGATCCATTGACGAAAGGTCTACGCCCTTGTGTATTTGAACAACATGTTAGTAACATGGGCTTAGAAGCTTCATGGGATGTCATTGTTTAGTGGGAGCTTTCTAGTTTTTGCTCTAATAAAATTTACAGTATTATGTTACTTTACTAATGATTCTGATATGTATTAAACTTTTACATTCTTTGAAGCATTTTTGAATGTGATATTGTTATTGAATGCATATCTGTTAAAAATCTCAAAGAATTGTGTAAACCTTAAGTGGTAGCTTGGACATTTATTTTAGCCAAAAGGCTTATGTTTTGTTACACGTAAAGTATAGGTAACTATAAATGTGAGACATATGTTAGTTCGTTGGAATCGTAAAGATGTTCTCTCGTGACACATCTGGTTTTCGTGACACATAAAGTGAGAGAATGATGACTGACAAGGAGGATAACATATAAGATGTCTCTATTGTTTGAGATGTTATCCATTTGTCATACTACCATATCAAATCAATATCAGTAAAGTTAAGAGTATTCGCGATCATGGATGACTCTGTGTCTTCTGATGTAGTTACTGGCATGGTTCGGTGCTTGAGACTTTATGAGATCGGATTGAATTTTGGGAAGTATCTCTAGACCAATATAAAGATGTGCATATTCTTCAGCAAAATGCTTCTGAAAATTTGATGCATATTGATTGGCAGTTGATGTACGTTGACTCCACGATAGCTAGAGATGAGAATTGTGTTGGAGGTACTCGTTGAAAATAGATCAAATATCCAAAGTCTTATCCCCAACAGAACTCCTTTTACATCTCTTATCAATCTTTACTTGCCTCAAGTTAGGATCAATATCATATTGGCTGTGGAAACATTGATTGCATGTAGCAAAAGATCGCTAAAGCTTATACACAAAAATTTGTTGCTTCTACAAGATCAATTGCCTGATTGATTTTGTCTTTGGAGTATGCATGATCAAAGTACAAATTATTCATCCCCACTCAACAAGTCCATATCCGATATGGGCTCGGGGATTGGACTTCCAAAATCCACCTCAGCATCCACATTGACCTCTCTCCTTCTCTTCTTCACTCTCGCCGTCAAGTAGTTATCACTGGAAGTGGACGGCGAGCTTGGCACGGCGGACCGACGCTTGGGTCTGACCCTGACAGGCTCGTACTCGGCCGAGCCGATAAGGTGAGGGAAGTTGAGCGTGGCCTTGGACCCCCTCATTTTGAAAGCCGCCCGATCATAGGCCAATGCTGCATCCTCGGGCATCTCGTAAGTCCCGAGCCAAATCCTTGCCCCTTTCTTCTTGGGGTCCCTTATCTCCGCTGCGTATTTTCCCCATGGCCGCCTCCTCACTCCTCTATAATCGGCCTTCTTGGCTGGCACTTGTACCTCAAGGTCCACCGTCTCCTGTTTCACCTCCAGTGCTGGACCAATGCTATCGAAAGCCATGGTCGCCACTCCGAAATCAAGTTCTTGCTTCGAAGACAGACCAATGCAATTATAATCAACCGTCATCTCTTCGAAGCCAAATTCTTGATTCGAAGCCAAAGGCGTCGTCCACCCGGATTGGAGCGCATCGTGCAGAGCGCCATAAACCAATATTTCCTCCGAGTCTTGGACTTTTCGGGGCAGTTCGCTCCAACTGTCCATCAGCAAGAGATTGCTGAAGCTCGAACTCCTTGAGCACATGCTTGCAGGAGTTGGTGCGTAAAATGTTGCGTTCAAACTATCATCATCATCTGCAAGAAGGTGGTCACAAATGGATTTCAAAGCGTCAGACTGATCGGCCTCAAAGGGGCTGATGATTTCTTGAAGCATTTCGGTTTCTGGCTAAGAATATGCAGCTTAGAGGTCGCTGAACGTGGAAGATTGATGGGATGATTTGGTTTCTGAAGAAGAGTGAATAGTTGAGGAGACAGTGGAAGTGGGATCTTCTCTATATATAGGTTCAGTTTGAATGCTGGAGTGGTGTTGATTACGGTCTAAATAATTCTTTTGCTCCAATCTATTTTGGGGGGACCTTCTGAGAAAGTGCATTTGGTGACGGCTCATTAGATTCAGTGCATTTGGTGATGACACGTAAGATTCTCAACACATGTTTCAGATGCTCAATCTGACTTTTTATAATCACAAGAGACATAAATTGGAATATTTCTTTTTTTTTTTTGTTAACGATTCTGAATTAAAAAGACAGAGCATGGGGCAGTTCCCATTTTATTTATCGGGGAAAGGACGATATAGATGTCAGTGCATTGTTTTGTGTTTATATTTAAGGTTTTTAGATCTGATGTGTGGTGCATGCGATGAAAAAGAAAATGGGATAAAGACGAAAATAATTCATGAATTTTAACTTAATTTGCAATGCATCTTCTAAAGTTTTTTTTTTTGTTCAATGTAACGAGAATTAAGTATAGTCCTAAGATCTAGATCCCTACACATCGAGACACGAGGCAAAATTCCAGACCTAGGCACAAAATTTGAACCATGGCGATTGAACCTGTAATCCTACATGTGGGATAGCCCTAAGAACTTGAATCTCGTAAGGGGTCGGTGTGCTCCGTCAAGTCTCTGAGGTCACGGGTCTAGTTTCAAGATCCTAGGTTTGACTTTGGGTACCTAGGTCCCGTAATCAGGTTTCTTGCCTCAAGGCCCCAAATCGGTCACAGGTCAAGTCATAATTACTTTGTTTTCCATCTTTATCTTGAAATTATATATTTCATTTTAAGGGGAAAAAAATATATTCCTTTCGATCAATTTTTTTTTAAATTTCTTTTAATGATGTTGTATATTTTTGGGAAGTTCGTTTAGAGCTGTTCATGTTGTTATCCCGTGTGGATGAAAGCATCAGTGAAAATTCAAGACTTAAAACATGAAAAGAAAATGTCTTGCAAACTAGTGCGGAGTTGGGGATAATTTCTACATTATAAATTGATAATTTCTACATTACAAATTGTCTTTGACTTCTCATTCATCAGAAGGTCCAAAACAATGTCTTAGCATTTTGCATGATCAAAGTACAAATTGTTCGTCTCCACTCCAAAAACCCATATTCAATAGGGGAAAGGGGGCTGGAGTTCCAAAATCCAACTCAGCATCCAGATCGACCTCCCTCCTTCTCCTCTTCGTCCTCATCACCGAGCCGTCATCGCTGGATGCGGATGGCGAGCTAGGCTCCGCCGACAAACGCTTGCGGCTGACCCTGACAAGCTCGTACTCGGCCGAGCCGATGAGGTGAGGGAAGTTGACCTTGGCCTTGGATCCCCTCATCTTGAAAGCTGCCCGGTCATAGGCCAATGCCGCGTCCTCGGGCGTCTCGTAAGTCCCGAGCCAAATCCTTGCGCCGTTCTTCTTGGGGTCCCTTATCTCCGCTGCATATTTTCCCCACGGCCGTCTCCTCACTCCTTTATAATTTCCCTTCACGACAGGAACTTCTAGCTCCTCCTCCACCGTCTCCAGTTTCTTCTCCTTCGCAGAACCAATGCCGTTACTATAAACGGTCATAACTTCCAAATCAATTTCTTGACCTGAAGCCAGACCAATGCTGTCATAATCAATGCCAGTCCCTTCGAAATCAAGTTCCTGATTCAAAGCCGTTTGCATTGTCCACCCGGAATCGAACATGTCGCCCAAAGCGCTGTACACCAACATGTCCTCCGAGTCGACGACTTTTAGGGCCAGTTCGCTCCAACTCTCCATTAGTAAGAGGTTGCTGAAGCTCGAGCTCCTTGAGTACGTGTTTGCAGAAGCTGGTGCAGACAAAGTGGCGTTGACACTATCGTCATCATCATCATCATCAAAAAGATGGTCACAAATGGATTTCAAAACACCGTATCGATCGGTCTCGAAGGGATTGATGATTTCCCGAATCATTTTCGGTTTTGGCTAGAAACTTTTTTGCTTTGAGATCACTGAATGTGAAAAAAGATTGAAGGGATGATTTGGCTTCTGAAGTAAGAGTGAAGAATTGAGAAGACCATGAAAGAGGGAGCTCTCTATATAGGTTAAGCTTGACTGGAAGTGGAAGAAGATTGAAGGGATGATGCCGGATGGAGCTTCTGAGAAAGTGCATCTGGCGTTGGCGATGACCAATGGGACTCTCGAAAACATGTTTCAAATGCTCAAATTGACTTTTTTTAATCAAGGACGGCATACATCTACATATTTTTCGTTATCCGTACAGAGTTGAAAAGCAAAAGCATGGGGCTCGCTCCGTTTTATTTAATTGGGGAAGGACAATGACATTGGTGAATGCTTTTGTATATAAAATTACTGTTCTCCATAATTGTATATTGTGCATGTGATTCAAAGGAAAATCGCAGGACTGTATTTTTTTTTCCCTGTTCAAATATACGGATTTTTTTGTCCTAGAAAGTTTTAGTAATATTAGTAATTATTTTAAAAATAGAATAAGTGCACAGAAGTCCTAAATCGTGAAAATGTAGTTGTGTCATAATTTTTTTTTTAAAAAAAATGTAAAATCAACTTCAAAAATTTGTCAAATTGGTACATTGAAGCCTCTCCATTAAGTTCACTCGATTTGGCAAACTCAAAGTGCGGAAGTGGTTGTTTTCATTATTTTTCTCTCTCCGATGTGATTCTTAACTTTAAAACAACAACATTATTTTCCCAAATCACAACCTTGTTTGCACTATTCCTCTTGGTGTTAGCCATGGTCACTTGATAGTAATTATAATAATCCAACAATGTAAATTCTCTAAATCGAAGAAAATGCTCAGGCCATTCAAAACTAACCGTAAAGGAAATGCCGTGTCGTTGAAAATTAGCAGTATTGTAAAAATTAGCTGCTGAAGAAAAGAAATTAACTCCATGAATGACTCTTTTTTTATTGATGAAACATTTGATTGATGAATATTTTGTTTATTTCCACGTCATTTGTAGGGCCCAGTTCATACCGAGTTTTAATTCGAAGGATCGCGTTAGGATGTAAGCCATTGCTCAGTATATTAGTATAGGAATTCGGATATTAATATTTTAAGGACGAAGACAATTAGCGTCGGGCTTTGCTTGGGATTAAGGTAATTGATTTGGGGGAGAAAAGATTTTAAGGAAAATTAGTTATAATTTCCATAAAAGCAAATGACAGTGCATTTACATTGATCGAGGAAATGTTCTCCTATGTTATGACACGGCAACCACATATTGTCGTTTGCACTCTGGCCAAAATATTTTGACCAAAGAAAAAAAAAATCCTGCCAAAAAAGAAAAAAAAAACTAAAAGAAAAGAAAAGAAAATGAAAGTTTGCATTGTGATTCATGGATTAGACTGGTTTTTTGTCCTCAATTAGGCATGGGTACTACTTTGTAGGTGGAATCATCATCTTCATTTCCTTCAATTTGATTGCACTAGAGTTGATATTGGAGAAATCATATGAATATAAGCGTATGTTTATTTCATGAAAAACTCCATGAAAAGGAAAAATGATTTCCTAGAAAAACGGGTTTGTTTTTCTTTGTCTAGTGATATGTGAGCGAAAACGATTTTTGGTACTTGATTCTCATTTGAAAAATGATTTCAATCTCGTGACTTTATCTTATGTCAAAAGAAAATTTTCAATTTTTTATATTTTTAATTTCTAAATTTCAGTTTCCTTTTCTTTTTATTGTTTTTTTCTACATCACTAGTCACCGGGACATGGTGAGTCTCGATCTTGCCGGGTCAGGCAAGCTCAAGCTTGCCAAATCCAAATCCATCAAGGCTCGGCATTGCACGATACTGGAGAGGTCGAGACTCGCAGGCCTCATCGAATCTGGTGAGTTCAAGCTCGGTCAGCGAGTCTCGACGTTGCTTGAGACTGGTGAGACTCGAGCTCGGCTCACCATAGATCTCACTGGTGTTGCCTGTGGCAAGTCACTTACCATATGAGAGGCTCGACGACTGGCCTAGGGAAGGGGAAAAAAATAAAAGACAATAAAATATCAATTTAAATATTAAAAATTAGAGATGAGTAATTCGGCTAAGTGTTTTTGGTTTGACTTGTCATTTGTGGGAAACCAAACATGTGAAAGTACGGAAAACGAATTCTCAAAAATTACTTTTCCTCAAACAACCGCACACCCTATTTTGACATCTCGGTATTATCGACATGTGATTAGCGATGGTTTAAATCTTTTTTCACTATCGAATGATTTTCCTACTATTTTTTGGGCATAGTGGCCAAGTAATATCTCGAGTTAATTTCACGCGCTAGATAAAGTCCACCTTCCTATTCTGAACAAAGACGGACCATTCCCATTGTGAACAAGACACCTCGCGAAATCAAGATTGTCATCAACTAGATCATTCTTAGAAATCTCGATGGAAAATTCATTTCTTTATCGTTCCGTTTTGGCAACGCTAATTTCACATGGAGGTCGGACTTCCATCCTAAAATGAATAGCTAACCGAAGTCATACATATGCATTTTCTCAAAGCTTTGAACCGATGGCATGTAATGTGTCGTAGTCGACTCCATCAAGATGCTTGAAAGTCCAATTTGTGTTTCTAGATGGTCGGAACCTCGCTCGAGAACACACAAATAACACGTTCCTTTGGCTTTGGTTCCCTCTATCCAAGCTCAAGTCTCACACGCGTAGTCCATGTCCAATGTACACGGTCAGCCTGGTTCGCGATGCATGGCAAAGTCTGTCCCTGCCAAATCAGGAAGCAACACATGGCTTCACGTGGGCAACTGGCTCCCGCTGACTTTAAATCTTATTTTTTCCCTTTCCTGTTTTTTTTTTTTAAAAAAAAGAGAGCCCAATTTAATAGATATTCGCACAATATTGGAGTACACTAGGCATGTTGTACATATTTACGGCGCCCAATCAAGAAACGACACGTGGTTCCACGTGTTCGAGTGGTCCCCTAACTCTTACTTCCCCCTTTCCTAATTAAAAAAATAATAATGCTCCTTTAGTAAACACGGGCGTGGTTTACAGAAGCAAACTAGACCTGCTGCTCACATTTACGACGCTTTCTCTATAAAAAAAAAAAAAAAACCATATTAGGTGGACCAGTTGCTCCACGCCAGCATGATCCCCACCCAATCAGGAAACGAAATGTCGCTAGTGGTCCCCACTGGCCTTGTAAGTTGTTTTCTCCTTTGGGTTTGACGCACATCGGGTCCCCACTGGCCTTGTATGTGACATTTAATTCATTTGAAACATGTGTTCCAGTCTCAACCGTAGTTGAAGCTTCCTGGGAATTCCAAAAGAAGGAATAAATTAAGCATAAAGTACATCTTATGTTGGCTTTAATCCACCTGCTCAACCTAAATATCTTTATCTTGCGTCGTCCATTCACGTCGACCCAGTGAAAGTCTGCAACAAAATTTATCGTGTAAGACTCACAAGGAACCAAATGCTAATTAAAATAGTAAAAAGATAAATTATTATATGATTTTTTTTTACTTTTGTTAGTCACTTTATGGACTACTTGAAGGTGTTTTTGTTGAAGATTGTTTCTAAAATAAATAAAATATTACGTTTTTTACATCCCACATAAGATAAAAGATAGAAAATAATTCAATTTATTAGTTAGAAGGTTAATATTGTCTTTCGAAGAAATAAATGGGCAATTGAGCTACATCCCACTATACCCGCGTGTGATTGCGCGATTATTAGATGCACTTAGCAGGCTTACGCGGTCGCGGTCCGGAATCGACTCTATTCAACTTATTTTTGTTTTATTTTTTTATTTTTTATTTCGAAATAATTTCTTTTACAAATGAAATTCGTGACTCATTGTAATAGAGCGACTGTTCATGGCTATAAGACACTATTATTTCTTTTGGAAGATTTATATATGTTTGGACATAAATATTAAACTGACACTCTTGTAACCTTTGGGGTGTTTGTATCTGTTCAGAAATAACTACCGTTCAGACATGAAAAGTTGTAATTGGATGAATAATTTCAAACTGTTTGAACTATCTGTTATTAGACACGAAGAGTTGCAATTTTTCGTACAAAAACTGTTTTTGAAAAATTATGAAAAGGTGTGTTTGAATAAACTATTTGAACGAAAAGTTGCATGAGATTAACTACTTTTCGGTTGTGAAAATGTGTGATTTTTCGTTATATATTCAAGTGTTTTGTTCATTTTAACTTATTTCATCACTTTCAATTTTCGTTCAAAAACACAAGAGATACAAACTTTCTTTCTGATTGTTTCCCATGGAGTTTTGGAGAATTATTGAAATTGTCATCTAATAATCTCACTTGAGACTCTGTTATATCATGAAGGATCTTTGTCGGTAACCATTAGCAATGTTGTAGGGCAAATAATTCCTTAAAGAGAGTGCAATCACGTCTCAGAATTTGATTCCTTTATTTATCCAATCCGACCATATTCTTCAACAGTTTTTCCTCCGCAAATCACACATAGGAAACTAGTGCTGAGCTGGGGATAGAGTACGTTTTTTGTTGGTCCTGACAAACTCCGAAGGAAATGAAATCGAAGCACTAAATTGATAGTTTCTACTACATAAATTGACCGATTGACTTCTCATTGATCAAAACATTCAAAACAATGTCTTTGAAGTTTGCATGATCAGAGTACAAATTGTTCATCCCCACTCCAAAAACTCATATCCAATATGGGAAATGGGATTGGAGTTCCAAAATCCATCTCAGTTTTCACATTGACATCTCTCTTTCTCCTATTCGTCCTCGTCACCAAGCTGTCATCGCTGGACGCGGATGGCGAGCCAGGCTCGGGAGACAAACGCTTGCGGCTGACCCTGACGGGCTCGTACTCGGCCGAGCCGATGAGGTGAGGGAAGTTGACCTTGGCCTTGGACCCCCTCATCTTAAAAGCTGCCCGGTCGTAGGCCAATGCCGCATCCTCTGGCTTCTCGTAAGTCCCGAGCCAAATCCTTGCCCCGTTCTTCTTGGGGTCCCTTATCTCCGCCGCGTATTTCCCCCATGGCCGCCTCCTCACTCCTTTATAATGTGTCTTCTCGACTGGCATTTGCACCTCCTGCTCCACCGTCTCTGGTTTCTTCTCGATCGCCAAATCAATGATGTTATGATCGATGGCCGTCACTTCGAAATCAAGTTCTTGATACGAAGCCAGGCCAGTGCTGTCATAATCCACGGCGGTCACTTCGAAAGCAAGTTCTTGATTCGAAACCGAAGGCATTGTCCACCCGGAATTGACTGCGTCGCACATAGCGCCATACACCAACATATCCTCCGAATCGTCGGCTTTTAGGGCCAATTCGCCCCAGCTCTCCGTCAGTAAGAGATCGCTGAAGCTTGAGCTCCACGAGTAGGTGTTTGCAGGAGCTGGTGCATAAAATGTTGGGTTGACACCATCATCACCATCTTCAAAAAGATGCTTGCAGATGGATTTCAAAACATCGAATTGATCGGTCTCGAAGGAGCTGATGATTTCCTGAAGCATTTTCGTCTTTGGCTAAGAATTTCTAGCTTTGAGAACGCTGAATGTGGACGATGGAAGGGAAGATTTGGTTTCTGAAGTAGAGTGAAGAGTTGAAAAGACCATGAAAGTGAGAGATGTATATAAAGGTTGAGCTTTACAGCTAGGGCGGTGGAAGATATTTGGGCTGGAGCTTCTGAGAAAGTACATTTTGGCGAGAACCAATGAGCTTCTCAAAAACATGTTTCAAATGCTCAATTTGACTTTTTTTAATCAAGGGAGACATAAATTGATATTATCTGTTGAGATCCGTACAGAATTAAAAAGGCAAAAGCATGGGGCACGCTCTCTTTTATTTAATATGGGGGAAGGTCAATGCATACTTTTGTATTTAGAATACGTATGGTTTTCAGATCTAATGTGGGTGTGCCGTACACATCCAGTCACATATTATTGCATGCTTGTGATTCAAAAGAACATCGCAGCACTGTATTTGCTGTCTATACAAATATACGGATGGATATTTTTCTTGGGATGATTACTCTCAATAAATGTTGGTGAGTGTCCAACAATTTTGGTTTCGAAAATGGAGTAACTGCACCAAAGTTCTAAATCAAGAAAATGTAGCCGAGTCATAAAACTTTTCAAAAGTTGCAATCAAGTCATATAACTTGTCAAATTGAAACAATGAAATACCCTATACATATATATATATATATATATGGGGTCGGGGACGTGCCCTCCCTTAACTACGTCTGATTTGGCTAACTAAAAATGCCGATGGGCTGTTTTATCAAATTCTCTTTCCCTGTTAACTTGAACTCAATTATTGATCAATGCCTAGAAGAAAAAAATTGTTATTTTCCCAAATCATTGCTCCTGTCATTCAAAACAAACCGTAGGGAAAATGCTTTGTATAGTCAGAAATTAGCAGTATTGTACATATTGGTTGTTGAAAAAAAGCAATTAACTTCGCGAATGACCATTTCTCAATGAAACATTTCATTTATGGAATTCTTTCTCATTAGATCAACGTCATATATTCATGGCTCGTTTCATCTCGAGCTTCAAATCGAGGATCGTGCTACTTTATAAGCCATTGAGCGGTAGTTTAGTATAGGAATTAGGACACAGTTTTCACTGCAATTCATGATTAGACTGATTTTTTCGTCCTCAATTTCTGATCGAATTGGTTACCCTCAGAAATGTAAATGCAGGGCATGGGTAAAAAATGTGCATGATGGAATCAGTCCAGCCGCATGTTACGTGGTGAATCATGGATATCATGTCCTTCATTTTGGTCCCACGAAATTTGATGTCGAAGTAAACATCGTCTCGGGTAATCCAACGTATATCCTGATTATTCGTCAAGAAAATATAAGAATCTTATCTGATGTCTCAGTATTGATCGAGATATAATAAGTAACGGCGTAAATTCTACAATGGTTTTTCATTATCGAATGATTTTCCTTTTAGTTTTTGTGCCTAGTGGTCAGGTGGTAACTTGAGTCAAATTCACATGCAAGATAAAGTCCATCTCCCTATTCTGACCAAAATAGAATGGATAGATAGGTAAAGCAAAAGCTACAAAGGAACCGGAGCCGTACATATGAATCATAGTACGTGTTTCTAGATGGTCGGAACCTCGTTCAAGGACGCTGACAAAGAACGACATCCTTTAGCTTCGGTCCTCTGCATCTAATCCCAAGTCTCACACACGGCTCGAGGCACAAGGTCAACCTCGCGGGCGATGCGTGGCTACGTTTGACCTGTCGCGTTCTTGACATTTGGGTTAATTTTAGCTACAATTTAAAGATAATAATTTGGATGGGTTATGTGCTGTTTGATAAAAAAACAAGATTAAAAAAGGATGGTATTATTCTCTAATAATGATGTGTCAAACAATGCACATAATAAGTCTTTATATAGGCTGAGAAAAGTTAAAGAGCTTAATGTTTTTCCTATGTGGAAATACAAATAAAGAAAAAAAGTTACAAGACTACAAGGCTATACAAGACTATATGTCTAACACCCCCCTCTCAAACTCAAGGTGGACCAAACAACGAGAATTTAGAAAAAAGAAATCTAAAGCGTTGTGATGTGAGAGTTTTCGTAAAACAATCTGTAAGTTGAGTCTCAGTTCCAACAAAAGGAAGGTAAATGGTGCGAGCTTGAAGATGATGACGAGTCAAATGACAGGCGATCTCAATATGTTTTGTACGCTTATGAAAGACTGGATTTGCACCAATATGGATGATGCTCTTGTTGTCACAGTGCAGAGGAGTGGGATATGGAAGTGAAACACCCATGTCAACAAGTAAGCAACAAAGTCAAACAATCTCAACGGTAGTGTTGGCCATAGCACGATATTCGGACTCTGTTGAGGAACGTGAGACAATATGTTGTTTCTTGGCACGTTAATAAATAAGAGAATCGCCAAGAAAAATGAAATAGCCAGTGACATATTTACGATCAGTCACATTGGAAGCCTAATCAACATCAAAATAGGCACACAACTTGAGAGCAAAAGAAGATGGAAAAAATAAGAAACGCGATAAAGTGCCTCGGAGATAGCGCAAGATCCTCAGAACAGTCGCATAATGAACTGTGCAAGGAGCAGCAACAAACTGACTGACAACATGGACAACATAAGCGATGTTGGGTCGGGAAATAGTAAGATATACAAGGCTACCAACCAAAGTCCAATAGTGGGTCACATCAGAAAGAGGTTCACCGTCTTCCGGGCAAAGCTTCTGATTCAGCTCAATAGGAGTAGCAGCAGTGCGTGAATCCGAGAGAGCAGCCCTAGAGAGAATATCGGCAGTATATTTTTGCTGAGAAATAAGGATACCACGCGAACTGCGATCAATCTCAAGCCCAAGAAAGTAGCATAGTGGTCCAAGATCCTTCATGGCAAAATGTTGCTGAAGGTTTCTCTTGGTATGTTCAATATGGTCACGATCATCTCTAGTTATGACCATATCATCAACATAAAGAAGAAGAATAGTGCAACCAACAGAAGAGGTATAACAAACATAGCATGATCAATCTCGCTTTGAATAAAAACAGCAGATCAAATAGCATCACTGAACTTCTCAAACCAAGCACGAGGAGCCTGTTTGAGATCATAAAGAGCCTGTCGTAAACGGCAAACTTGTCAAGAGATATGAGCAAGAGCATGCGAAGGTTGCATGAAGATATCTTCCTGAAGTTCCCCGTGAAGAAAATCATTCTTGACATCAAGCTGAAAGAGTGGCCAATTGTGAATTGAAGCAACGGCTAGTAAAGCACGGCAAATGTCATCTTTGCTACGGGAGCAAAGGTCTCCTCATAATCAATACCATGCTCCTGCGAGAAATCTCTGGCAACCAGACGTGTTTTGTAGAGCTCAATACTGCCATTAGAACGGGTCTTAGTCTTGTATATCCATCGGCATGAGACCAAGGAGTGGCCTAGAGGAAGAGGCACTAGCTCCCAAGTACCAGTACTCTCTAACGTCGAGAGTTCCTCAGACATAGCCTAATGCCACTCAGCATACTGAACTGCCTCTCGATAACTAGTGGGTTCTTGTATAGCATGAATAGCAGCCAAAAAAGAACCAAACTCTGTAGAATAAGAAGTACAAGCAACATACTAGGTAGGCAGACGCCTATCTCGAGGAGGATTACGGCGTGGTTTTAGAGGTGCGGAATCGTCGAGAGCCAGTGGAGCAGGAGGTGCAGTAGAAGGGATAGGTGAAGATGGCGATGGTGGTGATATGTCTGGATCCGGGGTGGAAATATGACAAGGAGGATCAGGAAAAGGATCAATAGAGAAATTCATAAATGGAACAGGAGACGACACACGAGGTGTGACATTTGTAGGGAAGAAAGGAATGTGTTCATGAAAGGTAACATTGCAAGAAATACGTATACGTCACGCATCTGAGTCATAACAGCGATAACCCTTATGCTCGGTGCTGTAACCCAAGAATGCACACGAGATAGAGCGAGCGGTAAGCTTCGTACGTTCGGTAGGTGGAAGAATGACAAAACAAGTACACCCAAAAACTTGAAGATGATTGTAGCTAGGAGATCGAGAATTGAGATGCTAAAAAGGGGTGTCTTGATGGAGAATAGATGAGGGTAGGCAGTTAATTAGATGAACAGCTGTAAGAAGGACCTTAGCCCAGAACTCAGTAAGAATAGATGTCCCAAGTAAGAGAGTGCAAGTGGTTTCTAGAATATGATGGTGCTTGCGTTCAGCAACACCATTCTGAGCTAGAACCCCAAGACAAGATAGCTGAGGAAGTGCAACATCACTGGTTAAGAAGAAACGAAAAATAGCAGAGAGATATCCTCCCCTCGAGTTTGAACGAAAAATTTTGATTTTTGTGTTAAATTGGGTGGAAATCATGGCAGTAAAGGATTGATAGATGGAAAAGAAATTACTGTGTTGATGCATAAGATAGACCCATGTATAACGAGAATAATCATAAATAAAACAGACATAATATTTGAAATCACTCTTATAAGAGAACGGGGCAGGAACCCATTTATAAAAATGAATAAGATCGAAAATTGCACTAGATATAGAGTTACTAATAGGAAAAGGTTTAGCAGATTGCTTAGCTAAATGACATATAGAACACGGAGGAAGACAACCAAAAGAGACATGACCCAAAGCGCCTCGTTGATGAAGGACGGTGAGACGAGAGAAGGAATATGCCCGAGACGCTGATGTCATCGGGCAAGATCGAGGGTAACCAACATAGGAGAAGGAAGGGAAGAAGCTGGAAGATGGAGATGCTGCATAATATAGAGCCCGTCCCGTCTACTGTCCCTCCTAATCATTCAGCCACTCAAATGATCCTGCACAAAGCAAGAGCTATCTGTAAAGTTTACAGTACATCCAATATCAGTAAGTTGTCTAACAGATAATAAATTGAGAGCCAGAGAAGGAACATGTAACACATCATGGACATTGAAATCTCGAGAGATAGAGAGAGTACTCTGCCAAGTAGCTCGGAGAGGAGAACCATTAACAGTAAAGAAATGTGCTGGATGCTTGAGCTTAGAGAGTTGAGTGAGACAAGCAGCGGAACTAGACATATGTCTAGCAGCTCCTGAGTCAAGTCTCCAGGTGGTAGAAATGTCACCTAAAGATGGAGTGGCTGCAGCAGTGTTTTCTGTGGAGGGAGAAGTTGTAGGAGTGCCAGAATCGGGAAAAGGCCCAAGTAGAGAAGGACTCAACCGAACAAGTTGGGCTTCAATTCGGTGATCCGTAGAAGAAGAAGAAACCAGAGTAATAGGTCGAGAGTGTGGAGACGTGACAGAATGCTGAATAGGACATTATGTCCTAGAAAGTCATGAAACATCCTTCTTCTTTTGCCAACAGTGTGACTCTTCATGTCCAAGACAGTGACAATAAGTACATAAAAGGCGACGAGAGCCACATGTAGATGGAGCACGTGGTGGAGCACGTGGTAGAGCAGCCAAAATAGCAGTCGGAGCACGCGGTGGAGCAGCCAAAACAACAACGGAATCAACCACTACAGAGGAGGAAAGCAGACCCAGACAAGTTTCTTTAGATTGCAATTCTTTGATAGCATCAAGGAGGGACGGTCTAGGAGTGTGATGGAGAAGCTGGCTGTGAATACCTTCATAAGGAGAGCCAAGCTTCATAAGGAAAGTATGTAGACGGTGTCTATCTTGAGCCTAAAGTCGAGTAGATGGACACCGAGTACAGTTTAAGCATGTCAGATAGAGAACATGAGCAAGAATATCCAATTGACTCCAAAGAGAATGCGTGTAATTGTGGAAGTCCCGAATAGAGCGAGACCCTTGCGTAGCACATGAAATTTCTTGCTCCAACTGATAGACCCGAATGTCCCCAGTTTGTGTGAACATCTCAGCAAGCTGATCCCACAAACGTTTCGCTCCATCAATATGAGGAAGTTACGGGCGGAGAGTAGGATCAATAAAGCCAAAAAGAATAGCCGATGTTTTCCGATCAGTAAATGTCCATGCTCGAATTTCAGCGGTACGCTTTGTAATTGCCTCGGATGAGGCAGTTTTCTCAAGAGCATCAAGACAAAGACGAAAACCCTCAATATGCTTAAATAAATCTCGGTAAATAAGGGCTACCATTACCGATGATTTCCCAAGAGAATAGTTTGAACCATCGAGCTTGAGATCGATGCGATCACTAGAATCACCCATAACGACATAAAAATCACTAGAGAAACTAGAAGTGTAGGTTAAGGTGTGAAAACTAATTGAAAGGATCTAGAAACACTGATTAGAGGCGCAAATAAAACCTCTAGGAGAAGCAAATATATAAAAGCTTGACTAGAGCAAGCAAGGATGATGGCACAAAAGCCCTAAACTCATTGTCTTAATTTCTGATGCGAAAGATCTAATTTATGGCAACTGCAGATCATACTCTTCAAGACAATAATTTTGGCTCTATACCATGATAAGAAAGAAAGATTAAGAGAGAATGGTATTGTTCTCTAATAATAGTGTATCAAACAATGTACATGAGAAGCCTTTATAAAGGCTGATAAAAGGTAAAGAGCTAAGTGTTTTTCCTATGTGGGACTAAAGATAAAAAAAAAAAGTTACAAGACTCTATATGTCTTACATTGTTAACATCAAAAGTTGCTCGAAGGGGCACGAGATGGCCGCATGATGTAGTCATGATTAGCTGTGGACAGATGTATTGGGGTCAGAGCTTGATCAGCCGTAAAGATGACACGTGTCAAAGATAAAATTTGGCGACATTTCTCACAAACCAAAGAGAAAAAGCACGCAAAAAAGATCACGATCAAAGCGTTTGCAGAGATGGGCAACAATCCTCAAAAGTGGAAAGAGAGTGGTGCGTAAAACAAGAAATCGTTGATGGTGTCATCAGCTACGAAAAGCGTAAACCATCGAAGGATAGGAAGACATGCTAAAGTGGAGCAAAAGGTGGAAAGTCAAGAGCAGTAACTGATCGACGGTTACCAAAGCACCTCTATAAATACCTCAAATTGTCCAACATAGCAACCCCCCCTCCCCACAAATCAACAAAACAAGTCCTTTATCTTTCATTAGTTATCCTAGCTTAGTTGTAGTTCCAAATTCCGATCGTTGATTTAATCCCGGCAAGTTTCATATCTCGAGTTGGTGTTGCTAATTAAATTCCGATGTCTTTCCATTGTCCCAGTGTCGTCGATTAAATTCCAATATTGTGTCCTAAGTGTCAACATATCATAGACCGTCGATCGCCCTGACTGTTAATTAGTCGAGAGTCTGTACAATGTCATATATATATATATATATATATATATATATTGCATTTGACACTGTCTAAGACTGACTCAAAACTCTTTATTGAAAAATGAATTGCTTATATTTGATAAAAGATTTCCACGTCAGCAACCCTTTGGGAATCAACAACCTATTTGACATGCCTGATTATGGGATTTCAATGTCAACACGTGCATAGACCAGCAGTCGCTACTAGAGCTTAGACTTGGCATGCTGTCTTATGGCTTCATAATGATTCAAGAAATTGTTTTTGCTTAATGTAGACTTTTTGTTTGGTCATAATTTAGGTGCGGATTTGCAAAACGTACTGCACATTTAAAGAATCGTGACGTCTGTGAAGCTTCAGAGATTTGATTTATTCTAAATTAAGATTCCGCCCCTCATTTAATATCATGAATCTAAATAAATCGTGGTTTTATCAAGATTTTATCGATGAAAAGTTATTGTATAGTGCAGAAATGTGCATCCCTTCTAATATTTCTTACACCTAATGTCTTCCATGATTATATATATATTAACAAAAAGAAATCTTACATAATGCATATGTAGTTGGAAGCATATGGCACCCACCAGATACAAGAATCTCGATGTCCGATACAAAACTTTTTTGATATAATAATACATGCATGCATGCATTCTGAACTTTATAGTCATTGGTCAATAAAATAAGAAAATTATAGTGGAATTCGACCCATAATTTGTTTTTTCTAATTTTTAAAGGGACAATAAGAATTAGACTACTTTATTTTAATTGCTGATATGTTACATTTAGACAACTTGAATGTCAACATTTGAAACATGTTTTCCAGTTCTCGACCTTAATTGAAGCTTCTTGGAAACTCCAAAAGAAGTAATAAATTAAGCAAAAACTACGTTTTGTGTTTGCTTTAATCCACATCCTCTACGCATAGGTACTTCTCTTGCTTTGTCCATTCATGGCCACCCAGGGAAAGTCTACAACCGACACTCTGTTAAGAAAACAACACACAAGGTAAGGGGAATAACCCGATTTTCATTTCGACATTGTCGAATCCATTGGCTATCATCTTCTTGAAGACGACATGTACCATCATCGGAACTCGAGCTTTGCTGATTTTGTTAAATTATATCTCAAGTTTGATGCATGTATAAAACCTGAGAATTTTGACCCCAGATGACTATTTCGGGAAAATTGTAAAAAAAAAAAACTCTTAAATCTTTCGCACTTTTACTAACTCAGTCCTAAAACTTGTAAAATTGCCGATATAGTCCATAACATTTTCACATTTTATCAATTTAGTCATATGGCTAAAAATCGCTAACGTGAACGCCTGAAGTCCTACGAGACACCATCGGTCCCTAGGCGAGGGCCGTAAAGTCCTCGCTTGTAGTAATACTATATTGATCTTCGCAATTTAGATTTCATAAATTTGGAGTTTTACATGATGTTATCAGATTATCCATTTAATAAATCAAGAGGGGACTGTTGGGAGTGCGCATCAGAAGTCCAATACCTTCTTTCGGGGAGATCATCAAGAGGGTGCTCATGTCCGTGCCTGTTAACATATCCAATCAAACCCATCTTAACTTAAAATCTTAAGCTAATGAGTTATGTGCCAAGTTGAAAATATTAAGTGCTCAACACCACATTAATTCTCTAATGTGGGACTCTTCTAACACAACTCACACGCTCACACGTGTACATCTTAACAATCCCCCCCTCACGTGTGAGCTTCAGTGTTAGGTTTGCTCCCCCTTAATTCAGGTATACTTCTGCATCAACTTATCTCAAGTTGAATAGCCCAACTTCATAACCATGAAGTCTACCTTTGGGACCACCAAAAAGGAGCCAATGTCCGAACCCGTTAACATATCCAGTCAAACTCACCTTAACTCAAAAGCTTTTTTTGGAAGCATGCAATGGAAGTCCGATACTTTTTCTAGGGAGATTGCAAAAAAAGAGCCAATGTCCGAGCCCGTTAACATATCCAGTCAAACCCACCTTAATTCAAAATCTTAAGCTAATGAGTTATGAGCCAACTTGGATATATTAAGTGCTCAACACCATATTAATTCTTCAATGTGAGACTATTCTAACACAACTCACAAATAGAGACTACCTTAATCTTGGGCCTTAGGCTGTTGACCATCTGTCGCCTGGACTAGGCGAACAAAGGGATTAAACTATTCCACAGACAGAGGACTAATTGTCCATTTGTTATTTTAGCAGTTTCGGATAAACTTCATGCGTGATAATATTTTATTTTGGAATACAAGATTTCCATGATAAAAAATTCGACCCACTTCTTATTTTATTGGGGAAGGACAACGATGTTTGCATGCTTTTGTACATAAATTAATGTTTCTAAACCTGATGCATGGTGCCATATGCATGTGATCAAAAGAAATTTGCAGGATTGTATTATTCCGTGTTGAATATGCGGATATTTGTTTTGTTTTTTATTTTATTTTTTTGCGTTAGTATATTTCATAAAAATTGTAGGGATTGTCGAAGGGCTATGTGTAATCATTCAAAAAACCAAACAAAAACGAAAGGGCCTAGGACTTGACCTCAGCGGTTGAACCCAAATTCTTAAGTGAGGGAGGGACCTATGACCCTGTGGCTTGGTTTTGGACGTTGATACCCGAATTCTGTTGCGTTTCAGCATTAGTGAAGACACTGATTAATGTTTAATGGGTGGCCAACTAAATATAAATATCTTTTTAAATGTTTCTTTTTTTTTTTTGGTAAAGTATGTATGTATTGAACTTTTCAAAACACTAGGTATAATAATGAAACCGGACATAAAAATCATGAACCTAAAATAGCACCATTATGTGCCAAAGAGTGTCCACCGGTGAACTGACTACAAAATACACCACCGCGACAGGATGCGACCAACCTAGAGGCTGAAGAACGGCTACCAGAAGCATCTAAAAAATGGCTAAAACAAATGGCCCCAAAACAGAACAAGACTGGCCCTAAGAGAGAAGAAAACCGAGCAGGGCACCATCCATAAAACATGATTGAAAACCAAAGGCCCAAATCGGCCAAAAGAAAGGGAAAAAAAACGGCTAATATCAGAAAAGAACCAAACAGCAGGGGATATGATTGAGCATGGCCAAAACAGCAGTCAAAACAGCAGCCAAACCTAACTAGCGAATGTAGTGAACAGACGACACCAGGCAGAGCAGTAGACCAACCGAGCAGTCGGCCAACAGTAGAGAAGAAACAACCAGTAGACGACCCAGACATGGCAGCTGAGAACTGAGGGAAACGAGCAAGGATAGCAGCCCAAGACACGGCCAAAGCAGAGCAGCACACCGACCTACATAGGATCCAAAAGAGTCAGCACCCACCACGCCGAATAGTCGGCCAAAAATTGAGCAGAACCAACCAGCAGACAAGCCAAACAAGGCTGCTGAAAACTGAGCAACACAAGCAAGATAGAGGGGCCAAAAACTAGCCAAAACAGCGGTAAAACTAGGCCAAATAGATGGCCTAAAATAAGGCAGAAATCAACCATAAAGTAGATAAAACAACATAAGACAACGAGCTAAAACAGTGGTAAGCAAGGATTAAGCGGGTCTACACAATTTTCAAAGATAGCGAAAGAAAAGCCTCAATTCCTTTGCAAACGCCTATTGCAAGAATTGTCTTCAATGCGCCTAAGAGAGAATACTTTGTCTTTCACCACCTTGATAAGGTGCGTGATGATTACTTTTAAAATCACGAAAAACCTCAAACTGATAAATTTATGATAAATTTACCGTAAGTTATTTTTTTATCAATATAAATCCTAAATAGTATACCTGTGACAATTGGTAACCATATGTTAGTTTTCATTAAGTTATTCCGTCAAATTGTTGAGTTAGACGACACGTGATAATTAGTGGGTATAACAGTTTTTGGTTTTTACCCTCTGTTGTCACAAGTGTACCAATTTATGATATTAATTTTATTAATCCAATTTTACGAAAAATATCGAAAGGTAAATTTATCACAAATATATCAGCTTAGGGTTTTGGTTTTCTAAAAAAATTAGTTTGGAATAATTTTTTTCACAAATGTACCGATTGGATTTTTTTTTGTTTTTTTTTTGTTAGAAAATTAATTTGAGGCATATTTGTCACAAATATACTAATTTGAGGTTTCTCATTATATTGACCATTCTTCTTATATACACGAAAATGGTAAAAGGAGATTAGCCTGCGCTAATAGAAGTAATATGAGTAGTCCCACATATCTGGAAACTAACAGATTGCAAGTAAGGATCATGTAAATGTTTATATATCTGTTTAAGTCATAATCATAAATCTCAATTGCCTTTGTAATTTATTTATTTTTTTAACTTCTGGATGGCAGGCCATTAGGAATAAATTATACGACTTCTTTGCCCTTGACATATTCATTCAATTTCCCTCCGAAATTTGATGTATCATCCAAATTTTTTTTTAAAAAATGCAAAAAGTATTTGAGAATGTACATGCCAACATATGAATGTTACGAAAGGTTAAGGTTTTTGGAATAAAAATAAAGATGCATTTGTTTTGTGAAAACGAATCATTTAAAAATATTTTCCTAAAAATAATCGTACCAGATAATTATAATTATATTCATGTTATTCAAAAAATGCCTCTTCAGCATTATTTCTAACGATGTCAAGTAGGACTCTAAATTGTATGATGTTTTTGTACTTGTTCTCCGTGGTTGTCCACGTTATAATGTACATTGTAAGTATGCAAAATCTTGTGTCCTTTTAGTATTGGTCGTCCTTTTACTGTTCTCCCGATGGGTTAACAAAAAGACTTGAGTATGCGTTCCATCCCTGTTGATAGTGTCAGGGTTCTAGAGCGGTTTTGCTCGTGCCGGCGTCACGATCTCGCGAGACGGACCAACCGAACTTGGACGGAGCTTCAATGGGATTCAATTTTTCTCCAAATTCAAAACATCAAAACGGCACAAATTCAGAATAAGAGAGGCGAAGCTCAAATGTCACAACCAGAAATGTAAGAACAAAATAAATATTCAATTCTAACTATTTGTGTTCTAAATGTTCTACTGCTCCATCTTGACATCCAGTGGAGAACTGCGGGTCATCCTCCAAAATCCTCAACAATTCGTCCACATCGACCAGCTCGTCTTCTGTGTATTTGCTAAGCCAGTCGAAATCGACACTGGTTTCGCTCTTCAGCTCCATCTCTCCACCATCCGCACTTGACTCGACATCCTTAGCCTCTGAACCACAAGTCAATTCAGACCGAGTTGACCATGCTGTGGTCTCACCCGGGGTGCCCGCCGAATAAACAGTGCTTGGGATACCAAGTGAATAACCAGTGCTCGGGGTACCAGCCGTATCCGCAGTAGCGCCCAAAGATGTCATGGCTGCGACAGCTGAATCACCGAAAGACATGGGAAGAGCCGTGTTGGGGAGATTCAACCTTTCACACGGACCATACATTGCCCTCGCAGCTTCATCATAAGCCAGAGCGGCTTCGATTGCAGTTTGGTACGCGCATGGGTGCCACACTCGAGCATGAGTGCCGCCGTAAATGGGTGGTGCCGTGCTCATCGTGGAAAGAGGACCGGCATTGGCGCCCCCAAGAGCCAGGAAATCAGCGGTGCTGCGGATGTCCATCGTCATGGCCATGGTCGTCGCAAAGGGATGCAAGTTGAGGTGGATATCGCCATCCAAATCCAGGAAAGTTGGACCGCAAATGTTTCGTGGAATGGCAACGTCATCTTCGTTGAAAGCCCAGGACGCGGCTGGTTGAGTTTGAGTGGCGGTGGTAGTTGAGGGTGGCGATGCGGCGGAAGAAATGTCGATGACGTATGTGCGATCATCACGGAGCGGGCGTCCCTTCTTTGCTCGTCGATTCTCTTCCTCAAATTGCACTTGGCCGTGCAGATTTGGACACACACATTTTTGCTTGCTCCCTCAGCGTATTTGTTGCGGATCACGCATAATACACAATCTGTGTCCTGCATTATTTATAAACAAATTAAATTATCGTTTGCCTTTGATGAAAAAAATGGAAAAACAAGAAATTAAACAACAATAATACATATATGAAAAATCGAGACGTATATGCCCCAGAATTGTACATGCAACCTAAAGGAGGAGGGCTAAATTTACCGATTTATCAAAGAATTCCTTTTATTTACTAATCTTATTTTCAGTCCATTATGGGCGGACCATAAACACATTAGTATAATAGAGAAAACATAAATACTGCTTTTAAATTGAATAGAACTCATTAGGATCCATAGAAAGCACTAGAATTAAGTAATTTAGTGCCTTCCGCAATCAAACATATAAGATTGTCAAACGTCGACAAACGTAACATGGAATGAGTATCGTTTCGGAGTATCATGTCTAAGTTTTTCATACTGACAACAGCAAATGAGGAAGATATACCAACCAAACGTGTATTTGGGATCATTAGTAACCTAACATAAAAGGGAAAGCAACGCATACATTGTGGGGATGCTTCGAGTACTCGTACATGATCCAGTGCCCATTATGGGCCTTGTCGGCTTCCGCGCACGAGCTGGTTTTCGATTTGAAAGTGAAGAGTTTCTTGTAGCCAACTACCTCACCCTGCGAACCTTTAATTTTGTAGCTCTGTTGGCCCTTCCAAGTGCCGGAGCCGGCAGTCCTGTCCACCCTCGATTTGCTCTTCTTCTTCAACAGGGTGAAAGCATAGAACTCATCATCCCAATCCTTGCCAAAAATCTTCCAGGGATCGTCACCACCATACACATCGCAATCGCGGACGATGTGCGGTTCGGGCAGCGATTCTCCTGTCAGCCTCCGCATCAAGTAATCGAAAAAGAGTTCATTGTCGGTGGGAAGAAAGCGAAGCCCGCTGTACCCAACCACCATCGTAATGAACTCAGAATTTGTTCTTCTTCTCTGGCTTTTTTGTTTTCGAAAGAGAGATTTTTGCTCTTATGTGCTTTTATAAAACTTGGACCGACTTCAAACATCTCATCGGCTTAAAGTAAACCAGGCTTAGGAACTTTATCCTCAAGTGAAGATTCTTAGATGGGTTAACACAAAACGTCTTTCCTTTGTTAGTAAGAAATCCAAAATCATATTATTTAAATTTCGTTCATTATCTTGAAAATCTTGTCAATAACGATAAACCAAAATGCAGAGAAAAGAGCGAGTGAAAGATCTTGATTAATAGGAGATCAGCTCGTGCAAAGTGGGAGTGATATGACTGTCACACTTATCTGCAAACTAACAAATTGCAAGTAAGGATGACTACATTGTAAATCTTTATCTCTTCTTAAGTCGTACTTGTAAATCCCAATTGTCTACGTACTTTCTCACTTTTGATGTTTTAAACCTTCAAGATGGTATGCGATAATCCTTTGCACCCGTGGAAACATATTTTTGTAGCCACGGGTACGAGTTTTTTGAGTTTCGGCCCTCTTACTATGTATGTTGCACTTGGGAAGTTAATATATATTTACTTTATGGGACTAAAGTGTACGGCCCCTTTGTTATTGATTGAGCAAAAGTCAAGATGTAAAAGACCTAGAATATTTCAATGACTATGAACCCACTAAAGTCTCTGATTAAAATTCAACCCCTTCAAATTGAAACATTTTAGAGATATGTTACTCCAATCAGGGATTAAGTTTCTAAGATTGCTAGAATTCAACGAATGATAGTAATTTCTGAAATGAGTTAATAAATATCTAGTAAGTTGGCTACATATTACTAAAAAGTCTGGGGTAAATTTGTCATCAGTATACCAGTTTGAGATTTTTCATGGTCAAAAAAATAATATGGGGTACAATTGTCATAGGTGTACCAGTTTGAGATTTTTAGTGATATTAACCTAAAAAATTATTTTGGGATAATTGTGTTACGAGTACACAAATTTAGCATAAATTTTTTTCGTGTAAGGTGCAAATATCTTCTCTACTTTCTTGAAAAATAAAGATAATTATCCCTTATAAATTCATATACACATGTACATATATTGTGTACACATATAAAATATGTGAACAGGAGATCAGGATGTGTACTTGAAAAGGAGATCATACTCCATGTTTGATGGAGTGCTATCTTGAATCTTGATAATTGTGGCATAAATTGTACTGCATAGCATGATATTATTGGAGGACTTCACTAATTGAAAGCCACTTTTATCAAAAGCCACCGTTACTCCTATCTCTTAATTTCCTCGAACAATCTTGTAAACATCATAATTTGCTTTTAAAGTTATAATTGACTAAAAAATTGTAAAAACACGGTTGCTTACTACGAACAATAAAAAAGAAAAACTTATGATTCACTAAACATTTAAAAGGGATGACATGAAAGCCAATATTAAATGAATGTTTGGGATAAACAAATTAAGGAATACAGATAATTAACTATCACAAAGTCGAATCATATGTGTAATTTTGTATATGTAGCTGAAACAATTTTATATTAGTTAGAATATGCAGCTTCGAGATCACTGAATCATATGTGTAATCGGCCTCAAAGGGACGGATGATTTCTTGAAGCATTTCGGTTTGTGGCTAGAATATACTTTTCAGAATAATTTAATCTCTAAGGTCGCAGGTCAAGTTTCTTCGTTTGATTTACATCTTTATCTTGAAATTGCGTATCTCTTTTTAAAATGAAATGAAAAATTGTCCTTTCGTCCAATAAAAAAAAAAAAAGCTTTTATGATGCTTATATTTGGGAAATTCGTTTTAGAGCGACTCATGTTGTTAAATCGTGTGGATGAAAGAATTAGTGAAAGTTCATGACTTAAAACATAAAAGGAAAATGGATGGCGAGCTAGGCTCGGCTGACAAATGCTTGCGGCTGACCCTAACAGGTTCGTACCTGGCTGATCCGATGAGTTGAGGAAGTTGACCTTGGCCTTGGACCCCCTCATCTCGAAAGCTGCCCAGTCATAGGCCATGCCGCGTCCTCGGGCAAATCTTAAGTCCCGAACCAAATCCTTGTGCCATTCTTTTTGGGGTCTCTTATCTCAACTATGTTCATCTATTTTCCCTACAGCCGCTTCCATACTCCTTTGTAATGCCTCTTCGAAGAATCAATGTTGTTATAATCGACGGTCATCACTTCAAAATCATTGGTTGTTATTGTTGGGAGCACGAAGCAGAAGTCTGATACATTCGCTTGGAGATATCTGTTAAGAATATGTCTCGAGTTTAAGCCTAAAGCGAAAATTTAAATATTTAGATATAAGATTAGCGGGCAAGATTGTGAATATCTGCCATGGAAATATATTTTCTATTTGTTATATCTCAAATCTTGTTCAAGAACGGAATTCATCCGTTAGATTCGGCGTGGAGTTTCCTTATTTATATGTTGATGTCGTCCAAGTCTGACAATTATATATACATCTGCACGAGATAAAGATTTCCTCATGCCCTTGAAGTTCCGTGCAAGAAAAGTTTGGCCAAGAAAGAATAAAATTTATTCTTATTTCCAATAGATGTCATGGTCAAAAGAGGAAATCCAATATGCACTTGAAGACCATGGCCAATTGATATATATATATATATATATATATATATATATATATATATATATATATATGACTATTGCGGGTTGAACTCGGGTGTACAGGCTCTTGAAGCGCCATTATATTGGTAAGCTTGTGCAAACATTGAACCACCGTTCGTCAAGTGCTTGGCAAGGTTTTATCGTTGCTGGTTTTGTACGTAGAATTATATCAATAATTCAAGGGTCGAAGCCGATTAAATCTTGTGAGTTTAAGATTTATTTTAATTCCTTTACAAGATTAGAAAATTATTTCGTTAGGAGTTGGGGCGTTAAACACTATGTACGTTCTTGGATGTAATTGAAGTTTGGAAAAGATTGAGAGTGTTTGAGTGACTCGAGTGTGATTTGTAATCTTCACATATCGCTTCATCTATAGTAGAATTCGTTACTACTCTCCCCGTGAACGTAGGTCTCTACGACTGAATCATGTACATTGGGCATTCGCTTTATTTTCTTGTTCTATCTATTTATTTGACCTATCGCTTGTTCCGTACAACAATTGGTATCAGAGCTAGGCTTACTTGAATTGAAGCGAATTGATGGCGACAGAAGAAGGCAAAGTGAAAATCGACAAATTTGATGAGAAGGATTTTGATTTCTGGAAGATGCAGATCGAAGATTATTTGTATTAGATGAAACTGCATGTACCCTTGTTTGGAGAGAAGCCAGATACGATGAAGCAAGCTGATTGTGAATTGCTAGTGTTATTCGATTGACGTTGGCTCAAAACGTCGCGTTTAATATCGTCAAGGAGAAGACTACTGTGAGTTAGATGAAAGCCTTGTCGGACATGTACGAGAAACCCTCTGCAATCAACAAGGTCTATTTGATGCAACGTCTGTTTAATTTGAAGATGAAAGAAGGTGTATCAGTTACTAATCATATCAATGAAGTCAATATGGTCATTAGTCAATCGTGTTAGTTGATATCGACTTTGAAGATGGGGTATGTGCTTTAATTCTATTATCCTCATTGCTTGACAGTTGGAATACTACTATACTGCTGTTAGTAATTCCTCTAGATCAACAAGTTTAACTTTTTATGGGACTCGAGATTTAATTTTGAGTGAGGGCATTCGTAGAAGAGAATCTGGCGAATCTGTATTTGCTGCATTAGTAGGTGAAATTAGAGGAAGAGCTAACACTCGTGTTAATAGAAATAGTATGAACATGAATAAACGAAGTCAGTTTAAGACTATTGGTACTATCTGTTGGAACTATGACAAGATGTGATATCTTAGAAGGAATTTCTTCAAGTTGAAAAACGAAACGGGTGAAAGAATTAGAGTTGAATCTATGGATGATGTTGCAGTTATAGCCAAAAATTCTGATGGTGTCGATAGTGCATTGTCTCTCACTGAGGATTCCTCATTTGACGGATGGATTATGAATTTCGGTTGTTTTTTTAATGTTGCACCAAATAAGAACTGGTTTGCTACTTATCAGTGCACCGATAGTAGTAAAGTGCAGTTGGGAAACAATGCTGAATACGATATTGCGGGTGTTGGTGATGTTAAAATCAAAATGCATAACGGTATTGTGAGGATATTGAGTAGAGTAATACATGTTCTAGAATTGAAAAAAAAAAAACGTAATTTCCTTGAGTGTCCTAGATTTAACTAGATGAATGTATTCTTCACCAGGTAGAGTTTTGAAGATTGTTCGAGGTACCCTGGTTATAATGAAGGGAATTAAACATGGTAGCCTATATGAACTTCAAGGTGAGACATTGATAAGTTTCGCTCTGGAAACGTCGACATTTGTTCGAGAGTTTAGCGATTACTCGAGCAAGGCCTGGGTGGTTGTGCTGATGCATAATTTTGATGTTGTTGTCAGGAATACGAGGTCGAGAGCTTTGATCGAAACGAAAACTGATAAATTGATCAAGCATGTATGAACTAACAGTAGCATGGAGTCCTACTCGAAGCTTGTAAATGAATTCTTCATGAAAAAGGGCATAGTGAGACACCGCACTAGTACCAATGAACCACATCATGTTGCAAAGTTGATGAGCAGAACATTACTAGAGATGGCCCATAAAATGCTCTCTAGTGCTGGTATGGCTGGATGATTCTAGCGAATGCGCTTAGGATGGCGAGCTACCTGGTGAATAGATCCTCATCGACTGCGATTGGATATCGAACTCCTGAAGAAGTGTGGTCAGATAATATTGCTGATGATTCTATTTTAAAATATTTAGTTGACTATGTTATTATCCAGTAAGTGATGGTAAGCTCGATGTCAGGGCAATGTGCATATTCCATGACTATGCACGAGGTGAATATAGCTATCAATTGTGGGTCCTGAATATAAATTCACATGTCCTCAACAGAGAAGTTACTTTTGACGAGTTTCTAATACTTCATGCTAGAAGTGATTATAGCAGTATTAATACGGATCAAGACGGTGTTATGTTTGAGGTGGAATTGCAATCAGAAACTCTTGAGGTAGTAGATAACAGCAAAGTAATCGAAACAGATAGTGCTTGTAACGAGGTGGGGCCTATAGAGCTAATGGTTACTGTAACTGCTAATATTAACAAGGTGCGTGTTCAATCTCCTAATAGATATAGATGCAATTGTACTTTTGTTTATCTGTAATTAAGGAACTTGTGTCAGAAAGTCCTTGTGGAGCAGTTAAGGGTGCATATTAAGTTGGTGTTTTGACAAGGTCCTCAATTATGATGAAGTTTAAGCGCGATTTGGACTTGGATGGTATCTATGGCGGTTGAGCTCATTGGGCTATGGGAGAGTAGTAGCGAGAAGTTCGGATTATAACGAAGCGATTGTGATTTGGTTCAAATGTCGAGCCAAGGTAGAGATTGTTAGAAATATATCTTGAGTTTAAGCCTAAAGCGAAAATTTAAATATTGGAATATAAAATTCGCAGGCAAGATTGTGAATATCTGCCGTGGAAATATATTTTCTATTTGTTATATCTCAAATCTTGATCAAGAACGGAATTCATCTGTTGGATTCGGCGTGGAGTTTCCTTATTTAGATGCTGATGTCGTCCAAGTTTGATAATTATATATACACCTGCATAAGATAAATATTTCCTCATGCCCTTGAAGTTCCGTGCAAGAAAAGTTGAGCCAAGAAAGAATAAAATATTCTTTCTTATTTCCAGTAGGTGTCATGGTCAAAAGAGGAAATCCAATATGCATTTGATGACCATGGCCGACTGATATATATATGATTATTGCGGATTGAACTCGGGTGTACAGGGTATTGAAGCGCCATTATGTGAGGGCTTGGTAAGATTGTGCAAACATTGAAGCATCGTTCGTCGAGTGCTTGGAAAGGATTTATCAACGCTGGTTTGTTCACGGAATTACATCAAGAATTCAGGTGTGGAAGCCGATTAAATCTTGTGAGTTTAAGATTTATTTTAATTCCTTTACGAGATTAAATCTTATGAGTTTAAGATTTGATTTATAGTGGAATTCGTTACTACTTTTCTCGTGGACGTAGGTCTCTACGATCGAACACGTACATCTGGTGTTTGTTTTACTTTTTTGTTCTATCTATTTATTTGATCGATCGCTTGTTCCACGCAATAAGATTGACAATAGAGAACTCAAATCCAAACCCATCAATAGATCCAGTTGGATCGACCTTTATTTAAAACATTAAGCCAATGAATTATGGGCCAACATATATGTATTAACTGCTCTACACCACTTTGATTCTTCGATGTGAAATTTCTTTAACTCTTTATCACAACTCACTCACACATGCATCCTACCAGTTGGTACATGAAATGTGGCGTTCACATCATTATCATCTTCAAAAAGATGGTCACATATGGATTTGAATACATCAAATCGATTGGTCTCGAAGGGACCGATGATTTCCTGAAGCATTTTCCTTTTTCAGTATAAATTTATATCTTTGAGATCACTGAATGCGGAAGAATGATTTGGTTTCTGAAGTAACAGTGAATACTTGAGAAGACCATGAAAGTGGGAGATGTATATATAGGTTGAGCTTGACTGCATGAGTGGCGGAAGATCGAAGGAATGATTTTGGATGGAGCTTCTGAGAAAGTGCATTTGGCAATTATATGACGAATGAGATTCTCAAAACATGTTTCAAATGCTCAATTTGACTTTTTTAATCGCGAAAGTCATAGATTGATATTATTTTTTGTTATCCGTAATGAATTAAATTAAAATTTAGGCACGCTCCGTTTTATTTAATTGGGAAAGGACAATGCAATCGGTGCGTGCTTCTGTATATAACATATTGTGCATGTGATTCAAAGAAAATTGCAAAACTCTAACGTTATGTCACGTCCCGACTCTCGAACCCGCGAAATCCTTTGCCAAATCGCCACCAGGTCATAAAAGATAGCGTCCCAGGCAACTGCTATCGACCTAAGAATGTACTGCGCATATGAAACATGCAATCTTCCATACAGTAAAATTAACATGGGATAAATAAGCAGAAAAGCCAGACAACCAAACACAAATATAAAACTGATGAGAATAGATGATCTATAACCTTATAGAGCCAACAGCTGGTAAATACAACCCCATGCTTCGGGGCGGCTCTCTAGGACTCACAAAAATATACAGGAATTAGGTAAAGTTAACCATCATCTATTCCAAAACAGTATCCTCACAAAATACATCACTAGTTCTCTGATCACAAAAGAAACCTAACCCTCTACTGGGTAAAAACGACATCCAGATTGTCATAACCAATCGGGGGAGCCGGGTCGTTAGGGTCATCATAGGAACTCTGACCAGAATGTACAGAGGGGGCTACGGACTGCTCAGGCTCGAGCTCGGGCTGCATATCAGGTGCGGGATCCACCACTTCCCCGTCAGGCGTATCAATATCCATCGAATCCCAGGCGGGGACATTAAGGACCCCCTGAATAGGTGGCCCCTCAAATCCTCTGAGCAGACCAAAGAGATCTACCCCATCACGAAGATACTAGGCCTTGAAAAGATGCGCCACCAGTTGTGGCATCCCTTCATCGACTTATATCGTCGTGATGTAACATTCCCACATCTGGTCCGTACCTAGCACTAGGTGGAGAGTGATATCGTGTGATGAGTGGGTAGATGCACCAAATCGCACCAGCCATTCCATTTCTTTAGACCTGAAAGGTTATCCCACGACGGGGTGAGAACTCAATCTCAGTGAATCAAGCCTAAGCTCGGTTAGGACACTGATTCGCCCAGGATATCCTTAGCACAATAGTCAATCATAAGGCGTGAACACATATATCAATACAATATAGTCACCAAATAAGCAACCAATTAAGGTATCACCACTCAGGCGTACACAAGACATCACACAAATCCATTATTTAACAATGACCCATGCGACTAACGTGATAAAAATATCAATAGTGCGATCCCACACTCGTCTTGCATGACCAGGCTACGTCCACTTTTACCCTCTCAGTAACGCTACTACAACTAGTGTATCCAGTGCACCCGACACGGCACTGCGAGTAGGCATTCTTTAAAAAGGAGCTTTGGTCCGTCACAAGCTGGGACCGGCATCCGATAATCCCTTAAAACTGTACGACTGGCACTGGGCATGGATCATCGTGCTTCGGACAAGTCACGAGTTTCCATACAATAAGTATGGCATAAGTGCCAATAGTACAATGCGAACTTGTCAGATAACGTCATTGGTCTTTTAAATGACTACACAATTCACATTCGGCAATCAACCCATTATTTTTTTTTTGGTAAGGTACGTATGTATCGACTCTTCAAAAAAACTAGGTACAAGATAAACCGGACACAAAAATCATAAACCAAAAATAGCACCTAAAGTGCCATGATGGGTTCAATGGTGAATCGGTCACAAAAAAACGACAACGCAATAGAGCGCGCTCCATCTAAAGCCTAAAGTACGACAAATCTAAAACAAAAGAAGCCAAAACATTTGGCCATAAGTTGTGATCATGAGTCCCAAAGGAATCCGGCAACAATAGACCGTACCTAGCAAGGCCAAGACAAGTGGCCATAAGAGAAAAGGAGAGATAAAAAGTGTAGAGGAAAGAGATAGTAAAACAACCACCCTAGTTTCTACACCAACAAGCAGCAATGTAGCCTCTCCAAGAGGTCCATCCAGTTGATAGGTTTCCAAAAATCTGAACCAGTCCAAGTGGCATCCAACCAACCGAGACCAGGGAAAGCACCAGGAGAGAAACCAGAGGTCACAGTCGTAGGAGCGGTAGCAGAATAGCTTGGAAGAGCAGCAGGTAGGCGGCAGTACAACAGTGAAGAAATGGGAGCAGCCACAACAAAGGAAATGCTTGGCGAACAAGCAGGTGGCAAAAAAAGAGTCCCAAAATAGAGCACTGGGACCGAGAAGAACTCCCAGCAGAAAAGAGAAAGAAAAGAGCCAAAACAACGACTTAAGGTAGAATGGGATAGGAGAGAAGAGGGAAAGAGGGAAGGGAAAGGAACCGCCCAAAACCATTAGACTAAAAAAACTTACAACCAGAAAAACTAGCCACAAAGAAAGAAGCTAAAGAAGAAAGCAACACCAGCACTGAGAAAGTACAACCAGAGAAAGCGCCTGAGAGAAGGGAGGAGCCAAAAAGGGAGCAGCACAAAACAAGCGGGTCTTCAGGGCAAGAAACCTCTCGGCCACACTACCCTGGAGAGGGCCTGGTTGAGGAAGAGCCGAGTAGGAGCTTGGGAAAGGCTTAAGAGCCAGTGATGTCACCTTATAGAAAGAAGCCCCAATAACAGCCGACCTGAGGATGATCCAAACAGCAGGAGAAAATGGCAGCTACTCCATAAAGTATTAGGACTAAACATTGTAAAGACCAAATCAGACAAGAGTTCATCACACAGCAGCTTTGAAATGGCACATAGTGGCGCCTGGACTTGTCCAATACATAGCAGACTGGACTAGCACAACTGGAGAGTAAGTCTGGTCGTGTGATGCAGCAGCATCAAAGCAGCAACAAAATCAAAGAGTCCAACCTTACAATACCAGCTAACAATCATCCAACTCAGCAGCAAAATAAAAAAACTCGTGGGGCCAAGTTTTACATGTCGAGAAAACCAAGTGATATTTCAGCCATTCAAGTGTCTCAGAGAGAAGAGGGCATGATATAGGTACAGGAATAAGGCATGGCCAGAAAGCTAGTATGAGGCTGGGGCATATAATAGTCATAAAATAGAAGGTGAAATCTATAAAAACTAGCAGCCACAGAAAAATGAAGAAAATGCAGCAGATCATCCGTCTTCAAAAATGGTGGTCGATAGGCCCCACTTCCTCTAAAGTCGTCTATTATGCAAGTGATCTTGAATTTTTCCAAACAAGAGAGCTTTGTCCGTGACCTTCTTGGTTAGGTGCAAGATAATAGAAGGAGCGAACAACTTTTTACCTCTAAATAAGATGTCATTTCTCTCGGTCCATATAATATGGCAAAGAGCGCCGAGAAAAAATCTGGCAATACGATGTGAAAAACATTTCCCCCCAAAATATTTTTTCCCTCATCTAATGAAACCATCCCACGGGAGGTTTCACCACGGATGGTTACAATTAGAAGCTCAGGTAGCCGCAAAACTACCGATCATCGAGCATCCAAAAAAGAGGTGATCAATGGAGTTCGGCCTTAGATTACAAAAAGCACATAAGCTATCATCGATTCTTTGATATTGAAGTAATAAAACTTGTGTAGGTAGGCGGTTGTGAGAGGCCAACCACATGAGAAAGGCATCCCGTGGCGCAAAAGCTTTATCCCAAATGAAAGAATGCTGGTGGGCGTGCCTTCCTTTAGGCCTAATATGGTTCCAAGCTGATGTAATTGTGAAACCCCCAAAAGTATTCCCCATCCACCGAAATGAATCATCCTTAGTATCAACAAAGGATATAGGCGGCTCCATCCATGAGGCAATGGTGTGGAGTGTTAAAGAGGTAGGCCATTCCGAGCTAAAGAAGTCATGCACCGTAATGTTGCGTGGGATCCTAGAACGATATATATCTCCATTTGACACCAATTTGTATAAAGGGCCTTTGTCATGCCAATTATCAAACCAAAACGACGCCATATATCCATTTCCGATAGTTCATCTAAACTGTGAGAACGGCTCTTGGCGGAGTTCTAGGATCTTTTTCCAAGCCCAAGAACAGACAGTGGGTCTTTTTGCAATCCAGAAGTTAGTCTTCTTCAAGAAGCTGGAATGTATCCATTTATGGCCATAGAAAACTTTGGCGTGGAAATACATTCCATGATTAGTCTGATAGTACAATCCGAAAATCCAAAGGCCTTTAAAACCAATTCTAAGAAGCTCTGATCCACCGTGTTGTAAGCATTATAGAAATCAACTTTGATGGCACACTTAGGAAGGTAAGGGACATGGTGGAAGTTAGCAAAACGTTTCTGTACAAGCATAATGTTGTCACTAATTCTTCTTCCTCTAACAAAAGCAGTTTGAGAGGAAAAGACAATGGACAGTAGGATAGAGGCTATCCGGTTAGCTAGAATCTTCGTTATGCACTTATACACCGTATTGCAACAAGCAATAGGCCGAAAGTCTTGCATAGCCATGGCATTTGGAGACTTCGGTACAAGAAAGAGTATAGTTGCGTAGGTTTCCTTGAGCAGTCTATTGGTTCGAAAGAAATCCTTTATTGCAAGAGTGACGGAATGGCCAACTATATCCCAAGAAGTAGTGTAGAACTCAACACTAAAGCCATCAGGGCCTGGTGCTTTGCCTTTGGCTAGTGAGAAAAAAGTTATTCGAATTTCATCCTCAGTGATCGACCGAGAGAGAGAGTGCTTTTGGTCTTCATCAAGAGTACAAGCAAGGAGTCCAGCTACATCAAATAGGGCCAGCCGAGTAGTATTGGAGTAACCATTGAGAAGAGTCTCAAAATGGTTAACAATGTGGTCTTGTACAAGATTAGGTTCGGTCAAAGTGAACCCAGCCGAGTCCATCACTGAAAGGATCCGATTCTGAAGTCTTCGTTTATTAACAAAGTGATGAAAATACTTGGTGTTAAGATCACCTCATTTGAGCCACCTGTTCTCGATTTCTGTCTATAAATAGACTCTTCCTATAGACGAAGATCAGAGAACGAGTGGAGATGTTCCATCTCCAAATCAACCAGATTTTGATTCATTGGATCAAGCTGTAGAGCATCTTGGACCAAGTTAAAAGCCAACCTGGCTTGATGAGTTCGATTTGAGATGTCGAAGAAGCTTTCCCGATTTAGTGCCTTGAGACGGCACTTGAGTGTTTTCAGCTTACGACACAAAATGAACATAGGATTGCCATCAAGATAGGTCTCCTAAACTTGCTCAATAATATCCTTATAGGAAGGATGTGTAGTCCAATAGTGGAAAAATTTGAAAGGCTTCTTTACGGTGGAGGTAAAATTTTGACCACCGTTGGAGTGTGGTCAAAGATCCCCGGAGGTAAAAAGGTGGCCTCCGTATAAGAATAATTAAGGCTCCATTGTTCATTAACTAGAACGCAGTCAATCTTCCTCTATTTGTGTGTACGGCTAGATGAGGTAGCCCAAGTGAATCTATGACCAACGTAGCGAAGATCATTAAGGCCCGAGTTGTGTAGACAATCCTCAAATTCATCAAAAGCAGGAATCCAAGCGTTTGAACTACCCACTCTATCCGTATGGTCACGAATGGCGTTGAAATCACCAGCCACCATCCACGGTTCTTGAGAAACACTTAACCGAGTCAAGTCAACCCAAAGAGGCCTCCTAGCAGTGAAGGTATGATCACCATAGATAATGGAGAGTAGACAAAAATTATCCATAGAAATCAATCTAAGGCGAGTATGTATCATTTGGGAAGAGATGTACAGAACTTGGAGATCAACTGCCTGAGTATCCCAACCAATCCATATCCTACCACGAGGGGAGTAGTCGTAATTGGCGATCCAACTCCATCCCGGTACTAAACCATTAGAAACACCTCCAAAAAAAGGCGCATTAACCTTTGTTTCCAAAATGCCAACGCAGGATAGTCGATTATTCTGGATAAGGTTTTGAACTTCAGTCTGTCTTAAGGGGTCTGTCAGACCCCTAATATTCCATATACCAAAAAACATTTATACACAAATGAAGGGGAAGAGACAAGGAAACTACCTTTTCCTTCCTTTCTTCTTCCTAGACTTAGGAGAAGAGGGCACATCATCACCTCCATCACCCGACCTAGCAAGTTGAGGCCGAGGTAAGTTATGATTCCTAGGTAGAGCAAAAACCGTAGCACAAGATCTTGTAAAAGGAAGGGAATGAGAAGAAATATCCTCCTCGCTACCACTACTAATGTTGCTAACCGTCTCAATACCATCATCCGAATCTGAAGAGCTACTAGCAGTAGAATGACCCATGGAATGAAGCCCAGCAACCACCTGATTGTCCTGTCTAACCGAAAGAGTAGGGTCCTGTGGTAGGGTATCGAGAGGGGGTTGGAGGGAAGAAGCTTTACAATGAATGGAAGGGAGAATTTGGCCAATGGAAGTTCCAAGTTTGAGGGGGTCATGCAGTCTCTAATCTGCAACACCAGTGGAGGTTGCGGCAGAATGAGGTTTCAGAGTTTGACGCACCTTACCTGGAGAAAACAGTCTGTGGAGTTGTTCTAGGGTCTGTGGTGCAGCAGCAAGGGTAGTTATTGGTCTGGCAGGCTCCTCCAGAATCTGGGCAACGGTTGCCTCAGGTTGGTGAAGTCTGGAGCGACTTTTTCACCTTGTCTTCTTGCCCTTCACTTGTTGCCATACATCTTCAGCTTAGGAACTACTCGGAGGAACTGTTTTTTCCACCAAGGAGGGTTCAGCCTCAATGACACAAGAGTAGCCAGTGCATCCACTCTTGTGGCAAAAAACAAGGCAAGTGTTACACACTAGCGGATTCCAATCATATTCCACCCCGATGTTTATCAAGTTATCATCCCATCTAATTTTTACATTTTGAAGACGAGGAATAAAAGCCGAGATCTCTACACATACACGGGCATACGAAAGTCTTTTCATTTGTTCCGTTTGTGCATCAACATAGAGGTGATTTCCGAGCGCACTAGCAATATGGCTAATGCCCACACTAAACCACAAAGATAGTGGAATACCTCTCAATCTAATTCACATTGTGAGTGTATTATGCACTCCTTTTATAAGTTTTAATTTAGGGTGCCAAGGTTGTAGCATCATGGTGCTATTAAGAATGGAAATTGGCCCCATTTCCAAGACCTTTCTCCTGAAGCTCTCATCCGGAATATGGATGAAATAAAAGCCATTCTCATGAAGACGAACATCATCAACATTATTACCCCAAGCTTTTTTAAGAGCTTCCTCAATCAACTTGAAGTATATCTTCCTCCCCAAGAAGCATCCCACAACACATTCCGTCAAAATTGGGTTTTCATTTGCTACCATATCAGGAGTGATATCCATAATAGGTTCTCCATTTTCCATCACCGGAGGTACATAAGTTAAGTTATAACCTTTAGTCATAACTTTAGCAATATTGGCCCAACTCTACGTTTTTTGTTGGCAATTTTCAGCTCTCGGTCTGTTGACATAGTTGTCCGATTGTTTCCCTTGCACAGCTACTGGTGGCCGAGAGTTATCTCCCCTAAACTGGCCCTTTTGATGGCCCTTATGGGCTGAAGAAGCCCTGGATCTCCTTCTACCTGATCTTCCCCTACTACGGCTCACCCTTGGGTCACGACTAACTAATCGTGAGACTCTACTTATTCCTTCACCAACAGCAGCAACCCCCAAAAGTTCACCAGGAGGAATAACAACAGCAGGGACAAATGGCACGTCAGCATATGGGTGTGTATCAATAGTTTTACCCTTAATGGTTGGGTCAGGCTGACCACCAACCATTCGAACAGGATCAATTTGTGGCATTCCATCGTGCTTAGGAAGGGAGGAGGGGATTATCTCTTCAAAATTCTCCATACTAACAGGCGGTTCAGCAAGAAGAGGAGGAAGAGGAGGCGAGCTCCTAATAGTGGCAGAGACTAGTGGCTGGGAGCTACCAGTCATTAAGATCAACTACGTTCAACCATCAACGACCAGACACCTCAACTATCGACCCACAGTCAACAGGAGATTCACCTAGACTTGCTCGACCAGCAGAAAATTGATGGACCACAACAAACAGAAGAATTCCGGTATTGAAACGTATATTCTATCACAAAGAGCCAACTAATGACAAAAGAAATAGTCCCAAGATCAAGCATAGAGAAAGTTCAATCAAGAACAGGGGGTCAATGCCGAGAGGTGGTCTTAAGGGAAAATTACCAGTGTAAATCGTAAATTGGGGACGGGCGGGAACTCTCCACAAAACAAGAAGAGGCCCAGACCCTTCCCAAGTGGCTCTAGGGTTCAATCGAGCAAGAGAAATCAGCAACAGAAAAATTCACTTCTAGGCACGACAAATCCACCAGAGGTTATGTGTAGCGAGGCAAGACGAGTTCATATGGTGGGGTTTGAGGCTTTGGCTGTGACGTCCTGGAAATTCAATCCTTGTAAGCGCTGGAAGTCGATTAAATGATATGAATGTATAGTCATAGTCGACGCCCATTTTGGACAATAAGGACTGAAAAGACGAAAATTTGGACGAATTCCGAACTTTAGATTATATCGAATTGAGTTTCGAAATTAATCCGCGGCGATTTTTAAATTGCCGTTTTTGCAAACGAGCTTAATCCTGACCGAGCTTGACCAGTGAAATTGCCGAAATTACCCTTCGATCAGTACACCAAAAATTTCGTTTCAGTCCCGGCGCGCCAAAATTACCATTTTGCCCTCCCTAAATTATTCATTCATAAGAGACAAAAAAAATTTTAATTTTTGGTCTCCAAAGTCAAGGTGCGCCATTCTCCATTTCTCTGCCCAACGCACGTCTTCTCTCTGCCGCTTCCTTCTTCTTCTTTCTGCTTCTTCTTCTTCTGTTCTTCTTCTTTCTTCATTTTTCTTCTTTGACCGACAACTCCTCTTGCCGATCGATCCACTGCCGTTTGCCGTTGCTTTTCGCGACCACCACATCACCACCGGCAGCCACTGTCTCCAACTACTCCCCGCCGTCGCCTGGACCCCGGCCGAGCCGCCGTCGCCGCTGTTTCGCCGAAGAAGATTCACGGCAGAGCGTCCCTTATTTTCGGGTCAGTAGACCTGAGGACTCCGCGGCCTTCTCCGGCCGCCACCGACGCCGACCACCACCACCCAGCTAACCCCCGACTTTTCCTCGATCGATCCAACCCCTCATCGCCGACCGTCAGCCGCCGGAATCGCCGGAATCCGGCCCGAAAGTTACGGTGCTCTGTTTTGAACCCGGTTTGTTCCGGTCTTCGATCCGGCCGCCACCGTCGCCGCCGTGCCACACCGCCACCGCCAGACAACTCCCCTGAGTCTCCTCTACCGCCACCCAGCTCGGCTCCGCCGGTCGCTGCACGTAACCGCCGGAAATCGCCGCCAACCGAAGCCCCTATTTCGGTGCAAAAACAGGACAGCCACTGATCGCGGCTGTCCGCCGTCGCCGGCCACCTTCCGCCGCCATCCACCTGTCTCGGTCGACCCCCACCGACCCCTGTGTGAGCCCCCGACCTTTGGCCGGCCTTGTCCCGGCCCTTGTCTCCGGAAAACGGCCAAAACAATGAAGTTGCCGATTGAATATTCTGAGTTTGCACTGTTGTAGGCTGCCGGCCGCCACTCGCCGGAGCTCCGCCGCCGGCCACCTGTTTCGGCGACCTCGCCGGACTCCCACGGGATGTCGCCGAAGTTTGAGCTCGATCCGCCGCGTGATAAACCTTAGTTTATCGCCGCCGCCGCCGCCGCCGCCGTCGCCGGTCGAGCTAACTCACATTGTGAGTTGACTCTAAACCTTGGTTAGGGCGCTAATTGCACTTAGGATTAGTCTGATTTATTTATTTATTTAATTATGTATTTATTTATTTATAAAAAAGTTAATTAAAAAAATTATTTTGATCGGGACCGGTATAGATAGAAACCATGGTTAGGATACATGGTCGATCGATTATTTGTCTGTGGCTATTTGTGGTAATTTAGCAATTAATTGATTAATTGAGTTGTTCGCGAGTGAGTGACAGGTTAGAGACGAGCGAACGATTGATTGCTATAATTTGACTGAGAATTAATATTTCTAATATGAATTGAGCTTGAAATTGCCGGGTTAAGTTGATTACTCGAGAGTGAGTGAATTGTTTGATTGGTTTGTTGCTTGGTTGATATGCTCAATTGGGAGTCTTGTGGGCCTTGGGGCCGAGTTGATTGCATTTCTTGTGGATTTTGGCGTTAATCCAAGATAATCAATGAGTTGTTTGCCGAATGAAATTTGTGTGGTCATTTAAAGGGTCAATGACGCTACCTGGCAAGTTCGCATTGTACCGTGGGTACTTGTGCTGTACAGATTGTATGGAATTCGCGACTTGTCAGAAGCACGATAATCCATGCCCCGTGCCAGTCGTACGGTTTTAAGGGATTATCGGATGCCGGTCGCAGCTTGTGATGGACCGAAGCTCCTTTTTAAGGAATGCCTACTTGTAGTGCCGTGCCGGGTGCACTGGATACACTGCTTGTAGTAGCCGTCGCTGAGAGGATAAAGTGGACATAGCCTAGTTTTTGCTAGAAGAGTGCGGGATCGCACTATTGATGTATTTATCACGCCAGTCGCGTGGGTCATTGATTAATAATGGACTTGTGTATGCCTGAGTGGTTGTGCTTCTATTGGTGGTAGATTTGACAGATTTGTTGTGATTGATATTTATATATATATATCTCTGTTGATATCTTGTGATCTTTTTGTGGCACTTAGGATGTTCTGGGCGAATCATTGTCCTAACCGAGATTAGGCTTGATTCACTGAGATTCATTTCTCACCCCGTCGTGGGACAAATTTTTCAAGTCCGAAGTAATGGAAAGACCGGTGCGGTTCGGCACCCCCACTGACTCATCACTTGATATCAGTCTCCATCCGGTACCAGGTACGGACCAGATGTGGGAACGTCACATCACGGCGATATGGGTTGATGAGGGGGTGCCACATCTGGTGGCACACCTCTTTAAGGCCTGGTATCTTCGTGATGGGATGGATCTCTTCGGTCCGCTTCGAGGATTTGAGGGGCCACCTCTACAGGGGGTCCCTAATATCCCCGCTTGGGACCCGATGGATATTGATACACCTGATGGGGAAGTGGTGGACCCCGCGCCTGGTATGGAGCTCGAGCTCGAACCTGAGCAATCAGTAGCCCCCTCTGTGCATTCTAGCCAGAGTTCTTGTGATGACCCGAACGACCCGGCTCCCCCGGTTGGTTATTACGACTCGGATGTCGAGTTTTCCCAGTAGAGGGTTAGGTTCCTTTTTGTGGTCAGGGAACTGTTGATGTTTTTGTGGGGGATACTGTTTTGGGATAGATGAGAGTTAACCTTACCTGACTCCTATATCTTTTTGTGAGTCCTAGAGGGCCGCCCCGAAGCATGGGATTGTATTTTTCAGTTGATGGCTCTGTAAGGTTATAAATCATCTATTCTCATCAGCCTTTAGTGTTTTACAATCTGGCTTTACTTTCTATCTATCCCATATGATTTTATTGAATGGAAGATGATACGTTCCACTTGCACAATATAATCTTAAGTCGATAGCAGTTGCCTGGGATGCTATCTATTATGACCTGGTGGCGATTTGGCAAGGGATGTCGCGGGCTCGAGAGTCGGGACGTGACATTGGCGCCAGCCAAAATAGCCGAAAACCGCCACAGAGCCACCTTCGAACTTGTAACCCACACCGGCATAAATCTGCTCCACAGCTCAGAATATCAAATGCCAAGAGTAGAGACTCAGAGGGAAGAGAGGAAATGCGGTTGCGGTCTTCGAGTTCAAATCTCAGCTGGAGAGACTGCCGGAGTTGGTCGAAAATCGGCTCAGGGTGCAAAGCCATCAGGCTGAAGGGGGACCATGGCCGAGAGGGTGAAACACGGGCGCGTATAACTCACACGTGGAGAAACTAGCGCAAATGAAAAGTATATGCAATCAACCTATTGTTTATCTTTGATTAATGCTAAAATTCATACATAAATGCAACAAACTCGGCCCAAGGCCAACAAGACTCTCAGTCAAGCATTTCAGCCAGGCGACCAAGCCAACAAGGCAAATAATGCACTCACGAGCAATTAAGTCAATCGGGCAATATCGAGCTCAATTCATACTATATCTCTTGTTTCTCAATCGATTTATAAATTCAATCGCTCGCTCGTCTCTAACATGTCGCTCACTCGCAAATAAACATAATCAATCAATTGATAAATTACCATAAATAGCCACAGACAATATAATAGACCAAACTAACCTAATTGATCGGCCATTTAACCTAATCATCTTTTCTATCTAAACCGGTCCGATAATGTACTTAATTTTTTTTTATAAATAACTAATTAACTAAATAACTAATCCTAAGTGCAATTAGTACCCTAACCAAGGTTTAGGGTCAACTCACCAAGTGAGTTAGCTTGAGCGGCCTCAACAAACGGCGGTGGGGAACTCGACGACGGCAGCGGCGGCGAAATTAGGATTTATCGCGCGACGACCCGAACCCAAACTTTGACGACACCACAGGGAGGTCTGGTGAGGTCGCCAGAATAACTAGCCGGCGACGGAGCTCCGGCCGACGGCCGCCGGTAGCTTGAAACAACAGCGGATTAGTGGCGAAACAGGGTAAACCAAACTGTTTTGGGGTGTTTCTCGACGTCACGGGCTGAGACAAGGCCGGCCGAGGCTTGGAAACTCACCCAGTGGTCAGTGGGGGTCGGTTGGGACTGGTGGACGGCGGCGAAACAACAGCAAACAGAACTGGGTGGAAATAGGTCTTCACGGCTCTAGAATAGGGGAGACGGTCGGCTGCGTTTTTCGGGTGCCACGCGGGGCGGCAAGCGGCAGCGAGCTTCAAGAGGGTAGAGGGACATCTTAAGAAGTGATCAGCGACGGCGGTGAGCAACGGTGGTGGCCGGTTCGGCCGGATCGAAGACAAAACCAGATCAAATCGAAAATAGGGCATCGAGGCTTCGAGGTGGTTTTGTGGCAGCTCCAGTGGCCAACGGCCAGTGTGGCTGGGTCAAGGTGGTCGGGGGAAGGACAATGGTCGGCTGTGGGGTGGTGGTTGACGCCGATGGAGGCCGGAATGGCCGAAGGAGGCGCCGAAGTCCTCGGGTCAGGGGACCCGAGAGCAGGGCAAGGCTCCTCGAGACGTTTCTTGCCCATCCAGCTGTGACGACGGTCTGGGATGGGTCTTGGTGACAGCGAAAAGTGGCTGGGGGTGGTGGCCGACGGTGGTGAGGCGGTGGTCGAACAAATCGACGATGGAAGGAGGAGATGTGTTCGGTTGAGGGATGGTGCCTTCGATTGAACAGAAGAAGAAAAGAAGAAGAAGACGTCGAAGAAGAAGAAGGCAGAAGAGAGAGAGGGAGGCTACGGCTGATGGGAGGTGGCATGGGGAAGAGAGATGGGTGGGTCCCTCCATGACTTTTGTGGTAAATTCTGTCTCACAAAATTTAATAGCTTTTGTCTTATATCAATAAATAATTGGGGGCATTTTGGTCAATTGGCGAGTCGAGACTAAAATGAAATTTTGGAATACTGAACGAAGGGTATTTTCGATAATTTCACCAGCCAAGCTCTGTCGGGATTAGGCTCGATCACGAAAACGGCAATTCTAATTTGCGGTGGATAAAATTCAAAACCTAACCTAAAATAACCTAAGCTTTAGAATCCATCCAAATTTCGTCTCTTCAGTCCTTACAGTCCCAAAATATCTGTTGACTGTAATTAAATTTTCATATCCTTTTTATCCAATTCCGGCGCTTATAAAAGTTGAATTTCCAGGACGTAACACGTTCTCTATTCAACTACTTATTATTATTATTTTTTTTTTGGTCCTAGTAAGTTTTAGTAATGCTGGTAAGTATCAAAAAGCTTTTGTTTAACAATGGAGTAAGTGCATAGAACTTCAAAGTCGCGATCATGTAGTTGAGTCATAAAACTTCCAAAATATTTAATCAAGTAATTTTGCCAAATTGGTGTAAGGAAGTCCCTCAATTAACTCCGCCTGATTTGACTAATTGAAAGTGTCGACTTGGCTATTTTTATTAGGAAAATCTTCATTTGACTGTATTGTCAGTGATGATACAATATCAACTGTAGACCCACATACCGTCGTCGCGTATTTTGGATAAAGCACTCATTGATTAATTAATCGTTTGGTCAGAAGTAACTGATAGTTATACTGTGAGACTATCAAACTAGCAACTTCATTTTTATGATGTTCTCTCTTCTATGCTGCTATTACCTTTAACACAATAATGACTCAACTCTAAAAATGATGCCCCTATTTTCCCAAATCACAACCTTGTTTGAATTATCCTTCTTCCTCGCTCCCTTCTTCTTGGTGCTGGCATTGGCGCGAGTGTGGATGAGAGGCGCGGGAGGGTGAGACTGGAGTTGAGTTGGTTTTCCTTGTCGGGGACTATCCAGTGTATGAAGAGCTGCTGGTGTGTGGCGTGGATGAAGTGGTATTCACAAGAGTCAAAGTCGGAGTCGGGTCTGGGCTTATGCATGTGCCTGCGAGGAACAAATGAGATTTGATAGTTTGCATCGTGGCAACTAGAGCTTCTTCAAGCTTGCAACCATGGCCATTCAAGCTTCATCAAGCTCGACCATGGACACTCACGCTTCATCAAGCTCATGGAGCGCCGGAGTTTTGGAGCTCACGGCTATAGCAGCTAGTGTTAGATCGATAGGATCTTTCAATCATACGAACATGAGATAAAATTAATAAATAAAGCGTACGCGAATCAAAAGAAGCCATTGTTGATCCAATGAAGATGAATATCTCGTCTATGGGTGTAGATCTTCATCACTCTCCTCTATACCAATTGAGATGGACGTGTATTTTTCTCTCGGTAATTTTATGGAGAAAATGGAAGCGTAAGAATGTGGAAGCGTAAAGAAGCGTTAGCCGTTTTCCACAAAAGGAGATCTTATATAAAGGGAGAGATGGGACCAACCCTAGAGCTGCCTAATCTCAACCGTCTATCAAGATTTAAAGATAAGGTTCTAGAAACTCAATCGAATGTCATAAAATATTCTCTAATATGCTTACTTAAATAATAGAACTGATGGACCATATAATTGGAATGTATCTCGTCAGATCCAACATTTTCCCACTTGGCCAAAGGTTCTGTTAACGATCTAACTCATGAGGCTTGACAAAACATAATCAAGCATATATAACATCCCTTAAATGAGGTCATGTTTAATATTTATATAGAAAAGAATTGAAGCCAGTATCCATGTTCCAAAGCCACAGTACCGTTCTCCAGTTACTATTTCAGTACAAACATCAAACACAACATCTAAAAGTCATGAACAATGATATTTCATACTATAAAATGTTCGTGTGGTCCATACGTAATTGTTTGTTTCAAAAGACTTCAAATGTGCACATATAACGAGAAGCAACAAATCATAAATTCAAAATTCATTACATGAGATGATCACAAATATAACATCATCTGTCCAAAACCATGGTCTAAACTAAAGGCTATCAACCAAACCCATGCTAGCAACATGTTCTCGAAAGAGATTGGGTGGCAACCCTTTCGTCAAGGGATCCACTAACATGGCTTTTGTACTAATATGCTGAATGGACACAATTTGATTTTGAACTTTTTCTCTTACAACAAGATACTTAATGTTTGTCTCACTCCGACTCTCAAGCCCACGATATCCCTTGCCAAATCGCCACGAGATCATAAAGATAGCGTCCTAGTTACACTACTAACCTATCACTTAATTACTCATGCGGAAACATTTTAACTCCCTAACAGCAATAACAAACATGGATAGAAAAGCAAGAGTCAAACACCACAAATAAATCTTGATCGTATCGATATTATTTCCGTACGTACACAACCCCATACTTCGGGGTGACTAGACAAGACCTTAGCATGTGTACTCAGTCAGGTAAGATTAACTTCTCATCTTACATCAGATGACTAATCCAAAAGCCAAATTCTCGGACAAACGGCCCAAATTCCCAGCCACGAACCCAGTCACTCGGCCCAAGCTCTCGGCCACCCGGCCCAAGCCCTTAACCACTCGGCCCAAGCCAAAACGGGCCATGGCCTGTGCAACCCGACCCGAACAGGGCACTTGGCCAGAACAGGGCAGGGAGCGGCTTGGGCCTGAGGCGGCTGAATCGGTGACCGAAGGATGACAGCCGGCTCAGGGGTTGATGGTGGAGGGTTAAGGGGATGTCAAGGATGCGGTGGGAGGTGACAATGGTGGCGAAGGGAGGCCGGAGGCAACGAAACGCCAGCTGAACATAACCGGCCGAAAATGGTCTTCGTGGCACCCAGAATAGGGAAGGATTCCGAGTTTATTTCCGGCCTCCACGAGCTCAAGGATGACGGAGAGGGGCCTTGGGAGTTCGTTGGTGGTGGCGGTGAGAGGCGGTGTCTCTAGAAATGGCCGGATCGAAGAAAAATCGGAGCCGGCTCAAAAATAGGGCAACCGTGGTTCTCAACCTATTTGCAGCGGTTCCCGCGGGCGACGGCCATTGGGGTGGCGTCGGGGGTGTCGAGGGGAGACAAGTGGACGTCGGTGAAGTGGCGATTGGTGGCGGTGGTGCCTCAAACGACCGGAGGCTCTCGGGGGTGCAGGGGCCGAAAAATGAGCTGGGTTTTTCGGGGCTATTTCGCGGCTGCCGACGGCCAACGACGGGGACGATGAGATCGGGAGTGACGGTGGGAAGTGGCTGTCGGTGGTGGCTGTCGGTGAGGGATCATGGCGGCGCAAAAACTCACAAGAAAGAGGAGGATGTTCGATTTCGGGGGTTGTCCACACAACAATAGGAAGAAGAAGAAGATGTCCAAGAACAAGAATGAAGAAGTAGAAAGATGAGAGAGAGAAAGAGAGAGAGACGTGGCTGATGGGAGTGTGGTGGGGCCCACAAGGAGACTTTTTGGGGCTATTTTGTCCGATACATAAATAATTGAGGGGCATTTTGGTCATTTCGGAAATCGAGATTGAATTCAAATTTGAGCACACAAGGCGAAGGGTATTTTGGTAATTTCATAAGCTAGGCTCGGTCGGAATTAGGCTCGAACGCGAGGATTGAAATCGTTATTCGTGACGGCTAAGAAATTCGAAACCTAATCAAAACCAACAGAAACTTCAGAATTCGTCCGCTATGTCTCTTAAATCCTTACGATCCTAAAATATTCCACAGACTGAAATTCAATATTAATCCCTTTTATTGAATTCAAGTACTTTGCAAAAGTCGAATTTACAAGGCGTCATAACTCTCCCCCCTTAGGAAATTTCGTTTTCGAAATTGAAGTATTGCTACAACCCTTCAAACAAATAAGGATATCCAGTCCTCACAATTTCATCAATCCCGTAAATAGTTTATGTCAGTTCCGTGGGGTCACTAAATCACCTTGATCAAAGGGAAAATTCTTGTTCCGAAATACATATTGTTTCCTATCTATGATCCTGACTGGACTTCCCACATACAATGCTCGCTTACCCAATTCAATATCCTCTTTAACATAGTATGTGAGCGCGTCCAATTCATACTTCCTTAACCTCGACACGTGGAAGACACTATGCACCTGAGCAAGTCTCGGCGGTAAAGCAAGACGACACATCTAAATTTTCAATTCTTTCCAAAATCTCGAATGGTCTGACATAACTTGGGCTTAACTTTCCTTTATTATCAAAACGAGATATCCCTCTTCATAGGTGACGCCTTCAAAAAGACATAATTGCCCATCTGAAATTTCAAAGGTTTTTGTCTCTTATCGACGCAACTTTTCTGACGACCCCGATAACCTTGAAAGCTTTTATCGACTGTTCCACTACTTTACAGTTTGCACGATGGAATCAGGTCATGTACGATGTGAATGATTGATTTTCATTTCCTTCAATTTGGTCGCACGAAAAGTTGACGCTGGAGAAATTACAAGAATCTCATTCGATGTCTCATTGTCCTCCATTAGGCATCGGTACTACTTTTTCTTTCCACCGCTTTTTTATTATCAAATGGTTCCCTTGTTATTCTTCGGGCATAGCGGTCACGCGATATCTCGAGTCGCCTCAGCCAAGCCCGCCCTACCCTTTCCCGGCCTAGTGTCCTGTTTGGGCCGGTTCGCGTGGGCCGTGGCCCGTTTTGGCCTGAATCGAGTGGCTGAGGGTTGGGCTGGGTGGCCGAGAGCCTAGGCCGAGTGGCTGGGTCCCTGGCCGGGTCCGTGGGCCATTTTGGCCAAGAATTATGGTCGTGGGCCGAGAGTCTTGGGTTGTCATTCGAGGAAATTGGCTTGTGATCCGCCGTCGCCCGCGCCGTCACCGTTGAGACCGCCCGAGCAAACTTAATTTGTGAGTTGACCCTAATCCTTGGTTAGAGCGCTAATTGCGCCTAGTATTAGTCGTTTAGTTAATTATGGAAAAATTTAGGTACACAATCGAGGTCGATTTCGATAGAAATTTGGATTAGGTTAAATTATCGCGATTGATCAAGTTAGTCAAATTGATTATATTGTCTATGGCTAATTGTGATTAGTTGTAATTGATTGATTTTGTTCGATCGCAAGCGAGCGATCGACGTCTTAAATCGATTAATTTGGTTAATAAAGTATTGTTGTACGAATCGAGCTTTTTGTTGCCTAATCGATTTTGACTACTCGTGATTACTTGGTGGCATTGTTGATTTGATTACTTCGTTGAACTACCTGTTTGACTGTCCTTTTTGTGCTTTGTGTAATTGATTGTCTGTTTAGGGGCTAATAGTCTTTCTGTGATAGCAGTGTCTAATGTTAGACTGCAAATGCATATGGCCGTGTGGGAAGTCAAAAGATATTTTTAGCATGAAAATGGCCTTCGGCCCGATCTTTTACATGCATGGGTGAGCATCTAGCTTTAATAAAAAATAATGAAATGAGTTGATTGCTGGATGTGTTTTGTGTGGTCATATGAGGGAACGATGATGCTTTTCTTGGCAAGTTCGTACTGTACCAATTGTATAGAACCATACGACTTGCTAGAAGCACGTCAATTCTAGTCTGGTGTTAACTAGCACTGATGCAAAATTGATCGGATGCCGGTCGCAGCTTGTGATGGACCAATGCCCCGTTTAGGGATGCCTATTTGCTAGTGCCGTGCCAGGTGCACTGGAGACACCTCTTGTAGTAGCCGTCGCCGAGAGAAAAGAGACGTAGCCCGGTCCTACCGGTAGAACGCTTGATTGCATTAAGGTATTGGATCGCGTTATTTGTGGGAGTTGAATCACGCCTTCTTTCGCGTAGATCCTCTCATGTGTCGTGGGCACGATCATCGTTAATAAATGGACTTGTGTGATGTCCTGTGCGTACTTGTGGATGAGATGCTTGTCTGGGTGATCGACTGAATGGCTGTGAGTCGAGCCAAGCATTGCATTATGTGTGGCTAAAGCTGGCAAGTATGCATGTAGATTGTTTTTATATCGTGACTATAATTTGGTGTTATATGTGTGTGATTTGTTATTGTGAGACTTCTGTTAGGATGCCCGGGTAAATCAATTTCCTAACCAAGTTTAGACTTGATTCACCGAGATTTATTCTCACACCGTCATGGGATAACATTTTCAGGTCCCAAGTGACGAAGTCTCGTGGACGCCGCGGATTGGCTTTTGGATTAGTTATCTGAAATAAGATGAGAAGTTAGTGTTACCTGACTGAGTACACTTACTAAGGTCTTGTCTAGTCATCCCGAAGTATGGGGTTATCTACGTACGAAAGTAGTGTCGATAGGATTAAGATTTATTTGTTGTGTTTGACTCCTACTATTCTATTCATGCTTGTTTTTATTGTTAGGGAGTTGACACATTTCCACATTCTTAAGTAAGTGAAAGGTCGATAGTGTCCCTGAAACGCTATCTCTATGACCTCGTGGTGATTTAGCAAGGGATGTCGCGGGCTCGAGAGTCGGGACTTGACATCCCCACCTAAGGTGGTATCAGAGCAAGGTCAGCCTAATCTATCCGGTCATTAGTCTGGAGTGATAATGAGCGCTGGTATTTGGGATAGTTAGTAGGATCGTAAGTTTTTGCATGTGCTTGTTATCTTTGTTTCTTTTGATTGATTGCTAGTGATCTCATTACGCATTGCTTGAGGTGGATAAGACTTCGTAAGTTACCTGTATAATGAGCAGCGGTAATGAGAGGGTGCAAGTGAGTAGTCAGATTAATGATGTTGTCGCTTCGAGTGAAGACTTGTTGACTGGAAACGAGAAAAGTGTACAGCCAATACTTGAGTTGATGGAGTGGTTTCTTAACCTCGAGCCACCGAAGTTCAAAGAATTAGGAGATCTAGAGGCTGCAATCTTGTGGATTAAGGAAATCGAGAAGGTATTCGTCGTGCCAGGATGTTCCGAAAAGGACAAGGTGACACTGGCCGTTTACCAACTTCAAGGTGACGCTAATGTGTGATTGGAAGCCATACGAAGAAATATCTTTCCTGAATGTATAGTCCCGGTGTGGGATGCCTTCGTTGAAGCCTTTTATGGCAAGTACTTTTTGAACTGTAGGCGAGAAAAAAAGATGGCTGAATTCTTGCAGCTTCAACAGGACCAAATGACAGTAGAGCAATATGAGGCGAAATTTACTAAGCTGTCAAAGTTTGCACCTTGGACGGTTGGATATCCTATGAATAGGATGAAAAGATTTCGTGAGAGATTGAAGCCCGAAATCAAGGATCAACTGGTGCCGCTGAATCTTAAGAGTTATAGCGAATTGTATATAAGAGAGGAGCATGACTGATAGAGTAATCGCATATGGATCGCGACTTGTGCCTTCTTTCAAGGATAATCGTTGGATAGAGAAGAGGCCGATGTATGCCAACAAGTATCACATCCCGTTTAATCGGAGGAGTACAATCAAGAAGCCAATGTTCCACCAAAGTGAGAAGTGTCGCCTGTGTCGCCTAAGGCATGGGTCTGGTCCCTGCCCATGTAGAGGTGGAGAATGCTTTAAATGTTATCAATCGGGACACCAAGTGAAGGATTGCCCGCTGAGACAGAAAATCGTCCAAGCATCATTGTCACAAGAAGGACAAACTCGAAGAGATGTTCAGCGGAATATCTAGAATTGACTTTACTGGGAGTATGGTGACTTTTGAGTTAAGATGCTTGAGTACAGATTAACAATAGCTAGTCGAACTTGAAAAGGCTTTTTATAGATATGGGTTTGTATTAAAACGACTAGTATTTTGTGGATTGCATAAGTTTGAAGTGTTGTTTTGCTTGGAATGTCTTAACCGTTGTTTTCTTGGATCCTAATCACTGATTAGATGAATGTCCGCTAAAGAGCGAGCGTGAATTGTGAGATTGATATCTGAGGTGTGACGAACTTTCTAGTGATCAGAGAACACGAATTGATAAGGATCGGTGTGAAGTCAAATAATGTGTGCTGAATTGTGATGAAAATCTTTCTCTACATGTGGTTAAAGTGGAACTTAAAAGTGAAAACATGATTGTAAGTGTCATGTGTCATTTCGAGTGATGGACAGAAGATTGTGGATGAGCCGAGATGTCATGGGTAAGTAAGACTTATATACTTTGCCGGATTGGTGAAAGTTGATTATATCTCTGAATCCTGATTGAAGAAGACCTTGCAGTACACCAAAAGTAGTATAGGAATGACTTGAGGTCGTATGGCTCAGTCGACTAATAATCTAATAAGGTCATGGTGAAGTATACACTGCCTGAATATTATAGTTAATGAAGCCTTAGACGTGTGCATGAAACAAGGACGGTGAACACGAACAAGGAAAGTTCGTAATGGCAATCTAAGGTTAAGTGACATGATAGGGTCGCCAATGGGATGCGCAGACTATTGAGTTTGGTGATGCCCTGAATAAGATTAAGATTGCGAGATGTGACAATTAAGGAAGACTAATTAACAGAGTGACGCAGCGGAAGCATAGTAATGCCACATGATTTCTTAGAATAATGACCATAAGGGCCTTGCTTTTGATAAAGCAGAAAACTGATCGGGATTCCCAACAGTAGTTTTAGTGTTAGTCCAGATAGCTCGTGAGGACATCAAGATTTGAGGTAAAGCTACTAGAAGATTAATAGGCGTGGTCGAGCAAATGACGAAGATTTTGGTGTATCAATAAGTTAAAGAGCAACATTACAAGCCTAAGTGGGGTGTTGCTGTCGTTGGAGATTCTAAGGTAAAGGTGGGAAAAGATTTACAATGGATTGGTAATGAAACTTCTAAGAAGTCAAGGGATAAATGACTCAGTTTGGAGTACAGTAAGCAGATTGACGATGCATGTTCAAAATATAATAGTGTGAAGAAATTCAACTTAGTGTGAGTGTGATGCTCCAAGACTTACGACCAATTCAAGTTTAAGACTCGAACTAGTCACGAACAACGACCAAGGGTCGAGGAAGCCACCGAGAGTTAGAGGTCGGCCTCGACGTGGATGATAGCCTGATTTGCCAGTCGGTTGTATTATTGATCAAGGGTCAACTGTGTGGCGATCTTAAATCAAGCATAGATCGAATTGGGTTGATCTCGCTCAGTTGTAAGTCAACCATAGGATTACCCTGAAGTCGACCAATGATTGATTCGTGGTATGATTTGCGAGCTGACATTGATCGATATTCAGGATGGTCATGGACCCAGCGAGGAACGATTTGTACCAGAACCCCATACCAGCCACACACTAGTCAAGGATTAGCTACCCTGGATTTTGTGATGTGTTGTTGGAAGAATATGGGTCGAGGTGAACTAATCTTGCATCAATTTGAGTTGGTTATGAGAGGTGATCTCGATAGTGTTCGATTGTACCACCGGTCTAGGAACGGGTAATTCCAACCCTAAACCGGAATATTTGAAGTGGTCCTCAACTCGTCAGTCATTGGTGAGCTGACCATGTTCAATAGAATGGACGGTCCGATCCTCAACTGGATTTGGTGCCTGAGTTCAGTAATTCTCCAAGTGTTCAAGGGATGACAAGTGGTGATTCTAAATCTCAAAGCATTGAAGAAGAGACGAATTATTAGTAGACCTTCTCCATGTAAGCAGAATGCCCAAATTGCCATTAGTGTTAATCGTGGTTGACATCTATAGAACAGGAGGAAAAGCAGCATTAAACTCTGCTCGTTGGAAGTTAAGAAATGGCCAGTCTATTCGTGGGAATAGATAATTACTACGGTTACTAGGATAACCAACAGTTGATTGGGACAGCAAGATCGGATGGTCACAGTTGAGTTGAATCCCTAGGGTCGGATGATTCACCCTGTTGAAACTAATTGTGAATATGGAATTGTGTTAGATTAGTAGTCAAGGATCGTAAGTTAGAATCCGACTTGGATTTGCTAGTCGCTTTATAATTTCGATGCATGGAGTGGAGATTAGGAATGACTTGGAGCGAACATAGTATGAAGTTTGGAAAACGAAATTGTAGCTCAGTATGGCTTATTACCCGCAGATAGAAAGTTAATCTGAAAGGACAATTCAAACCTTGGAGGACATGTTGGAGGCATGCGTTTTGGATTTATAAGTAATTGGGAGGAACAGTTGAATCTATTGGAGTTTACAAAATAATAATAATAATAATAAATAAATTTTATTATTATCGGCAGAGCATTAGGACGATGCTTTTCGAGGCATGATATGGTAGAACGTGCAGAACGCTAGTCTGTTGGAATGGAAATGGTGAAATGAAGATCATGAGTCTTCAATTAGTGGAACAGTCACTAGATGCAATCAAGGTTATCAGAGACAGAATGAGAACAGTTTAGAGTCGTCGGGAAAGTTACGCCATTCAGGAGCGAAGACCAATGGAATTTTAGGTGGGTAATCATGTCTGTAGAAAGTGACGCCTGTTGGAAGGACAACTCATTTTCGCAAGAAAGGAATGCTAAGTTCAAGTATGTCGAACCTTTCGAGATTTTTGAAAAGAATTGGGAAATTAACGCAACGCATCGTTTTACGTTACTGCTAAGACTGGCTCAAGTGCACAACGCCTTTCATGTGTCGATATTGAGGAAGTGCGAGCCGAACCCCGCTCATGTGCTGTGTTAAGTTATAAGAAGATTGAACTGAATGAGTGAGCATCGTATCTGGGAAATCTAGTTAGGATCGTGGGTAGGAAAGAACAAGAATTGTTTTTCCCCTTTGGTAAAGATAATTTAATGAACCCACAGAATTAACACGAACTACTTAGGGAGATTGAAGAAATTGTGAGTACAAGATATCCTTATGTGTTTAAAGGATGTAGCAGTATTTCAATTTTGAGGATGAAATTTCCTAGGGGGGAGAGTTGTAACGCCCCGAAAATTCACATATGGCAAGTTACCTGAAATTAATATAATGGATTGACATCGAATTTCAGTCGATGAAAAATTTTGGATCGCAAGAACTGAAGAGACAATAATTAGACAAATTTGAAAGTTTCAATCGGTTTAGATTAGGTTTCGAAATTCTTAGTCGTCGCGAATTAGGATTTCAATCCTCACGCTCGAGCCTAATCCCGACCGAGCCTAGTTTGTGAAATTACCAAAATACCCCTCGCCCATTGTACCAAATTTTCGTTTAGTCTCGATTTGTCAAATTACCAAAATGCCCCTCTATTATTTATGTATAGGACAAAAAAAAATTGGCTAAGAAGTTTTCCTAGTGGACCCCACCCACTATCTCTCTCTCCTGCCCTCTCAAGTGCACTATCTCTCTCTCTCTCTCTCTCTCAGGCGGATACCCCCCCGACCGAACCTTCCTCCTCCGTCCTCCTCCTTTCGCCGGCAATTTTTGCGCCGCCACCGCCCCTCACCGATAGCCACCACCGACAGCCCTTGCCCACCGTCACTCCCGACACCTCCGTCGCCTCCGTTGGCCTCCAACAGTCGCGAAACAGCCCCGAAACCCTAACCCCTATTTCGGCCTCTACCGACCCGAGAACGCCAGGGCTTCCTCCGGCCGTTTTTGGCGCCACCGCCGCCACCCACCACCTCTCCGACATCTCCCTGCCTCCCCTCGACACCCCGACGCCATCCCAGCAACCGTTGGCTGCCGGAGCAACCGCGATTCGCACCGAAACTGCCGGTGCCCTATTTTGGAGATCAGTCTGATTTCTCTTCGATCCGGCTATTTCCGGCGACGCCACCTCTCACCGCCACCACCAACGAACCCCCAAAGCCCCTCTCCATCTTCCTTAAGCTCGTGGAGACCGGCCGCCGCCTGTGACGATCGAAAATTTGCTCGAACCATCGCCCTGTTCTCAGCGCCCTCAAACCCTACCCACTCGGTTCTATTTCGCCGCCGATCTGCCGCCCTCCGCCGTGGCCACCAGTCCCGATTGACTCCCCCCAACCACCTTGTGCTTCTATCGCCAACCCCCGAGCCGGCCGCCGCCTGTCAGTCGCCGAACCGGCCGCCTCATCCAAGCCGGCCCTGCCCTATCCCAGCCAAGTGCCCTATTCGGGCCGGTTCGTGCGGGCCGTGGCCCGTTTTGTCCTAGGCCGAGCCGAGTGGCTGAGAGCTTGGGCCGAGTGGCTAAGTCCGTGGCCGGGTCCATGGGCCATTTTAGCCTAGAATTATGGTCGTGGGCCGAGAATCTTGGGTCATCGTTCGAGGAAATTAGCACATGATTCGCCGTCGCCATTCGTCGTCGTCGCCCATATCGTCACCGTTGAGACCGCCCGAGCAAACTAAATTTTTGAGTTGGCTCTAATCCTTGGTTAGGGAGCTAATTGCGCCAAGGATTAGTCGTTTAGTCAATTAGGAAAAAATTTAGGTACACAATCGAGGCCGATTTCGATAAAAAATTTGGATTAGGTTAAATGGCCACGATTGATCAGGTTAGCCAGATTGATTATATTGTTTGTGGCTAATTATGATTAGTTACAATTGATTAATTATGTTCGATCGCGAGCGAGCGATCGACGTCTTAAATCGATTAATTTGGTTAATAAAGTATTATTGTACGAATCGAGCTTTTTGTTCAACTGTCCTTTTTGTCTTCTATGTAATTGATTGTCTGTTTGGGGGTTAATAGCCCTTTTGTGATTGCAACGTTTAATGTTAGACTGCACATACATATGGTCGTGTGGAAAGTCAAAAGATATTTTTAGCAGGAAAATGGCCTTCGGCCGGATCTTTTACATGCGTAAGTGAGCATCCGGCTTTAACCAAAGATAATGAAATGGATTGATTGTTGGATGTGTTATGTGTGGTCAGATTAGGGAATGATGATGCTTTTCCTGGCAAGTTCGTACTGTACAAATTGTATAGAATCATATAACTTGCCAGAAGCATGTCAATTCTGGTTTGGTGTTAACTAGCACTGATGCAGAATTGGTCGAATGCCGATTGCAGCTTGTGATGGACTGACGCCCTGTTTAGGGATGCCTGCTTGCTGGTGCCATGTCAGGCGCACCGGAGACACCTCTTGTAGTAGCCATCGCCGAAAGAAAAGGGACGTAGCTCGGTCCTGCCGGTAGAACGCTCAATTGCATCAAGGTGCTGGATCGCTTTATTTGTGGGAGTTGAATCGTGTCTTCTTTCGCGTAGATCCTCTCATGTGCCGTGGGCACAATCATCGTTAATAAATAGACTTGTGTGATATCATGTGCGTACTTATGAATGAGATGCTTGTTTGGGTGATCGATTGATTGGCTGTGAGTCGAGTCAAGCATTGCATTATGTGTGGCCGAAGCTGGCAAGTATACATGTGAATTGTTTTTATATCGTGACTGTAATTTGGTGTTATATGTACGTGATTTGTTATTGTGAGACTTCTGTTAGGATGCCCGGGTGAATCAATTTCCTAACCAAGCTTAGGCTTGATTCACTGAGATTTATTCTCACCCTTTCGTAGGATAACATTTTCAAGTCCCAAGTAACGAAGCCTCGTGGACGTCGAGGATTGGCTTTTGGATTAGTCATCTGAAGTAAGATGAGAAGTTAGTCTTACCCGACTGAGTATACCTGCTAAGATCTTGTCTAGTCACCCCGAAATATGGGGTTGTGTACGTACGGAAGTAGTGCCGATAGCATTAAGATTTATTTGTTGTGTTTGACTCCTATTATTCTATTCCTGTTTGTTTTTATTGTCAGGGAATTGACACGTTTTCGCATACTTAAGTAAGTGATAGGTCGATAATGTGCCTGGGACGCTATCTCTATAACCTCGTGGTGATTTAGCAAGGGATGTCGCGGGCTCGAGAGTCGGGGCGTGACATCCCCACTGACCTTACATCTTATTTTTCTCCTTTGGCTTTAGTTGGAACCTCGTTCAGGGACGCACACCAGGAACACCATGTCTTATTTTTCCCCACTAGCCTTACTTCCTTTTTTTTCTTTTATTATTCCATACATTAAAAATACATGTGAAACTTAAGTAGATCTTGGAACTAACTTTGGAACCTGTGATATAATAGGTTTCAGGTTCCAAAAAATGAGGAACATATTATCACGAGTAAGTTTCAAGTTTTAAGTGGAACTAGTACGGAACCCAAAACAGCTCAGCTCAAGATATAAGTAATTGTTGGGTAGTTTAGTGCAGGAATTAGGATACCAATTTTTTTAGGCACGAACACAATTTTTTTAGCGTCGAACTATGTTTGGGATTAAGGTAATTAATTTTCCTAGAGAAAAGAATTTATGGCAAATTAGTTACAATTTCCATAAAACTAAATGATGGTGGATTTACATTGATTGAGCAAATGAATTTTTCCGTGTTTCCACGGCAAGCAAGTCTTGTCGTGTGCAAAAAAAAAAAAAATCAAAGTCTCCATTGTGATCATAGATTGGACTGGTTGTTTGTCCTCCATTATACGTCGGTACTACTTTTTCTTTTTGGCGGGAAGGCATGGGTACTACTGTGCAGTTTGCACGATGGAATCAGGTCATGTACGAGGTGAATGATTGATTTTCATTTCCTTCAATTTGGTCGCACGAAAAGTTGACGCCGGAGAAATTACAAGAATCTCATTCGATGTCTCATTGTACTCCATTAGGCATCGGTACTACTTTTTCTTTCCACATCTTTTTTACTATCGAATGGTTCCCTTGTTATGCTTCGGGCATAGCGATTGCGCAATATCTCGAGTCAATTTCACATACCAGATAAAGTCCGCTTCTATATTCTGACCAAAGACATACCATTCATATCGGGATCGATAACCTCATGAATCATGATTTCATTGACCTACTAATTCTTTTGAACTCTCGACCGTAATTCTCTCTCTCTCTCTCTCTTTTTTGCGTGGAGGTTGGCCTTCCATCACAAGGAAATGGAAATTTGAGTAAAGCAAAAGTTACACGCCAACCGAAATCATATATATGTGTTTTCACAAAGCTTTGAACCAATGACTCCATCCAGATGCTTGAAGCCCAAAAGTTTGTGTTTCTAGATGGTCGGAACCTCGTTCAAGGATACACACAAAGAACACCATCCTTCGGCTTTCGGTCCTCTCCATTTAATCCCAAGTCTCACCCACGTCTCGAAATCACAAAGTCAACCTCGTGTGGAATGCATGACAACATTTGACCTGCGACGTTCTTCGATAATCACGCATGCATGCAAAAATTTAGTTCATACCTGTGATTTTCTAATTTTTCATGGGACAATTAACAATTAGAATGCATTGATTTATGCCTGATAATATTACACATTAAACAAATAGAATATCAACATTTGAAACATGTGTTCCGGTCTCAACCTTATTTGAAGCTTCTCGGAAACTCCAAAAGAAGTAATAAATTAAGCAAAAAGTACATTTTATGTTTGCTCTAATCCACATTCTCAACCATTTGAAGCAAATAATAATAATAATAATAATAATAAATAATCAACATCCTCGACCCATATGTACGTCTCTTGCTTCGTCCATTCATGGTCAATTGGTCGCCCAATGAAAGTCTTCAACCGAACACTCTCTTAAGAAAATACCACAAAGGGAAAAGGGAAGAAAATGCTTGCGGATATTAATATTTCCATTGAACCCCATTTTCATTTCGACAACCACGAGTCTATTCGCTATCATCTCATTCAAGATGACATCTACATTGACGATAACATGTACCATCCATAAGTCGATCCGTGCACTGTGCGAACCCTGACAAGATCTTCCAATTTAATTCAATTCAAGAACACCAAAGATTTAGGTGGTTTAGTTCGAGTGTCAATACTTGCTATGCGGAGAGAGTCGGCTGTGTAATTAAATATATTCAGAAAATCAGAGTTATGACCACTCATATAATTGAGTCGCACACATAAATTAAGCCCAAATTCATAGTGTTTCAATTTGGATGGAAAGCTCGCAACATCACCCTTGTTTAGATATCTTGGGCGGCTTGAACAGGATGTGTCTCTTTAGGCCCTTTGGTTTGTGCGGCTTCTGTAGGCAAGATGAATAAAAGCAAAATCGTTGCTTTTTGTTCCCCCCTCTGACGAAGACTTCTCTATCCCATAAAATAAAATATATCTTATAAAATAGAATACGTACACCCCTAATTTGTTTTCTTTTTAGGGCTAGATAGTTTGTTTTTCGTTTTAATTTTGAGGAATAATGACGAATATGATCCTTAATTTTGGCTCCTCCACGTCGGATTGGTCCTACCCAATGAGGAAGCGACATGTGGCTGGTGGTCCCCACTGGCCTTACGTCTTATTTTTCTCCTTTGGCTTTAGTTGGAACCTCTTTCAGGGACGCAAACTAGGAACACCATCCCTTGGCATTTGTTCTCTCCCGCTAATCCTAAGTCTCACAGAGTCTCCAAGGTACAAAGTGAACCTCGTGTGCAATGCGTTGCTACATTTGACCAGCGATGTTTTCCGATAATCACGCATGCATGCAAAAAACATGTATCTTAAAAAAAAAAAAAAATTGGCAGTTTTGAGCAATTCATGTTGTTAACGCGTGTGAATGAGAGTATCTGTAGAAATTCAAAACTTAAAATATAAAAAGAAAATGTCATGAAAAGAACGACTAGATGGACGTTATCACGAACCAAATTTGATATCTTTACTCTAATGCTATATTGTGTACTAAAAATCTTAAAATTATATATAGGAACAATACAAAATTTACCTTCAATGTTAAAGATTCCTGGATACAACCGCTGATAGATCATGTAAGACACACAAGGAACCAAATGCTAATTAAAATAGTACACAGATAAATTATTATATGATTTTTTTTTCCTTTTGTTAGTCACTTTCTGGACCGAAAGTGTTTGTTTTTTACTCCTCAAACCTTGTCGAGAAAAATAGCGCAGAGTTGGGGATAGAGTACGTTTTTTCGTTATTCCTGACAAACTCCGTAAGGAAACGAAATCAAAGCACTAAATTGATAGTTTTTACAACATAAATTGCCTGTTTGACTTCTCATTCATCAAAAGATTCAAAACAATGTCTTTCAAGTTTGCATGACCAATAGGGGAACGGGGGTTGGAGTTCCAAAATCCACATCAGCATCCATATTGAACTCGCTCTTTCTCCTATTCGTCCGCGTCACCGAGCCGTCATCGCTCGACACAGATGGCGAGCTAGGCTCGGGAGACAAACGTTTGCGGCCGACCCAGACAGGCTCGTACTCAGCCGCACTGATCACGTGAAGGAAGTTGATCTTGGTCTTGGATCCCCTCATCTTAAAAGCTGCCCCGTCATAGGCCAATGCCGCATCCTCAGACGTCTCGTAAGTCCCAAGCCAAATCCTTGCCCCGTTCTTCTTGGGGTCCCTTATCTCCGCCGCGTGTTTTCCCCATGGCCGCCTCCTCACTCCTTTATAATGTGCCTTCTCGTCTGGCACTTGTACCTCATGCTCCATCATCTCCAGCTTCTTCTCCGTCGCCGAACTGATGCTGTTATAATCAACCGTCATCACTTCGAAATCAAGTTCTTGACTCAGAGCTAGACCAATGCTGTCATAATCAATGGTCGTCACTTCAAAATCAAGTTCTTTATTAGAAGCCGGAGGCATTGTCCACCCGGAATCAAGCGGGTCGCATATAGCGCCATACACCAACATGTCTTCCCATTCGTCGACTCTTAGGGGCAGTTCGTTCCAACTCTCTGTCGGCAAGATATTGCCGTAGCTTGAACTCTTTGTATATGCGTTTGCGGGAGCTAGTGCAGAAAATGTTGCGTTGACATTATCATCGTCATCTTCAAAAAGATGGTCGCAGATGAATTGGAAAGCATTGAATCGATCTGTTTCAAAGCGACTGATGATTTCCTGAAGCATTTTCGTTTCTGGCTGGAAATTTTGTAGCTATTTGGAAGGTGGAAGGGACGAATTGGTTTCTGAAGCAGAGTGAAGAGTTGAAAAAACCATGAAAGTGGGGAGATGCATAAAATGGTTGAGCTTGACTGGTGGAGTGGTGGAAGATTGGACGGATGATTTTGGAGGGCTTTGTTTTCCAAAACAGGCGAAAAAAAAAAGTATTTACCAAATCATGTTTAAAAAATATATATTTACTAAACCAGGGGCTGCCGAGCGGCCCTCGGCTCGGCAGTCTTGCTGCAGTCGCAAATCTCTCATATTACCACCATTAAAAAAAAAAAGCCACTCCCTCCCTCCAACTAATTGACATCACCCTACCACAAGCAAGCCATGAAAAAGAAGCTAAAAAGGAAGAAACTCCACAATAGAATCAGGCATGGAGGATCAGGCTTAGGCTAAAGACAGTTGACCATCCGGACATAGACATGGCGATCGCGAGGACTATCTTCTTGAAGTTGCGGCACGTATTTGGTCCATGAAATGTTTGTCAGACGAGCTTCACAGTCGATCTTTTTCTCTCAGGAGAGCATGTTCTTCCCTTAAATCAGCATTTTCTTCCCTCAAATCAGCCATTCCATCAGTCCATGTGTAAGTTTGTACTTAACTGAGGAACTACTGTCGTTTTTTATGTTACGTTACGCGTGGACTGATGGAATGGCCGAGAAATAGAGTCAACTGCGCCTGACATTTGGTTTTGTTCTTCGTGCATGGCCGCCATCGAAGGCCGAAGTTTCAGTGCTGTCGCCAAGGGAGGGTTGCCTTTTTAGACCATCATCCCTTACTCTTGAACGTGGATAACAGTGCTCTCAAGCAAAGAATCGCAGCTTTGGCCCAAGACCAAAAAAAAAAAGAAGAAGAAGAAGAAGAAGAAAGAGACCAGCCACCCGCTCGGCAGTCTCATCCTACTCGGCAGTTAGACTGCCGAGTGGGCACGGTTTGTGCCCAGCGCAGCCTGACAAAATTTTTTAAAACTTTTTGCTGTTAATATAATTTTTTTTATATGATATGATGATTTGGTGTTGAGCATACTGTCGGGGAAAATACTTCGACCGTTTCATCTCTGTATCCTTATATTCGTAGATTTAAATTTGTGCTTAATTCGACCCTAATGAGTGTAGGGTGAAGAAAAATTTAACACAGGCCCACTGTCAATGTTGATGATGAGTGTTAAGAACAATACACAGGCACGATATCGTAGTTGAAGATGGGTAGAATATTGTTAAAGATGCCATTATTCAAAGGACAAGCCAAGAAGTTAGGCGAGTCTTGATGCCAAAGCTCGATAGAAAGCAAGGCTCAACAGAAGAATTGAAATCGATAAACGAGGAACAATCTATGTTCACTCAAAACAATATCAAATCGTTAAAATGTCAATAATCAATAATCTAATCCGACGTTCAAAATCCTAAGAACAATTTTTTATAAGATGCTAACTCTAATGACAAAAGATGATGCAAAAATTACAAAATATCCTAAAAATATAAAATTACCTTAAAGTAAAAATGCCTAAATATCACGCAATATTTGCATCAAGGTTTGAGAGAACAAAGACCATCCTAATTGCTGCTAGTTTGAGGAATTGATTGATTTATGCACTGTTAGATAGCTTAATGCCGTGTATCGATAAATGGGGAAGGGATAAAGAACCGAAAAGGAGCGGCACCAAATAGAAAGTTCTGCATAGTTTGTTCTTCGATGCATTTGGAACTGATTAAAGTCACCACCTTTTTGGGGAAACAACGTAAGAATTCTACGATGCGAATGAATCGTAGCCAGAGAAATTGTTTCTGTTCCAAAAATATTTCGAAAGTGTTTATGTTTCAAAAGTGTTTCGGAAACGTGTATGATGCAAAAATATTTCAAAAGTGTTCCGTGGAACAATTTTATGCCATGGAACACTTTTGAAGAAACAAAAAAAAAATTGCTTTTGAGTTTTGGAACACTTTTTTGAAACACTTTTGAAACTACTATCTATTGATCACCGCCAACACGGCCATCACACCCGGTCGTCAGCCGTCCACCACCGAAAAAAAAATATTGTTTTAACTTACCAAATGTGTTTTTGCAACAAAAATCATAGCTAGAAACAGAAACACAAAAAAATATTTATGTTCAAAAAATGCTTCCAGAAACATAAGTGTTACCATACACAGCCTTAGTCTTCCTCTATTTTGACCCCATTTACTGCCAATCACCCGCTCGGCAATTAGACTGTCGAGCTGTGACGCCCTGAAAATTTAACTTTTGTAAACGCCGAAAGTCGATTAAATGATATGAATATATAATCATAGTCGACGTATATTTTGGACTATAAGGACCGAAGAGGTGAAAATTTGGACGAATTCTGAATTTTAGGTTATTTCGAATTGAGTTTCGAAATTGATCCACAGTGATTTTGAATTGCCGTTTTCGCAATCGATCCTAACCCCGATCGAGCTTGGCCAGTAAAGTTACCGAAATTACCCTTCGTTCAGTATTTCAAAAATTTTGTTTCAGTCCCGGCGCGCCAAATTACCATTTTACCCCCCCCCCCCCTCAATTATTTACCCACATAAGACAAAAAAAAGTTTAATTTTTAGCCATGAAGGTCAAGGTGGAACCCACCATTTTCCCTTCCCCATACACGTCCCCTCCTCCTATTGTCGCCTGTCTTCTTTTTCTTCTTCTTTTTTGTTCTTCTTCTTCTTATTTGTTATTTTGGTCGACTCTCTTGAGTCCCCTCTACCACCGCCCAACTCACCCCCGTCGTCAGCCGCGCGTGGCACCCGGAATTGGTCGCCGACCAACGCCCCTGTTTCAGCGCTGAACAGGGCAGCTGCTGATCACGGCTGTTTGCTGCCGCCAACCGCCTCCCGCCGCCGTCCACCGGTCCCGGCCGACCCCCACCGACCCCTGGGTGAGCTCCCGACCTTGGACAGCCTTGTCCCGGCCCGTGTCGCCGAAAAACGGCCAAAACATTTTGGTTTGCCAGTTGAGTTTACTATTCGTCACTGTTTCAGGCCGTCGCTCGCCGGAGCTTCGCTGCCGGCCACCTGTTCCGGCGACCTCGCCGGACTTCCTCGAGATGTCGCCAAAGTTTGAGCTCAGGCCGTCGCGCAATAAACCTTAATTGGATTGTCGTCGTCGCCGCCGCCGCCGCCGCCGCTCGAGCTAACTCACATTGTGAGTTGACCGTAAACCTTGGTTAGGGTGCTAATTACGCTTAGGATTAGTTCTAATTATTTATTTATTAAAAAAAATCGATCGGAACCGGTTTAGATAGAAACGATGATTAGGATAAATGGCCGATCGATTATTTGTCTGTAGCTATTTGTGGTAATTTATCAATTAATTGATTGATTGTGTTTGTTCGCGAATGAGTGACAGATTAGAGACGAGCAAGCGATTGATTGCTATAATTCGACTGAGAATTAAGATTTATAATATGAATGGAGCTCGAAATTGCCGGGTTGAGTTGATTGCTCGCGAGTGCGTTAATTATTTGATTGGTTTGGTAGCCTGGCTGAAGTGCTCGACTGAAAGTCTTGTGGGCCTTGAGGCCGAGTTGGTTGTATTTCTGTATGGATTTTGACATTAATCATAGATAAACAATGAGTTGATTGTCCTTACCAAAAAAAAAATAATGAGTTGATTGCCGAATGTAATTTGTAGAGTCATTTAAAGGATCAATGACGTTACCTGGCAAGTTCGCATTGCACCATTGGTACTCGCGCCGTACCTATTGTATGGAAATTCGCGACTTGTCAGAAGCACGATAATCCATACCCCGTGTCAGTCGTACAATTTTAAGGGATTATTGGATGCCGATCACAACTTGTGAATGACCGAAGCTCCTTTTTAAGGAATGCCTACTTACAGTGCCGTGCCGGGTGCACTGGATACACCGCTTGTAGTAGCCATCACTGAGAGGGTAAAGTGGACGTAGTCTGGTTCTGCCAGATGAGTGCGGAATCGCACTATTGATGTTTTTATCACGCCAGCCGCGTAGGTCATTATTTAATAATGGACGACACCTTGTGTACGAGTGGTGGTGCCTTGATCGATTGCTAATTTGGCAGATTTATTTTATTGATATATATTTATTTATATCTTGTGGCTTATTGTGGTGCTTAGGATATCCTAGGCGAATCAGTGTCCTAACCGAGATTAGGCTTGATTCACTGAGATTAAATTCTCACCCCGTCGTGGGACAACTTTTCAGGTCCAAAATAATAGACAGACCGGTGCGATTTGGTACCCACACCCACTCATCACACGATGTCAGTCTCCACCCGGTACCAAGTACGGACCAGATGTGAGAACGTCACATCACAACGATATGGGTCGATGAGGGGATACCACAGCTGATGGCACACCTCTTCAAGGCCTGGTATCTTCGCGATGGGGTGGATCTCTTTGGTCCACTAAGAGGATTTGAGGGGCCACCTCTTCAGGGGGTCCCTAATATCCCCGCTTGGGACCCGATGAACATCGATACGCCTGATGGGGAGATGGTGAATCCCGCACCCGGTATGTAGCCTAAGCTCGAGCCCGAGCAGTCAGTAGCCCCTCTATGCATTCTAGCCAGAGTTCCTGTGACGATCCGAACAACCCGGCTCCCTCGATTGGTTATGACGATTCAGATGTCGATTTTACCCAGTAGAGGGTTAGGTTTCTTTTGTGGTCAGGGAATTGATGATGGTTTCTATTAGGGTACTCTTTTGGGATAGATGAGAGTTAACCTTACCTGACTCCTGTATCTTTTTGTGAGTCCTAGAGGGCCGCCCAGAAGCATGGGGTTGTATTTATCGGATGTTGGCTCTATAAGGTTATAGATCATCTATTCTCAGTAGTTTATCTTTGTGTTATGTTGTCTGGCTTTTCTTCCTATCTATCCCACGTTGATTTTATCGGATGGAAGATCGCACGTTTCGCATGGGCCGTATATTCTTAGGTCGCTAGCAGTTGCTTGGGACGCTATCTTTTATGACCTAGTGGCGATTTAACAAGGAATATCGCGGGTTCGAAAGTCGGGACGTGACTCGAGCGAGCACTGTTCGTGCCCAGCGCGGTTGGCCCTGATTTGGTAAATATATTTTTTAAAAACTTGATTTGGTAAATACTCTTTCTTCGACTGTTTAGAAAAAAGCCCGATTTTGGACGGGGCTTCGGAGAAAGTGCGTTTCGCAAGAACCAATGAGATTCTCAGGAACATGTTTCAAATTCGCAATTTGACTTTCTTAATCAATAAAGACATAAATTGATGTCCGTACTGAATTGAAAAGCAAAAAGCATTTTTTATTTAACTGGGGGAAGGACAATGATGATATTATTGCATGCGTTTGTGTTACGAATATGTTTTTTTAGATCAGACGTGGGTGCGCCGTACACATCCAATCACGTATTATTGCATGCTTGTGATTCAAAAGAAAATTGCAGCACTGTATTTTTTTTTTCTTGTGATAGTAACTTCCAACAAATGTTGGTAAGTGACAATCAATTTTTGTTTGAAAATGGGATAACTAGGGTGCTAAATCACGAAATTTAAAATGTGTAATAAAGTCCTAAAACTTTATAAATTGATATAGTGAAGTCACCACCCTTTTTTATTGTTGGAGAAATCCTCTATCGCAATTACGTCCGATTTCACTAAAATGAATTGATTTAATTCCTGATTTCAATTCCTTAGAATTGTTTGCCTCACTTTTTCATTTTAATTAAATTAATGCCGTTTCATTAAATTCTCTCTCGTAAGTGGCCGTTAACTTTAACTACAGTGTGAATCAATGCCTAAAATGAGTCGGCATTTTCCCAATCAATGCCCATGTCGTTCAAAAGAATCAAAACCAACGGTAGACAAAAATGCAATTAACTTCACGGATGACCGTTATCTTCTCAATGAAGCATTTCGTTTATGAAATTCTTTTTCATTAGATCCACGTCATCTATAGGGCTCGGTTCATACCGTGGTTTAACTTGAGTATCCTGTTAGGTTATCATTCATTGAAGGAAAAATTACCCAAAAAAAAAATTATAAGCTTATTGCAATTATGCCAATTCAGTGCTAATGATTTTTTTGGCCAATTGAGCACTAAACTTTTTGTAATTGTGTCAATGCAGTCCATTTGGGCGGCGAGAACTGACAAGGAGCCTCAGGCAATGTGGAATTTTTAAATAATTTTTAATCTTTTAAATTACTTATTTTATTTTTAATAATTTTTATGTCTTTTTTATTTTCTTTATTTTGTCTTGAAAAGGAAAAGTAAAAAAGATAGAAAAAAATTAAAAATTTAAATAACATTTAAATATTATCACAATTTGCCACGTTAGTGCCGGTGTCTGTCAGCTCTGGCTAGTCAAATGGACTGAATTGACACAATTACGAAAGTTTTAAGTCTCGATTGGCCCCAAAAAAAATTTAAGATTGAATTGACACAATTGAAATAGGTTTGGATCTTTTTTGATAAATTTCCCGGCCATTGAGTGATAGTTTAGCGTAGGGATTAGCACACGGATTTATTTAATTAGTTAGAATTTCCATAAAAGCAAATGCTAGTGGATGTAAATTGATCGAGTAAAAGAAGTTTTTCTTATTGGCTATCGTACGCCAACCAAATACTGTCATTTGCAATCTCCCAAAAAAAAAAAAAAATCAACGTTTGAATTGTGATTCAGGAATAGAGTCGTTAGACTGGGCTTTTTTGTCCTGAATTTCTCTGATTGAATCGGTCACATTCATATGTCATGCGGCGAATCGTTGATTTCCTTTCCCTCAATTCGGTTGCGCGGAATTTGATCAAGGAGAAAACATCGTCGACGATTTTCATTAACCTACTTAGTCTTTTGAAATCTCGACGGAAATTCATTTCTCTGTCTTCTGACTATAGCAACCAAAGTGTCTTTTCTGTGTCTGTCTTTTTTGGCCTTTTTCTGACACATGTTTTTGCATGCATGCGTGACTATCGAAGAACGTGTGGCAGGTCAACTGTTGCCATGCATCGCCCACGAGGTTGACTTCTACCTTCGAGACGTGTGTGAGACTTAGGATCAGGAGGAGAGGACCAAAGGCCAAAGGAAGGCATTCTTTCCGTGTTTCCTTGAGCGAGGTTCCGACCACCTAGAAACACGTATTAGTAGACTTCAAGCGCCTTGATGGAGTCAACTATGATCCATTACATGCCATTGGTTTAAAGCTTTGTGAAAATACGTATATATGACTTCCCATGGTATGTCACTTTTGCTTTTCTTAGGTACCCACTTCGTTGTTACGATTGAAAATGTCTCTTCTATGTCTGATTAAATGCCATGGTAGTTGTGTTATGATGTCGGTGATACGTTGCTTTGTCGAGCATTTTTCATGAAGGTGGCTATTCTTTCGATGATAGTCGCACATGCTGCATCACTCAGTAACTATATTCCACGCTTTGAAGGAGTAGGTTCCACGATAAATTATAATTATTTTGCTTGTGACTTAGAATAAGCTGTTAATCTCATTGTGAATTAACCATAGATACATAATCAGTTATCTTATGTGTGTCACGTGGCATCACTTTGTATGATCAAAACTAATAGTGTACATCCATGATTCTTTGTGCTTCTTTCCCACGGTTGCCCACGTTATATTATGCATCAAATGCATAATATATTTATTGTTTAATTTTCCTTTTTTCAATGGTAGTCGTTTTTCTACATCATAGACCCGTAGACCGTACACATGCGCTCCCATTGATGCATCGCGCGGTCTTAACTTGCTTATCCTCTAAATTTAGCCTGACTTCTATTAATTTCGATAGATGATTAATAAGTTCCATTAGTTGATCATGCAAAATTTCACTTCTTTACTCTGCTTATATCCATCTGGCACCAGTAGCTGGATTCTCTAAATGCTTGATCAGATTTGACATGAAATCAAAGTTCATTGAAAATTCGATAACTTGTTTGATAGCTTTCCAAAGATAGCCCTTTCGTTCAAATCAGATTTCTGATATTGAGATATCACCCTTTCAATCTCAATTTCAATCTTGAACGTGCCAAAAGAACTTGAGATTTTTCCTTGTCAAGTAATATTTCTGTGTACATCTTATTACAACTCGCAAAATTTCCAATCCTTGAGGATCGCCACAATTAGGATTGAAATCATGGATATATCACGACAGGAAGACATCACGCGTACGTAATTTCAGGCATTGCTCCAGATCAATCTTTTCCCTGTCGGTAATTAAATTTTATATTGATTATCTCCAATTCTTCTATCATGACAATTTAAGATGTACTATAGATTAAAATGACCCCAACGTTTGCGGATAAAATATAAGTAAAATACTAAAGAGGGATCAATTTCAAAATCACATACATGAATCAATAGGTAAAATGGGTAGAGGGTAGACTCGAGCAAAACAACAACATATTTTTGGAGAAATACTATGTGTGTACACATATACAAACTATATATTATAAAGAAGAAAGAAATCAAATTATAAATATGATTTTAAAAAAAATAAAAATGGAAATTATTTTTTATTTTGATTTTTCTTTTTAATTAGAATTCAAATTTATTTAAAAATAATTTCCATTTTAATTTTATCATACAAGAAATTTGTTATTCAAAAAAATAGTTTTTATGCCATAAACAAAAGAAATCATATCCACATTTATCACACATCCCCTTAGGATAATTATATCTAGGCTATATCCCCCTTATATCATATTATATCCTATTATGAGTATGAACCAAACACAGGATAAAGTAAATTTTATCATATCCCAACTTTTATCCTGACTGTCAAACATGGCTTTAGTATCTATATCATTATATATTTTAAATATAATAATATAGTTTGTTAGTTAATGAAAAAAATTATCAAGAAATGATGGAAGTGAGTCAAAATAATGATAAAAAGAGATTTATAATTAAAAATCAGTAAAAAATTAAGTAGAAGAAACTAGATTTCAAGTAAATATATTCAGACTTGAAAATAATTTTTCTAATTCTCGAAGAGAAAGTGTAATGAAATTTCTAAAAAAACTACCATCTCCATTTGTGTATTCTCTATATTTAGTTCATGAGGAAGTTTCATGATTGCTTGGTAGCTTTTTAGTTTATTATAAAAGTTTACGAAAATAGTGAGATGGCTAAAACTTACTCCCCTTCTTAATTTTCTAGTTCACATTAATAGTTTAAGAAAAGCAGAAAGAGGGTCAAACCTCCTTCTCCTCGATAACTTTATATTTCATGTTGAGGTTTAACGAATGTCGCAAGAAAGGCAAAACTTTTCAGCAAAAGTTGAATGTTATATTTTCTTTCTTTTACTAGATTCAGTAGTGAATTACAAGAGATTATTATATTTTTCACTTGTGCTTTTTCAAATTCATTTTACATTGATATATCGTATATATTAAACAATGAATATGATATGCTATGAACATATCCGACTCTGTTACTGCGATTCACTAAACACATGATAGGATATGACAAAATCCCTGGATTTCATATCATATCTTATCTAATCTTATCCCAACTAAAAATCCAGGTGACCAAACGCAGCCTTAATGTTAGAGATATTTTCCTCTGTAAAAGCTTGGCTCTTAGGGCGTTGACCATATGTGGCTTGGACTAGGCGAATAAAGGAATGAGTTAATATCACGAAAAAGTTCAAATTGGTAAAACTATGACAAATATAATTCAAATTATTTTCTTGACCATGAAAAAATCTAAATTGGTACACATTTGACTTATTTATCCCAAATTAGTGCACATATAACAAATATATCCTCTGTTAGTTTTAGTTAAATTTTATCATCAAATTGCTGATTAGGACGACACTTGGCGGTTGTCTCATGTTTACATTTGAGGTTTTTACTCTCTATTTTAGATGTATCAATTTGAGATTTTCCATGTTATTAATCTAATTTAATGAAACTAACAAAGAGTAAATTTGGCACATCTATGCAAATTTAAAGTTTTTGATGGTCAAAATAATCAATTTAAGTTAAATTTATCATAGATGTATCAATTTACAGTTTTTCATGGTATTAACCCTAAAGGAATTAAATTACTCCATGGAGTGTTATTTGTTAATTTGTTATTTTGGTAGTTCGAAGGGATTTGATGGGTGATTAGATTTAAACACGTGTTTCCCATGATAAATTATTTGACTCACTTCTTTCTTTCTGTCTTGTTTGATCTGTACTTTATAAGGAAAGTAAAGATCTGCATGGTAACCATTCTGATTATTTGATTCTCATCTCAGAACAGTAAAAAATGATAATATTGTTTGGCAATGTAAATAATTATGATTCTAATTCTGTTTCCAGAATCATTTTAGAGAATCCAAATCAGTTTTTGAGTAAAATCCAAAATAAAAAAAAATTAAGTTCTGGGAAAAGAATCACTTTTGAAAACAACAAAATAGGATGAATCTCATATCTCTTAACTTTCCCTTTTAGTTTTCTCGACACTTTTCACTCTACCTACTAAAAATAAAATAAAATAAAATAGAAATATTTTAAAAATTAGAAAAAATCTCGAAAAATAGAAAAAGCTTAGATTATGCTAGTTTGACCTTATTTTCATAAATTTGGGTCTAAATTTCATAGATTTCACTCTCCTACAAAAACATATTACAAAAGATGAGGTCATCTAACATCTTTCTATGTTTTTAGACAACGCGATATTTAAAGAAAAATGAGCCCTTAATATGGAAACATATCCATGCTTCATCAAACTTCAAGCACCATATATTAAATTTTATGTTTCATTCATGATAGGCTAAAAAATAATGCATTTTAAATTATTTTTTGTGCATTTAAAATTAGTCGTCAATTTAGGATGAAATTTTACAAATTAACTACATAGTTATTTGACATGAATGAAAAAATAGGAAAAGAAATAGTTTTTTGAAATATAAATTTTGTGCAGTTATCAAACAAGTTCTGATTCTCTAAAACTCATCCAGAAACAGAATAAAAAAGTGTTATTTTAACCAAAATCAGTTTTGATGATCAGAATCAGAATCACAGAATGAGAATGGTTACCATGCAGATCCTAAGTAGATGAATTAACACCTGGGTTTATATCAACTTTTTCGGCGCTTGATTGAGGCCAATTTTTGTTTGTATTGATATGGAGAATATGTAATCAAAATCTACTAATCTAACAGTTTTACAGTAATTTCAGGTATTTATTTTTTGCAATTGGAAGCTTCTAGATTTCTCTATATAATTTGAAGTATTTCCCTATTTAATGTCTTGAGCCATTGGGAAATCACAAGTGGAAGTGGTGCCCCAATTTTCCTTTTTTTTTTTTTTTTTTCAAATCAGAGCGATTTTTAAGCACTCTCTAAACTCTAGATCATTGTTCACGTGAATGAATTACCAAGTGCCAAAGGAGGTACGAAATGCAATTCATTGTTTCTTTTCAATGGAGATACCTTTTCCATAGATCATTTCACGTCTGGGACATAACGAGGCACCGAAATCAAGTGATCGAACCCAGAAGAGGAAGGGCGACATTGGCGTTAACTCTTGAGTCTCTGATGTCGGCGGTTGCTGCCGTTTACGCGGCAGTCACCGTGATCGAGCAGTTCCAAATCAAAATGAAAACTGTTCATCCCAACTAAACAAACCCATATCCAGCATGGGAAACAGTATCGGGCATCCAAAAATTCTCCTTAGCATCTACGTTGACATCTCTCTTCTCCTCTTCATTCTCGTCATTAAGTCATCATCACTGGACGTGGACGGCAAGCTAGGCTCAGCAGACCGCCACTTGGATCTGACCCTGATGGGGTCATACTCGGCCGATCGAGCCGATAGAGGTGAGGAAAGTTGAACTTGGCCTTGGACCCCTTCATCCTAAGAGCTGCCCAGTCGTAGGCCAATGTCGCGTTCTCGGGTGTCCTGCATGTCCCAAGCCAAATCCTAGCCCCGTTCATTGGGTTCCCTTATCCCCGCCGCATGTTTCTTCATGGCCGGTTCCTCAGCGCTCTATGATGTGCCTTCTCGACCGCCACGTGTACCTTAAGCTCCACCATCTCCTGTTTCTCGTCCGTCGCCAGACCAATGCTGTTGATATCAACGGCCGCCACTTCAAAATCAAATTCTTGACTAGAAACCAAAGGCATCGTCCACCCATCGCACAAAGCGCCGTACACCAATATGTCCTCCGAGTCGTCCACTTTGAGGGGCAGTTCTCTCCAACTCCATGTCAGTAAAAGACTGCTGAAACTTGAGCTCCTCAAGTACATGTTTGCCTCAAGTACATGTTTGCAGAAGTTGATGCAAAAAAACATTGCATTGACACCATTATCATCATCATCTTCGTCAAAAAGTTAATTTTGAAAACATCGACTCAGCTGGTCTCAAAGGGACTGATGATTTCCTGAAGCATTTCCGTTTTTGGCTAGAAATTTTGCAGCTTTGAGATCACTAAATGTGGTAGATGGAAGGGATGGTTTGATTTCTAAAGCGAGAGTGAAGCGTTGGAAAAGACCATGAAGGTGGGATCTATATTTATAGGTTGAGGTTGACTGGTGGAGTGCTGGAAAAAGATTGAAGGGATGACTTTGGATGGAGCTTCTGAGAAGAGCATTTGGAACTGATGAATCATAAGATTCTGACACGTGTCTCAAATCTCAATTAGACATTTTTAATTGCGAAAAACATAAATTGACAGATGTTTTCACTATCCCTTCTGAATTTAAAAACCAAAGGCCACGCTTCTCTTGTTTTGTTGGGGGAAGGCAACGATGTTTGCAAGCTTTTGTATAGAAATTAGGTTTTCTAAATCTGATTAAGGTGCCGTATAGATCCAATCACATATGCATGTGATAAAAAGAAATTTGCAGGCTCGTATTCTTCCGTGCTTAAATATGCGGATTTCCTTTTCTTTACTACGTAAATCAATAGTGAAACTGTACTCAAAGTAATTTTTCAATAATCGTAAGTGGGATATTCTTTTTAGCGTTGAATCAGGATATTCAAGAATAATAAGTTGCTCCAGCTCGATATCGTCAAGTATTCCTAACTATTGCATGTGAATTGGTAAATATTCGAATTATTTTTTCTTTTCCAATATTTTTCTATCGGTGCTTAGGAAAATTGTTGTAACCTACAAATACTTGCATACATGCAGCTAAAATTTTTTGTTGTAATTTGCAACAATTTTTTTGGTTAAAAAAAAATCAGCTTTCAATTTTTTGTAAGGTCCCATAAGGTTTGAGGAGGCTTGGAGAACAAATTACAAGGTAAATATTTCGAGAGTCAGGATTCTCACAATTTTTTTAAATTGGATTAAGGCTTGTAACTATTGGGATCGCGCAGCAAAAGTCCAATACTTTCACTTGAGGAGATCAGCAAGAGGAAGCTCAAGTTCGAGCCTATCAACATTTTCAATTGAACCCACTTTCACTCAAAAGTTTAAGCCAATGAGTCATGGATCAACTTGGATATATTAACTGTTCAACACCACATTAATTTTTCAATGTGAGACTCTTTTAACACAACTCACACGTGCATTCTAACAATCTTCCCATCACGTGTGAGATCTAGTATTAGGTTTGCTCCCCCTTAATCCAAGTATCCTTCCACATCAATTTATCTCAATTTGAATCTCCATCAACGTTCATCGGGTGTGGCATTGCTAACAATATCCCCATCACATTTGAGCTCTAGTGTTAGGTTTGCTCCTCCTTAATCCAGGTATCCCTCCGCACCACTTATCTCAACTTAAATATCCATGAACGCCCATCGGGCCCGCATTGCTACACCACAATGCCATATCGACCAGGAAATCGAAAACAGCATTGGTTTATCTCAACTTGAATCTCCATCAACGCCCATCGAGAGGCCCACCAATCAACCATAGATTTTGATACCATTTGTTGAGATCGTGCAGTAGAAATTCGATACTTTCACCTAGGGAGATCACCAAGAGGGTGCCCAAGTCCGAGCCCGTCAACATATCCAATTGGATCTACCTTTACTTAAAAGCTTAAGTCAATAAGTTATGGGCCAATTTGGATATATCAACTGCTCAACACCATATTAATTCTCTAATGTGGGACTCATCTAACAGAACTCACATGTGCATCCTAACAGTAATAATGTTGACATCATTTCTTTTTACGACGAACTTCATTCTACTTTTGATGTGGAATCTCTTAATAAAGCTTTTTTGGATCGATTAGACCGGCAAAAATCCAATCGAAAGGTGAAATGATGATGTGACTAGAATGATGCGAAATCTCTTAGTAATGCGTTTTTTGATCGATTGGACTAGCGAAAATCTAATCGGAAGGCGAAATAATGATGCGACTAGAATTGGTGGACCCGATCGACAACATCGAATTGAGCTCAAAATCGATCGGCTGAAGCAAAACAACGTGCTGATAAAAAATCATTGCCATTTAGGCGATGAACTGCGATAGATTTCGGCAATCTAGAATCGTTTAGATGGATTTTTTATTTATTTTAGAATTTTCAAATTTAATTTTATTATTAGTGGCAATTTTGTAGTTTTGAGTTGTATATCCAGAATCTTAGTAGGGTTATGTTTTAACACCACATATAAAATGTGAATGATGTTTTGAGTAGTCATAATATATTTTTTTTATATTGAATTTCAAGATTTCTCTCTCAATCAATATTTGTTTGTTCTTCTTCGCTGAACGCTGCGTCAACTTTGGTCTACGTGAATAATCGGTGTCCAAAATAATTTTTGGTACATATCATCCTTGTAATCGCATGAAGATGTAAAAACAGACTCACGATGACCACAAATTTTATCTACCCACAAATTAGAAAAACAAAAAGTGATTTATGCTTTCACAAAGGCAAATTTCAATTTGCAAATTCTACTTTGGCCTCTCTACCTCTCCCACGAGCGTTCCGTCATCCGAACTTATGACCTAAGTCCATCCAAGCATGTTTGACGTCTTTTCGTTCTACAAATCCATTCTGGCCTTAACGACAGGGGATTTCCTCAAAATCTTGGACATTTTAAGTGTTAGAAATTATTTCCACCTAGCCTGAAAATCAGTCTTATATTATTTTTACATTCAGGTCATCTTCCTTCATCATAATTTTAAATTTTTGGGTTATACTTTCCAACAGTAAGAAATCAAAATTGAGATCTTTACTCTAATGCCATACTAAAGTCGGGTAAGTAATTATCTACATGAAAAATATTAAATTATTTGAGAACAGCACAAAGTCATATCTTAAATCTTAAAAATAACCGGTTACAACTTACAATCGTAGTTGATAGATTATGTGAAGTTCACAAGGAACCAAATGCTAATTATAACTGCAATTGTAAATAACTTTTCATATAGAAAGAAGTTGCGATCTAACTTTTTTTACCTTTGTTGACATCTTTCTACATCGAGAGAGCATATACGTACAACTAGCGATGGATAAGTTTTTCATCCTTGGGGACAAGTAACCTTCAATTGCCATACTGGTGTTGGGACCCGAACGCCAGTACTCTCGTAAGGAAGATTGCCAAGAAGAAGTTTAATTATGAACCTATTTGTATATCCAGTTGGATTCATCAATAAGATATAGATGTGAGATTTTTTCTAACACAGCATATACGTTTATGTTAACATTGATAGCAACTTTGAACATGAAAAAATAGGTTAGAACATAGTGATACACTTTTGGCCAAAATGCAACCAATTCGTGATTTATAATTACTGTGGTGTTAGTGAGTACGGAGCTTATTCACAGACTTACGAAACCATCGTATGAAAAGTAAATGGTAACTGATATATATTTGGTGGCTAATGACGTTTGTACGACGTGAGGGATTTTTATTTCCTCTGTTCATGCGTAGGAAACGACTGCCTATTAAAGAGGGGGATGGCCATAGAATAAGGGTACAAATGAAATGGGATTTAAACTCCTTAGATCGATATTTTCCACCAGATAAATTTTGCCTGATTGACTTTTCATTGATCAAATCTCTGCTTTGTGTAGTTTGCACAATCAAAACAAAAATTGTTCATCCACGCTCAACAAGCCCGTTTCTACAATGGGAAAGGGAAGTGGTCTTTCAAAATCCATAGCAGCATCCACATTGACCTCTCGCTTTCTCCTCTTCGTCCTGGTCGTCAAGCCATCATCCCTGGACGTGGACGGCGAGCTAGGCTCGGCGGAACGACATTTGGGGCTGACCCTGACGGGCTCGTTATCGGTGGAGCCGACAAGGAGAGGAAAGTTGATCTTGGCCTTGGACCCCCTCATCTTAAAAGCTGCCCAGTCATAGGCCAATGCAGCGTCCTGGGGCGTCTCATAAGTACCGAGCCAAATCCTTGCCCCATTCTTTTTGGGGTCTCTTATCTCTGCCGCGTATTTTCCCCATCGCCGCCTTCTCGCTCCTCTGTAATGTGTCTTCTCAACCGGCGTTAGTACCTCACCATCTCCCATCACCAGTTTCTCCTCCATCGCAGAATCAATGCTGACTTCCAAATCAAATTCTTGATTCGAAGCCAGACCAATGCCATTATAATCAATAGTCGTCCCACCCAAATCAAGTTCTTTGATTTGAAGCTGAAGAAATCGTCCACCAGGAATGGAGCGCATCGAGCAAAGCGCCATACACCAACATGTCCTCCGAGTCGTCGACTTTCAGGGGCAGTTCGGTCCACCTCTCAATCAGGAAGAAATTGCTGAAGCTTGAACTCCTGGAGTACATTTTTGCGGGAGGTGATGCAAGAAAGGTTGCGTCGACTCCATCTCCATCACCATCTTCAAGAAGATGCCGACAAATGGATTTCCAAGCATCGCACTGATCGGTCTCAAAGGGACTGATATAATTTCTTGAAGCATTTTGGCTTTGGGCTGGAATTTCCAGCTTTGAGATCACGGAATGTGGAAGATGGAGAAACGATGATTTGGTTTCTGAAGTAGAAGCAATAGTTGAGAAGAACATGAAAGAGGGAGCTCTATAAATAGGCTGAGCTTGACTGGAAGTGGAAGAAGACTGAAGGGATGATATAGAGTGGAGCTTCTGAGAAAGAGCCATCTAGTGATGACCATTGACCAGTGAGATTCTCAACGCATGTTTTAAATGCTCAATTAGATTTCTTATGACCGAAAAAAGGAAATAAAAAAAAAAAAATTAGACTTCTTCTGACCAAGAAGGAAAATTAGACTTCTCTAAATAGGAGAGACACAAGTTGATATATTTAATTGAAAAGCCAAAGCATCGGGCACGCTTCTGTGTTTTATTTAGGGGAAATACAATGGTTCTTAGATCTCGAGGTGCTTGCTGGACCCAATGACTTATGCTTGAGAAGGAAAAAAAAAAAATTGGTGGCATGCAAAAATTCACCACATAATGTGGCGGAAAAAATGATTTACGTTGATTCATTTTTGTTAGTGATAGACAATCATTTTATAAAAAATAATATCTGAATTGTTCATTTTTCGCGAAACATTTGGAGTTGAAGTATAGAAGATGTACTTCAATATGCATTTACCGACTATTTTTGCTTTTCACATCACTCGAAAATAAAAGAATCGATGGGGATTTTTTTTAATATACAATAAATTTAACCTGGCATAAATTATTAAAAAAGGATTTATCTTGTTAAAGTCTTAAAGATTGAAATTCAATGTTTCAAATCCCAACTTGACTTCCCCAGCAACTTGATTAACCTCATAGTTGGGAGCCTCAACCCAGGACCCCAGCACCTTGTTTAGGACCTCGAGGAGAGAAACTAGCACCCTAATGCCATTCGACACCACCGTCGGGACCCTTGGAGTCTGGCTTGGGATCTTTTTGCTAGAACTCGAAAACCAGACTTTATGATTAGGATTCAGACATTAAGTACCCCCTAGAGTTCCAGGTTTGGCATCAAGGTCATAGGTTCAAATCCGAACGCCCGAACCTAGGTCATAGCCTCAAGGTTTAGAGGTCGGGCACCGGGATCAAAGCTCGACCTTAATTCGATGTCTCCAAGTCTGAGGGAAGAGTCCCAGACATGTAAGAAGGTCACCATCCCTAGTATGGTCCTCGTCTGGCCGTTGTAAATCTAGGTTTCAGCTTCCAAGTTCTATTATCCAAGTGCCTGGATCCGACCTTTGGGTCGTGGGCCCTAGGGGTGTCCAAACAAAACAAGATACTCGATCCGAAACAGGACCCGACCCGACCCAATAATTCTTAACTTTTCGGGTCAGGTCTCAAATTGTTTCGGGTACCAATAAATTAATCGGGTATTGTTTTTATATTGTTTGTGTTCGGGTAAGGCCAAGCCTAAACACAAAAACAAAATAAAAACAAGGTAAGACTAAAACAAGCCCACGTTCACAAGCCCAAACAACAAAGGGAACCTACGGAGAACGCACAAGGCTGCGCAGCTTCTTCTTCTTCTTCCATCGGTGGGCGAGGTTAGGAATGGGAGCAATCGGAGGGCGGTCGAGGAAGGGTGGCCATCATGGCTGTCGGAGTCCACCGGAGAAGCCATCAATGGCTGGACGCCGCGGCGAGCGGATAGCTTTGAGAAGCTTGATAAGGTAAGGCTCCGGTGATGAGCTAAACTCAAAAAATCACAGGCTCCTCAGGGGTCCTTGCATTTGCAGCGGTCGCAAATGTGGGTTGTCGTTCACAGTTGGCGCGGGTGCAGGGTTTAATCAACTAGTAGCAAGAAGTTGAAGTTTCAGGGGGGGTCGTCGTCATTTTCTTTCGAATGCTGGGATGGAGAAGGGATATCCAACATGCAGTCCATGCCCACTGAGTCCCCACGTTCGAAAACTGGTGCTGTTCGTCATTCATCAACCGGAGTGATCTCTTCTAATGCCCAACAATCATCGCTCTGGACAGCTCGAGTCATTGCCAGTGGTTTTGATCTACAATTAGATATTATCAACGTATAAGGCAGTATCTCTTTGTCCACTCTTTTATTATGCTCTCTTTTTCCTCACAGAAATCCAAAAGGAGGAATCCTTTGGAGACGAAATACCCGTAAGTGTCGGGCAGCTGTCCTCCTACCTTGCACTCATATACATATATTGATAGCAAGAACCTGAACTGTGGGTCTAGTGCTAAATACAGTTTTTAGCCCAAATGTTGAATAGATGAAAACTGTAATCCAGCTCAAAACCTCTGCTTGATCACATGTTTGACCAGTACTTATCCGTCACCCTTCTGATGACTATATATGTGTCTTGGTTTTCATTATGACGCCCTTTGTCATCGGTTGTAGATATGTGTGTCATGTTGAGGTCAATGCTATCCTCAACACAAACCACGCTTCTGCTGCTGGACAGGTTATCACATTTTCTGAATTATTGTAGTGTTGTGTGTGGACTCAGGAAGATTGATACACAATAACCTCCTTATTTTTCTTTAATAATCCTTGTAACCATGTCTGAAATTTTGCGCTGAAAAGGTTATTTTTGACTGTTGACTTGTAGAAGCTTTTTGTGCTGAAAAGCTTTAGGTTGATACACAAAAAGGAGGTGCTCCATAATTGTAGCTTGGTTTTCCCTTCTTTCCCTGGTCGTATGTGCCTTTAAGCTGCTATTGTGATGCTTGAGTTTATTCTCTCGGTGCCTAACCATAATTAATGATCTATATTATAGCAAGGCTTGTGTTTCCATTGTTGATATCGCTTATGTAATTATCAAGATGTACGGTGCCAGATGCCTCTAAGAATCCCTTCAATTTACCAAAATCCGCGACTTTGGGAGAGTGGTGTTTGTTTATTTATGTACAAGCAAATTAAAGGGGTGAGAATGTCGATGTGGTTGGGTTTTTTGGGTTCTTTGACTGAGGCACGTCAAGTGATCATCTGATATCAGAGGCGGGAATTTTAAGATATTTTCATACTGATGATGTACTCATGTGTTCTACAGAATTGCAGCTTTTGATCTTCAACTTGTTATATTTACCTGGAAGATGAAATGTTTTATGTTCTTTGTTGCCCATTGTTTGTAAATAATCGACTTATAGTTGCCTCTGATTATGTCTATGGGCTGATTATTACGAAGCAATAAAAAATGGAAATGCTTATAAAATTGAATATGGTAGGCCATAAGGTTGGAGTTTTATATGCGGGGAACTATGATCTGATAGACAAATTTTAAATCAATGCGTTGGCTGATTTAGGTGCTTGAACTGATGTGGACATGCATGAGGTCAATTTTGCACTTCAAAATTCGGCGAGGTTGTCTGGGATTTATTGCTATCTGATTCTTCCATCCACTTTCTGTCATTTGCTTCTTGGCCATCTGCAGATATCCTCCAAATTCTTTATGTAGACAACTGTCACGTCCCGACTCTCGAGCCCGCGACATCCCTTGCCAAATTGCCACCAGGTCATAAATAGCGTACCAGGCAACTGCTATCGACCTAAGATTATATTTCGCAAGCGGAACGTACTATCTTCCATTCAATAAAACCATATGGGATAGATAAAGAGTAAAGCCAGATTGCAAAACACTAAAGGCTGATGAGAATAGATGATTTATAACCTTACAGAGCCATCAACTGATAAATACAACCCCATGCTTCGGGGCGGCCCTCTAGGACTCACAAAAAGATATAGGAGTCAGGTAAGGTTAACTCTCATCTATCCCAAAACAGTATCCCCCACAAAAATATCAACAGTTCCCTGACTACAAAAGGAACCTAATCCTCTACTGGGAAAACTCGACATCCGAGTCGTAATAACCAACCGGGGGAGCCGGGTCGTTCGGGTCATCGCAAGAACTCTGGCTAGAATGCACAGAGGGGGTTACCGATTGCTCAGGCTCGAGCTCGAGCTCCATACCAGGCGCGGGGTCCATCACTTCCCCATCAGGTGTATCAATATCCATCGGGTCCTAAGCGGGGATATTAGGGACCCCTGTAGAGGTGGCCCCTCAAATTCTCAAAGCGGACCGAAGAGATCCATCCCATCACGAAGATACCAGGCCTTAAAGAGGTGTGCCACCAGATATGGCATCCCTTCATCAACCCATATCGTCGTGATGTGACGCTCCCACATCTGGTCCGTACCTGGTACCGGATGGAGACTGATATCAAGTGATGAGTCAGTGGAGGTGCCGAACCGCACCGGTCTTTCCATTACTTCGGACTTGAAAAATTTATCCCACGACGGGTTGAGAAATGAATCTCAGTGAATCAAGCCTAATCTCGGTTAGGACAATAATTCGCTCAGAACATCCTAAGTGCCACAAAAAGATCACAAGATATCAACAGAGATATATATATATAAATATCAATCACAACAAATCTGTCAAATCTACCACCAACAGAAGTACAACTACTCAGGCATACACAAGTCCATTATTAATCAATGACCCACGCGACTGGCGTGATAAATACATCAATAGTGCGATCCCGCACTCTTCTGACAAAACCAGGCTACGTCCACTTTACTCTCTTAGCGACGGCTACTACAAGCAGTGTATCCAGTGCACCCGGCACGGCACTGCAAGTAGGCATTCCTTAAAAAGGAGCTTCGGTCCATCACAAGCTGCGATCGGCATCCGATAATCCCTTAAAATCGTACGACTGGTACGGGGCATGAATTATCGTGCTTCTGACAAGTCGCAAATTTCCATACAATCAGTACGGTACAAGTACCCACGGTACAAAGCGAACTTGCCAGGTAGCGTCATTGACCCTTTAAATGACCACACAAATTGCATTCGGCAACCAATTTATTGATTATCTTGGATTAATGCCAAAATCCACAAGAAATACAATCAACTCGGCCCCAAGGCCCACAAGACTTCTAATTGAGCTTTTCAACTAGGCAAACAAACCAATCAAGCAATTCACTCACTCTCGAGTAATCCACTTAACCCGGCAATTTCAAGCTCAATTCATATTAAGAAATCTTAATTCTTCATCAAATTATAGCAATCAATCGTTCGCTCGTCTCTAACCTGTCACTCACTCGCGAGCAACTCAATCAAACAATTAATTGCTAAATTACCACAAATAGCCACAGACAAATAATTGATCGACCATGTATACTAACCATGGTTTCTATCTATACCGGTCCCGATCGAATAAATTTTTTTCTTTTATAAATAAATAATTAAATAAATAAATAAATAAATAAATAAATAAATCAGACTAATCCTAAGCGCAATTAGCGCCCTAACCAAGGTTTAGAGTCAACTCACAATGTGAGTTAACTCAATCGGCGACGGCGGCGGCGGCGGCGGCGGCGATGACGATAAAACTAAGGTTTATCGCGCGGCGGATCGAGCTCAAACTTCGGCGACACCCCGTGGGAGTCCGGCGAGGTCGCCGGAACAGGTTACCGGCGGCGGAGCTCCGGCGAGCTGCGGCCGGCAGCCTGCAACAGTGCAAACTCAGAATATTCAATCGGCAACTTCATTGTTTTGGCCGTTTTCCGGCGACACGGGTCGGGACAAGGCCGACCAAGGGTTCGGGGCTCACCCAGGGGTCGGTGGGGGTCGGCCGGGATAGGTGGAAGGCGGCGGAAGGCGGCCGGCGATGGCGGACAGCCGTGATCAGTGGCCGTCCTGTTTTTGCACCGAAACAGGGGTCTCGGTCGGCGGCTGTTTTCGGCGGCCACGCGCTGCGACAGACGGAGCCGAGCTGGGTGACGGTAGAGGAGACTCAGGGGAGTCGTCTAGCGGTGGCGGTGTGGCACGGCGGCGCCGGTGGCGGCCGGATCGAAGACCGGAACAAATCGGGTTCAAAACAGAGCACCGGAACTTTCGGGCCTGACTCCGGCGATTCCGGCGGCTGACAGTCGGCGACGAGGGGTTGGATCGGTTGAGGGGAAGTCGGGGGTTAGCTGGGTGGTGGTGGTCGGCGTCGGTGGCGGCCGTGGCGGCCGGAGAAGGCCGCGGAGCCCTCGGGTCTCCTGACCCGAAACAGGGGACGCTCGACCGGGAGTTTTCTTCAGCGAAACGGCGGCAACGGCGGCTCGGTCGGGGTCCAGGCGATGGCGGGGAGTAGCTGGAGGCAGTGGCTGCCGGTGGTGGTGTGGTGGTCGCGAAAAACAACGGCAAACGGCGGTGGATCGATCGGCAAGAGGAGTTGTCGGTCAAAGAAGAAAAATGAAGAAAGAAGAAGAAGCGGCGGAGAAGACGTGCATTGGGCAGAGAAATGGAGGGTCACCACCTTGACTTTGAAGGCCATAAAATTAAATTTTTTTGTCTCTTATGAATGAATAATTGAGGGGCAAAATGGTAATTTTGGTGCGCCGGGACTGAAACGAAATTTTTGGTGTATTGATCGAAGGGTAATTTCGGCAATTTCACTGGTCAAGCTCGATCAGGGTTAAGCTCGTTTGCAAAAACGGCAGTTTAAAAATCGCCGCGGATTAATTTCGAAACTCAATTCGAATAATCTAAAGTTCGGAATTCGTCTAAATTTTCGTCTTTTCAGTCCTTATAGTCCAAAATGGGCGCCAACTATGACTACACATTCATATCATTTAATCGACTTCCGGCGCTTACAATGATTGAATTTCCAGGACGTCACACCAACCCTCAACCCTCAGAAACATGCAAATTTCCTTCGTGTCATTATTTTAATGTTTACTCCCATGAGTCCATGGATCTGTTCCAACTGCTTTGAAGTGCCCAGCTGTAGATAATCTCTTTTGTTAATTTCTACCTCCTAGTTTTTTTCTTTTTTCAAAAGAAAATTGACTGCAATGCCATATAGAGTAGTCGATTCTTGAGTAGAGCAAGGTGTGGCAAGTGACAAAAAACAAAAGATATTGTTGTAGGGTGGAGTTTTGGTGCTTGCAGACTTAGATTCCTCAGATTTTCATTTGAAAAAAGAGTAGCATTTAGAATCAACCGGTCACTCTTAACCTTCTGGATGTTACAAAATTACAAATTCTTGTAATTTGAAGGTGGACTGTTTGATTTTAGAAGTTTGTCTTAATTGGACGCATTTAAAGGAAAACCTGTTAACTGAAGCGACAGAGGAGGGAGTCTTCAAGGATGAAAACTGTCTGAACGATTACCTTGTCTGAAAGCTTCAGATTCTTTCCTGTTCACTACATAGAATCTTTATGTTTAAGGGATTTAGTGAATTTTATTTGGGCAGGGAATGCAAATCGCTGCTGCCAGGTTACTTTCCATGATATTTGTGGTAGCAGAAGACGCAAAGCCTATGATATCTGGGATCGCATGCTTTAGTGTGGATCATAAGCAGATTGGTATATTGTCAGTGGATCTGGCTTTTGCATTTATTTCATTTATCCTCTAGTTGACTCTTTTTCTGTCATTTGGTTGCAGATGATAGAATTAAGGCGCGCCATCAATTGCATTCTGCAGGAAAAAGCACTTAGGAATGAAGATCTCTCCCTAGCGATAGTAAACCTGCTTACTTCTGCTGCACGTTTTCAGGTATGTCTTTGGGTCGAAATTTTGTTGGATAATCGTGGTGTTCTGATATGTTGCTGAATTGAGGATTGTCTAGGTCTGAGAAAGGAACCTTCCAAATTTTCAATTATTTTGTCGATAGCTGACTATTGCTTTTGACAGAGTTATTTCTTTGGCTTTCTTTTGCGGCCATCATTTCTTCTTTCTATGTTTTCTGCCAAAGAGCACATCCCTGAAAGCGTCGAGCAGTCAATGAATGATATTTCATCTTAGACAAGGTTTAGAAAATCAAGCCTACTTCATTTACTCGTTCAACATGTTGAAAAGTCTAGTGAGCTCATCCAAAGGTATAATCTTCATCCTGGTTTGATTCTGGTTGCTTCATTTTCAATTTGCATTAGGCTTCACGTTTTGTTTCCTATGCGTGATGGAGTTAAATTCCTGCAACCGTTGATGTTGTTTGTTTTTTTTTTTGTTTTTTTTTTTTGGTAAGGTTGATGTTGTTTGTTTTTTTTTTTTTTGGTAAGGAGATGTTGTTTGTTTTTTTTTTTTTTTTTTGGTAAGGCGAGATGTTGTTTGATTGGTTTTTTTTTTTTTTTTTGGTAAGGAAAAGTGTGATGTTGTTTGTTTTTTCTCTCTCAGCAATCTAGAAAAAGCACTGGCTGTTCTAAACTTCCTGAAAGCTTTGTGGGAAGGGGCTGGCCACTACAAAGATTTATTAGACGGGCTCAAAAGATCTCCAGACTTCTGGAAATGTCTGTCTGGCTTCATATCTCTCGCAGGCATGGAAGCTTTAGATGTGAATGCATAACATGTTTTCTGGTTTCTCGTTGCCATTTCAAGTTCATGAACATCAAATTGACCACTGGTGAAAGTCATATTTCTATACTTATTGCATGTATACAAATAGATGACATGGAGAGGATCTTTCACAAACTTTTGGTTACCCTTAGAGTCGAATGAGTTGGTTGGGTCAAATGTCAAACAAGTTAGAATGGGAGAAAATTAATTTTCTTTATGTTTCTTTCTTTACTTGTTCCTACTGAATAATTAGATGGACATCGACAATACATTTAGCAAAGTGTGCTTCAGCTTATTGATGTCCGTGTTATGGCAATTCTCTTGTCTTGAGGTTTGTCATGATCCATGTCTTTGTTTTTATCTCCATAAAACCACAATTGACCATGCTTGTTTTATTTCTAAAAGAAGATAAACCACACATTTATAAAAGCCCGAAATTTCATGGATGTTGCATAGTTTCATCGTGATATTATGATTTTCGTTTGTAATTTAATGAATTGAGAATCACGGCATAATAGCCTAAATATAAAAATAAACATTAAAATACAATGGAAACCCGAAGCCCGACCTGAAAAGGCCCAATCCGACTCGACCCAAATTTTGGGATCATGTTCGGCTCAAGCTTGTTTCGGGCCGGATCGGGTAGAGTGTCAAGTTATTGTATTTCGGGTCGGGTCGGGTATCATGGAGTCCTGACTCAACCCAACCTGTTGACACCCCTAGTGGGCCCAACCCCTCGGGTCCCAAGTCCAACCACTAGGTCAATATAACAGTCATCTCTAATTTTCAAAACTCCGACCAAAATGAGTTATGCCCCCATTTAAAAGGTCCAACCAAAATTAATTCCTTCTTCCAACATTTACATCCTCAAAAATTATTTTTCAGTCATGTCTAATTTTCGCGATACAAATGGGCCCCTTGTAATTCCTAGAAAGTATAGACGAATAAAATTATCATCAATTTAACAATTTTTCTGTTTCAATTACCAAAAAAAAAGGGATCACTCGTCTTCCTTTTGTGCTGTCGTTTACATTCTTGTGTTGTTCCCATTATATCTCTAGAGTCCACCAATGAGCACGATATTTACGCCCGTGATTTCCATGTTTTGTTCCTAAGTTCGAGCAACTCCTACTTATAAATGTTAAAATTTGTAACCGCAAGTTAGGGTTCCGATCCACTTTGTTATGGCAACAAATTTACAATAGTTAATTAATAAAAAGCTAATTCAAATCAATAGAGTTTTTGGGTCATAAATTCTTAAAAGCAATTACAAGAGCAAGGGGTGCCCGCAATTGCCCATCGAGTCTAATTTATCTTTTGGTGCTTTCAGAAACATTAGATCATTGCCTACTCAAGCCAATTATCGCGTGCCAACTTGTTTGCGCTGATGGGCACATTAATTGTGGAAATACCTAAAAATCTCTCTAGAATGGCTCTTGCTAATCAAATGCCAGAGACGAGTTTGTTGTTGGCAAATAAAAAAAAGGAAAAAAGAAATTGTGATAATATGCTACCATTACTGGATATTCAGGTTCGCACTGGTCTCGTTCAGGAAGCCACACATTTCTAGTGCCCTGATACTTCCACCTTCATATTTGGTAAACACGAACTTATCCCTACTTTAAAAAAAAAATATAGCATGCTCATTGGAAAGCCCTTTAATTCGGAACTCGTTAGCCGATACATTAATAGGGATTTTTCACTTTTGTTGGCTGAATTTTTAAGGATCAAAATTGATGCAATTCGAAAGGTTTTGAAAGCTATGGAAATTGCGCTTACTCATTTTTAACGGAATGTTTTAATCAAGCTTCGGCTTTAGAAAATGGTAAAATTTTCTTGCTTACCTTCTTTGAATTAGTAACCATTCCTCATTGCCGAAATTCTATCAATCCAAAGATCGCCTATTTGGTTCAACAAGTTTGCGAAGAGAAAAGTTTCCTCAATAAATTGACGAAAATTTGTATTTCCCTCACCAAATATAAGCAAGGTAATGAAAAGACCTTTCAAACTCTTGCTAAACTTTTGCAAATATGGTTCCTTTTCACGTGAGGGGACGTGAAAGTCTTGTAATGGCAGAAAAACTCAGAAATTTGTGTCCCCTCATAGTTTTCAAAATAAACAAAAGGAAATTCTGATTATGACTTTTCCGAATGGATGGATTTCATCGAGGACCCAGTTCCTCAAGATTTACTATGGAATGCTAGTTGGTTCCAAACTGATGTAGCTTGTGCATCATGTGGATACACCGGGCTAGCTCCTTTACCCGAACTTTTGTGGGTTGCTTATTTGAACCTAAGTTGTGAATTAGTAGAGGTTGGAAGAGTTCAAACTAAGTTAGTTAATTTAATCAATTTGGTAATTCATTAATTGAAATCTGAAATTTTAGGTCGCGACATAAGTCATATTCGTAAATTCCAATTGCCTTTGTTCTTTCTCAATTTTCAATTTTTAACTTATGCATGGTATGCTAAAATCTCATTTTATGGGACTAAAATTTGCAGTCCCTTTTTTTCTTGATTGAGCACTCAAGATGTAAAACACCTAGAATGTTTCAATGATTATGAACCTATTAAAATATACAATTAACATTCAAACCCTTCAAATGGAAACACTCTAGCGATATGTTACTCAAATAATATTAGTATAGTATAAGATTAAGGGCTCATACTTACAAAAACCCTAGTTGACACATTCGTCCCACATTCTTAAATTAATTTTTTGTGTAAAAAAATCTCAAATTTCTACACTCGTGCCACATTTATAATCATGTCACGTTTACATAAACTGTTTTAAATTTGAATTTTTTTATGCGTAAATATGGCACATATGCACCATCTTGGAAGCAAATATAACAGGGATGTACCAATTTGAGATTTTTTGTGACATAAAAATTGGTTTGGGATAAACGTGGCACAAGTACACCAATTTAGGATAATGTGGCACGAGGCTACTAATTCGAAAGTTTTTGCGATAGAAAAAGTAGCTTGTGGTGAATGTGGCTGGATGTACCAGTTTGAGGTGTTTGATGGTGCTAATTTTAAAATTACTCTTAAACTTGTCTATTCACTCTCTAAAAGACTAAGGCTACGTTTGTTAGTCAAGATATAAGTTAGGATATGATAAAATTTATCATATACTGTGTTTGGTTCCTACTCAGGATAGGATATAGTAGGATATAAAGGGGATATGGCCAGGATATAATTATCCTAGGGGGGAAGTAGGATAAAGGTGGATAGGATTTATTTTGTTTATGGAATAAAAATTATTTTTTTTGAATAAAAAATTTCTTATATAATAAAATTAAAATAGTAATTATTTTTAAATAAATTTAATTCTAATGTTAGAAAGAAAAATTAAAATAAAAAATAATTCTTATTTTTAGTTTTTTATAAATCATATTTATAATTTGATTTCTTTCTTCATTATAATATATAGTTTGTATATGTACACACACACTTAGTATCTATATCATTAAATATTTTAAGTATAAAAGTAAAATATATCATTTAATGAAAAATTTTATTAAGAGATAATGGAAGAGAGTCAAAAAAAAAAAGATTTATAATTAAATAATTAAATAATAATAAAGTGGAAATAACTAGATTTTAAGTAAATATATTCAAACTTGAAAATGATTTCTCTAAGTATTGAAGAAAAGTAATAATGAAATTTTTTAAAAAAATAGAATCTCCGTCTCCGTATCTCCAGCTCTAGTTCATGTGGAAGTTTCATGATTACTTTGTAGCTTTATAGTTTATTATAAAAATTTACGAAAATAGTGGGATAGTTGAAACTTACTCTCCTTCTTAATTTTCTAGTTCACATCAAAAGTTTAAGAAAAGCAGAAAAAGAGTCAAACCTCTTTCTCTTTCATAATCTTGTGTTTCATATTGTAGTTTAACGAATGTCGCCAAAAAGGCAAAACTTTTCAGCAAAAGTTGAATGTTTATATTTTCTTTTTTTTACTAGATTCAACAGTGAATTACAAGATATTCTTATATTTTTCGTTTGTGCTTTTTGAAATTCATTTTACATTGATATATCATATATACCAAACAATGAATATAATATGATATGAACATATCCAGCTCTATTACTGCGATTCACCAAACACAGAATAGAATATGGCAAAATCCCTAGATTTCATATCATATTATATCCAATTCTACACTGACTAAAAATTCAAGCGACCAAACGCAGCCTAAGTGTAGGCATATTGTATATATTAGGAGTAATTTTTTTTTCTCTTTAGTGTATGTATTTACATTTATACTCTTCATTATACATGTGTTTATATTGGCCTTGTGATTACATGGTCATGAAGCAGTCCATTATCTATTTCTCTAGATCTAACATGGTATCAAAGTTAGGGTTTACTTCTTGTGAGTACTATATGCAAATCCTCAATTACGATTTGATGTTTTTCTTTCCAAACTCTCGCTGGTTAATCCACCTTCAGGTTAAGGGAGGGAATTTTCCCCTTTAATACATGTATTTACATTTATATTTTTCCTTTGTATATATTTTTATATTGTCCTTGCACCCAATGGCAATCAAGCATTTCATTATCTAGTTCTCTAGATCTAACATAAAATACCCTCATTTTAAAATTTTTAATATGACAATGATTAAAGATCAAATCAGAGTCCATTAGCACAACAATTTTTAGGTGACTGTGAGAATAACAATGTGTTGTGCGTCACAAATTGTTGAAGGAGTATACCCCACAATAAGATTTAATTATTTTGTTTGTGGTTCAAAACAAGCTGTTAATCTCACTGTAAATTAATCATAGTCACATAATTAGTTCTCTTATATGTATCATGTGGCATGACACTTTGTATGATCAAAACTAATCGTGTGCGTCCATGATGCTTTATTCCTGTTTTCCACGGTTGTCCATGCTAATTATGCATCAAATGCATAACAAATTTCTTGTTTAATTTTCCTTTTTATAATGGCGGTCTTTTTTCTACATCATTGACCCGTCGACCGTGCACATGCACTCCCATTGATGCATTGCGCGGTCTCAACTTAGTTGTCCTCAAAATTTAGCCGACTTCTGTTAATTCCGATAAGTTCCATTAGTTGATCATGCAAAATTTTGCTTCTTTAATCTGCTTATACCCTTCGTCCAAAAAAAAATCTGCTTATATCCATCTGGGACGAGTAATTGGAATATATTCTTGTTCACCTAACTGATTCGGACAATCTTCTCTAAATGCTTGATCAGATTTGACATGAAATCAAACTTCATTGAAAATTGACAAATTGTTTGCAGTCGCTCGGCCACAGGGGACACCTGAACTGCGCAAACCCAAGAGCTATCAACTGGGTCGCGCAACCACAGAGGGACCATCGCCTGCGGTCGTGCGATCATAGGTGCTATCGCCTGAGTCGCTCAACCTCAGGGCTGCCCGACCCTCGGGTGGCGGTCCAAGGTCGGGCGACCTCCAACAAAGGCTATCGGTGCCCAATCTTGCTTGCTAGCGACTTGAAACCTTCCCAAGTCCAGCGAAGGGTTTGTGCGTTTTTTAAGAAAGGCGTAAAAAATTACATTCAAGACCCCTTTGCAAAGTTATTTTTACCAAACACCATTTAACTCAAAGCGCATTTCTAAATGAGTTTTTACCAAATCAATTAGCATTTTCCTAAATTCCTTTAGGTTCAAGCCATTTGCATTCCCCCAAACCTCATTTGAAATGTAAACCAGGCCCACCCTTACTCATCCACAAGATTTGAAGTGTCCTAGTTTCTGGGGTTCAGTAGGGTTTTCTTGAGTCTTATAGAGTAAGTAACCTCTAGGGTTCCATAGGTTATTTTTATTCATCTTCTAGAGTATACTTAAGGGCGGGCGATACGAAAATTGTCCCTATATTCTAAAATCTCTTCATTAATGTTGGTATTTGGTTACATAGAGAGACGCATTCTTAGCCACTAAATCTAAAGATAATCAACGGTTGTAATGAGAGTTCATCTGATATAAATGGAGGAGTCATCTCCCTAATTTGTATCACATAAATAGATTTTTTTTTGCTTGCTTATCACACACAGACACATATACATCATAATGGACTCTTTCTCACTAAATAAATTTTTAATTTAAATAAAAGTGTTCGCTCCTTGAGTACACAATCAACTCAAGTGTTATTGCAAGATAAATCCTTTTGAACTTTTCCCCGTGATAATTAGTTCCTCTTCTACTCCAAGAAATCATTAAAATATAGAGTTCTCATTTTTTTTAAAGAATTTTCTTTCAAACTGATTAAATTAGATAAACTCGACGTTGGCCCAGAAGATTAAGATAAACATAAAAAAATAGATAACTTTTTGGATTCTTGAGAGAGAGAGAGAGAGGCAGATGGTCCCCGCGCCTCTTCTTCGCTCTGTACGGCATCGCGTCGCCGCTGCCGCTTCCGCTTCCGCTTCCTTCAGATTTGTACATGTCTCGTACTCTTCTTCGCTTCCGCACTTTTTTCATTTCGTCCTCTGGACATTTAGAAATTTGGGACATCATCGAGAATTTCGAAGCGAAACAACACCCCGAAGGCTTCCGATCGATCCGGTTCCTCTCGTTCCCTAGGTGGTAAGATTCTGCTTCAAGAAAACCTCCTCAAATCAGTCATAAAAACCCATCAAAACTCAAGTAACCCTAGCTCAGCCAACTCTTGTACTAAGAATATAGAAGATCTCACCGAAAGTTTGAAGTCAAAAGAAGACTTGAAGTGGCCGAACAAAGACCCTCTCTCAATTGAGTCAAATTCTATCCGGTTTTGCGTTTAGAGCTGGCCGGAGCTCCTCTGGCATCCAATGGCCAAACTACCACCGGGAACTTGTAGATGAGAGGTTGAGGATGATGCTAGTGGTCGGCGCTCGATCAGGAGGTCACCGGAGGGGCCAGTTGACGGTGGCGAAGGCGACGGGCATAACTGGTCGGGCTGGAGCAGTTTTTGCTTAAGAAGAAAAGAAAAAGAATAAGAAGAAAATAGAGAGGAGAAGGGTGGAGTGAGGTTCGGCTGAAGCAAGAAGGACGGAAGGGCTTCCACAATATTTAGCTTGATCAAATGGAAGAATGGTAGTTTAAAAGTAAGCATTAAATGCTAATCACTCACTTGATTAGGGGTGTGCAAACTAGACCAGACCAGCCTAGGATCGGTCCGGACCGGCCGGGTTGGTCCGGTTCTTGAGATTGGCAGCCCGGTCGCCAGTTCCATGGTTTGGAACCGGCTCGGCCCGGACCGGACCGCCAATGTTTTTTTTTTTATTAATCTACATTTATAGTTAACTTATGTTTAACATTCTAAGAAATCGATAAATTCCATATCATGCCTCTTGAGTTTAGTAATTTCATTTACGTGGTTGTCTTGCTGTCCCAGATTGATTATAAATTGTAAATTATCATTGTATTGTAATTTATAAGGCCTATATTTTTATAAGTAGTTAGAGTTAGCAGTCTTACTAGACCCGGACTGAGACCGGCCTGGACCGCCAGTTCTAACCCTGTCTATGATCTCGAAAATTTGGAGACCGGGACTATTGGTCCGGTCCTCGGTTCCATGCTAGAATCGGACCGGCCCGAATCATGTACACCCCTATCCTTGATAACACTTGTCTTCACTCAAATAATATTTTGACTACCATTGACTTCTATTGACCACTGCATTCTCTCATTTTTAGCAACCTAGGAGAGATCCAAATAACCACAAAATGGTAAGTTTGCAATTGCCGTCCAAAATTTCACTTTTTCAATTTTAAATAACCATCGATGAGGCGACGTTATATTCAATTTCGAATGTTAGGATTCTTCCTTATCCTTTTCCAATTTCGAAATTTCATTTCGTGATCGATTTTTCGTCAATCATAAATTCAGTTTATCTCGAACTAACGAGCCGTTTTTGCAGACATTACACGTATCGACTCTGTGATTCTCATCGCACTTAGGACGACTCAAGTTACGGCGACTTTGGTTGTCATGTAATTACGAGGGTTCATTACTAGTTCCAACGATCGCGATTATCATTTTTTTGATTTAGGAAAATTTTGCAAATTATTTCCTTACCAAAAAAAAAAATTTTGCAAATTATACTTTGGTTAAACAGCATCACCCGCGCTGAAATTATACAATGCTAGCAATGAATTCCTTAATCGTTCTTTGATTGGCCTTTATTGGTTCTAAATGTTCCCTCGTCAATTCTTATGGCCAAAGCACTGTTTCCTTTTTCGAGTTTCCTTGGTCCACATACCTTGTCATGCGTTAATTTTTTCCTTTTGGTCAATTAACTCATGATTGATTAGATCCGAGCGAAATAAAATTGAAATATATCGATAGATATTCTTCATTTGAAATGGTAGCAAATTCAGAATGTCACAATTGCGGGTGCATTACAATTGACTTGGAGATTCAAATTGTTAGGATGCACGCGTAATTTGTGTTAGAAGAGTCTCACATTGAAGAATTAATGTAGTGTTGAGCAGTTAATATATTTAAGTTGGAATATAACTCATTGGCTTAAACTTTTGAGTGAAGGTGGGTCCAATTGGATATATTGATGAGCTCAAATTTGGGCTCCCTCTTCTCTCTCTTGACGATCTGCCGCTCAGTAAAAATATCGGAATTTCAGTGGGCGCTCCGAACAAGCTAAATCACTTACCTTTTCCGGGTTGCGAGATACCTCCCTCTATCATCATGACTTTATTTTTTCTTCGCAGGCACCACGGAGTCCTAACTTTCTTTTTTCGCCGTCGGTTGAATGAGCGAGTGAGTAGGAGAGGATGACGTCGATCCATTGAGTCACTAGTGAGAGAGAGAGAGAGAGACACCGCATGAACAAGCGATCGAGAGTGCGAACAGAGATGAGAGAGAAATTTTAAATCAACATAAAGAATGAGCTTTGAAGTGTACACACGGCGGGTTTGTCCATGTCGACATAGATATTTCATTTGAGGGATGCCGCATCGTTTAGGTATTGAAAGGCTACTCATCGTCCATGTTGGACTTTTTTTTCCCCTTCATAAAAACCACTTATGAGTTAACATTTTATCAAAAAAGTCACGTGGGGTCTTTTTCATGGAATTTGTCACGAAGGCACTGATAATACTTAAGTGATCTTACGAAAAGTTGACATTAAAATGGGCTTCCAAAAATACTAAAAGCCCAAAACAAGTCTTCATATGTATTGGGCTTTCGGTTTCAACTTTGACAAAACTAATTTTCTCCAAATGTTTCAATCAAATACCCAAAAAAAAAAAAAATTCAAGGAGGCTTTAAAGATTCAAAGCCTAAGTAGCACTGTCACGCCCCGCGACCCAGGCACAGGCGCGCGACTCCCTGCGAGTGAACTCTCTCGTATCCCAAGAGTCATATTTCGAGAGATGCATAAAAATCGTTCACATGCGGAAGCGATAACATAAATTTCTCTGTACAAACATTAGAGGGGACTTAGATAACAAGAACACCATAATTACATTTATACATAACCTCCCATGAGTTCTTGCAAAAGCGCTGGTAGACTAATCTTGCTAATCGGTATGGGTAACAGGACCAGCTCAAAAGACAACCATTAACATCTCCAAAAGAAAACGGGCCATTGAGGTCATCAGCAAAATAACAGTCCAGAAAATGAAAACCCCTAGGTCGAGCTGCTAGAGTCGTCAATATCCTCGGCATCCTCGATAGGCTCGTACTTCGAGAAAGTCTCCGAGCGTACCTCTACAGTATCCTCCATCGTCTCGTTTACTAACTGCTCCACCAGGTCGTCCTCGGAGGCTTCGATCTCAATGACCTCGTCGGTATCTTCCAAGGTTGGGATTCTCTCGGGAATGTTCCTCGAACTAGATACTGATCCCTCGACCTCCACAGAATCTCAAGTGGGATGACACTAACTAGGAATATCCATACGGGATACCTCAGTGGACTTCAGTGGTCTAGTAGTAACCTCACCTACCCTTCGAAACCAAGTCCCGAACCTATGAGGCTTCCAATCATTTCCACCCTCATCGACCAGACTACAATACACTTCCTAACGTATACAATTCCCCGTCCGTCCGGGAACTCCTCAAAATATAATGTCATCTCCTTCAGGTCACCTAGTCTGGTTGGCAACATCCTCACGATCTAGAGTCTGAAAATGTGATCTCGTAACGGGGTGAGATTCAAATCTCAGTAAGACAGGTCCTAACTCTAGGTTAGGCTGACCATATACTCAAGTGAATGCAATCAGAAACAAAATGCACAAGCAACCACATGAAACATTCAGCAGTTATTAAATAACATATGGATACAGACGAGCGTCAAGCACGCAATCATGGCATCATGTCTCGTCCTTCAAATCAAGCATGCATTACCAAGTCAGGTCACACCTTCCACCCTTCCAGGCCTCCATTGATTCACGCCCGCTTTTGGAACGCCTTAGGCTCAGTTCGGGTAATTGCGCATCAGACCATCCCATTGACAAACCCACGTAAACGCATCAGGTTTTTAATTTCATTTTAGGCATGTGTCAACACATATCAAATTCTGTCCCGCGTCTCAATGCATCAGAACATTGACCATTTCAACCCCGTGTCTCAACGCATCAGGGTACAATTCAACATAACCCCGCGTCTCAATGCATCAGGGTATCAATCCATATAACCCCGCGTTTCAACGCCTCAGAGTATCATAGGTTTCAAAGCATGCCAGACATTATTTCAATTTAAACTTCATAATCGAGTGCAAGCTCATGCATCGAGCTAGATATCTATGGCATGCAAGACAATCAATCTCATCACTCACAAGAGGCAATCAATTCATGGCACAAGCATTCAATAAGTGTTCAAGCCATCGACATCGTATGATGATGGACATTGGACAATCACACCATAATTCCCAAGAACCAACCTAATTCACACCCAATGAGGGAGGAGATGGTGTGTATACACAAATTTGAGAGTCAAACTTGCAAGAATAGTAGGTTAAAAGTTATCCAATTAATGCCAACTCTTCATCCATTGACACTTGTCTCTTTGCTCATAATTGACTCATCCAATGGCCAATATAACTCTAAATTTTCGGCAGCCTAGAGGGTGCATAAATGATTAAAGTGCCCTTATCTATTTATTAAGGCAAGGTCAAGACTTGATGGGCAAAATGGTAATTTTACCCTCGACGTTCGGATCGTCGTTTTTCTAATTCAAATCTTCTTCGATGAGGCGACGTCCAATCCAATTATAACGTTGGAATCCTTGATTCTCCATTTTCTAATTTCGAGACTCGTCTCTGAATCATTTCTCTGTCAGATGTGATTCAGCCTATCCCGAATTGATGGGCGGCTTTTGCAGACGTTACACATATCAACTTTGTGATTCATATCACACTTAGGGGTCGTCAATTCATGGAGACTTTGGTTGTCATGTAATTTGTGATGGTCTATTACTAGTTCCGACGGTCTCGATTGTCATTGTTTGATTTAAGAAAATTTACAAATTATACATTGGTTAAGTGGCATCATCCGCGCTCCAATCGTTTAATGCTAGCAATGCATTCCTTAATCATTCTTAGATCGCCCTTTTTATTGCTCTAAATGTCCCATCGACAATTCTTATGGTCAAAGTGTCATTTCATATTTGAGTTCCTTAGGTCCACGTACATTATCTCGCGTTAGCCTTTCCCTTTTTGGTCAGTTAATTCAAGATTGATCAGATCCGAGCAAGATACGACTAAAAGACATCATTAGATATATTATCATTAATAAGTCTCGAAATGACAGGAAAAATCAGAATGTCACAACTCTTCCTCCCTTAAAAAATTTCTTCCTTGAAATTTACAATAAACCAGTTACTCAAATAAATGGGGGTATTGACGCCTCATCATTTCCTCGCTTTCCCACGTTGCGCCTTCGGTTCCATAGTGCTCCTAAACAACTTTGATCAATGGAATCGTCTTATTTCTTAGAATCTGCTCCTTTCGATCTTCGATCTTGACTGGCTTTTCTTCATAGGATGCTCTGTCATCCACTTCAATAACCTCATAATCCAATACATGCGTCGGGTCCGGCTTGTACTTCCGTAGCATCAACTCATGGAAGACGTTGTGTGCTTGGGACAAGTTAGGCGGTAAGGCAAGCCTGTAGGCTAAGGTCCCAATTCGTTTCAAAATCTCAAAAGATCCTACGTACCTTGGACTTAGTTTCCTTTTCTTTCCACATCGAGATAGTCCTCTCATCGGCGACATCTTAAGGAAAACATGATCGCCTACTTGAAACTCTAGAGGTTTACGTCGTTTACCTGCATAACTTTTCTGACGACTCTATGCTGTCTTTAGCCTATCCCAGATTATATTTACCACTTCCACCGATTGCTCTACCAACTCCGGTCCTATAATACTTCTTTCTCCAACCTCGTCCCAATAAATCGGGATCCTGCAAGCTCTTTCGTAAAGCGCTTCAAAAGGTGTCATTCGAATACTCTACTGATAACTGTTATTATATGCAAACTCCACCAAATGCAGTTGGTCCTCCCATCCACCTTTGAAGTCTATAACACACGCTCGTAACATATCCTCGAGCGTTTAAATTGTCCTCTCCGATTGTCTGTCTGTCTATGGATGATATGCCGTACTAAATTGTAGTCGAGTTCTCATGGTATCTTGAAGACTCTTCCAGAAGTTTGCTGTGAACTTGGGATCTCTGTTGGATGTAATCGTCACAGATACTCCATGTAACCTCACTATCTGTTGCATATACAATTCGGCATATTTATCCATCGCGAAATCCGTTCGCACAGGAATGAAGTGTGCAGATTTGGTCAACTTGTCCATGACTACCCAAATAGAATCGTGGCCTCTCTAACTCATTGGTAGTCCCATTACAAAATCCATCGTTACGTGCTCCCATTTCCATTCAGGAATCTCTAATGGATGTAACAATCCACCGGGCTTATAATGTTGTGCCTTCACCTGCTGGCATGTCAAGCACTTTGCCACATATTTGGCTACATCCACCTTCATCCCATTCCACCAGTAGTGCTGACGTAAGTTCTGATACATTTTCGTGCTACCTGGGTGGATACTATAATTGCTTCTGTGAGACTCCGATAAAATCTTTTCTCTGAGCTCTTCTTCCTTTGGTATGCATAGATGCCCTCGAAATTTCAAAATTCCATCTTCTAACACTTGGAACTCTATCTTCCTTTTTGTCGCGTCCATTTCGAGGATCTTTTGAATTTTTGGGTTCGTATGTTGCAAGATTTTTATCATTTATTAGATCTTGGGTTCTATTCTCAGTGTGGCTACCAAACTGGATAGCTGACAAACTTCCAATCTGAATTCAAAATCCCTCAAATTTTTAAATAGCGACCACCCTTTTAACAGTAGACAGGCGATACTCAATTTTCGGCTTGAGCGCATCTGCGACTCTGCTTACCTTTCTAGGGTGATATAATATGTCACAATCATAATCCTTAAGCAGCTCCATCCATCGATGCTGCCTCATTTTTAGTTACTTATGAGAAAATAGATACTTTAGGCTCTACTGGTCAGTATAAATCTGAAATTTCTCGCCACACAAATAATGCCTTCAGATCTTCAAAGCAAAGATGACCGTTGCCAATTTCAAATCATGAGTAGGATAATTCATCTCGTGCTGTCTCAACTGTCGGGATGCGTAGGCAACCACTCTTCCATGTTATATTAGCACGTAGCCTAGTCCCTTTCCAGGTCCTGTTGGAATCGTCAATACCGGTGCGGTCGTTAACCGATGCTTGAGCTCTCGAAAACTCCTTTCACACTTATCCGTCCATTCGAACTTCGTTTCTTTCTTAGTCAATCTCGTCAGTGGAATGGCTATAGATGAAAACTTCTCCACGAATCGTCTGTAATACCCCACCAATCCTAAGAAACTTGGGACTTCCGTGACCGTAGTAGGCCTAGGCCAATTCATAGCGGCTTCGATCTTCGTAGGATCCACATCAATACCTTCTCCAGATACTATATGGCCAAAAAATGCCACCTTATTCAGCCAAAATTCGCATTTGATAAACTTAGCGTAAAGCGAGAGTTCCTGTCACGTCCCGACTCTCGAACCTGCAACATCCCTTCCTAAATCGCCACCAGGTCACAATAGATAGCATCCTAAGCAATTGCTATCGACCTAAGATTATACTGCGCATGCGGAACGTACAATCTTCCATCCAATAAAACCATATGGGATAGATAGGAAGTAAAGCCAGATATCACAACACTAAAAGCTGATGAGAATAGATGATTTATAACCTTACAGAGCCATTAACTCATAATTATAACCCCAAGCTTCGAGGCAGCCCTCTAGGACTCACAAAAAGATACAGGAGTCAGGTAAGGTTAACTCTCATCTATCCCAAAACAGTATCCCCACAAAAACATCATCAGTTCCCTGACCACAAAAGGAACTTAACCCTCTACTGGGAAAACTCGACATCCGGATTGTCATAACCAACCGGGGGAGCCGGGTCGTTCGGGTCATCACAAGAGCTCTGGCTAGAATGCACAAAAGGGGCTACTGATTGCTCAGGCTCGAGCTCGAGCTGCATACCCCATCGAGCGTATCAATATCCATCGGGTCCCAAGCGGGGATATTAGGGACCCCCTGAAGAGGTGGCCCCTCAAATCCTCTAAGCGGACCGAAGAGATCCATCCCATCACGAAGATACCAGGCTTTAAAGAGGTGTGCCACCAGATGTGGCATCCCCTCATCGACCTATATCGTCGTGATGTGACGTTTCCACATCTGGTCCGTACCTAGTACCGGATGGAGACTAATATCAAGTGATGAGTGGGTGGGGGTACCGAACCGCACTGGTTTCTTCATTACTTCGGACCTGAAAAATTGTCCCACGACAGGGCGAGAAATTAATCTCAGTGAATCAAGCCTAATCTCGGTTAGGACATTGATTCGCCCAGAACGTCCTAAGCACCACAAAAAATCACCAGATTTCAATAGAGATATATATATATATATATATATATCAATCAAAATAAATCTGTCAAATCTACAATCAACAGAAGCACAACCACTCAGGTATACACAAATCCATTATTAAACAATGACCCACGCGACTAGCATGATAGATACATCAATAGTGCGATCCCGCACTCTTCTAGCAAAACCAGGCTACGTCCACTTTACCCTCTCAGCGACGGCTACTACAAGCGGTGTATCCAATGCACCCGGCACGGCACTGCAAGTAGGCATTCCTTAAAAAGGAGCTTCGGTCCATCACAAGCTGCGACCGGCATCCGATAATCCCGTAAAATTGTACGACTGGCACGGGGCATGGATTATGGTGCTTCTGACAAGTCGCGAATTTTCATACAATCTGTACGGCACAAGTACCCACGGTACAATGCGAACTTGCCAAGTAGCGTCATTGATCCTTTAAATGACCACACAAATTGTATTCGTCAATCAACTCATTGATTATCTTGGATTAACGCCAAAATTTACAGGAAATACAATCAACTCGGCCCCAAGGCCCACAAGACTCCCAATTGAGCATTTCAGCCAGGCAAACGAACCGATCAAGCAATTCACGAACTCTTGAGTAATCAACTTAACCCGGCAATTTCAAGCTCAATTTATATTAAAAATCTTAATTCTCAGTCAAATTATAGCAATCAATCGTTCGCTCGTCTCTAACCTGTCACTCACTCGCGAATAACTCAATCAATCGATTAATTGCTAAATTACCACAAATAGCCACAGACAAATAATCGATCGGCCATGTATCCTAACCATGGTTTCTATCTATACCGGTCCCGATCGAAAATATTTTTTTTTACAAGAAAAAATAAATAAATAAATAAATAAAACTAATTCTAAGTGCAATTAGTGCCCTAACCAAGGTTTAGGGTCAACTCATTACGTGAGTTAGCTCGATCGGCGGCGGCGGCGGCGGTGATAAAACTAAGGTTTATTGCGCGGCGGACCGAGCTCAAACTTCGGCGACACCCCGTGGAAGTCCGGCGAGGTCGCCGGAACAGGTGGCCGGCGACGGAGCTCCGGCGAGCGGCGGCCTGAAACAGTAACCAACAGAATATTTAATCGGCAAACTCTACTGTTTTGGCCGTTTTCCGGCGACACGGGCCAGGACAAGGCCGGCCAAGGGTCGGGGGCTCACCTAGGGATCGGTGGGGGTCGGCCGGGATAGGTGGATGGCGGCAGAAGGCGGCTAGCGACGGCGGACAGCCATGATCAGTGGCTGCCCTGTTTGGCACCAAAATAGGGGTTTCGGTCGGCGGTCACGCGCGGCGATCGGCGGAGGTGAGCTAGGCGGCGGTAGAGGTGACTCAGGTGAGTCGTATGGCGGTGGCGGTGAGACACGGCGGCAGTTGTGGACGCCGGATCGAAGACCGAAATAAAACAGGTTCAAAACAGGGCACCGAAACTTTAAGGCCTGATTCCGACGATTCCGACAACTGACGGTCGGCGGTGAGGGGTTGGATCGGTCGAGGGGAAGTCGGGGGTTAGCTGGGTGATGGTGGTCGGCGTCGGTGGCGGCCGTGGCGGCGGGAGGAGGCCGCGGAGTTCTCGGGTCCTCTGACCTGAAAACAGGGGGAACTTCGGCCGCGGTTTGCTTCGGCTGATCGACGGCAACGGCGGCTCGGCCGGGGTCAAGGCGGCGGCGGGGAGTGGCTGAGGACGATGGCTGTCGGTGGTGGGTCGGTGGTCGCGAAAAACAGCGACGAACGAAGGTGGATTGATCGGCAAGGAGGAAGTCGTCGGTCCAAAACAAAGACAAAGAGAAGAGAAAGAACAGAAGAAGAAGAAGAAGAAGAAGAAGAAGAAGAAGAAACGAAGAAGAAGAAGGGAACGGCAGAAGGGACGTGCATTGGACAGAGGAAAGGATGGCCCACGACCAAGACTTTCAAGGTAAGCATTTAACTTTTTTGTCTTTTGTGGTTAAATAATCGCAGGGGTAGAACGGTAATTTTGGCGCGCCGAGACTAGAACGAAATTTTTGGTGTACTGAGCGAAGGGTAATTTCACTGGCCGAGCTCGGTCAAGATTAAGCTCGTTTGCGAAAACGGCAATTTAAAAATCGCCGTGGATTAATTTCGAAACTCAATTCGAAATAATCTAAAGTTCAGAATTCGTCCAAATTTTCGTCTTTTCAGTCCTTATAGTCCAAAATAGACGTTGACTATGACTATACATTCATATCATTTAATCGACTTCCGGCGCTTACAATGATTGAATTTTCAGGACGTCACAGTTCCCTTAGAGTCTGTAAAACAATTCTCAGGTACTTTTCGTGCTCTTCGTTAGCCTTTGAGTAAATCAGGATATCGTCAATAAAAACTATAACAAATCTATCCAAGAATTTCTTGAACACCTGATGTATTAAGTCCATAAATGCAGCTGGAGCATTGGTCAGTCTAAAAGGCATCACAGTGAATTCGTAGTAACCATACATTGTCTTAAAAGCGGTCTTAGGTATGTCTTTCTCCTTAATTCTCAATTGATGATACCCAGTCCTTAGGTCAATGTTAGAGAATACCGCAGCCCCTTGTAATTGATCAAATAAATCATCAATCCTCGGCAGTGGGTACTTATTCTTTACAGTCACTTGATTCAACTGTTTATAGTCGATGGATTGACACAAAGACCCATCCTTTTTCCTCACAAACAACACTAGCGCTCCCACGGTGAAGCACTCAGTCGAATAAATCCTTTATCCAGTAATTCTTGCATTTGTACCTTTAACTCTTTCAATTCTGATAGGGACATCCTATAGGGTGCCTTCGAGATCGGCTCCGTTCCGGGAGCTAACTCAATAATGAATTCTATTTCTCGCTCTGGTGGCAATGCTGGTAACTCTTGTGGAAAAATGTTAGGAAACTCAGGCACTACCGGAATATTTTCTAATTTAGGCTCCTCGGCAGTCGTGTCCATAACTGCGACTAAGTACACCTGACATACTTCAGTTATCAATTTTGTCGTTTCAAGTAATGAGACTAAAGGAATAGAGGTTCCTCTTTGACTTCCCACAAATTCAAAATTTGGACAGCCATCCAAATAGAAACGGATTATCCTACTCCCACAATCAACTACTGCCCTTTGCTTACCCAACCAATCCATTCCTATGATCACATCAAAGTCATATACGGGCAACACGGCCAAGTCCATACTCTCTTTACTACCTCCAATTACGATCTTACAATCAATACAGCCCAACGAAACCAACACATTATCCTTCAACGGGGTTGCCACATGCAGAATCACATTCAACGATTTCAACTCCATATTAACCAAATCAGCGAATCGAGCAAACACAAACGAGTGTGATGCGCCGGGATTGAACAAAGTATGAGCAGCTTGGTCACACAAATAAATCATACCTATGACCACACCAAGCGTTTCTTCTGCTTCCCTGCATGCTATAGCATAGACCCTTCCCTAAGCTAGGGGTCGGTTCTGGTCAATCTAGGGAGTGGCAGTTGACGGTCCTGCCTGTGATCATTGCCCTTGAGGTCTATTCGCTAGGGTTTGGTTCGAGCAAGTCCTCATCTGATGGCCCATCTGACCACACTTGAAATACGCCCCAGTCCTTGCCGGACAAGGTTCGTTACCACGCCTTCTATCACAGAGGCGGCAACCCCAGTTCATTGGGTTCAGCGGCTTCACTATGTTCTTTCTTACTAGAGGGATGAAGCATCTATTGCCAGCCATAGGTCTTTAGCCAGCTTGGCGATTATCTTTGAATGAACTGAACCGTGATCCAAATGCGGTATTCCTCTCATTCAGGTCCCTCTCGATCATCTATCCCCGTTCATAGATTTCTTTATAGGTCATCAAGTTCAGAGCTATCATATGGCTGTGAAGTTCAGGCCTCAGCCCATCCCAAAATCTCCGCGCCTTCTCTAGGGGATCCTCTACAGATCGGGGCACATACCTTAATAATCTAGAGAACTCAGCTTCATATTGGTCCACTGTCAGGTCATTCTGATGTAACTATAAGAATTCTACTTGCTTCCTTTCTCGAGCTGTCTCGGAGAAGTACTTGTCATTAAATGCCGTAGTGAATGCATTCCAAGTCAAAGCTGTCCCTTTCGGAAAGACTCCATTCTTGGTGGCGGTCAACTAGTCATTTGTGATCCCTTCCAGTTGGTGTACTGCTAACAGTATCTTTTCCTCATGTGTACACCTCAGTACTCCAAAAGCCTTTTTCAGTTTCTCAATCCATCTCGGTGCTAGTTCGAGGTCTCTAGTCTCATCGAACTAGGTTGGCTTTAGTTTGATAAATTGTTCAACCAGTTGGCCTATCTACTTGGCCACAACAACTTCCTCCGAGGCATTTACTACCTCGTTGCCTTGGTCATGATCGCCGTTATTTTCATTGCCTCCATTATTGTCGTTATTGGCATTGACAGCAGCTATCGTGGCTCCCACTGCTTGAGCTATGGTAGTATCCCTATCCTGGGTTTACCTGTCAATGTGATCGCCAATTCTTTCTAGTGCTCTCAGCACTCCGTCTATCCTCGGGTCTTCCGCCACAGATGGCCTCGAATTAGAGGCTCCGCTCATAGGTCTTCTAGGCGGATTACTCGTTCTTGTATGCTTGCACTAAGCCTGGACCACCACAATTCCACCAAAGAGTTAGTAACTCATTCATTCAACCAAGTTCAGAGTTACCAAACTATGCCTTAACAGAAACAGTCATAACATAACGACCTTCCACACAACTAATTCTAGAGGCACTTCACTAAACAGTCCATGGCCATTACTCCATTCCGTCCACCTCAACGGTTCACCAAAACTAGCTATGCTCATTTACTCAACGGACCAAAATCCAAAAATGACTTTCAGCGCTAAACATGGAACTTAATCCTCGTAAGCCACCATAATCGTGTCACGACCAAATGTCAATCACATGCGCCAAGTCATATGCCATGCATCTTGTGCCTTATTCTAACAAGTTTCCTAAGGTCTCGCTACTTGTATTGTCCCAACTTAATACTCCTTATCACTCCAATTCTCAATCAACTTGGATCGAGCTAACCTTGCTCTGATACCAAGCAAGACGGGATGTCACGCCCCGCGTCTCGAGCAAAGACGCGCGACTCCCTACGAGTGAACTCTCTTGTGTCCCAAAAGTTATTTCGAGAGATGCATAAAAATCGTTCGCATGCGGAAGCGATAACATAAATTCCTCCGTACAAACATTAGCGGGGACTTGGATAGCAAGAACACCATAAATACATTTATACATAACCTCCCACGAGTTCTTATAAAAGCGTTGGTAGACTAATCTTGCTAGTCGGTAAGGGTAACAAGACCAGCTCAAAAGACAACCATTAACATCTCCAAAAGAAAACGAACCATCGAGGTCATCAATAAAATAACAGTCCAAAAAACGAAAACCCCTAGATCGAGCTGCTGGAGTCGTCAGTCTCCTCGGCATCCTCGATAAGCTCGTACTTTGAGAAAGTCTCTTAGCGTACCTCTACGGTATCCTTTATCTTCTCATCTACTGACTGCTCTATTAGGTCATCCTCAGAGGCTTCGATCTCAATGACCTCGTCGGTATCTTCCTAGGTTGGGGTCCTCTCGAAAATGTTCCTCGAACCAGCTACTGATTCCTCAACCTCCACGGAATCTCGAGTGGGATGACACCAACTAGAAATAACCCTACGGGGTACCTCAGTGGACTTCAGTGGTCTAGTAGTAACCTTGCCTACCCTCCTAAAACAAGCCCCGAACCTATGAAGCTTGTAGTTCTTTCCACCCTCATCAACCCAGACTACAGTAAACTTCTTAACGTACATAATTCCCCGTCCGTTTGTGAATTCCTTAAAATACGCGGTCGTCTCCTTCGGGTCACCTAGTCTGGTCGGCAACATTCTCACGGTCTAGGGTTTGAAAATGTGGTTCCTCAAAAGAGTGAGATTCACATCTCAGTAAGACAGGTCCTAACTCTAGGTTAGGCTGATCGTGCACTCAGGTGAATGCAATCATGAACAAAATGCATATGCAACCACATGAAGCATTCAGCTGTCATTAAATAACATATGGATACAAACGAGCGTCAAGCACGCAATCATGGCATCATATCTCATCGTTCAAATCAAGCACGCATTACCAAGTCAGGTCACACCTTCCACCCTTCCAAGCCTCCATTAATTCACGCCCGCGTTTAGAACGCCTCAGGCTCGGCCCACTTAATTACGCCTCAGGCCATCCCATTGATAAACCCGCGTAAACTCATCAAGTTTTCAATTTCATTCCAAGCCTGTGTCGATACATATCAAATTCCGTCCCACGTCTCAATGCATCAGAACATTGGTCATTTCAACCCCGCGTTTCAACGCATCAAGGTACAATTCAACACAACACCGCGTCTCAGCGCCTCAAGGTATCAATCCATATAACCCCGCGTCTTAACGCCTCAGGGTATCATAGGTTTCAAAGCATGCCGGACATTATTTTAATTTAAACTTCATGATCGAGTACAAGCTCATACATCGAGCTAGATATCTATGGCATGCAAGGCAATCAATTTCATCACTTACAAGAGGCAATCAATTCATGGCACAAGCATTCAATAAGTGTTCAAGCTATCGACATCTCACGAAGACGCACATTGGACAATCACACCATAATTCTCAAGAACCAACCTAATTCACATCCAATTCACCTAATCGAGTCTAATCCTCCTAGCCAAGGTTTAGAAAGTCCTTACCTTGTCCTAAATTCAACAAAAATCTCCTTCCAAGTACTTCAATCACTCAGTCCAATAATCACGGAGCAGGACAGCCTCGCACCTATTGGAATTCAATCTAATTCATCAATTTTTCTTGTTCAATTCACCAATCCATGAAGCATAAACCTCTACGACATATTCATTGACATCCTAGCACGTCTCTACAATGAATTTTGGGCTCAATTTCAACTCCTATCAGCTCCCAATAATTCGGTTTGCACAAAAACGAAATAGGGTATTTTCAGTTCTGTGCATACCTCCCTTGATCAGCCCTTAAACTATTCTAAATCCTCAATTCATCCACTAATCTACTTGCTAACAACTATTTCTACAAGTTGGGAAGCCTCACCGAAAATTTGAGCTCAAGGCGACGTCAAATGGTCCATGAATGGCGCCAGTCTTCCTGAGCCCCTCAATCGGTCAGTTTTTATCCTTCAAACACAACAATCATTTAGGGTCAAGACTTCATCAAACTCAGGTCAAGTTTCTACCAAAACTCAATATACATGTGCCCTTGATGTTCACAAAATTTGGCCGAAAGATTCAAATGATTAAGGTCCTATGGAGTCCAAACAACAGCTTACCTCTAGTTGCGATGGTTTCCGTCGACTCTTTGGAAAGTGGCTGGCGGAGCTCCTCAGTAGGTCAAATGCCGAGCTATAACTTGGAGGTGGTCGGCAAGAGGGTAAGGAAGAAGCTAGTGGTCGGCTCGACAGCTGGAAGTCGCCGGAAGTGGCAATCGAAAGTGGCGAATCTGGCGGCAGTGGCCAGTCGGGCTGGAGCTGCTCTCAGCGTGAAAAAGAGGAAGAAGAAGGCTGGTGCGGGGGTGTTCGGCAGAATGAGAGAGGAGATAGTGTGTATACACAAATTTAAGAGTCAAACTTGCAAGAATGGTAGGTTAAAAGTTGTCCAATTAATGTCAACTCTTCATCCATTGATACTTGTCTCTTTGCTCACAATTGACCCATCAATGGCCAATATAACTCCAAATTTTCAACAGCCTAGAGGGTGCATAAATGACCAAAGTGCCCCTATCCATTTATTAAGGTAAGGTCAAGACTTGAGGGGCAAAATGGTAATTTTACCCTCGACGTCCGGAACGTCGTTTTTCTAATTCAAATCTTCTTCGATGAGGTGACGTCCAATCAAATTATAACGTTCGAATCCTTGATTCTTTGTTTTCTAATTTCGAGACTTGTCTCTGAATCATTTCTCTGTCAAATGTAATTTCAGCCTATCCCGAACTGACAGACGACTTTTGTAGACGTTACGCGTATCGACTCTGTGATTCATATCACACTTATGGCACGTCAATTCATGGCGATTTTGATTGTCATGTAATTGCGATGGTCTATTACTAGTTCTGACGGTCTCGATCGTCATAATTCGATTTAGGAAAATTTGCAAATTATACATTGATTAAGCGGTATCACCCGCGCTCCAATTGTATAACGCTAGCAATGCATTCCTTAATCATTATTAGATCGCTCTTTTTATGGCTCTAAATACCCCCTCGACAATCTTTATTATCAAAGTGTCATTTACTATTTGAGTTCCTTAGGTCTACGCACCTTGTCTCGCCTTAGACTTTCCCTTTTTGGTCAGTTAACTCGAAATTGATCAAATTTGAGCGAGATACAACTGAAAGATATCATTAGATATATTCTTATTAATAAGTCTCGAAATGACAGGAAAAATCGAAATGTCACAAGCACCGACATCAATACGCGACACGTGACATGACATGACACGACAAGACACATCGATAAGTTATTTTCAAAAAATAAAAATTGCGACATGTTAAGACATGTTGTATATTAAACATATATTTTTATATGTACATGATAAATTATCATTTCTTAATTATTTCAATTAAATTAATTTAATTGAAATCTATAAATAAACAAAGAATAAAAGAGAGCCTAAGATTAATTTACACCAAAAATATTAATTGAGTATTTGTTAATACGATTCATTGTTTTGAATTAATAAGTTTAACTACAGTTTATTCTAATTTCATTCTAATTATTAATTAAACTTGAAAAGAGAAAAAAAAAAATCATAAAAAGAAGAAGTGCAAATCCTCGGGTCCTTCAAATGGCAGTCTCATCTCTGGTCAGGTCAATCCCTTTATCTCCCTCCCGCCGTCGCATTAATTACTCACTTCTCTCTCATTGACTTTTCAATCTCATTCTCTCTGCATTTCTTGCTTAGTTCTCTCTAAGGCTCCTAGTACAAGCTTTTCTTTAAGTTCCTTTCGTTGTTTATACTACAGTTTATTTTAGTATAAAGCTACCTCGATGAATCAAAATTCTCAAATATATTATGGATTTTAGAATTCTAAAGGTGCAAACTATTTGGAGATATTCGAAAAATCATGGAATTAACCGTAGCTAAGAAGATATATGGATATCTTTTTTGATACTTAATTTGATGTATGAGCTGAAAAAAAAAACCAAGATAATTAAATATACACTTACTTTAAGGAAAGTCCTAGTTCCTAAACGTCTACCAAATTAATTCCTAATCTCTTCAAGTCGATCCTTTTTTGTTTCAAATTGCTCCATTTGCCGATTTCGATTTTGGGTTTAAGTCGAAAAATTCATCCTGCATCTTTGTGAAGAATGAAAGATCGGAGCCATCGTACCGATATGGAAACTCGTTTGAAAACTTCGGAATCAAGACTTGAAGAGATGAGGCAACAAGTCCAATGATAAGTGAGTACACAACGGATTTGATGACCTCGGCCAACAATTGCATGAATGGTGGTTCCACGACAAGAATAAGCACAAGTGGCTCAAATTCGCATCACAATAACCAAGAAAGAAGGTGATTATTCCTCTTAAAATCACTTACCTTTGCCCTGTTGCGAAGTACCTCCCTCTAGCACCACGGAGTCCTAATCTTTTCCCCTGCCGGTTGAGTTAGTGAGTGAGAGAGGATGGCATTGATCGCTTGAGTCACCAGTGAGAGAGAGACAACACTCGAACAAGCAAGCGAGAGAGCGAACAAAGACGTGAGAGAGATTTCAAGTCGACACATAGAAGGAGATTTGAAGTGTACACAGAAGGATTTGTCCATTTTGACAGAGACGTTCCATTTGAGGGATGCGTCGTCGTTTAGGTATTGAAAGGCCACTTATCGTCCATGTTGGACTTTTCTTTTCGTCATTTTGAACTAACGTTAATTTTTGGTATGGTTTTTTTCGCAAAATAGCTTTAGGAATAAAAAAAAATAAAAACAAATGCCTATTGTTCGTGGTCTGCATTGTTAAAGCAGACGGCCATTATATGCTCCGGCAAGGGCTCCGAGGTCGCGCGACCCAGGTGCGGCAACGCCAAGGTCCCGCCACCAGAGGATTCCCGTTGCTTGGGATTGTGCGACCCCGAGCGAAACGCCGACGGCTTCGAGTTCGTGATTGACAAGAAAGTTACTGTAAGCAAGTCGCTTCCATGGAGTTGATTACAGGATCAATAAGTGACTTATCCTATACTGATCATTTATAACACATGGATTATACTAGTGGGACTCTTTCTTGCTGAATAAATTTTTTATTTACTATAAAAAGCTTTTCGCTCCTCGAATACACATTAAGTTAAACAAACAATCATTGTCAATGCCAAATTATGTTTAAAAGAATATTAACTGATTATTATTATTTTTTTATCCTGAACGGTTTATGATTTATTTATTTTTCTGTATCCCTTGTTTTTGGCCAGCTATTTATCTAAATTCTTTGAATCAACAAAATCTTACCGGTATATCTGTTTTGTTATTTATTAGATAAGCTTGTAATACTCGCTCGAAGTACTCATCCGACGTCTTCTATATCCCTTGTGAAAACTCCTTGATTTCCATGAAAGTGCTCGCTCGACCAAAAGCCTTGGGAAATAGTGGAAGCGGACCCCCTACCTTACTCTTTGTGAGGTGGGGTGACCACCTAAATGAAGGGTGGGGATCACCCTACCTTACATTTGTAAGGTAGAGGATCCGGATCCAAATAGTACCCTTTCTTGGTGCCACAACCCTACCATCATCGTCTTCAAGTCCAGTGATAAGCGAGTATGCGGCAGATCCCATGAACTTGGCCGATGATTGCGTGAATGTCAGTTCCACTAGAACTTCCGGACCTATCAACCTTGAACTATGGTCTTCCTGCTCCATTGAATGCGATGTGTCATCTGTGAAATAACTAAGTCAGCATTTGAGACGTTACTTTGGATTATAATGCATATAGTAACGCTTCTGTTTCTAAGAATATTTTTTGAAATAGAAATATTTTTTTTGTATTTTTATTTCCGGCTACGATTTTTTAGAACATAAACGCATTTGATAACTACAAAAAAATTGTTCCTATTTTTTTATTTAATTAAGGGAATTATATATATTAAAATTAAAATATTTTTATCTTTTTAATTTGCTAAATCAAATTAAATCTCATTTATTTAAGTTATTTAATCAAATTAGACCAATGAATGTATAAGTAATTTATGCACAATTTATCAATTTACAATATGGACGATATCAATTATAAAAAAAAATGAGAGAGAACGCGAAATTGCAATTGGGCAATGAGAATATCAAATATGTTTCTATAGATATGAAAAATTACAATTATAAGTCGCACATAAATGTTCTTGAATAGTTAAAAATATGCTTACCTTAAAGCGGGGATCTGTAGAAAAATATTAATTGCGCTTTGAGTGAAACCGGAGACTAAAATGAAAAATATTTGTGCATTTAGGTCATTTTAATCCAATTGTATAATTTTTTTCAAACATAATAACTAAAATGAGATGAAGGGTATCAAAGTCTCGTGTTCTGACTCTAAAGTAAAAAATTTTACCCAAAATGATTTAGCATGAAATTTTTTAGTTAATTTAGGATTATGTTCAATGAAGGGGCATGTGGTCTCAAACTGAATTTTCAAAACTTTAAGAGGCCAAAATGAAAAGTAGATTAAATAAAAATATAGACTATTTTTGCACATTTTTCTGATCACAAATACTGTTTTTCCTGATTTTTGGCTATTTTTATAATTAAAATAAATCCAAAAAATGTCAAAAATTAAGAAAAAAATTGTTCAAAATTGGTTCTTAAGGATTGGCCAAAGCTTTCAAGATTGATTTTGTAATTTTATGAATTATTTGATATTTTTAATTCTTTTAAAATAAAATAATAAAAAATTAGGTGTCAACATCGTGCAAGAATAAAAGAGAAAAGAGTGTGTTTGAAAATAAAAATTTCCCCAATTGTTTCTAAAAAACGTTCTTAATGTGTTTCTAAAAAGTGTTCTAAAAATACAGAAGTAAGTTTTTTTTTCTTGTTTCGATTTTTCAAAAGTGTTATTGAAACACTTTGGGAATATTTTTTTACCGTACGCGTTTCTATTCTGAAAGTATTACTAGAACGCTTTCAGAACAGAAACACTTTCTAGAAAGTATTACCATGCATGCCCTAAATCACTCGATTCCTAGTCCTACAAGAAGTAATGCAGAAATCTAATGTTCTCTCGCTGGCTAGAAAGACATCTGATCCTTGTCGCTTGTTGATTCCTAGTCCTTGTAGTCCGTGGCCAAAACTTAATTTTGCAAGAAAAATTTATTCTTTGACTCCATTTGTTTCACAGAAAATATAAACTTGTTGAAATATATTCTCCAAAAAGTCATTTCCCCAAAAAATGAGAATATTTTTCATTATTTGGTTGAATCTTAAAAACGAATCGAAAAATGTTTTTCGCCGTTTGGTAAGAAATCATTTTACACAATACAATCTTTTTAATATTTTTATTTATAAATATATATATTAAGGAAAAATTGATTTTTAATTACTTTCTTTTATCTTTTTTCTCTTTTATTTTATTTTTTATTTTCTTCCTCCTTTCTTCTTCTACGTGAAGTAGTAGCATGACAACTCCTTTCCTCTTCTATATAGAGGAGCACTAAAACAAAGGACCGATGGTGGAGGAAATCAAGATTGCCTAACAAGTCCACAAGTGGGTTGGAGTGTGGTCGTAAACCTCGAGTGAGCTATCGGCGAGGCCGCAAGACTTGAGAGAGTTGCCGGAAATCAAACCAGATCTGGCGGCGAGGCTTGAGCTCCCCGTCAAAATCAAACTAGATATTACTTGGGCTTCGCCCGAATTGTTCCCGACCAACCAGATTTGTCGCCATTGCTAGCCCTAAATCAAAGATCGTCTACGCCTCCACCTCTTCCTCAGGCCCTCCAAAAACCGAATTATCATTCCGAGAGCTCTTTTGCTAGATAGTCACTTCGTCTCTCTCATGCGATGGTGAGGTTGAGGCCTCCATGAGAAAAATGGGGAAAGGAGGCGGAGGAGGAGGGACGAGACGGAGGAGTTACTCCAGAGATGAGGGTTGAGATGGAGAGGTTGCACGAGAAAGGGGGGATTGAGATGGAGGGGTTACGAGGAGATGAGAACGAAAGAAAGAAGGATTTGAAAATGATTTCCTTTTCTCAAAAATGAAAATAATTTTCTTGACTTTTAGGGTGCGTATAGTAACGCTCCAGAAATGCTTTAGGGAGAGTGTTTCTATTCCAAAGTTGTTCTCGCAATACTTTTGAAATATAAACCCGTATGGTTCAAAAATGTTCTAAAATTGCGCCAGAGAACACTTTTGAAGAAACAACAAAAATTTATTTCTGAATTTTGAAATACTTTTGAAACCATCACTCACCGCCGCTGACACGACCAACATCCGTTGTCGCCGTCGTTGCTCGCCGCCGATTCGTCGGTGAAGAAAATAATTTTTTTTAATTTTACAAACGCGTTTTTATTCTCAAAAGACATAGCTTGAAACTAAAAAAAAATATTTCTGATAAAAAATAATGCCCAAAAACAGAAACGTCACGTGCGCACGTTACAAAGATTTTTCTGTAGATCGTAAAATATTTTCTGTTAGTCATTCGTTTCACGCCCCTCAAACGTCGAAAATTGAGGGAAATATTTTTCGTGAAAGCGCCTCGCCAGTCCAATCAGGATTTAATCAGCTACCGCCTGGGCATATCCGCGTCAGTCTAAAAATAGATCATCGCCGTCGGATCCGCATACTCCTGATCTGGTCAGATGAACGAACGGTAATGGAGCGTGCTCGTCCACGATGCGTCGTCTGGAACCTTCCCCACACTTCTTGGCTTGTGGGGCACGTGAACAGAAAGGGCCAACCCTCTTCCTCCTCCTCCACCGTTGAGCCCTAGAGAGCCACTTCCGCCCGCGACCCACGATTTCTCGGTTTCTTGTGGTTTCTTGAGAAGAGAGAGAGAGAGAGCGCGATGGTCCCCGCTGCTCTTCTTCGCTCCGTACGGCATCGGGACGCCGCTTCCGCTTCCTTCAGATCTGTATGTGTCATACTCTTCAAATTTACCCTAAACTGTTGTAAATTTGAATTTCTTTGGGGGTAAATATGGATATATGCACCGCTTGGAAGCAAATGTGGCTCGGACATACCAATTTGAGATTTTTTTTTTATGACATAAAAACAAGTTTGAGATAAACGTGGCACGAATACACAAATTTAGGATAAATGTGGCACGAGTCTACCGAGTTGAGAGTTTTTTTAGATAGAAAGAGTAGTTTGTGTTAAATGTGGCATGGATGTACTAGTTTGAGGTACATGATAGTGTTAATTTTAAAATAAATCTTAAACTTTGCTATTTGCTCTCTAAAAGACGAAAGAGTAGATATCTTGCATATATCAGGATTAGCAATCCTACTATCGTGACAATTTATGATTTAGCGTGACAATTTCATATTAATTTCGATAGATGATTAAGTTCCATCAGTTCATCATGGGAAGTTTTCACTTTTTTATTTTGCTTATATCCATCTGGCACGAGCAGTTGAATTAGATTCTCGTTCACCTAACTGATTCAGACAACCTTCTCTAAATGCTGCATCGGATTTGACATGAAATCAAGCTTCATTGAAAATTCGATAACTTGTTTGAGAGCTTTCTAAAGATAGCACTTTCGCCCAAATCAGACTTTTGATATTGAGATATCACCCTTTTTATCACAATTTTAATCTTGAATGTACCAAAAGAACTTAAGATTTTTTCCTTGTCAAGTAATATTCGCACGTACATATTAAAATGATGGATATATTACAACAGTAAGACATCACGGATATGTAACTTCAAGCATTACTCCGCGTCAAACTTTTCCCAGCCAATAGTTCAATTTCATATTGACTATCTTCAATCCTTCTATCGTGACAATTTATGATTTAGCGTGACAATTAAGACGTCAGATGAGCAAAACAAAAACAGATTTTTGTAGAAATAATATGTTTTAGAAGAACCGGTCTTTCTTCTTTTAGCAAAAATCCTGGCGTGATGAAATTATTTGAATTCCTTTGGTTATTTGAAAATAAGTCCAATGATGATCAGTGAAAAATCATCCTTTTAAACGTCGAATAAGCGAAACAACAACAGATTTTTGAAGAAATACTCAATATGTTAGAAGAAACCGTCTTTCCCTTTTTGGCAAGAATCCTGGCGCGATCAAATTATATGAATTTATTTGGTTATTTGAAAATAAGTTCAGTGATGATCAATGAAAAATGCAAAGAAAAGAGCAAGTGAAGACACTGATTAATGGGTAAGTGGGAGGCCAACTATATATAGAAATATTTTCAAATATTTTTTTCTTAGCGTTAAAATTCTGAAAAATTTCAAATTGAAATATTTGTGAAAAACTTACTGCAAGTTATTTTTCGACCACTAAAAATTATAAAATCGTACAATTATGACAAATTAACCATATGTTAGTTTTCATTAAGTTTTTACAGTCAAATTGCAAAGTTAGATAACATATGATAGTTGATGGATGTGCCAGTTTTTGAGTGTTTGCTCTCGTTATCACAAGTGTACCAAATTGAGATATCAATTTTATTAATCCAATTTTATGGAAAAAGACAAAGGGTAAATTTATCACAAATATATCATTTTATGGTTTTGGTAGTTAAAATTAGTTTGGGATAAATTTGACATAAATGTAAGGTTTTGGTTTTTTTTTTTGGTCAAAAAATTAGTTTGGGATAAATTTATCAAAAGTGTACTCGTTTGAAATTTTTCGTAATGTTAACCATTTTTCTTGAATACACGAAAATGGTAAAAGGAGATTAGCCCATTCCAATAGATCCATGTAAACCATTTTTTGTGGAGTAATTAATTATTTCAAATGATACATGCATTCATTTTCAAGAAAATATATTCCAAGTCATTCATTGATTGCAAAACAAACAGAATCATTCACTTTTTGCAACACAAATAGATCCTAAAAGTCAAAAGATAAGCTTCAAAACGTGTAATTACCATGTGACACATGCGACGGACTCAAGAGAGGCTGCCGATATCAAAAGCAATGTCTCCTTGCATAATGTGGATTCCAAACATTCATAATCTGGATGTGAATGAGTCGAATTACTTATCCTTCGGCCAAGTCACCCCTACCACTAGATCTGTAGGGTAGCATATCAATACAATTAGTTATATAGTTGTATATATTAAGTATCTGAAATGATAGTCACATCGTTGTTCAATCAAACATGGTCTCCGTTGATTTAACTCTTCCATCCGTCCGAGGCTGTGGGATACGTACGATTATTGGATCATTCATTGAGTGAGCTCGGTTCACATGCACCGTGATCATGCAATAATCATCGAGCAAAGTGTGGACGTCTCTCAAAGTGCACACCTCAGCTAAAGAAATCACCTCCACCCTTCACCCGCTATTATTCCACATGGAGGGCAAATAGGAATAGCATAATTCAAAATAGGCCACAAAGTGCAGTGAACACACAAGGTAACTACAATTATATTTATGTTACTAGAAAAATGTCTCCTAAGTACGACTCTAAATTGTATAATGTTTTTGTACTTGTTCTCCATGGTTGTCCACGTTACCATTTACATCGTACGCATGCAAACTCTTGTGTCCTTTCCAGCATTTTCATCACCTGCATAAAATCCCGACGGTTTAGCAAAATGAATTGACATCGCTCGAGAACTTCGGGTCATCCTCCAAAGTCCTCCACAATTCATCCACATCCAACAGCTCGTCCTCTGTGTATTCACCAAGCCAGTCGAAATCGACATTGGTTTTGTACTTCAGCTCCATCTCTCCACCATCCGCATTCGACTCGCCCTCGCAATTGCCATCCTTAACCTCAGCGCCGCAAGTCAATTCAGACTGAGTTGACCCTGCCGTGGTCTCGTCCGTGGTGCCCGCCGAACAGACAGTGCTTGGGGTACCAACTGAATAACCAGTGCTTGGTGTACCAGCCGTATCAGCAGTAGCGCCCCAAAGTGTCGTGGCTGCGACAGCCGAATTCCCGAAAGACATGGGATGAGCCGTGTTAGGGAGATTCAACCTCGCACGCGGACCGTACATTGCCCTCGCAGCTTCATCGTAAGCCAGAGCGGCTTCGATTGCGGTTGGGTACGTGCATGGTTGCCAAACTGGAGCATGGGTGCCGCCGTGCATGGGATCTGCCATGCTCATAACGGAAAGTGGGTCGGCATTCACACCGCCAAAAGCTGGGAAATCTGCAGTGCGGTGGAGGTCCGTCGTCAAGGCCATTGTCGTCGCCACGGGATGCGAGTTGAGGAGGGTGTCACCATCCAAATTCAGGAATGTCGGACCGCAAATGCTTCGCAGAATGGCAACTTCATCTTCGTTGAAAGCCCTGGATGCGGCTGCTTGGGCATGAGTAGCGGCGGTAGTGGAGGGTGGCCATGGGGCGGAAGAAACGTCGAAGATGTTTGTGCGATCATCGCGGATCGGCCGTGCCTTCTTTGCTTGTCGATTCTCTTCCTCAAGTTGCACTTGGCCGTGCAGATTCCGACACATCTTCTTGCGTGCTTCCTCAGCAGATTTGTTGCGGATCACGCATAATACACACTCTGTCTCCTGCATTATTTATAAACAAACTAAATTATGCTTTTAAATTAAGTAATTCAGTGCCTTCCGCATTCAAATATACAAGATTGTCAAACGTTGACAAACCTAAAAATGGAACGAGTATCATATCAGAGTATAATGTCTAAGGTATTCAAACTGACAAACGTAATGAGCAAGAAATACCAACCAAACGTGCATTTGGGATAATTAGAAATCTGACAGAAAAGGGAAAGAAGCGCATACATTGTAGGGATGCTTCGAGTACTCGTACATGATCCAGTGCCCATTGTCGGCCTTGTCGGCTTCGGCACCCGAGCTGCATTTCGATTTGAAAACGAAGAGTTTCTTGTAGCCAACTACCTCGCCTTGCGAACCCCGGATATTGTAGCTCTGTTCGCCCTTCCAAGTGCCAGAACCGGCAGTCCTATCCACTCTCGCTTTGCTCTTCTTCTTCAACATGGTGAAAACATAGAATTTCTCATCCCGGTCCTTGCCAAAAATCTTCCAGGGTTCGCCACCACCGTACACATCGCAATCGCGGATGATGTCCGGTTGAGGCAGCGATTCTCCATTCAGCCTCCGCATCAAGTAGTCAAAAAAGATTTCATTGTCGGTGGGAAGAAAGCGAAGCCCGCTATACCCAACCATCTTCTTCTTCTTCTTCTCTGGTTTTTGTTTTTGGTTTTCGAAAGAGAGAGTTTTGTTGTCATATGCTTTTATAAACGTGGACAGACTTGAGCATGTCATCGGCTTAAAACCAACCAAGTTTACGAACATTATCCTCAAGCGACAGATTCTTATCTGGGTTAACGAAAAACGCCTTTCCTTTGTTAGCAAGAAATACAAAATCATATTATTTAAATTCCGTTGATTATTTTGAAAATCTTATCAATGAAAAATGCAGATAAAAGAGCAGAGCGAGTGAAAGATCTTGATTAATCGGAGATAAGCCCGTGAAATGTGGGAGTAATTTGACTACCACACATATCTGCATAACTTTCAAATTGCAGTTAAGAATCACTACCTGTAAATCTTTATATGTCCGCTTATGCCATACTTTTAAGTCCCAATGGTCCTCGTACTTGCTAAATTTGATTTTTTAAACCTTTGAGATTGTATGCGATAATCTCATTTTATGGGACGAAAGTGTGTGCAAAAGACCTAGAATATTTTAATGGCTATGAACCCACTAATTAAAATCTCCCATTAAAAGAATTGTAAGAATTACCAAAAAGCATTTATAATCATGTCTCATTTACCCTCATTATTTTATATTTAATTTTTTTTTGCGGTAAATATGGCATAGGTGCCCCTGCTTGGAAGCAAACTTGGCTCGTTTGTACCAATTTCAGGTTTTTTGGGACATAAAACTATATTGGGGTAATTGGGGCACAAGTACAACAATTCAGGATAAATTTGTTTCGTGTTAGGTGCAAATATATTCTCAGCTTTCTTGAAACATAGAGATAACTATACCTTATAAATTCTTGTACCCATGTGCATATATCGTGTGTGTATATAAAATCTGAGCAGGAGATGAGGTTGCGTACCTGGTAAAGAGATCATATTCCCATGTTTGACGGGGTGTTATCTCGAATCCCGATAATTGCGGCATAAATTGTACTGCGCGTGACATGATATTATCGGACGACTTCACTCATTGAAAGCCACTTTTATCCAAAGCCACCGTTACTACTACCTGTTAATTTCCTCGAGTAATCTTTTAAACATCACAATTTGCTTTTAAAATTTATAATTGTCTAAAAATTTATAAAAACACAATTGCTTTGTACGAATATAAAAAAATGCAAAAACTTATGATTCAGTAAACATTTAAAAAGAAATGACAGGAAAGCCAATGTTAAATGAATGTTCAGAACAAAGTATTTAAGGAATACAGATAATTAACCATCACAAAGTCGAATTATATGCGTACTTTGGTGATGTAGATAAACAAATTTTTTTTGGTAAGGTAAATATATATTGACTTTTTCAAAAGTTAGGTACAAAATGTAACCGGGCACAAAAATCATGAACTAATAGTGGCATTAACATTGTCAATATGGGTTCAACGGTAACCTGGCTGCAAGATACAAAGCCTGATCAAAGTTCTTTGAGCAAAGTGGCCCAAGCATGCCATACAAAACACGGCCAAACAACACGGCCAAGATAGAAACTAGGAGAACTAAAAAGATTTAGGACCCGTGATAAGCGAAAACAAGGAGCTATATGAACAAAATAGTGCCGAGAGGTCCCCAAAAAAGAGAGTGAAGCGTCCCAGTCGAAGATCTTGTGAAGGAGCCTGTTTGTGGAGCCAAGCCTGCCTCCTAGGAATCTATTCTGTACATGGGCTTGATAGAGCAGAGAATAGCTGAGGAGGAGAGCCAAAGAGCAATCCTAACCATCCACCAATCGGCCCTAACAAAGATGAAGGCATCTGCGGACCCACAATGGACAACCGAACAACAACATAAATAACTAGCAAAGGCTAGGGACCATCATCAGCGACAAGGAGGTCTAGCCTACTTCAAAACATGAATAACTGAACAGCAACTGACTAACAACAAAGGCAGACAGAGTTGATAGCATTCGTTGAGGCAGGGGTAACCGAACAGCAGCTAGAGGAGGCAGCAGCAAAGCAGCATGTCGAGGCCGAACAATGTGGAAAATGAAGAGAAGAAAGCACTATGTACCTGGAACACAAAAGGACTTGCTAGTTGCAACTTGGAAGTTTGACATGAGCAAAAAGCAGGGGCAGCCAAGAAAGGGAAAAACAACCACAAGTTCGACCCAAGCTAGCCTTAAAAACAAGCGGCCAACAAGACAAAGATTACAAAAGTAGAGCAGTAAAACAAAGGGACTAAAACAGAAAAGTAAAAACAAGCCAACACAACAACTCCTAGCCGACACCCATCCATGGGTAGTTCAGTTGGTTAGGGTGCACTTGGGATTGTGTGGTTAGGCGCATTAGTCCCAAGTTCGATTCTCCAAATGAGCACCTGTGATTTAAGAAGGGGGCCATGGCGGTAGGTTGCTGTGCGAGTCTCCCCCGAGGAATAGTCGAGGCGCGCGCAAGCTGACCCAAACACCTTGGTTATTAAAAAAAAAAAAAAACTCCTAGCCGACAAGCTGTGGAACCACTAGTAAAACGGCAACCTAATAGCAGAAAAAGGAACACCAACCGAAAAAAATGAAAACGGAAAACAAAATAGAGCAAGGACAGAGGCCAAAGGAAGCTGGGATCCTTTGGAGAACCGGCAATAAAACTCTTCTCCATCAGCAAAAGACTCCAAAGTCTGGTGAAGAGAAGTGAGAGGCAGCAAATAGAAAACCAACAAGGGCAAGGCATCAGAATGAAGGCTTCAGACTTGGGGAAACATGGCCAAAGCAACAGCAGAACTGGAGGAGTCGAGAAGAGGTAGGGCAGGAACCACAAGATCGATCTAAGATAAACTAAAGGAAGCTGTGACCCTTTGTACAGACAGCAAAAACCACTCCTTTCTAGTCGCCAAAAAACTAAGATTTTGATGAAGAAGGGCAGCATGCTGGCACCGAAAATTAAGGGGCAGGAAACCTTTAGAATATTGGTGCCAACTATGGGCAAACACACCCAAAACCGCATAGGAACTGGACCAAGCGATGTATACATGGAGATGAAAGGAAGTCCTAGCTGCGATCTTCAAAGACAGTGGAGGAAAGCCCCAACTTTATTGTAAACGCCGGTTACGGGGGGTATCTTGAACACATCCAAAGGATAACGCCTTATCCTTTACCACCTTTATAAGGTGTTTAATCATACCTGGAATAAAAAAGGGTTTTTCTCTGAATAAAATGTCATTCCTCTCGGTCCATATAATGTGCACAAGTGCCCCAAGAGAAAACCTAGATATGCGATGAGAAAATGATTGTCCACCAAAGAGTTTCATAGCCCATTCCAAGTGATCTTGCCAGGACGGATTCCTCCAAGACAAGTGGCATTTGGATGACTAGAAAAGGGCAAGGCTTCTGGTGAAAGAGCATCCAAAGAATAAGTGATTCACGAAGTCCGATCTTCTTTGGCAAAAAGCACAAGTGCCATATGATATCCTACGGTAATGGAGTAGCAAGATTTGTGTAGGTATTCGATTAAGAGTGACTAGCCACATAAGGAATGCATGTCGTCGGGTAATGGCTTGCTCCCATGCAAAAGTGTGCCAGTGTACAAGGACACTCAAATTACATGCAAGATTTTTTATTTTTTGGGTCAAAGCATTAAAGATCGAATTACCCCAATATAATTTATCCTGAGTACACTTTTGTATGGGACAATTTATCTTGGATTCGAAGACAATTCATAACTCGGAGTGTGCGAGGTAGTTCAAGGACAAAGTCCATAGAAATATCTTTCCATGGTGCTTGTGGGATCGTCAAAGGCAAATAAAGGCCGGCATTTATAGCATGCCCTTTTCTAATTTGGCAACGTCGACACCTCATCACATGTCGATGTACATCACGTTTCAAATGAGGCCAAAAATACTTGGCAAAAATAAGTTGCACGGTCTTGTTATGTCACGCCCCGCGCCCCATTGCGAGCAGGCAATCATCCCTGCAAGTAAAACAACAACAATCTCTCGGCGGTCCCAAATATCCACCTCATATAAAAAGAAAGGTCGAGAGATAAAATAACTTACATTGAGCACACGGAAGCGGTTCCCAATGTCTCCCGTACAATATGTATATACACATACAGACTAAGTAGGACATGGATAGCATCAAGAAAGCCGTACATCATCTCCTACAAACCGATAATTACTAAATCCGCTAAACATCAGGGGCGACAAGTAAGCATGCCAAAACGGGTATCCACAAAATCCACCAGGGAAGGGGGGTCAGGGTGCCAGCCAAAAAGTCAGGTCATCATCCGGAGTCGCCTAGGAAGAACTGCTGGCATCTCCGGTGTTCTCGTTCTCCTTTGACGGCTCGTACTCGAAGAAAGTCTCTGACGGAACCTGCACAGAGTCCTCCATGGTCGCTTCCTGCGACTGCTCAGCCTGGTCTCCCTCCACGGTCGCGTTTTGGTCCGGCTCGGATGGATCTCTCTCGGACGGCTCCACCACGATGACCTCATCCTCTGGCATGGGCAAGGAAAATTCAGCTATCGGCGTCCGCTCCGGGCCGTTCCTCGACCCAACCATTGAACCCTCCGGAAACTCCTGATCTGAAATCGTCTGACACCATGGAGGTATAACACCCTTCGGAACCTCGTGAGGCTTCAATGGCCCGACCATCCTATCCCCGTCCTGTCTAAACCAAGCCTCAAATCGATGAGGCTTGTAGTCTGGTTTGTCCTCATCTACTCAAACTACTGTACATTTCCTTAAGTATATATTTCTCTGCCTATCGAGGAACTCATCGTAATACGCCGTCATGTCTTGCGGGTCCCCGGACCTGATAGGCCACATTACTGCCTAGGATCTGTAAAGTAAAATTTCCCTAAAAAGGGTGAGATACACATCTCAGTAAGAAAAAACCTAACTCTAGGTCAAGTCGACCGTCCACTCAAGCAGTCAAGTCACTCAACCTATCCAACTCATGTACTCATGCAAGTATGACATTCATAATTCAATAAACAGTTGCACGTATATGCTCGGCCTGTCACTTCACCACATCAATCAACCTTTGCCTGCTCTCATTCTCTAGCCCGCGATTAGATCGCATCAGACTCGGCCCGCGTAAACGCATCAGGCCCCGGTTCAATTTCCAGGCAGGGTCTATGAGCTCGTATTCTGTCCCGCGATTATATCGCATTAGGATTGTAGCTATCTCACCCTGTGACTTCGTCGCATCAAGGCGCCACCTAATCATCATCTACCCCACAACCTCGTCACTTCAGGGTCTCAATCTCCCGCTCCGTGTCTCACAGGACTCAGGACCTTGCCATGTCATGCTACAATCAGGATTCATGCCATGATCTTCTAACATTCACCCACTCAATGTCAATTATATTTCAAGTAGCATTCATAATCCCATGGCATGCAAAGCAATTCAATTATTATCCAAACATGACAAGCGATTCCAATACAAGTTAAGGCACACATAAACTCTTTAATTAATCCTAAAACATACTAAGGCTCATTACTTTAGAATATGCCCATCAATCGATCAATTTCCCCACTCGACTTACCCAGTTGAGTCCAATCCCCCTAGCCTTAGTTTAGGAAATTCCTTACCTCTGCTTAACAACGCAATTTTCCCCTCCTTGAGTCTACTATGGTTTGGCCAATCCAAGTCCCAAAGCCGAATTGTCGTGCGACCTAGTTTAACCAATCGATTTGTGAAAATCCCAAGTCTAATTCCTCAATTCATCCATCCAAATCACTCATAACATACTCCTCATCATCTTAACACATCATACACACCAAATTACAACATAATCCCAGCCTAATCAGCCCTCCCTCCACAGAACCGGTTTGGCCCGGCATTGAACCGGTTCCATTTGGTTCTGTTCATGCCGGGTCTAACCGGCCTTAATCCATCTCAAATCCATCAAATATACGTCATTCTACCTCTTATAATGTCTACCTAAGAGTTTGGAAGTCTCACCATGAGTTTCAAGTTGCGTGGTTGCCGAAAAGTCGTCGGAAGTCGCCGGATCACTCAAACACAGAATACCGGCAGATTCTGGGCATATCAGAACCGAACCTACCTCAAACTAGAATAGAATTCGTCGACCTGTGGAAGAATGCTTGCCCCGAATTCCTCAGAGCTCCAAATGACCTGATTCAAGTTGGAGAATGTCGGAAAGACGTGGGGCTACGTTTGGGTGGTTACTTGGTAGCAAGGGAAGGCCAGAGACGGCGGTCGTAAGGATCGAACGGCGGCGTCCGGCGGGGTCGGGTGAAGCAGAAACTGGAGAAGAAAAAGAAGAAGCTTGGTCTATTCTTTGGGGGAGCAAAAATGGCTGAATGAAGAGTGAGAGGGAGCAGAAAGAGAGCTGGTTTATCCCAAAAAATTTTAATTAATGAACTGATTGGTAGGTGGGCATTAATTGATGACTTGATCTTCGACCCTTGGATTTGTGACACCTGGCAATTGTTCTTCTCAAGGGCATCCAATGGCCATTAATTGCTCTTCAATTTTCAGCAGCTTGGGGGGAAATTTTCATTTTTCCCTTCCTTCAATTATAAAGACAAAGTCCTAAGCTTGAGGGGCATTATGGTCATTTTTACCTCCGACGTTCGAAACGTCGTTTTTCTCGATTATGACTTCTTCGATAGGGCGACGACCAATCCTATTGACGTTGGAATTCTTGATTTTCCTTTTTCAAACTTTTCAGGACTCGTTTCTAATCGTTTTTCTATCAAACGTGATTTCAGCCTATCTTGAACTGATGGACGGCTTTTGCAGACTATACGTGTATCGACCCTGTGACCCTCATCACATTTAGGGCTCGTCAATTCATGGTGGCTTTGGTTGTCATGTAATTGTGAGGGTTTATCACTAGTCCTCAAGGTCTTGATCGTCACAGTCCGATTTAGAATAATTTTGCAAATCGTATGTTGGTTAAGTGGCATCACCCACGCTCCAATCGTACGACGCTCGCGTGGTAATCCTTGATCGTTTTTATATCGGCCTTTTGGTGGTTCTAAATATCTCCTCGACAATCCTTACGGTCAAAGCGCCGTTTCCTATCTCAGTCGCCTAGGTCCACGTACCTCGTCTCGCTTTAGCCTTTCCTCTTTAGTCAGTCTACTCAAATTAATCAGATGTGAGCGGAATACAACTGAAATACATCGCTTGATATATATAAACTTCTCATTACAGAGTCTAAAATTGATTGGGAAATCAGAATGTTACATGTGACGCCTGAAATGTCCATCTCGGGGAACTTCGTCGATCACCCTTTGTCGAAGAGAACAATCAGGTACACATAAACGGTTCTGTTTGAAAAGAAAACCATCACACTCAGTAAAATCAACAAGTTTCTTTTCTTTTACTTTGGGAATGATTTTGGAGAAGTAAGGATCTTCATGATACAACTCCCAAAAAGAGTCAAATTCAAGAGCAGTCAATCGTATCGTATGGAGTAAGGTCTTCCTTTGACTAAGAGCATCAACAACCTGATTTTGAACTTCAGCTTTATGCTTAATGATGAAAGTGAACTCCTAGACATATTCAGCCCATTTTGCACGCCTGGTGGTGAGCTTTTGCTGCCCTGAAATATACTTAAGAGCTTCATGATCAATATACAAAATAAACTCTCGATGAATAAGATATTGCTTCCAATGTTGAAGTGTGTGAAACAGCGCATTGAACTCCAAATCATAGGTGCTATAATGAAGTTTTGCACCTTTCAATTTTTCACTAAAGAAGGCAATGGGTCAACCTCCTTGACTTAACACTCCTCCAATATCAGTACTTGATGCATCGCAATGCACTTCAAAAATAAAATCAAAGTTAGGCAAAGCGAGTACCGGAGCTGTACTCAATTTTTCTTTGAGCTACTCGAAACTTTTCTGAGCCGCACTCGTCCATTCAAAAACTCCTTTCTTCATGCAAGAAGTAAGTGGAGCCGCAATAGTGCTGAAATGTGCAATAAATCGCCGATAGAAAGAAGGGAGGTCATGAAAGCTTCACACTTCATGCACGTTCGTTGGAGTCGGCCATTCTCGAATAACTTTAATCACGACATCATCCACCGAAATACCTTTCTTCGAAATATGAAATCCCAAGAAAAAGATTTATGGTACCATGAAGTATCACTTCTCGAGGGCTGCAAACAAGTGCTCCTACCTCAATACACAAAGTACTTCTTGAAGATGCTGCAAGTGCTTGTTAGTGGACTTGCTGAAAATCAAAATATCATCAAAATAAACCATAACAAATTTTCCCACAAAAGGCTTCAAAACCTGGGTCATGAATCTCATGAATATCGAGCGTGCATTCGACAACCCGAATGGCATGACTAACCATTCATACAGCCCATCTTTCGTTTTGAATGCGGTCTTCCATTCATCTTCGGACTTGTTTCTAATTTGATGATATCCACTTTTCAAATCCAGCTTTGAGAAGATAATCGCACCAGAAAGTTTATCCAAGAGATCATCAAGACGAGGAATAGGAAATCGATACTTGATGGTGATTTTATTAATAGCCCTACTGTCGACACACATTCTCCAAGTACCATTTTTTCGTAGACACCAAGAGAGCAAGAACATCACACGAACTAAGGCTTTCTTGTATAAAACCCTTAGTCAAGAGTTCGACAACCTGTCGATGCAATTCTTCATGTTTAGTCGGACTCATTCGATAATGAGCCAAATTTGGTAGGGAAGCTTCGGGCATCAAGTCAATTTGATGTTGAATGTCTCTCATAGGAGGGAGACCTGTTGGTAAGTCCTTTGGAAAAACATCCTCGAACTCTTCCAAAAGTGTTTGAACTTCAAGGGGTACGGAAGAAACAACTTTAATCTTTGCACCTGTTTTGTGAAGCAAAACATATACAACATGAACCCCTTTCAAAGCACCTTTCGCATCCTTCATCGAAAGCAACGTAGGAGATGAAGAATTTTCCACAACAAGAGTTTTCAGAGGCTCCTTATTAGGTGCTAATATAATCCTCTTCCCTCCAAACTCAAATGAATATGTATTTCGATAGCCATCATGAGTAGTTCTCCTATCGAATTGCCATGGTCGCCGAAGAATAACATGACTAGCATCCATCGGTAGAACATCGCACCATGTCTTGTTGAAATAAACAGAACCAATGGACAGATGAACAAGGCAACGTTTGGGAATAGTTACCTCGGTGCCTTTCGACGGCCACGACATCTTGTAAAGCGTGGGGTGTGCCTTTAATTCCAATGCCAACTTCTTTGCTGCTACTTCGGAAATTACATTCTCACAACAACCAGAGTCAAAAATTAATTGACATACCTTCCCCTTAATTGTGCAAGCGAAGTGGGAAATATTGGTGCACAACCACCTATCTCCGATATCATCACATGGAGCTAGGAAGATTTTTCTCACCATGAAACATTCGTTGGAATCAGCATGCATAACTTGTTCGTCAGCAACAACTTCTTCGACATCATTCGACTCTTCTTCGAGTGGATCCTCCGCATGCTCATCAGAATCATTATCGACCAGGAAGGCCTTGCTGCCTTTTGTTAACTCAACAATTGCTAGCACGATTACCCAATTCACCACAAGAAAAGCAACGCATTTCGAATGTACTGGGTTGTTTTGAAGTGTTGGGCTGAGTAGAAGACTTACTAGCGGCTTGTGTCGTAGCCTCAACAACTTTAGTTGCGCTGGTGGTACTCTTAGTGGGTCAGTTGGACATAGTAGAAGACTGTTGTCTCCTAGAGCGAGAATGCTCCATTTTGAGTGCCCATTGGCATGCATCTCCTAAGTTCCAAATGTCGATAACTTCCAAGGCATCTTGGATGTAGAGTTGAAGACCGTTCAAGTACTTATTCACAAGCACCTCATCCGGATCCTGGATGTTGTTGCAAATCACCAACTCATTGAATTCGTTGGTGTATTGGTCCACTGTTCGCGTACCTTGTCTCATATTTTAGTACCGTTGGTAGAGCTCGCTCCTGTATCCCATAGGTAGGAAATGCTTTTGAATTTTGTCCTCCATCTTTTTTTATGAAGTGATTGGCGCTTTGCTCATGGATTGACGAGTTTTCTTCTCACGTCTCCACCAAGCAATAGCTTTACCTCGGAATCGTATAGCGATGATCCCGACTTGTCGATCCTTTGGAACACTTCGATACTGAAGCACTTCATTCACAAGTGTCAGCCAGTCAATAATTTCATCAGACGAATCATTACCTTAGAATTCTGGGACATCTTTCTTAACTTCCTTTTTCCACTCCGGTTCACGAACATTTTGCTCTTGATGTCAAGCATTCCTTCGACCGTGAAATGATCGAACACTCTTTGAAGATGAGGAGTCACCATTGGAATCTTCGATTCCGGAATGAGGTGGGGGATCATTTCCTTCCTCCCTCAAACGTTGAACTTCCCGCGTCATCTCGTGGATTTGTTGTTGCATATGTTGTTGCAGATTGTCAGCAAGCGTTTGCACTTCATCCAGAGGGATGGTTCTGCCTCTGCGATGTCTAGCTTGTCTTGGTGGCATGGTTCTCTCCTCCAAAGCTCTAATACTAAATGACGCAGCCTAGATGTATGCTACTCGAACAAAAGGATCGGGAGAATAACTACGATGGAAGGTGGACGAAATATATGTGAAAACGGATGGATGAAGAGTGAATAGAGTAAAGGATAGATAAGCAGTTCGATGGATGCTATTCCAAGCCTCCAAGGAAGTGGATAGGGCAACGATTCTTCTAGATTGTTGACTGCAACTCTTCAAGGATACAGATTTTGAAAAGCTCTGACTCTTCAAGGATGGAGTGAAAACTCTTCTAGGTTTTCAGGGGTTGAAATCTTCAAGATTCGGGATAATTGCACAAGGTAAATTTTCATTCATCAACATCGTGTGCGGAATACACAAAGTAGATGGCCTTTTATAGCCAAGGAAAAGAAAATGAAAAGACTCAAGAAAATGAAGAGACTAAAGAATATTAAAGAACCTAGAATCCGTAAACATTAAAGTGCCTGGGAATTAAAAACGAGATAACTTTTTCATCAATATCCCAAGGTGTCTTTTAGACTTCCAATGCATAGGGATTGACAAATGCTTTATTGCGGTGTGGACTCCAGAATGAGACACCTGGTCTCAGACGTGTGTCCTTTTGACTTCGACAAGTCTTGTCGAGCAGCTTGTTGAGATTGGATATGAGCTGATCTCCTCGGTCGTGTGAGCTTGTCTTCGATGCGGGCGACATCATCAATCCGGCTTGCATCAACATGTTTCAAATGCTCAATAAGTCTTTTTTATTTATTTTTTAAGCCAAAGCATGGGGCACAGTCCGTTTTATTTAATTAGGAATGGTGCATGTGATTCAAAAAAAAATTGCAAAACTAATTTTTTTTCCATTCAAATATCCGTAAGTGTAATTTTTAATGTAATAAGTTCTCAGAAGTCCTAAGCCTCGAAAATGTAGTTGCGTCATAAACTTTCAAAAAATATAATCGAGTTCAAAAAATTTTCAAATTGGTATAATGAAATCTCTGGGTTAACTCCATTCTATTTGGGTAACTGAAAATGCAAAATTGGTTGTATTTTTATTATTTTCCTTCACCTATGTGACTATTAGCTTTAAACTAAATTAGAACCAATACTTTAAACGACGAAGGTATTTTTCCAAATCCCAACCTTGTTTGGTGCTGGCAAGAGTGTGGATGGGACGCGCGGGAGAGTGTGACTGGAGTTGAGTTGGCTGTCCTTTCTAGGGACAGTCCAGGAGAGTCAAAGTCGAACTCGGAGTTGGTTCGGGGCTCTGGCTTGTGATTGCTTGGTGCAAAGGAGATTATTTTCTTATTGAAACTTTCAATTTATGAAATTATATTTTACTAGAACGCAATTTTTTTTTTAAAGAATGAACACAATCGGCGTCGGACTTTTTGTGGGAGACATTGATTTGGGGGAAGAAAAGAATTTAAGGTAAATTAGTTATTCCCAGTAAATTCAAGGTAAAAAAAAAAGGAAAGAAAATTATAACATGCATTTCGATTCATCCACGTGTTATGCGGTGAATCGTCGGTTTCATTTCCTTCATGGTTGGGGAAAACTTGATATCGGAGAAAACATCATCTTGGGTCACCTGGCATGTATATACCGATAATTCGTCCATAAACTATGAGAGTCTCAATCGATATCTCAATATTAATTGAGACATGATAGGTGACTGTGTAGACCCTTCAATGATTTTCACTTGTCGAATGATCTTATTTTTATTTTTTTGGGCATAGCGATCATGTGATATCTTGAGTTAGTTTCATGCACTAGATAGAGTCTATCTCCATAATATGATTAAGGACATCGATCCATATCAGGACCAAGAAGTCTCATGAAATCACGATTTTCATTAACCTACTCACTGTTTTGAAATCTCCAGAGAATTAATTTCTTTGTCATTTGGTTATAGCAATAAAATGAGAGTAGCGGAAATAAGTATGTTAAGGTGAATGTGTGGTCATACAAAGATGGATAAGATAAGGAATGGAGATATTCGACGAAAAGTTGGAGCAGAATCGGTGGCAGAAAATATGAGAGAACATAGATTGAGATGGTTTGTGCATATTTTCCGAATGCCCCTAGAAACTCCGGTACGAATAGAAGTTGGCTATCGAGAGCACGACACGAAGAAAGAAAGAGGTCGGCCGAAACTTACTTGAGAGAATGTAGTAAAATAAGATTTAATGTAGTAGGAAATAGATTGACATTCGGTTTGTCTTAAGATGGAGTGGAGAAAGGCTATTAGTATGGTGAATGGGTAGTGTGTGTGCGCGTATATATATATATATATATCTTTATTTATTTATTTCTCTTTTTTCTCGATTGATTTTGCTTTTATTTTTATCAATCTTTAGGGTTCATCGACCGCTGACCCTAACTAGTTTGGGATAAAGGTGTTGTTGATGTTGATGTGTTTGGTTACAACAATACTAATTTCACATGGAGGTTGGGTTTCTATCATCTAAGCAACTTTGACCCCTACATGCGACAAGACATGGCATGAGGACAATCATTTAAAAAAAAAATAGAGAATACTTACATGGTTGCATACGTTGTATATTAATTGTATATTTTTATGTACATATGATAAATTATCTTGCACATATAAAAATATGAACGGTGAGTTTCTTCTTGTTTCATGATTAGGGTTTTTTTTTTGGGCTGGCTTGGTATACCAATTTTGGGATGACTAGATATATGATTCAAGTGTATATATTATTGATAAATTTACATTTTTTTTGGTAAGGATAAATTTACATTTTAATCCTTAATTTATTGAAAATATTTAAAATTGACCATGGCTTGACAGAATTTTGGACTTGCACATCTGGAGTGCTAACCACATGTCGGATGTTAACACTTGTTGACCATGTGTTGGACGCAAGTCGATGTCCAACATGACACGGAAGTCTTTGAAGAACGTCCCTGTTTCCTAATCTGTCGTAAGAAAATGGATAGCTAGGAAAAACAAAAGGTGCATACCAATTGAAGTCTTACGTATTTATGGTCACAAAGCTTTAAACTGATAGCATGTAATGAATCATATTTGATTCCATCAATACGCTTGAAGTGTAATAGAACGTATTTCTAGTTGGTAAGAACATCGTTCAAGGACACATGAAAGAAAATCTTGCTTTGGTCCTCTCCATCTAATCCCTGGTCTCACACGTGTCGAAGGTACAAAGTCAACCTCATATGCAATGCATGGCTACATTTGAGGTATGATGTTCTTCGATAATCACGAGTGATTGCAAGCTTTTGGTTTTCTGGCTAAGTTTATTAAGTGGATTATTGTTTGTGTTGTATCACCTAAGTTCTTGGTTGCCATTAACGGGAATTTCATGGTTCTTTCTCAAGTTCTATAGGTATTCAGCTAGGAGACCCATATCTTCCTACCTCTTTACTATTATCGCGAAAATGTTCTCTAGTATCCTCAACGCCTAGACCAGTCTTCCGGATTTCAAGTTCTTTTGATGGTGTAGGCCTACACGCTTATCCCAACTTTTCTCTGTCGATGATGTTCTCTTATGTGCTGAGCCAGATCTGCCTTCCACATCCTTGCTCAAGGAAGGCCTAGATTTATTCTCTGGATGGTTCAGTTTGAGGCCTAGTATCAACAAATGTGAGTTATTCCTTTCGGGTGGTTCGGCTAGATTTCGGGACCAGATTCGGCAATGACTTTCAAGAAGGTACTCTCCTTTTCCATTATCTTGGAGTACCTATCATTGCCTCTAGATTTAGTAAGGTTGATTGTAATATCCTGATTAATTCTATTGCTACTGGAGCCCGCTCTTGGTCCCAATGGTTTTTATCTTTGGGAGGTTGGTTGCAACTCATTAAGTCGGTCCTTCATGCTATTCATGTATATTGGGCTCGTGTTTTCACTCTACCAATGTCGATTTTGTCTCGAATTTAGTTTATCCTTAAGCAGTTCCTGGAAGGGACCAGACTTGAGTGTTGGTGGTGCGAAGGTCTTTCGGGTCTATGTTTGCTTTTCGAAGAAGAGGGTGGTTTGGGTATTCGCAAGCTTCTGGACTATAATCGAGCGGCAATGCTCAAGCATATATGGGTTCCTTTCACCGATAAAGAATCGTCGTACTACACATGGATTCGTTCTACGTTTCTTAAGAACAAGAATTTCTGGGTTGTTGCTAGGCCTATTATTTGCTCTTAGACTTGGAAGAAAATTTTGGACCTCCGTTCGAATTTATTCTTGCACTTTAGGTAGAGGATTGGGAATGAATTATCTACATCATTCTAGTTTGATTATTGGCATGATAGAGACCCTCTTTATAAGCTCTTCACGGATGGGGATATCTACCGCTCGAGAATTCCTCGTAATGCCTCATTCCATGCCTCTTATTCTAAGGTTTGGAAATCGTCTATCGTCCTAGCCACCTTCACATCTTCGTTGAACGCCACCCCTTCCATCTTGGAAGAGAGGTTGGATAGGCTTATTTGGCAAGGACATCCCCTATGTCTTCTCAGTTGCGTCGGCTTGGGACTCCATTAGATTTAGAAGTCAAGTAGTACATTGACATTCCTTTGTGTGGGATCACTCTATTGCGCCTGGTCATGCTTTACTTATTTGGCTAGTTACTCTAAACCGTCTACCTGCTAAGGTTTTGTTGATGCAATACCGTCTGATAACCGATGGAATGTGTGCTCTTTGTCGTTGTCGACCGGACTCCATTGATCATTTATTTTTTGGGTGTTCCATCACGGGTTCTCTTGCGTTGTTCTGGGATACCAAATGCAACATTTCTTGGAGAAGCCGTTCATGACATAATCATATTCAGTAGGCTATGGGACACTTAGGTGGCCGGTCTTTTCCTCATCGTATTGCTACGTTTTCTCTTGGGGCCTTATGTCATATTGTTTGGACCATGAGAAATCATATCCTCTTAAGAGACAAGCCTCTTTTTGTGCCAGCAATCCTCAAGCACCTTGTGAATGTGGTAAAGGATAAAGCTCTCTCTCTTGATCGCGTTGAAGATCATCCCACAATTAGCAAGTGCAAAAAAAATTAGGGCCTCCCCTCCTCTATCTTTGAGAATCACCCTGATGCTTTTTAGTTTGTGTTTTTTGTCGTCTTTGGCCGGACTTTGGCCGTTTAGTTCAGGTTGCCTTGCCGTTGTTTGGCCATTTAGTTTAGGTTGCTTGGCCGTTGTCTGGCCATTTGGTTTGCGCTTTACCTTGACTGCATCTTGTTGTGCTGTTGCACTTTTGCACCCAATTGGACACACCCAAGTGCGCAATGGATACGAGATTTTTGTGTTCAACATTTTCTTTGTACTTGGCGTTTTGAAATTTATATACATACTCTACCCAAAAAAATAAAAATAAAAATTGAAGCATGTGTTCTAGTCTCTACCTTAATTAAAGTTCTTGGAAACTCCAAAAAAAAAAAAATCAATTGAGCGCAAACTACATTTTATGTTTGCTTTAATCCACATCCTTATATACTTCTCTCGCTTTGTCCATTTATGGTCACCAAGGGAATGTCTGCAACCAAACACTCATTTAAGAAAACAATACAGAACGAAAGGCTAAGCAAATGCTTGCGGGCATTAATATTTCCTAAGAAGGAAGAACCCCATTTTCATTTCCACATTCTCGAGTCCATTGGCTATCATTTTCTTGAAGATGACATCTCCCCATAGGATGACATGTACCGTCGAATATCGAGCTTTGTTGATTTTGTTAAATGGTATATTAAGTTTGATTCGTGCATAAAATTTAAGGATTTTTACCCCATATGACTATTTTGGGAAAATCCTTAAAAAAAGTCATAAACTTTTCGCACTTTTGTCCATTCAATCCTAAACCTTTTAAATTTGTAGATTCAGTCCTAAACCCTTTCACCAATTGCCAATTCAATCATATTAATAAAAAATCACCAATACAGCACGAGACGTCCTACATGATATTGTTGGCCCCAAGGCAAGGGCCACAAAACCCTCGCCTGCTACAAAGTTGAGGCTACTAGCCTTGTCAAGAACCCTTGTCAACAATTGCAGTGCATCATAGTCCTCGCCCGGCCAGCTTTGGCTGTGCTTGGCGAGCTACAGCCAAATCTGGCTAGGTGAGGGTGGGTGAGGGTTGCAACACCCTCGCCATGGCCCGTAGGGACTCACGACTCCCTCGTTGGCCTCAACGAGTGGCCGCAACCCCGTAGGTGGTGCAAACTTTGCAGCCCTTACCCAGAGGTCGGCGGGGCTATTGGCTCCTAAACCCAAAAAGGCAAAAAAAATATTTACCAGAAATTATCCATGATAGTATAGGCGGTGCCACATAAGGCGGCTCTTGTTCATGTTTACGATTTATGGCCGATATGACTAAGCTAACAAAATGTGAAATGTTTAAGATTGAATTTGCAAACTTAAAAAGTTTGTGGCTAAATCGGCAAAAGTGCAAAAAGTTTACCACTTTTTTGACAATTTTCCCTGATTATTTCAGTTAATTAGAATTGCCTAAGTTTCGCCTATTTCTATGTGCATGTTTTGATAAACGTAATGCTTGCTAACATTTGCTTTGCAAGACCGAATAATTCAAATTCTTTACAAAAACGGAAATGTCGGATGCCTTAAATTGTTGTGCATGTCTATTTGATTTTTTGCACTACATGGACCCGAATTTTTAGAAATAAAATTAGTATAGTATCAAGACCGATTTATTTTCATGCGCATGTCTATGTGTTTTTCATAACATTGGTCGAGTATGCTTCTCAAACCTTTCTCGTAAATTACTAATCACGTACACTATTTTCGTTGGCCCATGGCATGTTAAGTTGATCCTGTTTTGATCTTTTACACCATGGGAAGCAAAAACATCTAGATCGTTATGATGCCCAAGTGAAATTTGGGCGAGTGGTTGACTCATCTAGAAAACATAGCTCACAAGTACGTAAAGCGTATATTATGGCATTTGCTACTATTACTGGATAATCAGGTTCACACTATTCCCATTTAGGAAGTCGCACATTTCTAGCGCCCCTTCATATTTGGCAAGCACGAACTCACCTCTAATTTATCACAGATATATCATTTTAGGATTTGGAAATTTAAAAATTATTTTGGGACAAATTCGATGCAAATGTACCGTTTTGGCTTTTTTTGTCAGAAAATTAATTTGAGGTAAATTAGTCAAAATTTTACAAATTTGAGATTTTTCTTGATGTTAACCAATCTTCATGTATACACGAAAATGGCAAAAGGAGATTAGCCCATTCCAATAGGAGTACTATGGCTAGTCCCATACACTTGGAAAATACCATATTGCAAATTAGGATCACATAAATCACATAAATGTTTATATATCTCTTTAAGTCATACTCATAAATCTCAATTGCCTTTGTAATTTTTACTTTTCAATTTTTTTTACTTCTGGATGACAGGTCATAATCTCATTTTATAGGAATAAGTTGTGGGACATGTTTTTGTTCGACTAAGAAAAAATAGAAAATATTCATTCGATTTCCCTTTGAAATTTGAAGTATCATCTAAATTCAAATAAAAAAATGCCAAAAGTATTTGAGAATTTAAGTTACAACATATGTATGTTATTGAAGGATTTAGGTTTTTCGAATAAAAATATAGGTGCATCTCTTTTGTAAGACTAATCATTTGAAAATATTTTCATAAAAATGATCGCTCGTATCTCTTGCGAAAATGAATGAATTAGAAGTAATTTCCTTATCCAGTTATAAAGATGTATATATTCATTATCTGAAATGATAGTCACGTCGTCCTTTAGTCTAACATTGTCTCCATTGATTTAACTCTTCCGTCCGTCCGTGGCTGTGGGATATGATTATTGGATCATTCATTGAGTGAGCCCGGTTCACATGCACCGTGGTCATGCAATAATCATCGAGCAATTACCACCACCATTCAACCGCTAGTATTCCATATGGAGGGCAAATAGGAATAGCATAATTTAAAATAGGCCACAAAGTTCAGTGACTAAGCATGCCCTCTGAACACACAAGGTAACTACAATTATATTTATGTTATTAGAAAAATGTCTCTTAAGTAGGACTCTAAATTGTATGACGTTATAAGCATGCAAACTCTTGTATCCTTTCCAGCATTTTCATTACCTGCATAAAATCCCGATGGGTTAGCAAATGGAATTGACATCGCTCGAGAACTTTGGGTCATCCTTCAAAGTCCTCCACAATTCATCCACATCCAACTGCCCGTCCTCTGTGTATTCACTAAGCCAGTCGAAATCGACATTGGTTTCCCACTTCAGCTCCATCTCTCCACCATCCGCATTCGACTCGCCCTCGCAATTGCCATCCTTAACCTCTGCGCCGCAAGTCAATTCAGACTGAGTTGACCCTGCCGTGGTCTCGTCCGTGATGCCCGCCGAATAGACAGACCCCGCCGTGGTCTCGTCCGTGATGCCCGCCGAATAGACAGACCCCGCCGTGGTCTCGTCCGTGATGCCCGCCGAATAGACAGTGCTTGGGGTACCAACTGAATAACCAGTGCTCGGTGTTCCAGCCGTATCAGCAGTAGCGCCCCAAAGTGTCGTGGCTGCGACAGCCGAATCCCCGAAAGACATAGGATGAGCCGTGTTAGGGAGATTCAACCCCGCACGCGGACCGTACATTGCCCTCGCAGCTTCATCGTAAGCCAGAGCGGCTTCGATTGCGGTTGGGTACGTGCATGGTTGCCAAACTGGAGCATGGGTGCCGCCGTGCATGGGATCTGCCATGCTCATAACGGAAAGTGGGCCGGCATTCACACCGCCAAAAGCTAGGAAATCTGCAGTGCGGTCGAGGTCCATCGTCAAGGCCATTGCCGTCGCCACGGGATGCGAGTTGAGGAGGGTGTCGCCATCAAAATTCAGGAATGTTGGACCGCAAATGCTTCGCCGAATGGCAACTTCATCTTCGTTGAAAGCCCTGGATGCGGCTGCTTGGGCATGAGTAGCGGCGGTAGTGGAGGGTGGCAATGGGGCGGAAGAAACGTCGAAGATGTTTGTGCGATCATCGCGGATCGGACGTGCCTTCTTTGCTTGTCGATTCTCTTCCTCAAGTTGCACTTGGCCGTGCAGATTCCGGCACATCTTCTTGCGTGCTTCCTCAGCAGATTTGTTGCGGATCACGCATAATACACACTCTGTCTCCTGCATTATTTATAAACAAACTAAATTATGCTTTTAAATTAAGTAATTCAGTGCCTTCCGCATTCAAATATACAAGATTGTCAAACGTTGACAAACCTAAAAATGGAAGGAGTATCATATCAAAGTATAATGTCTAAGGTATTCAAACTGACAAACGTAATGAGCAAGAAATACCAACCAAACGTGCATTTGGGATAATTAGAAATCTGACAGAAAAGGGAAAGAAGCGCATACATTGGAGGGATGCTTCGAGTACTCGTACATGATCCAGTGCCCATTGTCGGCCTTGTCGGCTTCGGCACCCGAGCTGCATTTCGATTTGAAAACGAAGAGTTTCTTGTAGCCAACTACCTCGCCTTGCGAACCCCGGATACTGTAGCTCCGTTCGCCCTTCCAAGTGCCGGAACCGGCAGTCCTGTCCACTCTCGCTTTGCTCTTCTTCTTCAACATGGTGAAAACATAGAATTTCTCATCCCGGTCCTTGCCAAAAATCTTCCAGGGTTCGCCACCACCGTACACGTCGCAATCGCGGATGATGTCCGGTTGAGGCAGCGATTCTCCATTCAGCCTCCGCATCAAGTAGTCGAAATAGATTTCATTGTCGGTGGGAAGAAAGCGAAGCCCGCTATACCCAGCCATCTTCTTCTTCTTCTCTGGTTTTTGTTTTTGGTTTTCGAAAGAGAGAGTTTTGTTGTCATATGCTTTTATAAACGTGGACAGACTTGAGCATGTCATCGGCTTAACAGATTCTTATCTGGGTTAACGAAAAACGCCTTTCCTTTGTTAGCAAGAAATACAAAATCATATTATTTAAATTCCGTTGATTATTTTGAAAATCTTATCAATGAAAAATGCAGATAAAAGAGCAGAGCGAGTGAAAGATCTTGATTAATCGGAGATAAGCCCCCTAAATGTGGGAGTAATTTGACTACCACACATATCTGCATAACTTTTAAATTGCAGTTAAGAATGACTACCTGTAAATCTTTATATGTCCGTTTAAGCCATATTTTTAAGTCCCAATGGTCTTCGTAACAACTCAGGATATATTTGGATCGTATTCAGTGCAAATATCCTCTCAGCTTTCTTGAAACATAGAGATAACTATCCCTTACAAATTCTTATACTCATGTGCATATATTGTGTACATATATAAAAAAAAATCTGAGCAGGAGATGAGGATGCATACCCGGGAAGGAGATTATACTCTCATGTTTGATGGGGTGTTATCTCGAATCCCGATAATTGCGGCATAAATTGTACTTCTTGGCATGATATTATTGGAGGACTTCACTAATTGAATGCCACTTTTATCCAAAGCCACCGTTACTACTACCTGTTAATTTCCTTGAGTAATCTTTTAAACATCGTAATTTTCTTTTAAAAGTTATAATTGTCTAAAATTTTATAAAACCGCGGTTGCTTACCACGAATATAAAAAAATTACAAAAACTTACGAGTCACAAAACATTTAAAAAGAAATGACAGGAAAGCCAATTTTAAATGAATGTTCAGAATAATATTCGTACTTTTGTGTATGTAGCTGAACAATATTATATTAGTTAAAGCAAACAAAATGTTGTATGACAATGTAAGGTCATCTTTGAATATCTCAAAACATGATGAAGTGTTAACTATTTAAAAAAAATCTTTAATACTTGGACCCCCAAAAAAAAAAAAATTCTCCAGTACTCAACTTTAATTATAACATCCATTGTGATTCATCCGTATGTTGTGTGGTGAATCATCGGTTTAATTTACTTCGTGGTTGCAGAAAACTTGATGTCGGAGAAAACATCATCTCTGCTCACCCGACATATATATCCCGATAATTCGTCCATAAACTGTAAGAATCTCATTGGATATCTCAGTATTGATCGAGATATGATAAATTTACATTTTTTCGGCAAGGTAAGTATGTAATAACTTTTCAAAAAATTAGGTACAAGGGTGGAGCCGCACACAAAAATCATGAACCGATAATGGCATCGTTATGTGCCATGATAGGTTCAACAGTAAACCGGTTGCAAGATACAATAACGCAACAAAGCGCGCCCTACCTAAAGGCCAAGGGTCAGCCAGCACCAGAACTAGAAAAATGCCAAACAGGCGGCTCCAAAATGTAACGACAACAGCCCTAAGAATCAGAAACGGGCAAATGAGGTAACAAAAAGCATGGCCAAACAAGTGGCCAAAAAAGAAAAGGAGACAATCGAACATCAACGTCCAAAAATGGGTGGTGGAAGAAACGACCACACAAGAAAAGACCTACACTAAAAGAGCAACAAAGGGGCATCTCCAGGATGGTCAGCAGGTATGCCCCGAATTCCCCCAAAAACCTGGGCAGCCTTGATTTTCATCCTTAATTTATTGAAAATGTTTAAAATTGACCATGGCTTGACAGAATTCTAGACCTACCTGTCTGAAGCACTAATCACGTGTCGGATGTTGGCACATGTTAACCACGTGCTGGATGCAAGTCGATATCCGACACGACACGGAAGCCTCTGAATAACGTCCCTGTTTTCTAATCTCTCTTAAGAAAATGAATAGCTAGGAAAAACAAAAGGTACATACCAATTGAAGTCTTACTTATTATGGTCACAAAGTGTTAAACTGATGGCATGTAATGGATCATAATAGACTCCATCAAAGCCAGAAATCTAATAGAACGTGTTTCTAGTTGGTCGGAACCTTGTTCAAGGTCACACGAAAGAACATCTTCCTTCGGCTTTGGTCCTCTCCAACTAATCCCTAGTCTCACACACGTGTCCAAGATACAAAGTCAACCTCATGTGCAATGCTTAGCTACATTTGACGTGCGACGTTCTTCGATAATCACGCGTGCCTGCAAAAACATGTATCTGAAAAATGTAGTTTTCGGAAAGTAATACGGGATTAAAGAAGTATAATTCATGTAAAGGTTGAGATTTAATTTCCTCAATTAATATCATTCCAAGTAAGCAAACCGCGGTTTTAGCTAGATTTTATTAGGGGAAAGTTATTTTATAAAGATTTTATTTCATGGATCTACGGTGCACATATTATATTGCCCCACTTCGAATAAGTCTTGCACATATTATATTGCCCCAAAATTATTGTGACACTTTTCTTTACATAATGCATCATTAATTGCAAGCATACGGCACTCACCAGATACGATCATATCGATGTATAATTCAGAACTCTTTTGATATAATAATACACGCATGCATGCATTGTGTCCTTTATAATCCTTGTTCAATAAAATTGAAAAAGAACGTGACCAATCACTTCTATTTAAATTTTGCGTGGGATGATTAAGACTTAGAGTAAATTAATTTGTAGCTGATAAGATTACATTTAAATAACCGGAATATCAGCATTTTAAAATCATTTTTTCATTAACATATTCATTTTTTTTATATCCGCGAAAATTCTTTTGTTTGTCGTTTGATTAAAGCAATGCTAGTTTTGCATGGAGGACCAACTTTCATCAAGAAGACGCTTGAAGTCCAAATAGTACGTGTTTCTATATGGTCGGAACTGTTAGAGTACTATTAGAATATTTTATTCATTCTGTATGTATTCTAGAATTATTGTTGTTTATTCTTCTCTATGATTGTTTCCTTATAGATCAATCTTCATTGTATCTATTTATTACGGCGTTATGCCTCAATACAATATACAGCTCAATTTTCTAGATCTTTCTTTTCTATCATGGTATCAGAGCTAGGATTTGCTTCTTACCAATCCTTTTTTTTTCTTCTGCTCATCTTCTACATCGCACCTTGTGATTTGACTTAGGTCGATATGGGTAATTCGAGTGATCAGATTGATGTCAAACTCGATGGCTCTAATTACGCTCTCTGGCGGCCATCGGCTATGGCTACACATGTTTATCGAGATCTGTTTGAGCATGTTGAGGGTGTTCGCATATGTCCTGCTGAATTCAAGGACGATGAGCAATCAAAACTCATAGACAATGCAATTGCTCAGCATAAATCTGACATTTGAAACTAGACCGTTGCTGATCGGAGGGCTTGGGCCATCATATGCGACTCTCTTGATCATACCCTTCGTCTACAGTTTGCTCATATCACCAGTGCGAAGAATCTATTGGATCAACTTGCAGACATGTTTACTCAGACTGGCTCTATATGTGTTTACCAGTTACATCAAGACATTGATGTCGCTACTCAGGGCATTCGATCAATCCGTGAGTTTTATAATTATTTGAAGTCGCTTTGGAGTCAGCTCGACATTTTATCTCTCACTTTATGTTCCACATGTTCTTGTTGTGCCATATGTCAATCTTCTCGGCTGGAGACTCGGGATCGCCTGCAACTCTATGATTTTCTTATGAAGCTCCGACCTGCTTTTGAAGGTGTTCGTAGTTAGATTCTTTATAGGAATCCTCCACCTTCTCTTCTTGATGCTATTAAGGAACTTCAATATGCAGAAACTCGGTTGGGTCTTCTCTCATCTTCTGCAGTATATGATCCCACAGCCATTCTCACTACTCCTCCATGGGCCACTGCTCGATCTACGCCACCGCTTCTTGCTCCTCAAGGTTCTCACCAATCTGCTTCAACTCAAGGTTCTCATTAGGCTGCTCAATGTTCTTATTGTCATCGTCGTGGTCGTATGGAGTTCCATTGTTTTAAGAAGCAACGCGATACACAACGTTCTTCTAGGACTCCACCTACTCCTACTTCGATTTAGAATGTTTCTCTCGCCTCTCCATCTGTGGATGAGCGATTTGCTGCTCTTGAAACTCAGCTAGCCTGCTTGAATGATTTTCATCTTGGCTCTCAATTTTCGGGCCCTTCAGTTGCTGTTAGTCCTGCTGATTCTTCTCCTGCTGGTTCTTAATAGACCAGATTGTTATCTGGGTTAACGAAAAATGCCTTTCCTTTGTTAGCAAGAAATACAAAATCATATTATTTAAATTTCGTTGATTATTTTGAAAGTCTTGTCAATGAAAAGTGCAGAGAAAAGAGCAAAGCGAGTGAAAGATCTTGACTGATCGGAGATAAGCCCATGAAATGTGGGAGTAATTTGACTACCACACATATCTGCATAACTTTCAAATTGCAATTAAGAATGATTACCTATAAATCTTTATATATCTGCTTAAGCCATACTTGTAAGACCCAGTGGTCTTCGTACTTTCACAATTTGATTTTTTAAACCTTCGAGATTGTGTGCGATAATCTCATTTTATGGGACCAAAGTGTGTGCAAAAGACCTAGAATATTTCAATGACTATGAACCCACCAATTAAAATCTCCCATTAAAAGAGTTCTAAGACTTACCAAAAAGCATTTATAATCATGTCTCATTTACCCTGAGCTGTTTTAAATCTGAAAGTTTTTTGCAATAAATATGGCATAGGTGCCCCTACTTGGAACTGTTCCTTAACCCACAAGACAGCTACCTTAGGATCTCCATCTCCGACAAATTTCGGCTACATTAGCTTGAGGAATTGTTCCATCAACTTATGCATTGGTTGATCTCTATTCACATTTCCAACCACGGGGTTTTCTTGGGGTGCTTGAACTGTTGCGGCGACAACAAGAGCAGCACCCTGATTCCTTTCTTGTTGGTTCAACCTATCTCCAAGCGCTCTCAGCACTTGAAGAACATCAGCCATAGTCGACTCTTGCCCGACAGGCTCAGTGGCACGGGGTGCTCTTTCATTAGTCGCAATCTCCTCGATCGGCCAGAAAGGCCTCCTTCGGGGTGCTCGAGGAGCTCTTTTGCCGCATCCGCACATTATGCAGTTGAATTACAGAGTCCTGCTCACCCTATGGCAAAACGCGGTCAGAAGACAACCCAACAACTTACTATTTAAGCAGCAAACACATGCATCAAGCTTATAAAATCTACTAACTATCTCATTTCCCATCGCTCCTTATTACTCCAGGCCAATGACCAGATGGATCAGGCTGACCTTGCTCTGATACCACCTAGGGCGGGGATGTCACGCCCCGATCCTCGAGCACGTGACATCCCTACCTTAACACTCTTAGGTCACGAAAGATAGCGTCACAGGCTCGCTATCGACCTATAATAGAAATACGCGTGCAGAATGTGCCAAACTCCAGACAACAAGATCAGCATGGGATAAATCAGTATGAACATTCATTCAATCCAACAAAAGATAACTTTAATCCTCATGCAAAGCAGATATTAATTAACCCCAGAGAGCTAACAACATACAACACCGTTCTTCGGGCCGACTCTCTAGGACCTCAAAAGAGACAATGGTCGGTAGGGTTAACTCCATATCTACTCCAAAAGGGTCACTCCAAAAAGTCACGCCTCAGCGTCCACGAATCTCTATCACTTGTGACTTGAAAATGTTATCCCACGATGGGGTGAAAAATAAATCTCAGTGAAGTCAATGCCTAAACTCGGCTAAGACATTGATTCACCTAGGATATCCTACCAAACAAACATGGCATGTCAACCAATACAGATATCCAACTACAAGCAACTTATCGTCTAGGAAGCCACACATAATGCGATGCAGACACGACAATCAAACAGCCCAATCAAGGCAACCATCACATCACTCGACATACAAGACGTCATACGTAGTCTATTTATTATGAGCTAGGGCATGTCAGCCTGGAAATGAGGCATGTCAACCCAGCACACTGGTCAGTTGGTGCCTAGTATCCTGGTTAATTGGCACTCTTCTAGCATCACTAGGCATCATCCCTTACTTCTGGAGACTGCATCCAGTAGCCCGTGTGATTCCGATTGTCACAGCATGGAACTACTAGGAATCTCTTCTAGGGCTTCAGTCCGTAACAAGCTACGATCGGCATCCGTCATAGTGACATCACAGAATGACGTGCTTTCGACAAGTCGTATTTTTCCGATCGTCATAGTATAATATTGTCAAGAATCTCATCATCCCATCATATGACTACACATGACACCCACCAATTAATCAATTTTATCATATTTGATTTAGGTCGGATGCTCATACAAACGTGCTCAAAGACTTGGCCCAATGTTGTTTTCATGCTAAATCATGCAGTTTGAGTTCACATAGGTCATATGAATGCACAACTTCACAACGAGGCTTGCGCCTGACATGGACGATGAAGCACTTAGAAATTCAATCATGTCACATATCAATCAATCAACTGCATTCAGTGTAGTAGTCAAAACACAATCGATCAACCAATTCAATTAATCAAACGGCATGAGTAATCCCAATTTCATTAAATTATCAATCAATCGCTCGATTCTCAACTATCGCTCGCTCGAGAACAAACAACGGCAATCGGTGCCCAATTAGTCAATCAATCGATTCTAACAACCAACTAGCCACAGATGACCTAACTAAAACGACTAACTTAATTAATCGGGGTCACTTATCCAAAACCCATTTTTCATCTAAACCGATTACGATTATTCTACCTAATTACCCTAATCGTCTAAATAACTAATCCTAGGCACAATTAGCGCCCTAATCAAGGATTAGGAGTTAACTCACTCCTAATCAAGCTCGGGCAGCAACCACAATGTCAAGATGTCGGCAAGACGGCGGTGACGATGGTTCTTGATTTTTCTTTAAACAACTTGGGTTTCTCGGACAATTATACGGCGACACCACCCGGTAGCAGCTAAGACACGCTGTGGAGGTCCGGCAAGAGGTCGGCGGCGACGGTGGGGCTCCAGAGAGCGGCGATCCAGCTAAAACAGAATCGGCCAGAAGCGGTAACTGGGAAAAACAGACTATTTTGTGAGTAATCTCGACCTCAATGGCTAAGACAAGGTCGGGGCAAGCTATGGGACTCACCAACAGGTCAAGGACGACCTTCCGGACCGGAGAAAGGCGACAGATGACGGCCGGACAGAACCAAGTAGGTTCTCGAGCGAAAATAGGAGAGGGAGTTCCGGGGCTGTTTTCAAGCTCTATCGGCATCCAATGGCCGTCAATGGCCACAAGCTTCGTTGAAGGGCTGGAGTGGGTTGTTTAGGGTGGTCGGCGATCGGCGGGAGGCAGCGATGGTGATAGAGGGAGTTGGTCAGAGCAGGGGATGTTGCTTCGAGGGGCTGGCTCTACGAATTTCAATTGGCTTCCAACAGCTCCAGGGGAAGGCAAGGGGTCGACGGGGCTCACTGGGGTCAATTGGTGAGTGATAGAGGATGACCGAAGGTGCCACAGCAGCTGCAAATAGAACTCGACATCAAAATAGGGTAGGCGGGCTCGACCGGCTTCCGCAGTTGTTCAATGGCCTGTGGTGGTCTCACGGTGGTGGTTCGGTGGTTGGAGGTTGAGGGGAGGTCGAAGGTGAGGTCTGTAGTGGTCGGGATCGATGGCAAGGGCCGGTGTGGCCCGGACGGTCCACGATCCCAAAACAAGGCAGAAGAGTCGCGCGGCTATTCTGGGCCTTCGGACGATATGTGGTGGCCAGGACGGTGGTGGTGGATCGGCGACGGAGCTAGGGTGAGGTGGTGGTGGTTGGTCGAAGCTGGTGGTGCACGAGATGGCCGGAGGAAAGATGAGTTGGCTTCAGGGTAAGGGTTGTCCACGGAAGAGAAGGGGGAAATAGGCAGAGATAGAGAGGGTGTGAGAGAGAAAGAGAGGAAAGAGAAGGTTGGGTGAGATTTTACCTTGACTAAAGGTGATTGGTGGATGGGGATGGTGATATGTGGGGCCTACCTTGGGGATTTGAATATTTTTGGCTTGTAGTGAATTATTGAGGGGCAAACTGGTAATTCAATAATTCAAGACTAAACGGATCTTTGGCTCGATTGACAGAGGGATAATTTTGGTCTTTTATAGGCTAGGCATAGACGCGAGGATTCGAATCATAATTCGCGTCAATTGAGAATTACGAAACCTAATCTAACCGACTGATATTTCGAAAATCGTCCAAAATCCGTCTCTTAATTCCCTTCGGTCCAAAATTTCATATTGATTGAAATTCAATTTCGTTCCTTTTATGGAATTTAGTCTATTTACAAAAGACAAATTCCCAGGACATCACAAATTGACTTAATAAGAAACTTTAAATCAATGTGAAGTAAAATTAGTCATATTATCTAGGAACGTGTTCAAACTATTAACAAAAGTTATTGTGTATATAATTTATGTTTTCATGTAATTTATAAACATTTTAACTTGTTATAAAGTATTGATACTCGGCACGCTGACTCGTTTAATGATCGTGTTGTTCGTGATGTGTCATGTGACTGCTTTCTCAGGGGAGCCACTCTTTTCTATGAATTAGCAAGTTCATATTGCCCAGTTTGGTGCATTCACTAAATTGATATGACTCTCACCTTTCTTTCTTTTTTTTGTAGCTGAATTTAACTTGTTTTCCTATCCATGGTGCCTAGTTGCATACTTTTCTAATTTAGAACATCACATGCATTGGACAATAAACATTGGGCCAAACGAGGGACATTAGTGGGCTGCCTCAATGTCATTGGGGCCTAGCTCATTTATCCTTAATCTTGATTATCCCAATGATTAGAGCCTAAATTCAAGATCGGATCGCACATCGGTATGCATCATCATCTCCTGAAGGAGATCATAGTCCCTTTTTAAAATGTCTAAATAGATTAAATAAGAAACTTTAAAGGTCTAAATAGATTAAATAAGAAACTTCAGGACGTTGAATAATTGAATTGCGTATAGCTTAATTATGAAAAAAGAAATTGTAATTTTCGAAGGATAGTTTTGATACTATGATGTTTATTAATATTTTTTTTTTCAAAGTGCCATCGATGTAATTTTTTTTTTTGGGGGGTCGGAACTTCGATGTATTTGAACTACAACATATAAGCAATTTTCCCCACCAATTGTTTCTTGAAAAACCGGCCCGTTCGGGTAGGGGACTCGCTCTAGTGCTCATCCCAAGTCCAACTGCATGTGATTGTATCCGAATGACCTCTTCTTCCTTAAAGTTTCCAACTTAAGATTAAATAGATTCTATGAGTCCAATTTTGGCCCGAAAGTGGGTGCTAACCTTTTTCTCTAAGGCACGTTAATGTAATCATTTTGAAATTTGACAACATCATAGCATTAGAACGCAAAAAGTGTCCCGAAGAGAAGAACCAAACAAACGGTGGAGACGATCCGCCATGCGCAATTTTCGGTGGCTGAGGAACTTTGAGTCCCGTTATAGGACCCATGTCCAGATAGCAGGCCGCCGGTTCGAACTCCGCCGCCACGTCGTCTCTTCACGTGGATGCGGATCTTTCTCGTGTCAGGGCTAACGGTCCTATTCGTGAGCACCGCTCTCTCACCAACGCTGGTTGAGCTCTCCGAACATGGAGAAAGCAGCAGGAGGATGATGAAGGAGAGGACGAGGGCAAACCTAATCAATGCCACCAAGAGATCGCAAAGAGTCACCTCAGTGGATCGGAACATGCGGAAAAGGTTTTGGAGATGGTTGGTCTTTGGTGATGATGATGTTGCCCCATATTATGAAGAAGAAGCAGTTTGACGACTCGACTTCAGTTGAACCCTTCACTAATTTTGGACACGACGAGTAGCCTTTGTAAGTTATAATGAATAGAAGGTTGCCGCGTCTCTCGATGGTTCTACAAGTAAAGCGTTAAATTTTCTGTAGAACGAAAATAGGATAACAAATTCAATAAACGCTTCTCTATATAAATTGTAAAAAAGTAAAATTTTTCTTTTTGGACGACATTTACGGTGGCATAGGACGTGGGTTAACATTATATCCTAGCCACAAATATTAGATTGACATTGTACCAAATCGAAAAGAGGCGGAGCAAAAGTCTAACATGGAAAATGATGAGTTCCGAGAAGATGAAAATGCCCAAGTTAGAGAGTGACTAACTTGCCATTTTCAGGCGGCTACGTTCAAACTAGGGAAGCAAACAGAAGACCGAGGGGTAGGGAGCAACTGACGGCGGAGTTGAATGTCGTCCGGCGAGACCCGTGGGCTGAGGAACCATGAGTCCCTGGATTAGGCCTCACAAAACCCCCTATCCCCCCTGTCCCCGAGATCAAATGACCACCTGTCCACCGCCACCTCCACAGCCACCCCCATCCAGCTCTTTCACAAGGAAGCTGATCTTTCTAGTTAGGAAGGAGGAGGTGCTACCCCATCAAACGTGGGACTATGATCTCCTTCCCGAGAATACACCCTTGTCTCCTGGTCAGATTTATATATATATGTACACGATATATGCACATGGGTATAAGAATTTATGAGGGACAGTTATCTCTATGTTTCAAGAAAGCTAAGAGGATATTTGCACAGAACACGAACTAAATTTATCCTGAGTTGTTGTACTCGTGCCCCAATTACCTCAAAATAATCTTATGCCCCAAAAACACTCCAATTGGTACAATCAAGCAAAGTTTGCTTTCAAGCAGGGGTAGCTATGCCTTATTTATCGCAAAAAACCCTCTAGACTTAGCAAGGCTATTGCAATGTCCTAATTAATTATATTACTGCTGGAGCTCGCTCTTGGTCCCAATAGTTTTTACCTTTGGGAGGTCAGTTGCAAATCATTAAGTCAACCCTCATGCTATTCACGTATATTGGGCTCGTGTTTTCACTCTTCCAATGTCGGTTTTGTCTCGAATTGAGTTTATCCTTAGGAAGTTCTAAGGAAAGGACCAGACTTGGATGTCGGTGGTGTAAAGGTCTCTTGGATCTGTGTTTGCCTCCCGAAAGAAAAGGGTGGTTTGGGTATTCGTTAGCTTCTAGACTATGATGGGGTGGCAATGCTCAAGCATACATGGGTTCCTTTCACTGATAAAGAATCCTTGTACTGCAAATGGATTCGTTCTACGTTTCTTAAGAACAAGAATTTCTGGATCGTTGCTAGGCCTACTATTTGCTCTTGGACTTGGAAGAAAATATTGGACCTCCGTTCGGATTTCTTCTTGCGCTTTAGATGGAGGATTGAGAATGGATTATCTACATCATTCTCATTTGATTGTTGGCATGATAGAGGCCCTCTTTATAAGCTCTTCACAAATGGGGACATCTATCACTCGAGAATTCCTCGTGACGCCTCAGTCCACACCTCTTATTCTTCGATTTGGCAATCGTCTACCATCTTGGCCACCTTCACATCTTCGTCGGACGCCACCCCTTCCATCATGGAAGAGAGGTTGGATAGGCTTATTTGGCAAGGACAACCCCTGGTGTCTTCTCAGTAGCGTCGACTTGGGACTCCATCAAATTTAGAAGTCAGACAGTACATTGACATTCCTTTGTGTGGGATCACTCTATTGCGCCTCGTCATGCTTTCCTTATTTGGCTAGTTACTTTAAACCGTCTACCTACTCAGGTTTTGTTGCTGCAATATCGTGTGATAATCGATGGAATGTGTGTAACGTCTTGGAAATTCACCTCTGGCAAGGTGACTGAAAGAAATTTAAGAAATTGACATCAAATTCCAGTCGATGAAAAATTTTGGATCGTAAGGACTGAAGAGACACTAATTGGACGAATTCTGGAGTTTTAGTCGGTTTAGATTAGGTTTCTCGCAATTTACTTATCATGTAGACTATTTTAGTCAGCCCATGACATGTTAAGTTGATCATTTATGGATCTATTACATCATGGGAAGCAAATACATCCAAATCGTTATGATGCCCAAGTGAAATTTGGGCGAGTGGTTGACTCAGCTAGAAAACATAGCTCGTGAGTACATGAAGCGCAGATTAAGACATTTGTTACTATTATTGGCTATTCAGGTTTGCACTGGTCCCATTTAGGAAGCCGCACATTTCTAGTGCCCCTTCATATTTAGTAACCACGAACTCACCCATACTTTAGAAGAATATAGCATGCTCATTGGAAAGCCCTTTGATTTGAAACTCATCAGCCCATACATCGATACGGATTTTCTACTTTTATTGCCTGAATTTTTAAGGACCAAACTTGATGCAATTTGAAAGGTTTTGAAAGCTATGAAAATTGCGCTTTCTCATTTTTAACGGAATGTTTTAATCAAGCTTTGCCTTTAAAAAAGGGTAACATTTTCTTGCTTACCTTCTTTGGGTAAGTAATCATTCTATTTCTGAAATTCTATCAATCCAAGGATAGCCTTTTTGGTTCAACAAGTTTGTGAAAAAAAAAATCCTCAATAAATTGACGGAAATTTGTGTTCCCTCACCAAATATAAGCAAGGTAATGGAGAGACCTTTCAAACTTTCACTAAACTTTTGCAAATGTGGTTCCTTTTCACATAAGAGGGTGTTGAAGTCTTGTTTTTCTTTTCTTTCTTTTTTTTGTAAAGTAAGTGTGCATATAACTATTCCACAAGCCAAGTACAAAAGAAATTTGTATATATCTGAAAAACTCAGAAATTTTTGTCTCCTTGTAGTTTTCAAAATAAACAAAAGAGTGCTTTGGATTATGACTTCTCCAAATGGTTGGATTTCATGGAGGACCTGGTTCCTCAAGATTTCCTATGGAAAGCTAGTTGGTTCCAAACCAAAGTAGCTCGTATATCATTTGGATACACCGGGTTGGTTCCTTTACTCGAACATTTGCAGGTTAATTACTTGAACCTGAATTGAGAATTAATATAGGGTGGGAGAGCTCGAACTTGGTTAATTAATTTAATCAATTTGGTAATTCATTAACTGAAATCTCAAATTTTAGGTCGTGACATAAGTCATATTCATAAATTTCTAACTCATTTTATGAGACTAGAATATGTAGCCCCATTTTTTTTCATTATGGAGCACTCAAGATGTAAAACAAACAGAATATTTCAATGACTAAGAACCTACTAAAATCTATGATTAACCCTTGAAATGGAGTTGTGACATTCTGATTTTCAATCAACTTCAGACTCTATAATGAGAAGTTTATTTATATCAAGCGATGTATTTCAGTTGTATTCCGCTCAAATCTGATCAATTTGAGTAGCCTGACCAAAGGGGAAAGGCTAACGCAAGACGAGATACGTGGACCTAGGCGACTCGAATAGGAAATGGCGCTTTGACCATAAGGATTATCGAGGGGATATTTAGGATCGTAAAAAGGCCGATCTAAGAACGATTAAGGATTACCATGCGAGTGTCGTACGATTGGAGCGTGGGTGATGCCGCTTAACCAACATACGATTTGCAAAATTATCCTAAATCGGACAGTGACGATCAAGACCACTGGGACTAGCAATAATCCCTCGTAATTACATGACAACCAAGGACGCCATGAATTGACGAGCTCTAAACGTGATGAGAATCACGGGGTCGATACGCGTATAGTCTGCAGAAGCCGCCCGTCAGTTCGAAATAGGCTGGAATCACGTCTGGTAGAATGAACGATCAGAATTGAGTCCTAAAAAGTTTGAAAAAGGAAAATCAAGAATTTCAACGTCAATTGGATTGATCGTCGCCCTATCGAAGAAGTCAGAATCGAGAAAAACGACGTTACGAACGTCGGGGGTAAAATGACCATAATGCCCCTCAAGCTTAGGACTTTGTCTTTATAATTGAAGGAAGGGAAAAATGGATATTTCTCTCCCCCTTGGCTGCCGAAAATTAAAGGACAAAGGGAGGGCCGTTGGATCTTCTTGGTTAGAGTAATATACAAGTGTCAAGCATCCAAGGGTGATAGATCAACTCACATTAAATGTTCACCTACCAATCACTTCAAATTAATCAATTTTTTTGGGAACAATAAGCTCTCTTTCTGCTCCCTCTCACTCTACCATTCGACCATTTTTGCTCCCCCAAAGACCAGACCAAGCATCTTCTTCTTCTTCTCCAATTTCTATTTTCGCCGACCCCGCCAGACATCGTCATTCGGTCCATACGACCGCCACCTCCGGCTGTCCCCTGCTTCCGGTCGACCACCCAGACATAGCCCTACGTCTTGCCGATGTCCTCCAACTTGAATCAGGTCATTTGGAGCTCTGAGGAATTCGGGCCAAGCATTCTCCCACAGGTCGACGGAATCTGTTCCAGTTTGAGGTAGGTTCAGTTCTGAACCCTTTAGATAGCCAAAAATTTGGAATCTTTGGCTCAAATTTTGTGGATATCAAGTAGACATATAGATGGTTCTGTGGTAAAATTTTGGGATTTATTTGATAAGCTTTTGACCATGAACCACCCTTGTACATTATGCCCAAAATCTGCCGGTATTCTGTGTGTGAGTGCTCCGGCGACTTCCGACTACTTTCCGGCAACCACGCGACTCGAAACTCATGGTGAGACTTCCAAACTCTTAGGTAGACATTATAAGAGGTAGAATGGTGTATATTTGATGGATTTGAGATAGATTAAGGCCGGTTGGACCCGGCATGAACATAACCGAATGGAACCGGTTCAATGCCGGGCCAAACCGGTTCTGTGGAGGGCTGAATAGGCTGGGATTATGTTTCAATTTGGTGTGTATGATATGTTAAGATGATGAGGAGTATGTTATGAGTGAATTGGATGGATGAATTGAGGAATTAGACTTGGAATTTTGACAAATCGATTGGTTAAACTAGGTTGCGCGACAAGTCGGCTTTGACTTAGATTGGCCGAACCATAGGAGACTCAAGGAGGGGAAATTTGCGTTGTTAAGCGGAGGTAAGGAATTTTCTAAACTGAGACTAGGGGGATTGGACTCGATTGGGTAAGTCGAGGGCCGAACGGAACGATTTATGAGAAAACCATCGCATGTAATAGCTTGATGCGTCCTTGGACGTTATAGAATGATTGTTTGACCTAGCCTATGTGTGAATTGTCTGAGTGCCTGAGTACTATTTGAATTGAATTGCATTCCACGAAATTTATTAAACATATTATCATGCGCATTGGCCATTTGTTATGAAATTTGATTTTTTAAAAATCAAGTTAATTGATTTGATGTGGCATGAGACATGATTGTGGCATTGCATGGCATGGCCCTGAGGCGTAGGAGACGCGGGGCGGAGGTTGAGACCCTGATGCGACGAGGTTGGGGGTGGATTATAAAAAGGTGGCGCCCTGATGCGACAGAGTCGCGAGGTTGAGATAACTACAGTCCTGATGCGATATAATCGCGGGACTGAATACAAGCTCATAGACTATGCCTGCAAATTTAACCGAGGCCTGATGCGTTTACGCGGGCCGAGCCTGATGCGATCTTATCGCGGGCTAGAGAATGAAGCAGGCAGAGGTTGATGAATGTGGTGAAGTGACAGGCCGAATATATACGTGCAACTGTGTGTGACATGAGAATATAAATGCATGCCTGTTCTCTATGCATTATTGTTTATTAAATTATGAAGGTCATACCTGCATGAGCCTATGAGTTGGATAAGTTGAGTGACTTGACTGCCTGAGTGGACGGTCAACCTGACCTAGGGTTAGGTTTTTCTTATTGAGATGTGTATCTCACCCCTTTTGGAAAAATTTTACTTTACAGATCCTAGGCAGTAGTTATGTGGCCTATCAGGTTCGGGGACCCGCATGAGATGACGGCGTATTGCGATGAGTTCCCCGACAGGTAGGGAAATATATACATAAGGAAATGTACAGTAGTTTGGGTAGATGAGGGCAAACCTGACTAGAAGCCTCATCGATTTGAGGCTTGGTTTAGATAGGATGGGGATAGGAAGGTCGGGTCGCTGAAGCCCCATGAGGTTTCAAAGGATGTCATACCTCCCTGGTGTCAGACGATAGTAGACTAGGAGTTTCTCGAGGGCTCAACGGTTGGTTTGAGGAACGGCCCGGAGCGGACACCGACAGCTGAGTTTCCAGTGCCACCACCAGAGGATAAGGTCATCATGGTGGAGCCGTCCGTGAGAGATCCATCTGAGCCGGACCAGGAGGTGACCGTGAAGGGAGACCAGGCTGAGCAGTCGCAGGAAGCGACCATGGAAGACTCTGTGGAGGTTCCGTCAGAGACTTTCTCCAAGTACGAGCCGTCAGAGGAGAGCGAGGACACCGAAGATTTCAACAGTTCTTCCTAGGTGACTTCGGATGATGACCTAACTTTTTGACTGGCAACCTGATCCCCCTTCCCTAGTGGATTTTGTGGACATCTTTTAACATGTTTACCCGTCGCCTTTGTGTATAGCGGTCTGTAGTAGATGTAACCAGTTGATGTTGATGTACGACCTTACGATGCTATCCAGTCCTGCTTAGTCTTGAGATATATATATGTGGTACGGGGAGTTGCTGGGAAACGCTTCCGTGTGCTTAATGTAAATTATTTCATCTCTCGATCTTCCTTTATATATAAGTGGATCCTTGGGACCGCCGAGAGATTATTGTTGTTTTGCTTGCAGGGATGATTGCGTGCTCGCGATGAGACGCTGGGCGTGACAAACATTCTAGAGATTTGTTACTCAAATTAATATTAGCATTGTAAAAGATTTAAGACTCAAACTTATTCGTCCCACATTTATCATTAACTTAAATACCCACGTCACATTTACTCCTAAATTATATTTTCTCAAAACAAATCTCAAATTTCTACACTCATGCCACATTTATAATCATGTCACATCCACCTAAACTATTATATATTTAAAAAAAATTGGGGGGGGGGGGGTTAATATGGCACATATGCACCATTTTGATGCAAATGTGGCTCGGATGTACCAATATGAGATTTTTTTGTGAAAAATTTGGGGTAAATGTGGCATGAGTACACCAATTTAGGATAAATGTGGCACGAGATTACTAGTTTGAGAGTTTTTGCGATGGAGACAAAAGTAGTTTGCGGTGAATAGCTCATCTGCTAGCTCTCTTTCCTCTTAAGTTTAAGGAGCCCTAAGAAAAGGATAATCTATAACCCACTTAAGTTAAAGAATCAAAGGGGCATAGCGATCTCCAAAAATGAATGAAGTAGAAGTGCAATAGATGCAGAGAAAAGTCTGCTTAATCTTCTGTCTCTTTCCTATGCTATCAATAATGAGGAAGTCGTCAACATGACTAGTAGTTTGAAACCTTAAGAAAACGGTTTTTTTTTCGGCACTCGGTTCCTTCATCTTAAGTCAAGTTCAATTTACTTTTTCGATTTGAAACTCTTAGGCGTGAGATGAAGTCATCTTTAGCTAGTCATGGCCATAATAAAGGCAAGGCAAGGGAAGGATTCAAGGATGTACCAGTTTGAGGTGCTTGATGGTGTTAATTTCTAAATTACTCTTAAACTTGTCTATTCACTCTCTAAAAGACTATGTGTAGGCATTATGTATATATTAGGATTAATGTTTTCCCCTTTAGTGTATGTGTTTACATTTCATACTCTTCATTATACGTGTGTTTATATTGGCCTTGTGCTTACATGGTAATCAAGCATTCCATTATCTATTTTTCTAGATCTAGTATGGTATTAAAGCTAGGGTTTGCTTCTTGTGAGTATTATATGCAAATCCTCAACTACGATTTGATGTTTTTCTTTCTAAACTCCCGTTGATTGACCCACCTTTAGTTTGAGGGAGGAAGTTTTCTCCTTTAGTATATGTATTTACATTTATATCTTTCCTTGTATATATTTTAAATTATCCTTACACCCAATGGTAATCAAGCATTTCGTTATCTATTTCTCTAGATCTAAAATAAAATACCCTAATTTTATAATTTTTAACATGACAATGATTAAAGATCAAATTGGAGTCCATTAGCACAATAGCTTTTAGGGGATGGTAAGAATTGATAGTTTTGAGAATTGAATAATGGAATAAATCATTACAATTAGGTACAAGGCCAATATAAATATACATACAACGAAGGTTAAGAAAGTAAATACACATACTAAAGGAAACAGCCCTACTCCTAATATGTGCAGTATATCTAACACCCCCCTCAACCTCAGGTGGGTCAACCGACAAGAGTTTGAAAAGAAGAGCAGCAAATCATTGTGATGTAAGAGATTTAGTGAATAAGTTAGCAAGCTGGGCTATAGAGGCCACAAAAGGAAGAGAAATGATATGTGCTTGGAGTTGATGACGTGTAATAGGAAAATCAATGTCAATGTACTTGGTGTGCTCATAAAACACCAGATTTGTAGCAATATGAATAGCACTCTTGTTGTCATAATGAAAAAGAATAGGAGCAGAGGATACAACACTAAGATCAACAAGAAGACGACAAAGCCAAATAATTTCAACTATAGCATCAGCCATAGCACGATACTCAGACTCAGTAGAAGAGCGAGACATGACAGGTTGCTTTTTGGCACGCCAAGAAATCAAATAATCACCTTGAAAAATACAAAATCTTATAATGGACTTGCAGTCAGTAACATCCGAAACCCAATCAGCATCAAAGTAAGGACGAAGAGCAAGTGAGGAAATCGATGGAAGAAAAATTGAGCATGTTAGAGTACCACGAAGATATCGCAGAATCCGGAGTATGGCAGTATAATGAATTGCACGAGGAGCAACAACAAATTGACTGACAAGATGAACAACATATACAATATCAGGATAAGAAGTTGTAAGGTTTGTATAGATAGAGAGAAATTCATCACGAGAAAGTATGAAATAAACCCATGTATAACAAGAGTAATCATCAATGAACGGTACATAATACTTGAATCCACTTTTAGAAATTTGGGGAGTAAGACCCAAATATCTGAATGTACTAAATCAAAATGAGAAGTGGAAATAGAAGAACTAACAGGAAAAAGATAAATCACCCTGCTGATGCAAAAAAAGATAAACGGGAAGCAGGTATATGACCTAGACACCGGTGCCAATAGTCAAGATCGAATCTGGCAACAACAAATTAAGGTAAAGGAACCTAGAGATGTTGCATCATATACAATCCTCTATGTCTACTACTCCTGCCAATCATGCAGCCACTCGTACGATCTTAAACAACACAAGAATCAACAGTAAATGTCACCATATAACCCATATTGGCAAGTTGCCCATCAGATAAAAGATTCAGCGCTAAGTTCGATATATGCAATACATTGTGCACATTAAAACAGCCAGGGATAGTAAGATGACCTTCCATAGCAGCAGTAAGATAGGATCCATCGCTGTAAAGAATCTTTTTGGATTTTTGAGTGCAGTCTGTTGAGTGAGATGATGAGCAGAGGCAGTCATGTGATGAGCAACCCCAGAGTCAAGAATCTAGGAAGAACTATTACCTAAAGATTGCGCAACAGCTGCTATAGCAACAGTGGAGGATGCGCTAGAAGAACCAAGATGATGTTGAGCTAAACGAGAAAGCTTAGTCTCAATATTAGCAAAACGATCATCTAAAGACGAGGATGAAGTGATGCGATCCATAGATAGAGAAGAGATAGGTGCAACTGAGCACAAGGGTGCGTTAGGAAGATCACACATTTTCTGAAAGCATCGATCATTAGTATGTCCAATTTGCTTACAGAAGTTACAAAAAAAACATGAACCTTGGTGAGAAGAAGTATGCTGGGAACCATGCACAAAACCACGCTAAAAACACGTTGAGAACCACGCTAAAAATAGCTAGACCAAAAACCACGCTGAGACTAGCCAGACTGAAAACCATGTTGAGAAGAGCCATATTGGAGACCAAATTGAGAGGAACCAAGCCGAAAGTCAAGCTATGAAGTAGCCAGTACTGTAGAGAAATCTAGAGATGGAGGGGCATTAAGAGTTCCTTGTCTAGTTTTCTCAGCCTGAGGTTCCTTGACTGCATCAGAAAGAGATGGTACAGGATAACGATATAGAATCTAACTTTGAACTCCCTCAAAATACGGCGAGAGTTGCATCAAGAACTCATACATACGATTCTTGTTCTAATCTTCAAGTCTTGATGCAGCGCAATCAACACAACCAGCACATGTGGGATATGGTGGACAAGCCAACACATCAAGTTAGGACCAAAGAGACGTCATATAATTATAAAATTCACGAGTTATTCGTGTACCTTGAGTGGCGCGATGAAGTTCTTGATTAAGTTGATAAACACGAACATAACATGTTTGTATAAATATCTCAGCAATTTGATCTCATAACTGTTTCGTACCAAGAATCTGAGTAAATTGGGGGCAAAGATTAGGACTTATAAAACCAAATAACATTGTCCATGCTTTCCGATCAGCAACATACCAATCCCTAATTTCATATTGGGGTCGTGAAATTTGATCAGCACTAAGTTTAGGATCTGTAGTATCAGATAAGGATGCATGACAAGTATTAGTACCATCTACATGTTCATACAAATCATAATAAATAAGAGCATGTAGATGGTACTAATACTTGTCCTGCATCCTTATCTGATATTACAGATCCTAAACTTAGTGCTGATCAAATTTCACGACCCCAATATGAAATTAGGGATTGGTATGTTGCTGATCGGAAAGCATGGACAATGTTATTTGATTATATGATCTTGTGAGATTTCTGTTAGGATGCCCTAGGCTAACCGAACTTAGGCTTGATTCACTGAGATTTATTCTTACCCCGTCGTGGGATAACATTTTAAGGTCCCTTGTGATGAAGTCTCGTGACACTAAGGATTGGCTATTGGATTAGTCCTTTTGAAGTAGATGAAAAGTTGACATTACCCGATAGAGTAATTGATTGAGGTCTTGTCTGGTCACCCCGAAGTATGGGACTGTACTCGTACATCTACAGTTATGTATGATTGTTTATTGTTATCTTTAGTGAAATGTTTTGGTGTTTGACTCCTGCTATTCTATCACCATTTGTTTATGTTGTCAAGGTGTTAACACGTTTCTGCATACTTAAGTAAATGATAGGTCAATAGTATTCCTGAGACGCTATCTCTATGACCACGTGGCGATTTGGCAAGGGATGTCGAGGGTTCGAGAGTTGGGACGTGACATCTATCATCCCTAATAAAATCAGGAGGATCCACTTTACGTCATCACAATATATCCTTGGATTAATCTTATATATTTTCCCGATTGCATGTGATAGATCAAGCCTAGTACTATCCATGTCATAGACTAGATAACCAATAATACAAACGTGTGAAGCATAGGACAAGTGCTCCACCTCCATCCAAGTACACTGTGACAGACAAGATAATTTATAATTTGCAACAAATAGAGTACTTACAAAATTTCTTCCAGTAGTCTCTCTTTGTATCTCCATACCCGAAGTTGTCTCTGCTGCACTCAAATTATCTATTTTAATGCCTGCATATAACAGTCGCTCTATCTCATCCACCTCCGCTGACCACCTCGAAGCTTCATCATTTATGACCTCGAAACAACTTTCAACTGCTCTGGAATCTAGCAACTCTGCAGACTCTGTCACATCTACCGTACTTTAAGCATCTTTAGGCTCTACCTAAAGCTCCACCTGTTTCTGAACATTGTCTAAATCTTTCTCTCCAATTGATACCAACTCCTTTTCTGAAACAGAGCAGATTCGTTAAAGGTAACGTCACTACTGAGCATAAAATCGGGTGAATGATCCTCTGTGCACCACAGCCTGTATCCCTTCATCCCATGTACATAGCCTAGGAATATGCACTTCCTTGCCCTCGACTCCACCATCACTGACACGAGCATAAACAAGGCAACCAAACACTCTTAGTTCGGTGTAATCAGCAAACTTACCTGACCACGTTTCCTCATGAATTTTCCAGTCAATCTATGGTAATGGTGATCTGTTCACTAACCAACAAGCGATATTAACTGCTTCAGTCCAGAAATCTTCATCTAATCTAGCATTGAGAGTAAAGAGCGAGCGCTCTCCAATATAATTCTATTTGTCAATTCTGCAACTCTGTTCAACTGTGATGACTCGGCAATAGTGCGGTGTCTCATCATGCCTTCCTCTGCGCAAAACTGACCAAGCTCATTAGCACGGAATTCTAACCTCTCAAGCACATGATCTTTCTTCCTATCTGCTTTTCGATCATTGCCTTTCATGACTTGAACCGACCAAACACCTAGCTCTTGTGCTTAAGAAGATAAATCCATACTTTCCTTAAAACGTCATCAACAAAAGACAAAACATACCTAGCACCTCCTTTGGATGGAGCTGGAGAGGGTCCCCATAAGTCTAAGTGTACGCAGCCTACAATCTTTGAGGTTCAGTGAATTGTCATACTGAACTTCACTCTCTGCTTACTACCCATGTCGTAGTGATCACGATAGTCCAACTTCTCAATTCGATGACATCCGGTAGACCCCTCTAACCCAGTGCAATCATCTCTCTCTCACCCATGTGTCCAAATCTCATGTGTCATAACTGTGTTGTATCATCACCTAAAGTATCAGAGAATCTAGTAGATGAGCCTATCACTATTTTCCCTGGAAGAGATATAACCTGCAGTCTATCTTCACTCGCATCACGGTAAGCATACCTTGAGAGACCTTTATAACTCCACCTACATTGGAAATTCGGTATCCGAACCTATCAAGAGCACTCAATGAGATAATGTTCTTTCTCAGTTCCAGTACATGCATCACATCAGTCAACGTTCGCACCATTCCATTGTGCATCTTAATCTGAACTGTTCCAATCCCCACTACTTCACAAGTAGCACCGTTTCCTATAAGCACCTTACTACCCTCCATGCATTAATAAGTAGTAAACCAGTATCTATGAGAAGTCATATGATAAGAACATCCAAAACCAAACACTCATTCATTACTTGATGAACTCGTGGCAACCGTTAACACTTCACCAGCATCACTAGAACTATTATCTGCTGTAGTAACAATATTACTTTCACCTGCAGACTCCACCTTAACTCCTTGACCCTTATATTTCGAACAGTATCTCCTATAGTGCCCTACCAAATTATAGTGATAACATCGACTGTTCTGAGCATTGGACCTCGATTTAGATCGGCGCTTCCATCTGTTATCTCCAGACTCTCTCTGTTCATCTCTCGAAGCCGAATGCATCATCCACCCAGAACTGAGAGCATTGCATCGCGCAAAGCTTCTTACACTGACATGTCCTCCGTGTCATCGACCTTCAAAGGAACTCCGCTCCAACTTTCCGCCAGCAAAAGATCGCTGAAGCTCGAACGCCTTGCTGCAAAACCGTAGGATTCTCAACCAAAACATTATCATCTTGAAGAAGCTGATCGCAAATTGATTTCAAAACACCGGATTGATGAGTTTCAAAGGGACTCATGATTTCTGGAAGCATTTTCTAATGGCAATCAAAGGAGTTATTGACGTGTGTATAGTTTGCAATCGTTGATAGTTGAAGAACGCCTAGAGAGGAATAGCGTTGAGAGGATGACCAAAGGGGAAGACATATGATATATATTGGTTGAGCTACCTTGAAAAAATCATTAAAAGAACTCAATCATTGAATCGAATTTTTGTTTGAAAAGAAATCTAATTTTTGTGACAAAATAAGCTCCCTTATTGCATTTGCTGAGAAGGTGCCTCTGCATTGGTGGTCAGATTTTAGGCACCTGGTTTGAATGTTGAATTCCTATTTATTTAGTGGACAGTCCACATAGAATAATGTGCTTTTGCCTTATCACAACACAAAATTATAGAGTTCGAGGTAGGGCACGTTTCTTTGTCCATTACTATAGTGGCAATTAGGGAGAATTATAAAAACATTTATAAATTTATTGTAATTGTGACAATTCAATTATGATTTTTTTTGTCCATTCAGTCCTAAACATTTTTCATTATGCCAATTCAGCGGCCAATTTTGACCAGCTAACGTTGATATAGATGTCAACCGGCGTCGGCCGTCCGACAACATACTTTTTAACATGTTTTTTCATGAGAACATTTTTTAATCCTTTTTTATTTCCTTTTTTTATTCTTTGTTTCCTTTATATTTTTTTTCTTCCCTCTCCTTTCTCTAGCTAGTCAACCTCGCCAAGGTAGATCTAGCGAGTCTCGCCCTGGCGAGCAAGACCACAGTCACGAGGCGATGCTGGCCTAGTGACGGCGAGGCTGAGCCTTGCAATGGATGGATTGGCAGGGAGACGCCTGGCATAGCCGCAATGAGACAAGCCTCGCCTAATGACAATGAGGCCGACAACGAGGCGAGGCCTTGCATTAGCTAGCGAGGCCTACCTCGCCACAAACCATCTAGAGGAAGGAGGGGGAAGGAAAAAAGGGAAAATAAAATATAATAATTTATAATGTATTATGTTATCAGATGGCCGACGCTAGCTGCTCTCCATGTCAACACCAGCCGACAAAAATTAACCGGATGGACTGAATTGGTATTATTGCAAAATATGTAGAACTAAATCGGCCAAGAATGTTAGGATTAAATCGGCAAAATTACAAATTCTTGGGACTTCTTTTCCTTAATTTTTCAGTGGCAACGACTAAATTATACCAAGGCTACACAATAATGTATATCAGAAATAAAATGTGGGGGCAAAATGGACAATTTTGGTTTGTGTGGTGACAAAATGTGGAACGTGGAGCCAACACAACAGTAAACAAACAAAGAATTCCCACTTTTTAAGTTCGAATGAGAAATATACATCCAACGCGTAAATTAGCACGTGTTTTCATGGACCGACACGACAATAGTTGAATGAATATCCCGAGGAGTGAATACATTGGCGCTGTCAAACTTGCCAATGTGGACATTGAAAGGAGTAAAACCTTTAAACGTTAGAGATATAATTTTACTCTATTAAACTATGCCACAGAGAATTAAAGGAATTAAACTACTCCACAAAGAATTATTTGTTAATTTGTTATTTCAGCAGTTCGGAGAGATTTGATCGATGATTGGAAATTATTTTATACACGTGTTTTCCATGATATATAATTTGACTTACTTCCTTCTTTCTGTCTTGCTTAAGACTGATTGATCGACACAATGTCTTTGGAGTTTGCCCTATCAAAATGAAAATTGTTCATCCCCACTCAACAAGCCCATATCCAATATGGGAAAGGGGATTGGACTTTCAAAATCCAACTCAGCATCCGCGTTGACTTCTCTCGTTCGCCTCTTCGTTGTCGTCATCATCGATTCGTCATCGCCGGACGTGGACGGCGAGCCCGAGCTAGGCTCGGCAGACCGCCGCTTGGGTCTGACCCTGACAGGGTCGTACTCGGCCGAGCCGATGAGGTGAGGAAAGTTGAGCTTGGCCTTGGACCCCTTCATCCTAAAAGCTGCCCTGTCATAGGCCAATGCCGCGTCCTCGGGTGTCTCGTATGTCCCGAGCCAAATCCTCGCCCCGTTCTTCTTGGGGTCCCGTATCTCTGCCGCGTATTTTCCCCACGGCCGCCTCCTCACCCCTCTATAATGCGCCTTCTCGACCGCCACTTGTACCTCACGCTTCACCATCTTCTGTTTCTCCTCCGTCGCCAGACCAACGTTGATATCAACGGCCGTGGCTTCGAAAACAAATTCTTGACTCGAAACCGAACGCATCGTCCACCCAGAATTGAGCGCATCGCACAAAGCGCCATACACCAACATGTCCTCCGAGTCGTCGACTTTGAGGGGCAGCTCGCTCCAACTCTGCGTCAGTAAAAGACTGCTGAAACTTGAACTCCTTGAATACACGTTTGCAGGAGTTGGTGCATAAAATGCCGCATTGAAACCATCACCATCATCTACAAGAAGATGCTCCCAAATGGATTTCGAAACATCGCATTGATCGGTCTCGAAGGGACTGATGATTTCCTGAAGCATTTTTCGTTTTTGCCTAAGAATTTGTAGCTTTGAGATCACTGAATGTGGGGGAAAAAAAAAGATTGAAGGGATGATTTGGCTTCTGAAGTAAGAGTGAAGAGTTGAAAAGACCATGAAAATGGGAGCTCTATTTATAGGTTGAGCTTGACTGGTTGAGGGGTGGAAGATTGAAGGGATGACTTTGGATGGAGCTTCTGAGAAAGAACGCCTGGTGAAGACTGATGACTCATAAGATTCTCAACACATGTTTCAAATGCTCAATTAGACTTTTTTAATCACGAAAGACATAAATTGACCCTTTTTTTTTCTTTTTTTACTATCCCTTTATTCCCTTTTGAATTTAAAAACCAAAGCATGGACCACGCTCCTTTTGTTTATTGGGGGAGGACAACGATGTTTGCATGCTTTTTATATAAATTAGGGTTTCTAAAATCTGAAGTAAGGTGCCGTATAGATCCAATCACATATGCGCGTGATAAAACGAAATTTGCTGGGTTGTGTTCTTCGGCATATTGTTTAGCGCCGAATCGGGAGATTCAAGAAGAACTGGTTGTCCCAGGTCGACATCGTCAAGAATTCCTAACCAGTGCATGTGAATAGGTTAATCTTCGAAGTATTTTCCTTTCCAATAGTTTTTCCCGGGAAATTTGTTTTGAGTGATTTATAATGTTGATTTGTTGCTTAACCTTTCCTTTGTATGCAAAGATACTGAATAATTATTGCATAGGAAACCGAAAAAGAAAATCTGGGAATAGTTTATGGATGATGATACTCCGAAAGAAGCAAAACTAAAGCGTGCCCGTGGCAGTGTTTGTCAAAATTCAACACTTAAAGTTTGAGGAAAAAAAAAAGTAGAAGTCATAAACGATGACTAAAAGGGATTATTGTAAGTGTTGAAGTTGTTGTCCCACATCGTTTGACGATGGGCCTTATTGTTTTTTTTTTATATAATCAAAATGTCCGGACCAGCTTGTGATGGGCCTTATCGTTTGAATAAAATAAAACTGATTTTTGAATTTGAGCACATTTGTCGCAGTTTTTGGATTCGATTGTTGGTGGCGTTGATTCATGGTAGGCGTCGGGAAAAGACGAAGGATTCATGCGGGTATTGAAGAAAGCCATCCATGAATAGTTAAAACAAAAAAAAGTCAAAAAACTCTACTTATCATAATGAAGGTTATTGTTGAAGAAAGAAGAAAATGGACCACGTTTTTTTTTAACTGAACATTCACTATCTTGTCTTTTATGCGTTTTATTTATTGCATTGTATTTTATTTGACTTTTTTGTTAGTGTATTTTGTGGACCTTTTTCGTTAGCCTTGGTCAGAAGATATTTTTCAATGGATCATATAACGAGGGTTGAAAATCTATCTTCGTGGAAGACATTTCACGTGTTCTGCTATTATGTAAGGACGTGAGGATGAGTGCTGTACTATTATTATTAGTTTGGTTCCAACAAAGTTTATGTTCACGTGGCCTCCGGTTACTTATAAACTAAAGCTTTTTTATTAAACTTTCTAACAGTAAGGGATCAAACTTGAGATCTTTACTCTAATGTGATCATACTAAAATCGAGTAATTAACTAATTATCTACATTAAAAATCTTTAAACTAGCTGATAGATTATGTAAGGTTCACAAGGAACCAAATGCAAATTATAACTGCAGTTTTAAATAACTTTTCATAGGTATAGAAATAATTTGTGATCTAACTTTTTTATTTTTGTTAGCGTTATTTTTGTTAGCCGCAGATAAACACAGACGGAAGCAGGTGTTTGCAGTAGGTGATCAAATCGCGGTGTTTCTTCGTAAGGAGCGGTTACTAGCTGGTTCTTATAACAGGTTGCAGTAGAAGAAGTATGAACCTTATATGGTCAATAGGAAGATCAACGATAATGACTATGTTATAGACCTTCTGCGTAGCATGGGCATGTCCAACACTTTCAATGTTGTTGACTTGTCACCATTTCATGAGTCCACTAAGCTGTTGTATCCATACTCTGATTCTAACTCAAGGATGAGTTTTTCCCAAGTGGAGGAGAATGATGCAGAGCATATTAGCAGTGCGTTTCTGGATCAATTGGATAGACAGAAGTCTCAACGAAAATCGAGAAGATGCGTCTAGAATTTTCAGATTCGGAATCAACGATGTCAGAACGGGCTCAGATTTCGTCGGTTGAAGCGAAACAGCCGTCTTATCAATACTCAATGCCTTTGGCATTGAATAACGATGGATTTTGGCGATCTGAGATCATTTAAATGGTCTTTTGAATTATTTTAGTATTTTTCGGATTTAATTTTATTTTTAGTAGTAATTTTGTAATTTTTCTAGTTTTGGTGTCAGTAGGGTTAACACCCTATATAAGCTTGTTTTAAAGCTTTTGGACGACAAAAGATACTTTTATCAAATATTGAATTCGAGATTTTCTCTCTAAGTAAGGATTTGCTTGTTGATTTCACTGAATGTTGCGTCATTATTCTACATTGAGAAATCATACACTTACAACTAGTGATCAATAAGTTTTTCATCCCTGAGGAAAAATAACCTTCAATTGCCAAATTGGTATTGGAGCCTAATACCCTCTTAAGGAAGATAGCGAAGAAGTAGTTTAAATATGAGCACATCTATATATCGAGTTGGATATATCGATAAGATATAAATCAATTAAGATATATTAAATAAGGTTAATGCCATAAAAATCTCCAAATTGATACAGATGTAACAAATTTATCCTAAAATATTTTTTTGACCACCAAAAAACCTAAACTGATACATTTGTGATATATTTGCACTTAATTACTTTTTTTTACCACAGAAAACCATAAATTGGTATATTTTTGAGAAAATTATCCTCCGTTAAATTGTGTTAATATCATGAAAAATTTTAAATTGATACACATGTGACAAATAGAGAGTAAAAATCTCAAGTTGGGACACTCTTTAATTGCCACATGTCATAAACTTAAAACTTTAACAGTTAAATTTAATGAAAACTAAAGTAGTATAATTGTCATAAGTGTACCAGTTTGGGGTTTTTTGTGGTTAAAAAAATAATTTATGGTAGATTTATCAAAAGTGTACCAGTCTGTGGTAATAACCATATTTTTATTTTGTCAAAATGGTAATAACCTTGTTAAATACACTACATTACATCAATTTTTTGATGTGAGACTTTTTTTAACATAACTTTTACGTTCATCGCAACATGGGTAGCAACTTCCAACATAGAAAAATAGGTTTGAACATAGTAATATCACTTTTGGCCAAACTACAACCAATTAGTGATTTGTAATTTCTGTGGGGAAAATGTTTCCCTAACAATCTAACAGAACTGTCAGTTTTTCCTAACTATAGATTTACACACAATTACCACGTGTTTTGTATAAAGCATTCATTAATTGAAAAATTATGAGGTCAAAAATAACAACAGTACTGTCAAACTGTCAGGCTGACGGCTTACTTTAATGGGTTTAGTAACTACTAAACTTATTTATAGATTCATAGATTCACAATACCATCGTATGAAAAGTAAATGTTGATTGATCTATAATTGGTAGTTAATAATGTTTGTACGACGTGAAGGATTTTTCTCTCCTCTGTTCATGCCTAGGAAACGACCGCCCATTAAAGAGAGGGGTGGCCATAGAGTGAGGTTACAAATGAAATGGAATATGAACTCCTTAGATCGATATTTTCCATCAGATAAATTTTGCCTAATGGACTTTTCATTGTTCAAATCTCTGCTTTGTGTAGTCTGCACAATCAAAACAAAAATTGTTCATTCACGCTCAACAGGCCCGTTTCTAAAATGGGAAAGGGAATTTGTCTTTCAAAGATTGATGTAGTCTGCACATCAATCTCTCGCTTTCTCCTCTTCGTCCCAGTCGTCAAGCCATCATCGCTGGACGTGGATGGCGAGCTAGGCTCGGCGGACCGCCGTTTGGGGCTGACCCTTATGGGCTCGTGCTCGGTGGAACCGAGAAGGTGAGGAAAGTTGATCTTGGCCTTGGACCCCCTCATCTTAAAAGCTGCCCGGTCATATGCCAATGCCGCTTCCTGGGGCGTCTTATAAGTACCAAGCCAAATCCTTGCCCCGTTCTTCTTGGGGTCTCTTATCTCCGCCGCGTATTTTCCCCATGGCCGCCTCCTCACTCCTCTATAATGCGCCTTCTCGACCGGCGCTTGTACCTCCCGCTCCACCATCACTGGTTTCTCCTCCGTCGCCGAGTCAATGCTCACTTCCAAATCAAGATCTTGATTTGAGGCCAGACCAATGCTGACATAATCAACGGTCATCCCTCCCAAATCAAGTTCTTGATTCGAAGCCGAAGGAATCGTCCACCCGGAATGGAGCGCATCGAGCAAAGCGCCGTACACCAACATATCCTCCGCGTCGTCGACTTTCAGGGGCAGTTTGCTCCAACTCTCTGTGAGTAAGAGATTGCTGAAGCTTGAACTCCTGGAGTATACTTTTGCAGGAGCTGGTGCAAAAAACGTTGCCCCGACTCCATCGTCATCATCTTCAAGAAGATGCTGACAAATGGATTTCAAAACCTGATCGGCCTCAAAGGGACTGATAATTTCTTGAAGCATTTTGTCCTCGGACTCGAATTTGGAGCTTTGAGATCACCGAATGCGGAAGATCTGAAGGGATGATCTGGCTTCTGAAGTGGAGTGTAAGAGCTGAAAACACCATGGAAGAGGGAGCTCTTTATATAGGCTGAGCTTGACTGCTTCGAGTGGTGGAAGAAGATTGAAGGGATGATTTTGGACGGAGCTTCTGAGAAAGTGCCATCGAGAGATGACCAGTGAGATTCTCAACACATGTTTCAAATGCTCAATTACAATTTGATATATTCAATTGAGAAAACCAAAGCACGGGACACGCTTCTTTGTATTTTATTAGGGGGGAGACAATGGTTCTTAGATCTCGAGGTGCTTGTCGGACCCAATGACTGATGCTTGAGAAGAAAGGAAAATTTTGGTGGCGTGAAAAAGCTAGCCGCATAACGTGGTAGAAAAAATATTTTGCCATTGGTTGATTTTTTTTAGCAATATGAACGATTATTTTTTAAAAATATATTTTTGAAATCACTCATTTTTCGCAAAACAAAAAAAAAATAAAGTATAGAAGGTGTATTTCGATGTGTATTTATTAGCTATGAAGTGACTGAGTGCTTTGAGGACTATAGTAGTGAGATGATATTTTTTCTTAAAAGTCATTTTTCTTTCTTTATCCAATAAAAACTTGTTATCGAAAATGTTTATCAGTTTTTCCATTTTGACATCACTTGAAGAGAAAAGAATAAACCTGAATTTTTGTTTTGAATCTACAAAAAACATCTATCCAGGCATAAATTCCGAACAAGGATTTGTTCTTCTTAAAGACATTTCAAATCGCAAGTTGACCTCGCTAGAAACATAAGATTATCCTCATTGTCTGGAGCTCGAACCTAGGGCCCTAGCACCTAGCTCGAACCTAGTGCTTGAACCAAGACTTCGATGCCACAATCGGAACCCTCGCAGTCTGACTTGGGATCTGTTAATTAAGACTCGGATATCAAACCTTATGCTTGAGATTCAAACCTAGCATGACTAAGCTCGAAACCCCGAGGGCCGAACCTATGAGGCTGAGGCCAAGTTTCAAACTTTGGTGTACAGGATTGGACATGGATGTCCAAGCATTGCAAAATAGGCATTGGGGTAGGTATCCAAGGTCATAGGTTCTAGCCTCGAGGTTCCGAGTTTGGGCACCGTGATTCGAATTCGACCTTAATTAGATGTCTTGAGTTGGAGGGAAAAGTCTTAGTTACGTACTAAGGTCACCATGGCCATCCCCATATTTCCTACTATGGTCCTTGGGCGCCATGTCTAGCCATTGTAAATTTTTATGTGCGGCTTCCAAGTTGAACCTTGGGCCTAAAGTGTCTGGATGCGAACCTTGGTTCGTGGGCCCAGCCCCACTCTAATCAGGTCAGTCTCTCTCCCACGCGTACTTGACATATTTTTTAGCATTAAGGGTGGAATTAAAAGCACAAGCAAAGGTTAGTTTCCTTTTTTCCAAAACATTACTTCCTCAAAAATTAATCTCTAGTCTATGTCTAACTTTCGCAACGAAAATGGGCCCAAGTGATTTCTGAAATTCTAAATAGGACTTTTTATTTCTAGAAAGCATAGAGAAATCAAACTATGATCACTTATAATCCAATTTTGTATCAGTTACCAAAAAAAAAAAAGCATTCGTATTCCTTCCGTGCTCTCATTTAGGCTCCGTTTGTTTCATAAAAAATAACTTTCAAGTTATTTCTTTTTTTTCCAAATTCTTCACCATTTGCGTCGAGAAAAAGAAACAAATCAAGAAAAAAAAATTCCACCCATGAAAAAAAAAACACATTCAAAAGTGAGAAAAATTTTCTCATTTTTTTTAAATAGAAAAAAAAATTTCCTCATCTTTCGATGAGCTCGAGCTCGTCGCAGGCAACACTTGGACGAGATCAACCTTGCGGCAGGCGATACTCAAGTGAGCATAACCTCGCCAGACTCAAGCAAGGCCCAACGCTCCACTTCACCTGGGCCAGTCATCAGAAGAAGGAAAAAAAGAAATAAAATAAAAAAGTAGAAATAGAAGATAATTGAAATTACAATTCTATAAAGAAAAAAGAAAAAATATATATGAAAATAGAATGGGTGCAAGGAGGAAAATAAAATCTAATTTTGGCGGAAATATTTTCTATTTCATTTGCAAATTTCAGCCGGACACTAGAAATCATCATTTTCCCGAAAACCAGAAATGCTATATTTTCTGCAAAACGACCGGAGCATTACGTTCTTATGTTGTTTCCTTTTTTTTTCACTAGAGTCCTTTAATAAGCACGATGTTTTCTTAACTCCTGCTCATTATTAAATGTTAATGTTCGTAACTATAAGTTAGGGTTTCGATCCACTTTGTTATAGCAACAATTTTGTGAAAGTTGAGGTATCTGAACCAGGGACTTAACAATAAATAGTCTATCTCTTAATCAACTCGGCCATGCGTAAGTGGATACAATAACATAAAATTTTAGTCATGAACTCTTGAAATTTTGGACAACCCTCCCCTGACCCAATAACAAAGACTTAGATGACAAAAGCCAAGTTTCATGACTTGGAGGAACTTTGTCTTGCGAGAGCAGCTGCAATCACCGCACTTGTTTCTGAAGAAAAGGAAGCACCACCTCGCGAGGGAAACCGTCTTCGTGCAATGGAATCCCCCCGCCTACGGCTCGGCTGTGGTTAAACCTGGCGTCGCGGGTCGGGGAGGTACAATCCGGGATGCAAACGGCAATTGCGTCTCTGGTTCTGCTCGCCACACTGACCATGACACTAGTTCTGCGGCCGAACTTTTGGGCCGTTGGAGATGGTGTGAAGCTCGCTAAAGGCCTCCACATCACCTCATCCGGAGACGGAGGTGGATGCTCCGGTGACTTCATCGACACTCCTATCAAATTTTGTCGGATAATCTCATTTTCGCTTCTCTTTTGAATGATCAGTAGGACTCTACTGCAAACTCTTAGGAGGGTTAAATAAGAAGAATTCTTTGAATTTGTTACTCACTTTTATATTGGCAGATCCATAATTGGAAATGATTTGGTTTTTCTGTCAAACTCTTGGGGAAATGGAATAGGAAAAACCAAATTAACAGTCTTTTCAAACATGAAATTGTATGGTCAACTTTCGTTTGATGAAGACAATGCCTCGACAGTGTGTACAGTTAAAAAAAAAAACTGTTCGTCCACACCTAACAAGCGTCTGAATCGACCTCTCTCTTCGTCCTCTTCGTCCCGTTCAATCCTTCGTCGCTGGACGACGAACTAGGCATGGCTGACCGATGCTTGGGGCTGACCCTGACGGGCTCGTACTCGGTCAAGCCGATGAGGTGAGGGAAGTTGAGCTTGGCCTTGGACCCTCTCATCTCGAAAGCAGCCCGGTCATAGGCCAACGCCGCGTCCTCAGGCGTCTCGTAAGTCCCGAGCCAAATCCTGGCGCCGTTCTTCTTGGGGTCTCTTATCTCCCCTGCATATTTCCCCCACGGACGCCTCCTCACTCCTCTATATTGCGTCTTCTTGACCGGCGCTTTCATCTCACGCTCCACCATCTCCGGGCTCTTCTGCACCTCCGCACCAATGCCGTCATTATCATCAGTTGTCACGCCGAAATCAAGCTCTTGATTCGAAGCCAAAGGCATCATCCACCCAGAACTGAGCGCGTCGCGCAAAGCGCCATACACCAACATGTCCTCTGAGTCGTCGACTTTCAGCGGAAGTTCGCTCCAACTTTCCGCCAGCAAAAGATCCCCGAAGCTCGAGCTCCTCTGCGCAAAAACCGTACCATTCTCAACAACAGCATCATCATCCTGAAGATGGTGATCGTAAATAGATTTCGAAGCATCAAATTGATGGTTCTCAAGGGGACTCATGATTTCTGGAAGCGTTTTCTAATGGCGATTGAGCAGCTTTTGACTTGTGTATAGTATGCAATCGTTGATGATTGAAGGAAGGCTGGAGAGGAATAGGTGAGAGGATGACCAAAGTGGAAGACGTATATATGTGGTCGCCTAGCTTGAAAAATCATTAAAAAAAATCAATCATTCAATCTATTTTTTTTAACGTAATTAAGCTCCCTTGTTGCAGACTTGCCGTTGCTGAGAAGGTGCCTCCTTATTATTGGTTGGATTCTAGGCACATGTTTTGAATGTCGAATTCTTCCTATTTATTTAATAGACGGTCCATATAGAATATTGTACATTAGCCTTACCTATAACAAGGTATGGGCACGTTTATTTGTCCATTACTATACTGGCAATGGATAAATTATACCAAGAGTTTTTGTACGTATAGGCAAATAATATTCATCGGCAAAATTCTCTTATCTCCACAGGCGCCGTATGAATCCAACCCAACCACATAGGAGTTAGAAAATGGACAGTTTTGGACGGCGTGGACGCCGTCCAGTGCGCCGTCCAAAACTGGGAAGGTGGACCGTGGAACCAACAAAACAGGAAACAAACAAAGAATTTCATGGAGGAATGAGGAATTAAATCTATAATTTTTTTATTTTTTTATTTTTTGAAGTAAGAATGAGAAAATTTATATATATCCAAAACGTAAATTAGCACGTGTATTCCTGGACCGACACGACAATAATTGAATCAGCATCACGGGGAGTGAATACGTTGGCGCGGTCAAATGTCGGAGGTGGGAGGTTGACCAATTTGTCGGCCTGTGCTCTAAGTGAAAGGGCACACTAACCAATGTGGACATTGGAGTTGAGTTTGCCTTTCGCTTTGACCAGGGAGAAAAATCATTAACGTTAGAGATATTTTCCTCTGTTAAAAAATAATTAGAACGCTTCTCGGCGATTCACTCAGGCATTTTTCAAATTTTCTTTTCTAAACTCAAGTTGACATTGTCTATGGAAGATGTTAGAGTTATTTCTCCAAGATATTTTCCTATATCATCTATCTGATTTTTTCGTATCTCTCAAAATTACGCATATATCTTTTCTTCTTGATATAACTTAAGATAACTAACTAAGAAAGCCTATTTATATTGATGTATCTTCATTGTTCATCATCGAAATGTACAGAAATTCCGCATTTGTCTCTTTCTCATACCTCGTATATGTGAAAATAAATGCGATATTACGGACCGTTCACATAAAATAAATGATTAAAACATAATAACATGGACTAATGAAGTGAACAACATGGTCGGTTTCAGCAATTCTTGAAACAACTATTTCTTCCTCTTTCCCTTTTTTTAAAAATTGAAGATTCACGCACTTTACTTTGGATTAAGAAAACTAATGGGTCTTAGCATTTAAAAAGGCTATGGTTAGAAATGATAGTTAATGGATCGCTAGAACTAAATAATAGTTCTAAGTCATGAGCTCCCTCTTGTGAAAAAAAAAAAAAAAGAACTCGTGTTGATTTTGGAATCATGGATCTTATATTATATAGTTCGATGCTTCGCAACTGTTCGACGTTTTGTCTTGTGGTCATTCTGTTCTGCTGAACGTTGAATAACGTCTATGAAATTTTTGTGTTCCGAAACTCAAACGCTTTGTTATCTTTTCTCTTAGTTGATGAACGAAAGGCAACTGCTCGACCCAAAAGAACGTTCAATAACATCTGAACTGGAGTTCATTGCCAAGTCCGGTCAGCGGGTTGAATGGGAACGTGACCCCAAGACTAGGTCGTGGGCAAATTAGCTCGGATCAAGATAGCCTTGGGTTTGGCCTTGGTCAGTTCTTAATTGGTCGCTAAAGTGAGAGGACGGGCTTAACAATGTTCTTCATGTACTTGCGATCAGGGAGAGAGGTTAGGGCTTAGACGGGTAGCGGAGTAGACGCGACTGCTTGGACATGTGACACCTAAATCATGCCTATTTCATTCCATAGGGAAATTAGGAACCAAACGCGACTCCTAAACGAAAATATCATTCGCATTCACATTTCGTTTAGGTCAATGCGTCGCGTATGCAGATGACGTGGCCTGTCCATTAGTGCGATTATGAACACATGCACGTAGGACTGGAACCCTCAGACTGAATAGATGATGGTTAATCATGGAGTTGAGTTGACAATTAAAAAAATTCTTGGTCTTGGAATCACAAATTGGCCGAGTAAATAGTGATCGGTTGGGCAAATAAATTTTCAACAAGTTTTCCTCACCGCTCAAGCCGGTTTCAACAAACTTGATCTTCTCATCTCATATTTCGCGGGCTGCAGTTACTGTTGGATATATTATTAATATATTTCATATAATATGTTCACATACAAGCTCAATAGTTGAAAATATGATTATTTAGGTCCATATGGGCTGGAGCCCAGTCGCTTGCATATAAATCTAGGGTTTCCTAAGTTAGAGGTAACATTGTTAAGTATTTTAAACTTGACGTCTCTTAGTGTAATATTTCAAACAGACAAAACCTTCTACTCTCTCAAACCCTGACCTCCAACAATCTTGAAGTTTTAGCTTCGTGTGTCAGATTTGAGCGAGCAAGGTGTCTACTTGAAGATATCGTCGAACGAACTCATAGGTACAAGTTACTCTCAATTTCGGCGGTTTGTTTGTCCGGAATCTGAGTTTGAAATTTGGGTGGCCAAAATCTTTGAATCAAGAACTCAGAAAATATAGCAAATTTCAGAGGTCGAGACCACTTGAGTTTCGTTCTACTCGTCGATACGAACTTTTTGAGTGATCGCTCGCATCGAACGAAGATCGGACGAAGGAGATACGGCCGCCGGAAGTTCACTATTACTGTAGCGCGGGTTACTGTAACATCGTGTGGATACTGTAGCACCGCATATTTTCGCGTATTTCTGGCATATTTTGGCGAATTTCTAGCAACAAAAGCAGTCCAACTTAAGGTTTTTTGGCGCTGTGGACTCATTTTTGGGGTCTATTTTGGCAAATTCCATCTCCACAAAGTAGTTTGACCAAAGTTAGAGGCGTTATGCCACTTTGTGAGCTCCGAAGACTCCAAGGTGAACTCTTCTAACTCTTTGTTCTGATTGAAATGGCAAAACATAGTTCCTATGATATTATAAAACTGTAATCATTTGATGTTACTGAATTTCATGGTTGGAAGTTACACGTTCAATTTGACATGAAAGAGCGTGAAATATTCTACACTATTTTGAGTGATTTTGCATCTACCACTGAAGATGTGGATAAATATCAATGGAATAAAGATGAAGATTTCTGTAGAGATTACTTGTTGACCTCTCTAAATCCTCGTCTAGTTATGATTTATAGTGAGTATAAGACAACGAAAGAGATATGGAATCACTTGAACGCTCGGTTCCAGAAACAAGAGGTCTCTCTAAAACTCTCCTAGCGGTGAATTTCTTTGACTTTAAATTCAATATGAGTTCGAGTATCACCTCTCAGTTAATTGAACTTGAGAACATGAGAAACAAACTGAAAGAGAATAACTCTGATATGTCTAATAATCTCTTTGTTGGTCTTGTGTTGAGTAAGCTACTTGTTGAATAGAGTTCTTTTAAGACTGAAATGCACAGACAGAAAGAACAAGTGGGATTGGATGAATTAAAAAGGTATATTCACATTGAGGAACAAAATATTACTAGAAAGAGCTTGGAACAAGTAGGTCAATAAAAGTCAGTTGCCAACTTTGTTTCACACTCCAATAAACCTTAGAAAAAGTTCAAGTCACCGAAAGGCGAATCATCTTCACAGTTAGAGGCCAAAAAGACTATCTCTAAAAGAAAGAAGAAGGAAAAGTGTCATAACTGTGGAAAGTAGGGTCACTAGGTAGCAGAGTATAAGCTACCAAAGAAGCCAAAAAATGACATACCATAAAATGAGGCTAATATGCTACTTAATGAGTCTGAGCCTCAAGCCTTCATTGGAATGATGATGAATGGAAAGGTCAATGTCTCTTCTGAGTGGTGGTTGGATAGTGGCGCTACTTGTCATGCTACAAATGATAAGAACTTACTCACTGAGGTCACAGAAGTGAAAGACACCATGGAAAACTGCAATGGTGGTGAGGCAGAGTTGACTCATGCTAGAACTGCAAATTTGGTGTTTTCTTCAAGTAAATTATTATCTCTAAAACATGTTAGAGTAGTACTGTTACTTAAAAAGAATTTGATATTTATAAGTTTACTTGATAAAGCTAGTATGTCATTTTCAATTATGAATGGTAGAGTAGCTTTATTTGTTAACTCATGTTATTTCGGTTGTGCATTCATAGTTAATGGTATGTATAGATTCAGTTTAGATACTAATAGCATAAACCATGTGAGCCATACTTTGATTAATCCAAAGTTATTACACAATAGACTTGGACATGTGAACTATAGAAAAATGCAATATCTTGCTAAAACTCACAGCATTCCATCGAATACTTCTATTCGATTTGACAAATGTGAAGTGTGTGCACAGGCTAAGATTACTAAAAAAACCTTTTAAGTTGGTTTCTAAAATCACACAACTTCTTGAGCTAATACATTATGACCTTTATGACTTTAGAAATTGCGTTACTAAAGATGGTCGGAAGTATTTAATAACATTTATAGACGATTTTTCTAGATATTTCATGTCTATTTGTTGAAATCGAAAGATGAAGCTTTTGAAAAGTTTAAGATTTTCAAGTCTAGAGTAGAAAATCAACTTAACTTGAAAATTAAGAGGTTTAAGAGTGATAAAGGATGTGAATACACAATGACGGGGTTCAAGGAATTTTATACTTCAGAGGGGATAATACTTGAAACTAATGCTCTTTACTCACCCCAATCAAATGGTGTTGCCGAGCGTAGGAATAGAACGCTAACTGAAATGTTAAATTCCATGTTACTTACAACTGGCATGCTTTCCTTCTACTGGGAGAAGCAGTTCTAACTGCTAATCACATCTTGAACAAGTTGTCGCACTCTAAGTTATCTATGACACCTTATGAGATATGGCATAAGCGTCCTTGTAAATATGATACTCTTAAGACTTGGGGCTGTATTGCTTATGTTAGAATACAAGATCCTAAGGTGGAACCTAGAATAATTACTTTTGTATATTTAGGTAGTGTAGAAGATAGTGCTGCAAATAGATTTTTGGATCTATCTACTAACGTAGTGATAGAATCTAGAGATGCAGAATTTTTCGAGAACAAGTTTCTCAAAGGTCATGGCTTGAATGTTTCTGGATCTACATATATGATTTCAGAGTCTCATATAGAATTTGAAGCGGGTCCTTCTGACTCTAATTCCATACAGTTGGCTGTTTAACCAGTTTCGGTTAGAATATCTACAAAAGAGAAAGTTCCCAAAAGTTATGATGAAAACTTTTTTACTTACCATCTAGAAGATGATTCATTCTCCTATCAGAAGCAATGAGATCTAGGGAATATCTACTATGGGCAGAAATTATAGATGATGAAATGAGCTCTTTGGTGCAGAATCACACTTGGCAGCTAGTCAATTTACCAAAAGAGGCTAAAACTATAGGCTGTAAGTAGGTATTGAAGAAGAAACTGAATAGTCATGGATCAATAGTCAGATACAAAGCACGTTTAGTGGCTAAATGCTATAAACAACAGAGTGGAATAAACTATTTTGATGTTTATTCACCTGTATGTCATCTATCAACTATAAGAATTATTCTTTCTTTAGCATCTATTGAACACTTTGTAGTGCATCAAATGGATGTAAAGACAGCTTTCCTCAATGGAGAGTTAAATGATGAAATTTACATGGAACAATCGGAAGGGTATGTCATGAAAGGACTTGAGGATAAAGTTTGTAAATTGAACAAATCTTTATATGGTCTTAAACAAGCACCTAAGATATGGCATCTTAAGTTTGACAAAGTGGTAAAGAGTTATGGCTTTCAGTCTAGTTACTCAGATAAATGCATTTACCATCGTTCTATGTCAAATAAGATAGTCATCATTTGCTTGTATGTTGATGACATGTTAATTCTTGGCTCCGATCATTCTGTAGTGAGTGACGTAAAAGCTATTTTAGCTAAAAAATTTGACATGAAAGATCTTGGTATTGCTAATACCATTCTTGGTATGAAAATAAGCTTTGAAAGGTAAGTCATCTCCCTTAGTCAGACTCATTATATTGAGCAGCTACATTCTACTTAGGGATACAGTGAGTGTAAACCGAGTGAGACATCATGTGATTATAATAAAAGACTGAGTCCCAATGAAGGGATCAGCGTGGATCAGTTAAAGTACTCAAAACTGATTGGTAGTTTCATGTATGCTATGAGTTGCACTAGACCCGACATAGCCTTTACAGTTGGCATGCTGAGTCATTTCACTAGTAATCCTAGTAAAAAGCATTGGAATGTTATCAGTAGGCTGATGAGATACCTTAAAGGTATTGAAGATTATACTCTATGTTACTCTGTTTTTCCTCCAACTATAAATGGATATTCTGATGCATCACGGTGCTTAGAGATTGGAAATAGTAAGTTCACAAGTGGATATGTATTCACTTTGGGTGGAGCTACTATTACTTGAAAATCCAAAAGACAGACTTGTATTGCATTGTCCTCTATGGAATCAGAACTTTTTGCTTTAGCCTCAGCCGGCGAAAAGGTAAAGTAGATAAAGAATCTGATTATGAATATTCATTTGACTCGGTTAAAAATTAATTCTTTAAGCATGTTCTGTGATAATCAAGCAGTTGTCTAGGTCGTCAAGAATGCTCTCTTTAATTTAAAGAGAAGACATGTCAGACTGAGATATGCGTTGTTGAATTATCTGAGAGAACAACGAGTTATCACTTTGAATAATGTGCGATCGAAGGATAACATGGCGGATGCTCTCACAAAAGGTTTGCCTAAATATCAATTATTCAAAACAGTGGAGGAAATGAGGTTAAATACTATGTAGACAAGTCTTAATTACCATTTACTTACTTTTTTGCTGTGTGTTTTGAATTATCAAATCTTCTTTTGTTGGCCAAAATGATAAGCACAGTTTATGTGTTTCATTGGTGTTCATGGTTGCTGATGAATTTGAAAAAGGTGAGTTATCTCAGTCCGAACTTGATAAAGATAACTTTAACCTAATTCAAAGGTTCTATTTGGGAAGCTTGTGTAATTCCAAACTTGATGATACAATTTAACTAGGTTGGACTATTCTTTTAGTTAAATGAACCCATTCCAAACTTGATGTGATGTTATTTAACTTTAAAAAATTAGTAATTGTGACATTCCAAATTAGAACATAAAAATAGTTGGTTGCATTATAAGTTTATTGGTCTTGTTCTTAATTGAAACTTGACACTATATGACTAGGTGATTGTAAGTGATTTGACTATTGGTCTTATTATTTGAAACTAGACAATAGTCATTCTCTTACGAATAAACTTAAGTTTATGGATCTTTGTAAATCAAACTATTTAGGCTCTATTTATAATTTATGAAACTGGCTTGATGCTTATGAACATGATATTATGATGCTTTATGACATTAATATATATTCTTCTCTACCTAATGTTATTGTTACTAAGTTTTTTTTTAGTAGAACTAGACACTTTTAGTAGATTATTCAAATGATTGAATTCATGATAATATGAAATTCATATTTGACATTCTACGGGAGATGACAAAGATGGAGGAGAGCTTAATAAGCAGGATTTTGATCAGGATGACCTACCTGATGAATGAATATATTTATTATTTAAAGCGTGTGAAGATTTGACAGTTCACCTACTATTGCTCATTTTGATGGAGTCCATTTACTTGAAACTTACATTTTGATATCTCTATTTTGTGAACACTATTATGCTAGTTTATTATATTTGTAAGGCATTGAACTATTTTGACTGGCCTACTTATACTTGGCAGTTATGCATATGTTGATTGTGAACAGATTCATGATTATGATGATTCACTTATTTAGATTATATATGATGATTGAGTTTAATATTTTACAACTAAAACTCTTTGACCAATCCAAGTTGATTGTCTTGAACTAAATGTGGATGATTCATATTTTCTTGAACATCACTCTAACCACAGTATTTGATTGTATTGTATGGTGAACATAAGAGGAGATTGTTGGATATAATATTAATATGATCCATAAAATATGTTTACATATAAGCCCAATAGGTGAAAGCATGGTTATTTGGGTCCATATGGACTGGAGCCCAATCGCTTGCATGTAATTCTAGGATTTCCTACACTGGAGGTAACATTGTTAAGCGTTCCAAACTTAACATCTATTGGTGTGATACTTTAAGCAGACAAAACTCTTTATACTCTCTCAAACCCTAACCTCCAACAATTTCAGCCCCCAAATTAACGCCGTTGCTGGCCACCTTCAATTTCAGTGAACCGTCGCAGCTCTTCCCAGCTTACTGTTCGTCGACAGCTCTTCCGGCAAATTATTCGGCGATGTCCCAGGGTCGCCTCAGCCCTTGAAGGACACACGATATGTTTCCGCAAGCATCACATAGTTGTAGGAACTTGCCAAAGCCTCAGTCCCACAGCAGCCCTGCAGCTTCTAGAATAGTCCTTAACATGGGTGAACTCGGACCAGCCACAGCTTCCTTTAACAGACGTCCAACGAGTTTACAACAGCGTCCGCAAAGCCCAGGCATGCTCTCATTTCCTTCCGGCTTATGCCCTCATCCTTGGCGTACCCATTTCGTCGCAGCGCCTCTTGCAGCAGTCTCAATGATAGCCATCGGCACCTGCTCGGTGAGAATCTTGCTCCCGTAATCCCGCCGGTCAACCTCTCCCGCCTGAGTCTCCTCGCCGGTGGCTCCTCCTGTTGACGGCCACACGTTCACTTGGCGTTGATTCCTCGTCGTGCCGCTACTGCTAACTAAGGTAGGTTCGAAGTACTTTTATGTGGGTAATTTGATGGTATAGTTTCATGCACGTTGTTTATTTTTACTTTTTTGATAATGTCATGCACGTTATTTAGTATCAAACCGTAGGCTGCACCACGTATATTTTCATTATTTGCTTGCATTATCTAGGTGTGATTTTTCACGCGATTCGCTATGCGTGATATTCTATAAATATTTTGGTTGTTTGGAACAATATGTCTTTGAAATATATTTGTCGATAATCTTGTGCACGACATACAAGCTCCATTAAATTTATTAGCTATCCGTAGTTTTTACTAAGCAGAAACCGAAAAAAAAAATTGAAATGTCATTGTAATCATTTAGATTGTATGTATATTTAAAAGTAACTAGTTTCATAGCTTGCATTATGCAATATTTTTTAGTAATCACGTTATATGGATAGTTTTAGTTAATAATTAGATCTCATGCACAGAGTTCACTAACATAAAAGGAAAATGTGAAAAATTTGAGTTGCATTATTTAATTAATATTTATTAAATCCTAGGATTTAATTTTCCATTTTTATAAAAACAAATAAATTAAAAATAACACATGTCATTTAGGATTAATTCAATTGATATACCACTGAGAACTCACCACGCACATCATATAGTAGATTGGTTCTTGCATGTCATCTAGATATTTAAGTAGTGCATGAAAGTTCATATGGAGTTAGGTCTTATTCGTACACTTTCTTAGGTCATGCGAGTCAATTAAATGAACAAAAAAAAAATCTAGAATATATTGCATATTTGACAGTCATGAACTCTCGCACAATCCCCGTTTTGTTTTGCTTGTTTTTCCGGCCGCTTTGGCTCGTTCTGTTTGGTGCACTTTGGCGACTAGATGTATTTTGCAGTGTCGTTACACCTTTGCACCCTTTAGTACACCTTCAAGTGTCGTAATGGGTACAATATTTTTGTGTTCGGCTACTTCTTTGTACTTAGCGCTTTGGAAATTTCAATACATATTTAAAAAAAAAAAAACCCCTTGCACAATCGTGCATGCCATTCAAGCATTGTGTTTGCGTATCTTCCTAACTAGTAGATTGCAAAAGCTTTGCGGTGATGGATAGTGATATGCTTTGCTTTGGCTTAGTGAATCCAGGTTTCTTAAAACTTACGTAATTTATTTACTGCTTTTATTATTCGGGCTTATTTTTCTGATTGCGTACATGCATGATCATCACCTCACATGTTAGTTGCGTAGGATAAAATCAACTTAGTTTTCCTGCAAAAGCATTTTCGATGTAAAGAGAAAATGTATTGAAAGGGCCTTAGATTATTCTAGCATAATCAAGTTTCCAAATCTATTTAATCGAGTACCGACTTGCGATTGGCAGGGCTAGGAAGATTCCATGCCAAACACGACCGATTGACTCATGAGAAGAAGCTCCATTCCCGTTTACCAATGTATTTTCATTCCTACAGATAGTCTCAGTGAAGGCCCCGATTCCCTGTTCTATATCACTCCAGCTCATTTTCGTCTTCGTGTTCGTAGGAAAATGACGCTGGGGGAAGAGCTGGTGAAGAGATTTGAACTCGAAAGAAACAGCGACGGGGTGACTCAGCTCATACGTGAAATGGATGAGTTGGCAAATAAGCTGCTACGACTGGCAGGTCGCCTGGACAAGCTTCTTGCAACTCCACCACCTCCTCCTCCTCCTAGCTCGGATGCAATGAACCACGCAAACCCCGCCAATGTCGGTCCGAACAGCAGATCTGAAAGCAATCCGGAAGTTAGCACGTCAAGGCAGCCAAGCGGCAAACATGTCAGTGCCCGCGAAACGGGACGGTGTGCTAGACGACATCGTCTACGACATTTCCAGCGACGAGGAATAGGAAGACAGTCTGAGTTCAAACCGCCGAGAATAGGGGCATCTCTGTTCTCACACTTCTCTTTGCGCAGGAGTGTTTGCTGCCTTCCGGGGTCTATTTCACACGATTTTGATAACTTTTTAGGGTTTGATTGCTTTCTTCCGTTTTGTCAATAACGTAGTTTGTTTCTTACCGTTCAATAAAATTGCAGTCCATCAAAATTTTCACGGCCATTTTGAAGTACACCAAACTAAATCTTCCGATTATGATCCAAGATGAAATATGCCTCACCTACAAACCCTAACGCAACACCTTTCTCTCTCTCTCGATCGCGCACTAGTCATCATTTTGATCTTTGAAAGCAGGTAATCCGTTCGAAAGTCTTTTTTTCTTTTTCTTTTTTCTGTAGCATTATATCTTATTGTACGCATTTTTTTTCCATTCGAGGATTGGAACAACCGTCAATAACTTGGTCTATATCTGGGAAAAGCTCAGAGTTGACACTAAGGCCGTAAATCGCTCACGGCTGGAATCGATGTCACTCAATTTGTTCCATAAATTCGAAGGACAAAAAAGTTTAAATGTTTAAATTTGTCTAACAAATGATATTCGAACTCTTGGTGCATTCATGTACTGAAATTGTTTTCTTTTTTTTTTTGGTCGAAGTACTGAAATTGTTGACAAGTATGTATTTTGGGGGTGTTAAAATCTCAATCAAAGAAAAATAATCAATTGTGGCCGCATTTGCCACATAAAGTGTCAAAATTTGTGTACAGCTCCCTCTTTGGTAGTTTTTTTTTTTTTTTTTTGGTAAGTAAATGGTAATATTTTTTTTGGCTCACTTAAATTTCAATTTGTTTGAAAAACAATTTTTTTCGGTACCAATTCTAGTGAACTTTGCTAGAAATCATATGTGTTCGTCGGAGGATCCTAGTTAGCCAAAAAAGAAGTTAAAAATCAATAAAAAAAATCCAGTAATATTTTTAAAAATTTAAAAATAAAAAACCTAAAGAATTTTCTTTTTTAAAAAAAAAGAAGAAATTGTAGCAGCGAAGGCGTGTTTTTAATTTTTATATGTAATTATAGTTTTAAAAAATTAACTTATTTTTATGTTTAAAAGTCCATGTGGACGCTAAAACAATTGCCATGTAATGTTAAAATATTAAAAAAAAAAGAACACGTAATTAGTTGTCCAGAATTTCTCACCATTAGCATTTAGGTAGTTATTTTTTCTCCGATTTGGTACTTAAGTGATAAAAAAAATATATTAACATCAAAATAAGCACCGCACATAAATATTAACATTTCATGTGTTATTTTGCCCACTTATATCTATCTATTTATGATTACACTCAGTGTGTAGTTTAGATCAAATATTCGAGGTAAAAGGACATTAGGAGTATCAATATTTATGTACAGTACTTATTTTAGTGCTAATATTTTTTTCAAATCACTGAAATGCCAATTTTAAAAAAAAATGGTTATTTCAGTGCCACTTTTTGTGTGATCACCAGAATTTGCACTAAAATAATCGTTTTTTCTTTGATTTTGGCACTAAAAAGATCTTTTTTTTCGATTTAGTACTAAAGTGATCGTTTTTTGATCACTTAAGTGACATTTTTTTTAAAAAGATTATTTAAGTGTCAATTCCAGCAAGGTCGCAGGAATTTCTTGCCGTTGGCACTAAAGTAATCGTTTTTTCTCCAATTTAGTACTTAAATAATCCAAAAAAAAATATTGACACCAAAATAAGCGTCGTGCATAAATATTGGCACTCGGGGTATCCTTATGCCAAAAACCTGATATTACACGATTTTATTCATTTTTTCCTAAATTTGTCTCTCAACAAAATTCAACCTGGCGAGCTATAGATTCGGGAATGCCTACTTGAATTTGGACATGAGGTTAGAGGCGGCACATGGATGAGTCACCTTGGTTTCAATTCGTTAATTGCAAATTTCGCATTTGATACATGTACGGTTGATTTATTTTAGGAACAGATCATGTCGCAGTCGGATAGTTTTAGGCTGATCATTTTCTTGTCGTCAACTTTTGATGCGGGTTCGATTGTGAAGCGAATGGATAAGTTTGATCAAATTTTAAGCAAATTAAATTCAATGATGGTTTTCGAGTTGGGTCGGGTTAAGATAGTGGGATGATTCAGATTCTTCAGGTTCGGGTTATTTTATGCATTGTCCAGTCGGGTTTTTTTTTCCTTATTTATTTATTTATTTTAGGTTTCGTGGTTTTACGGTTTTACGGTTTTACCTCCGTTAGTGGGATCGTGTGCGTCCGACCCAAACCCGTCCTGAGATCTCCACGAATGCCCGATCGTCCTTCTCCGAGGAGACAGAGAGAGAGAGAGAGAGAGAGAGAGAATGGCGTCGGCTTCTTCTGCTTCTTCCTCTTCTTCAGTAGCTGCGGCGGCGTCGCCGGCGACGGAGGAAGAGCTGACTCTGACGGTGAAGTGGAGTGGCAAGGAGTACACAGTCCGAGTTTGTGGCGACGACACGGTGGGCGAGCTGAAGCTGAGGATATGCGAGCTCACCAACGTGTTGCCCAAGCGCCAGAAGCTTCTCTACCCTAAAGTCGGCTCTAAGCTCGCCGATGACTCCCTCCTGCTCTCCCAGCTCCCTCTTAAGTCCTCCCTCAAGATGACCATGATTGGGTCGCTATTCTTCTCTCTCTCTCTCTCTCTCTCTGAAGCTTTAGACTTTTCCTCTTTTTCTCACTGTATGCCTTGGATACTTTATGTTCTAAAGATGCTTGGATTTGGAATTTGGTGCCATATGAGGCGATGGGTTGTTGGCTTTCCTCGGTTTTCTCGTGTTTAATTTTTAGGAAATCCTTTTTGGGTCAGTAAAGGGTGGTTTTGATTTTTGCCTCAAGGAATTGGACTGCTTTGTTTGTGAAGTAATGATAATTTGAATAAAGGTGAAGTAGTGGCGAATTCCGAAGCTTAGGTTGGGGAAATGAAAGATTTTGCAAACTCTTAGTTCGTGATGGCTGGAGGAAGAAATTCTGATGGAATTTCAAGGATTATAGCAAGTAATTTCTGAAGATTGCGCTGAGGTTGAGGCAATGGGCCTCACCCCCTCAGATTCTTCGCTTTTTGTGTATTCTCAACCAATGTCGTGATTGAGCTCTAGATGGAAGACAGGTTTGAACGGTTTAAAGTAGCTCATTAATGTGTATTGGTATGCGTCACTTAAAAAGAATCTCTTTGTTGTCTTCAGCAATGGACACAATTTATACTGCCTAATGTGCACCTACATTCTGTCTGGCCTGTTTATTACCAACTATCTTCTTCTATATTTCATAATGTCGGGCTGGTCCCCTATGGTGGAGTTTTGGTTCACTAGCTCACTGTTTCATCAGATTATAGAAGTAAAAATGCGTTGACTTGTCACAGTAAATGGACAAGCATCATGTAGAAAAGACCTGCCTTTCTGTAGCAAATTTGATTTGTTGTTCCCCTAAGCTACAACTTTGATGAATATTTGGAGTGTTAGTTCAAATATCACTTTGTTTCATTAGGTTATAAAAGAAAGGAAACATGTGTTTCACAGTACATAGACAGGCCTTTATGCAGCAATTCGATTTTTTCATTTGACTCTCCGCTGAATGGCTATTGATTTCTGTTGGCAGTACTGTTGAAGATGATCTTCTTGTGGATGAAGTGGACTCTCCTGAAATAATCGATGATTTTGAGCTTGGACAAGATGATGTTGTTGACATCAAAGATAAAGAAGTCAACAAGCGGAAGCTGAGAAGACGGGTAGATCAGTACAAGGTCAGTTTTCCCCCTCTTAAGCAATATATCTGAACTATTTAAGAAGACCTGTCTGTTTCGAGTCAGTGTCATTTGTTCTTAGGCATTTGATGGGAGTGGAGATATTCTTTTCCTCTGAAAGATTCTCTTCAATGCATTTTCCTTTTTGGCTGGAGGCATAGCATTTCAGTTTCGCAGAATTGGTTTATCTCTCCTTACTCCTTAGCTGGTGAATAAGCTTGTGTTATTTGTCCAGATGGAAGAACAAAACGTTTCCTTGAGGAGGCATAAGACATAGTTTTCGACACAGTTTTAGGATAAGCAGTGCATTGTTTGTTTTCCCAAATTGTTGTCTAGGAGGAAATGATGCTGGTTAATTGAAATTCATTGCCACTTCCTGAAGAGAACTAATACAAGACACGTGTGGTGTGCTTAATGTGTTAATTCCAAAGCCAGTGTTATAAAGATGAGGTTCTGCATGTGAAGACTGATGTATGATGCTTCTGATCTCTGTTTTGAAAGGAGCAAGGATAACTTGCCTATAAGATTATAACCATTCTATATTGCTTTGGATTTTAGGGTTGAAACTCAATGGCAAGGCAGCTTATTGTTACCAAAAATGTAACATGGATATTCAAATTGCTCTCAAAAGAGGAGCTTTCTGCGGCACATTGTTTGGGTGCTGATTAATTGATTTGGTCATATAATGCAGATTAAACTTCGAAACCCTTGTCGTCAAGGAAAGAAACTGCTTGTTTTGGATATTGATTATACTCTTTTCGATCATCGGTCCACAGCAGAAAATCCTCTTCAACTGATGAGACCCTGTGAGTAGTCTGCATTTTACACTTTTACGATTGTGATCTTTTCCATCTAGCTAACTGTAATCCCACACATGCAGATCTTCATGAGTTTCTCACTGCTGCTTATGCAGAGTACGATATCATTATATGGTCTGCAACCGGGTATGGTTAATCTTGCTTCTTTATTTGATCTTAGTTTCATGGTAAAAGTATGAAAGACTTTTCCGCCTTGAATTTCCTTTCCATGTTTTGAGATTATTTTTCTGTGTTGCATGTTTGTCATATAGAATAAATCATGCGAACCCCTTCTGCTTCGGTTAAGTTGCATCTCTATCTCCTCTTCTGAGGCAACTAGACTGCATTTTCTTAAGTACTTAAAAAATGAAGAGATTACTAAGCATCTTTGTGTGGGTAAGGGTCTGTTTTTTCATCATAGAGGAGTAAGATGTGTTATTTGTCCAAGCTCCACCTCCCGTGGGTTCCTTTGTTATTTTTCCTAGTCTTTAAGCTTATGCCATTGGCATGCCTTTTCTCCAAAGGCTCTATGAGAAATTCTTATCAGAAGTATCATGAGATGGAATATCTAAATTTTAGTAGGAAACTAACAGTTGGATACCCTTTTCTGATATGTCTATTTTCTTTCTGTAGCATGAGGTGGGTTGAGCTGAAGATGGGACAGCTGGGGGTACTTGACAACCCTAATTACAAAATTACAGCACTTCTAGATTGCATGGCAATGATTACAGTACAATCAGATTCACATGGAATCTTTGAGTGCAAGCCACTTGGCCTAATATGGGCTCTACTCCCAGAGGTATAGCTCTCATAAATTATATTGACAGATGTTCTTCGTGTAGCCTGGTAACCAAAGAAATTGCTATATACATCTCCTCAAGCAGGTGTTTTTTGTTTTTACCAGATGTGGATGTACACGAATAGGCGCACTTGTATGTATCTAACATAAATGTGCTTATCTCGAGAATATCATACACAATAGAATTTGTTCTATGTATCTTTTATGCTCACATTTGTCGATTATAGCCTAAAACAATTTTGTGGCTTAAACCGATCTGTTTGATATTCTTACTCAACTTAACAGCAAATGGTTCTTTAATGTAAGCGCTGCACTTCATCACAGTCCTGGGAATCAATTGGTTTTCAGGGTTGAGAGACTATCTGACATAGGTATCAGTTCACTTCTGATGGGGATAATGTGGCAGTATCCATGCAATAAACCTAATTCTTAGCCTAGAAAATTAGTGCGATGACCTCTCAAAGCCATCTTATGTAGGTGCTCTTTTGTGGCACATGCATCTGTTCATGAATCAAGTGGCATTTGGCATTATGTGCTCGAGAAAAGTATGCCTCTGCAATGACCTTGCATTAGCATTATGTTGCTATACTTTCACATTTATAGAAGCTTTTTTGTCTTTTTCTTTTTTTCGAAATATCCTTATTTTACTGACTTTGCGCATACCCCTACTTTGGTATCTTAAATATGAGACTGTCTTGAAAGTTGGTAGATGCAGAACTGTTACATGTTCGCTAAGAGTCCTTACAACAGTCTCTTGATTTGACAGTATTACAGTGCAAAGAACACCATAATGTTTGATGACCTGCGGAGAAACTTTGTTATGAACCCTCAAAACGGATTAACTATCAGACCATTCAGAAAGGCTCATTCAAGCAGAGATAGTGATCAAGAACTGGTGAAGCTTACTCAGTACTTGCTTGCCATTGCGGACCTTGATGATTTTAGTTCCCTTGACCATAGAAACTGGGAATTCTTCAATGAGGACAATGCCAAAAGGCGCCGGCAGACATGAATTCAAGTTACAAGCTCTTGCTTTTGCAATATGCGTATTTATGCCTTGTCTGGTATGGTCACCTTTTTCTATCAAATACATAATACTCCATTATGAGAACCAAAGACTAATACTCGACTGGAAACTGGCAAAATAAAAATACTAATCTTGGTTGTCATGTGGACTCGAATTCAATACATTTCTTGCTAGATGAATGTGCTGGCCTAGTTGAGGCAACTGCCTATGCAATTAGTTGACCATGGAACATGAATGAGAATATTTATTTCTTTTATACTTCAATGGTGTTGCAGGTCGCGACTCTTTGGGATTCATGTCATAGCACCTCCAAAACTTCAGCTTTGTTGTATAGATTGGCATGTTCTTTCTGAGAAAAATACCTTTTCATTTCCGGGACGTCAATGCTGGCCAAATTTTTTTGACGCGGTCGCTGGCCATCACATTTCTGGGGTATCCAATGCCATGTATGAGGATATCACACCATTAATAAGCTCCTTGGAGTTGATGTTAATCATGTGTTGAATGACACTGCGATTCTACCCTACTGTTGAAAACCTCTTGATTTTGGTGGCGGTGGTCTTCATGACTCCATTCTTGTGCATAAAATCAAAAGTGCGTGCACGTTCGTGGCTGTGTGTTCAGTCAAAATAGCTGTACCTTGTAAATCTGCTAGTCCTTCAGAGTTAGCCCTCCTGTTCCTCATGGAGGTTATGTAGTAGAATATGTGCTTTTTTCCCCCTTAAACTATTTAAACCATGTATCAATCTGACATTGAGACAACCCTTCTGTCCCGTTTCTTTTGAATTCCACTCCACTGCATAAGAATGTACCGCTCTCAAACAACTCTTGCAAATAAGGAATTTGTCTGCTAAGCTACAGCAACATTAGTGGACATAGTCGTATAGGAAAGGAAAAATGTACGGACGGCTGTAGTCAGCGTCGATGCGATTTTCAATCCTCCCTCGTCAACCGCAGGTAGTTGACAGACAATGTAGAGGGTGTGGGAGGTCCATACCTTTTGTTGTCTTTTTTTTTTTTTTTAAGATTTTACTCATTAAATACAAAATGCGGGTTATGCATTTAAAATGGATGTCTGAGCAGCGATACGGAATAGATCGAATATCGCTTGGCACTCGGCATGGAAAGAAATCGTGAATGGAAAGCAATATAGTTCGGCAACAACCGTCCAACTCGGTGTTTTGCTAATCAGTGATATCAAGCAATTTGTTTTGGCAAAGCATGAGCGGAGAGCTAAATAAAACAGGTATAATTCTAGTTTCCTAGATCTGATCAAAGGGTGGCACGAAAGAAGATTTCCAGTGGGTTCTCTCAACAATCGCTTCCAAAAAAAAATCATCAAAGACATGCCCATTGAGCACCATCATCAGATTTTGCACACTAGAGCCGAACCGATTTGAGCAACAGAAAACAATTAATACATTCAAATAGACATCTTCTCGCAAAGAAATTGATGCCCAGCTTAGCCCTGGAGGCCAAAAAAAATAAAAACACTTCACCAATGCCCCTAGTGGTGGTCGGACAACATCATGTTTAAAAACCACCTGGGAAATAGATTGTAAGATGTGAGCAGCAACGTAAAAGAAGGGCTAGAACCACCTCAGGCATATCACATACCGGCAACGTGACTGTCGGCAGTGATGACCAGGCGCACCAAATATCGATTATGCCAAAGGAAGAGGTGAGACAGAAGAAATGAAACGGGCTAACGAGCGAAGACAAGGAACAGGTGCTCTGTCAAGAGACGGGACCATCGCCCATAGGTGTCACACCATGCGACTAAGTACGAAGAGGGCCACTCACAGTGTCATGCCCAGAAATAGCGTCCTTGTGTTTCAACGAGAGGTTTGCAAACTGAGCATCAAGGCCTTTGCTGTTGCTGCGTTGATGCCCAGAAGATTGTTGCTGCTGTCGCTGTTGATTCTGCTGTTGCTGGTACATTGCCCTCAATCTACCAATTTCGCGCTCTAAAAATTCATGCTCAACTGCATATTCCAACTAGAATGTTCACTTCAGACCGTAATGGAAAAAAAAAGAAAAAGAAAAACAAGCTTTTAAAATAACAGATAACTCACCATGACATGGCATGCAAATGGAATACCAAAATGATTCAACCCTCCAAACAGTTTTTGCATCTAAATATAGAGGCAACTATTCGTGATCCTTACTTTGAAATAAAGCCTTAGGCTGTCACAGCATCCCTAGTCCAAACTCTGATATATATTATGTTGCAAACAGGGAATGGTATACTCCTATATCCATACAAGAGATAAGAAGAACGAGAGAATCAACATAAACACAAAGCACTGATGCAAGTAAAAAGCTTACTCGAGTTGCCATAAAAAATCAAAAGCCACCTCCAACTTCTAAGTAAAATTTGTCTGAAAGCGGACGGAACACATACCACGTCAACATCAACATCAACAACGCCAACACCTTTATCCCAAACATAAAGTTCAAATGTTCACAGTATACTTTAATGAGAGAAACTTACGGTATTTTATCAACTGCTCTTGAGCTAAACTTTCCAACCGTTGTTTGAGGGCATTATTCTCCATGTTCAAGATAAGGTGTTGCTGGTTGAGAAATTCAATCTCAGCAGAGACCTCAGAACCTTCTACCTGCATACGGGAGAACATAAGATTAAAACATAAAAACTGATCAAAAATTGAATGTGAGCAACTAATCAGCACTATTTAATCAAGAGATCACAAGGCACATCAGCATTTCAGTCATTCTTGCCTGCAAAACTTGCACATTCCTTTCCAACTCGGCTATATACTGAAGTTTCCGCACCCGTGAACGCTGTGCGAATTGCCTGCAGTGGTCATGACAGTTGCCAGTTAGACCCCAACTTGAGTCGCATAAAAAATCACTACCACTCTCTGTCTGCAGTGGTCATGACATTTGTGTCCTGAGAAACCTTGTCAGACATCGAGTGACACTTGCAGCATATATGAAGACAGTCAACCTAAAACAATACCTCATGGAACTGACTAGATTTCCTATCAGCCAATCAGAATACAGCTGGTATGGCAGTCTAAACAAGATTTACAGATCACATGATGGACTTTGGAACTTTTGAATATTTACATAATGATCAGGTTGAAGTTCATAAACAGAAAACTAAACATATTACACTAAATAATCTCAAAAATTATGCAGATTATTCTGAATAAAAGATCACCTAGTAAAACCCAATAACCACCCCACCTTTTCCCAAGATTATACACATCCATTTGGGTCCACTACCAAACTCAAGTCAATTTTCTCTAAAGGTCCAATTATGTTGTAATAATTTACATACATCAGCGCCATTATCAAATCTAATGGACATGATTTCTTTTATAATAAATTCTTATCCTTAGTTTTGAATAATTCTCATGGTTCTCGGTTTGGGCATGACGCATGAAATAATTACCATTCATTTCAATATACATCACTTCCCGGGTTGGGGGGAGGTGGACCTACTACATCAGAGAGACAAGAATTTATATCAATCTTAAAGCAAGGAAGAAATCTCTTTCAAATACTTATCTGTCCCAAAACTTTAAATTGGGCTTTATGAAACAATACCATTGCGATGTGAAATCTCTAGCCATATGCACACATTTATGATAAAGGGACACAGAGCACATACTGCTTTGCACGTTTAGTTTCTGTCTCATTGGAAGAAGGCTTTGCAGGAGAAACATCTTTCCTTTCAGAGGAAGTGACAGATTCAACTCGGTCTTGCTTTCCATTTGCTATACAGGGATCCTTCTCCACTTCTTGGGATATACATATTGGCGCAGAATTTTGAGTAGCAACATCATCTCCAGTCAAAGGTGGGTCACGAGGGGGAATTGTAACGATGCGAGATGACTCCCTCACCCTATTCTTCTGCTTCACATGGTTTTGTTCCGAAATAAAATATGTATGCTGACCAACTCTTTGATGATCCATTTCTTGTGCTCCCCAAAATGGCACTGAAAACACGTTTCTGTACTTGTGCTCATTATGAGTAGCATAGTCTAGATTAGGAAAGTTAGCTACATCAATGTATGTGAAAGAGTCACTTGATGAGCGTCTATGGCCTCCCCTACGTACAGGAGTTTCAGGCTCATCAAGTAAATCATCAAGCCATGAGGGTTGATCCTCCATGACAAAACTCTCCGATGACGTTCGTTGGTGGTGGCTATACCCCCCTCCGGGCCTTTGCACTGCTTTCGATCCAATTGGACGATTAGGAATATAATCAACATTTGAGGGAGAAAGGTTGGGAAATGGGCTTTTAGGAGGCAGGAAAGCATGCTTTTCAGAGTATGCCAAATTTCTGCTACTTGGTGGTCCGAAATTTGACATTAGAAATCCGATCTTGTCAAGAATCCCTGTGAAAGGACAATTTAAAGATATCAATAAACGGATCAAACAATGCTTTAGGCCCCTTCTTTGAACAACCAGCACAAAGTCGATCAATACATAAAAGCATCACTGACACTGCAAGGGATCTTGCCACCAAAGTCAACTTATCATCTTCAAAGTACAAATTAAAATGAGAACCACTCAAGGAGAAACAGAAAGACAAGCCACTCAAGTAGGACTGACAAGGGACATGATAAGTGATAACTATGGCTGCACAATTGCCTATGACACGCCAAGCTTAATATTTACAGGTTGCAAGAATGTGGGACCAGATCAATGAACCATCCAAATAACCCACATTGAAATTAATAACTTGCTGACATTATTCTGAAGTTGATAAGCAAGCCTCAATTAAATTAATTTCTGCGAACCATGAATCAAGCGTTAATTAGATGCCAAGTTTCCTAAAAATAATACCCCAAACAAATTCCATGTGCCCTAGGTAAAGACAGATGAGAACTGTATTCAAAATAACGTACAATTTTCAACAGCATTAAACATCTTCCAGAAATTAGGAAAGGAAATTCCCTATGGATACAGAAAACATGGGCTTTGGATGTTCATGGCTGTACTTAATTTTTACAAATATACATAAAATAAATGAAAGGAGAAAGATGTAGACTTTTCTTTCAGATTAGAGCTATTAACAATTTGTCAAGTGTCATGAAACGGCTCTATTTTAATGCCTCGTGCATAGTGCCATACAACCCTTTTTTATCTTTACAAACATTCATCTGGTAAGCACCAGCATTATCGCTGTGCCTGAACAAACAAACATCCCCCACACAAGAACCCAAACCAGCTGAAATAACAAGAAGACTAACTAAATACAATAAGCTGAACCCAAAACTGCACTCCACTCCACCAATGAACAACTTGAGTCGAATGCACAAATGGTACCACTGAAAGGCATGCGGAGAAGGGATCAATCCCAAATCTACCATTGGAAAAAAAACTCATGCTGCAAAAAGGAACCCTTTGTACCAGAATATCCAGCATTAACTTCGTAACCACAAAGATATTTGCCCGCAAAACTCAGAATAATCTCACTTAGTCACTTCATTTTACGACATTGACCGGAAAACATCAACATCAACAACACTTTTATCCCAAACTAGTTGGGGTCGACGGTCGATGAACCTCAAAGATTCATAAAAACAAAGCAAAACCAATCAAGGAAAAAGAGAAAAAGATGTAAAAATAAATAAACAAAGATATATATACACACACACTACCCCTCCACAATACTAATAGCCTTCTTCCACTCCGTCCTAAGTGACTTCATTTTACGATATTGACCGGAAAACGTGGATATTTTTTACACTTTCTTTATATCCACGCAAAATATTCGCTCTGTCAAAATAATCGTGGAAATTCCCTATGGATACAGAAAACGTGGATATTTTTTATACTTGCTTTATATCCATGCAAAATATTCTTTAATAAAGTGCACAGTGCACTATAGGAAATCAAATCATGATGAAAAAATGCAATTTACCTAAATGCAAAATATTCTCACTGTCAAAATAATCGTGGAAATTCCCTATGGATACAGAAAACGTGGATATTTTTTATACTTTCTTTATATCCATGCAAAATATTCTTTAACAAAGTGCACAGTGCATTATAGGAAATCAAATCATGATGAAAAAATGCAATTTACCTAAATGCAAATGCAATCCTGAATGAATTTTTATGAAAATGCAATCTAAAAAGACTAGCATGAAACTTTACCCCCCCCCCCCCAAAAAAAAAAAAAAAAGACTAGCATGAAAGACGCAATATATCGAATTTCATGAAATGTAAATGAGGTATGCAAACTAATGGGCAACTTAGATGTCTTAAATGTGTACTACGACACTTATTCATGGAAAATTATAACAAACAAGCTAAACGTGTAAAGAACGAACCTAAATTGTGCCATCAATGATTTTTTAGTTGAAACAAACAATATGATGCAAGTGCAGAACCTAATTAAACTAATGCCATAAAATAAGTCTAAACGAACAAGCAAACCCAATGTTGCAGCATCTTTATCAATTCACGACGTCGATCCTTCAGAGCAATTTCATGATGCAATTGGCAATTACTCATCCTCATATGCATGGATCTACTCTGGAGCCTCTAATCATACATCTAAGTTATATGCTTAAACTAAAATTGACATTTGAGGCACCTAATTGAAGCTAAACTCTAAAGTTTCCCAGCATCACTATATGAATTACTTGTGTTTGGGGACATTAGCTTAGAGTTGCCGCAATAGTAGACCAACATGTATACCTATGATAGGAAAAAGCCGCACGCTCTGAGCTGTAACGACAGACCACAGCTGGACTAGAGCGAGTCGACAAGAAGGTTGTGTAAGGTGATTCTTGGGCCAACTCGAAGCGATGATGCAGCCTTCACAATGCGGGCAAGAGCATGATGACTCATCACAGCAACAAGACTAAAGCAGATGCACTCAAAACAGCAGCAGCAACTCTATCACAGCAGAAGCCACTATGTCACTACAGCAGCAACAATTCGACACAAACTGATGCAGCAGAATGATGAATTGCGACTTCCCGGATGCTTGCAACAGTTCAATGCTGATTCCCAAAGACGTGATGTGGCATAGAAAAAGCAATAAGCACAGTGACTTTCACAAGATGTTAGTGAAGTAGAATTGAAGGTGTATTGGATGATACAACAACACCACCTTTACCCCAAACTAGTTGGGGTGGAAGGTCGATGAACCCCAAAAATTCATAAAATAAAAGCAAAACCTATTGAGGGAAGATAGATAAATATGTAAAAATAAATAAACAAATACATATATAGGGAAAGGACTAAAAAGGACAATCAAGAACATGGAAATTTTGCCCCTCTATAATATTAATAGACTTCCTCCACTCCGTCCTAAAACAAACCATACGCCAATCTATTTCTACTTCATTAAATCTTGTTTTACTACTTTCCCCCGAGTAAGCTTCGGCCAACCTCTTCCTTTTTTCGTGTAATGCTTTTGATAGCAAACTTATGTTCTTACCGAAGCATCTGGGGGCCTTCAAAGAATATGCCCAAACCATCTCAATCTATGTTCTCTCATCTTTTCTGCCACCGGTTCTACCCCAACTTTTCGTCGAATATTTTCATTCCTTATCTTATTCATCATTGTATGACTACACATCTACTTTAACATCCTCATTTCCGCTACTCTCATTTTATGCTCATGTTGTCTCTGTGCTGGCCAATATTTAGCTCCGTATAACATGGCAAGTCTTATTGTTGGTCTATAAAATTTTCCTTTTAACCTAAGAGAAATTTTGCGATCACACAAAAATCATGATGTACTGTGCCATGGATGATAAAGAGCAAAAAAAAAAAATTAAAAAATGGGTGATGCTGGTCCAACTAATCGATTGCCGTAGATGAGACTTTTGTGAATTTGGCGAATGAGAATCGGTGGGTGTTCACGGATGCCACCATGTGAAATTTTTTGAGGGGTGAGCGTCCAATCCCACATTATAGAGAACACTATTTATAAACAACTCCAACGGTTACCGAGCATCCACAATAAAAATAGACGGTAAATTTACTCTAAAAAGGGATTATTTAAGACAAATTAGACCGTGTAAAACCCATCCAATGAACCAACCAAGTCATGCACCACATCTATGTCGGTAGCGGACAAAAGGTATTTGTTTTCAATTATTATTTTCCTCAATTTATCGCCAATGTCAACATCAACATCAACATCAACACCTTTATCCCAAATTAGTTAGGGTCGACGGTCGATGAACCCCAAAGAATCATAAAAATAAAAGCAGAATCAAGGGAGGGAAAAGAGATAAAAGTGTAAAAATAAATAAGTAAATATATATATATATATCTATACACTACCCCTCCACAACACTAATAGCCTTCCTCCACTCCGTCCTAAGACAAACCGTACGCCAATCTATTTCCCACTCCATTAAATCTTGTTTTACTGCTTTCTCCCAAGTAAGTTTCGGCCGACCAATTTATCTCCAATGTAAATTTCTTTTTTGAAAAAAATTTAGTTTTGAGACCCAAATTCACAATTTTTTAGAATAAGAATGACTTGCTAAAATAAACACAAAAGAATTGAGAAAATTAAGATAACTAATACAATAACCTCCACCCATTCTCTTTCCCACCCAGAAATGGCCAAATGTGTCCCAAACCCCTGATGTGTACGCAGAATGACTCAAATGCAATAATTGAGATGAAATCTATAATGCAATAGCACGTCATGCGTTAGATGAAATGACTAAAATATCCCTGAGCTTAGTTGTATGCACAAATGCTTGGTAAACATGACATGCAAGAATCCAGTTCATAACAAAGAGATATTTTGATAGGGAACTAAATCCCAATTTTCTCATTTTCTCATGTTTTCAATTTTTTGCTGTCTAAATGCAAGAAAGACCTTTGGGTAAAATATAGATGTCGACAATAAATGAAGCCTTAACCAAATCTTCCTGCAAGGGTTTAAACAACTTTACCAGAAGCCCCCTCTTGGCTTTATATCCTCAAAAATCTTAACCTATTTTCAGCTATCAAGTGAGAACCCAAGCACTTAAAAAATTGAGGTAATTTTTTGAAGCAACAGAATGAATACTTCTGATCTTGCTGGCTATTCAGTCACCAACAGTTAGAAATCCATCAAGTTGCCCCCTTAGGATCAACTTTAGCAATTGCTTCCTCGCGTGCTGCTTCTCTGCTTCTGAGAAACTTGATCTTCCACTGGACTTTGACACACCAACTCAAAATAGAAAGGATAGGTTGTTCTAAAAAAGAAGCTGTTTATTTAAGTTTAGAGAATCAAGGACAGCTTCTCAAAGATGAACATCCTTCGCATTGGCAAAAACAGCTCCAACGTCATCCAAACAATCATCTACAATCAGCATACATATTAGGCTAACTATACATATTTATCATCTACACACTGGGTATGCAAACACCCAAATGATCCAGTAGGTCCTCTATTCTTGCCAAACCACAACAAGACTTCAGGAACATCCGGTATAGTGCATGGAATAAAAGGTTCTAGAGAAAATCATGGGAAAATGATTATTAGGCAGAATTGAATCTCCAAACACTCAAGGGAATTCTTCCTGGTTGCTTATTTATGCCCCTCAACCCAACACGATCTGTGAATGTGCACAATTGCCATGACGATGCCAGTATAAGGCTCAAGGGAACTTTTGTTCATAATTATCTATATATCCCCCATAACCCAACTTGATCGGGCAATGCGCACAATTTTCATGATGACACCAGTGCAAGCAAAGTAAAGCCATCAAGCAATACGACTATTCCCCATCACTGCTAGTGCACTAGAAGCCATTTCTCAATAAACATTTGCACCAGGCGTTGCCCTGTTTTCCTCATAACCTGTAGCTAAAGAACTCTGCAACGAAATCTTGGCTAATTTAGGCCTTAGAGTAGAAACTAGCTCGAGATCCCCAAAAATTCATTTTCATGATGTGGGAGTCCTCCTTCCTCTTCAAAAGTAATGACCAAGCTCTACTGGGACAGCTAACATATTGCACCTTATGACAATTCCCTCCATCCTAGCCGAAAAAACTCTCCATAGTATGACATCATGTATGGAAGCAATTGTATGTACGACTTAGGCCTATATGACACAGCCAATCAATAGAACTATTTTGATACTCACCATCATGCATGCAAAACAAAACCGAACCATATTTTCCCAGGTGAAGAGATGGAATTGCATAAGTAGGATCCTACAATTTGAAATTTACAATTCGACCAAGGTCTTAAGTAGGATATTAATTTGCTAGGATCCTTACATGGTCCTGATCCTAAGCTCAACCAGTCCCATCAATCCCATTTTTACATACTTTAACCTTGAAGTACGTATATCCAGAAATAAGGATGTCCTCATATTTAGTTATTAAAAAAGTCAATTTTTCTGGTACATTTTACACCTTAAGTTTACGTTATTTTGGAGTTTTAATGACACATGAATTTCATAACTAGTAGACTCCAAATGACAATCCAAGACTTTGCAAATGTTGGCATATTTTTAGGAGGTCACCCTTTTAGACACCTTCATAGGATCCCATCCTAACAACTTTGGCTAAGTCAGAGATCTCCCACCCAAACGATTTTATTTGTTCCTAGTGCCAGACATGTCCAACTCATACTCTATGCAGCTTCAACTTCAGTCTTCTACCACTTTTGGCTTGTTACGAACTTATAACAACATTAACTGCATATTAGTTACATTATGGTATCTCATAATTGTGACATAATAAATCACAGATCTGTAAAACCTGCATGTTTTATTACAACAGTGAATAGGTAGGATTAAGCGCTGATGGATTTTGACATTGAACTGGAACTAATCTCATAAACCAAGAACTGAAGAGATTATGCATGTTGAAGAAATAGAAGTATCAGATGGGCGGTTGAAGTGAAGGCAAGCCCAGTGAAGCTCAAGAAAAGCTTGAGGAAGACCAAGCAAGGAATAACAAGCTGCAAGTCATCTGCCATCGTACATCATATAAGAACTTAAGGAAGCAGTTGAAAGCGAATTAGAACCTTACTATTATAAGTCTATGAGTTCAGATAGTTGTTGTCATTGTCTAGTCAAAAGGTAATTTTCATGATTTGAGTAATAAATCTATCTTCAGTTGGCAAGAGCATCCATCAATGAGAATATACGAAGATTCCTGATTCAGTATCTGAGTTTCATCCCTCCTCATCCACCTCAATCTCATTCAATTCCTCAAGCTCTTCCTTTTCTTCTTATTTGTCACATCTTGCCTAAAACTTGCCATGCATCAATTAACTCCCAATGCGAAGCCCATAAGTCAAATGCGCATTGAGCACCATCTCGACAAAAAGGCACTCGGAGACTCTTCAATATTGAGACACAGCCCTTAATTCCTCGATAACCGTGTCACGAACTTACTGCCCCATCCTCTATCGTCCACAAAGAAGATTAATCCCATACATCAACATCAACAATACTTTGTCCCAAACTAATTGGGGCCGGCAAAGATTAATCTCATAACTGACTAAAATATGCCGAATAAGAGACAGTACCAAACTCCATTAACAATAAAAGAAAGAGCTTCAAACCTTTATGGGCGCCCTCAAGTTCAAGAATGAACATTCGGAATCCAGTGAATAAACAAAAAAAGTTTCCAAGAATAGGAGGGAGAGAGAGAGAGAGAGAGAGGCAACCCAGAAAGCCAACCATCAATAGAATCACCAAAGCTGCTTTTGCAAACAAATTGAAGGAACAGAAAGACAGATTCACGTCGAGAAATAACCAAAAAATAAGAAATGAACACAAAGAAACCCAATTTCTTACAAAGAACAGTGAAAAAGGCGTACCCTTCGGAGGTGGCAGATTTTCCAAGATCTCGAAAAGTACAGTGACGAAAGAGAATGAAAATTGGGGACAACCCTTTTCCTTCTCCCTCTCTGTGGGGGCGACGATGATATGCTATCCGCTGGTCTGCAGCTGTCCCCGCATTCCCCCGTTGATTCGAAGAGGTTAAATTCTCTCTCTGCCTCCTTCTTGAAGGTTGGATTTGGGGTGGATGGATTGGAAACTCCGAAGCTGCTTTCCTTTCTTTAACTTTGTTTCCTCGTCCGGCAATAGAATTTTGCCAGTGCAATGCCCGCTCGTATATGGAAATTCTACTGCACGGACAGGCTACGTTCCGTTTCCCAGGTCTAACGTTAAATTTGATCCCCACATTGGATGCACGTGGTATGCGTGTCCTAACATGAGGCCACTCAGATTGAGATTCGTGTAGATTAATATATAAATAGGGATGATAACGGGTTATATCGGTTAGTTGTCATGGTAAATACAGCTTATATATAGTCTCAAAAAGAAAATACAACTTATCTGCTTCTAGAAGAACTGAACAAGGTTTGAAAAGTGAGATTTTTCCCGTAAAGCGTCAAATGATATCTTGGGCGAATTTTTGTGTATCAGATTAAGTATAGTTTTCCAATTCAATCAAAGATATTGTATGTAGATATATAAACAGTGTAGTTAAATCTCTGATTGTTGGCTCATATATATGCCGCACGGCACTTCACTTAACATCTATGATTGCTATGTGGCAAGATATGTCATCACATGATCAACAAACGACCAATAAGCTTTCACCTAATGATTTTTCATATCCTAATATATATCTTGTATTGTGCTTAAATTTCAAAAAATGCAATAAATGAAATTATATGATCTTCTTGTTGAGTTTAAAATTTTTTAAAAAAGAGAGAAATTAGAAAAAAAAAAAAAGTATGGACAAGTAGTTTGTTCATGAGGTTTAATTTTTGTAAAACAACCAAGCAAAAAAAAAACACTTTGTGATATAATTTTTTTAAAATTTACAGTTAAAATACTTAATTAAACATGAAAAAAAATAGATAAAGAGAAGACATTTTTTTAAAGAAAACCTCTAAATACAAATATAGAGAAAAATGTAACAAACTAAGATAATATGTTTCTTAATCCGTAAAGTATTATTATTTATTTTATTCCAATAATTAGGTTCAATACAATAAAGCAAGATTATTGTGATATGGAAACTCATTTTTTTTTATAAAATTAAACCGAATAAATAAATTTTGTTACTTTAATATTACAAAAAAAAAAGTTTATATCTCGCACTTCCAATATAATGATTATAGTAAAACAAGATTAGATTAGAGCTTATTTAAAACATAGAGCATTTGTACTTTATCTAACTTTTTTTTCTATTTTTTAAATAGACTTATTTCAAATGTTGCTTCGATCGTTGTACGCTAAAAATCAATTTTTTTCGATTCATGTTCCGAGTGCTTAGGAAATATTACTTTGTAACCTTGTTTTCGTCACAAATTAATCTTTAAGCCTTCATATAGCATGATATTCTTTTAGTAAACTACACATTTGATAAGATAAATCTCATCTTTTATCCTCACCAAAATTCATACCATTGACTTGCTGACTATTCAGAAATACGCAAATAGAGATGTCTGCACAAAGGGCGAGCTGAGTAACTAGGAAAAATCTAATCTCCAATCTTCCTGGTTCAATGTGTGTTTATGGTTCTCATTTGCTTCACTGGGACGTCTCTAGACCTTCATTCAGAAAGCTATCGCTTGGACTGGATATCAAACATGCACTCGGTACTAGCCCAGTTTGGATTCCCAGCGGTCCCGAAACCGCTCCGTTTAGCATTGATTACTATCGGAGAAAATAGCTGAGAAAAAACCCTTAAGACGTTAATCGTTGTGTTGTATTGGTGTCATTAGAACAAGTTGGTAATTAGTTCTAATACGCCTAATTCACGGAACTTTTTGGTCAACTCTCAAGAATAACAATCACAACCAGATTTCTAGTACAGATGAAATCAAGGTTCAAACTTCAGTCCCAGCCCTTCTGAAAGACGGCCTAGAAGGAGGAAGAAATGGTAATACCGCGACGAGATTTGGATCCTCTTTAAAAAGGGAAATTGACATAATAACTTTATTGCATGAGGTTGGGACATCATCAAAGAGAGATCCAATCTATGAGATTGAAGGAGTTAAATGAAGCTCAATCCTGAGTTCCCATCGTTGATATGGACGAATAAATTTTGCCCAATGTTCAACAGAGGATATGGTGGTATGATTTTCCATTCAACAAATAAATCGATACGTAAAGCATATGAGATATCCATACTCGAGTCGTATGCTAGCCGTTCTCCATTGGGGGGAAGTACAAAAGTTGGTGTTACTTAAGGGAAGAAATTCATTTAAGTGTGACTTGTCGATTCAACAAAAAGCCGATGACTGCACAATAGATTCGACCATAAAATACTTGGAGGTCTTGCGAAAAATTCCAAACTCTTAAACAGTGCCGAGGATTTGGTACATATGGATACACCAAAACAATGTTTAACTGACGGATAAGTGAGACAAACTCGAACTCGGATGGAAAGAAACGTGGAGCTCCCCCTGACGTCTTTAACTAAGCATGACGAAGTCCGTGTTCTAGGGAGTCTTTACTTGTTAAACGTACTATTTATCGTTGAGATACTCCCAAACTCCACCAGCAAGCAGCACCGGAGCGAATCATAACCTTTCGATCTGATGAAGACTAGGCATAACAAAGCTACAGCGTTGCCACATAGATGCATCTTCTAAGGCCGCACAGACTCTGTTTCTTCACAAGCCTGCTCACATGAACTTGAAAAAAATCATATTTAGAGAAAGAAATGGTTAGTCCTTTCCTCAAGGTGACAATCGAGCCTTGCCAGCCCTCAAACACCATAACATAATACGTGAAAGTACAAAAACTAAGTAACCCATGTGCCATTCCCTAAACTTTTTCCAAGAGCTGAGATCCACCATTAGATGCTTAAAACTTGAGCTGAACTTAGATTGTGAGTTGAGGACATCCGTACTATGAGGTTGATGGTACAATCTACAGTTACAAAATGACCTGGAAAAAAAAAAGCTACAAAAACACGAAGGCTACCTAAGAAGCTGATAGGGGTATTGGTTTTACAGCACTCCGGATCCGCCGAAATGCGGTCCTCACTCTTTCCTTAAGATCTTCATTTTCGCTCTCCACGTCCCCACTCTGCTTGTCCAGATGTGCTACATTCCCATCCACATTTATCACCAGCTTCCCGTCCTCACCAAATTTCACATCTCCAAAGAGAGAAACCAGAAGTGCGTGAATGATCTTCTCTACCCTTGCACTTTCTTCTTCAGTTTTCACGGCTCCTGTTTCAACCACAAACTTCGGAATCTCCCGGCTTATGTTCAAGACAAGGGCAACAACAGAATCTGAAACCATGTCACTAATCGGATCCGATGTCCAGTGCAGTGAAATATGTTTATCAGATTCATGCTTCACAGTTACTCGATCATGCACACGTAACATGGGAATGCCAGACTCCTCATCCACTGAAGATTCCACACTTTCATATATCTGCTTCAGCCGGTGGCTTATCACACCAAATGCACCTGTGTAAGGAATTGTGATCCTCTGATTAATATTTGCTGTGGACAACTGAGAGAAAACGTGAAGATCTTCAGGTGCCATTAATTGATAAGTGAAGCCCTTCTTTACCAGAAGGCCACTGACAGTCTCACCCACTTCTGGGGTCTTCTCAGCCAGCCTCCCAATAGTTTTTGCCATTTTTTCTGAATTAAAGTACATTTCGACTGATTGACAATTCTTTGGCGTGAGGATTTTGGTGTTGCGATCAGCAAACTGAGTTATGAGCTTCTGTTTGAGCCTCCCCATCTCATTTTCTTGTCCATGCACAAGAACAATGTTCGGAGGCATTACCTCATCCAAAAACGCGCTTGTCTGAGCAAAATCAGCATGGGCAGAGAAGGAAATATAATGAACTTGCATGTTAAGAGGAGCGGTGAGACCATTCATAAGAGTGACTTCCTTTGGTTCGTTGATGATGGTCTTTGCCAGCGTCCCTTCCACAACATATCCAGGAATAACACAAGCATTTTTCTTGTCAGAGCACCACATGTCAAATAGTTGACGTGACAACCCACTTTGGAGCCCACCAGGACTTGCCATAACAACCGATGGACCGACGTCATTAAAATTCTCAATACTCTTTAGTGGCGAAATATGCTTGAAGTCAAAAGGATTTGCTGTCGCAAATTGGCTTCGGATCCTCTCATTCATGGAATTGATATATGTTTGATAAACAGCCATACACTTCTTTGCAAGAGGGGAAGCATAATATATAGGAATATTATGGAGCTCAGGGTGGTTGGACCAAAATTCGTCAAGGATTAACAGAAGTTCTTGAGCACGACCAAGAGCATATGCAGGGATAAGAACTCTACCTCCTTGAGAAATAGTAGAATGGATGACGTCAGTGAAGCGTTTCTCCCGAATATGACGAGGTTGATGAAGCTGCACTCCATAAGTGGACTCAATTATGCAGATATCAGGTGAGAACTGAGGAATCTCCGCAGCTCGGAGATGCCTATCTTCTTCACGGGAATAATCACCCGTGTAAAGGACTCGTACACCAGCAATATCGACCATGAACATTGCAGCACCGAGAACATGGCCAGCAGTATAACACCAAAATCGAATTCCATTCACTTCAACTGTTTGATGGAAATCAATTACCTACAGGTAAAAGTAGGTTAACATGAATTAAATGCATTGGGGTCCATAATTTAGAAATCATGCATCTGTGGCACTTCAAAGAACTGCACAAATAGTAATATCATTCGCAAAGTTCATTTACATTGAATAATTAACATTCCATCGGAAGACATTGTTTCCACGCGAAATGCAACCCAACATATCCATGATACACTATTTGCCACGTCCAATAGACTAGACAACATCCAGAGATCATCCTAGGGCAGTCATCTAGAACAGATACTATAAATACACAACACATGTAGTAAACTGTATGATGCGTAAGTACTGAGATAACTAGTTTATCCATTGAGATCGCTAGTGTATCCAGCTTCTCACACACATGCCACAACCGGGGATAAATAAACTACATTGGACATAAAAGCGGCAGAGACGGCTACAGCTGCAACAGAGGGAGGATCCTGTGCTTTATCTTAAAACAGACAAAGCATATATCAGCTCAATGAACTTGATTCTTTGAAAGGTACCATACAGGGAATGGTCGGTTCTAAGCCTATGGAGAATCTGCAATGCACCTAAAGACAAAAGGCAATTCAAATGTACTGAGCCTGGGGTATAGCTAAAGCCTGCACATAATTTTGACATGTAAATGGTACGCACAAGCTATCCATCCATGACTGGATGCAAAGCAAGAATTATTGTGCTTCTACATATCATACATTCTAGAATCAGTAAAATGCAACAAGTTGGTCACCAAGGAGCAATCCCCAAGCAAACATTAGCAAGCAAATTTCTCTAGCGTGAAGGATGGGCTCAACAGATGAAGGAAATACCTCAATTTTATCCATCGTACGGAATATATCTTGTTCATCATACAGCATATCTTCAACTGAGACCTTGCTCACTTTTACGTAATCTGACAAAAGCAGCTTGTATATAGCCTTCGTAGCATGAGTCATGAAGACACGACCTTTAAATGTAGTCTGGAAAAATGAGAGCATGTTGGGTCATCTGTATTAACGTAAGGTTCAATAATTAAAGTACCTTTTCAGTCTAATATAGCTGCAAACCTTTTCCAAAAAGTATGGTAAGGAAGCTGCATGATCCAAGTGGAAGCTGCAAGCAGTCAAGATCGACTTGTAAAGACCAGAACCTCTACTGTAGAAGCTAAATATGAGAGGGAAGCGTAGAAGTATAAATCAGCAATAATGCAAGCTAGTGAGAAGCCCATCCTAAACTTTGCGACATTGGTGCTGATGGATCCAACTAGAAAGGGATCCAAGACTAAGGGGCAAGGATGAATTCCTTTGGCAAGTCATAAGAAGAAAGAACCTTTCTTCAAGCAAATTAATAGAAAACACCATGCAAGGCAACTGCACATAATGGAATGAGCAGCCCTCCTCACCAAAGGTGAGTCAGTAATAATAGAGAAGGCAGATAACACGTACTGAGTAATTAGAAGGACGTCAATTGTCGAAGGGTCAATCTCATCGAAGTACGGGAGAGCAGCCATGCCAGAGTAAGCAGGATGAATTCCACAATCAAACTGTCATCCACATATAACAATTACGATGAGATCACGAAAGACACCAACCCATGTCTGAAAAAACTCTTAACCAGAAAACTCATAAAAATCAAGAAAAAGCAGTACCAACACGGTCTTTCCTTTGAAAGACATGTATACACAGGACCGACCCACTTCATTGCCAGCACCTAAAGGAGTAATGATCAGCTGGTCACCTTCTCTCCCTGCTGGCGGATCGCGCCTCTTCAGAGACGGTGCCTGTCCTGTGGAAGCCATATGGAAAGAAATATTCGCACAGGCCCTTCAACTTTACCAGGAATGTACCGCCCTGTGGAGTAAGGACAAAGTATTTAACATGTTCGAAGCTGCTCAAGCAACAGGTAGGAACACAACACTCGAAGTCAAACCCAAAAGGTACAAACTCAATATGAACGAAAAGAAGGCATTAACAAATAACCAGCATCAATATTCAAATCACTGCGACCACCTACCAAGAAAACGTAACGGGAAGGAAATCAGTTAGGGCTGTCAAATGGGTGGGTCAGGTCGAAAATGGTCCCACCCATCCACTTATTAACCAGTTTTAACCTATTCCATGCAATGTAAATTCGATGAACCTTACCCACCCATTTAACCTATTTTAAGCTCTTCACATGTAAATGTCACTAGATTAAAAACTTCACATCAAATTTAAGAAAAGTATATTTTAAGTAAGGTTAATGCCATGAAAAACCCGAAATTGATACACCTATGACAAATTTACCCAAACTATTTATTTGACCACGAAAAACTCCAAATTGGTACGGTTGTGATAAATTCACCCAAACTATTTTTTTGATCACGAAAATCCCCAAACTAGTATACTTATAAAAAATCTACACTCCATTGAATTGGGTTAATGCCAAGAAAAATTTCAAACTGACACACATGTGAAAAATAGAGGGTAAAAATCCCAAGCTGGTACACCTATCAATTGCCATGTGTCATACAACTTAGCACTTTGACGATTAGATTTAACGAAAAATAACATATGGTAAATTTGTCACAGATGTAATAGTGTTGGGTAAAATTATCACAAGCATACCAGTTTAGGATTTTTCATGGTTAAAAAAATAGTTTAGGGTAAATTTATCACAGGAGTATCAGTTTGGGGTTTTCTATGATATTAACCCTTTTAAGAATAAAAAAATTACTAAATAAAATAAAGAATGGAAAAAATCTATAAATTGAAATACTTATAGAGAACTCTTAAAAAGATAAAGTACAGCTCACCATTGACATGAAAAAGAAAAAGAAAACATTTGCTTATAAGGAGCCAAGTTCGTTGCCCACCAAACAAAATTAAGCAAAAACATCAGACGAAAATGAAGGAAATAAAAAGAATTTCCAACAATATCATGCGGAAGTATCTATCAAAATACCATGTTATTTTTCTATCAAACATCAAACCGAACACTCGCCAAAACTTAGTAGCGACAAACAAATCAGCTATAACCTTTTTCACGATGTACAGGTTTAAAGAGCTCAAAAATCATCTGGCACAGTCACAGAACATAAATAAGAGCAAGAGCAAGGACAATACAAAAGCCCACTGCATAACTCTCACAAGTAGCTACAAGTACTCTTTTCTTACCAATTCTGCAAGCTGACAACATGCTCAAATTCAGTAAATCACAATCACACGTGAAATGGGTTTCATCCAAAAATTATTCTAATGTCTATGAACCGGATCACTTCAGTCGCAATAGCAGTGACAATAAGGGACATTCAAGCAGATCACTTCACTAAGCCAAACTATTTGCAAAAAGACGAGGGGGAAACTTAGTAAGATGTCGGAGAAGCAAAATATAAGTAACCATGATATCTAATCATTAAAAGATTATCACATATGTTCGAGTCCAACAAACACAGGAGCTATTTCACCAAGAAAAGGTCTTAGAGACCTTCTGTCATACAGATTGTGTGCACTACATGAACGAAGGTAAACACGGCAATGCAGTTTTCTCATCCAAAGTCTATACATAAACAATGACAATGGCCTGAATCACCATATATTGGCTAGAATCCAAGTTAATTTCTCATATGCTTATTTGTGGATCTCGGACTCAGAACAGGGTATAACATAGGGGGCGATGTTACCTGGTCAATAGAGCAAGATGAAGCAACAACTGGCAATATATATCAGATTTTTAGATGGAAATTGCAGCATTTAATGAGACTTGCTCACTGAATCACTGCTCTGATCAAAAAATCAAATTATAGGAGGCAATTTGGCCTACATTTGGGTCAGCCCTTTCGATTGCTCAAGCGCCCAGATGGCAAAGATTTACCTACACTTGGGACAATTAATTCAATTCGGACATCCATGTCTCCCCAAAGCTAAGGAAAAACAATCCCCTCCATCATCTAGCTAGCGATATATCATCCCAAAGTTCTCCGAACCAGACACGATATAATGAAAGTGTCTCAAGTTTCTTATCCTATCGCATACTATTCTGTTAATTTACATATCCAGGTGACGAAATTCAATTGAGTAAAACAAAAGTATCAGCCAAACTTATCGTTTCCCCAGCTGTCCGCTTCGCGTATTGAATAAACAAGATTCCCGAAATGATTCGGCCAAACATTGCCGGACAAAAGTCTTATCACTACCCCTTCTCTCATTGGTAATGAAAACGCAAAATCAACTGCAGCGAGAGAGATTTGAGCCACTCACGGCAGAGGGAGGAGGTGGACGACAAGCCAACCGCGAGGTCCGTAGTAGTCGACTGCTTGCGTCCGGGGATCCCACGCGTCCGGCTTCCCGGGCAAACCGGGTCCAGGAAGGCTTCAATCACGATGGTGCCCGAGTCGACTCGGTGCTCCTGAGTACACGAACCCGTTGCACCTCGGGGGCGGCAAGGACTGGGCGCTCGCTTGCGATGAGGGCACGGTGGACGGTGAAGAAGGAGATCCGGGCACTTCGGAAATTCAACTGAGGTTCAAGCCGCTTGAAGCTTTCGGTGGCAGCGAAGAGACATGGAAACGAAGTGGAGTCGGGACTCGCAGAACCGATTCTTCCTCTCCGCCATCGTCACTCCCGTTGGAGAAGAAAGAAACGGAGACGAAGTGAAGGGTATCGGGTCGGGTCGGGTCGGGGGCGTTGTTTTTTTAAAAGTGGGTTATAAAACGGGTCACTCTGATTTTATTTTTATATTTTTTGGCAAAAAGGTCACTCAAATTTATTGACCCATTTTTTACTTCTTCTTCTTTTTTTTTTTCGTGCTTCAGTATTTTTATTTTTTTTTGAAATGCAAGAAATACCTTCGGATAGAATTATGTAGACGACGCAATTTGAAACCTCGCCTACTGTCGACACTTCATGCAATGTTATAAACAAATCTTAATCGCAAAACAGCTCAAGGGAACTTTTGTGATCCCGATTTTGTGTGTCAAATGTCCCCTCGGGTCGTCCGGGCAAATTCTCATGCCGACGCCCAATACAAGCATAGCAAAGCCACGTGCCACTACATACGAATAGACTCTTCAAACGGTGAGTCGGAGATACTTAAAAATTGTCCTGTCCAACTGCCCCCGTTTACATGGAATACAAATCTGCAAGATCCACACCTGACTTGACCCAATTCGTATTTGCTAAGTCACTTCCATATTTTACTCAAGTCGAAAAACTCATATACCTGAATTGAGGTGAGAGTGAGGAGCGAGGGAGTGCAAAATCGAGTGAGAGTGGTAGAGACCGAAGAACGAGTCATCAAAGTGGGTTTAGTCTAAGTAAATTGCGAACTCATTTAACACCCACATTATATCGAGCTTTGCTATTTCAAACTAATTTACGACACTATAGGGAATAAAATCAAAGAGCAATTGCATTTTTTTAAAAATTTTCTTTTCTACTTTTCGAATAAACTTGTTTCGAATATAGCTTCTATCATTGTTCGCCAAATCTTTTTTTTTTTTCTTCTTCCTATTCATGTTCGTATGCTTAGGAAACAGTCTTTTTGCCAAATCTGAATCTCACCCCTCCCTAAAAGCTACCCGAGGTTCAACCTCGGTCGACAACGGCGGGAGTAGGCCTAGCGCTGGCCGCACAAGGCCAAGCCCAAACGTATGTTTTAATATTTTATTGTCCTGTAAACATGATTTTTTTTTTTTTTGCAGTTACTAAACAATTTTGTGTTTTCAAAAATTATCGTCGGGAACAGAAACATAAAAAATTATTTCTATTTCAAAAGTTATTTCGAAAATAGAAACATTACCGTACACAGCCTTAATTGTCCGATCAACAAGTAGAGCAATTTCTAAAACGTATGAGTACCATCCATACTCTGTTCTATACTTATCGTTCAGTACAGGAGGGAAGTACACAGTTGGTGTCACTTAAGGAAGATGGTCAGTAAAGGGTGCACATGAAAACACTTCTGCTTTTTTATTTCTCTGCCAGATCGACTTAAGGCAAGTAAATTCATTTGGTAAAATTATATCTGAAGTATAAATGCGTTTGATAAAAAAAATTAACTTATAATATGATTTTCTATTTCTGATCGGATTTTTTTACTTTTGGCAAGATTTTTGGCCAATTTCGAGAAGTAAAAATTTTTTACTTCTCCGACTCCAAAAGTCACTCTCGCAGCCGCCAACCACTGCCGTCGACCACCTGCCACTGCTGACAGCCGTTGCGGGCCACCGCCCCCCTCCCTCCAATCCTTGATGCATGTGTGCTTAGAAAAATTGCATTTAGGAAAAGACATGGCAAGTCTTTTCCGCAAAGGCGATGCCCGAGCCTCCCCAGCACCTCCGGTCTAGCAAAATTCAATACGTGAAAGTACAAAAACGAAACCATTTAAGACTCGTATTATATTGAGTTTTACCATTCTAAATTCATTTATGACATAGCGGCGGATAAAATCAAATCATATAATAAATCAGCTCATTAATATGTGGTTTAAAAAATGAGTTTATGATCAATTTCGACAAAGTTTACCCATCAGGCATTGTGCAAAGTGACCGTTCCCCCCAATCGCTGCTCTTTTCCATTTTTCCTCACGACCTTAGCCGAAGGACGCCGTAAGAAAGCCTTGACTAACATTAGGCCTTATGGTGGAAATTACTTCGCTATCCATGAAAATTTTACCTTCATGATGCTGGAGTCCTCTTCACTAACGTATTGCCGTTATCCTACCCGGACAAACTTTCCGTGTTATGACATTGAGTACGGAAGCAATTGTGAGAAAATGATTTAAAATTTTATAAATATATTACAATTGTGTCAATTCAATCATACATCTTTTTTTTTTCAGTTAATCCAGAGCTAAATATTTTGCATTTGTGTCAATTCTGTCCATCCGGCCAATTTTGATCGGCCGGTGCTAAATGGACGCCGGCGTTGATGTGACGCTGCTACAAGAGCCGACGTTGCAATTTTCAGTAATATTTTTTAAAGAGAAAAAGAAAGAAAAGGATTAAGAAAATAAAACTAATTATTTTAAAAAAAATATTAAAATATTGCTAAAAATTGCCACGTTGGCTCCGGCAGAGCCACATCAGCGTCGGCTGGCAAAAAATTACCGGATGGATTAAATTGGCACAAATGTAAAATGTTTAGGATTGAATTGGAAAAATTGTAATAAGTTTATGAATTTTTGGTAGTATTGCCAAGCAATTGTATATGACATGATGAAGCAATCAAAGGCGAGGAAGATGAAATTGCATAAGTAGGATCCCACTATTCGAAACTTGAGAAACAATCTAAATCTTAACTTGCTAGGATCTTAAAATGGTTCCGATCCTAAACTTAAGAAGAAAAGTTAACATGGTTCCGATCCTACCGGTCCCATAGATCCTATTTTACGTGATTTAACCTTGAAATACGCATATCCAGATATCTCATCTGTAATCATATTTAGGTTATGGAAAAGCCGATTTTCACTATACACATAGTACAAAGATGGCATAAACTTTAAATTTGCACTACTTTGGAGTTTCAACGACACACATTTTTCGTAACTAATAAATTCCATACCGCTATCTAAGATTTTTTTTTTGCATTGCTGGTGTAATTTATAGGGTGTTATGATCCACTCCTTTTAGACACTTTTATCGATCCTAAGTCGATTCATTAAAAAATGAATAGGCTGGATCAAGGGGCTGATGGATTAAAAAAAAGTACATCAAGATTTTTCTCTCTCATCGAGTTTAAACTTATAAGAAGGGACGAAAATGTGCATTCATCGGCAGCGAAATAGAAAATTTACATTTCGTAATAGTTTAAGTATAGTTTATACCATTAATTCAAATAAGTTTCATTTTACGTGCGCACGTTATATTAATATATTGTGGCTGGTTTTTTTCTCTTTTTGTTCGGAATATATTGTGGTTGATTAAAGCATTAAAAAATTACGGTGAACAAAATAACTCTTTTAATTCGAGAAATTTTATAAATTTCAATAAATTTATAGCCAGTTATAACATGATCTACTAAAGTTGTTTTCTTTTTAACCGTGAGTAAATGAACGAAAATAAATAACCCATGTTACTTTAACATTACAGAAAATAAAGTTTGATTGTATCTCAGGCATATTATACTATGTTTAAGTAAATAATGATAAAAGTAGAATTATTTAAAACCAAAGAGCATTAGCATTTTATTTAAGTTTATTTTCTTCTTTTTGAATAAACTTATTTCAAAAATAGCTTCTATCATTGCTCACTAAAAATCCTTTTTTTTTTCTATACAGGTTCTGTGTGCTTTGGAAACGGTCTTTTTGCCGAATCTAAATCTCACCCCTCCCTAAAGCATGACATCCTTCCAGAAAACCGTATAAAATTATCAGACAAATCTCATCTTATCTCTTGTATCAAATCTCATATTAGTGGGGAAAATTACCAAAACATCCTAAACATACAGTAATTATGCCAATTTAGTTCTAAACTTTTTTATTTTTTTGTCAATTGAGTCTTAAACCTTTGCCAGCCAAATTTGGTAGACCGGCTCCAACATGAACTAATATTTAATATTTTCTTGATTGATTTATTTATTTATCCTCTTTTTTCTTCTTCTTCCTCTTCCTCAAATCGGCCACCAACCAGAGGCAAGGGCAAAGGCGAGGGCCAATGAGGTCAACTTGTGAGTGTCACTTCGACCTCGCTGAACCCCCACCTCTAGCTAGTCGGATTGGTGACCGACTGTCACGTCCCGACTCTCGAGCCCGCGACATCCCTTGCCAAATCGCCACCAGGTCATAATAGATAGCGTCCCAGGCAATTGCTATCGATCTAAGCTTATATTGCGCAAGCGGAACGTACCATCTTCCATTCAATAAAATCACATGGGATAGATAGAAAGTAAAGCCATATTTCAAAATACAAAAGGCTGATGAGAATAGATGATTCATAACCTTACAGAGCCATCAACTGATAAATACAACCCCATGCTTCGGGGTGGCCCTCTAGGACTCACAAAAAGATACAGGAGTCAGGTAAGGTTAACTCTCATCTATCCCAAAACAGTATCCCCCACAAAAATAACCACAGTTCCCTGACTACAAAAAGGCCCTAATCCACTACTGGGAAGACTCGACATCCGTGTCGTAATAATCAAACGGGGGAGCCGGGTCATTTGGGTCATCACAAGAACTCTGGCTAGAACGCACAGAGGGGGCTACCGATTGCTCAGGCTCGAGATCGAGCTCCATATCAGGCGCGGGGTCCATCACTTCCCCATCAGGTGTATCAATATCCATCGGGTCCCAAGCGGGGATATTAGGGACCCCCTGTAGAGGTGGCCCCTCAAATCCTCGAAGCGGACCGAAGAGATCCATCCCATCACGAAGATACCAGGCTTTAAAGAGATGTGCCACCAGATGTGGCATCCCTTCATCAACCCATATCGTCGTGATGTGACGCTCCCACATCTGGTCCGTACCTGGTACCGGATGGAGACTGATATCAAGTGATGAGTCAGTGGGGGTGCCGAACCGCACCGGTCTTTCCATTACTTCGGACCTGAAAAACAATTGTCCCGCGACGGGGTGAGAAATGAATCTCAGTGAATCAAGCCTAATCTCGGTTAGGATAATGATTCGCCCAGAACATCCTAAGTGCCACAAAAAGATCACAAGATAACAACAGATATATATATATATATATATATATATATAAATATATCAATCATAACAAGTTTGACAAATCTACCACCAACAGAAGTACAACCACTCAGGCATACACAAGTTCATTATTAATCAATGACCCACGCGACTGGCGTGATAAATACATCAATAGTGTGATCCCGCACTCTTCTGGCAAAATCAGGCTACGTCCACTTTACCCTCTCAGCGACGGCTACTACAAGCAGTGTATCCAGTGCACCCGGCACGGCACTGCGAGTAGGCATTCCTTAAAAAGGAGCTTCGGTCCTTCACAAGCTGCGACCGACATCTGATAATCCCTTAAAACCGTACGACTGGCACGGGGCATGGATTATCGTGCTTCTGACAAGTCGCAAATTTCCATACAATCAGTACGGTACAAGTACCCACGGTACAAAGCGAACTTGCCAGGTAGCGTCATTGACCCTTTTAATGACCACACAAATTGCACTCGGCAATCAATTCATTGATTATCTTGGATTAACGCCAAAATCCACAAGAAATACAATCAACTCGGCCCCAAGGCCCACAAGATTCCCAATTGAACTTTTCAGCCAGGCAAACAAACCAATCAAGCAATCCACTCACTCTCGAGTAATCCACTTAACCCGGCAATTTCAAGCTCAATTCATATTAAAAAAAAATCTTAATTCTTAGTCAAATTATAGCAATCAATCGTTCGCTCGTCTCTAACCTGTCACTCACTCGCGAGCAACTCAATCAAACAATTAATTACTAAATTACCACAAATAGCCACAGACAAATAATCGATCGACCATGTATCCTAACCATGGTTTCTATCTAAACCGGTCCCGATCGAAATATTTTTTTTATAAAAAAATAAAAAAATACATAAATAAATAAATAATTAAATCAGACTAATCCTAAGCGCAATTAGCGCCCTAACCAAGGTTTAGAGTCAACTCACTATTTGAGTTAGCTCGATCGGCGGCGGCGGCGGCGGCGGCGGCGGCGGCGGCGATAAAACTAAGGTTTATCGCGCGGCGAATCGAGCTCAAACTTCGGCGACACCCCGTAGGAGTCCGGCGAGGTCGCCGGAACAGGTGGCCGGCGGCGGAGCTCCGGCGAGCGGCGGCTGGCGGCCTACAACAGTAAACAACTCAGAATATTCAATCGGCAACCTCACTGTTTTGGCCGTTTTCCGGCGACATGGGCCGGGACAAGGCCGGCCAAGGGTAGGGGGCTCACCTAGGGGTCGGTGGGAGTCGGCCGGGACAGGTGGACGGCGGCGGAAGGCGGCCGGCGACGGCGGACAGCCGCGGTCAGTGGCTGTCCTGTTTTCGAGCCGAAACAGGGCTCTCGGTCGGCGGCGGTTTCCGGCGGCCACGCGCGGCGACCGGCGGAGCTGAGCTGGGTGGCGGTAGAGGAGACTCAGGGGAGTCGTCTGGCGGCGGCGGTGTGGTACGGCGGCGACGGTGGCGGCCGAAACGAAGACCGGAACAACCCGGGTTCAAAAACAGAGCACCGAGACTTTCGGGCCGGATTTCGGCGGTTCCGGCGGCTGACGGTCGGCGACGAGGGGTGGGATCGGTCGAGGGGAGGTCGGGGGTTAGCTGGGTGGTGGTGGTCGGCGTCGGTGGCGGCCGTGGCGGCCGGAGGAGGCCGCGGAGTTCTCGGGTCCTCTGACCCGAAAACAGGGCAGGCCCGGCCGCGAGTTTCCTTCGGCGAAACGGCGGCGACGGCGGCTCGGCCGGGGTCCAGGCGACGGCGGCGAGTGGCTGGGGACGGTGGCTGCCGGTGGGGGTGTGGTGGTCGCGAAAAATGGCGACGGACGGAGGAGGAATCGGTCGGCAAAGGGGGGGGAGTCGTCGGTCAACCAAGAGAAGAGAAGAGGAAGAATAGAAGAAGAAGAAGAAGAAAGAAGAAGAAGGAAGCAACGGCAGAGAGCAGTGCGTTGGGCAGAGGGAGAAATGGCCCACCACCTTGACTTTGGAGGCCAAATTTTAATTTTTTTTGTCTTATATGAATGAATAATTGGGGGGGGGGGCAAAATGATAATTTTGGCGCGCCGGGACTGAAACGAAATTTTTGGTGTACTGATCGAAGGGTAATTTCGGCAATTTCACTGGTCAAGCTCGATCAGGGTTAAGCTCGTTTGCAAAAACGATAATTTAAAAATCGCCACGGATTAATTTCGAAACTCAATTCGAAATAATCTAAAGTTCGGAATTCGTTCAAATTTTCGTATTTTCAGTCCTTATAGTCCAAAATGGCGTCGACTATGAATATACATTCATATCATTAAATCGACTCCCGGCACTTACAAGGGTTGAATTTCCAGGACGTCACAACTTTCCCCCACTTAGGAAATTTCATCCTCGAAATTACAACACAGTTTTAATTACTCAAAAAGGGAAGGATAACTAAGTTTCATAACTTCTTCGTTCTCCCATGTAGCTCCTTCTGTGCCATGGTGTTGCCAGACCACCTTGACTAACGGAATTGTCTTGGATCGCGGTACCTGCTCTTTTCTGTCCACGATCCTGACTGGTCGCTCCACATATGACGCCCGTTCATCCAAATCAATTTCTTCGTAACTCAACACATGAGCAGGGTCTGGCTCATACTTTCTCAACATCGATACGTGAAAAACATTATGTACTTGAGCCAGTCTAGGCGGCAATGCGAGTCGATAAGCCAAAATTCCGATCCGTTCTAAGATTTCAAATGGTCCAACGTACCTCGGGCTCAGCTTTCCTTTCCTGCCAAAACGGGATGTTCCTCTCATAGGTGACACTTTCAAAAACACATGGTCGCCTACTTGAAATTCCAAAGGTCTGCGCCTTTTATCAGCATAACTCTTCTGGCGACTCTAAGCTGTCTTTAATCTATCTCTAATCACTTTAATTGCTTCCATCGACTGTTCTACTAACTCAGGGCCAGTTATCTTCCTTTCCCCAACCTCATCCCAACAGACTGGTGTCCTGCAAGCCCTACCATACAAGGCCTCGAAAGGTGCCATCCTAATACTCTGTTGGTAGCTGTTATTATAGGCAAATTCAACCAAATGTAAATGTTCCTCCCAATTACCTCTGAAATCCAGAACACATGCTCTCAACATGTCTTCCAAGGTCTGAATCGTTCTTTCAGACTGACCATCTGTCTGTGGATGATAAGCTGTACTAAATTGCAGCTTCGTTCCTAAAGCAGTTTGTAGACTCTTCCAAAATGTAGCGGTGAATTTAGGATCTCGATCAGAAGTGATCGTCACTGGCACACCATGCAACCTTACAATATGCCTCACATACAACTCAGCGTATCTGTCTAAAGCAAAGTCCTTTCTTACTAGAATAAAATGCGCTGACTTCGTTAGTCTATCCACCACGACCCAAATTGAATCATGCCCTCGCTGACTCCTCGGCAAACCCATCACGAAATCCATCGTGATATGCTCCCATTTCCACTCTGGAATTTCCAAAGGTTGGAGTAGTCCTCCAGGTTTGCAATGCTGCGCCTTGACCTGCTGGCAGGTCAAACATTTAGCCACATGTTTGGCTATATCAGTTTTCATACCATTCCACCAGTAATGCTGTTTCAAATTCTGATACATCTTTGTACTCCCAGGATGAATACTATAACTACTACGATGTGCTTCTGATAAAATCTCCTCCCTTAAATTTTCATCTTCCGGCACAACCAACCGTCCTCTAAATTTAAGTATCCCATCCTCCGCTATTTGAAAATCGACCCTTTGTTTGGTCGGATCTCCTTGCAGGATCTTCCGGATAAAAGGGTCTGTGGACTGCAAGGCCTTAATTTTTACTTGCACTTCTGGCTCGATTCTCAAGGTAGCCACGAGACTCGACAGCTGGCTTATCTCCAATTTAAAGTCTGAGTCTCTTAATTGCTCAAGTAAACGCCACTCCTGCACCTGCAATTGAGCAATCACTGATTTTCTACTCAGGGCATCAGCAACCTTATTCGCCTTACCAGGATGATACAGGATCTCACAGTCATAGTCTTTTAATAACTCCATCCATCGGCGTTGTCTCATGTTCAGCTCCCTTTGAGAGAACAGGTATTTCAGACTCTGATGGTCGGTGTATACCTGAAAACTTTCCCCAATCAAATAGTGTCTCCAAATCTTCAAGGCAAACACAACCGCAGCTAACTCCAGGTCGTGTGTGGGATAATTCAACTCGTGTGGTCTCAACTGACGGGACGCATACGCTACCACCCTGCCATGCTGCATCAAAACACAGCCCAGTCCCCTAAGCGAAGCATCGCTATAAATTTCATAACCACCAGGACCAGACGGAATTGTCAGAACAGGAGCCGTAGTCAGTCTATGCTTAAGCTCTTGGAAACTACGCTCGCACTTGTCCATCCATTGAAACTTCGTATCTTTCTTCAGCAATTTAGTCAAGGGCGAGGATATAGCTGAGAATCCTTCCACAAATCGCCTGTAATAACCTGCCAAACCCAAGAAACTTCTAATTTCTGTAGCAGTTGTCGGTCTCGACCAGTTAATAACTGCCTCAATTTTAACTGGATCCACAACAATACCTTCACTCGAAACTACGTGGCCTAAGAATGCCACGCTAGCTAACCAAAACTCACACTTACTAAATTTAGCGTATAATTGATGCGTTCTCAGAGTTTCCAGAACTATTCTCAGGTGTTGCTCATGATCTTCAGAACTCTTCGAGTACACTAGGATATCATCTATGAAAACAATCACAAAACGATCCAGAAACTCCTTGAACACTCTATTCATCAGATCCATAAAAGCAGCAGGAGCATTCGTCAAACTAAACGGCATCACTGTGAACTCGTAATGCCCATAACGTGTTCTAAATGCCGATTTCGGTATATCCTCTTTTCTGATTCTCAACTGATGGTATCCCGTCCGTAGATCAATTTTTGAAAATATAGATGCTCCCTGCAGCTGATCGAACAAGTCGTCAATCCTTGGCAGTGGGTACTTATTCTTGATCGTCACCTGATTCAACTGCCTATAGTCAATACACAGTCTCAAAGACCCATCCTTTTTCTTGACGAACAAGACAGGCGCTCCCCATGGCGAGGCACTAGGGCGAATGAATCCCTTGTCTAACAACTCCTGCATTTGAACCTTAAGTTCTTTCAATTCTGATAACGCCATTCTATATGGCGCCTTAGAAATCGGCTCCGTCCCCGGAGCTAATTCTATCACAAACTCGATTTCTCTTTCTGGTGGTAAACCAGGTAATTCTTGGGGGAAAACATCTGGAAACTCACATACAATCACAATATCCTCCAATTTCAATTCTTTAGCAGATGTATCTACCACGGAAGCCAAATAACCTTGGCACCCATCTCCCAACAATCGAGTCGCCTCTAACGACGATATCATCACAGTCGAGGTTCCTCCTCGATTACCCAAAAATTCATAACTACTGTCATCCATCGGATTAAACTGTATTATCTTATTAAAGCAATCCATTGTGGCTCTTTGCTTTACCAACCAATTCATTCCCACAATCAAGTCAAAATCGTACATTTCTAGCACAATCAAATCTATCTTACTCTCATGGCCATCCACCACTAGTCTGCAATCAGGACAACTCACTGTAGCCACTACTTTATCTTTCAATGGCGTAGATACATTAAGCACAATTTCTAAAGGTACCAAGTTCAATTCAGATAATTTAACAAACTGATCTGCGACAAATGAATGAGTGGCGCCCGGATCAAATAAGGCATATGCTACTTGGTCATGCAAGAGGACCGTACCTGTAACAGTCGGCGAATCCTTCGCCGCTTCACGAGTGACTGCAAAAACCCTTCCTTGTGCCGGCGGGCGATTCTGAAAGTTTGACGGCACAGATCCTCTAGACTGCCCCCCCTGCTGGGGTTGTGCCTGTCCACCTTGCCTCTGTGGGCAGTCCCTCACCTGATGGCCCAGCTGGCCACAACCAAAACAGGCACCACCTCGATACGGGCACAAACCAGGCCCATGCCTCTGTCGACACAAGCTGCACACCTCATTCTGACGAAATGCCGGCTTACTAATCGCCCCTCGGCGATTTGGTGGAATGTGACCCCGATTGTTAAACATGGGTTTCTTCCCTTGTCTCCTATCGAATCTGTTTGGGGAAACAAATCGTGATCCAGACGCAGTAGCCCTTTCAGACAAATCCCTCTCCACTATCAACGCCCTCGCGTAGATATCATCATAATCTTGAAGGTCAAGCGGTGCCAGGGCACTCTTAATCTCGGGCTTCAATCCGTCCTTGAATCTTCTAGCCCTATCCTCTGGATCCTCAATCATCCTCGGAGCATACTTAGATAGTTCAGAAAACTTTGCCTCGTACTGGTCAATAGTCATCTGATTCTGACGGAGGCGGAAAAATTCAGCCATCTTTTGCTCCCTAGCTGTCCTCGAAAAGTATTTATTATTGAAAACTTCTACAAAAGTATTCCATACTGGAATTGTACCTTCTGGAAAAGTTCTACCCTTGACAGCTCTCCACCACGTACTAGCATTCCCTTCAAGTTGATAAACTGCCAGAGTAACTTTATCCCTATCTGAGCATCTCAACAAATCGAATGCTTTCTCCATCCCTTCGACCCATCGAGTAGCAGCTTCAGGGTCTCCACTTCCAGTGAATTGTGGTGGTTTCAATTTAAGAAACTGTTCCACCAGCTTTTGAGCCCTACGCTCCTCACTGTCATGTATAGGTAGGGGACTCACCGACGGAACTGCAACCGGTATAGCAGATGAAGTCCCAGCAGCAGCGACAGTAGCTGCGGCTTGATTCCTTACTTGCTGTCCCATCAAATCTCCAATAGTACCTAAGGCTTGCATGACTTCAGCCATTGTCGGTTCCCTTCCAGTAGGTCCTGTAGGTTCTGCAGCAGAGGCTGCAGTTGGGAGTGCAATAGGGGACACCGCAGGCGGTACTCTTTCATCATCAACCAATTCTTCCACCGGCCTTAAAGGCCTCCTTCGAGGGGCTCGAGGTGCTCTTCTACCACGTTCGCTCATTTTACAGTAAAAGGTGAAGTCCTGCTTACCCCATAGCAACACGTGGTCAGAAAGAAATCCTTAAATTCTACCACATAATTAGCAATCACAGGCATAATAACCAAGAATCTTACTAACTATCCCATTTCTCAACACTCCTTATCACTCTGTGCCAATGACCAGATGGATCAGGCTGACCTTGCTCTGATACCACCTTGGGCGAGGATGTCACGTCCCGACTCTCGAGCCTGCGACATCCCTTGTCAAATCGCCACCAGGTCATAATAGATAGCGTCCCAGGCAATTGCTATCGACCTAAGCTTATATTGCGCAAGCGGAACGTACCATCTTCCATTCAATAAAATCACATGGGATAGATAGAAAGTAAAGCCATATTTCAAAATACAAAAGGCTGATGAGAATAGATGATTCATAACCTTACAGAGCCATCAACTGATAAATACAACCCCATGCTTCGGGGTGGCCCTCTAGGACTCACAAAAAGATACAGGAGTCAGGTAAGGTTAACTCTCATCTATCCCAAAACAGTATCCCCCACAAAAATAACCACAGTTCCCTGACTACAAAAAGGCCCTAATCCACTACTGGGAAGACTCGACATCCGTGTCGTAATAATCAAATGGGGGAGCCGGGTCATTTGGGTCATCACAAGAACTCTGGCTAGAACGCACAGAGGGGGCTACCGATTGCTCAGGCTCGAGATCGAGCTCCATATCAGGCGCGGGGTCCATCACTTCCCCATCAGGTGTATCAATATCCATCGGGTCCCAAGCGGGGATATTAGGGACCCCCTGTAGAGGTGGCCCCTCAAATCCTCGAAGCGGACCGAAGAGATCCATCCCATCACGAAGATACCAGGCTTTAAAGAGATGTGCCACCAGATGTGGCATCCCTTCATCAACCCATATCGTCGTGATGTGACGCTCCCACATCTGGTCCGTACCTGGTACCGGATGGAGACTGATATCAAGTGATGAGTCAGTGGGGGTGCCGAACCGCACCGGTCTTTCCATTACTTCGGACCTGAAAAACAATTGTCCCGCGACGGGGTGAGAAATGAATCTCAGTGAATCAAGCCTAATCTCGGTTAGGACAATGATTCACCCAGAACATCCTAAGTGCCACAAAAAGATCACAAGATAACAACAGATATATATATATATATATATATATATATATAAATATATCAATCATAACAAGTCTGACAAATCTACCACCAACAGAAGTACAACCACTCAGGCATACACAAGTTCATTATTAATCAATGACCCACGCGACTGGCGTGATAAATACATCAATAGTGCGATCTCGCACTCTTCTGGCAAAACCAGGCTACGTCCACTTTACCCTCTCAGCGACGGCTACTACAAGCAGTGTATCCAGTGCACCCGGCACGGCACTGCGAGTAGGCATTCCTTAAAAAGGAGCTTCGGTCCTTCACAAGCTGCGATCGGCATCCGATAATCCCTTAAAACCGTACGACTGGCACGGGGCATGGATTATCGTGCTTCTGACAAGTCGCAAATTTCCATACAATCAGTACGGTACAAGTACCCACGGTACAAAGCGAACTTGCCAGGTAGCGTCATTGACCCTTTTAATGACCACACAAATTGCACTCGGCAATCAATTCATTGATTATCTTGGATTAACGCCAAAATCCACAAGAAATACAATCAACTCGGCCCCAAGGCCCACAAGATTCCCAATTGAACTTTTCAGCCAGGCAAACAAACCAATCAAGCAATCTACTCACTCTCGAGTAATCCACTTAACCCGGCAATTTCAAGCTCAATTCATATTAAAAAAAAATCTTAATTCTTAGTCAAATTATAGCAATCAATCGTTCGCTCGTCTCTAACCTGTCACTCACTCGCGAGCAACTCAATCAAACAATTAATTACTAAATTACCACAAATAGCCACAGACAAATAATCGATCGACCATGTATCCTAACCATGGTTTCTATCTAAACCGGTCCCGATCAAAATGTTTTTTTTTATAAAAAAATAAAAAAATACATAAATAATTAAATAATTAAATCAGACTAATCCTAAGCGCAATTAGCGCCCTAACCAAGGTTTAGAGTCAACTCACTATTTGAGTTAGCTCGATCGGCGGCGGCGGCGGCGGCAATAAAACTAAGGTTTATCGCGCGGCGAATCGAGCTCAAACTTCGGCGACACCCCGTAGGAGTCCGGCGAGGTCGCCGGAACAGGTGGCCGGCGGCGGAGCTCCGGCGAGCGGCGGCCGGCGGCCTACAACAGTAAACAACTCAGAATATTCAATCGGCAACCTCACTGTTTTAGCCGTTTTCCGGCGACACGGGCCGGGACAAGGCCGGCCAAGGGTCGGGGGCTCACCTAGGGGTCGGTGGGAGTCGGCCGGGACAGGTGGACAGCGGCGGAAGGCGGCCGGCGACGGCGGACAGCCGCGATCAGTGGCTGTCCTGTTTTCGAGCCGAAACAGGGCTCTCGGTCGGCAGCGGTTTCCGGCGGCCACGCGCGGCGACCGGCGGAGCTGAGCTGGGTGGCGGTAGAGGAGACTCAGGGGAGTCGTCTGGCGGCGGCGGTGTGGTACGGCGGCGACGGTGGCGGCCGAAACGAAGACCGGAACAACCCGGATTCAAAAACAGAGCACCGAGACTTTCGGGCCGGATTCCGGCGGTTCCGGCGGCTGACGGTCGGCGACGAGGGGTGGGATCGGTCGAGGGGAGGTCGGGGGTTAGCTGGGTGGTGGTGGTCGGCGTCGGTGGCGGCCGTGGCGGCCGGAGGAGGCCGCGGAGTTCTCGGGTCCTCTGACCAGAAAACAGGGCAGGCCCGGCCGCGAGTTTCCTTCGGCGAAACGGCGGCGACGGCGGCTCGGCCGGGGTCCAGGCGACGGCGGCGAGTGGCTGGGGACGGTGGCTGCCGGTGGGGGTGTGGTGGTCGCGAAAAATGACGACGGACGGAGGAGGAATCGGTCGGCAAAGGGGGGGGAGTCGTCGGTCAACCAAGAGAAGAGAAGAGGAAGAATAGAAGAAGAAGAAGAAGAAAGAAGAAGAAGGAAGCAACGGCAGAGAGCAGTGCGTTGGGCAGAGGGAGAAATGGCCCACCACCTTGACTTTGGAGGCCAAATTTTAATTTTTTTTGTCTTATATGAATGAATAATTGGGGGGGGGGGCAAAATGATAATTTTGGCGCGCCGGGACTGAAACGAAATTTTTGGTGTACTGATCGAAGGGTAATTTCGGCAATTTCACTGGTCAAGCTCGATCAGGGTTAAGCTCGTTTGTAAAAACGGCAATTTAAAAATCGCCACGGATTAATTTCGAAACTCAATTCGAAATAATCTAAAGTTCGGAATTCGTCCAAATTTTCGTCTTTTCAGTCCTTATAGTCCAAAATGGCGTCGACTATGAATATACATTCATATCATTAAATCGACTCCCAGCACTTACAAGGGTTGAATTTCCAGGACATCACACCGACGGGAGGAAAAAGGAGAAGAAAACAAAAAGATAAAGATAAAAGAAAAGAGAAAAAAAAAAGAAAATATTAAAATGTGACTAAAAATTGTCCATCCTAGCACCGGCGTCGGCCAAAGTTGGTCGAATGAACTGACTTGGTGCAAATGCCAAAAGTTTATGACTCAACTGGCCAAAAAAAGAAAAGAATTTAGGACTGAAGTAACACAATTACAATCTGATTAGGACAACTTTAGTAATTGGCCACACACACCAAAAAAAAAAAAAGTTTGGGACGTCATCAAAGACAGATCCAGTTTATTGGATTGGAGAAGTTAATTGAAGCTCAACTCTGAGTTTCCATCAACAACATGGATGAATATATCTTGCCAAATGTTCAGAAGACGATCACGATCAGGTGGCATAATTGTCCATCCAACTAAAAAGATCGATTTTGAAAGCATCTGCAATCATCGAACTTGAGTTGTACACTTGTCGTTTCAGTATGGAAGGGAAGTATAAGAGTTGGTCTCACTTCAGAGAAGATGTTCGTTCATTTAAGAAGGCTCGCCATTTGCACAGTATCCAACATGTAGCTGATGATACCACATCAATTCCAACCACAAGATACTTCTGAAATCTTGTAGTTCCCAAACTCCCCTAAACGTGCCGGGGATTTGGGACATATTGATGCGCCATAAGATTGGATTAACTAAGAGAACTGTAATCAAGAGGGAGTAGATCACTGAGACAAACCCGAACTTGGGTGAAAAGAAACATATAGCCTCACTTGGCATCTTAACTAAGCATGATCAAGCACAAACATTTTACTCAACTACTTACCAATTCCGACTTGTCACATAAGTAACGATTACAAAATCCGATTTTTGGTTGATCCTCAGTACATGACAAGTAGACATCACAAAGCTACAGGACAACCCATGTGGATGCATGTTCGCATGTAGCACAGGCCGTCTTCACAGGCCTGTTCGCATGAGCTAGAAAAATTCCATTTAGGAAAGAAATGGCAAGTCTTTTCCGCAAGGTGACACTTAGAGCCCTGCCAGCCTCTAGTCAGCAAATTTTTTTTTTTTTTTTGGGTAAGTAAAATCAATCTAGTCAGCAAAATTCAATACACAAAAGCACAAAAAACTACGTAATCCAAGTGCAACTCTTGAAACTTGTTCTGAGAGCTGACATCCAACTTTAGATGCTTAAAACTTGAGCTGAACTTAGATTGTGAATGGAGGATACCCGATACCATGAGCTTGATGCTACAATCTACAATTAGAAAATGACCGAAAACAAGAAGCTACAAGAAACAGAAAGCTACCTAGGAAGCCGACAGGGGTATTGGTTTTACAGCACTCTGGATTCGCTGAAATGCAGTCTTTACTCTTTCCTTAAGGACTTCATTTTCACTCTCCACATCCCCACTCTGCTTGTCCAGATGTGCTACATCCCCGTCCACACTTATCACCAGCTTTCCATTCTCACCAAACTTCACATCCCCAAAGAGAGAAACTAGAAGTGCATGAATAATCTTCTCTACCCTTTTCTCACTTTCTTCTTCAGTTTTCATGGCCTCTGTTTCAACCACAACCTTTGGAATCTCACGGCTTATGTTCAAGACAAGAGCAACAACGGAATCTGAAACCATGTCACTTATTGGATCTGATGTCCAGTGCACTGAAATATGCCTATCAGATTCGTGCTTCACTGTTACTCGTTCATGCACGCGTAACATGGGAATGCCAGACTCCTCATCTATTGAAGATTCCACACTTTCATATATCTGCCTCAGCCGGTGGCTAATTACACCAAATGCACCTGTATAAGGGATAGTAATCCTCTGATTAATAGTTGCTGTAGACAACTGAGAGAAAACATGAAGATCTTCAGGAGCCATTATTTGGTAAGTGAAGCCTTTCTTTACCAGAAGGCCACTTACAGTCTCACCCACTTCTGGGGTCTTCTCAGCCAGTCTCCCAATAGTTTTTGCCATTTTTTCTGAATTAAAGTACATTTCAACTGATTGACAATTCTTTGGCGTAAGAATTTTGGTGTTGCGATCAGTAAACTGAGTTACGAGCTTCTGTTTGAGCCTTCCCATCTCATTTGCTTCTCCATGAACAAGAACAATGTTTGGAGGCATTACCTCATCCAAAAACGCGCTTGTCTGAGCAAAATCAGCATGGGCAGAGAAGGAAATATAATGAACTTGCATGTTAAGAGGAGCAGTGAGACCATTCATCAAAGTGACTTCCTTCGGTTCATTGATGATGGTCTTTGCCAGAGTCCCTTCCACAACATATCCAGGAATAACACAAGCATTTTTCTTGTCAGAGCACCACATGTCAAATAGTTGACGGGACAACCCACTTTGGAGTCCACCAGGACTAGCCATAACAACCGATGGACCGACATCATTAAAATTCTCAATACTCTTTAGCGGCGAAATATGCTTGAAGTCAAAAGGATTTGCTGTTGCAAATTGGCTACGGATCCTCTCGTTCATGGAATTGATATATGTTTGATAAACAGCCATACACTTCTTAGCAAGGGGGGAAGCATAATATATAGGAATATTATGGAGCTCCGGGTGGTTGGACCAGAACTCGTCAAGGATCAACAGAAGTTCTTGAGCACGACCAAGAGCAAATGCAGGGATAAGGACTCTACCTCCTTGAGAAACAGTAGAATGGATGACATCAGTGAAGCGTTTCTCCCGAATATGACGAGATTGATGAAGCTGCACTCCATAAGTGGACTCAATTATGCAGATATCAGGTGAGAACTGAGGAATCTCAGCAGCTCGGAGATGCCTATCTTCTTCACGGGAATAATCACCTGTGTAAAGGACTCGTACACCAGCAATATCGACCATGAACATTGCAGCACCAAGAACATGGCCGGCAGTATAACACCAAAATCGAATACCATTCAGTTCAACTGTTTGGTGGAAATCAATTACCTATAATTACAAATAGGTAACATGATTCACATGCATTGGGATCAATAGTTGACATTATGCATCCAAGGAACTTCGAAGAACAGCAAAAGTAAGATCGTTGCCAGTTCATTTACATTGAATAATTAACATCGCATGTGAAGACATTGGTTTTGCACGAAACACAAACCAACACATCCAGGATAAGTTAATCGCCAATGTTTCATCTTAAGACAAAATCCTGTTGAATAGGTTCTACAAGCCACGACACATATAGTAAACTGTATGACCCATAAGCATTGAGATAATTAGTTTATCCAGCTTCTCATCGAGGAGCCACAGCTGGGGATAACTACTGTACATAAACAAGGCAGGGACAGCTTGTTGAGAATAGAAGAAGGATCATGTGCTTTATCTTAAAAGAGATGAAACTCGTAACGGTGGGTTCTAAGCATTAGGAGTATCTGCAATTCACCTAAACACGAGAAACAATTGAGTCCTACTAAGCCGGAGGTACAGCTAAAGCCTACACATGCTTCTGACATGTAAATGGTATACACAAGCAATCCATCCATGATTGTATGAAGACAAAGAATATTCTGCTTCTTCATCAATGATATCATCCCTTCTAGAAAGATTCAACAAATTGGTCGCCAAAAAAGTAGTCGCCAAGGCAAACATTAGCAAGGATATTTTGTGGGATAAAGAATGGGCTCATCAAATGAAGGAAATACCTCAATCTTATCCATTGAACGGAATATATCTTGTTCATCAAACAGCATATCTTCAACTGAGACCTTGCTCACTTTTACATAATCTGACAAAAGCAGCTTGTATATAGCCTTTGTAGCATGAGTCATGAAGACACGACCTTTAAATGTAGTCTGGAAAAATGAGAGCAAGTCGGGTTGTCGGTATTAAAGTAAAATCAATGATTAAAAGTAAGTTTTTCCTCCAATAAAGCCGCAAACCTTTTCCAAAAAGTATGGTAAGGAAGCTGCATGATCCAAGTGGAAGCTGCAAGCAGTCAACATCGACTTATAAAGACCAGAGATCTTTACTGTGGAAGCTAAGTATCAAAGTGACGAGCAGAAATATAAATCGGCAATAGCTAGTGAGAAGCCCATCCCTAAACTTTACAGGCACCGGTGCTGACAATATGATAACAGTCCAATAAGTCCGACAAGAAGGGGATCCTACTGAGGAGCAATAACAAATTCCTGTGGCAAGTCTTAGGAAGAAAGATCGCTCCTTCAAGCTAATTACAAGCAAAGACCAGGAAAGGCAACTGTATATAATGGAACGAGTGGCCCTCCTCACCAAAGCCAAGTCGATTATAATAGAGAAGGCGTCAACACGTACTGAGTAATTAGAAGCACGTCAATTGCGGAAGGATCGATCTCATCGAAGTATGGAAGAGCAGCCATGCCAGAGTAAGCAGGATGAATTCCACAGTCAAACTGCCACCCACATACAGCAATTACAAAAAGATCACGACAGGCACCAACCCATGTTGGCTAAAAACTCTAAAATCCGAAGAGCTCATCAAAACCAGAAGCAGCAGTAGTACCAACACAGTCTTCCCCTTGAAAGACATGTAGACACAGGACCGACCCACTTCATTGCCGGCACCGAGAGGAGTAATGATGAGCTGGTCGCCCTCTCTCCCCGCCGGCGGATCCCGCCTCTTCAGAGACGGCGCCTGTCCTGTGGAAGCCATGTGACAAGAAATGTTCGCACAGTCCCTTCAACTCCACCAGGAACCTACTGCCCTGTGGGGGAAGGAAGGGGGGGAAAAAACAACAAAAACATGTTCGAAGCTGCTCAGACAACAGGCAAGAACCCAACACACGAAATCAAACCCAGGAATCAACATTAAAAAAAGAAAAAAAAAAAAAAAAGAGGGAACCCTGGAATGCACAGCCCGAAGATAAACAAAAGGAACGCATTGACAAATCACGAGTGTCCACATTCAAAGTAGCCTCTAACACGAAGAAAAGCAGATTGGAGTGGAGGCGAGAGACTTACAGAACTTCAGAGATTTGCCACAATGCAGAGCGCGAGGGAGCAAAGTTGAGCTACAGCCCTAAATTCCCAGCCGCTTGCCAGCCTGCCCCCACCCCAAATGAAATCTTAATTAAAGATATTTGAGAAATAATCTCTCCTTAAATTGAACATTTTCTCGTACGACCAAAAAAAAAATAAAATTGAACATCTTCTCACTATCACTTGCCCAAATTCCACTTCTAATTTTTTTTGTCAAAAAAAATTCTTCTTTTCATACCAAAGAGACATACATCACTTCAAAATAAAAATAAAAATTCCAAAAAAATCGATCTAAAAAGTGAATCGACTCGATCTAGCTTGTAAAAATTTGATCATTCTTCAAAGACTATCATTGCATCCAAGCATAATTGGCAATTGATCACCAAATCTCGCATCATCATCAGTGACTAGCATGCACCAAGAATTCCATCTCTAATAGCAACGGCTTTGCCAAAAGGCGGTGCACGCACAGGTTCAGCGCCCCAAATAACATCATCGCGCAAAGATACATTCCAATTCTAATTAACTTCTTCTATTTTGTGCACTTATTCTTTCATATATGGTCTTTTAAATATTTTTCCCACTAATGTAAAGTTTTTTTTTAGAACCAACACACATTTTTGCGTGGCGCATATTGGAATATAGTTATTATTAGTATCACTATTATTAATATCTATTCTACCTATAAAATCAACTTTCAAATTTGGTATCTCTCGCTACTTAAAATTTAGGCTAATGAATTACTAAGTTCATTAACCTAGCTTGGACCTTCTAAGTCCGTATCAAATCGCATACAAATTTTTAACTTGTTTAATATAGGTCAACTAGATACTTAAATAAAATATTGGAAGAAATACTTTACTTTTACAATAGATACTGTGAGTTTAGGAACATGATTACGCTAAATTGCTCTAATGTCCATTCGGTACTTTTTCTTGTTATGAAAACATTTCATTTCAACAAATTTCCTAACATGTGAGGTGTTCATGGAGTTCGCAAACATTGTTCAATGGCCGAATAATTATAGTGTTAAATAAATTATGACGATAGGGATAGGAATGGCATATTTGGATGCCAGTCGCGACAGCCTAATCCCTACCGTTTTATCCAAAAGCAAAACTTAGATTAATGCATTTTTATTTTGGCTTTCACTTATTTAAATGAGTGCAATAATGAATTTAATCGCAATTATATTAAAATTCACGACATAAAATTGACAAGAATTCTAATATGGCATTCAAGACATTTATTTGAATAACCTAGCTACATCACATACAAAAATTATATGAATTATATATCAAAATGTCATGTGACATGAACTCTATCGTGGAATTATATGCTATTAACGTAATCTATCATATACACTATATGATATATGATTTATTTACGTATGACGGGCATGCGAATGATTATGTAATGAACTAAGCTATCAACATAACTTTATAACTATATTATATGCAAAATGGTGCTTAATGTAGAACCATATGCAATTCTAAATTAAACTATCTAATTTGCGCAAACTAAGTTAATGAACCCAGACGCGCATTCTAAATGAATAAACCTAGATATTTTCGCCAAATGACATGCAAATGACAGCATGACATTAATGACACGATAAGGATAATGACATGAAAATGACATGGCATGTATATTATGACATGGTATGTAGTTGATGACATAGCAAATGACATGTAATGTGATATGCATATGCAAGTGCTACCTACATCTTTTGCCTCACAGAAATTCAAAATTCAAAATTAATGACAGAATCTATTCCAAATGAAAATTTATCCTAAATTGTATAGAAAATAATTTGGATTAAATCCTGATATTATCTAGGAAATCTTATCCCTATCTAAATGATTTTAAATATGTAGGTCCTTTTTTGGCTCTTGGAGGGGTCTAATTGCACCAAATTGATTTATCCACCGAAGGCCAAGCCCCTACAAATGGGCTGGCCGAATCATACGAGTCCTTTATGGGCCTGTTTGCCTTTTGCAGGCTTAAGTCAGGGCCTTTTCTGATTAATAGAATTTAACATATAAGAAGGCATTTCCCTAATCAGATTTTTTATGGGCTGATCAGGCTCAGATTAGGCCTTAAGGCCTTTGAATTTTTTTGTCTCTACCCCCCTCTTTGTTGGCTAAATTTGTCAAGTAATGTTGGCCGGGCCCACGCATTTGCTTCTGATCTAATTCCGTTGCCGGTCCGATTAAAAAATGTATGCCGACAATTAAACCGTAAAACATGATTTAACATTTTAGTTTAGGGCCCGGGTCGGTCCTAATTTTTGTGCAATTTAATCTTAAATGAATAACGAAAATTTAAATGTCAACAGTAGCCACTCTCCGAAATATCTGATATGTCAATATTCTCTTGCGAGGCCAAAGCGAAATTGTAATATAATACGCAAAATGAAGGGATCGGTTTTTCTTTTCCATTATTTGCATCACTTTCATAAAGGACGGATAAAAGAAAATAGGACAAATTCATAGAGAAGCAGGTACTTATAAATGTGAAAAAATAGGAAGTTGCGGTTGAGGGCACGCAATTAGCTATTCGCTAATAATAAAAACAAAGCTACTCAATTATTTTATAGAGATGAATGTTGCGCGTAGTATAATTATTATTACTATTACCAAAAGCAGGAGAGCAACATCCTGCTACATGCTCAGACACTTACATAAGCTCATGAAGGTCCCATTTACAACACTCATTCCTAGCCAACCAAATCTTATGGAAATGGGCATTTCAGGTGAGTTTAAAAGGCAAACTTGGATAGGACTTCCCCTTGAAAACTTGGAACTGCCCAAGGCAAATTCATCATGCCAGCTACCGGGAACTGGAGGGATGAGATGCAACTCCAGACCAGCAGTCCATATTCTTAGCGGAGGCATTAAGACATGCCAATCGTCATGCCAAAGATAAGAAGTTATTGTCCCATCGCCAAGAAGGTGCTTGATAACAATACAAGGCCAGCATTAGGAAGCTTTAACAATTTCCCAAATAGAACAGGAACTAATTATCGTGGGAAGAGTCGAAAAGGATTTATTTTGCAATAACTCTTACGCCAAGCAATCTGAAGAAATCTTGTTTATGGATACCCTAGGGACACTCGTTAATCATTTCTAATAAAGGAAGATTTACATTTTAATGAACCTATCGTGCTACCAAGAAAGAAAAATAATGTTTCCAAAGTGAAACGTTTTCTTTACTTGACAAGCGAGATGGTTTAACTATTATGTCCTATCATAACAAGGCTAAAGAGTGCTTCGAAACCAAGAAAGTGCTCAATTATTACGGGAAGAGTCCAAATGGCTTTGACGATTTCCTCTTTGAATAGAATATGAACAAATTATTACGGGAATAGTCCAAAAGGGTTTATCTTACAATAACAATAATGCCAAGCAATCTGAACAAATCTTGTTTATCAATACCCATGGGACACTTGTTGATCGTATCTAATAAAGGAATATTTACATTTCGATGCATCTATTGTGCGTAACATGAAAGAAAAAAATGATTCCAACGTGAAACATTTTCTTGACTTGACAAATAAGCTGGTTTAAGATTCTGCCATGTACTTCCATAATAAGGCTAAAGAAGCGCCAAGAAGGCGCTCAATATGAGTCTACTGATATGAAACCTTTAATGATTTCCTCTCTGAACGGAAGATGAATTAATTTGCACGAAAGATTTAAAAGGGTTTATCTTACAATAACAACAATGCCAAGCAATCCGAACGAATCTTGTTTATCAATGCCCATGGGACACTTGTTGATTGTACCTAATAAAGGAAGATTTACATTTTCACGCATCTATCGTGTGTAACATGAAAGAAAAAAGTGATTCCAAAGCGAAACTTTTTCTTTACTTGACAAGTAAGGTGATTTAAAATTCTGCATGTGTAATAGCCCGGGCCCACCGCGCATCGTTGCGCCACTTACAAGATATTGTCCGCTTTGGACACACAGTACTCACAGTTTTGTTCCTCCGAGCGTCGCCCATACAATGCTCGAAAAACGCATCTTGCAAGTTTAAGGGGACTCAATGCTTATAAGCTAAGCCAATACCTCCCCCCTAGGTAATCTGGGATTAGGGAGGGGATGTCACAATCTTCCCCCTTCGGACACAACGTCCCCGTTGTGCTCGTACCGCACTGGGGCTCATGGACTCACGGACGCACTGCTACTGCTATCGCTATCGCTACCCAACTACGGCCAAGAGTCCACACATGCGATCGTGGGTCGGTTTTGATATCAACTGTAACAGCCTTGGCCCACCGCGCACTGCTGCGCCACTTGCAAGATATTGTCCGCTTTGGACGCACAGTCCTCACGGTTTTGTTCCTCCGAGCGTCGCCTATACAATGCCCGAAAAATGCGTATTGCAAGCCTAAGGGGACCTAAGGCTTATAAGCCAAGCCAAGACCTTCCCCTAAGCAATGTAGGACTAGGGAGGGGATGTCACAGTTTTGTTCCTCCGAGCGTCGCCTATACAACACTCAAAAAACGCGTCTTGCAAGTCTAAGGGGACCCAAGGCTTATAAGCCAAGCGAAGACCTCCCCCTAGGCAATGTGGGACTAGGGAGGGAATGTCACAATTTGGATACACATCTTCACGATTTTGTTCCTTTGAGCGTCGCCCATATAATGCCCAAAAAACGCGTCTTGCAAGTCTAAGGGACTCAAGGCTTATAAGCCAAGCCAAGACCTCCTCCTAGGCAATGTAGGACTAGGGAGGGGATGTTACAATCCCCCTTCCCTTTGGACACAACGTCTCCGTTGTGCCCGTACCGCACTAGGGCTCACGGGCTCACGGACGCACCGCTACCCAACTACGGCCGGGAGTCCACATATGCGGCTGGGGGTCAGCTCTGATACTAATTGTAACAGCCCGGGTCCACAGCGTACTGCTGCGTCACTTGCAAGATATTGTTCGCTTTAGACACACAGTCTTCGCGATTTTGTTACTCCGAGCGTCGCCCATACAACGTTTAGAAAACGCGTCTTGCAAGGTAAGGGGACCCAAGGCTTATAAGTCAAGCCAATGCCTCTCCCCTAGGTAATGTGGGACTAGGGAGGGGATATCACAATCTCCCCTCCTTCGGATACAACGTCCCCGTTGTGCCCGTACGGCACTAGGGCTCACGGGCTCACGAGCACACCTTTACCGTTACCCAGCTATGGCCGAGAGTCCACACATGCGGTCAGGGGTCGGCTTTGATACCAACTGTAAGAGCCCGGGCCCACCGCACACCGTTGCGCCACTTGCAAGATATTGTCCGCTTTGGACACACAGTCCTCACGGTTTTGTTCCTTCGAGTGTCGCCCATGTAATGCCCGAAAAACATGTCTTGCAAGTCTAAGGGGACCCAAAACTTTTAAACCAAGCCAAGACCTCCCCCTAGGCGATATGGGACTAGGAGACCCAAGGCTTATCGGGCTGAGTGCACGGTTTTGCTTTTCGAGCACTCAGCCCGGAAAAGATCTCATGCAAGTTTAAGGGCCTCCCAAGTCTTATAAGCTAGCCCCAAGACTCCCCCCTAAGTAATGTGGGACTAGGGGGAAGGGATGTTACAATCTTCCTCCCTTCGGACACAACGTCCTCGTTGTGCCCGTACCTCGCCCGCTTTTGGGTCATAGTCGCTCGCCGGTGCAACCTCCCCTGCCATCCCGGCTACGATTGCCCACCCTCAGGGTTTGGCCCCACACACTGTTCGGGGTCGGTTATGATACCATTTATAATGGCCGGGGTCCCACTTGCACGATATTGTCATCTTTGGGCTTTGTAACCTGCACGTTCTCTTTGGGTTTTGCTTTCCGAGCACTCAACCCGAAAAAGGCCTCGTGCAAGTCTAAGTGCTCCTAAGCCTTATAAGCTAGCCCCAAGGCTCCCCCTAAGCAATGTGAGACTAGGGGGAGGGATGTTACAAAAATAGTGAGGACTGTGTGTCTAAAGCGGACAATATCTTGCAAGTGGCGCAGCGGTGCGCGGTGGGCCCGGGCTATTACAGCATGTCCTACCATAACAAGGTTAAAGAGTGTTTCGACACCAAGAAGGTGCTCAATATGCGGTTTGCATCTGGAAGCTTTAACAATTTCCTCTCCGGATAGAAGAGGCACTAATTATGATGGAAACAGTCCAAAAGGGTTTATCTTGCAATAACACGCAAATCAATTTGAACGAATCTTGTTTATCTATGCTTGTGGGATACTTGTTAATCATAATTGATAAAGAAAGATTTACATTTCAATACACCTATCGTGTGTAACATGAAAGGAAAATGTGCGTCCAAAGTGAAATATCTTCTTTACTTGACAAGTAAGGTGGTTTAAGATCCTGCAATATCCTACCATAACAAGGCTAAAGAGTTATTCCATGCCAAGAAGATGCTCAATATGAGGCCATAATTTGGAATTTCCTCTCTGAATATAAGAAGAACTAATTATCACAGGAAAGTCCAAAATAGTTTATCTTTCAATAGCATTTACACCAAGCAATCTGAACGAATCTCATTTATCAATGCTCATGGGACACTTGTTAAGTGCACCTAATAAATAAAAAATTACATTTCAAGGCACCAATCGTGCGTAACATGAAAGAAAAAAGTGCTTCCAAAGTGAAGTGCTTTCTTTACTTGACAAGTAAGGTGGTTTAAGATTCTTCTATGTTCTGCCATAATTAGGCTAAGAGTGCTCCAACACCAAGAAGGTTCTCAATATGAGGCTAGCATATGGAAGCTTTAACAATTTACTCTTTGAGTAGAATTAATTATCACCGAAGGTTCAAAAGGATTTATCTTGCGATAGCACTTATGCTAGGAATCTGAACGACTATTGTTTATCAATACACATTGGACGCTTGTTAATAGTACATCACAAAGGAAGTTTCACATTTCAATGCACCTATTGTGCATAGCATGAAAGAAAAATTCTTTAATAAGGAGACTTTTTAACAAGTAAGGTGATTTAAGATTATGCTATGTTCTAGCATAACAAGGCTCAGGAGTGCCCCGATACCAGAAAGGTGCTTAATATGAGGCCAGGATCTAGAAACTTCAATGATTTCCTATTGGAGTGGAACAAGAACTAATTATCATGGGAAGAGTCCGAAAGGATTTATCTTGAAATAACACTTAATGCCAAGCAATTCGAACAAACCTTTTATACCAATGCCCATGGGACACTTGTTAATCATACCAAATAAATGAAGATGATTGCACATATCGTGCGTAACATGAAAGGAAAAGTGATTACAGAATGAAACTTTTTCTTTACTTAGTAAGATGGTTTAAGATTTTGCTATGTCCTACCATAACAAGACTGAAGAGTGCTCCGATGCCAAGAAGTTGCTCAATGTGAGGTAGCATCTAGGAGCATTAACAATTTCCTCTCCGAGTAGAAGAGGACCTAATCATTAATCATCATGGGAAGAATTCAAACGGGTTTATCTTGTGCTCACACTTGAGCCAAGCAATCTGTCAATCGAGCCATTGGGACACCTGTTAAACGTACGTAAGAAAGATAGATTTGCATGTGAATGCACCCATCGTGCGTATCACCTTAGAAAGAGTGCTTCCAAAAAAGAAATTTTTTCTTCACTTGGCATCGGAGCACTCTGTAGCATTGTCGTTTCCTGAATCAAATATAGAAAATTATATTGCAGCTAAATAAAAAGAGATTCCCTGTCGAATTCTTGATAGACAAATACGGAAATCTGCAAGTGTAAAATAGATAATTAAAGGTAAAGTAAACGGTAGCATAAAATGGCAAAAAGAAGAAGGAGACAAAAACAAAAAACAAAAAAAAAGCGACCACAGTGGGAGTCGAACCCACGACCTTCTGATCCGAAGTCAGACGCGCTAATCCACTGCGCTATGCGGTCCCGATTTGCTTTGTTCATTCCTTTTAATTAATAATACGTCAAGACTTGTGCTAATCCCCATCGTCCTGTAGAAAATACGATTAAATGCCCACGTATTTTGTTAAGATATATCATAGTAACATGGTATAACGAAAGGGACAGTTTTGTAATAATTCAATCTAAATGAATATCTTACTTTCAAGAATTGACTCTAAATCCCTTTCACCTTACAATCATCTTTCTTTTCTTTCCTTATGAGTACTTATATGCTCTTTTCACCAAATCCTTTCTAAACATCTCCTATCTCATGAAATATATAGTTAGGGTCAATCATTCATAGAATATCCAAGCCATAAAGTAGGTATGTACGTACATACGTACGTATTTTAGCATCCTCTACAGTTGTGCACTTGCAGAGACAACTGATCTCAAGCATATTTAGCTCAGGGAAGCTTCATAGATATTTTGATGCGGATTCGTTAATCTTGCTATGCATAATGACCGTTTGACAAATCGATACATGAGCAGATTAATTTTTCTATAGGTCATTTGTATGAAGATGCACGTTGGGCTGTGATAAAAAAGTCCCACGTCGTTTAATTGATGTAGTGCGAGTAGTTAATACATTTTAGTTGGTTTAACATTAATTGGCTTAAGTTTTTGAGGTCCAGCTAAATGTTTTGACATGCTTTGACTTAGACTCTCCCTTGACGATCCCTTTATTCTCCTAATGTGTATTGATGTTTGGTAAATATATTAATGAATCAATGTGTATCGACATTTGATGAATATCTCAATGAAATAATCTAATGATCAGCTGTTTTCGAGTAGCCTAGCATTGTGGCATGGCACCATAGTCCCGCTGGCAATTAGGGATGAAAGTGATGGTTCTTGTTGTTGCGGTGTTCACACGCAACAAATTGGAGATTCACACTTGAATTTAGGTAGAATATACCAACTATTGAACTCACATTTAGTGAGGGGGAGATTGTTGAGATATGTAGGTTGAGTTGTGTTAATGAAGTTCCACAATAGAGAATTGGCTAATATGTCCTAGTTTACCCATACCTAGATATATCGACTAGGTGGGATATGCATCCTCTTTGACAGTCTCCTCAAGTAAAGGTGATGAAGCGCAACAGACAATCAAGGAAAGTCTCCTCATAGAAGGAAGGAAAACGACACAAATCATCGCTAAATTTTAGTCCAACGAGCAATATCGTCTCTAAAATTTTAGTTTGTTCAATGTGAACATTGCACTATTGATAAATATTCTATGTACTCATTTAGCTAGTACAAACAGAAAATCAGACATTATGATGATGCACAATTTTATATGTAGAGTTGGGACTGTTAGAAACGATGAGTCAGCATATCCATCTTTTTATCAATGTACTTTAGAAAAGGCAAAAACAAATTAGGGACTACAAATGTCCCACGCGGAAATTTTTTTTTTCCTGATTTGAGATGAATATATTACGTGGACAATTCATGTGTATTTTATTTTTGTCCACGGTCAAAACTTAACGGATTGGAACAGCATGAGCAAATTCTATTAACATGAACCAATGAAAATACGACATATATCAATTTGATATAATCAAGCGAATAGGTTGAATATTTTTAAGAGTTCAAGATCCGTGGACTATATTAAACATTTACCAATGTTTCAGGGATCGTATTGAATGAATTAAAAGTTCATAAGCAATATTGCAGATTGAACAAAAGTTGAGGAATCATTTGTGTCATTTTTTCAAAAAGAAAAGTGAAAGTAGTAGCATGCAACTCTGCTTTCTTCGAACCTTGCAAGGTTCTTCTCCTCGGAGAACCATCACTTGCATGCATGGCTTCGGTACCCTTCATTTTCTATCTGCTTGTGGATGTTTCAAACATGTTTACCCTTAATATTTGAAGAAGAACATCATGTCATCACGAGAGTTATTTTGTTGCATTAAATTTTTACTTACCGAATACCAGAGTTATTTCTCGATCGATGGGAGAAATTAGCCAAACAATGGGACCATCCGGTTGAGTAGGTTCTGGTATGTGTTAATCGAATATTGACCCATTTAAATTTTAAAATGACTTGACTTATGATCCGGATTCATATTGTGCCCCGAATCCGATTATGCTCGTTTGGCAGGCTAAGTCCCATAAATTGCGGGGGAAGACTAAACAAAAAAGAGTACAAGGGAAGAGACGATTCTTTCATATTTTCGTTTTCCTGCTTTGAGGGTTTTAGCCTTTTCACTTTATCCAAAGGCTCCAGAGGAAGAAATCATGAGATGGTTAAGGACTCTTTCTCATCTTATTTCAGATACTTTGGCTTCTATACAGGGCTTGTTTGCTTCGACATTTAGAAAGGGATTTGGAGCTTTGTAGTTCTTTAACCCAATGCAAATATCGTTTGGCTCGTTTTTCCGACTCCAAAGGTACTTACATTTTCCCAAAGATATTTCTCAAAAGCTGAACCAAATAGGCCGGCAAATAGAGGATTCGTTTCCTCCGGTTTAGGAATCCTTCTTCAAATTTTGTAAGTTATCCATTTCTTCTTCTTTCTTCTTCTTCAAATTCACCGTCTCCCTTCCCACGCTAAATCTGAACCCTGTGTCTCCAACAACGCGAACATCTTAATGCGACCCTGACTAAGATTATTCGTGCCAGTGAATTTCTTCAACTTCAATTTCTTAAAAGCCATAGCCATATTTGCAAACAGACAAAAATACCCAAAACAATCGCTTAAAACTACCCTAGGATTTGATACAAGTTTGTCAGTACTAATGTGGAAACATAATCAAACGAAGTGAATTCAATAAGGAATAAACTGGTGAATTTTTTTTTTTTTAAAATGAACACAACTTACGAGATTCGATGGATCAACCTACCCCAAGGGGAGAATTAACGAGATGGTTCCATGACAATCGGAAAAAATGGAATTAAAAGAAATAAGCTTTCCCACACTTTTAGCTCTCTTGGACGATGACTCTCAATAATATCTGTGAAGTCTTTTATACATACAAAGCACACTCCTCATGCACACAAGACCAAACCCAACAACAAAATATTTATATGCCAAAAATTATCAGCCCTTGTTTGACTACAACATCGATTCATTAGGTCCCTGGCCAATTATTTTTTCTCATCCGGTGACGAAAACATGAGTCGATCTTGAGTTATGTCGACTGCAGTCATGGTTGCACCTCATGTAGAAATCTATTGGTCTCCCCTTGCAGGCTAGGCTACGCGTACTGTTTCCTTAGTGTTTCTTTGGTATGCTTACGTGTACTGAAGCCAATAGCTTTCCTAGTGGCTCCATGGCGCCTATCAATGGTTTCTGTTTCAAAGTTGAACATTGCTGCTTGTCATGCTTACGGCCCGTCGCCTTGTAGAAGGGAAGTGAAAGTAGGAACAAGGCTCTCGGGTTCCTTGGCTTCTTGCGAGGCTCTTTCTTCGGTCCCTTCTTGGAGAACCTCCAACTTGTGTGCTTGGCTCACCTACGGTATGTTCTTATGTTAATTCTTGTACACAATTCAAGTACATTTACCCTAATTTTAGAAGAAGAATATCATGTCTTGGTTCGGGAAAGATAATGGAATTGCAACATGAGCAGCTCTTGTGACATACCCTCAGAGTCACCATCAAAGAAAAGAACAATGAATTTCTTTTATATGTACAGTTGAGAAAACGTTTTGCTTGTGTGGTCTAATTTAGCGAGGAGATATCGTGGATATTAAGCAGTGTCTAGAAATTTACCAATACCTAATGCGCATATGTCAGTTTCCAATCTCGCCCATTCGGTGCATCAAAGTCGCAGAAATCACCGTGGAAGATTAAACAAAGAGCAGTACAAAAATGAGGAGAGAAATCGAGAGAAAAAGATAGGCCGCAGAGATTTCTTTAGTGCAAGATGATTCTTTCACTTTTTCCTTTTCCTGTTTCGAGGGCTGTTTTTCGCTTTTACTTAAAAGGTTTCAAAGTGAAGAAATGATGAGATGGCTGATGATTCTTTCATCTTTTCTTGTCTGGTATGATAGAGTAGAGGATTCTTTTCCTCCAGAATAGGAGATTCTTCTTCAAGTTGTTCTTCTCTTGGCGTAGGCCGAGGAAAAATGAGATGGTCTTCACCATTTTTCTTGGCCAACACCTTCGGTTCGTATATATTTTGGGAGCCCTCACCTCATCTCATTCAGACATCTATCGCATTTCCCCTATCTTGCATTTTCACTCCGTGTCCTTCACCGTCTTCTTCAAGCCGCTAACTCTCTCTCTCTCACTGAGCTGTTCATCTTATTGAACCTTTCCTCTTCTTCAGTCATTTCGTTTTCGGGTTCCATCCTTCCGCTTTCCTCTTCTCTCGCCATTTCATTAACTTTCATTTCTCTACAAAGAGGAAGGAAAGATAATTAGAAAGAAACCAAAAGGGGGGAAAATGGCGGATATTGTTCTGTCTGTAGCTTCCAAAGTGGCAGAGTACCTGGTGGCTCCGGTCGGTCGTCACTGCGGCTACGTGATATTCTCCAACAGCTACGTTCGCCAACTTAACCATGAAGTTGACAAACTGGAGGACGCGAGGGTTGGAGTGCAGCGTTCCGTCGATGGTGCTCGAAGCAACATGAAGGAGATCAAACGCGAAGTTTACAGATGGATGAATAATGCAGAGACCGTTGCCAACAGGGCGCGTGGTGTGCAGGATTACGATGGCAGAGCCAAGAAAAGTTGCTTCTAAGGGTGGCTTCCCAACCCGAAGGAGGGTTTATCGTCTCGGGAGGGACGCCAGGAAGACAGTCCAGGCCATCCAGGAACTCATTCCGCAGGGTAAATTCAGGGAGGTCTACTATGAGGATGCTCTGCCACCGGGGCTTGTTGGCGGTGCTCCCGGCGTGGATGCCTCTGCCAGCGATCGGGGCGACATTATCACCGATTCTCGAGCTTCCATCTTCCAGGGCATATTGAAAGCTCTGGATGATGAGAAGCTGAAAGTGGTTGGGGTCTATGGGCCTGGCGGGGTGGGGAATACTACGCTGTTGAAGGTGGTCGAGAAGGAACTCAAGAAAGAGAAGAGACCATTCGGCATGATTGCCAAAGCCCAAGTGTCGCGGACTCCGGACAGGAATAAAATCCAAGAGAGTATCGCTTACGCCTTGGGTTTGAAGCTGAAGGATGAGCCCGAAGACGGAAGAAGAGATCTTCTTTTTAAGGCATTGAAGAATAATCCGAAAGGGAAGGTTCTCGTAATACTGGACGATCTGTGGGACCAACTCGATCTGGAGGCAATCGGAATTCCTTCGGGAGATGAGAGCGGCACATGCAAGTTGTTGCTCACATCGAGATATAAAGATGTGTTGCAGCAAAAGAGGCATGCCAATGAAACATTTCATCTTAAAGGTCTAGAGGTGGACCAAGCGTACGGGCTATTTGCAAAGACGGTCGGCGACAAGCTCAAAGAAGAGGAATTGAAACAAATAGCGGCTCAAGTGGTGAAGAAGCTTGCAGGTTTGCCTCTTTTGAATATAGCAATGTGTCTGCATGGAGAAATGCGTTGATAAAAATAGAGGAGGCAAACATAGAAACTATAGCGAAGTTGAGTTACGACCATTTGAAGAGTAAGGATGCCTAAGCCTTATTCTTGATCTGTGGCCTTATCGGCGGGACCATTCAAGTCGAACTTGTGCTGGTACTAGGCATGGGTTTGGGATTGTTTAAGGGATTCAATAAGACGATGCAAGATGTAAGAGATAGATTGAATACTATGCTCGATGAACTCCATTCCGCTTGTTTGCTGCTGCATGGTGGCGAAGATGGAGAAAATGTGACCATACACGATCTTGAATTTTATTAAATTTTTTTTTTGTTTTCTTTTTCATTTTTTCTTCTCCTTTTTTTCTTTCGTTGTTTTTAAGCTCGCGGCGAGCATCATCCAGCTGTGGCGGCGCGAGCTTGGGCTTGGGTAGCCGTGGCTGCCGAGCTCCCCCAGATCTCACCATTGCTTTTGCTTTGATTCTACGAAATCTCAAACGTGCAGGAGAAGGCAAAGTTCAAGAATGGCGAAGACGAGGAGGAAGATGGTATCGTTCCTTGATGGGAAGAGTTCCCCAAGAGATGGGTCATCGTGATCCACTACTGCTCAGACTTACTGCTCAGACTTCTTGCTCTGCAACATGGACCGAGTAAAGCCTCTGCCTCTCTTCTGGTTGAATCAAGGGACGATGCTTTTGGTCACTGTGAACATGAAATTTTAGGAATTGTTACTAGAGATAGGATGGACAATCTTGAATTTGAAGTGGGTGATAAGGAAAGTCAAGGAATTGCAGAGGAATGGATTTGGTGTAGAGAATGGTTCGGTTCGAGCGAAGCTGGAGAAAGCATGTTTATTGGACAAAATTAGTAAATTCAAAGATGAGATCTGAGGGAGCTCGCCAGCCATGGCCAGGTAAGCCTCGGCCTCACCGGCCCCATGTGAGGTCAACCTCACTTGGCAACGACGAGGGCCGCTGCGAGCTTCACTTGCTCGCCAGCCTCTGGCCACAGAGTAAGTAGGGGAGAGAAAGAAACAAATGAAAAAAAAAGGACAAAAAATGAAAAAGAAAATTTTAAAAAAATTAAAAAATATTCAAAATTTTTATTAAAATATTATGACACATACCAAATTTGGATGCCGGCGGGTCACATTTGTCCAGGTGGGCTGAATTGATACAATTTCAAAAGGTGTATGATTGAATTCAATAGGTGTAGGACTTAATTGGTAATTTTTTTTTCTATATTGAACAATTTACTAATAGGCCAAAGACGATATTAAATAAATTAAAAGTTTATGCTCGACATTGCACATTGAATCAAAGTTTATGGACCACTTGTGTCATATTTCCAGAATAAAAGTGAAAGTAGGAACATGCTCATTGGTCGGAGTCCCATGAATTGTAGTGGAAAACTAAACAAAAATTCCTATAGGAAAGGAGAGAGAGAGAAAGGGAGATGGCGTAGACTCTTTGGTGAAAGATGACTCATTTATATTTATCTTAAGGATTTTTTTTTTGCCTTATTTAAACAATAGGCCAAAGACGATATTAAACAAATTAAAAGTTTATGCTCGACATTGCACATTGAATCAAAATTTAGGGACCACTTGTGTCATTTTTCCAAAATAAAAGTGAAAGTAGGTTCTGAAAGTGAAGAAATGATGAGATGGTCGAGGGTTCTTTCTCAATTTTCAGTTCATATACTTGGCTTCTTAATAGAGGATTCTTTTGCCCCCCATCATAGGGATTGTTCTTCAAATTCGTCTTTCTCTTTTCTCCAACCCTAAATCCAAACCTTATGTCTCCAACAACTCGGACATCCTAATGAGCCATAGACTAAAGTTATTCCTTTCGGTGAATTCCTCCAACTTGAATTTCTTAGAAGCCATATCGGTAATTGCAAACAAGCAAAAATATCCAGAGCAATATAAGTTAACAATTACCCTAGGATTTGATACCCAATTGGCTATGGCTATTGCGGAGACGTGAGCAAACAAAAATGACTCAAAAGAAATAAATTGCAGAAATAAAATCTATGATTTGTGGCGTTCAAAGTCCGGAATTATTCCTTGATCGAGAGGAAAAGAGTGATGCATATTCATGAATCATATTTTATTTTTACGGGAAGTTCCTCTCCGAGGCAGCTGTATCTTTTCCAATGGCATACTTTGAAAGTCGTCAGAAGGTCCGAAGGCCATGGTAGAGCTGCAAAGCGCAACATAGAAGGGAAGTGCAAGGCCATGGTAAACGCTATAGGAACTAGGCTAAGTGGTAGTTGGTGGGCCTTATAAAACCATCCGTCTTCGAAGTGGGCCTAGACATAACCATCCTGCTTCTGGGCCCATTTCTCCAATACATACATAATAAAGCAAATAAAAACCTGTACACTTACCCAAATTTTTTTTTTTGTTTTGTTTAATCCTGAGCAAAATATCCGTAAGCGAGAATCATTGACCTGACCATAGACTATGGAGAGTCATATGATATAAGATAATTTCGGAACTAGTCCTCTATCTTCGCTCCATGGTTTTTACTAGTTTACCTTCCTCGATCGAATTTCTCGGGAACCTCCAGTCATTATATTTAGAAAAATGTGATGTGGAGGATGTAGCAATTCTTGAAAAGCTCAAAGCATTGCAAATTCTCAGCTTCGCAAGGTCCGCAATTTCTAGGTTGCCTAAAGAAATCGGGGAATTGACCAATCTGAGATCATTGAATCTAAGCTTTTGCGTTCAACTTTGCGAAAGTTGAGGCCGGTGTCCTGAAAAGCTTGATTACCTTAGAAGAATTACTCATGCGGGGAAGCTTTGACCGATGGATGGGTGAAGGATCAAATACGATCGGGATCGTGTAAGGCCAAGATTGCCGAGTTGAGGAGCTTGACAAAGCTCTCTGCTTTGAAGATATCAATCCTTGATCCCATCGTACTTCTGAAGGCTGGTGACCTGCAATTTGGAACCTAACCAGATTTTGGATCCGGATAGGACTTGTTTTACGGTGGATGGATTATGAAAGTTTGAGAACCATGAATATCAAATAGGAAGGGTGCGAGAGTATTCTTACAAAAGAATGGGTTCAGAAAACTCTACAGAAGACTCAACGCTTGCATTTGGAGGGGTTGAGAGAGTCCAAGCAGAATGCTCACGCGTTGTGCAACCAAGGATTGCCACAACTGAAGCATCTAGAAATTTGCAACAGCCCCTCAATCGAGTATATCGCTAGCTCATCCGGTGGCATCCCTCTCACTGCTTTTGCGAGATCAGAGTTTTTGAACCTCACGAATCTTATTAATCTGAAGAAGATATTCCATGGCCCTGTCGCACCAGAGTTCTTCAGCAAATTTATTATGCGGAACAAGCGATCGAATGATAAAATAGACAGAATGAGTAAAGTAAATCGAACACTAGATGTACGTGGTTCGGTCGTAGAGACCTATGTCCACGGGGAGAGTAGAAACGAATTCCACTATAGAACAAGCGATATACGGAGATTACAGATCATTATACAAGCACACTCTTGGTGTTTCCTAGCCCCAATTACATTTAAGAACTCACACAAGAACGCACATAGTGTTTAGCACTCAATTCCTAACGAAATAATCTCTCAATCTCGCAACGAAATTTAAAATCAAAATATAAGCTCAAGATTTAACCGGCTTCGACACTTGAATTCTTGATGTAATTCCGCGAACAAAACCAAGAAGATAAATCCTTGCCAAGCACTCGACGAACGGCGCTTTAGGATGTGAACGACACCAAGACCTCTCTGCAAGTTGGGCACATCAAGCACTCGGACAACCGGTGCTTCAAGGCTTCGTATGGCCAATGACTGCAACCCACGTTTTTATATTCATTTAACTCATGCACGCCCCACCTTTTCGAAGACCCACACCTCTTCCTTTTATATATTCAATTTCATCAGATTGATAAGCACATATATTATTTCTTCGATGACCTCAATCAGAAGAAGAAAGATGCGGCCAACAAATCCAAGTCCAAGATATTGCCCACGTCAAAGTCCTAGTGAGGAAAGCATTATTCGACAATACAAGAAAAGAAACATCCAAGATATTGATCCCTTCTTCGACTTTTCTTGATCTTTACTTCTTATCCTTTCTTTGGCAAATTTGATAACAAAGCAAATCAAATCTGGATAGCTTTCTCCAACTTGAATATATATGGACGTCCACAAATAATATCTGACCTCTTTTTTTTTTTCTTTTTCTCGCTGGCTTAAATTCAAGGCATATTTTAACAATCTCCACCTTAGCTCGAAATTTGAGTCGATTCAAAATCACTTCTCTAAAATTCCAAACTTCACGTGCTACTCTCCCAACAGCCCAATGGGCTCAACCGCCATAGATATCATACAAGTCCAAGTCGAGCTTGAATTTCGCCATAATCGAGGACCTCATGAGAACACTTACTGAACATGCACTTTTAACTGCTCTAGAAGGACTTTCTGATACAAGCTCCTTAATCACAGATAAAGCAAAACCGCTATTGCATCCATATCTATTAGGACATCGAATTCGTACTTTGTCAATATCACCAGTTAAAGCAACCGTTGGCTCTATAGGCTTCACCTCGCAACAAACATCATTTGTGTCGATTACTTCGCTAGTATTCACTACCTCAGGAGTTTGTGGTTGCAACTTTACCTCAAATCGAACACCATCTAGATCTGTATTAACACTGCTATAATCACTCATAACCTGAAGTACTGGAGACCCATCAAAGGTAACTTCTCTACCGCAAATATGTGAATTTACATTTGGACACCACAACTGATAGCCCCGCTCACCTAGTGCATAGCCATGCAATATGCACATTGCCATCACATCGAGCTTACCATCACTAACTCGATAATAACACGGACAACTAATCATTCTAAACATAGAATCATCAGCAACATTACTTGACCACTCTTCTTCGGGAGTCCGATATCTGATCACAGTCGATGGAGATCTATTCACCAAGTAGCTCACCATACTAAGCGCATCCGCTGGAATTCCCATAGCTATACCAGCACAAGAGATCTTTTTACGGGTCACTTCTAGTAATGTTCTGCTCATCAATTCTGCAAACTGTTGTAGTTTACTGGCACTAGTGCGGTTCTTCACTATGCGCTCTTTCATGCAGAATTTATTTATCAGCTTCGAGCACGACTCCATGCTACTGCCAGTTCGCACATGCTTGATCGACTTACCAGTCTCCGTTTCGATCAAAGCTCTCGACCGCGTATTCTTGACAATAACATCAAACTTGTATTTCTGCACAAACATCCAGGTATTCTTCGAGTAGACATTAGTCTCTCGAACAGATGTCAACATCTCAGGAGCGAAACTTATCATTGTCTCATCTTGAAGTTCATGCAGACAGCCATGCTTGATTCCTTTTATTATCACTAGGGCACCTCGAACAACCTTTAGAATTCTACCTCGTGAAGAATACCTACATCCAGTTGAATCTAGGGCACCCAAGGAAATTAAGTTCTTTTTTAATTCTGGAACATGCCGTACTCCAGTCAATGTCCTCACAATGCTATCATGCATTCTGATTTTAACATCACCAACACCTATAAAATCGCATTCAACGTTGTTTCCTAACTGCACTTTACTACTATCCTTGTATAGATAAGAAGTAAACCAGTTCCTATTTGGTGTGGCATGAAAAGAACAACCAGAATCTATAATCCATCTGTCAAATGACGAATCCTCAGTGACAGACAATATACAACCGATACCGTCAGAATTTTCGGCTACAGTTGTAACATCATCTGCAGATTCAACTATAATTTCTTTACCTATTTCGTTTGTCACCTTAAAAAAATTTCTTCTAAGATGCCCCCTCTTGCTACAGTTCCAGCAGACATCAACGCCAGTTCTAGACTGACTACGTCTATTCATGTTCATACTACTTCCGCTAACATGCGTATTAGCTCTTCCTCTTTCACCTACTAAAACAGCAGATACAAATTCGCCAGATTTTCTTCTACGGATATCTTCACTCAGAATTAAATCTCTAATCCCATCAAACGTCAAACTTGTCGATCCAGAGGAATCACTAATAGCAGTAACAATAGTATTCCAACTATCAAGCAATGAGGATAATAGAATCAAAGCACGTACCTCATCTTCAAAGTCAATCTCAACTGAACTCAATTAATTAACGATAACATTGAATTCATTGATGTGATTAATAACTAATGTACCTTCTCTCATTTTCAAATTAAACAGACGTCGCATCAAATAGACTTTTTGATCACAGAGGGCTTCTCGTACATGTATAATAGGGCTTTCATCAAACCCGCAGTAGTATTCTCCTTGACGATATTAAACGCGACGTTACGAGCTAACGTCAACTGAATAACACCCATTGCTCGTCTATCCGGCAATTTCCAATCGGCTTGCTTCTTCATTTTTGGTTTTTTCCCAAACAGGGGCTCGTGCAGTTTCATTTGATATAAATAATCTTCTATCTGCATCTTCTAGAACCAAAGTCATTCCCTTCAAATCTGTCGATTTTCCCTTTAACTTCATCTATTGCCATTGATTCGCTTCCACTCAAGCAAGCCTACCTCTGATACCAATTGTTGTGCGAAATTAGCGATCGAACAATAAATAGACACAACGAGTAAAGTAAATCGAACATCAGATGTACGTTGTTCAGTCATAGAGATCTACGTCCATGGGGAGAGTAGCAATGAATTCCACTATAGAACGAGCGGTACACAGATATTACATATCACTCGAGTTACACAAACACACTATTGGTGTTTCCTAGCCCCAATTACATCTAAGAACGCACATAGTGTTTAACCCACAATTCCTAGCGAAATAATCTCCCAATCTCACAACGGAATTTAAAACCAAAATATAACCTCAAGATTTAACCGGTTTCGACACTTGAATTCATGATGTAATTCTGCGAACAAAACCAAGAAGATAAACCCTTACCAAGCACTCGACAAATGGCGCTTTAGGAAGAATGCTCACGCGTTGTTCAGAAAAGAATGGGTTCAGAAAACTCTACATAAGACTCAACACTTGCATTTGGAGGGGTTGATAAAGTCCAAGAAGAATGCTCACGAAGTGTTCAGTGCTCACGAGTTATGCAACCAAGGATTGCCACAACTGAAGCATCTAGAAATTTGCAACAACCCCTCAATCGAGTATATCGCTAGCTCATCCGATGGCATCCCTCTCACTGCTTTTGCGAGATTAGAGTCTTTGAACCTCATGAATCTTATTAATCTGAAGAAGATATTCCATGGCCCTGTTGCACTAGAGTTCTTTAGCAAATTTATTGTGCGGAACAAGCGATTGAACGATAAAATAGATAGAATGAGTAAAGTAAATCGAACACCAGATGTACAAGGTTCGGTCATAGAGACTTACGTTCACGGGGAGAGTAGCAATGAATTTCACTATAGAACGAGCGATACACGGAGATTACAGATCACTCGAGTTATACAAACACACTCTTGGTGTTTCCCACCCCCAATTACATCTAAAAACGCACACAATATTTAGCCTCCAATTCCTAACGAAATAATCTCTCAATCTCGCAACGAAATTTAAAATCAAAATATAACCTCAAGATTTAACCGGCTTCGACACTTGAATTCTTGATGTAATTCCACGAACAAAACCAAGAAGATAAATTCTTGCCAAGCACTCGACGAACGGCGCTTTAGGACGTGAACGGTACCAAGACCCCTCTACAAGTCGGGCGCATCAAGCACTCGGACAACCGGTGCTTCAGGGCTTCGTATGGCCAATGATTGCAACCCACGTTTTTTCATTCGTCTAACTCATGCACGCCCCACCTTTTCGAAGACCCACACCTCTTCCTTTTATATATTCAATTTCATCAGATTGATAAGCACATATATTATTTCTTCGATGAGCTCAATCAAAAGAAGAAAGATGCGGCCAACAAATTCAAGTCCAAGATATTGCCCACGTCAAAGTCCTAGTTAGGATAGCATTATTCGACAATACAAGAAAAGAAACATCCAAGATATTGCTCCTTCTTTGACTTTTCTTGATCTGTACTTCTTATCCTTTCTTTGGCAAATTTGATAACAAAACAAATCAAATCTGGATAGCTTTCTCCAACTTGAATATATTTGGACATCTACAAATAATGTCTAACCTCTTTTTTTTTCTTTTTCTCGCTAGTTCAAATTCAAGACATATTTCAACAATCTTCACCTTGGCTCGAAATTTGAGTCGATTCACAATCGCTTCGCTAAAATTCCAAACTTCATGTGCTACTCTCCCAACAGCGCAATGGGCTCAACCGCCATAAATATCGCGGCTTGAACTTCGCCATAATCGAGAACCTCATGAACACTAACTGAACATGCACTTTTAACTGCTCCAGAAGGACTTTCTGACACAAGCTCCTTAACCACAGATAAAGCAAAACCGCTATTGCACCCATATCTATCAGGAGATCGAATTTGTTCTTTGTCAATATCAGCAGTTATAGCAACCGTTGGCTCTATATTCTCCACCTTGCTACAAATATCATCTGTGTCGATTACTTCGCTAGTATTCACTACCTCAGGAGTTTATGGTTGCAACTTCACCTCAAATTGAACACCGTCATGATTTGTATCAACACTGCTATAATCACTCATAACCTGAAGTACTGGAGACCCATCAAAGGTAACTTCTCTGCCGCAAACATGTGAATTTATATTCGGACACCGCAACTAATAGCCCCGCTCACCTAGTGCATAGCCATGGAATATGCACATTGCACTCACATCGAGCTTACCATCACTAACTCTATAATAACACGGACAACTAACCATTCTAAAAATAGAATCATCAGCAACATTACTTGACCACACTTCTTCGAGAATCCGATATCTGATCGCAGTTGATGGGGATCTATTCATCAAGAAGCTCACCATACTAAGCGCATCTGTTGAAATTCTCCTAGCTATACCAGCACAAGAGATCTTTTTACGGGCTGTCTCTAGTAATGTTCTGCTCATCAATTCTGTAAATTGTTGTGGTTTACTGGCACTAGTGCGATTCTTCACTATGCCCTCTTTCATGCAGAATTTATTTATTAGCTTCGAGCACAACTCCATGCTACTGTCAATTCGCACATGCTTGATCAACTTACCAGTCTCCGTTCCGATCAAAACTCTCGACCGCGTATTCTTGATGATAACATCAAACTTGTATTTCCGTACAAACTCTTCCTCTAGTAGACATTAGTCTCTTCAACAGATGTCGACATCTCAAGAGAGAAACTTATCATTGTCTCACCTTGAAGTTCATGCAGTCCGCCATGCTTGATTCCTTTCATTATCACCAGGGCACCTCGAACAACCTTCAGAATTCCACCTTGAAGAATACCTACATCCAGTTGAATCTAGGGCACCCAAGGAAATTAAGTTTTTTTTTTTTTAAATTCTGGAACATGTAGTACTTCAGTCAATGTCCCCACAATGCCATCATGCATTCTGATTTTAACATCACCAACACCTATAACATCGCATTCAACGTTATTTCCTAGTTGCACTTTACTACTATTCTTGTATTGATAAGAAGTAAACCAGTTTCTATTTGGTGTAGCATGAAAAGAACAACCAGAATCCATAATCCATTCGTCAAATGGCGAATCCTCAGTGACAGACAAGACACAATTGATACCGTTAGAATTTTCAGCTACAGTTGTAACATCATCTGCAAATTCAACTCTAATTCGTTTACCTTTTTCGTTTGTTAGCTTAAAATAATTTCTTCTAAGATTCCCTCTCTTGCCACAGTTCTAGCAGACATCACCGCCAGTTCTAGACTGACTACGTCTATTCATGTTAATACTACTTCTGCTAACACACGTATTAGCTCTTCCTCTTTCACCTACTAAAATAGCAGATACAGATTTGCCAGATTTTCTTCTACGGATATCCTCACTCAGAATTAAATCTCGAATCCCATTAAACGTCAAACTTGTCGACTTAGAGGAATTACTAATAGCAGTAACAGTAGTATTCCAACTATGAAGCAATGAGGATCATAGAATCAAAGCACGTACCTCATTTTCAAAGTTAGTCTCAACTGACTCAATTGATTAACGATCACATTGAATTCGTTGATGTGATTAGTAATTGATGTACCGTCTCTCGTCTTCAAATTAAACAGATGTCACACCCAATAGATCTTTTTATTGTAGAGGGCTTCTCGTACATGTATAACATGGCTTTCATCAAACCCGTAGTAGTCTTCTCCTTGACGATATTAAACGCGACGTTACGAGCTAACGTTAGCCGAATAACACCCATCTCTTGTCTATCCGACAATTCCCAATCGGCTTGCTTCATCGTTTCTGGTTTCTTCCCAAATAGGGGCTCGTGTAGTTTCATCTGATATAAATAATCTTCTATCTGCATCTTCTAGAAACTAAAGTCCTTCTCCTCAAATCTGTCGATTTTCCCTCTAACTTCATCTGTCGTCATCGATTCGCTTCAACTCAAGCAAGCCTAGCTATGATACCAATTGTTGCGCGAAACAAGCAATCGAACGATAAATAGACAGAATGAGTGAAGTAAATCAAACATCAGATGTATGTGGTTCGGTCATAAAGATCTACGTCCACGGGAAGAGTAACAACGAATTTCACTATAGAACGAGCGATACATAGAGATTACAGATCAATCGAATTACACAAACACACCCTAGGTGTTTCCTAACCCCAATTACATTTAAGAACGCATACAGTGTTTAACCCACAATTCCTAGCAAAATAATCTCTCAATCTCGCAACGAAATTTAAAACCAAAATATAACCTCAAGATTTAATCGGTTTCGACACTTGAATTCATGATGTAATTCTGCGAACAAAACCAAGAAGATAAATCCTTGCCAAGCACTCGACGAACGGCACTTCAGGAAAAATGCTCACGCGTTGTTCAGAAAAGAATGGGTTCAGAAAACTCTACATAAGACTCAACACTTGCATTTAAAGGGGTTGAGAGAGTCCAAGAAGAATGCTCAGGCGTTGTTCAGTGCTCACGAGTTGTGCAACCAAGGATTGCCACAACTGAAGCATCTAGAAATTTGCAACAGCCCCTCAATTGATTATATTGCTAGCTCATCCGATGGCATCCCTCTCACTACTTTTGCGAGATTAGAGTCTTTGAACCTCATGGATCTTATTAATCTGAAGAAGATATTCCATGGCCATGTCGCACTAGAGTTCTTCAACAAATTTATTGTGCGGAACAAGCGATCGAACGATAAAATAGACAGAATGAGTAAAGTAAATCGAACACCAGATGTACGTGGTTCGATCGTAGAGACCTACGTCCACGGGAAGAGGAGTAACGAATTTCACTATAAAACGAGCGATACACGGAGATTACAGATCACTCGAGTTATACAAACACACTCTTGGTGTTTCCCACCCCCAATTACATCTAAGAATGCACCAGTGTTTAGCTCCCAATTCCTAGCAAAAGAATCTCTCAATCTCGCAACGAAATTTAAAATCAAATTATAACCTCAATATTTAACCGGCTTTGACACTTGAATTCTTGATGTAATTCCGCGAACAAAACCAAGAAGCTAAATCCATGCCGAGCACTTGACGAACGGCGCTTTAGGACGTGAACGGTACCAAGACCCCTTTGCGAGTTGGGCGCATCAGGCACTCGGACAACCGGTGCTTCAGGGCTTTGTATGGCCAATGATTGCAACCCACGTTTTTTTATTCGTCTAACTCATGCACGCCCCACCTTTTCGAAGACCCACACCTCCTCCTTTTATATATTTGTTGACACCTAAATTTTGATTTTTAGTAAATTCAATTATTTCACAAAATGAGAGTTAATTATAATTCTCACAAAAATAAATTCACATGCATTACATATTTTATTTTGTCTGTCATGCATTGGTAGTCAGTCGAAGGCGAATCAATTGAACTTAATAGGTGGCGGAACCAAAATCAATTTGGGAATTTTCGATCATGAAAGGGGGAATTGCCAAAAATTATAATGGCCTCAATTTAAAATTCTATTCAGTCCATTTTAATTTTTTGAGAAACAAGGCTTTTAATTAATTATCCGCTTAATTAATTAAAGCCTAATTAAGCCTTAAATTCGCCCGAATAAGCTCGTTTATAAAAAAAAGTTTCGGCCAGAAGCCCTATCCAACATGGTAGCCGAATTTTGTGATATCCTAGCCCAATAGGATTACTCAAAAATAAGAAATTTTGATCCTGCGGTTGATATCTCGTCTGAAATTTTTTGAGTCGACGACTAGGATTGAATCTTTGAGCATAACTGTGACATTCTGATTCTCCTGTCATTTCCGGACTCATTAATGAGAATTGTATCGAGCGATGTATTTCAATCGTATCTCGTTCGGATCTGATTAATCTCGTGTTGACTGACCAAAAGGGAAAGACTAACGTGAGACAAGGTACATGGATCTAGGGAACTTGAATAGAAAATGACGCTTTGCCCATAAAGATTGCCGAGAGGACATTTAGAGCCATAAAAGGCCGATCTAAGAACAATTAAGGAAGGTATTACTAGCATTATATGATTGGAGCGCGGGTGATGCCGCTTAGCCAATGTATAATTTGTAAAATTTTCCTAAATCGAACAGTGACGATCGAGATCATCGAAACTAGAGATAGACCCTCACAATTACACGACAACCAAAGTCACCACGAATTAACGAGCCTTAATTGTGATATGAATCACAAGGTCGATATGCGTAAGGTCTGTAAAAATCACCCGTCGGTTCGGGATAGGCTGGAATCGCATTGAATAGAGAAATGATTCAAAAAAAGTCTTGAAATTCGAAAATGGAGAATCAAGAATTCCAACATTATAATTGGATTGGTTGTCTCCTTATTGAAGAAAATTGAAATCAGAAAAATGACGTCCCGGACGTTGAGGGTAAAATTACCATTTTGCCCTTTATTAATTGGACAAGGGCATTTTGGTATTGAAACCCCCCAATAGTTTCCAAAAATTGAAGAAATTGTGGGCCATTGGATGAGCTTTGATTGACACATTGGACAAGTGTCAAGAGATGAAGCCTTGGTTGATGTTTTTACTTTTAACCTACCATTTAACAAGTTGACTCTTGAATGGGTATAACCATCACTTTCTCTCTCTCCTCATGGTCGAATACCTCCCCCATTTGTAGATTTCTTCTTCTTCTTCTCTTACTCGCCAGCTCGCTGCTCTGTTCCAACCAACTCACTGTTCTGGTCATAACTTTTTTATCCGATGGTCGATTGAGATAAACCCATCGGAAATAAAAAGCTTATCGTCTTGCCGTTTTAACAAGGTATTATGGGTCCAAATTCACCTAGCCGTTTGTCCCGTAAAGCCGTTTGAAGGAGCAAAGGTCAGACTGGTCAGTTTTGAGTCCGAGAGCTCCCAACCGACCAATCTCGATCGTTTCACTATTTCGACCATATCTTCTTCATCCGATATCGGATTAAGATAAAAAAACCATCAAATGAAGGCTTATTATCTTATCTTTCTATAGACATATTATAAGCTTAATTTTATCAGATAGATCTTCCCGTAGCTCGATTTGAGTAGACAAAGGTCCAGATGAGGCAAAATCTGACCGATTTTGGGGAAGGGGCTATTTCATGGGCTTAAAGGCTTCAAATGGCTCCAAATTTTAGGTGAGGTCTTCTATACTTATAGTATTAAAGTTGGATGAGCTATAGTAAAAAGTTTGGATGAATTTGATGGGGTTTTGACCCTAAATAAATCTTATGTTTGAGGGGCCAGACCTGACCGTTGGAGGAACCAAGGGAACCGACGCCGTTCGTGGACCATTTGACATCGCCTTGAGGTCAAATTTTTGATGAGGCTCTCCAACCCTTAGAACTTCATGTTAGCAAGTAGATTAGTAGATAAATTGAGGATTTAAGCTAGTTTAAGGGCTGTTAAGTTGGGGTATACACAGAACTGGGTATGCCCTGTTTCGGTTCTGAGCATACCGATTCTGTAGGTGGCTGTTAGTTTTGAAGTTGAGCTCCAAATTCATCGTTGAGAAGTGTGATGATGTTAATTGATAGGTCCATGAGGTGTATATTTAATAGGGTGATGATTTGAGCAAGGAGATTAACGATTGGATGAAATTTCCTTAGGTTGCGTGGTTGAATCATCCTTGGACCCTTAGGGCTGAGCCATTGGTGCTTGGGAAGGAAATTTCGTTGGTTATAGTACAAGGTAAGGGGATTATAAACCTTTGATAGGAGAATTGGACTCGTTTGGGTGGTATGAGTATGAATTTGATCGATTCTTGGGAGATTATACTGTGATTGTTCAATGTACGTCCTATAAAGACATAGATAACTTGAATGTATGACAATGCTCGTGCCTTGATTGATTGTCACATTTGAATGCCGAATTTAATTGTCCCGCATGCCATTAATGTGTTGCTCGTTACTTGAGTTTGCAATTGATTGTGTGCTATAAACTGAAATGAGCATTTGGCATGTCTGAGATGTTGTGACACCCTGAGGCGTATAAGACGCGGGATGGTATGGATGAATGCCCTGAGGCGTGGGGTTTGAATTGAATGGCACCCTAAGGCGTATGAGACGAGGGGTTGAGAAGGCCATAGTCCTGATGCGTCGAAACGCGAGACGGAGTTGAGATGTGTCGACACAGGCCTGGAGTGACATTGAAAACCTGATGCGTTTACGTGAGTTTGTCAATGAGATGGTCTAATGAGTTTGCGCGGACCGAGCCTGAGGCGTTCTAAACGCGGGCATGAAAGTGAAGAGGTAGGAAGACGGTCTGATGCGTTTATGCGGAACGAACCTAAGGCGTTTTAAATGCAGGCATGAAAGTGAAGAGGTTGGAAAGGGGTGGAAGGTGCAATTTGATTTAAAATGCAAGCTTGAGTATGATGATGTGATAAGATGCCTTGATTGCATGCTTGACATCAGTGTGTTACTTTGTGATAGTGGAATGCATCATGCGATTTTGTACGTATTATTTATGTTTGCTTTTGCCTGAGTGGTCAGCCTAACCAAGGGTTAGGACCCACCTTACTGAGATGTATATCTCACCCCGTCGTGGGATTAAATTTTTCAAGTCTCAGGCGATGGAAATCCGAGCTTGCCAATGATCGGTATCTAAAGAAGTAATTATAGGAAATAGATTTACACTTTTGTGACTTTAAGGATTTCATGTTACCTTGAAGTTAGAGTTGTATCCTCTAAATCTGTAGTCGGCGTTTATAAGAAGACATTCCCTATGTCTTGAGTCATCTTAAGACTGAACTGAATGGAGAAGTTTTATCGCTTCCGTATGTTTGTATCATTTAGAAGTTTTTTTAATGGTTGACCGACGGATCCTAGGTACCACCAAGATAAGATGGCCTTGGTGGGATTTTGCGTGCCTGACGGGTTCGGGATGTGACAATAACCCTGATATTCACTATATATACTTTGTTATAGCTTAGGGTTAAAAGGGGGAGTGACATAATTTCTGCACGCTCTCACATAATCTCTCTCACGCCTCTCTATCTCTCTTGCCGCCCTTACTCCCGACCTCCCTCTCTTGTCAACCGCTCGTTCTTGCCTCTGCCGCTCCTGTGACGTCAAGCTCTTCCACACTACTTCATTTTGTTCCAAAATCGCCTTCCTCAACAGCAGCCACCTTGTGGAGTTTTCTTTGACTTCTCTTTGCAGGTTGATCTGACGGTTGTCCATCAAATCCTTATCGACACAGCTAGCCAACAATTGTTTGTGATAGCAAATTTGAAGCAACCTTCCCTGACGTAGTCCCTGCACTTCCACCGCGAAGATTCGTTGTGAGAGCAAACTGCAGGTGACGTGCAAAATTGTCCTTCACAGAACGTGAGTCTCGCCATCCACAAGCAGCCCGTGATTCGAAGTTGCAAACTGAGAGAGCTAAATCATACGAATCCTCACGAAAATCGACCCCAGTCAAACTCTGCAAATTAAGGTAATGTACACATACTTGCACATGATTGATTTGATGACATTTGGAGTTTGGGAAGCTTGTGTTTCGGCTATTATCCATATCCCTTTTTGTGTCGTTCAGCCTAGAGATTTGTTGTTTTTTATACGTTCTATATCAATAACTCTGACAGAAATTTTAAGAACTTGAGAAGTTGAATCTTTGAATTTTCTAACGATTGTTTTGCATGATTTTGGATGTTGACAATGACTGATGTGCAAACTCATTTTTTTTAGGAATTCGAAGAGGACATCAGATCCTAATTTTTTGTTAAAATAAATCTTGGATTTAGTTAACCTGACCTATCACCGTTTATGTCTGATTTGCTATCTTTAAAAAAAATCGATTTTTTTTTAATATTTGAGATTCTATTTCTAGAAAAGAAATTTGAAAAGATGATTAGTCGAGACGTTGGCGATCGCGATTTTTTCTTGAATATTAGTTGACAGATTACATGAATATTGGTTGGCAGATTGCTTGGATATTTTGATTTGATCGATTGACTTTTGCCATATTCAGAAAATTTCTAAAAAATTAGTAAGATATGATTTTCCTATAGGCATGTCTGATTGATTGATTTTTTTTTGGAAGATAAGGTTTCCTCGAAACCTTATCTCATCAAGCATTCTCGATTAGGCATTTATAAGGGACGTCTAATTGATTAATTGATTTTTTTAAAAAAGAAAAATCCAAAAATACATAAAAAATACCAAAAATATATACCATTAGCACCGCATATCATATAATTCCATGTCATACATCTTTCCATATCGCTCATCTTGCCATGTCCTTTTTACCGGTCAATCATGCATAAATGCCATGTCATTTTTTTTTATGTCATCGTACGTCATATGTCATATAGTTAGGTTGCGTTAGCATTATATTTAATAAAAAAAAATTTTAATAAAAATTCAAGTCACATAAACCAATCAAAAGACATTTACATGAAATTGGTACCGAAAGGGCATTAGTTTTGATTAACTAGTGTTAGTAAGTCCTCGAATCCACAATATTTGGTTCGTAGAAGTAAAATGGTTCTCTGGCCATTTTACTTAGGTTTCTAATCAACCTACCAATAAGGATTAGTGGCAACTCCTATTTCTAAATCATTCTTGATTAATCTAAGTTGCGATTTGGCAGGGCTTGGAAGAGTCCGTATTAGGTTAGTTAATTTAATTGACCTAATAATCCATTAGCCTAATTTTTTTAGGGTCATGATAGCTTGAACACTTCACTGGGGACTGAAACTTTTAATTTGTTCGAAAATTATAATGGGTGAATAGATTTTTCTAGTCAATTTTTGGAAATCAAGCTCAAATTTCAAAATTCCTTAATTCACCTCTAATTTTCAAAAAAATTAAAAAAATTGTGGACTTAGGCCATGGATTTCATGTTATATGTCTTGGTTGATGTCTTGAGTTTGTTTCTAACCATTAGATCGAATTTTTTGGGCCGAAAAGCTTCGTTTCGATTATGTGGAATTCGCCAGAAAACTGACAAATGTGCTTAGAATAGGCTCAAATCTGGTGGGCAAAAGGAAAACGACCTTCTAATGAATTTTCGCGCCTTCGGCCGCGATGAATTTTCGCGATTCGGGGTCATCTTGATGGGTTTTGGGGCCATTTTTGAATTTCCAAAGGATTTTTTCTTAATTTTCGGCTATTTATGTGCTTGCTTTAAAGTTCTTTGATTGATTGAATCTCTCCATTAAGGTGTTAAATGTTCTTGCAGACTTGGAGTGATAAGGGGTGGAGTGTTTGCTATCTTTTTCTTGCAGGCTGGAGTAGGAAAGTATGTTTTGAGGGATTATATTGAAGCTTTGTTTTGATATAAACTCCTGTGCTTGTCTCTACTATCTTTGCATCCACACTTACCACACACAACCCGCCATTGGACCTGAATGGCTAGGCTTAGGATGGTATTTGATTAGATACACTTTGGCCATTACTGCCTGGCTTGAGTCTCCCTCTTCAAGTCCTGCGCTATTTCAAATTGGTGCCATGATTCATCACCCATGTCATTCGCCATGTGATACGGATCGATACTTGGCTGAGCTGGATGTCTACGGGAGACCCTGATACAATCACAAACTAGGGTGGTTCAATTTGGGTATCGTTGGGGCTCTACTTTTGTTATGCCTTACTAGTTAGAAAGCGAGTCTCACGTCGCATTTTCGTCTGCATGTCTATATGTTTGTTCATTTCACCTGTTTGAATGTGGTATTCTCTTCAACCCTTACTTATGCTTTCCCGTATTCTTGGGTCGGTCCATGAAATTTTTTAGGTGAGTCATGGCTTGAGTTAGTTAGAGTGCTTGTTTGCAAGTTTTATTCCTCGTCTCATTAGGATGATAATCTGAATGCTACTGTTTCTAGGCTGATACTCCGCACAATTTGATTTTTTAGGGCTTCATCTAGTCATATTTGAATTTTGGTGTCTAAACAGAAAATATTCGGAACGTCTGGGGCTATCATCTGTAAAATTTAGAGAATAATTTGTGGTGTTTTTCATTTATTGGACGAATTTTCATCAAGGACAATGTAGGTAGGAATTTCGGCAGTTGACTCACACTTGCTTTGTTTTGCTGATTACCATTTCTAAATCATCTCCTTTCTTGGACCACGCAATACGAAAGTCGTAGATTGATGTCCAAACTAATAATCTGCAAAATTTCAGACCTTAATTCGCACTTTAAAGGGGGTCCTTCGTTCGTTTAACAAGAACCAGACAAAACAATTTTCTGGGCACAATTTTTTCCAAAGAAATATTCAACTGTACTGATTGGTCCACTTTTAGCCTTAAGTCTAAAATCAAAGTTGTTCATCATTGAGTCGTAGACCAGCTCATAAAATTTGGGAGCGTTTTAGTCAACGTATGAATTATGAAGAATTTTATCGTGAAGGTCGATGGAACTATAATTTAGATTTTTGCTTTGTTTATTGAGTTTAGAGGGTTGTTATGGACCGGCTCACTATTCTCACTCATTATACTAAATTTTCATGCGATCATTCATTAAGGTGATATATCATGGATCCTTCACACTCCCGTAATACTTGATCTCGAGCAAGGAGAATGATTGATTGAGTTGAAGTTGCAGTCATTACAAGTGAAAGAATCAATCAACTTCTAGAAGAGATGCATGCCGGGGGTGTTCGGATGAACAGAGTGATTAATGCAATGGAACATACTATTCAGCTTCTTAAGCATTAGGTTAAAATGATTTGATCCAACTTGGCATATTTTACCAATCGACTTCCATGTGATGAGCCTCCGTCAGTGATTGGAAGAGTGTTTACTCCGCTTCCCGCAACAATATCTATCATATGGCCAATACCACTAAAGAAGGGAATAATTCAGTGAAAGCAAACACCTCATCAGACTACAAGCTTCCATAATTCCTGCTTGAGCACATCTTGTGATTTTCACTATGGTCAAAGAGGTCACTTCCTCGAGGAATGCGTTACCCTGCGGTTCTGGATCCAAGACATGATTGAGGTTGAGGATCTTATGTTCTGCGCATGGAAATATTGCGGAGGAGATCGACCACCAAGTATACGATTGGAATACCCACACCTGTTCAAAGATGAAACATTATCATCCAGTCGTCACTTCCCTCGTGGTGTTACCTAGAACACATTGGACGATTATACCCTCCATAAGCTAAGAGAATTCATCATCGATGAAGTGGGCGCAGACCTAGATCAATACCATCCTTATATTTCTGTAATCCTCTGCGTGGAATATTTCCTGCTTTCCTCTAAGTTTTTTAGGTTGCATTATGATTTTCAATTCGTTTTGCATTAGGATTTCATTTCAATTCAATGTGGCATTCAATAAGATATAATTCATTAATTTTTATATCAATAAAATTAAAGATGTTTTTCATTAAATTTTGGAATCTTGACGAGGCATCCCAAACTAACCCGATGACGATAACTAATGAGTGAACAATTTGTCATCCATGGAAAGCACTGAGGGTTGGGCTTCCTCAAGGGTTTCTCGTCCCGCGGTTTTTTAAAGAAAAAAAATCAAGATCAAAATCAAAATCAGAGTTTTCAAAAATGACACATCGAAGTTGCAAAGCATGCATGATTAAACCCTGTTTGTTTCTCTGACTTCGCCATTTTATATTTCAGGGAAAAATATGAGGACGGTAATCCGTTGGACATGCTGACCCATTGAGGAGGTCACAAGAGACATTTCACCGACTTATGCTGACTCGTTGAGGAGGTCGCAAAAGACACCTTACCGACTCACGCTGACCCGTTGAGGAGGTCGCAAAAGACTCCTTACCGACTCACGCTGACCCGTTGAGGAGGTCGCAAGAGACATTTTACTGCCTCATATGACCTGTTGATGAGGTCCCAAGAGGCATTTCTCATCTTGATACGGTGAGACCTTTGTAAGAAGGTCGCGAGAGATTATCCTTACCGACTCATGGTGATCCGTTGAGGTCGTCCCTAAGAGACAAATGGCCAACTCGAACCATAACTCGAGCACAATTTCAAACCTTACACAGATCTCGCCCTGTCCCGTATCAAAGGGAAACCTTTGGTAATGGATAAGGCCCCTAAAACCTAAGATCTACATGTGATCTTGGTTCACGATTTCACAATGTATGCACTCTTGTGATTTCAATAAAACAAATTGCCAGCTCGAACCATAACTCGAGCATATTTTCAGACTTTACACAGATCTTGCGCCGTTTCGCGTCAGATGGAAACTTTTGGCAACTTATGGGCTAGTATCTTAGCGTCCTAACATCCACTGGAAGTCTAGAGGTTAAAGAAATCATTAGATTATGAGGTATTTGGTAAAATATGTATTTTCATAGGCGATCCATGTGTGGATTTCTTTAATGTGGGAATAAGAGAAATTTTTAGTACATGTTATTTATAGTCTTGCATTTCATGCATAATTTCACTCACATCAGGGAATAGAATTTAAAAAAAAATCATTACCATTTTCATTTTGCAGAATTTAGGTTTCAATTTTAGTCTTTGAGCGAACCCTCTCTGAGTTTCCACTCAAAGAGGGACAGCTATTGACACCTAACTTTTGAATTTTAGGAAATTCATTTATTTTACAAAATGAGAGTTAATTATAATTCTTACAAAAATAAATTCACATGCATTACATATTTTATTTTGTCTGTCATTTATCGGCATTCAGTTGAAGGCGAATCAATTAAACTTAATAGCTGGCGGAACCAAAATCAATTTGGAAATTTTCGATCATGAAAGGGGGACTTGTTGAAAATTATAATGGCCTCAATTTAAAATTCCATTCAGTCCATTTTTATTTTTTGAGAAATGAGGCTTTTAATTAATTATCCACTTAATTAATTGAAGCCTACTTAGTCGTTAAATTCGCTCGAATAAGCCCATTTATAAAGGAATTTTCGGCCATAAGCCCTATCCATCATGGTGGCCGAATTTTGTGATATCCTAACCCGATAGGATTACTTAAAAATAAAAAATGTTGATCCTGCGGTTGAAATCTCATCTGAAATTTTTAGAGTCGACGGTTATGATTGAATCTTGGAGCATAACCCTGATATTCACTATATATACTTTGTTATGGCTTAGGGTTAAAGGGGGTAGAGACATAATTTCTGCATGCTCTCACATAATCTCTATCACGCCTCTCTATCTCTCTCGCCGCCCTTACTCGCGACCTCACTCTCCTGTCAACCGCTCGTTCTTGCCTTTGCCGCTCCTGTGACGTCAAGCTCTTCCACACTACTTCAACTTGTTCCAAAATCGCCTTCCTCAATAGCATCCACCTTGTGGAGTTTTCTTTGACTTCTCTTTGCAGGTTGATTTGACGGTTGTCTATCAAATCCTCATCGACACAGCTAGCCGACAATTGTCTGAGTTAGAAAATTTGGAGCAACCTTCCCTGATGAAATCCTTGCGCTTCTATCGCAAACATTCGTTGTACGAGCAAACTGTAGGCGACGTGCAAAATCGTCCTTCACCGAACGTGAGTCTCGCCATCCACAAGAAGCTCGTGATCCGAAGTTGCAAACTGGGAGAGCTAAATCATACGAGTCCCCACGAAAACCATCCTCACGAAAATCGACCCCAGTCAAACTCTGCAAATTAAGGTAATGTACACATACTTGCACATGATTGATTCGTTGATATTTGGAGTTTGGGAAGCTTGCGTTTCGGCTATTATCCATATCCCTTTTTGTGCCGTTCAACCCAGAGATATGTTGTTTTTTTGCACGTTCTATATCAATAACTATGGTAGAAATTTTGAGGACTTGAGAAGATGAATCTTGGATTTAGTCAGCCTGACCTATTATCCTTTAGGTCTGATTTGCTATATCTGAAAAAAGAACCGATTTTTTTTTTAATATTTGCGATACGATTTTTTAGAAAAGAAATTTGAAAAGATGATTAGTCGAGACGTTGGCTGTCACGATTTTTGCTTGAATATTAGTTGGCAAATTGCATGAATATTGGTTAGCAGATTGCTTGGATATTTTGATTTGATTGATTTACTTTTGTCACAACCAGAAAATTTCTAAAAAATTAGTAAGATATGATTTTCCTATAGGCATGTCTTATTGATTGATTTTTTTTTTAGGAATATAAGATTTACTAGAAATCTTATCTCATCAAGCATTCTCGACTAGGCATTTATAAGGTACGTCTAATTGATTGATTGATTTTTTTTAAAAAGAAAAATCCGAAAATGCATAAAAAATACCAAAAAAATATACCATTAGCATCGCATATCATATAATTCCATGTCATGCGTCTTTTCATATCACTCATCTTGCCATGTTCTTCTTACACGTCATCCATGCATAAATGCCATGTCATTTTTTTTTATGTCATCCCACATCATATGTTATATAGTTAGCTTGCATTAGCATCACATTTAATAAAAGAGAATTTTTTTTAAAAAAATTCAAGTCACATAAGCCAATCAAAAGACTTTTGCATGAAATTGGTACCGAAAGGACATTAGTTTTTATTAACTAGTGTAATTAAGTCCCCGAATCCACAATCTCTGGTTCGTAGAAGTAAAATGGCTCTCTCGCCATTTTACTTAGGTTTCTAATCAACCTACCAATAATGATTAGTGGCGACTTCAATTTCTAAATCATTACTGATTAATCTAAGTTGCGATTTGGTAGGGCTTAAGAGATTCCGTATTAGGTTAGTTAATTTAATTGACCTAATAATCCATTAGCCTAATTTTTTTTAGGGTCGCGACAATATTCAATTTCATCATATTGATAATCACATATATTATTTCTTCGATGACCTCAGTCAGAAGAAGAAAGATGCGGCCAATAAATCCGTGTCCAAGATATTGCCCACGTCAAAGTCCAAGTTAGGAAAGCATTATTCGGCAACGCAAGAAAAGAAACGTCCAAGATATTGTTCCCTTCTTTGAGTTTTCTTGATCTTTACTTCTTATCCTTTCTTTGGCAGATTTGATAACAAAACAAATCAAATCTGGATAGCTTTCTCCAACTTGAATAAATATGGACGTCCACAAATAATATTTGACCTCTTTTTTTTTTCTTTTTCTCGCGGGCTCAAATTCAAGCTATGTTTCAGCAAAATTGAAAGCTCTGAAAATAAGGGAGTGCAACCGATTGAAATACTTGTTGTGTCTTTCACAGATGCAAAGATTTGTACATCTGAAAGAGATTGAGGTAAGGGGCTGTGAATCAATGCGAGCCATTGTCATAGACGATGCAAGAGAAGATATGGCTGTTGATGGCATAGCAGAGTTGTCAAATATACTCCGTCTGAAATTGAGTTACTTACCAAGAATGACGAGCTTTTGCATCGGGGCTGGAATCACATGAGAGGATGCTCCAATTCTGGTAACTTACATAATTTTTTTCCCAATGTCAATCTATCTTATTAAAAGAGTACAAGTTCCATTTATTCTTAATCATGCAAAGAATAAATTTTGGTGTTTGAATAACAAATGAAAGATCCTCTCAAACAAAACACGGAGCCCACATTTTGATTATTCACGTTCGACTATAGTTGGAAGGAAGGTTCGTTGTCCGACTGACATTTTTTCTCTTTCAATTTTAGATAATTGCACTTATTACTTGGGCTCTAACATAGTTTTCTATGACGACTAATTTTTTTACTCATTTAACATTTTTTAATTAGAAGAAAGACAGTGTATTTAACAAATGAATGCGAGAATGATTCTTTGTTGAATGAACGAAATGCGATAATTTCAAAATGAAGAAATATATATATATATATATATATATATAATGTTTTTGAAGGAACAATCCACAAAGAAATTCCTCCAATTGTCGATGAATCAAACTCCTCAAATTTCCTTGAAATACTGACAGAAGTGACAAGTAAAAAATGGATAATTGATGTTGTTATCAAAATAAATAATGAATTTGTTTTGGAAACAATTGCCCTTTTTGATACAGGTGCTAATTTGAATTGCATTAGAGAAGACCGGATTCCCACAAAGTTTTTTAACAAAACCACTGAATCGTTAAAATCTGATTTTGGTGATCATTTAAAAATCAAATAAAAACTTATATATATGATTACTGAAAACACTCTTATGAATCCTTAATAGAAATCGAAGAATCCTTACTGAGTTTGATTGTGACCCTTTGTTAGGGTTCATTCCCTTGCGTGGAGTCCCCGAAGATGGGAGGACTCTTTGACCGGGAAAATGTACTCCACAGTCAACCTCCATTGGAGTCCAGCAATCTTGGAGGAAATAATAAGTTGGGAACAATTGCTTTAGATTCACAAGATTATTTTTCCATTTCATTGTTCGATCGAAAGGTATGCATCACTTCTATTGTTAAAATATCCACGGCAGGCACGCGATTTGCGAGGCAATTAATAATATCTCTTTGAAGATTTTTTTTATTTTGGTTTTATTAGTTACAGTGTTTTCATAGTTTATAATTTCATCTGTCAGAGTAAGGACATTAGCGAAAATTCATTCTTCGATTTCTCAATTAGATCAGTTAGGATCAAGCCAAATTGTCAAAATCATCATAGTAATGATAATATTATGAGCAGGTTAGCTTACCAAGCTTGGAGGAGTTAAGTCTTTATTCAATGGGATCCATCAAAAGGATATGGCACGGCGAACTGCCCATAAGTTCTTTCTGCGTATTAGCCACCCTCTTCCTTCGTAATTGCTCCAAGCTACTCAACGTCTTCCCTTCCACGATCATAGGGAGATTGCACTATCTACAAAAAATTCATATTGAAAAGTGTCCCTCCTTGCAATCATTGTTTGATTGTGGGTCTCCTGATCCAAATACGGAAAAAACAATTGTATTGCTCCCCAAACTGGAAGGAGTGACGATGAAGGAAGCAGGAAAGATGAGATGCATGGTGGAGAGGGACTCCCGAATGATTTTGGGTTTTCCTAGTCTAGAAGATGTTGCTCCTGCATGAAATATCTCTTACCATGTTTGACAGCCGCACCCTTGGAGAAACTGAAGAAACTATATATTGCCTATTGCAAACAGATGAAGGAAGTGGTTTTCAAAGAAGAAGGTGATCGATCAGAGGCAGATGTGATGAGTTTCCCTTTTTTAACACATGTATCTATTTGGGAATGTAGTGATTTTCAAGCGTTCATCCCGAGTCCTACAAGTGTCGAGACGAAGTTACGTACGATGCCCGTTGAAGATGATGAATCACTCCGACCATGGTTCAATGAGATGGTTTGGCTCTATCCCTTATTGCAGTCATCCGTATTCTTGCATTATCATGTTTGAGAATGAACAAAGTAATAATCTGCTTCTATCTTCTTCTGTCACGTAATCCTTGTGCAGGTTGAACTTCCCAATATAAAAGGCCTACAAATTGTAGGTGCTCAAAGCAAAGAGCCATGGAATAATCAGATTCCCGATGATTCCTTTTGCAAATTGGAATTTCTTCTAGTAAAGGACTGCAATAATCTCCAATGTGTTGCCCCGTCCCATATATGGAAGAGATTGCACTGCCATCTCGGCACACTACAAGTGAAATCGTGTCGTTCAATCGAGATCATATATGAAGGCGATGAGACGGCCACTTTGACGAGGCTGATCTCGTGGAATCTCGAAAACTTGAGGCACATTTGGCAGTCTGATGGTCACCCAAATGTCCTATTCTCAAACTTGAGATACGTTGAGGCCCGGAAATGCTCCCGTTTGGGAATGCTTTTCCCAACCTTCACAGCGAAATTTCTCGCGCAAATCAAAGAGCTGGTGGTGGAGTCATGTGAAGATATGGAACTAATTGCTGGCCGTGAAGAATGTGAAGAAGCGATCGGTACGACAATCACCTTCTCCAAGTTGACTGCTCTTAGACTTTTCGAGTTGCCTAAATTCAAGAGCTTCTTAACTGAGAAATACACCGTGGAATTCCCAACCCTGCAAGTCCTGAGCAGAGTAAGTTGCGGAACAGAGCCGGATCAAGGCCTTGGTGACCGGAAAAGATACGAAATAAGAAGACATATTGAGTTCGTCATAGCAACGAGCAAATAGAGGTTGGATTGCCTGTGATGTTTCAGGTAAATACGAGATTACGTCAGTGCATTCTCTTGTATACTTTCCCACGGAGTTTGTGACTATTTCTTTCAATATCCATTGCTTTCAATATCAATGCCCACATCTCCAATAAATGACGGTCCCTCGAAACATGATTGGAATCATCTAACCTTCCGTTGATCTCAGCCGTCTGTTCGCATCGGACGGCTCAGATTTAAAGATGGCCAAAATGCTACAGAAAAGGATTTGAATTTCAAATTTCAAAAGAAAAACAATGCCTTTATGATTGAGTCTCATGTCCCCTTTCCTCCAGATTCGATTCACAATTCCTCTCCATCGATCTCTTCCCCAATTCACATTCGAAAGCCCTAATTGCCTCTCTCCTTCCACCATTCCGTTGGGATCGTCCGTGCCCTTTAGCTGTCGTTTCTCGAGTGTCCGAAGGACGAATCTCACGCCCAGCTCGAGCGTAATCGCAGACCGCCGCTCCAACATAGGTGATGTTTGAAAAAAGATCGTTGGTAATTTCTCTCTAGTATTAAACTCAGCCTAGAACTTTTTGTACGGCTTATCGTTCACCACCTTATCAAATCTCTTGAAAAATCCTCTTAGATTTAGAGTACATGCAAGATAATCTTTCAAATCTCCATTCAAACTTCCACTCTACGTATCCCCAAGGTCGATGTAGATTTCATATAACATCTAGCTCACTTATTTTTCAACTAATACGGATTTTGGAGTCAAGAATTGTCGGTAGCTTCATATGATGAAAGTAATAAAGCCCAAGCCTCTTCAAATTTTTGCGCATCTATATATTCATACACAATCCGTGTCTTCACATCGGTCAAAAAATTAGATCCATTCTTTATCAAATGACCAACATTTTTTTTATGGCATTTTGCATTAGATTGCATGTACACAATCCGTATCTCGTCTCGGGAGTCACCTCCTCTAATGCCTTCGACATTGCTGTATCTTGATCAGTAAAAATTGTTGCAGGCCGCCTATTTTTGTGTGCCTCCAAGAATGTATCGAAAAGCCATATGAAGGAATCGACGGTTTCATCATATAAAAGTGCAGCCTTAAAAATCACGCGCTCTTTATAGTAATTCAATCCAATAAATATACCAACTGGCCTATACTCTTTGTTAGTGGAAAATATGGTGTCAAAGGTCACAACATCACCAAAAAGGGCATAATCTATAACCATCCTAGAATCCGCCCAAAATATGTTCGTTATTTGCTCATTACTATCAAGCTGAACAACATAGAAGAAAGATGCGTTTAAGATCTGTTATTTTTCAAAGTACCCCAATAAACATCATGCGTCTCCAAAGTCCATGTTTCTCTCTCGTTTTGTGCAAAGATAGTTTCTCATATCAACCCTCGTGTAACCAACATTTTCTCTTCCCCCAGATTGTACGTTAGACAAGTCATGCTGCTGTCTCGGTATAATGCCTGCATTATCAGCTAAAACAATGTGCTAACCTTGGACATCGCTTATTTCCCTATGTGATCGTATTATGTGAGTACACTCTGCAAAGTGGAGTGGATGAGAATGATTTGCCTCAAAATCATACACATAATATTTACCGCTCCCTCGAACCAATTTGGGCACATTTGGGCATGGTAGTCCATCCTCGTTTCAGGCCTAGGCTTTTTTACTAATTCCACCCATTTTATCTATAACACGACGTCCCTCTTTTGTGGAACAAAAGCGCATACTAGTTATGGCACCATCCTTCCCTTTGTTATTACCTCTCCTACGTACACCAAAACCAATTTTTGATGCATACCTCTTCCAAAACTCCCATGTCTCATCTTCATTAAATTCCATCCCATTTGTGGAGTCTAGTCATTTCTGCTGATAAAATAACACAAAAAGTAGTGGACAAGGTTGATTTAGACAATAAACTTGAACAAACAACTATAAAATATAAGAAAAAACTAACATACTTTCATGAAAACGTGAATTACCTTGTGGCATCATAATCTATTTGGGAGGAAGCCTCCATTTGAGGGATATTTTTTACTGCTAGTGCTAAGCATGACAGTTTGTGGTCCCTCCATATCAGTAGAACTGTGGCAGAGAAATAGAAATAACAGAATATAGTGAGTGTTTCAATTTAAATACAACAAGATGTCAAAGAAAAGATGAACAAATAGCTAACATGACAAATAAAAAAAGAGAGGTTGCTTTATTGAAGCTTCATATGCCCCAACCCCAGTAGCACTTATATATTGGGGTAAGAGATCAGCTTAAAGTTACAGTAGGATTGGAGGATCTTCTCTGACAAAAAAGTCCCACTAGACAAGCATTCATCACATTCCAATCCGCCATCAAGGAGAGAACTCGTATCTAGACAACTAAATTGAAATCTTAATCAAACCCATTCATGTTCAAACTTTCATAGTCCAAGTCAACAAATACAACGCTTCCGAAAACAAAAATCTAAACTTCAACTAAGTCAAAATCCTAATCAAACGCCATTAATGTTCCCTTGGCGAGTTGAAACTTTCATAGTCTAGGTCCACAAATACAAGGCCTCCGAAAATAAAAATTTGAATTCAACCAAGATTGCCCAAAAGCAGCACAATAATAGAGTAGACGAACCAAACACCGCAGTATCCAAAATCAAGAGCTTCGCGCTGCCACATCTCAAAGACTGTACAAAGATCGAATTACACAAGACAAGATCATGATAGATTACCACAGATTTTATGGGAGCTTTGAGCTCGAGGAGATTGCGCTATGAGAGGAAGATGTCGCGAGAGGCCATGCCCAACAGGCGGATCAACGGCCTCTGACTGTGATACAAAAATCAATCAATCAGCACATGGGAAGCTACATTTGGGTTTCTAAGAAATTGCAGCTTCACACACTGGAGACGAAGTTCGCTTCATATAAATCCTAATTGACGAAATCATGGCAAATGTACAGTTTCATCGACAGAAATCAACACATTCAGAAATCCTACCCCAAGGAAACTAACAAGGAATCGATTGATTCGAGGAGTCGAACCAGAAAACGAAACATTCCTAAAAAATCTAAAGCAAACTAGCCATGAATCACAAAAGAGGATCACCAAATTTCGAGGATAATGAGGAAGTTGAGACTGTCGAATCCGCACCTCCTAATTGAGTTCCCCTAACCCATTGTTGATGTTATGACTGGAATGGAGGGTCCGCGTTTACGCCCCTGCCCGCGCCTCTGGATTTGGTGTCGTTCGAGGAGGAGCAAGGGGACGGAGGGTGGATTGGAAAATCGTTCGGAGGAGGAGGAGGAGGAGCGAGAGGAAGGGAGGAGGGAGGGTGGATCTGAAATTTAATTTTTTTTAGCTTTCAGTTACCGTTCAACTTAAACGCAGGTCACTTATGCGTTTTGGTCATCCTTAAATCTCAGTCGTCTGATGCGAACGGACGGTTGTGATCAACGGAAGGTTAGGCGTAACCTTCCTTGGGAAGGTTCGATGATTCCAGTCCCTCAAAACAAACACAACGACCGACAAGAATATAAGATTTATTAGTGACTCCTTCAGTCACTTCTCTAAATTTCCAAGGAGTCTTTGTATGGACGACAGCAAGTGCATTGCATCCAACTTGTCTCAAGAAATTACAAAAATATGATATAACCGCTTCACGGTTTTCGAGTACGAACATCCATGTTAATAAAATGTAAAAAGTTGATGGTAATTCTCCACTCTTGTTTGTAAATTAGACATGATAGCTAACCGGCTAGTCAGGTCACCCACCAGCAAGATACCGTCATTTTCTGGACTTCACTGACGTCCCAAACCAAATTAGTGAATTACCAATTATTGAAATTAGAAGCGTGTTGATTTGTAATGCGAATCAAATCACTTTTTTTAGTGGAGCACGCGCGCCACTTTTGCTGATGGCATGGTAGTAGCTAACGGCTGAATAATTTCTCGAAAAGGAGAGAGACCAAAAGCGAGTGATTAAAGTCCTCTTCATTCTAAACGTTCACATTTAATTAAAAAAAAGTCATGTAATATTTTTTTTTGTCGAAATTTATCGTTAGAGGCACTTAAGCTCTCTTTTTTTTTTCTTGATTTGGCAATTAACTATTTTGATGAATTTTTTTTGCACACGAAATTTTTGTTATAAGAATTTTTTTTTATGATCCTAATGTTCTTTATCTTTCGGATTCGCTATGGTGAAGGCTGAAGAGCACGCCAACTTTGAATATTTAGAAAGTTTAACATTGACTTGTGATCTATCTTACTAACGTAAACCGTTCTTATGAGTTTTTAAGGTACAAAAGTTGTATTTTCTTTTTCTGGACTATTTTTTTTTTTCACATTTACCGTATTGTTCATTTCTTTTTAAGAAATCGTTATTCTTTAATCAACGTTACCTATAATTTTGTATCTAACATGTGTTTTAGTTAATAGAACCAAAAGAGCCGGGTGCCAATCTCCCAACTTCTCAAGCACTTCTTGATCACATCAATTTCACCCAAATTTGTATAGCCTTTTGCACCTAATAAGAGTTGATGCAGTCTGATAAATAGAAACGTAGTCGTTCTCGCGGAAAGCACCAATCAATTTGCGTAATTTATGAAACACTTGACAAATTCGATCTCTGCATAATTTGGAACCGCAGTGCTCTTGGCCGAAAATTAAAACCTTCCCTACTGTCGTCTACTCCACCTTTGAAGGGGTAAAAAGATTGGCGAGGCGTTGCTGGAGTGCACTGTTTGCATGACACGCTCCGCCTGATCCCCCAGTGCGACCACGGCTTCCACCCAACTGCCGCCTCGAATTCGTTGAAGCAGGCGGCACGCTCCAGCTACACCTCGCCGATCTTTGCACCTTCAGGGCGGACTAGACAACGGTCGGGATGGTTTTGATGACGGCGGCGTCAAAGCTTATTAAAGGGAAATTCCAAGTCGGTTATACGAGAGAGAGAGAGAGTTGATCACGTCGCCCTTTTGTTCGCCTCCCTCGTGGCTGATTCAAAAGTTGCGGTTAGATGAGATGGAAAGAGAGACAGTCAAAAGTTGTTGCGGGCATCCTCACTCCACCTTCGCCTTTTAACGTTTTATGCTGTCTTATAGATGTTCGAAACATATTTACCCTAATATCTAGAGAAGAATATTATGTATGAGGCACTATATGTTTTGTTGTATTTATGTCATGCCCCGCACCCTCGAGCGCGAACACGCAACTCCCTTCCCTATACTCTTGAGTCCCAGGACTTAAATATTGAGAGATTGCATAATACATTTAAGCATGCGGAAACGTAATATGAATAACACATTCGTACATAAACCAATGGGGACCTGGGTAGTAAAAACATAACATGAGTTCTTACAAAAGCGCGGTCCACTAAACTTGCTGATAGATCGGGGCAACGAGACTTAATCAAAAGACCATAAGTTTTAAGTCCCCAAAAGAAAATAGACCGACAAGGTCATTATCAAAGACTACAAGGTAACGTCAGGAAACCCCCAGGTCGAGTTGCTAGAATCGTCAGTCTCAACTGCATCCTCATCAGGCTCGTAGTCCGAAAAAGTCTCGAAGCGCATATCTACAGTGTCCTCCATCGTATCGTCCTCCAACTCGTACTCCGAGGCATCGATCTCTATCACCTTCACTGTGTCCTCTAAAGCTGGGTCTTCTCCGGTATGTTCCTCGAGGCAGCTACAGACACCTCGACCTCTACAGAATCCAGAGTGGGATGACACCACTTAGGGATAACTTCTTGAGGCACCTCAGTAGATTTCAACGGACCAGTTGTGACATCACTCACCCTACGGAACCAGGCCTCAAACCTATGTGGTTTTCAGTCTTTACCACTCTTGTCGACCTAGACCACTGTACACTTTCTCACATAGACGGTACTCCGACCGTCAGGGAACTCATCAAAATAGGCGGTCATTTCCTTCGGATCGCCTAGACATGTAGGTAACATCTTTAAGGTTTCGGATCTGAAAAGTAAGGTCCCACGACGGGGTGAGATTGACATCTCAATAAGACAAGTCCTAACCCTAGGTCAGGCTGACAATATGCCCAGATAAATGCAAATCATGAGTAAGAACACGCACTCAACATTATAAGGGACTCATCAATCATAATATGCCATACGGATATAAACGATTAACAGTCAAGCAGTCATTTCAACATAACTCATCAATCAAGTTAGGCATGGAACACAAAGTCAAACCACACATTCCACTCTTTAGAATTTTCTCGTGATTCACACTCGCGTTTAAAAAGCCTTAGGTTCGGTCCACGTCATTACGCCTCAATTTATCACCTAAAATACTTGCTAACATATAGTCCTAGGTGTTATAGAGCCTCACCAAAAATTTGAGGGTGAGACGACGTCGGGAAGTCCACGAACAACACCGAATCCTTCAAGTCCTACCGCCGGTCAGTTCTGCCCTCCAAACACAACAACATTTTAGCATCAAAACTCCATCAAATAGACCAAAATTTTTTATCTAAGCTCTATATACAAGTGCCCTACATGTCTACAAAACTTGGCCGGAAGTTTGAAGCAAATCGGGGTCCTATGGAGGTCAAATGAAGGCTTACCTCCTGCTGCGACGAAATCCGTCGACTTTCGGGAGATTGGTTGGTCGGAGTTCCTCAAGTGGCCAAATGCTCTCATCCATTTATGAAAGCAAGGGGTATGGTCAATGACCAAAATGCCCTCATCCATTTATGAAGACAAGGCTCATACTTGAGGGGCAAAATAGTAATTTCACCTTCGTCATCCGAAACCCCATTTTTCTAATTTAAATTTTCTTCGATGAGCCGACGTCCAATCCAATTATAATGTTGAAATTCTTTGTTTTCCATTTTCAAATTTTGAGACTCGTCTCTAGGCTGTTTCTCTGTCGAATGTAATTTCAAACTATTCTGAACTAACGGACGGTTTTTGCAGACGTTATGTGTATCGATTCTGTGGTTCTCATCACACTTAGGGCTCGTTAGTTCATGGCGACTTTGGTTGTGATGTAATTGCGAAGGTCTATTACTAGTTCTGTCAGTCTCGATCGTCATCGTTCGATTTAGGAAAATTTTACAAATTTTACATTGGTTAAGCGACATCATCCGCGCTCCAATTGTATAACGCTACCAATGCATCCCTTAATCGTTCTTAGATCGACCTTTAATGGTTCTAAATACTCCATCGGCAATCCTTATGGTCAACGTACTATTTCCTATTAGAGTTTCCTAGATCCATGTACCTTGTCCTGCGCTAGCCTTTTCCTTTTGGTCAGTTAACTCGATATTGATCAGATCCGAGCGAGATACGACTGGAATACATTGTTAGATATATTCTCATTGATAAGTCTCGAAATGACAAGAAAATCAGAATGCCACAACTCTTCCCCCTTATAAAAATTTCGTCCACGAAATTTACAATAAACTTGGCTATTTAAACAAATAGGGGTATTGACGCCTCGTTGTTTCCTTACTTTCCCACGTAGCACCTTTAGTTCCATGGTACTCTCAAATTACTTTGACCAATGGAATCGTCTTGTTCCTCAGAACTTGCTCCTTTCGATCTTCAATTTGGACTAGCTTCTCCACATAGGACACTTTGTCGTCAACTTCAATAGTTTCATAATCCAATACATGCGTCGGGTCCCGCTCGTATTTCCTCAAGATTGACACATGAAAGATGTTGTGTACTTGAGATAAATTAGGCGGTTAGGCAAGCCTGTAGGCCAATGTTCCAATCCGTTCTAAAATCTCAAATGGATCCACGTACCTTGGACTCAATTTCCCTTTCTTTCTAAATTGAAACAGTCCTTGCATCGGTGAAACTTTAAGAAAAACATGCTCACCCACTTGAAACTTCAGAGGTTTGCGTTGTTTGTTCGCATAACTTTTAAGATGACTCTGTGCTATCTTTAGTCTATCCCGTAATATCTTTACAGCCTCCATCGATTGCTCTACCAACTTTGGGCTTGTAATAATTCTTTCTCCAACTTCATCCCAACAAATCGGGGTTCTGTAGGCTCTTCCATACAGTGCCTCAAAATATGCCATTTAAATGCTTTGTTGATAAATATTGTTATACGCAAACTCTACCAAGTGCAATTGATTCTCCCATCCACCTTTAAAGTCTATAACACATGCTCTAACATATCCTTGAAAGTTTGAATCGTCCTCTCCGATTGTCCGTCTGTTTGTGGATGATACGCCGTACTAAAGTGTAGTTAAGTTCCCATGGCATCTTGAAGACTCTTCCAGAAGGTCGCCATAAATTTGGGAGCTTTGTCCGATGTAATCATTACGGGTACCCCATGTAGTTTCACTATCTAACGGATATACAAATCGACATACTTGTCCATTGCAAAGTCCTTTCGCACCGGAATGAAATGCCCAGACTTGGTCAGTCTGTCCACGACTGCCCAAATCGAATCGCGACCTCTTTGACTCCTTGGCAATCCCATCACAAAATCTATAGTCACGTGTTCCCATTTCCATTCAGGAATCTCTAAAGGTTGGAGTAATTCACCAGGCTTATAGTGTTGTGCCTTAACCTGCTGACACGTCAAGCACTTTGCTACATATTTCGCTAGTCTACCTTCATCCCGTTCCACCAGTAGTGTTGACGTAAGTTCTGGTACATTTTCGTGCTACCTGGGTGGATACTGTAATTGCTTTTGTGAGCCTTCGATAAAATATTTTCCCTAAGCTCTTCGTTCTTGGGTACGCATTGACATCTTCGAAATTTCATCCTCTAATACTTGAAACTCTGGTTTTCTTTTTGTTGCGTCCATTTCGAGGATCTTCTGAATTTTTGGGTCCATGGGCTGCAAGGCTTTTATCTTTTCTTGGATCTCAGGTTCTATTCTCAAGATCGTTATTAAACTGGACAGTTGGCAAACTTCCAACTTGAATTTAGAATCTCTTAAATCTTCAAATAACGACCATCCTTTTAACCAGCAGATAAGTAATACTTGATTTCCGACTGAGCGCATCTGCGATTCTGTTTGCTTTTCCAAGATGATATAATATGTCACAATCGTAATCTTTAAGCAGTTCCATGCATCGGCGTTGCCTCATATTTAATTCCTTCTAGGAAAAGAGATACTTCAGGCTCTAGTGGTCTGCATAAATCTGAAACTTCTCGTCACACAAATAATGTCTCCATATTTTTAGGGCGAAGATAATTGTAGCCAATTCCAAATCATGAGTCGGGTAGTTCATCTCATGCGGTCGGAGTTGTCGTGATGCGTAGGCAACCACTTTTCCATGTTGCATTAGTATACAACCTAACCCTTTCAACGAAGTGCCACTATATATCTCATAACCTCCAAGTCCTGATGGGATCGTCAATACTGGTGTGGTCGTTAATCAATGTTTAAGCTCGTGAAAACTCCTTTCACACTTATCTGCTCATTCAAATTTAGTTTCCTTCTTAGTCAGCCTCGTCAATGGAATGGCTTTGGATGAAAACTTCTCTACAAATCGTCTGTAATACCCTGCCAATCCTAGGAAACTTCGGACTTCTGTAACCATAGTTGGTTTAGACCAATTCATAATGGCTTCAATTTTTGCAGGATCCACAACAATACCTTCTCCATATACCACATGACCAAGAAATGCTACTTTATTCAGCTAGAACTCGCATTTGCTAAACTTAGCGTAAAGCGAGTGCTCCCTCAAAGTCTGCAAGATAATCCTCAGATGCTCTTTATGTTCTTCGTTACTCTTTGAGTAGATCAAAATGTCATCGATAAAGACGATAATGAACCTATCCAAGAATTCCTTGAATACCCAATGCATTAAATTCATAAATGCAGCTGGAGCATTGGTCAGTCCAAAAAGCATCACGGTGAACTCGTAGTGACCATATCTTGTCTTAAAAGCTGTCTTAGGTATGTATTCTTTCTTCATTCTCAACTGATGATATCCGGTCCTCAAGTCTATCTTAAAGAATACCGAACCTCCTTGCTACTGATCAAAAAAGTCATCAATCCTGGCAGTGAGTACTTATTCTTTACCGTTACCTGATTCAACTGTCTATAATTAATGCAAAAATGCAATGACCCATCCTTTTTCCTCACAAACAATACCAGCGCTCCCCACGGCGAAACACTTGGTCGAATAGATCCTTTATCAAACAATTTTTGCATTTGTACATTTAACTCTTTCAATTTCGACGAGGACATCCTATAAGGTGACTTCGAGATCGGCTCCATTCTTGGGGCTAACTCGATCACAAATTCAATTTCTCACTCTGGTGGCAACCTTAGTAATTCTTGGGGAAAGACATCAGGAAACTCATGCACTACTGAAATATTTTCTAATTTAGTTTCCACCGTCGTCGTGTCCATAACTACGACTAAGTAAGCTTGACATCTTTCGGTCATCAGCTTTGTCACCTCAAGCGACGAGACTAAAGGAATCAAGGTCCCTCCTTGACTTCCTACAAATTCGAAATTTGGACGACCATCCGGATAAAAATGAATTACTCTACTACCGCAGTTTACCACTTGCTTTCCCAACCAATCCATCCTAATAATCACGTCAAAATCACACATGGGCAAAACAACTAAGTCTATATTCTCTTCACTACCCCCAATTACTAATCTACAGTCAGCACAACCCAATGAAATCAAGACATTATCCTTCAACAGGGTAGCAACATGCAGTATCACACTCAATGATTTCAACTCCATATTAACTAGATAAACAAATTGAGCAGACACAAATGAGTGCGATGCGCCAAGATCAAACAAGGCATAAGCAGCTTGGTCACACAAATAAACTATACCTGTGACCACGCCAGACGCTTCTTTCGCTTCTCCGCACGCCACAGTATAGACCCTTCCCTGAGTTGGGGGTCGGTTCTGATCATTTTGGAGTGTAGCAGTTGACGGTCCTGCCTGTGGTCTTTGCCTTTGAGGCCTAGCCACTGGAACTTAATTTGGGCAAGTTCTCATCTGATGGCCCATCTGATCACATTTGAAGCACGTTCCGATCCTAGCCGGACAGAGTCCATTACCATGCCTTCTGCCACAGAGGTGGCAATTCCAGTTTGCTAGGTTTGGCGACTTTACTATATTCTTTCTTATTGGACGGATGAAGCGGCGGTTACTAGCCATCGGCCTTTTGCCGGTGTGGCGATTATCTCTAAATGAACTAAACCGCGATCTAGATGTGGTCATCCTCTCCTTTAGGTCTCGCTCAATCATCTGTCATCATTCATATATTTCCTTGTAAGTTCTCAAGTTCAAAGCTATCATCTGACTGCGAAGCTCTAGTTTCAATCCATCTCGAAATCTCCACTCCTTCTCCAGCGAATCCTCTGCTGATCTGGGCGCATACCTCGACAATTTGGAGAACTCAGCTTCGTATTAGTCCACTGTCAAATGACTCTGATGTACTTGTAGGAATTCCACCTGCTTCCTCTCACGCGTCGTCTCGGAGAAATACTTGTCATTGAATGTCGTTGTAAAAGCATTCCACGTTAAGGCTTTTCTTTTGGAAAAACTCCATTCTTGGTAGCAGTCCACCAATCATTAGTGGTACCTTCCAGTTGGTATACCGCCAGCAATACTTTTTCTTCATTTATGCACCACAATACTCCAAAGGTCTTCTCAAGTTTCTCTATCTACTTTGGCGCCAATTCAGGGCCTCTAATTCCATCGAATTGGGTTGGCTTTAGCTTAATAAATTGTTCGATCAGTTGGCCCATTTGCCTAGCTACAACAACTTCTTCCTGGGAATTACCTACTTCATTGCCCTGGTCATGATCGTCGTTGTTTCTGTTGCCTCCATTATTGCTGTTATTAGCGTTGACAATAGCTGTCGCGGTTCTTATCGCTTGTGCTATGGCAACATCACTATCCTGGGTCTGCATGTCTATAAGATCGCCGATCCTTTCGAGTGCTCTTAGCACTCCGTCCATCCTTGGGTCTTCTTCCACAGGTGGTCTCGAGCTAGAAGCTCCACTCCTAGGCCTTCCTAGTATTCTGGGTGGATTACTCATTCTTGTGTATCCGTACTACACTTGGACCACTATAATTCCACCACGGAATTAGTAACTTACTCATCTAGTCAAGTCAAGTGATACCAAATTATATCTTAAAAGAAGCAATCACAACAAAATAACCTTCCACACCATCCTTTCCAAGGATAAATCAGTCAGGGAGTCACAACTATAATCTAGTTCTACTTACTCCAGCGATTCATCAGATCCAGCGATTCATCGGAACCAGTGATAACCGTTCGCTCAACAAACCAACATCCAAGTATGACTTCCAATTATAAACATGAAGCTTATTTTTCATACACCACCACAATCAGACCAATATCACATGTCAATCACAAGCGTCAAGTCATGTGCCACGCATTTCTTGCCTAACTATAACGTTTCTCCTAAGGTCTCGCTACTCAATCAGTCCTAATTCATTCCTCCTTATTACTCCAATCCTCAATTAACTTGGATTGAGTTGACCATGCTCTAATACCAAAACAAGCGGGGATGTCACGCTCCGCGCCTTCGAGCGTGAACACGCAACTCCCTTTCTTGTACTCTCGAGTCTCAGGACTTAAATATCGAGAGATTGCATAATGCATTCAAGCATGAGGAAACGTAATATGAATAACACCTCCGTTCATAAACTAATGGGGACTTGGGTAATGAGAACATAACATATATAAACATCACATGAGTTCTTACAAAAGCGCGGTCCACTAAACTTGTTGATAGATCGGGGCAACGGGACTTAATCAAAAGACCATAAGTTTTAAGTCCCCAAAATAAAACAGACCGACGAGGTCATCATCAAAAGATTACAAGGTAACGTCAGGAAATCCCTAGGTCGAGCTGCTAGAACTGTCAATCTTAATTGCATCCTCATCAAGCTCGTAATCCGAAAAAATCTCGTAGCGCACATCCACAGCGTACTCCATCGTATCGTGCTCTAACTCGTCCTCCGAGGCATCGATCTCTATCACCTCTATTGTGTCCTCCAGAGTTGGGGTCTTCTCCGGTATGTTTCTCGAGCCAGCTACAAACACCTCGACCTCTACAGAATCTCGAGTGGGATGACACCAGCTAGAGATAACTCCTCGAAGCACCCTAGTAGACTTCAACGGACCAGTGGTGACATCACCCACCCTACAGAACCATGCCTTAAACCTATGTGGTTTTCAGTTTTTACCGTCCTCGTCGACCCAGCCCACTGTACACTTTCTCACATAAACGATACCCCGACCATCAGGGAACTCATCAAAATAGATGGTCATTGCCTTCGGATCGCCTAGACGTTTCGGTAACATCTTCAAGGTTTCGGGTTTGAAAAGTAAGGTTCCATGACGGGGTGAGATTGACATCTCAGTAAGACAAGTTCTAACACTAGGCTAGGCTAACAGTACACCCAGATAAATGCAAATCATGAGCAAGAATACACACTCGACAATATAAGACACTCATCAGTCATAACATGCCTTACGGATACAAACGATTGACAGTCAAACAGTCATTTCAACATAACTCATCAATCAAGTCAGGCATGGAATACAAAGTCAAACCACACATTTTACTCTTTAGAATTTTCTCATGATTCACACCCGCGTTTAAAACGCCTCAGGCTCGGTCCGCGTCATTACGCCTCAGACCATCAAACTGACAAACCTGCGTAAACACATCAGATTTTCAATGCCATTCCAGGCCTGTGTCGACATATAACTAGTCTCTTCCCGCGTATCAACGTCTCAAGACATTCGCCACCACAACCCCGCGTCTCAACGCAACTGGGTACTAACCATCACAACCCCACGTCTCAACGCATCAGGGCACCACAAGTTCTCAAGCATGCCAGATCTCATTTCAATTCAAGGCTTCATGATCGAGTACAAGCCTATGCATTGAGCTAACAATCTATATCATGCGAGGTAAATAAATTCTTCACTCAAAGGTGGCAATCGACACAAGGCATATGCATTTAGCAAGCATACTCGCATTTACCAATCCACAATGATATACATTGAATAGTCACACAATAAATTCACTTAAATTCATCCAATTCACAACCAACTCATCCAGTCGAGGCCTATCCTCTTAGCCAAGGTTTAGGGACTCCTTACCTTGGGTTCAAATTTAGAAAAACCTCCTCCCAAGCACTTCAAAGGTTCGACCCAAAGAGTCTAAAACAGGGCAGCCGTATATCCCTAGGGAAACTAACTAATTTGTCAATTTTCTCTCTCAATTCACCAATCCACGGAGCATAAACCTCAATGACATATCAATTGACATCCTAGTATGTCTCAACGATGAAATTAGAGCTTGGTGACACCCTGAACAATCCCTAAGGTCTCGGTTTGCACAAAACTGAAACGGGGTATTTTCGGTTATGTGCTCAACTCCACCAATCGGTCCATAGATCAATCTTAAACCTCAATTTATCAACTAAAATACTTGCTAACATATAGTCCTAGGTGTTATAAAGTCTCACAAAAAATTTGAGGGCAAGGCGACGTCGGGAAGTCTACGAACAACACCGAATCCTTCAAGTCCTACAGTCGGTCAGTTCTGCCCTCCAAACACAACAACATTTTGGCATCAAAAATCCATCCAAACAGACCAAATTTTTTTAACTAAGCTCTATATACAAGTGCCCTACATGTTTACAAAATTTGACCTGAATTGGGAGGCTCATTACTTCAATTCAATTGATATGAAGCAAATCAGGGTCCTATGGAGGTCAAACGAAGGCTTACCTCCTGCTACAATGAAATCCGTCGACTTTCGGGAGATTGGCTGGCCAGAGCTCCTTAAGTGGTCAAATATTGAGATTCCACTTGGAGCTGGTCAGCAAGAGGCATGGCTTGAGATTGGTGGCTGGCACGAGGTCAGACGGCGGTTGGATGTGGCGGTTGACGGCGGCGATGGAGGCGAGTAGGTCTAGTCGGGTAGGGGCTGATTCTGCTGAGAAGAAAAGAGGAAGAAGATGAAGAAGATGATGGCTGGTGGTGTGTCTTCGGCTGGGGGGGAGAGAGAAGGGAGTATACACCACTTTGGAGAGTCAAACATGGTAGAATGACAGGTTAAAAGTTACCAATTAATGCCATAACTCCATCAAATAACACTTGTCCATAAGCTCATTATTAGCTCATCCAATGGCCAATATATCTTCTACTTTTCAGCAGCCAAGAGGTAAGGTCAATGACCAAAATGCCCTCATCCATTTATGAAGACAATGACAAGACTTGAGGGGCAAAATAATAATTTTACCATGGTAGTTCGGAACGCCGTTTTTCTAAGTTAAATTTTCTTCGATGAGGCGACGTCCAATCCAATTATAATGTTGGAATTCTTTGTTTTCCATTTTCAAATTTCGAGACTTGTCTCTTGACCGTTTCTCTGTCAAATGTAATTTCAGACTATCCCGAACTGACGGGCGATTTTTGCAGACGTTACACCTATCGACTCTGTGATTCTCATCACATTTAGGGCTTGTTAGTTCATAGAAACTTTAGTTGTCATGTAATTGTGAGGGTCTATTACTAATTCTGATGGTCTCGATCGTCATCGTTCGATTTAGGAAAATTTTGCAAATTATGCATTGATTAAGCGACATCACCCGCGCTCCAATCGTATAACGCTAGAAATGCATCCCTTAATCGTTCTTAGATGGACCTTTAATAGCTCTAAATACTTCCTCGGGAATCCTTATGGTCAAAGTGCCATTTTTTATTAGAGTTCCCTAGATCCACGTACCTTGTCTTGCACCAGCCTTTCCCTTTTGATTAGTTAACTCGAGACTGATCAGATCCGAGCGAAATACAACTAAAATACATTGTTAGATATATTCTTATTGATAAGTCTCGAAATGATAGGAAAATCAGAATGTCACAATTTAAATCTTTACTTAACTAATGTCACACCCCATGCCTTCGTGCGTTAGCACGCAACCCCCTTACAAAACTAATCTCAAGGCCCAGGACTTGCTCATCGAGATATGCACGATGTAATTAAGCATGCGGACACGTAATAATTATAAACCCCGTACAAAACTCAAATGGGAAACATTGGGATAGCGAAATTTATAAATATAAACATATCATAACCAAGAGTTTCACAAAGATACAGGTAAGCCAATCCTACAAACAAGTCGGGGTGATTGGGACTCATCCAAAAGAAAGCAGATCCTAAGTCCCCAAAAGATCACTTGCCAACGAGGGCCACTTCCAAAAGACCATCTAGTAAGGCCAGAAAACCCCTAAGTCGATCTACTAGCTCCCTCTATCTCGTCCTCGTCTTCGCCAGGGTCATTGTCTGAAAAAGTCTCAGATCGCACGTCCACCGAGTCGTCCGCCATGATATCCTTCAGCTCATCCTCGGAGGCAGAGATCTCTATTACCTCGTCGATGTCCTTCACAGTAGAAGCCTTCTCCGGCATATTCCTCGATCCCATTACAGAAGTCTCCACCTTTACCTCATATCGGATAGGATGACACCAGCTAGGTATGACTCCTCAAGGTACCTATGTGGGCTTCGACGGACCTGTTATGATCTCACCTACTCTACTAAACCAAGCCTCGAACCTATGTGGTTTTCAGTCCTTACCTACCTTGTCAGCCCAAGCAACTGTACACTTCCTTGCATAAACGGTACCCCGATCGTTTGGAAACTCGTCAAATAGGCGGTCATCTCCTTAGGATCGCCTAAACGTGTCGGTAGCATCTTCAAGGTGGGTATGAAAAAGTAAGGATCCACGACGAGATGGGATTTACATCTTAGTAAGCTAACTTCTAACTCTAGGTTATGCTGACAGTACATCTATATAAATGCAGATAATGAGTAAAGACCCACTCAACCATGTAAGGCAAGCATCAGTCATAATGTGTCGTATGGAAACAAAATGGTGATAATCATGCAAACATATCAACATAATTTATAGCTCAAGTCAGGCATAGAAATACAACCAAGGTATACGTTCCATCACCGCGATCTATCTCATTATTCATGCCTGCGTCATAACGCCTCGGGCTTGGTCCACGTCATCACACCTCAAACCATTGTAAACATAAACCCGCGTTACACGCCTCAGGTTTCCAATGCCATTCCAGGCTTGTGTCGACATATGTATACCTATCCCGCGTCTCAATGCATCAGGATATTTTTCCATACAACCCCGCGTCTCTACGCATCTGGGTGCCAAGAGTTCCCAAGCTTACTAGATTCCATTCCATATCGAGACTTCATGATCAAGTACAAGCTCATTCCTCGAGCCAAGAATCTATAGCATGAGGTTTAATAAAATTCAACACCCACAAAGATAGCATTCGACACAAGCATGTGCATTAAGTAAGCACACCATATCATATTAACCATAATGATCAATATCAAATAATCACACAATAATCTCACGGGAATTCACCAAATTCGAACCCAAATCATCTAGTAGAAGCCTATCCTCCTAGCCAAGATTTAGGGACTCCTCACCTTAGGCTTAATTCAACAAAAATCACCTCCTAAGCACACCAATGATTCGGTTCTAGGGTTCCAAAAATAGGGCAGCCGTGCAACCTAGGGAAATTCATCCATTTCGTCAATTTTCTTGTCCAATTCGCCAAATCAAGGAGCATACACCTCAATAATATCTCAATTAACATCCTAACAAGTCTTAACGACAAAATTAAGACAAGGCGACACCCTAAACTGCCCTTAAGGACTCGGTTTGCCCAAACCTAAACAAGGGATTTTCAGTTCTGCCCTTATCTCCTCCTAAAAGCCCTTAATTCGACATTAAACCATAATTTATCACTTAATTCACTTGCTAACATATAGTCCTATGTCTAATAGAGTCTCACCGAGAATTTTGGGGTGAGTTGATGTCCGAAAGTCCAAGATCAGCCCCGATTTTCCCGAGTCTGCTGTCGGTCAGTTCTAGAAAAACACCACAAAATAGCCACGAACACTCATCCAAACTCCATCAAATTCAACATCTCAGCTCAGCAAATCCTAGTACTACAATTTAAGAAGGCTCCACCGAAAATTTGAAGCAAAACAGAGTCCCTAAGAGGTCGTACGAAGACTTACTCTCAATTGAGTCTAATTCTGTCCACTTTTGGGAAAGTAGCTGGCCGGAGCTCCACCGTTGTCCAACGGCTGAGCTACCATTTGGAGGTTGTCGGCAAGAGGTTGAAGATCCGGCTGATGGTCGGCACGAGGTCAGAGGGTCGCCGGAGGCGATAGTCGAGATCGACGAAGGAGCGGCGGTGGTTCGGTCCAGTGGAAGCAGCTTGATTGAAGAAGAAGAAGATGTCAAATTGAAGGGAGTATTCGGCTGAACAAGGGAAGAAGTAGGCTTTACACCACTTTTGGATAGTCAACCACCAAGAATGGTAGGTGAAAAGATTCACAATTAATGCCATTCACCAACCTTTGACACTTGTCTCTATATGCATTATATCAAAGCCTCTTTGACCATAATACCCTTCTATTTTCCGCAGCCTTGGGGGAGTGGGTAATGATCAAAATGTCCTTCTTCAATTATTAAGACACAACCAAACCTTGAGGGGGCAAAATGGTAATTTTGTTCTTGTCGTTCGGGATGTCGTTTTCCCAATTCAAATCTCTTTCGATGAGGCGACGTCCAATTCGATTAAAATGTTGAAATTTTTTGTTCTCCATTTTCCAGTTTCGAGACTCGTCCTTGGGTTATTTCTCTGTCAAATTTAATTTCAGGCTTCCTCGAACTAACGGACGGCTTTTGCAAACGTTACGCGTATCGACTTTGTGATTCTCATCACACTTAGGGTTCATCAGTTCATGGCGACTTTGGTTGTCATGTAATTGCTAGCGTCTATTACTAGCTCCGATGGTTACAATAGTCATCGTTCGATTTAGGAAAATTTTGTAAATTATACATTGATTATGTCACGTCCTGACTATCGAACCCGCGACATCCCTTGCCAAATCGCCACCAGGTCATAAAAGATAACGTCCCAAGCAATTGCTATCGACCTAAGAATATATAACGCATGCGGAACGTGCAATCTTCCATACAATAAAATCAACATGAGATAGGTAAGAAGAAAAGCCAGACAACTCAACGCTAAAATAAAACCGCAGAGAATAGATGATCTGTAACCTTACAAAGCCAACAACTGATAAATACAAACTCATGCTTTGGAGCAGCCCTCTAGGACTCACAAAAAGATATAGGAGTCGAGTAAGGTTAACTTTCATATATTCTAAAACAGTACCCCCACAAAAGACATCACCAGTTCCCTGACTACAAAAGAAACCTAATCCTCTACTGGGTAAAAACGGCGTCCGGATCGTCATAATCAATCGGGGGAGCCGGGTCGTTCGGGTCGGCATAGGAACTCTGGCTAGAATGTACAGAGGGGGCTGCTGACTGCTCGGGCTCAAGGTCGGACTGCATACCAGGTGCGGGATTCACCACCTCTCTATCAGGTGTATCTATATCCATCGGATCCTAGGCAGGAACATTAGGGACCCTCTGAAGAGGTGGCCCCTCAAATTCTCTGAGCGGACCAATGAGATCCACCCCATCGCGAAGATACCGGGTCTTGAAGAGGTGTGCCACTAGGTGTGGCATCCCTCCATCGACCCATATCATCGTGATGCGGCGTTCCCACATCTGGTCCGTACTTGGTACCGGATGGAGACTGATATCGTGTGATGAGTGGTTGGGGGTACCGAATCGCACCGGTCTCTCCATTACATTGGACCTGAAAAGTTATCCCACGATGGGGTGAGAATTTAATCTTAGTGAATCAAGCCTAATCACGAATAGGACACTGATTTGCCCAGGATAACCTAAGCACAATAGTATGCCACAAGATATAAATACATATATATTAATAAAATAAATCTACCAAATCAACAACCAATGAAGGTACCACCACTCAGGCGTACACACGATGTCACACAAGTCGTTTATTAAACAATGACCCATGCGACTGGCGTGAAAAAAACATCAATAATGCGATTCCGCACTCTTCTGGCAGGACCAGGCTACGTCCACTTTACCCTCTCAGCGACGGCTACTACAAGCGGTGTATCCAGTGCACCCGGCATGGTACGGCAAATAGGCATTCCTTAAAAAGGAGCTTCGGTCCGTCACAAGCTGTGATCGGCATCCAATAATCCCTTAAAATCATATGACTGGCACGGGGCATGGATTATCATGCTTCTGACAAGTCGCGAGTTTTCATACAATAGGTACGGCATGAGTACCAATGGTACAATGCGAACTTGCCAAGTAGCGTCATTAATCCTTTAATGACCACACAAATCACATTCGACAATCAAATTAATGCCAAAGTTCATACAGAAATGCAACAGACTTGGCCCCAAGGCCCACAAGACTCTCAGTCAAGCATTTCAGCCAAGCAACCAAACCAAACAGGCAATTAACGCACTCGCGAGCAATTAACTCAACCCGGCAATTTCGAGCTCAATTCATACTATATTTCATATATCTCAGTCAATTTATAATAATCAATCGCTCGCTCGTCTCTAACCTATCACTCGCTCGCGAACAAACACAATCAATTAATCAATTGATAAATTACCATAAATAGCCACAGACTAATAATCGATCAGCCATTTATCTTAACCATCATTTCTATCTAAACCGGTTCCAATCACAAATATATATTTTTTAAATTTTTTAATTAAATAATCAATTAAAACTAATCCTAAGCGCAATTAGCGCCCTAATCAAGGTTTAGGGTCAACTCAGAACGTGAGTTAGCTCGAGCGGCGGCGGCAGCCGAATTAGTGTTTATCGCGCGGCGGCCCAAGCTCAAACTTTGGCGACATCCCGGGGAAGTCCGGTGAGGTCGCCGGAACAGGTGGCCGACAATGGAGCTCCGGCGAGCGGCGACCTGAAACAGTAAGGGTCAGTAACCAAAACAGGTGAATCGGACTATTTTGGGCATTTCCTGGCAATACGGGGTGGGACAAGGCAGGCTAAGGTTCGGGAGCTCACCTAGGGGTCGGTGGGGTCGGCCGGGATCGGTGGACGGCGGCGGAAGGTAGCCAGCGGCTGCGAACAGCCGCGATCAAGAACTGCCCTTCTCGGTGCCGAAATAGGGGAGTTGATCGGCGGCGGATTCTGGGTGCCATGAGCGGCGGTGAGATCCGAGGTGGTAGAGGGGACTCCGGGGAAGTGATCGGCCGTGGCGGTGAGGCACGACGGCGGCGATCGGTTCAGCCGGATCGAAGATCGAACTGAGCTGGGTCCAAAACAGGGCACCGGGACTTTGGGGTGGCTTTCCGGCGGCGGACAGCCGGTGGGATGGGTCGGGGCAGTCGAAGGAGGACGGCGGTTAGCTGAAGAGTGGTGGTCGGCATCGGTGGCGACCGTGGTGATTGAAGGAGGCCACGAAGTTCTCGGCTTCACTGACCGGAAAATAGGGTAGGCTTGCCGAGCCGATTTCTCGGCCGTTCGATGGTGATGGTGGTCCGGCTTGAGTCAGGGCGAAGGCGGAGGGTAGTTGAGGGTGGTGGCTGTCGGTGGTGAGGTGGTGGTTGCACGAAACGATGGTGGAGGGAGGAGGATTGATCGCTAAGGGCGCGGTCACGGCCAAGTTCAACGAAGAAGAAAGAAGAAGAAAGAAGAAGAAAGAAGAAGAAAGAAGAAGGAGAAGGAAGAGACTGAGGCTGACGTGTACGTGCATGGGGCAGAGAAAAGGTGGGTTCCACCTTGACTTTGGTCGAATTTTTGTCCTATATGCCCAATAATCAATCTTGTCTTTTATGTATAAGTAGGGGTAAAATGGTCATTTGGCGCGCCGGGACTGAAATGGAATTTTGGTATACAGGACGAAGGGTGTTTTCGATAAATTCACTGGCCAAGCTCAGTCGGGGTTAGGCTCGATCTCGAAAATGGCAATTCCAATTCACTGCGGATCAAATTCGAAACCCAATTCGAAATAACCTAAAGTTTAGAATTCGTTCAAATTTTCGTCTCTTCAGTCCTTATAGTCCAAAGTGTAAGTCGACTATGATTGTATTTTCACATCATTTCCATCGACTTCTGGCGCTTACAAAAGTTGAATTTCCAGGACGTCACAACTCTCCCCTACTTAGGAATTTTTGTCCTCGAAATTACAGTACAGTTCTAACTATTCGAACAAATAAGGATAACTACACTTCATGACTTCCTCGTTCTCCCATGTGTCTCCTTCAGTACCATGGTGTTGCCAAACCACCTTGACTAACGGAATCATCTTGGTTCGGAGTACCTGCTCTTTCCTGTCCACGATCCTAACTGGTCGCTCCACGTATGACGCCCATTCATCCAGGTCAATCTCCTCATAACTCAGCAAATGAGCGGGGCCTGGCTCGTACTTCCTCAACATCGACACGTGGAAGACCTTATGCACTTGAGCAAGTCTAGGCGTCAATGCGAGTCGATAAGTCAAAACTCCGATTCGTTCTAGGATTTCAAACGGTCCAACGTATCTCGGGCTTAGCTTTCCTTTCCTGCCAAAGCGGGATGTTCCTCTCGTAGGCGACAATTTCAGAAAAACATGATCACCTACTTGAAATTCCAAAGGTCTGCGCCTTTTATCTGTATAACTTTTCTGGCGACTCTGAGATATTTTTAGTTTGTCTCTAATCACCTTAATTGCTTCCATCGACTGTTCTACTAACTCAGGGCCAATTATCTTCTTTTCACCAACCTCATCCCAACAGACTAGCGTCCTGCAAGCTCTTCCATACAAGGCCTCAAAAGGTGCCATCTTAATACTCTCCTGATAACTATTATTATAGGCAAACCCAACTAAATGTAATTGTTCCTCCCAGCTACCTTTGAAATCCAGAACACATGCTCTCAACATGTACTCTAAGGTCTGAATCGTTCTTTCAGACTGGCTACCTATCTGCGGATGATAAGCTGTACTAAATTGCAGCTTCGTCCCTAAAGTATTTTGTAAATTCTTCCAAAATGTAGCAGTGAATTTGGGATCTCGGTCAGAAGTTATTGTTGCTGGCACACCATGTAGCCTTACAATATGCTTCACATACAACTTTGCGTATCTGTCTAAAGCGAAGTCCTTTCTTATTTGAATGAAGTGTGCTGATTTCGTCAACCTGTCTACCACAACCCAGATTGAATCATGCCCTCTCTGACTCCTTGGCAAGCCCATCACGAAATCCATCGTGATATGCTCCCATTTCCACTATGGAATTTCCAATGGTTGCAGTAGTCCCCCAGGTTTGCAATGCTGCGCCTTGACCTGCTGACAGGTCAAACACTTAGCCACATGTTTGGCTTTATGTATTTTCATACCATTCCACCAGTAGTGTTGTTTCAAATTTTGATACATCTTCGTACTTCCAGGATGGATACTATAACTGCTACGATGTGCTTCTGATAAGATCTCTTCCTTTAAATTTTTATCAGTAGGCACAACCAAACGTCCTTTAAACTTAAGTATCCCATCCTCAGCTATTTGAAAATCGACCCTTCGTTTAGCCGAGTCTTCTTGAAGGATCTTCTGAATAAAGGGGTCTATAGACTGCAAGGTCTTAATCTTAACTTGCACTTCCGGCTTAATTCTCAAGGTAGCCACGAGACTCGACAGGTGGCTTATCTCCAATTTAAAGTCTAAGTCTCTCAATTGCTCAAGTAAACGCTACTCATGCACCTGTAATTGAGCAATCACTGACTTCCTACTCAGGGCATCAGCAACCTTATTTGCCTTACAAGGATGATATAGGATCTCGCAGTCATAATCTTTTAGTAACTCCATCCATCGACGCTGCCTCATGTTCAGCTCCCTTTGAGAGAACAGGTACTTCAGACTCTGATGGTCGGTATACACCTGAAAACTTTTTCCAATCAAATAATGTCTCCAAATCTTCAAAGCAAACAGAACCGTAGCTAACTCTAGGTCATAGGTGGGGTAATTCAACTCATAAGGTCTTAATTGACGAGATGCATACGCTACCACCTTGCCCTGCTGTATTAAAACACAACCCAGTCCCCTAAGCGAAGCATCGCTATAAATTTCATAACCACCAGGACCAGACGGAATTGTTAGAACATGAGCCGTAGTTAGCCTATGCTTAAGCTCTTGGAAACTACGTCGCACTTATCTGTCCATTGAAACTTCATGTCTTTCTTTAGGAATTTAGTTAAAGGTGACGCTAAAGTTGAGAACCCTTCTACAAATCGCCTGTAATAATCTGCCAAACCCAAGAAGCTTCTAATCTCCGTAGCAGTCGTCGGTCTTGACCAATTAATAACTGCCTCAATTTTAATCGGATCTACTACAATACTTTCACCCGAAATCATGTGACCTAAGAATCCCACGCGAGCTAACCAAAACTCGCACTTACTGAACTTGGCATATAATTGATGCATTCTCAGAGTTTCCAGAACTACTCTTAGGTGTTGCTCATGATCTTCAGAATTCTTCGAGTACACCAGAATGTCATATATAAAAATGATCAATTGAATACTCTATTCGTCAAATCCATAAAGGCAGCAGGGGCATTCGTCAAACCAAACGGCATAACAGCGAACTCGTAATGTCCATAACGTGTCCTAAATGCCAATTTCGGTATATCCTCTTTTCTGATTCTCAACTGATGGTATCCCGTTCGTAGATCAATTTTAGAAAATATCGATGCTCCCAGCAACTGATCAAACAAGTCGTCAATCCTTGGCAGTGGGTACCTATTCTTGATCGTCACCTGATTCAACTGCCTGTAATCAATGCACAATCTCAAAGACCCATCCTTTTTCTTGACGAACAAAACAGACGCTCCTCATGGCGATGCACTAGGGCGGATGAACCCTTTATCTAACAACTCCTGCATCTGAATTTTGAGTTCCTTTAACTCTAACAATGCCATTCTATATGGCGCCTTAGAGATCGGCTCCGTCCTAGGAGCTAACTCTATCACAAACTCAATTTCTCTTTCTGGTGGCAAACTAGGTAATTCTTGGGGAAAAACATCTGGAAACTCACATACAATCGTAATATCCTTCAATTTCAGTTTTTTAGCAGATGTATCCACCATAGAAGCCAAATAACCTTGGCACCCATTTTTCTCCAATCGAGTCGCCTCTAACGACGATATCATCACAATCGAGGTTCCTCCTCTATTACCCAAAAAACTCAAAGCTAATGCCATCCGTCGGATTAAATTGAATCACCTTATTAAAGCAGTCCATTATGGCCCTTTGCTTCGCCAACCAATCCATTCCCACAATTAAGTCAAAATTGTACATTTCCAGTACAATCAAGTCGATTTTACTCTCATGGCCATCCACCACAAGTCTACAATCAAGACAGCTCACTGTATCCACTACTTTATCTTTTAACGGCGTAGACACATTAATCACAATGTTTAAAGGTACCAAGTTCAATTCACATAGTTTAACGAACCGATCCGCAACAAACGAATGTGTAGCACCCGAATCAAACAAGGCATATGCTACTTAGTTATGTAATAGGACCGTACCTGTAACGGTCGGAGAATCCTTCACCGCTTCCCAAGTGATAGCAAAAACCTTCCCTTGTGCCGGCGGACGATTTTGAAAGTTTGGCGGTACAGCTCCTCTATGCGGTCCTCCCTGTTGTGGCGGTGCCTACTCGCCCTGCCTTTGCGGACAGTCTTTCACCTGATGGCCCAGCTGGACACAACCAAAACATGCACCACCTCGATACGGGAACAAGCCAGGCCCATGCCTCTGTCGACATAAGCCGCACATCTCACTTTGACGAAATGCCGGCTTACTAATCGCCCCTCGGCGATTGGGTGGGATGTGACTCCGGTTGCTAAACAAGGGTTTCTTCCCTTACCTTCTGTCGAATCTATTTAGGGACGTAAATCGTGATCCAGATGCGGTAGTCCTTTCAGCTAAGTCCCGCTCCACTATCAGCGCCCTCGCGTAGATATCATCATAGTCCTGGAGATCAAGTGGTGCCAGAGCACTCTTAATCTCGAGCTTCATCCCGTCTTTGAACCTTCTAGCCCTGTCCTCCGGATCCTCAATCATTCTCGGTGCATATTTGGACAGTTTAGAAAATTTTGCCTCATACTAGTCAATTGTCATCTGGTTCTGACGGAGGCGAAAGGACTTAGTCATCTTTTGCTCTCTAGCTATCCTCGAGAAGTATTTATTATTAAAAACTTCCACAAAAGTATTCTATATTGGAACTGTACCTTTAGAAAAAGTTCTACCCTTGACAGCTCTCCACTAAGTGCTAGCGTTCCCTTCAAGTTGGTAGACTGCAAGAGTAAACTTATCCCTATCTGAACATCTCAGCAAATCGAATGCTTTCTCTATCCCTTTGACCCATTGAGTAGCAACTTCAAGGTCTCCACTTCCAGTGAATTGAGGTGGCTTCAATTTGAGAAACTGTTCCACCAGCTTTTGAGCCCTACGCTTCTCGTTGTCATGTGCAGGTGGTGGATTTACCGGCGAAACTGTAAGTGGAATCGAAGATGAAGTCCCAGCAGCAGCAACAGTTGCTGCAGTTTGATTCCTTACTTGCAGCCCCCATCAAATCTCCAATAGCCTCTAAAGCTTGCATAACTTTAGCCATAGTTGGCTCCCTTCCAGTAGGTTCAGTAGGTTCAGCAGCAAAGACTGTAGTAGATGGCACAATTGGGGACAAAACAGGCAGTATTCTTTCGACGTCAACTAATTCTTCCACTGGCCTCACAAACCTCCTTCGAGGTGCTCGGGGTGCTCTTTTACCGCGCTCGCTCCTTTTGCAGTAAATGTATGGAGTCCTGCTTACCCCATAGCAAAATGCGGTCAGAAGGCAACCCCAAAATTCTTACGACAAGAATAACAATCACATGCATAACAATAAAAAATCTTACTAACTATCCCATTTCCCAATGCTCCTTATTACTCCAGGTTAATGATCAACTGGATCAGGCTGACCTTGCTCTGATACCACCTTGGGCGGAGATGTCACGTTCCAACTATTGAACTCGTAACATCCCTTGCCAAATCGCCACTAGGTCATAAAAGATAGCGTCCTAGGCAACTGCTATCGACCTAAGAATATACTGCGCATGCGGAACGTGCAATCTTCCATACAATAAAATCAACATGGGATAGGTAAGAAGAAAAGCTAAACAACCCAACGCTAAAATAAAACTACTGAGAATAGATAATCTATAACTTTGCAGAGCCAACAGTTGATAAATACAACCCCATGCTTCGGGGCGGCTCTCTCGGACTCACAAAAAGATACAAGAGTCAAGTAAGGTTAACTCTAATCTATCCCAAAATAGTACCCCCACAAAAGATATCACCAGTTCTTTTACCACAAAAGAAACCTAACCCTCTACCGGGTAAAAATGGCGTTCGAATCGTCATTACCAATCGGGAGAACCGGGTCTTTCGGGTTGTCACAAGAACTCTGGCTAGAATGTATAGAGGGGGCTACTGACTGCTCGGGCTCGAGCTTAGGCTGCATATCAGGTGCGGGATCCACCACCTCTTCTTTAGGCGTATCTATATCCATTGGATCCCAAGCGGGGACATTAGGAACCCCTGAAGAGGTGGCCCCTCAAATCCTCTGAGCGGACCAAAGAGATCTACCCTATCGCGAAGATACCAGGCTTTGAAGAGGTGTGCCACCAGGTGTGGCATTTCTTCATCGACCCATATCGTCGTGATGTGGCATTCCCACATCTGGTTCGTACCTAGTACCGGGTGGAGATTGACATCTTGTGATGAGTGGGTGGGGGTACCGAATCACACCGGTCTCTCCATTACATTGGACCTGAAAAGTTATCCCACGACGGGGTGAGAATTTAATTCAGTGAATTAAGCCTAATCTCGATTAGGACACTGATTCGCCCAAGATAACCTAAGCACAATAGTATGCCACAAGATATAAATACATATATATCAATAAAATAAATTCGCTAAATCAGCAACCAATTAAGGCACCACCACTCAGGCGTACACAAGACATCACACAAGTCCTTTATTAAATAATGACCCACGTGACTGGCGTGATAAAAACATCAATAGTGCGATCCTGTACTCTTTTGGCAGGACCAGGCTACGTCCACTTTATCCTCTTAGCAACAGTTACTACAAGCGGTGTATCCAGTGCACCCGGCACGGCACTACAAGTAGGCATTCCTTAAAAAGGAGCTTCGGTCCGTCACAAGCTGCGATCGGCATCCAATAATCTCTTAAAACCATAACACTGGCACGGGTAAGGATTATCGTGTTTATGACAAGTCGCGAGTTTCCATACAATAAGTATGGCAAGAGTACCAATGGTACAATGCGAACTTGCCAGGTAACGTCATTGATCCTTTAATGACCACACAAATCACATTCGACAATCAACTCATTGTTTATCTATGATTAATGCCAAAGTTCATACAGAAATGCAACAGACTCGGCCCCAAGGCCCATAAGACTCTCATTTAAGCATTTCAGCCAGGCAACCAAACCAAACAGGCAATTAACGCATTCGCGAGCAATTAACTCAACCCGGCAATTTTGAGCTCAATTCATGCTATATTTCATATATCTCAGTCGATTTATAATAATCAATAGCTCGCTCGTTTCTAACCTGTCACTTGTTCGTGAACAAACATAATAGATCAATCAATTGATAAGTTACCACAAATAGCCACAGACAAATAATCGATCGGCCATTTATCCTAACCATCATTTCTATCTAAACTGGTTCCGATTGAAAATATTTTTTTTTATTTTTATAAATAAATAAATAATTAATTAAAACTAATCCTAAGCGCAATTAGCACCCTAACCAAGATTTAGGGTTAACTCACAATGTGCGTTAGCTCGAGCGGCGACGGCGGCGACAGCGACGACGGCGGCAGAATTAAGGTTTATTGCGCGGCGGCCTGAGCTCAAACTTTGGCGACACCTCGGGGAAGTCTGGCGAGGTTGCTGGAACAGGTGGCCGGCGACGGAGATCCGGCAAGTGGCGGCCAGTGGCCTGAAACAGTAAGGGTTAGTAACCAAAATCGGCGAATCAGACTGTTTTGGGCGTTTCCCGGCGACACGGGCCGGGACAAGGCCGACCAAGGTTCGGGAGCTCATCCAGGGGTTGGTGGGGGTCGACCGAGACCGATGGATGGTGGCGGAAGGCAGCCGGCGGCGGCGAACAATCGTGATCAGAAACTGCCCTTCTCGTTGCTAAAATAGGGGAATTGATCGGTGGCGGATTCAGGGCGCCACGCACGGTGGCAGGTGGCGGTGAGCTCCGAGGTGGTAGAGGGGACTCCGGGGAAGTGATCGGCGGTGGCGGTGAGACATGACGGAGGCCGGTTCGGCCGGATCGAAGATCGAACCGAGCCGAGTCCAAAACAGGGCACCGTGACTTCGGGACGGCTTTTCGACGGCTCCGGCGGTGGACGGCCGGTGGTGCTGGGTGGGGAATGTTGAGGGGAGGATGGCGGTCACCTGAGGGGAGGTGGTTGGCGTCGGTGGTGGCCGTGGTGGCTGGAGGAGGCCACGAATTTCTCGGGTTCATTGACTCGAAAACAGGGCAGGCTTGCTGAGCCGATTTCTTTGCCGTTCGACGGCGACGGCGGTTTGGCTTGGGTTAGGGCAGAGGGGGAGAGTAGCTGAGGGCGGTGGCTATTGATGGTGAGGCGGTGGTCGCGCGAAACGACGGTGGAAGGATGAGGATTGGATCGGCAAGGGTGCGGTTGTTCATGGCCAAGTTCAATGAAGAAGAAAGAAGAAGAAATAAGAAAGAAGAAGCAGAAGGAAGAGACTGAGGCTGACGTGTACATGCATGGGGCAGAGAAAAGGTGGGTTCCACCTCGACTTTGGTCGAATTTTTGTCCTATATGCCCAATAATTAATCTTGCTTATATGTATAAGTAGGGACAAAATGGTCATTTGGCGCGTCGGGACTGAAACAAAATTTTGATATACAGGACGAAGGGTGTTTTCGGTAAAGTCACTGGCCAAGCTCAATCGGGGTTAGGCTCGATCGTGAAAACGGCAATTCCAATTCACCGCGGATCAAATTCGAAACCCAATTCGAAATAACCTAAAGTTTAGAATTCGTCCAAATTTTCGTCTCTTCAGTCTTTATAGTCCAAAGTATAAGTCGACTATGATTATATTTTCATATCATTTCCATCGACTTTCGACGCTTACAAAAGTTGAATTTTCAGGACGTCACAGATTAAGCGACATCACCCGCGCTCTAATTGTATAACACTAGCAATGCATTCCTTAATCATTTTTAGATCAGCCTTTAATGGTTCTAAATACTCCATCGACAATCCTTATGGTCAAAGTGTCATTTCCTATTCGAGTTCCCTAGGTCCACGTACCTCGTCTCGCGTTAGCCTTTCCCTTTTGGTCAGTTAAGTCGAGATTGATCAGATTTGAGCGAGATATGACTGAAATACATCGTTAGATACATTCTCATTGATAAGTCTCGAAATGACAGGAAAACCAGAGTGTCACAACTAAGGTCGGAGTTATTTCTTGACCGATGGCAGAAACGGGCCAAAAAATGGGACTATCCAGTACGCATTTGTAACGCCCTAAAAATTCAGCCTTTGTATAGTTCCTGAATTCAATAAAAAGGAATAATATTGAGTTTCAGTCTGTAAAATATTTTAGATTAAAAGGACTTAAGTGACGAATATTGGACGATTCTTGCAATGTCAGTCAGTTTATATTAGGTTTGGAAAATCTTAGTCGCCGCGATTTTGTATTTAAATCCTTGCACCCAAGCCTAATCTTGACCAAGTCTGGCCTGTGAAAAGATCGAAATGCCCTTCGCCTAGTGTACCAAATTTCGTTCAGTCCTGAATTATCAAATTACCAAAGTGCCCTCCGATATTACACCACAAGACAAATGCGTATATTGAACTCAATATCAATTTCGGATTATTTATCAAAGTTCAATTATATTCACTTTTTCACCCCCTCCAGGTGTTAAGTCTAGCCAGAACAACAAGTCTAAGTACAGGATCTATTCTCAATTATTCGACTCAACTCGATCTCAATTAAGGAAGGAGAAATTCTTTAACGTAGTAATGCGATTATTGATCGCAAAGATTTGAGCTTATACTTTGTTTGGGCTGCCCGAACGTAAGTCTATGAAAAGCCACGTTTAAGTCTACACAAGTGACGGATGCATGAAAGCAATCACCAAAATTGGGCCAAGGGAGCAAAAGAAAACCACCAAAAAAAGTTACAGAAGAAGAGTTCGTTTCCCTGAAAAATGATGGTGTATTCTTGATCATGTATCTACATCACTAAAACGTAAGTCGCGATAGCTTCATCTTGCCATGAATTTTGACTTTTTTCACTAAGACCGAGACAATAAATTATGATAATGGCTGTGGAACGAAGTTGGTTTAAATTACGCCTTCATCTGTTAGCTCGGTATTATCAATATTTTTGCATTTTAGCAATTCACTCATAATTTCAACTCACATAACTGTATGGTATATGGTATTCCATGTCTTAATTGCTCAAAATGTACTCACTGTCATTGGGTTCATCATAAAAAAGAAAGGAAATAATATGAGGCGCATCGAGAATAACGTAAGTTCAAATGAAAGCCAATCTTTATAATGTTTCATCTGAAAAGAAATTAACTAGGTGTGATTCAAAACTTGATTGCTAGTCAAAGGTTACGGATTTGATTACCTAGTTAATATCATGCGAATAACTTAATTGATTTGAACAAAATCTGGTGGCGAACGCATATACACACCTTTGTGGACAAAGATGGCGGTGGTTTGGAGAAACTCCAAATAGAATGTGTAGCAAGAACATTTGAGTCACTGTTGATGAGTTTCCACTTCACCGATGACTTCGAGAAACTTTCCTTCGCACACAAAATCATAACATTCAATAACCACCCATTGTTACCCACGTTCTTCATAGCTTTTGTCCGCCAAAATTGACTTTCAACTTTTTCCATCTTGAAAAACTTCCCATGATCCATTCGTGCCCATTTCTTTCGCTCCTATTTCATAACTTTCGGCTGACGTGACTAGCTAGGTTGATCCATTGCCTCTCATATCTGAGACCATTCTCCATCAACTCTTTGTGGCTTTCAAGAATTTACCGATCATGACTACTTACATAACTTTGGTACCGTGCAGTCTCACTACCCATTTTTCGAATATCGGGTTCTTGTAATCCCTAGCATTCCGCAACCAACTTTGCCAATTCTCGGTAAGTTATTCTTTATTTTACTGATGCAATATCGAATCGGGGTTTAATGATATTGAAGGATATCCGGTAATTTTATTTATTTATGTCGACACCATCCTAACTAAAACCTGTTTGGGTTCACGTTACACTAGGAAGAACGCTCATTGGCCATCCTTCAAAAGTGATGCCGACACATCCTTAGATAATTTTTGGAGCTTCAAGCCATTTTATTCAAACATCTGTCACAATGGCCATCTTGTAAATGTGATTTTGGAGCTTCAAGCCATTGTTTTGTCCTAATCGAGTTTAGGCGTTGACTTCACTGAAATCTCATCCCGTTATGGATAACATTTTCAAGTCTCGAGTGATGAGTCTTGTGGATACTAAGACGTGGACTTATTGAAGCAGTCCGGGTTATCGTGTTAGACCGAACCCGATAGTTTGGGAGTTGTAGACTAGAAGCTGAAGAATGGCTTGTGACTATTGTCTAAACAAGATAGTTAAATAAAATGTTAACTTTGTAAGCTATCGTGATTTGATTGAGATGACTCACTATTTAACTATCCATGTTGTTTGATTTAATATTTGGGAGTTGCACATTTTCGTATGTATAAATAAAAATAAAATAAATGGGTTGATAACGTACCTAATACGTTATCTCTTGTGACCTGAGGCGATATGATAAGGATGACGCGTGCTCGAAATACGGGGCATAACACTGTCACATTTGCCATCTTGCAATCACTATGTGTGCCTTCATTATCTTCTGTCCTTCGCTGAAAGCGTTGTCGACAGTTTGGTAGAAATTTTGATGAGGTTGAGATGACAAGAAGCTTTAATAATTGCAACGTGAGACACGATTTAATCGTGCTCCCATCTGCAGCATGAGGTTGACGTAAAAGGAATCTTTAATAATTTCCAGTAGGTGAAGCCTTACCCGTTGCATCTAATCGCGGACGACAAAAGGTACGAAATGGAGCCAGCTTTTGAGGAAAGATAACATCAAATTGTAAAAAGATCATAGGATCCTCAATTAACAAGTACCGGGATTTTCTCAAATGTGAGGGGAAGGTAAGATATTGCCTTCATTTTAGCTTTTGAGAATGGCGGTCTCTTCATTCGCAGCTTCTGTTTCGGATTTTCCTCCGCTTCGATCTGGTGGGCAGGATAGTATTCTCACGACAACAAGATACATAACATGAACATCGGATGACATTTTCGATTGTAGCAAAGTCCTCCCGAAATTCTGGTTTCTGCCCAGTATTATCGTTAAGACATTTAGGACATTTTTTGTTCGTGATGAAGTTATTGTAGAGAACTCTAGGTACAATAATAAGTACGTCACCAAACAATTTATTACCCATTTTTATCCAGCCTTCCCCGGTCACTTGAGGAACCGATCTCATGTTGCACCTTGATACTGACCCAAAGGAAGAAATACTTGGAAAATGTTGCGAGGATAAATGTTTATTCTCAATGATAATTATCACTCTTACAATGTCCTAGGCGTCTTTTTATAAGGAGATCGCTCTTTAGGAAACAATTAAAATCAAATCATGAAATTAAGGAAAAATGTTGATAAATGGGAAAGTCGTTCGAAATCTATGATCTTGCAATAATCAAGGGAAATGCGTCAATTTGGAGATCAAAGATTGCCAAAATTAGTATAGACCGTTTGCAACTTCTAAGATCTCACAATCTTCTTTGACTTGACATGTTGGCCCCTCTTATGAAGCTCAAACGTTTCGATATACGCATTTCTCAACTGTTCTGCATCAAATACAATGCTGCAATTTTTTCCCAAGGTGTCAGCACCACATAAACACTTAATAATTTTCAGTAATAGTCATTTGTATGGTCTGACAATTTGAGCAGCAATTGCGGGAACATTGTGTTCGATAATCGAAAAAAGTTAGAAAGAAAATTTCTAAACAACGAAGAAAATCAGATTCTCCTTAGAGTTGAATGTACCCGACCCGAATACTCGAAGCATTGTGGAAAATTGCACTGCACTTACAGGAGATGTTAGTGCACATTGACTTTCCACAGATAAGAGAGTCAAGTTCAAACACTATATTTTCTCAAAAGTTGTATTAAATTGTCATTTTTTAGTTCTTCATTTGACTAGTTTTGGCAATTCTTCTGGACTGACTCCGGGAGCTCATCAAATTGATGGTTGGAAAGCTTCGGTTAAGCTGAAGCTCAAACTTACGGAGCATGTTGTCGGATCCAATGATCAAGAAGAAGTCGTAGTGGAAACTATTAGATACCGAATACGAAGGAGTACGTCTTGTTGTAACGCATAGAATCGGTAGTAGTAGTGACATGACACTCGCTGATGTTATCTTTAGGTGTTGTATGATAACACTTCTCGCCCGAGAAGTGCTTCTAGCAGGGAAATGGATTTTTCAGCTTTTGTTTTGGAGTAGAAGTTGAATTTTCAGCTTCTGTTTCAGAAGTTGATTTCTGATAGAGAAATGCGTTTGACAACGATAAAAAAAAAAAAAATGTTCGAAGAGGGCGATCAGCGGCAGCGGATAGCCGGCGGCGGTGGATGCCGCCGGCCGGCGACCGGCGGCCGGCGACCGACAGACTTCTCGAATGGAGAAGTAGAAAATTTTTACTTCTGAGAATCGAACGAAAATTTTGTTAGAAGTAGAAAATCCTACCATAAGTCAATCTTTTTACCAAATGACTTTCTACTTTAAATTGGGCTTTACCAAACGCATTTCTCTGCCAGAATGATTTCTGCAAAGAAATGGGAAAAAAAAGTGTTGCCATGCAGCACCTTAACCAGTTATCTGCTACCTTCAACTCTTATGCAACTTGAAGACTGTATCTTGATTCAAACACTTTCCAACTCTTATGCAACTTCTGATAGAAGTTAGCTAGGTTAAGGACACTACAATTCCCATGAAAGTACTTTCACGATGGTTACTTATGGTGTGCATGATAACACTTCAGAAGTCGAATTTCAACTTCAAAAGTGCTTCAGAAGTCGGATTTCAGCTTTAGAAGCACTTCTGAAGCTGAAATCCATTTGGTAAAAATATTTTAAAAGTGTTTCTGAAACTGAAATCTGTTTGGTAAAAATATTGAGATTTTCCATTTCTGAAAAATTTTTCTACTTCTGGTTGAATTTTTGGCCAACTTTGAGAAGTTAAAAATTCTAGTTTCTCAACTTTAGAAATCACTTCTTCAACTACACCGGTCTTCGCCGACCAACGCCCGGCGGATGCCGACCCCCCCTGACTGCTGGTCGCCTCCAGTCGCCAGCCGTCGCCGGCCACCCCCGGTCGCTGGCCGCCGCCGCTGCAGCCGTCGCCAATCGCCGATCACCGGCCTCCGGTTGCTGTTCACCGATGTTGCTAATGCTGGTCTCTACCGACTACCACCGCCGAAGATTTTGTTAATAATATTTCAAAAATAGAAATTTCAGAAGTAGAAATTTTATCAAACACCTTTCTTTGATCAAAAATTAACTTTTGATTTCTGGTGGTATTTCTGAAGCAAAAGTATTGCCACCCTTTAAGTGTCTTGATCTTTTCCCAATAAATTGAGTGTCATGACTTCTTAAATCATTCAGTAGAGTGACATGACTTTTAATCGATTATTTAAAAAAAAAACGTTTACATTGAATTTCTGGCACTTGTGATGAACGTATTAGAAAAAGTTATGACAATTTATTAAACGTTAATGATAAAAAAAATTATAGGTATCAAGTAGGTGCTATACAAAGATATAGATGCATTACATAACTAGGTGTATTACAAACTTGTTACACGCTACAACCGCGCTTCATGCAAGCATTACAAGATGCTTTTGCGTGAAAATGATGCAAACTTCCACGAAAGAGGAAAGGATGAATAAAGCAACTTGACCAAAACTGGTGGGGGGCACATAATACAGTACGACAAATCATCATTGCACTAAAGTGGACTCTATTATTGTCCAAATTTATGAAAGCTGATGCTTAAAGAGCTCGTGAAGTCACTGGGATTGTAGTGCACTGTCTGAATCGGTCGCAAGTGGAGATTGGTGTGTCGCTGCTGCTGATTGATGGAGCAAAGCATGCATAAAACCATTGATGGATGATGACAGTGGCAGTGAGCGGGATAGCTCCCGCGTCAGCCATGACTTATTAAAAGAATAAAAAAGTATTCTGAGTCATAAATTTTTAAAAATTAAATTTCACGAGAAATTTTGATTGTTTATTTTTATATTTGTGTAATTCCAAATAGATTGTCAATTTTATAGTCATTTAAAAACCGCTACATAACCATTTTTTTTAAGAGATGGTGGAGTGGATCCATTTTGTGCAGCTTGTGTGCATTGGAGGACGCCGAGGGCATCTTTGGAAAATAATAATAAAATAAAGCCACCTATATTAACGCCTCGTGCCCCTCTTTCTGACCACCGTTGTATCGTCCAAATTATTTCTCGCTCGCTCGCTCTAGATTTCGACTCACGCCTATAGCTATTAGCCCTCTCTTTCGTGGCTGTTCTTCTAGTTGAACCTATTACCTTGTTTTGGGTCGAGAAAATCTTTCATCGAAATTCGTCATTCGATATTTGTTAAGTGGGGTTATGTGGCTCTATCATCAACAAAAAAAAACAAAAAATTCTAGCGACGAATGTATGGATAGATGGATGTGTGTGGAAGGATTAAAGACAGATGGATCTTTTATTGGACTGCTTTATAATGGATACAATACTCAAGCTCACGTCCTTATAAAATAGCAAAACACGTGAAATATCTTTCACGAAGATAGATTTTCAACACTCATTAAATGAACCAGTGAAAAACATCTTTTGACCAAGACCAACGAAAAACATCCACAAAATGCACTAAAAAATCAAATAAATACAAGGCGATAAATGAAACGCATAAAGGACAAGATAATGAATTTTGAAGGGGAAAAAAAAAAACATGGCATTTTTTCTTTTTTTCCCAACAGTAGCATTCTTTCATTTATGACAAATACTGTTTTTTTTTTTTTTTAACTTTTCATGAATAGTTTTCCTTCGGTGGCCGCAGGTATCCTTAGTCCTTTTTCTGTCTTCGTTGTCCTCTTCTCAAAGCCTACCATGAATCAAGACCATTAATAACTAAATCCAGGGAAGAGGATTCCCGCCTTATTATTATTATTTTTTTTTAAGGAGGGATCCTAGATAAGGGATGATCTGACGAACCAAAATTTCATATCTTAAAAATATTAAGGCAGGGGATCTAGATCAATCTGCGACAAACGTGATCAAATCCAAAAGTCAATTTTATGTTATTCAAACATTTTATCCCCTTTCTCCCAGGCCTTTTCTACCTTCCATGTTGCGCCTTGGAATAGGGTAGTCTCTTTGGCTGAGGCATTGTCCGTTCCCCTTTGCCCATGTCTCAAATCTGCTCTCACCTTAATCCCCATCTTTGTGCCTACAACAAATGGCTTCTCTCTGCAGACGGCCGGTGAACGCGTGGTCAGATCCAAAAGAGCAATATTAGATGCTGCTGCGTCTCTGCATAAACTATAATAAAGTAAGCCATTCAATCACAAATGATATTCATATGCTAGAACTGTCAAGGGTTGGGCTCTCCCATGACGATCCAAGAACTCCGAGCCCTTGTGGCTCGCAAGAAGCCTAGTGTAATGTTCCTAATGGAGACGAAAAATCAGCAACAAGCAGTTCAAACAATGAACCGAAGACTAATTTTCAGCGTTGTTTTTTAGTAAATCCCGTCCGTATTGTAGGGGGTATGGCAATTTTACGGCAAGAACGGGTGAACTTGACAGTGGAGTCTTTAACTGTTACATAATAGATGTGACGTACTTCAGAGCGAAAAGTAAGCAGCAAACGCGGGTGACCTTTTTGCACACTCCTTCGATTTTTCAAGGAAGGATATTGCTTTAGGAGCACCTGAGGCAAATCAGTGCTGTCAATACACTATCACGTGTCTGTGTCGATGTACCGATGTATTAGGCAGGGGCTAGATTTTAAGGAGATATATGTTTAGGAGGGTTTTTTAGTTATCAGGTTTTTTGGCATGATAGCGAGGCCAATCGACTTGATCCGATGTTCTCTACGCGATAGCATGTATTGATGTGCCGATGTATTAGGTGGGTGCTAAAATTGGTGTAAACTATCGAAAAAAGTAAGCTTGAGGGCTGGCCATCCTTGCCACTGCCAATTGGTGTATACTGATGTATTAAGTGGGTTTGATTTAGCATTTGAAATGATTTTTGAAAAAATACTAATGCCTTCAACTCAAAAAGGTTTGAGAAAATGGTGGTTGCGTTTAGTAAAAACTCGTTTGAAATGAGCTTTGGTTAAATTAGTGTTTGGTAAAAATAACTTTGAACATAAATTTTTATTTTTTTAATCAAAAATAACCTTCGCCGGAACGACAAAAGTTTCGGCCGCCAGCGGCTATCGTCCTACCTTAGGCCACCCTCGCCGAGGATCGTGCGACCCGGACGAGAGCCGCTTGAGGTCCGGCAAAGCCTGATGACGCAATATTCAGCGAAAGAAATAAGCAAATACTGTTTTGAGAGGAAAATCACGAATTCGATATAAAAATATATATATTCTTTCTGCTCAAACATCAGAAAATAACTTTTATATGAGGTGTTGACCTAACTATACTAGGATTCCAAATACAAAACTCAAAATTACAATATTGCCACTAATAATAAAAATTAATTCGAAAAATACTAAAAAATTGAAAAATACATCTAAATGATCCCGGATCGCTGAAATCCATTGCAGTTCATTGCCAAGAGGTAATGGGTATTGATTAGAATGTCGTTTCGTTTCAACCGATAGAATTTATGGTCAATTCGATGCCGTCGCCCGAGTTTGCCGGTTCTAGTCGCACCATCTTTTCATCGTTTGATTGAATTTTCGCCGGTCCAATTGGTCCAAAACGCATTACTAATAGTGTCTGCATCACCTGAGTTTGCCTGGGTTGCGCAAACCTAAGCAGCCGTTGCCTGGGTAGAGCAGCCACAAGTGGACGGGCGTTGACAAGCCAGATCTACCGCCTGCTGCTATCGTCCAACCTCAGGCCGCCCTCGTCGAGGACCACGCGACCCAAATGAGGGCTGCCTGAGGTCCGACGAAGCCTGAGTTCGCCTGGGTTACGCTAACCCAGGAAGCCATCGCCTGGGTTACGCGACCATAGGTGGACAGCCGCCTAGGTCGAGCGACTCAAGTGACGACCACCTAGATTGTGCAACCTCGGGTGATGCTTGGGTTTGAGCGATCAAGATGGTCGTCGCCTGGGTCGGGCGAACCAAGCGTCGCTTGAGGTCCTAACGCCTGGGTTCTTGTGACCCCGAGTGGACGGCCGCCTGGGTTCGCGCAACCCTAGATGGCACCTCAGGCTACGCTAGGTTCGCACGACTCATGTGTTGTCACCCAGCCAGCCTCGCCACCCAGGCGGCCGGCCTCGCCTTGCCAGCCCTCACCGTCCCTCAGCCAGTCCTTGCCTGAACCTTAGATCTTACCCTTACCAGCGAAGAAGATGAACAATAACATAGAGGGGGCAAAGTTGGAGAAATGGGAAAATAGTGAGGATAGTTTTGGAACGAAAAAAAAAAACACATTTTGCATTTGGTCAAATGCTGAAAACCCAATGCAAAAAAAACACATTTTGTATTTGGTCAAATGATGGTCCATACTAGCATTGGGCTTTTAGCTTTTCTAAGTGCCAGCATTTAGCTAAATGCTGGTCTAAAGCTGAACCAAACGCTTTAACATTTTCTCAAGGAGCTTTGAAGGCTGAAAGTCTCTTGAGAAAGCTGAACCAAACTCACAATTATATGTGCTTGGAGCCCTCGATACTAAATGTCGAACCGTCTTAAGAGGACTTGATTACGAGATCAAGATAGCTTGCAAATAGGAAATTGACAAGTGCAATCGAAATAACTCCAAAATACGGACGCAACATGAAATTAGATAGGAAAGTTTTCAAGGTAAGCTTTGAGACTCCATCGCGTCCTTCTCTGTCATAACATAGTCAAACTGTTTTCCCGAGCAAAGTAAAAGAAAATTTTCCCCTTGTAAAGATCGTTTCACTTAAAAAGAAACTTTCAGAAAAAGGGTTAATAATCCAAATTTAGTTTGTGCAAACAATATATTCTAAATATACTTAATAAGAAAAAATGAATATCTTACCTTAAAAAATGAAAAGAGAGAGAGAGAGACAGAGAGAACCTTCGCAGACCCCTGTTTTAGTTTTGTCATAAAATAGAAGAGCAATTAGTGAGCTGTTCTTTAGCATGTCAATTGTCAAAGAGAGATGAAAATGAGCCTAATGATTGGGGCATAGAGCCATCTAATCAGTACCCAAGACTGTAGCTAAGGATACAATTTGGCTATAAATTCATGTGGCGACCATACATACAAGACCGCCACCCCACATTAATACATGCACACGTTATTAACATAGAGCCAGGGTTGAGATCAAGCAATGGCGAATTCAACGCCCCTCCTATTGGAAACCGAGTCACCGGAGTTAGGAGCTCTAAACGACAACGTGATCGGCCTCCAAACGCCGGACGAGATGATTGAATGGTGCATCGAGGGGTTCGGCTGGCGGCGGTTTCTCCAAGCCCTGATCGTCTCCTTGGCCTGGTTCTTCGATGGACAACAGGCGTGCATTAGCGACTACAGTGACACCGGAACCACGTGCGACTCGGCCGGGAACAGGACTGTCTACAATTCCATCATAACGGAGTGGGGGCTCGAGTGCGCGAGCTCCTTCACCACTGGCCTCCCGACCTCATGCTTCTACTTGGGCTGCCTAATTGGTGGCTTCGCGTTTGCCACCCTCGCCGACTCCACTCTCGGCCGAAAGAACCTCCTCGTCTTTTCGTGTTCAATTATGTCGTTGGCCGCCTTGGCCACCTCGTTCTCCCCCAACCTCTGGGTCTACTCGGCACTGCGGCTTGTCAGTGGGTTAGGACGAGCGTCCATTGGTACGAGTGCCCTGGTCCTGTCAACTGAGTTAGTTGGGAAAAAGTCGAGAGGACTCATTGGGATGATTGGCCTGTTCTTCGGAACATTAGGATTATTATCCTTGCCTGCCATAGCATACCTCCTCAAAGATGCTTCGTGGAGATACCTCTACGTTTCGACCTCGGCACCCACCATCTTATACTGCCTCCTCTTCTTCTTCTTCATCCCCGAGTCTCCAAAATGGCTCTTCATGCAGGGCCGCGAGGAAGAGGCCATGGCCATACTGCGGAATATCACGCTGCCGACAAAGCACGACAGGCTGAAGTTGTACCTGTCAAACTTTCCCAACAAGCAAGAAACCATAAAACTTGACCTCTACTCCTCAATCAAGGACCTATTCCGGAGGCGGTGGGCGCTGATCCGGTTAGCGAAGGTGATGGCGCTCGGGTTTGGCATCGGGATGATGTACTACGGGATGCTGCTGGGGGTCGGAAACCTAGGGTTCAACATATACCTAGGCGTCACCTTCAATGCCTTGATAATCATTCCATCCTACTTTGTGTCCTATTTCTTACTGAATGAATGGAATAGGAAGAGCACATTGCTTGGCTTCACAATGGTGAGTGGAGTGCTAAGTGTGGTATGTGCTTTTGTGGGGATTGGGAGTGTAGAAATAGGGTTGGAGCTTGCCTCTTTCTTCTTCACTTGCATGGCTTACAATGTGCTCGTGATCTACACCATCGAATTGTTTCCAACAAGCGTGAGAAATTCAGCAACGTCGTTAATGAGACAAGCCATCACACTTGGTGTTCTATTCGATCCGACGTTGATCTCGGCCGGCAGGGAAATACCCCATTTGACCTACTCAGTGTTTGGAGTTGCGATCATTTTTTGCGGGCTCGTGGTGCTTTCGATGCCAGAGACAAGAGGGACGGCGCTCTCTGATACCATGGATGAGCAAGAGCAGAGAGATTTTGCTCTGAATAATTCCTGATTTCTATAATCCTTTTTCTCAGTGTGTTTGATTGTTGCCAAGGTGATTGTTTTTTGGAAGATGGGTTGGTATTGTATGTAATTTTGACTGGTTCCGATTGATCAATTAGTGTGCATAATTTAATAAGAAAATTCACCTCAGGTTATAAGAAAGCTGATCCTATACAAGATTGCTGCCATTCTTATCTTCAATTAGAAGAACCAAATTAGTAGCCAACCGTACGCCTAACCCAGACATGCAAGCATTAAAGATTTGATTCGTTAACCCTAACACTAGTTCGATGAGGAAAGAAACAATGTGAAAGTGTGATAACGAAACATGAGATGAGAAGAGTCGATTATAGTGGAAAACCTCGACAAAGGAAGAAGCTATCGGGGTCATGTAGTTGATCATAATACAAAAAAGAAAGATAGCAATTATTTTCGTTGGCCTATTTGAATTAGCCATCATGTGTTTTCGCCCAATCATGTTCAAGCGCATCAAACAATCAGCCGAGACCACTCGGAAGCCGTCATAGACATGTTCTTGAGCGGATACAAAGAGGAAGAGACGATTAATAATTATTTGTAACACCTAGGCCCATAGACGCCACGTTATGATTGTTCTGAACCTCTTTTACCTTGTGGACTCATCCTGGTAATTTTAAGAGGCTCCAAAATGGGGAGGAGGATCAGGAATGATGTGACAAAGACTTGGAATGGATTGTGGAAGAGGAGGAGGAAGAGATGGGGACCTATGAACAGCTATAAGTTATACGGGATGTAATCTCTCTCTCCCTCTCTCTAGAGGTAACCATGATTTCAGGGTAAAATTTAAATTTTGGAACTGGACTGGGGAGACGCTAGTCTGATTCTAGGTTTCAAGGTATGAAAATTGGGTGTTGACACCTGTTTTTTATCAGTATTTTTCAGTCTTATTTTGAAAAATCATAAAAAAATCTATAAAAAATTGAAAAATTGCAAAATCAACTTTGGTAGCTTTGGCCAAATTGAACAGATTTCATATTTGGGTCAAACTAAATATTTGGGGCTTTTGCACAAATTAAAATCAATTCAGCCCCATTTTCACATTCATAGATGAATTTCGTGCCATAGAACTTGATTTTAGAGTCAATTTCATGATATATGCTTATCTAGGCACCCAATTTGAAGGAAAATTCGAACCGGGGTCAATTGGGTCGAGTTGATCGACCCAGTCAACCCGTTGACCAAAATTGGCCATGAGCAAAAACGCTCTCTGCTCGCTCTTCTCCTTCTTCGTCCACAGGGGACTTGAATGGGGGAGAAGGCAAAAAAATGAACATCAAAGGGAGAAACAGATTGAACTTGTCTTTGGTGATGATCTACCTACACGGATACGACGATCTCCAGCTAGCCAGAACCGACGCCACATGTGACATTTTGAATTTCCAACCCATCGAGGCTTGAGATATGAAATGGAATCTTAAAATTAAAAAAATAGAAAATAAGGATTCCAACGCTCTAATTGAATTAGACGTCGCCTTATCGAAGGTAAATTGAATTGGAAAAATAAAGTTTCGGACGGCGAGAGCAAAATTACCATTTTGCCCTTCAAGAATTGGCCTTGTCTTAGCAAATGAAGAAAGGCAATTTAGTCAATTCTAAGATCCTAGTGGCTGCCGAAAATATGAAGACATTGTTTAGATGAAGGCAAGTGGCATAATGGAGATGGAGACAAGTGGTATTATGTGATTGGTTAGCATTTAATGCAAGCTTTTAACCTACCATTCAAACGATGTTGACCAAGTGGATCAAGTTATATCACTTTCTCTCTCTCCCCTTCATTCAATTCGGCACACACACACACTCTCTCTCTCCACTCTTCTTCTTCAATTTCTTCATCTTGGCCGAGAGCTTCTAGTCGACTAGTCCCGATCCGTCCTACTATTCCGGCCATATCTCCTTTGTCCTACACTGGATCGAGGTAAAACTATTGCCAAATGAAAGCTTATTGTCTTATCTTTCCATAGACATACTATAATCTCAATTTGACTTGGTAGATCTTCCCGTAGCTCGATTTGAGTGGACAAAGATCCAAACGAGGCAGATTCTGACCGAGTTAGGGGAAGGCCTTCGTTTGGCTACTTCAGGACTTCAAATTGCTTCAAATTTTTAGTGAGGACTTCTTAACTCATAGTACTTGTGTTGAATGAACTGAAATTATGAGTTTGATTGGGCTTAGATGGGTTTCCTTGGTTGATTTGTGAGGGTTTCTATGGAGCAGAATTTACCGCCGATGGACCGAGTAGAACCAAAGCCGTTTGCGGCACTTCGAGGCTTCGACTTGCTCCAAAAATTTTGGTAAGACTCCTATAGATGTAGTAGGACATGTTAGCAAATTGATTTTATGGTAAATCAAGGTTTAGATTTGGATTATGGACTGATTAAAGAGGTAGAGGAAAGAACAAAATTCTGCCCTTTTCGGTTTGGATGAACCAAGCCCTTTGAGAGCTGTGGGAGGTGTCGCCATGCTTTAAATTCATCGTTAAGACATACTTGAATGTTAATTGAGATGTTAATGAGGTGTATGCTCCGTGAATTGGTGATTGGAATAGAAAAATTGATCGTTTGACTAATTTTGGACTAGGTCGCACGGCTGTCCTATTTTGGGATCACGGGAACCGAATCTTTAGAGGAGTCTTGGAGGGAATTTTACGGATTAAATTGAAAATTAAGTGACTCCTAAAACTTTGCTAGGAAGTTAGAACACTAGTGGATGCGTTTGGATGATATATTATTGAATTTGGAAGTCTATTGCATTGATTGTTCATGATCGACTGAGATAATGGAGGTGTGAGTCATGTGTACTCCTGATGATGAGAAATTATAACTCCTGTGGCTAAATTATTGTTGTGTGCGTTCGATTGACATGGATGCTGGTATGGCTATGTGATATTTGGCCTTGAATGACAAATGTTTGAGAAATACGAATGGGTTGGCAAGAGAACAAATCGTTAGATTGACTGTCTTGCTGTGTATTTGATATCACCTTATGGACGTTTGGCCTTGACGTCTCGCATGATAATGATTCATTACTCGGCTGATAAAAATTGTACTCGATTATGAAATTTCTTAAGAGGGGAGTTTGATTTATGAGCCTAAGAGCTTGTGGCACCCTGATGCGTTGAGACGCGGGGTTGTGATGGCTAGTACCCTAATGCATTGAGACGTGGGGTTGTGGTGGCTAATGTCCGATGCGTTGAGATACGGGACGAGATTGATTATGTGTCAACATAGGCCGGGAATGACATTGAAAACCTAATGCGTTTAACGCGGGTTTGTCAACACAAGTATCGCGATGCATATTGACGCGGGCTTGGCCATTAGGATTAAATTTGTGACTAGCCTGATGCATATTGACGCGGGGTTGGTAATTGAAATTGAAAGTTGTAATGAAATTGAAGACACACTTTTGCTTATGAATTTAATGTTGTGCTAGTATGAAGCTTGGTTGTGATGATATGATTATCCTTGAATCATGATTGCGTTATGCTAGACGTATCAAGGTGCCTTGATGTTTTATTGTCATTTGTTGTTTTATCAATGAATCATTGTCTATTGGTTTACTGGATAATTTGGGAGGACTAATGCCCTGGTCTAGGTTTAGGGTGAACTTGCTGAGATTTATGTCTCGCCTCGTCGTGGGATTAACTTTTTCAGGTCCTTGGCGATGGAAATCTGAGCTTGCCAATGGTCGGTATTTGAAGAAGTAATTATATGAAATGGATTTACACTTTTGTGACTTTAGGGATTTCATGTCATCTTGAAGTTAGAGTTGTATAATCAGAACCTATAGTCAGCGTTTATAAGAAGGCGTACCCTATGTCTTGAGTCATCTTAAGTTTGAATTGTTTAGAGAAGTTCCATCGCTTCTGTATGTTTGTATCATTTAGAAATAATTAATTGTTGGTCGACGGATCCTGGGTACCACCTAGACAGGACGGCTCAGGTGGGATTTTGCGTGCCTGGCAGGTTCGGGGTGTTACTTCCCCGATTAAGTGGTATCAGAGCCAGGTTAGTTCAATCCAATGTGATTGAGACTTGGAGTAATAAGGAGCGATGACTTGAGGACAATTAGGCAGTGAGACCTTGAGGGATAAGCATAGATTGCTGAATCTTGAGGACTATAAGCTTGAACTTGTGTAGTATTCTAATGGTCCTAGTGCCGATTTAATGGACAATCTTGAGTGATTTTATGAATAAGGCTTATAAGGAAGTGAATAGAAATTGAGAAGTCATAAGCCTAGATTTGAGGTTGCTTGAGAATAGCTTATGAATGAAAGGTCGATTGAGTTATATAATTGTGATTGTGGTTTATCAATGGCCAGCTTGGGGAATAGGAGTTATAAAGAGACGATCGACATTAGTCGATTCAGGCTTGAATTGCGCTGTATCCTGAGTTATCGATTGCTATTGATTACCCTGGATGGTATGAAATGAGATGTATAGCGGAAAGCGAGGAAGGAATATTTGGATTAAAGATCAGTTGTGATCGAATGCATATGGATTTAACTTGAATAGCAACTAGATTTGAGGTATATGATTGAATATAGGCAATTGATTTGTGAGAGGCGATGGTCTTTGTGGAACTAGAGGTTTTTCTATGAATAAGGCTTGATATAGAAACGATTGTGGTATGACAAGTGGTGAAAACGAACATGCTGTGCATATGTTTGTGGCTTTGAAACGAAAGTTGATGAGGGTGCTTGCATGAACTTATCGTTGTTGGACTTAATAAACTGTCGCTTGGTATGGGATAAGTTGATGGGATACCTATAAACTGTAATGAAACATGGTATGAGACATGTGAAATGGGGCTTTCTCCGTATATGTATGAATTGGGACAACCTGCAACGGCCAAGACTGATGAGGGCGGGAAGTGATCACCGGGACAGAGAGGTCCGGACAAGGAGTGGCTTTTGGCAGGCTTATAGGATGGCAAGAAGTAGGAATGAGCCAAGTCATAACTTGAAAGGAAAAGTCTAGGTATTAGGTTGAGTCCAATTGTGGTTAAGAGATGTGTGGCACATGATTGATCCTCGAAAAGAATGATCAAAAGTGGCATGGCATGTGTAATGGTGCATATGAGTGGCATGGTTAAAAGTTTCGTGCTTGGCAATGGATGCCTTTTGAAAAAGAAAATTGATGTTTGTGATGGGCCTGTTAGGCATGTTTTATGATTGGCATCATGCGATTAGCTTGGCCAAGGTATAAATGAGAGGTTGGACGACCTGTGCGGATTATATCCATTGAACTGATGTCTGTTGAGAAAAAGATAGTATGTCGCGTTTATGATAGAGTGTCAGATGCCTCTAGACTTAATGTATGATTGATTAACTCATTGAATTGCTGCTTTGAGTGCTTGTTTGATAGTTGCCAAGCTAAGGCTTGCTTAGTAGTTGACTGTTAATTGAGAAATTGCCTAATTGAGGCTAGTTTGATATGTGGCTGCTGCTTAAGGATGATTTGGAATCCTTAGATAATTGGCAATTAGTTGAGAGTTGCATAGGGACCATTGGATGGTTGTTTGATGGTGATAGATGATGAGATGAGCTGCTTGAGACTGCTAGACTCGAGTATATGACTTAAGCCTTTAATTCCTAAAGGGAATTATAGTGGTTCAAATGCCATAAGGACCTAATGAGGTTAAACGACAAGAGAATGATCACTAGAGGAGCATTGGCTCGAATATGCAAGATATAAGATGACTCTAGAACTGAAGGGAGTCATGAGAATTGAGTAAAGATGAGTAACCAGAATACGAGCGCTAGAAAAGCGTTTGGCTCGAGCTTGTGGATTGTACAAAATCTAAGAGTTGAAAGGATCATGAGAACTTTGAAGGGAAATGAGAAAGTACATGGGTAGGTAGACTGGAGGAGGAGCTGCCATTGTTATCCCAGTCACTAAGACTACAGTTGCTTTTGCTAGCAAAGTGAATGGTAAAGATCGTAGAAAATGCGATAGAAAATGAAAATCGCTCGATGGAAAGCTTGTGGAACGATGTATAAGGCCGAGATTGACTAAGGTTCGATGGAGAAAATGATACCTAAATTGCCTTTCTCTAGATTGAGAATTTGGAAAAGAACCTTAGAGGTATTGAATTCATTGAGGAAGAGAAATGACCTTGATAGCTATTAGCCTGAAGAGGCTGTCGATGATTAATGAAAGGTCACCAAAGGAAGAATTTCCCTTAAAGGTATGATATTTGCTTGGATTGTCTCCGTTGAATTTTTCCATGGAAAGCACCTTTTTGAGGTTACTCGAGAGCAAGGATTGCCTGAACTTTAATAGCTTTGAAAGGACCTAAGGAAGGTTGATCATTATGAGACAGATATCTCCAAGTCGTCTAAGCGTATTAAGGGTGGTCAAGGACCCTTTAAATGAGACGTGAAGTCTCTGAGTGGATTGGAATTGAAAGCCTTATGACTAATTGTTATTCCTGAATCTGATGAATCATACTGGACATCAAGGAAAGAAGTGGATGATTGGAAGAGGAATAAGTAAGAGAATTTATATTCATGGATTATGAGAAAAGAGAACTTCACTTATGGAACATAGAATGTGCCTGTAAGGAAAATGTAGTTACTATGACATAAGACTTATGGTGATTAACCTTTTGTTGTCGTGAGGAATAATAAGGAGACTGATATGTCAGTCTATCAGACCCTGTGGATTTTATGAGATTGATTGAGGTTGAATCGAAACCAATAAAAGTGGCATTGCGAGTTATCACCTCTAGAGAATAGGGCATTGTCCTTAAGGATGATTGGATCATAACATGATCATTGATGGAAAGAAAGGTGAATGGACTTGATGGTCCTAGTTACTTGTGATTTTAATGAATGGATGAATGAGTAAAAAGGGTGTTTAGATTGTAATCGCAAGGCAACTTGAGGAAGTCTAATTGAGTATTTGAAATTTAAATTTGTGGAGACCAAGGAAGAATGAAACTTGTCACTTGAGATGGCTGAACTATTAGAAGGAGAATGCTAAAGTGTGGTGGCATTAGAATCCGGAAGTAAGGGAACTGCTATTGGCGAGACTCCAAGATGGATGTCCTATAGGATAAGAAAGATAAGTTGGATTCAAAGTAAAAGAATGCCACTGAAGTGTATGGTTTCTTTCATAGGATAAGAGATCCTAGTGTGGAAAAAAAAATACCAATTGTCTTGGTACTGAAAAGAAACGTTTGGACTAACGAGGAGGATGCAAGCTTGAATGGTTTTTGAAAGTCAAGTCCGAGAAGTTGTCCTGTGAACAACGTTGAATTCCAAGATGATGTTGAGGTTCAGTTGAATGGACGAAATTGAGATAAGGTCGCATTAACTGGTTGTGAAACCAAGAAGTCAAGACACTAATGCATCTTGAGAAAAGAGTGATAAAAATGAACAGAATGTTGTGTAGTTCAAGTGGGGATTCATGAGAGTAGAGGGCCAAGGTTTGAGATCTCAAGCGAAAAGTATGAAAAACAGATTGAAGATTCGACACCTGGTAGAAAGAAACTAATAAAAGTCAGATTGAGTATCCAATGAATAATTGGATTGATTGTTACCGTCTTTAGAAACGATAAATAGACTCATTTAAGGAGTCATGAGAAACATGAATAACTTTCGAGAGTATCCTACGGACTCTAAGGAAATGCTCGTTGTGTGCTGCTAATTGCGAAGAGCATGAGTTGTGAGCCTAATGTGGTAAGATTCCTCAGTAGTGAAATTTTTAAAAAATGAAATCCCTGTGGAGCCATTGAGGAATGGAATAAGTGATGAATTGACTAAGATCGATGTGAGTTGCGAAAATTGAAAGTTCTTGGAATTGGTGAATTGTTATGGATGGATCGGGGGAAGATTTCCCACAAAAGCAATTCCATGGATGAATGAATACGAAAAGAGTTTTTGATGAATTAAGTCAAGTTAATGACTACGCGGACAATAGTGTTTCTATTTGGAATTAAAAAGGGGACGAGTAAATCATAATGACGTGATGCAGAAAGGAAATTTGAGACGCAGTAAGGCAAACTGAATTGGGTTATGCGAATGCGTCGTGATAGTAAAGCTATATGAGTTGAAACGTCCAATGCATGGTTGGAGTTGATTTGCAAATATTCTTGCGACGAAGTTGGAAAACACCACTCACATGAAGATGTTTCAAGTTTACACAAACCATAAGAATTTGAGGTATGTGGTTGTCCAAAAAAATTGAATGAGGAACGTGTGTGAATGAGATTACTTAAGGATTAAGGATGAAATATCCTATATCGCCTAGAAAAAGGTGATTTAAGTAGCGGATACATATAAGTGAAAATTGAGTATCTTGCATTTGGCGGATAAAAGATAGGCTTTGCCCAAGGAAATAAGATATTCAACTCCTAAATTGGAAGGCTGTCAATTGACTAGTTTGATAACCACCTGAAGCATCAAGCTTGAAGTTAGAAAGGAATTGAGATACTGTGATGAACAGACCTCGACATTTAAGAGGTTATGGAAATAGATAGAACAGGGAGGAAATTCAGATTTTCGAATACTTGGGAAAAAAAAACTCAAAATTGAGGGTAGAAACCTTAAAATCTCATGGACAAGAGTACGAGTCCAATATTGAAGAGAAACTTAGAGAAATGACCTCATCAGAAATTCAAAGGGAGAATTATGGTGTCCCTTGGGACGGCACAAATGTGTGCCAGACTTGTATCGATATTATTGATAGAATGGACTGGAAATTTGGTTAGTTGAACATGAGGCCAAGTGTTAAACGTGCCGACAAGAAAAAGACATGCCCATGAAAGGATTAATACGTCGAATGGTATAGACATTAAAGATTACATTTTGGCAAGGGTTTAGTAATAATGGTGATGGACAAATGGAAGAGATGATGTGAACACACAAAGATGAACTACTGATAGATGTTATGAATATCGAAAGAGAATGGAGAGAAGCAAATACAGATTGAGGATTCAAGGAGATAAGTTCTAGGGAAAGATGGCTTTGGTCAGAAAAGACAAGTAAGATCGTCGAGTCATGAAAGGAATTATTCGGAAGAATGAGGATGCGATGGGACGCCAATACCCCAAAGAACTGGATGGTTAGAAGTTTGCAAATTTCGAGGACAAAATTTCTTTAAGGGGTGAAGAGTTGTGACATTCCGAATTTCTGACCTCTCGAGGCTTGAGATATGAAATGGAATTTCAAAATTGAAAATTTAAAAATAAAGATTCTAACGTTCTAATCGAATTAGACGTTGCCTCATCGAAAGTAAATTGAATTGGAAAAACGACGTTTCGGACGACGAGAGCAAAATTACCATTTTGCCCCTTAAGAATTGGTCTTGTCTTAGCAAATGAAGAAGGACAATTTAGTCAATTATAAGATCCTAGCGGCTGCCGAAAATATGAAGACATTGTTTAGATGAAGACAAGTGGCATAATGGAGATGGAGACAAGTGGTATTATGTGATTAGTTAGCATTTAATGGAAGCTTTTAACGTACCATTCAAAGGATGTTGACCAAGTGGATTAATTTATATCACTTTCTCTTTCTCCCCTTCACTTAATTCGGCACACTCTCTCTCTCCACTCTTCTTCTTCAATTTCTTCATCTTGGTCGAGAGCTCCCAGCCGACTAGTCCCGATCCGTTCCAATATTCCAGTCATATGTCCTTCGTTCTATATCAGATTAAGGTAAAACTACTGCCAAATAAAATATTATTGTCTTATCTTTTCATAGACATATTATAAGCTCAATTTAACCCAGTAGATCTTCTCGTAAATCGATTTGAGTGGACAAAGGTCCAGACAAAGCAGATTCTGACTAAGTTAGGGGAAGGTCTTCGTTTGGCCACTTCAAGACTTTAAATTGCTTCAAATTTTCTATGAGGACTTCAACTCATAGTACTTGTGTTGGCGGAGCTGAAATTGTGAGTTTGATTGGGTTTAGATGGGTTTCCATGGTTGATTTGTGAGGGTTTCCATGGAGCAAAATCTACCGCCGATGGACCGAGTAGAAACAATGCCGTTTGCGCCACTTTGAGGCTTCGACTTTCTCCAAAAATTTTGGTAAGACTCCTATAGATGTAGTAGGACAAGTTAGCAAGTTGATTTTGTGGTAAATCAAGGTTTAGAGTTGGATTATAGACTGATTAAGAAGATAGAGGGCAGAATCGAATTCTGTCCTGTTTCGGTTTGGATGAACCAAGCCCTTTGAGGGCTGTGGGAGGTGTCTCCATACTTTAAATTTGTTGTTAAGACATACTAGAATGTTAATTGAGATGTTAATGAGGTGTATGCTCCGTGAATTGGTGATTGGAATAGAAAAATTGATCGTTTGACGAACTTTGGACAAGGTCGCACAGTTGTCCTGTTTTGGGATCAAGGGAACCGAATCTTTGGAGGAGTTTTCGAGGGAATTTTACGGATTAAATTGAAAAGTAAGTGACTCCTAAACTTTTGCTAGGAAGTTAGGACACTACTGGATGCGTTTGGATGATATATTGATGAATTTGTGAGTATATTATATTTATTGTTCATGATCGACTAAGATAATGGAGGTGTAAGTCGTGTATACTCCTGATGATGAGAAATTATAACTCTCATGGCTAAATTATTGTTTTGTGCATTAAATTGACATGGATGCTAGTATGGTTATGTGATATTAGGCCTTGAATGGGGACTGTTTGAGAAATACGAATGGGTTGGCAAGAGAAATAACCGTTAGATTGACTGTCTTGCTGTGTATTTGATATCATCTTGTGGGTGTTTGGCCTTAATGTCTCGCATGATAATGATTCATTACTTGGTTGATTAAAATTGTACTCGATTATGAAGTTCCTTAAGAGGGAAGTTTGATTTGTGAGCCTAAGAGCTTGTGGCACCCTGATGCGTTGAAACGCGGGGTTGTGATGGCTAGTACCATGATGCGTTAAGACGCAGGGTTGTGGTGGCTAATGTCTTGAGGTGTTGAGACGCGAGACGAGATTGATTATTTATCGACACAGGCCGAGAATGGCATTGAAAACCTAATGTGTTTAACGCGGGTTTGTCAATTTAATGGTCTGTGGCATAATAACACGGACCGAGCCTAAGGTGTATTGACACGGGCATAACTATTGAAAAGAGAATTGATATCCTGATGCGTCAGAAAGTAAAATAGTCTTGATACGTGTCGACACAAGTATCGAAATGGGCTTTGGAACTTGATGAGTCAAAATGCAGGTTGCCAATCGAGACCTTGATTAGCCTGAGGAGTATTGACGCGGGCTTGGCTATTGGAATTAAATTTATGATTAGCCTGAGGTGTATTGACGTAGACTGGGTCATTGAGATTAAATTTGTGATTAGCTTGATGCGTATTGACGAGGGGTTGGTTATTGAAATTGAAAGTTGTGATGAAATTAAGGACACACCTTTGCTTATGAATTTAATGTTTTGCTAGTATGAAACTTGATTGTAATGATATGATTGTCCTTGAATCGTGATTGTGTTATGCCAGACGTATTAAGGTGCCTTGATATTTTTATTGTCATGTGTTGTTTTATTAATGAATCATTGTCTGTTGTTTTATTGCATAATCTAGGAGTACTAATGGCCTAATCTAGGTTTAGGGTGAACTTGCTGAGATTTATATCTCACTCCGTCGTGAGATTAACTTTTTCAGATCCCTGGCGATGGAAATCCGAGCTTGCCAATGATCGGTATTTGAAGAAGTAATTATATGAAATGGATTTACACTTTTGTGACTTTAGGGATTTCATGTCACCTTGAAGTTAGAGTTGTATCCTCAGAACTTGTAGTCGGCGTTTATAAGAAGACATACCATATGTATTGAGTCATCTTAAGTTTGAATTGTTTGGAGAAGTTCCATCGCTTTCATATGTTTGTATCATTTAGAAGTTATTAATTGTTGGCCGACGGATCTTGGGTACCACCAAGATAGGATGACCCTGGTGGGATTTTGTGTGCCTGACAGGTTCAGGGCGTGACATCATACGTGCGAGTCCGGCCTGGACTGCCTGGAACAGAATCAGGCACCTGAACGGAAAAACAGATGATAACAAATCTGAGAAGGGGGATCCGATCAGTTGAGAAGAACAGGGTGGTCCAATTCAGAGGGAGGTTCCACAACGACCAGAGAGAGAAAAAAGAGAGAAAAAGAGAGGGTCGGATGAGTCTCTTGGTCGTCATAGCCACTAAGCTCCGCCGAGGCTTCCAAGCTCCCATCGTTGTGTCTGGAGCAAAATTGAGGCCGACGAATCACCCTCCAGGTTTCGTGACACCCCAAGGAACCTTCAGAACCAAGCGGCGCCTCATTTCATTGCCATATTAGGTGAGATTACTCTTCGAGCTCAAACTTGGCCTATAATGGCAACTTAAGCTAGTCATTCATTTGCTGCGATATTTATTGCAATATGTTTGTCTCGCTTCCCTGAGCATTTTTGCTTTTGATCGCATGTTATTTCATCGCCTCAATCACCCAGTTTGTCCCCTACCATGACCGACTTGTCACGAGCTTCATAGCTCGTTCTAGTCCAAATTGAGCCCTCGCGAATGTTAGGTAAGTCTTCTCGGCCCTTTATGATGCTTCCTGATTGATTTGTTTGGTTAAGTAACGCTAGAAATGGCTAGGGTGAGTAGTCGCCAAAGCTTAGTTTCGGTTGGAGATGGCATGTGTATAAAATGTGATTTTGCTATGTCGAGCTTCCAATATGTTGCAGAGGAGTTCCATGCGAGTCAAATGACATTGATTTTGTGCGATTTGATGATCTATAGACTGAGAAATCTCCTTCCGACAAAGCGCCGGCGAGAGAGCGCCGGCACCGATCATCTTCCCCGATGAAAGTGTTGATCGGTCAACGGTGATGTGGCACTGACGTGGCGACCACGCGTCGGCCACGTCAGCCATTCGATTATAACTGAATAAAACAAACTTGATCCGACGGTGAATAGTTAGCCATGTGTTGCGATCTCACATTTCCAAAATAAAAATGATTTTCAGAAATAAAAAATGCAATAGATCAAACGGTCATGGTTCGACCTAGATTTCCAATCGTGGCCCTTGTTTCTTTGTGCTAGATCAGGCCGTTCGAATGTCGACACATGGCCCAATCCATTCTCTAGGCTCAATTTTGGGCGGGAGTTTGAAAATTAAGCGGGTGTCCATGATACGTCATCGTTTCGGCTCGGACCCGCAAGGGTTAGGTCGACCGTCCATGGGTCGTGGGCCGGGTCACCAGAACCGGTCCGAATAAAAATTATTTTATTAATAAAAAATTCAAAAAATCATTTTATAATAAAAAAATTAGAAAAATCCTAGAAAATCCTTTAAAAAGCTAGAAAATTCTCGAAAATCCCCAAAAAATGTAGGAAAAATGTGAAAAATTTCTAAACATTCCAGAAATTTCCAAAATTTGAGAATTGACCACAGACAACTGATCAGTCCTATTTTTAGAAATTCTTGTCTGTTCATCTGAAAATTGACGATATTACCCTTCAGGGGTAAATCGCCTCTACTTGGTATACGAGATAGATCGACAATACCAAGATAAGAATTAGGGTCGGTTAGAAGACCAATTCTTATGTTTGGATTTTCAAATCTCACCCTTTTTCTAAAAATGACAATTTTACCCTTCTGAGGGTAAATTGTCTTTCTTATTCCGATTGAGTCTTAAAAATTGCTCAAAATTAGGATTTGGGTCTGGAGGTTGACCAATCCTTCTGTTTGAGATTTTCACTTCTCATCACTTTTTAAAATGACGGTTTTACCCCTCAAAAGGTAAATCGCTCGAAAAAAATCAGAAAAATTCTAGAAATTCTCAAAAAATAGGAAATGGATTGGTTTGGTGAATAATCCTATTTCCACCATCTTTTGAATCTATATTTCATATGAAATGATAAAGTTTCCCTTCTTGGGCAAATTATCCAAAAAATCTTCAAAATTATGATTTTGCCCCTCAAGGGCAAATCATGTCAAAAATACTCCTGAGCCTTGATTGTCCATATCTCTAGGCTAATAGGTTCTCACTAGGGATGCTGCATTGCTTTCATGTGATTTATCAGGACGTATTGGATCCTTGATTTGCGCACTTTCATTACTGATTGTGAGTGTTAGAGTAGTCACTCTTATTTGCATAAACTCCTAGTTTTAGGGTTCGTGCCTCACTCATATGCATGAAATCTCAGGTTAGATAAATTATTTAGCTTGGGTGCCGAAAGGGCGTCAACTTTGACAGTTGGCGAAACAAAGTTCCCGATCCCATTTTTTTGGTTTTCGCATAATTGAATAAAATGCTCACAGCTATTTAATAGGGTTTCCAATCGTACCCTCCACGAAATGATTGGTGGTGACTCCGTGGCATGTACACGTATCGCATGTCATCAGACCGCACTGAAGGTCAACGACATATACCGTCGTTGCGACTTGGGTAACGGGCCTTGGGAGACGCTCGCATCTGATTAGGCGGGATGACCCATTAGCCCTCGGAGACGGCTTGGAGAGGGCCGCGATAGACTAGCGACTTCGCTAGGGACTTATTCCAAACCAGAATCTATGGTTAGGAATTTTAAAGGACTTAAGTCGATTAAAAAGTTGATTGATTTATCTAACATTGTTTTCTGCAGATACTCTCGAAGGTGAGGTATGTATCCTAACTACTGTGTTAAATGTTTTTGCATATTGGAGAAATAAGGGATAAAATACTTGTTGACATCTTTCCTGCAGGTTGGAGTTGAGATTATATGTTTATTTTTATGCATTTTTTGAAGCGGTGTTTGATACAAACTGTTGTGCATGACATTGCATTGTGATGATCATGACACATTTCACACACTGGCAGTCAAACCCTGACTGCAACCACATCTAGGTTACCTTAGATAGGAAAATGATATGAAAGGATCTCATGTTTGATGGCACTTGAGATTTTCGTATTCATTCCCGCTCACGATTCAAATTGGTAATATTTAGCCCTCTTGGGTAGGTACTCTTGGGGAGGATTTTGCCATATTTGGATCGTGGGAGCCTGAGCCATAGGTTCCTCATGTGATTTTATTTTTAGAGTATACCCCCACTTGTCTCATGCTTACGTCTATGGATGGTTTGACACCTAAAAAAAAAAAAATCCCGCCAATCACTATGAGTATGATTTCTCCCTCTACTTGTTCATTTCCTGGTGAAATTTCTTGACTAGAAATTCGTGGGAATCAATCAAATGCTCTGAGTGTTTGAGTTTATAGATGAAAATTATTGGTAATGAATTTTGAATACAAAGTTGAAACACTTCTAAGCCGTCCCTACGAAATAGATGGTTCATCCAAATTTTCAATCATGGATTAAGATGTCATTTTTTATATCTAAGATTCTTTTAATTAATATTTTGGGGCACAGAGTTAAAACCCCGTTTCCAATCACATTTTGTGTAGTGTTTTTAAAACAAGAATCACATGCTTTTACACCTAAAATGTCATGGAGCAATCTTTCAAGTTTAATGCCTATATTTGCGTGTAAAACCTTTAGGGTTAAATGGGCATTCGATTGATGATCTGAGTCGATCTTTTAATGATGTCTCCTCTTATCTTGAACTCATAGCAGACATTAAAACCTGTAAATAGGGATTATGAGATATGTATTGTCACCTTGTTTTCATTATGAGAGGCGACCTCAGTAAGAGATGTCTTTGCTATGTAAAATGCTGAGTTTGTCTCCTTTTTGACAGGTTGTACATGACAGATGTTTATTGAGAATCCTTTTATCTCATCACATGCAAGATGGCGATGGAACGATGGTAAAACTATAATCGTTCCAATAAAAACCTCGAATATTATGCTTGACTCGTTCCTTTATTTCTTTTGTCAACAGGTCAAAATGGTTGAAGTCCAATGAAGTGAAACTTGTTTTCCCTAAGAAATGAAAAGAAATGCGTCTTTATCAGATGTCACCCACTAGGTTTGCAAAGACAATAAGTGTCAATTGAGATAAGTTCTAAACAAACTACATGGAGAAGGGGCAACCTCATTTGGAATCAACTCTCTCTAAGCTGAAAAGGATGTATTCGTTCCAAATTAAGTTGATTTATTTGTTGGTTGATATGGTTTCTCACACTTGCAGGTGATTGTAAAAAAATGAATGGGATCCTCGAGGAACGTTCCTTCATCTCTAATGCTCAAAATGATGGGACCTAAGGAAATATACTCTGGGGATAGTAAATCTGTAATCGTTTCAATTAGAGCTTTTTGTGCGACAATTGACTTATTCATTCCTCCTGTCATTTAGGCGAAATAAAAGGATTATGTGAATTTAACACTTATTGACTCAAGTTTAGACTCGCGAAGCATGGGGTGAATGTGACATGGCACGATCGCCAATTAAAGCGCATCTCAAGAAGTACAAGTACTCATGTTTCTCACCATGAGATTGATGATCACTCAACCACAAAAGGGGATGAAGAAAACTCAATGCTTATTCGTGAAGCAATACTTCAAGGTGTAAACGTACACAAATAGAAATAAATCTACACTTGTGGATCTCGAGTAGTATGATGCTTAAGGAACGTTACGAGGTCATGATAAATCGAAAAGATCATGAAGAGATGATCATTGCTCATCTTGAAGTCAAGAGGGAGTATTTGTCAAACATTATTCTTTCTCTCTAAACAGATTGAAGAGCATCGATAGAGTGAAAGTGACTAAAGATCACCCAGCCTCAAAAGACGAGCGACAGAAAACAAGTAGTGTCCAACATCGTGGGACATCGAATGCTGAGATCTTCAGATAATCACGATGAAGTCCAATCACTCGATGTCATGAAGGGAGTAAATTGTCCATTACTCTAATTTCATTACATATGAATGACTGACATATTTCTCTTTCATGTACAGAGAAAGTTTAAGACAGATGTCAGAATAGATTGAAAGGCGCAAAACTCCAAAATCCCTGACATGGAAGTGATTGACTCAACTAACAGGGAATGCATTAGCATGATACGATGGAGCTGTATATAACCAGCTAACTCAAGATGAAGTACTCAATTGCTGGGAGTCGGGAGCAAATCATTTCTCTGTTTGAAAACATGTTGAAGCTGAAGAAATCAGATTTATCGTGATAATACATGGGGCAAGTCCCTAAAACGGTGGTTATCACCCATAAAGCATAATGGATTGGAGTCCATCCATTGAATACAAAGAGCGTTTGGCCATAACAATCATGTTTCCAATCGAGAAGGAGAATGATACTAAGCATCTGTCTTGGTAAAAAGGGACATATCGTTCCTAAATGATTTTCAATTAAATATGGAAGTAATATTTCGTATCTTTTTCTTCTCAGGTGATGAATAGAGTCAAGGTTCCCAAGAAGCAATGCTTTCAAATGACAAAACATGGAATATTCCTCCCATGGTGTCTCACACATGCATTTAGGATAAATGATTTCAAGAGCATTTTGATTACTCAATTTGTGAACAAAACTCATGAGAAAACTTGAAATAATTTTCTCATCAATTAGGAGTCTCTTTGAAAGGAGTATTTGAGAGGAAATAATTCAAACTTTGCAGATTGGCATACTCGATAGAGAAATACTTTCCCTGAATGGAGTGAAAGGCACGAATCCCTTTTTCGTTACAAACATGAATCATTTTAGATCACTTGCATCATGCATATCATGCATCATTTATATACATATTCTTCTTTAAAAGATGTTGACAGGTCCAGCTAGGGGAATCCAAATGAAAGGAAAATGTCGAGACCCAAGGGATGAGGGGTAACTTGTATCGACTCCAACGGTCCATTTTTATATGCCATTTAGACATCTTTTCTGTGATAGGAAAATATCAAAAACTTTAAGGGCAATTATGATTGATAGAGTCGCCAAGATACCATGCGACAAATTCCAAGGCTGTCTAGCTACCGAAAGACAGATAAAAATGATCAAAGAATCTGGTATTTGAGATAGATGACCAGAATCAACAAAGAAAATTCATTAGGGGAAAATCCCTCCTTTCTTGTCGAGAAATCAAGCTAGGGGCAAAATTTTCATATGTTGCCAAGAGAGCATATTGGAGCAGGTTATCAAGCGCAAAGATGACAAACATCAAGGCAGGTCCTACTGGGCCAAAATGTCGAGAAAGAACCATTTCTTCAAGCTTTGGAAGGACGAAATCAAAGGGAATATCTCATTCCTAAACTTTCAAATGAAGTCAAATAAGAACTAACACTTATTTCTTCATGTATAGGTACAAAGACTTCCTTAAATTAGATAAAAAAAATTACGAGAGAACATGGGAAAGTACTAAGGCTATTAGCCAAGATAGACATCGCCCAACTGGGGCAAATAGATTATTGATGTTACCAACACCTTCAAGGATGGATGAGGGGATTCGATAAATATTATCCATATCAGCATACAATATTGAAATGGACTCGATCAAAAGAGAAATGTCAACAGTTGACAAAAGAAGGGTAGTTGGGTATCGTATCCAATTTACCTCTTTTCCTCACATTTGCTAATGCAAAATTATTCCTTTCTGTGGAAAAATATGTTCATACGACATCATCATATGTCCAATGAGAAGAGAATATCATAAGGAAGATCACGAGTGACAAGACACCGGAAGCAAATAATTTTCTCAAACCTCAAAAGGATGACACCCCGAAGGTGAAAAGTAAAGTGGAAATCCAAATAAGAGATGTCCCAAATTGGACAGGAGATTGCATGAAAATGCAAAAATGAATAGAACTATTTAACTGGGGCAAACATTACTTGGCCATGATAGGTCACGCCTAGCTGGGGCAAGGGAATCATTTGTGTGACCGGATGAAAAAGTGACATTTCATTCACGAAAAAGTCAAAGGACATAATAGAAAGAGTTGTTTGCATCAGAGTCAAACGTCAAGATACAAACTGGAGTGAAGGGTAGCTTTGTATCGTTCTAATTTGAATTTCAATAATCTTGGTCCTAATATGAATTTGCTCTCATTTCAACAGAAAATTATTGGCACTCAAAAGGATTCAAAAGGAAAGAACTCGCCGACTCAAATTTGAGGCGAGATGATCTTTGGAGATAGCAGTTTCAGAAGTCAAGTATTCAAGAAATGATCTTTGGTTATAAGATTGAGTGGAAGGTAAAAAGTTTCGGTTCCACACTGCATGCTTTGACATACATGTTGATAAACATTTCCTTCTTTCTCGATTAAGGAACTCCGAAGAGTGGCATGGAATACGTCCAAAAGATGAATGGAGTCCTCGAGCAGGATTCATTGCCCAACCAAGCGGAAGGATTATCGCCGTAAGTCAAATGGTCGATTTCTGCATCTGCAAACTAGCATTCAGATTAGGATGCGTGATCAAGAGGACCTACTGTCGTGGTGGCCAGGTACGTGTCATTTCTCTACAAAGACTGAGAATTTCAAGAAATTTTTAAAACACTTAACCATCCTGTGTTGTTAAGTATCAAGTAGATTTTTCTACACACTTCCACTGTAGTGCATCATTGAGGGTAAGTGGTATCGTTCCAATTTTCTGAAAATTCAAGAACGTATACTGACATGTTCCTTTTTATATTTTTCAGGAAGCCCTAGCCATGATGGACAGGTAAGTATCCATTTTCCCAATTTCTTAGGGTTTAGAACTTTCAAAATTCTTGTTTCCAGAATTTTAAAAATGCTAGGAGTCTAAAATGCATTCAATTCTCATGCCTAGAAAGATGCAGAATTCTCACAGTCAAGTCATTGGCACTCATGTGTAAACTTGAAGGTCATCTGAACATGATTGAAACATGCACAGTATATCATAAATCTCCTTTATGGGTAAATTTTGGATAGAACGGAATGAACTTTTTCGACAAGAGTTGTTTAAACTATTCAAAATGATATTTTCTCATACGAGAGGCAAACCTGATCCAAACACGTTCTATATACACTTGTGCGATGAGTAGAGTGGAAATGATAGAGAAAACTCGACCTACAAGTATAGGAGTTATTCGTAGTGATTACATGGATTGAGACGATGGAGGCATTCATTTCTATATCATAAACACTACAGGTGACCATCGACAACCCCTTTGAACGACGGTTTCATTCTTTACCCCTATCAAGAACAACCTCACATTAGGGGTCAAATGGAGATAAGTCCAACAATATCAGGAGGTAAATGGTTAGAAATTTTCTTACTCAGACTAGCATCAATCTTCTTGCATTGTTTTTCATTTTAATTTCTATGGTAAATCAGATGCTTTAGGACGACGAAAAGTGTGTATTTCTCTATCATATACACCTCTATCCTTTGCACAATCCAATTGAGCCTGTACATTCCTTTCATAAACCCGTTGGTGATCATTACATATTCCAAAATGGAAGCGACATCACTTCAAGAATGGAGGAGTTCAAGAGAGAGGATTTATGAAAAGTTTCTGGACCAATGTTTAAGCGTGCTGAGATTCAAGTTGTACATCTAGCACACTTATCTGAAAGTCCTAGTTCCCAAGAGAAAGGAAAAGGTGAGATTTCAACAAGAGATAAAAAGAAATGAATGAGAAAAATCCAATCCTGGGCATCAAAGAAAAAGTAAAGTGTTTGGTAAAAGTAAGGCCAATGCCCATCCAAGTACTTGTATACTTGTGAATCATGTGTTTCATCTTGTAAATGCCAAAAAGGGCATGATATCTTTGTATAGGTCACTAATGAGATCTGGTTGTAAAAGAAAATCTCATGGGAGCTAGACTGCAAAAGATATTCCTAGGTTGCGTCACATCCAATTGACGAAAGCATAGACAAGATATTGACGTCATCTTAACACGAAAGAGGTGTTCTCTAAAGATAAATGTTCGCTTCGAAGACTGATGATGTTCTCTGAAGATCAGAAATACTCTTCCAAGATAAAGAGTGTTCTCAAAAGTCTGACAATACCTTCCAAAGACTATCAATGTACTTCGAAGTCTGAAGACGTTCTTTGAACCAGAAGGGATAAGGTCGGCGGCAAACCTGCAATGATCACCAATGTTAAACCCTTCACGTATTTTGGGCCAAAAATAAATCTTTTTCGATCCCTAATCTTACCTACGTTACAACCCTGAGAAGCCTTTTCTGATTAGAGCATATGGATTAACGTGGGGTTTAATGTCTAAACTTAGCTCGAAGAAGTTCGATCAAGATTATTTCTTTCTCATTTTACAGGTTTCTTGACTTGTAAATTCGGAGCAGATGATGAAGATCTTTTGTTCAATAGCCTTGGCACACTTGTGAGTCCCCCTTGAAAACCGTGTCCAAGCCCGACATTACGGTCCTTTAGAAGACCTCCTGATCTATCGACATTACGGTCCTTCAAAAGACCTCCTGATCAATCAAAATATATGCACTGCGAATGATCCCGAATCCTAGGTACAGGCTTGATAGGAAATTTGAGTGCATTCTCGATAAAAGACCATTATCTCAAAACGGTGAGAAGTCCTCTTTGATGAGAATACTCCAATGGGCGTTTTTACCAAACACCTTTGGTAATTGCAGATTAATTGATTCAAACTTTCCCCGTTAGAAATTTTTGATCACTTTCGTATGTTGCAAGGTGTTTTGGATAACCTCCAACATCATAATGCATTTGTTGAAACTTTTGCATGACTTCGATATAAGTCATAAAGTGCTGTCAGTTTGACGTTAGATATCACTCAAAGACCATTGATGTTTTTCGGTGAGAAAATTTTCAGATTAGAGATGCTGCAGGATTCTTGGTGATCTTGGATCCTAGAATGGCATCTATCTCCCTTGATAAGAAACGATTTACATGTTTGAGCTTCTGCAGGATTCCTAGTAATCCCAAATCCCAGAAGAACACAACCTCTCTTGGTAGGAAAGAGTTTACATGTTCGAGCTTCTGTAGAATCCCTAAATTCCTGGTAACCCCAGATTTCAAAAGAATACAAGCTCTCTTTGACTCATGGTAACCCCAGGTCCTAGAAGTACACCTTTCTCTGAGAAGAAGAGTTTATACGACTAAGCTTCTAACGGATTCTTGGTAACTCCAGATCCCAGAATGCCATCTTTCTTGGTTTAAACTTCTACAGGACTCGTGGTAACCCCAGATCCCAAAAGGACACCTTTCTCTAAGAAGAAGAGTTTATACTATTAAGCTTTTGTTGAATTCCTGATAACCACAAATCTCAGAATGCTATCTTTCTTGGTTTAGACTTCTGCAGGACTCATGGTAACCCCAAATCCCAGAAGGACGCCTTTATCTGTAAAGAAGAGTTTGTATGCCAAAACTTCTGTCGGATTCTTGGTAACCCCAAATCCCGAAATGCTATCTTTCTTGGTTTAGACTTCTGCATGACTCGTGGTAACCCTAGATCCTAGAAGGACGCCTTTCTCCGAAAAAAAGAATTTGTTTGATTAAGCTTTTGACAGATTCTTAGTAACCCCAAATCCTAAAATGCTATCTTTTTTGGTTTAAACTTCTGCAGGACTCATGGTGACCCCAGGTCAAAGAAGGATACCTCGCTCGGTAATGAAGAGCTTCCAAGTTTATTTTTCTGCAAAATCCCCAGTAACCCCATATCTTAGGAAAATACATTCTAATGATTTTTTTTTTTTGCGGGTTTAAGCTTTCTGCAGAATATCTGGAGTCCCCAAATCTCAAATGCCACCTCCTATGTCAGAAGGACAATTCCAGGATTTAATTTTTTGCGAGATTTCAAGTAACTTCTAAATCTCATAACAATCCTGATAACAAAAGTTTTTGCAGGTTTGAGCTTTCTGTAAAATATCTGGAGTCCTCATATCTCAAAATGTCACCTCCCATGTCAAAAGGACAATTCCAATTTCTTACAAGATTTCAGGTAATTCCTAAATCCCAAAACAATCATGAAAACAAAAGTTTTTGCAGGTTTGAACTTTTTGTAGAATATCTGAAGTCCCCAGATCTCTGAATGTCACCTTCCTTGTCAGAAGGACAATTCCAAGATTCAATTTTTTGCGAGATTTCAAGTTTAACCTTTTTGTCGAGTATCCGGAGTCCCTAGATCTTAGAATAGCACCTCACATGTCAAAAGGATAATCTTCATAATCATCTTCCTGTGAGATTTCAGGTAATCCCCAAATCCCAGAAGAATCTTGTAAAATTTTTACAGGTTTGAACTTTCTGCAAGACACTTAGAGTCCCCAAATCCCAGAATGGTGCCTTGCACGTCGAGAAGACAATATTTAGAATCAGTTTTCTGTAAAGTTCTAGGTAACCCCTAAACCCCAGAATAACCACTTTGGTAAAACCTAAGAGTTAGATATACCTCATTTGTATAGACCCTCGTTGATTCCTCAAGGTGTAGGATTAGCCTAGTTTCCGACAAACCCTAAAGAATAGGTGTATCACCCTTAAGTTCTTGGTGGTTAGGAAGTCTAGTCTTCGACAAACCCTAAAGAACGAGTGTGTCACATTTAGGTTCCTGGTGGACAGGAAACCAAGTCCCCGACAAACCCTAAAGAACAAGTGCGTCACCTTTAGATTCCAAGTGGATAGGAAGCCTACTTTCCGACAAACCCTAAAGAACGGGTGCGTCACCTTTAGGTTCTTGGTAGATGGAAAGCTTAATCCCCGACAAACTCTAAAGAACAGGTGCGTCACCTTTAAGTTCATAGTGGATGGGAAGCCTAAACTTCTGACAATTCCTAAAGAACGAGTGCATCATCCATAGGTTCCTGATAGAAATGAATCCTATTCATGGCCTGATCCTCCATACGAATCGAAACTATTTACAATCCCTAAAGAACGGGTGCGTCATCCATAGGTTCCTAATAGAGAGGAGGCCTATTCATGGTCTGATCTACCATACGGATCAAAACCTTTGATAATCCCTAAAAAATGGGTGTCATCCATAGATTCCTATCAGATGAGAATCTCATTCTGGTTTGACCTACCATACAGGCTAGAATTTAATTGCCTAGGATACTCAAGAAACGAGTCCCTAGATATCTACTTGAATCTGCCATACACCACACATGTCACACGAGCATCAACTAGGAGGGTAACAGGTAAATAACTCTATTCCATCTCTCTCTATCACATGAGGTAAAAAGGAATGATCAGAGTGTTCACTAGTAGGACAAAAAAGATTGAATGTCAGGATTCATTTTTCTTTTCCCTAGTCGAGTCAGTCTAGACTCTGGCGTTACCTGTCTTTGAGTGAAACCTCTCACGAGATTCCTCTCAAAGAGGGGCAGCTATTGACACTTGATTTTTGACTAATCTTTTTCAGTATTATTTAGAAAAATAGAAAAAATCCATAAAATTTTGAAAAATTGCAAAATAAACTTTTGTTGCCTTGGCCAAGCCTAAGAAGTCATTTTTGAACAAAAAATAATTTTTCTTATTTTTCGTATTTTTTTAGTATTTTCAAAAATTAGGAAAATAGATGAAAAATCAGCAAAAATAACATTCGAGGTCATAAAAATATGAAAAAGTGTTCTATATTTTTCTTTGAATTTTCTTGTCATGTTGACCTCATTAAAAGTTGAAATTCGAGTTTAATTTTGTGTGTTTCTTTGTAACACATAGGATTGAATTTGTCAAAAAAATATGTTTTGAGTCTTTTAACTAACAATTTTGGCATTTTGAGAGATTTGACATTCAATCCAATTGTTTTGAATTGCAATTTATCCCAATTGTTCACCAAAATTGCCCAATTGCGTGAATTGGGCAAAATTGCATACTTCTAATGCAATTTAGTCCTCGAATTTGGAAAAAAAAAACAAAATTACTTTTAATCTAGGGACTAGCATGAATGAATGAATACTGACCCATAGGTTTTTAACTTCTCCAAATCTATTAATGGGGTCAATTTGACTCAATTTCGTCATTTAAGACCTTAATCGAACAGATTTCATACTTGGGTCAAACTAAAGATTTGAGGCTTTTGCACAAATTAAAATCAACACAGCCCCATTTTCACATTCTTAGATGAATTCCATGCCATAGAACTTGATTTTAGAGTCAATTTCATGATATATGCTTATCTGGGCACCCAATTTGAAGTGAGTCAATTTCATGATATATGCTTATCTGGGCACCCAATTTGAAGTAAAATTCAAATCGGGTCAACTTGGTCGAGTTGACTGACCTAGTCAGCCCGTTGACCAAAATTGGTCATGAACAAAAACGCTCTCTGCTTGCTCTTCTCCTTCTTTGTCCACAGGGAACCCAAATGGGGGAAAGGGCCAAAAACTGAACCTCAAAGGGAGAAGCGAATTGAACTTGTCTTCGGTGATGATCTACCTACACGGATCCGACGATCTCCAACTGGCCAGAACCGGTGTCACACGTGCGAGTCCGGCCTAGATTGCCCGTAACATAATTAGGTGCTCGAACGGAAAAACGGATGATAACAAATCTGAGAAGGGTGATCTGATCAGTTGAGAAGAACGAGGGGGGGTCAGTTCAGAGAGAGGTTCCACAACGACTAAAGAGAGAAAAAAGAGAGAAAAAGAGAGGGAGAGAGGGTCGGACGAGTCTCTTTGTCGTCATAGCCGATGAGCTCCGCCGAGGCTTCTAAGGTCCCATCGTCGCGTCCGGAGCAAAATCGAGGCCGACGAACCACCCTTCAGGTTTCGTGACACCCCAAGGAACCTCCAGAACCAAGCAACGCCTCATTTAATCGCCATATCAGGTGAGATTACTCTTCAAGCTCAAACCTGGCCTATAATGGCAACTTAAGCTAGAGTCATTCATTTGCTGCAATGTTTATTGCAATATGTTTGTCTCGTTTCCCTGAGCATTTTTGCTTTTGATCGCCTGTTATTTCATCGCCTAAATCGCCAAGTCTGTCCTCTACCATGACCGACCTATCACGAGCTTCATAGCTTGTTCTAGACTAAACCAAGCCCTCACGATGGTCTGGTAAGTCTTCTCGGCCCTTTATGATGCTCCCTGATTGATTTGTTTGGTTAAGTAACGCTAGAAATGGCTAGGGTGAGTAGTCGTCGGAGCTTAGCTTCGGTTGGAGATGGCACGTGCATAAAATGTGATTTTGCTATGTCGAGCTTCCGATATGTTGCAGAGGAGCTCCATGTGAGTCAAATGGCGTTGATTTCGTCCGATTTGACAATCTATAGGCCGAGAAATCTCCTTCCAACGAGGCACCGACGCCGATCGTCTTTCCTGGTGAAAGTGTTGACCGGTCAACAGTGATGTCACGCTGACGTGGTGACCACGTGTCGGCCACGTCAGTCGTTCGGTTATAACTAAATAAAACAAACTTGATCCGACGGTGAATAGTTAACCACGTGTCGTGATCTTGCAATTTCCAAAATAAAAATGATTTTCATAAATAAAAAATGTGGTAGATTAAACGGTCATGGTTCAACTTAGATTTCCAATCGTGGTCGTTGTTTCTTTGTGCTAGGTCGGGCCGTTCGAATGTCGACACATGGCGCAATCCAGACCCTAGGTTCAATTTTGGACGGGAGTTTGAAAATTAAGTGGGTGTCCACTATACGTCGTCTTTTCAGCTTGGACCCGCCCGGGTCAGGTCAGCCGTCCGTGGGTCGTGGGCTAGGTCACCCGACCCGGTCTGAATAAAAATCATTTTATTAATAAAAAATCAAAAAAATCCTAGAAAATCCAAAAAATGCTAGAAAATGCTAGAAAATCCCAAAAAAATGTAGAAAAATTATGAAAAATTCCTAGACATTCCAGAAATTTCCAAAAATTGATGATTGAACACAGACAACTGGTCAGTCTTATTTTTGGGATTTCTTGTCTATTCATCTGAAAATTGACGATATTACCATTTAGGGGTAAATCACCTCTACTTGGTATACGAGATAGATCGATAACGCCAAGATAAGAATTAGGATCGGTTAGGCGACCAATTCTTATTCTTGGATTTTCGAATCTCACCTTTTTTCTGGAATGACGATTTTACCCTTCTAAGGGTAAATTGTCTGTCTTATTCCGATTAAGTCTTGAAAATTGCTCAAAATTAGGATTTGAGTTTGGAGGTCGACCAATCCTTCTATTAGGGATTTTCACTTCTAATCACTTTCTGAAATGATGGTTTCACCCCTCAAAAGGTAAATCGCTCTAAAAAATTCAGAAAAATTCTAGAAATTCCCGAAAAATAGGAAATAGATTGGTTTGATGACCAATCCTATTTCCACCATCTTTTGACTCCATATTTCATCTGAAATGATAAATTTTCCGTTCTTGAGAAAATTGTCCCAAAACTCTTCAAAATTACGATTTTGCTCCTTAAGGGTAAATGATGTTAAAAATACTCTTGAGCCTTGATTGATATATCTCTAGGCTAATAGGGCCTCACTAGGGATGTCACGTTGCTTTTGTGTGATTTATCCACACGTATTGGATCCTTGATTTGCGCACTTTCATTGCTAATTGTGAGTGCTAGGATAGTCACTCATATTTGCATGAACTCCCAATTTTAGGGTTCGTGCCTCACTCATCTGCATAAAATCTCAGGTTAGATAAATCATTCAACTTAGGCGCCGAAAGGGCGTCAACTTTGATAGTTGGTGTAACAAAGTCTCCGATCTCATTTCTTTGGTTTTCGTAAAATTGAATAGAATGCTCACATTTATTCGATAAGGTTTCCAATCGTACCCTCCACGAAACAATTGGTGGCGACTTCTTGACATGTACACGTATTGCATGTCACCAGACCGCACCGAAGGTCGACCACGTATGCCGTCGTTGCAACTTGGGCAACAGGCCTTAGGAGACGCCCGTGTTCGACCAGACGGGACGACCCATTAGCCCACGAAGACAGCTCGGAGAGGATCGCGACAGTGGGTACCAGGTTTCGATGAGTTGGTTCCCAATTCCAAATATTGGGGAACCTATAATATAACCTATAACAAGTTTTTATGTTTTTTTTTTCTTGGCATATCTTTTCGCCTGATAATGCGGCATTTCATGGCTTCCGGTGATGAGTGTGTATCTGGAATTACTATTCTGAACTTCCATGGTCGGCTGTATTTATTATTATAGCTAGCGTTATCACTTAGAGGGGTAAATAGGTGATTTTGAAACTTCTTAGAAATTAGTGCGGGATTTAAACAAAAAAGTTCAGATTTTAATTCAGAATCTGATCGAGGATAGGATCTGAAATGACTTCAGAGTTTGTTTGTGCCAAATCAAGTCCTAAGACGGGTCGACATAAAATTGATTTTTGGATTTGAGCAAGTTTTGCTGTAGATTCTGGATTTAGTTATTGATGGCCTTGATTCATGGTAGGTGCTGAGAAAAGGAAAATGAAGATAGAAAAAGGACTAAGGATACCTGCGGCCATTGAATGAAAACTATTCATGAATAGTAAAAAGGTAAAAAAAAAAAACACCATTTGTCATAAATGAAAAAACGCTGCCGAAAAAGAAGAAGAAAAAGGGCCCTTTTTGTTTCACATCAAAATTCATTGTCTTGTCTTTTATGCGTTCCATTTATTGCTTTGTATTTATTTGATTTTTTAGGGCATTTTGTGGATCTTTTTCGTTGGTCTTGGTCAAAACAAGTGAAAGATAACATCAGCGAGTGTCATCACACTACTACCGCCGATCCTGTGCGTTACAACGAGACGTAGTCCCTCTCGTATTCGACATCTAATAGTTTCCACTACGCCTTTTTCTTGACCATTCGATCCGACAACATACGCCACAAGTTTGACCTTCAGCTTAACCAGAAGCTCTCCAACCATCAATTTGATGAGTTCCCGGAGTCAGTCCAGAAGAATTGCCAAAATTAGTCAAATGAAGAACTAAAAAGTGACAATTTAATACAACTTCCGATAAAATACAGTGTTTGAACTTGACTCTTATCTGTGGAAAGTCAATGTGCACTAACATCTCCTGTAAGTGCAGTGCAATTTTCCACAATGCTTCGAGTATTCGGGTCGGGTACATTCAACTCTACCCATCCATAGGAGGATTTGATTTTCTTCATTGTTTAGAAATTTTCTTTCTAACTTTTTTCGATTATCGAACACCATGTTCCCGCAACTCCTGCTCAAATTGTCATACCATACAAATGACTATTACTGAAAATTTCTAAGTGTTTATATGGTGCTGACACTTTGGGTAAGAATTGCAGCATTGTGTTTGATGTAGAACAGTTGAGAAATGTGAATATCGAAACGTTTAAGCATCTTAAGAGGGGCCAAAATATCAAATTAAATAAGATTGTGAGATCTTAGAAGTTGCAAAGTGGCTATACTAATTTTGGCAATCTTTGATCTCCAAATTGATGCATTTCCCTTGATTATTGCAAGATTAGAGATTTCGAACGACTTTCCCATTTATCAACATTTTTCCTTAATTTCATGATTTGATTTTAATTGTCTCCTAAAGAGCAAAACTAAATGCTTGGAGCCCTCGATACTAAAAGTCGACCCGACTTTGGACTTGATTACAAGATCGAGATAGCTTGCAAATACGAAATTGACAGTTGCAAGTGTAATAATTCCAAAAGACGGACTTCACATGAAATTAGATAGGAAAATTTTCCAGGTAAACTCTGAGATTCCATCGCTTACTCCTCCGTCATAACATAGACACACTCTTTTCCTGAGCAATGTAAAAGAAATATTTCGCTTCGAAAAGATCGTCTCACTTAAAGAGAAACTTTCAGAAAAGGTTTAATCACCCAAATTAGTTTGTGCGAACAATATATCCTAAATATACTTAATAAGCAAAAATGAATATCTTACCTTAAAAAATGAAGATAGGAAACAAAAAAACAGAAGAGTGAGAGAAACCCTTGGCAAACCCCCTCTTTTAGTTTTGTCATAAAAAAAAAAAAGCAATTAGTGAACTGTTGTTGAGCATGTTAATTGTCAAAGAGAGATACGAAAATGGGCCCAATGAGTGGGGCATAAAGTCATCTATTCAGTATCCAAGACTATAGCTAAGGACACAATTTGGCTATAAATTCATGTGGTGACCATATGATGCGGAGTCTATTAGTAGTGCGTTTTTGGGTCGATTAGACCGGTAGAAATCCAATGGAAAGTCTAAGTGATGATGCGCCTAGAATCAGCGAACCAGATTGACGACATCGGAACGGGCTCAAATTCGGTCGGTTGAAGCGAAATGACATACTAATCAATTTTCATTGCCATCTCAACAATGAGTTGCGATGGATTTCAATAATTCAGGATCGTTTAGATAGATTTTTCAAATTTTTAGTGTTTTTTTGGATTAAATTTTATTATTAGTGGCAATTTTATAATTTTGAGTTTTTTATCCGAAATTTTAGTAGGGTTGGGTCTCACACCTCATATAAAAGAAGTTTTATGATTTTTGAGCAGACAAAATATGCTTTTGATATTAAATTTTCAAAATATCTCTCTCAAACAAGATTTGATTGTTCTTTTTTCGCTAAACGCTGCGTCAGGTGGTGTTAGAGCCTATGACGACTGGTGGTGGTCTTCGTGATGGTGATCAGGAGATTGGAACCCCTTTCCATAGGGATGACGTGCTGCAACATATGGATCGGCTTTTAATGGAGTGCATAGACAAACAAATTGATCTCGAACTTCATCATATTGAGCAGCGATTTGAAGAATTAGTAAATCAATTTGAAGGTCTTGGCATTGATGTGAATCAGAATTGGCAGAATGACAGAAGGTCAGGCGCAGATCTTGCTCGCGGTGACTCTGTCGACAAGTCTGTTCTTGTCCTCAGGCAGAATAATCCTATATTTTCAGAAAGTTCGGAAGAAAGGGAGCACAAGTTTTCTGATGAAAGATGTGATGATTATGGACATAGGAATTGTTATGAAGGAATCTGAAGGGGGTGTTATGATGGTCGCGATAGAAGATATGGTAGATGACGTTACGACGATCGTGAAGGTAACGACTTTAAACTAAAAGTTGATATCTCTTATTTTAACGGAAGTCTAGGAATAAAAGAATTTCTAAATTGGATAGCTGATGTAGATAGATTATTCGATTATATGGGAACCCCTAGAGAGAAAAAGGTGCAACTAGTAGCATGTAGATTGAAGGGAGGTGTGTCTGCATGGTGGGAGAGATTGCAGAATAGGAAAGAGAGAGAAGGAAAAGAGAGGGTGCGAACCTGAAATAGAATGAGGAGGTTGTTAAAGCAGAAATTCCTTCCGCTTGATATTGAGTAGATCATGTTCCAGCAATACCAGCGTTGTCAGCAGGGCAATCGAACTGTACATGAGTATGCGATAGAATTCATGAGATTGTCAGTGCGAAATAATTTGTCAGAAACAGAGGAACAGTAGGTAGCTAGATATCTCGATGGGTTGAAACCCTTCATTTGGGATAAAGTTAGGGTGCAATTTTTGCTAAATTTGACTGAAGCTAAGAACATGAAGAGGAAGGTAGAATTGATGCAGCAAGAACGGAGTAAAAGAGGCTTTGAAAATTATAGGGGTAGTAGCTCAGGCAGTGCCATGTAGAAGAGTGGCTTCAACAATCGCTTTAGCGCAGAGTGAAATTAGGAAGATAAGGTGATAGAAAAATGCTCATTAAACGAGGCAAGGGACAAGGGGTCGTAATCACATAAAACTATGAACCCGAATCCTTATACTAAGCCAGCGACTATTAAGTGTTACAGGTACAATCAGCCTGGGTACCGCTCTAACGAATGCCCGCACAGTAAACGTGGATACTAGAGAAGAGGATGAAGATGGATATTGTTGTGAACTAGATAGTGAAGAAAAAGGTTTTGAATATGAAGAGATAAACTGTATGGTGCGCATGATAATGTTAGTCCCAAAACAAAAGGATTGAGGATGCAGCCAGGCTAAGGTCGTTTGGCATACAAAATGCAGCCAGGCTTTCAAAAGTATCAAGGATTACCTATCCACTCCTCCGGTGCTTGTGCCACATATTCCATGTCTCCTTATGACTTTTTATTTAATTGTCCATCAAGAGTCCTTGGGAGCATTACTTACTCAAATAAGTCTAGTGAATGGTAAAGAAAGAGTCATCTACTATTTGAGCAAAAAGTTCACGCCATCTGAAATGAACTACACTCCTGTCAAGAGAGCTTGCGTAGCAAAAATATGGATTAAGGCAATATACCCTACATCACCATATTTAATTGGTGACAAAAAATGACCCAATCAAGTACATCCTAGCGAAGCTCGCTTTGATTGGGAATTTAGCCAAATTGCAAGTGATGTTGTTAGAATTCAACATCAAGAGTTTTCTCCAGAAATTTGTAAAGGGACGAGCAATAGTCGACATGTTGGTAAAAAATTCCCAAGACAGCACGTTTCCTGAAGAGATGAAGACAGAAGATCAAATTCTAACCTTGACTGAAGACAAGTGGGTCATGCATTTTTGAGGTATCGTCAATCTGTCAGGAGCGGGCACTGGGGCAGTGTTAATATCCCCAGCAGGTCAGCATTCCCCAGTCACTGCGAAGCTGACATTTCCTTGTACTAATAACATCTCATAATACAAAGCATGTGTTCTGGGACTATAGTTGATCATCTTCATGAGAATACAAAAGTTGCGGTTGTATGGAGATTCAATGCTTATTATTCTAGACACAGGGAGAATAGAGGACAAAAGATGTGAATCTCATTCCTTATCATGAGTATTTGGAAGAGCTGATTCTTCAATTTGAAGAAGAATCATTCGAATATCTGCCAAGGACGCAAAACCAATTTGCGGACGCATTGGCCATGTTGGCCTCAATGTTACATATAGCTGATGGATTGGAAATGGAACCATTAAGGATCAACATTATCAAGAAACCAGCCTATTATATGATGATCAAGGAAGAATTCGACGGGGAACCTTGGTCTCATGAAATTAAGAATTATCTCATGAAAAGAGAATTCTCTGAGGGATGTCAAGCTGCAGATAAGAAATATATAGCCAAAGCAGCCACCAAGTTTTTCCTCAGTGGCCAAATTTTGTACAAAAGGTCATTTGACTTGGTGCTATTGAGATGTATAGACGCAAAAGAAGCGAATACCCTTATGAAAGATATTCACAAAGGCATATTTGGGCCACACATGAACGGTCATCTCCTCTCAAAAATGATCATGCGATTTGGTTATTATTGTATGACCATCGAATCATATTGTAGTCAACATGTTAGATCATGCCATCAGCATTAAGTATATGGTGACAAGATCAATGCGCCCCCAAATGAGCTTCACCAGATGTTTGAAACTTGGCCCGTCTCTATATGGGGGATCGACATAATAGGGCCAATTAACCCAATAACTTCAAATGGTCATCACTTCATTCTAGTTGCAATTAAATATTTTACAAAATAGATAGAAGCTAGTTATTACGCAAATGTCATTGCGAAGAGCGTAGCAAGATTTATCAAGAGAGACATAATTTCTCAATATGGTGATCCTCAGGCATTTATCACGGACAATGGGTCCAACTTAAACAATAAGATTTCCAATGATCTACCGAGTCACTTTGGTATTCGACATTTTAACTCATCTGCTTACCGCCCACAGATAAATAGAGCCATAGAAGCAGCGAATAAAAACATTAAGAAGATTTTGGCTAGAACAGTTGAGAATTATATAGATTGGCATGAGAGTCCACCCTTCGCCTTAATGGCATATCGAACCTCAACCCGAACTTCAACTGGGGCAATGCCCTATTCCCTAGTATACGGGATGGAAGCTGTCTTGCCCATGGAAAATAAGATTCCGTCTTTGAGGGTATTATCAGATGTTAAGCTTGCGGAGGTAGAATGAATTAAACACAGATTTGAGCAGCTCAACCTGATTGACAAAAAGCGTCTTAAAGAGATTTTCCATGGTCAGCGTTACCAAAAGAGGGTAACCAAGTCATTCAATCAGAAGTTTAGACGCAGATGTTTTTAAGGTAATGACTTAATTGTAAGGAAGACTCTGTCAAACGCTGCTCATCCGGGAGGAAAGTTCACTCCGAATTATTAGAGACCTTATGCTGTTAAGAAAGTTCTCGTGGGGGGAGCTTTAATTCTTGTAAACTTAGAAGGAGAGGAGCTGGGATATCCTATAAATTCTGACACAGTGAAGAAGTATTATCTCTGAAACGAAATCAGATGTTGATTTGGCTTTCTTTGAAATGATCCACATCGCTACTGTGGTCATTGCATTGCATATCATGCATCCATACATACATAATATGTGTTACATCTTGCAGGATCCGAAGTGACCAACTTGTAGCCATACTCGTCTGAACAAAACAGGGGGTAAAATGATCCCAACGTGCGAAAATAGGTGAAACGTATCTATTACATCACTCATTAAATTAATATTCACTCATCGGAGTTTTTAATCTCTTTGTCTAGAAATGACACACGAAGTTCAAAGCCAGCAAAAGGGTATTGAAGAATTTTCCTTCGCTGTTTAAAGTCGGAAATGGACACCAACTCGGAAATATTCGGTAAATACCAGATTTTGAAATTTAAAATTTTTTGTTGATTACATTCATTGCATGCGTGTTTGAATCAAATGTTATCCAAACAAAAACACTGATTACTTATGCGTTTTGGTCATTCTTGAATTTCTGCCGTCCGATGTGAAGGGAGGGGTGAGAACAACAAAAGGTTATGCGTAAACCTTACTCCGGATGTCTAGACGATTTCAATCCCTCAAAACATGCACGATAACCGACGAGAACATAAGATTTGTTAGTGAGTCCATCAGTCACTTCTCTAAATTTTCAAAGAGTCTTTGCATGGACAACAGCGAGTGCATTGCATCCAACTTGTCTCAAGAAATGACAAAAATATGATATGACCGCTTCGCAGTTTTCGCGTACGAACATTCATGTTAATAAAATGTAAAAAGTTGATGGTAATTCTCCAGTCTTGTTTGTAAATTCGACACGATAGCTAACCTGCTAGTCAGGTCACCCATCAGCAAGATACCGTCATTATCTGGACTTCACTGACGTCCCAAACCAAATTAGCGAATTACCAACTTTTATTGAAATTAGAAGTGTGTTGATTTGTAATGCGAATCACATCACTTTTAATGGAGCACGCGCGCCACGTTTGCTGATGGCATGGCAGTAGCTAACACTGAATAATTTCTCGAAAAGGAGAGAGACCAATAGCGGGTGATTAAAGTCCACTTCATTCTAAACGTTCGCATTTAGTTTAAAAAAGTCACGCAACATTTTTTTTGTCGGAATTTATCTTTAGAATCACTTAAGCTCTCTTTTTTTTTTCTCGATTTGACAGTTAACTATTTTGAGAAATCTTTTTGCACAGGAAATTTTTGTTATAAGAAATTTTCTATGATCCTAATGTTCTTTTATCTTTCGGATTCGCCATGGTGAAGGCTGAAGATCACGCTAACTTTGAATATTTAGAAAGATTAACACTGACTAGTGATCTACCTTACTAACGAAAACCGTTCTTATGAGTTTTTAAGGTACAAAAGTTGTATTTTTTTTTTCTGGACTAATTTTTTTTTTCACGTTTACCATATTGTTTATTTCTTTTTAAGAAATCCTTATTCTTTAAGCAATGTTAGCTATAATTTTGTATCTAACATGTGTTTTAGTTAATAGAACCAAAAATTGTATAGTCTTTTGCACCTAATAAGGGTTGATGCAGTCTGATAAACAGAAACGTAGTCGTTCTCGCGGAAAGCACCAATCGGTTCACGTAATTTATGAAACCCTTGACAAATTCGATCTCTGTAGAATTTGGAACCGCAATGCTCTTGGCCGAAAATTGCACAAAATTAGGGTATGACATTTCCCTTGTGCATGAAAGGTATCATTCCATTTGTAAGTTTGTTTGACGGAGAAAAAAAAAGTAGCCTTTTCAAAATAAAGCATAATCAGATTTAGGAAGATATTTTTTGAATCGCAACTTATATATATTATCGCTCGAGAATTCAATCGAAGTACTAATCGCATCGTAAGTCTATTAATGAAAACAGTATGTCCAGAAATCTCGAGCATAGGAAAATCAAAGAACTAATCACATTCTAACTAAGCCAAGGGCCCTCCTTTGCATCGCCATGCTTTATTTCCGTTATCTCCTTCTCCCAATCCCTCACGGCCCCAACTCTACCATCATCGAAACCTTCTCGACTGTCGTCTACTCCACCTTGAAGGGGTACAAGATTGGCGAAGCATTGCTGGAGTGTGCCATTTGTCTGACACGCTCCGTCTGATCTGACGCAGCGTTCGGCCAAAAAAAAAAGAAACAAATTCTTGCTTGGAGATTCGATAATTATAAAATATATTCTATCTGCTCTAACATCATAAAACACTGAGGGTGTTAACCTAAACCTAATCATACTTGGTATCTAAATAGCAAAACCCCAAAATTACCATATACCATTAAAAAAATGCCTAAAAATAAAGATTACCTAATATTATGCAATATTACAAATATCACAACTTTATCTATATTGCATAAATTGCAACTTTATCTGCATCATTATAGATCGCAACTTTATCTTCATTATTTTCTCCTGTTCGGAAAAAGATTCGTCCTCAAATCTCGTTCATCTTCGATTTCAATCTCTTCAAAATCAATCTCATCTCCAAGATTACGCTTCTTCGATGACTTCTCTAACGAATCAAGTAATACATCAGCTTTCTATCTCCATACTCGATCCCATTGTGGCTTATGTACAATTCCTGGAAATCCCACGTGACCCTTCCTTCATTGCTCCGGACTTTATTTCGTTCGTACTCCACCCTATAGAAACCTGCTTCGTTCATATTAACTTTTATCCAATCTCTGGTTTCCTTCAAATCAATAGATGTAGATTTTGTTTCCAACAGTAAACTATGGTGAGCATCGTATGAGCCACGACAAAAAGCTAATGGAACAATCTACTGTCCATCCCCATGGAAACCGCTTGATAAAAGTTGTGAATATTCGGACTTTAACTTGTCATCTTTGATTCTGATGGAGACCATAGCGTATCCCTTCCCACCATTGGAGACATCTTCGCTTTGCAAAAACAGATTATCCAGAGGTCTACTTACAAAAGCTTGGAATTGGGACTCTTCTCTATATCACTTTCTGAAAAGCTCTCACTAGTTGAGTATAAAGCCGAATCAGAGTCCTGCTTCAACACTGAAATCAATGTTTCCTTGCCCGTCTTCCCTGGGCAACCATCAAGCCCGCTACCATCCATTTTATCTAAATTGCCATATAGTATTTTGCTTTTGAATTCCACACCCAATATGCCAAATAAATCATCTCCTAATGAAGTATGTGAAGTTCCTTCCACATCCCTAAAACTTGTGGTATTATAATTTCCAAAATCATCACTTTCAGGAGTGGAATTACCTTGATCCTCAGTGCTAGCCGAAACATCGGTGCTATGCACATCTTCAAGAAACAAATCAACCATCTCCTCGGACTCGTCTAAATCTCTGTTGTCCACCTCCCACGCTGGCATATGCATCGCCGCCTGGGGAACGTCGCCAGGTTCGACCTCTTCGCCTTTCTCTAACACGAAATCTTCCATCATTGTACTTGGATTCGAAACCTCACATACACAACCGTACTCGCTCTTCTTCTCCGAGTCCTCGAAGTTTGTCAAACAAGCTCCTTAGAATTATGGCATAATGCGGGGGTTGAGCTACAACTGAGCCTCTTCACTCAATTCACTAACTCCTCTCGATTCAACAACTGGAAAATCTCACGATTGCCAGTAAAAATCGTGATTTGCCCTAAACTCTGTTGGAATTGCTCAGTCAGGTGGAAGAAGGAGCCTCCTCATTTTGATCCAAGTTCTTACTTTCTCTTTTCCTCATCACTCCCTCGTATTTTGCAATTTCTCCCACCGTACATATGCATAACCCTTTAATCTATAGGCTACTAATCTCACCTGAGAATCACCTATTTCTCACTAGGGTTCTCCATATAATCGAAGAATTTTTCCATACCAGCAATCTAATCTAGAAATTATTCTATCCCAAGACTACCATCGAAATAAGGGATGTCAACATTTTATTTAAAGTCATTATCTTCATGATTGTCGTAACGACGTCTTCCGTCTATTCTATCACATCCTCTTCGAAATCCTCCTCCATAACAATTTCTGCCTCCATAACCAACTCGTTCTTTGTCAGGAAATAGAGGGTTATTTTGGATAGTAACAGGCCTATCGACAGGGTCACTGTGAGCAACATTTGCACTCGGACTTCTGTTATTTCACTAATTCTGGTTCACATCAACGCTAAGAACATTGAATTGATCTACCAATTCATCAAACAGTGCTTCGAAACGATCTATATATTGCATTAAACGCTGCTCCAAACGTTTTATAGAGCCTTTCAACAAGATAGTGCTTTGCAGCACGTTATCTCTAAGGATTGGGGCTCAAATCTCCTAACGATAAAGTATATTCTGTCTACCTTAAACCTAACGATTCTAAATAGCAAAAATTCAAAATTACGATATACCATTAAAAAAAAACCTAAAAATAAAGATTACGTAATGATATGCAGTATTCATCATAACTTTATCTATATTGGGTGAATCACAACTTTATCTGCATCATTGTAGATGGCAAACTTATCTCCATCATGATCTTCCGGTACGACCACGGCTTTCACCCAACTGCCGCCTCAAATTCGTTGAAGCACATGGCACAATCCAGCTACACCTCGCCAATCTATGCACCTTCAGGGCGGACTAGACAACGGTCGGGATGGTTTTGATGACGGCGGTGTTGAAGCTTATTAAGGGGAAATTCCAAGTCGGTTATTCGAGTGAGAGAGAGAGAGAGAGTTGATCCCGTCGCCCTTTTGTTCGCCTCCCTCGTGGCTGATTCAAAAGTTGCGGTTAGATGAGACGGAAAGAGAGAGAGAGAGTCAAAAGTTGTTGCGGACGTCCTCACTCCACCTTCACCCTTTTATGTCGGATTATTTAAATTATGGCATGTATGTGTAAGTATATTTTATCATCGAGTAAAATAATTTTCGTTTGGCGTGATGGACTAATTTAAGAGGTTTGCTTTCTATAAAAGTTAATCGTAAAACCATTTGTACAAATTTGGGACTAAATATATAATTTTGTGTATGTTCATCCACACATTAACGTGGTATACTTTCAGGCTTTTTCGGCAATTCCTTTTTAATTTCTTTACTTGAATGAAAAGATACTCTTTACTTGTATAACATTAGCTTTCATGCGTATGAAGTTGTAATGCGACGAGAGATTGGCAGGGAGACAGGTTAGAGATGGAGAGAAGGGGATCGATCAGGTGGCTAGCGAGTGGTCCAAGACTTGATTTGCAAGTCAAATGTCGCAAATTTGATTTCCCAATCTGTTCTTGTTTTCGGATAATTATGTGAATGACTTGCCACAATTGATTTGAACAAAATCTGGTGGCTAAACCAGTCACATTTTTGTGGCCAAAGATCGAAGTCGGTTGGAGTTGCTCCAAATAGAATGTTCAGCTAAAACTATTTGAGTCACTGTTGATGCCCCTTGATGCGTCTGTGACTACTTTGATGAGTTTTCACTTTCACGATCACTTTGAGAGAATTTCCTTCACATGCAAAAGCATAATTTGAAAGAATCCGTTTCACAAATTTGATTTCCTGTTGTTTCGGCTTCTGTTTGGTTTGATGCAACGTTAGGCTAGCCTTATCTTGCGAGATACAACAAAAGTATGGGTCGGATACAAATCCCACCGACTGGAATTTCTATAAATAAACAAATTTTCCCCTAGAAGTAAAGTGAAAGCAGGAACGTACACTTTGGTTTCTTCACATCTTGCAACGTGCTTCTCCTCAAAGAACCACTTCCTGGGCGCACCGCTTACGTATTTTAACGTTTTATGTTGTCTTATAGATGTTCGAAACATATTTACCCTAATATCTAGAGAAGAATATTATGTCCTCCCCAATAAAGTACGAGGCACTCTATGTTTTGTTGTACTTAAATCTTTACTTAACGAAGGCCGGAGTTATTTATTGATCGATGGCAGAAACGGGCCAAAAAATGGGACAATCTAGCAGGCGTTGATCATATTGGCCAACTTAGCATCACTTGGCGGAACGGAGTCCCAATGATTATGGTGGAGATGGGATTACAATCCCTCAATGACACTCATAAGTGTTTCCTTAGTCCTAAGTCGCACTCTCAGCCCTCTTGAATGAGATTTTCAATACTCCCTATGTTTCTATCGTATAAATTCCAACTTAAAAACTTAAGCTATTAAGTAGAGAGATGCCGCATGAATATAAAAAGTACACAAGATACATTTACAAGCGATGCGGGACAACAACAACTACTTCAACACGCCCTCTCACGTACAAGCCGAATCACGAGCGGCATGTGAAAATTTACTAATAGAGGGTGGGCCCACATACGCGGAAATAAATAACACCGGCTCTGATACCATGAAAGATTTTGGAGGATCACTTGTCAACTGCTCGAAAAGTTTAAGCTGTTAGAATAAGGTATGATTTAATATTTATATATTCCAACATTATTGCAATCTTTACTCACCATGCAAACAAGAACAAACTCAACACCAAAACATATATGTGCAAAAAATTATCAGCCCTTCTTTGACGACAAGATCAATTTCATCTTCCATAATGAAAATTAATCTAGTGAGAGGTTAATTTCCCTTCTTGGATTTCTTTTCAATCTGATTATGGATTGCATTTCACATAAATCGGGATTAACTTAGGCTCATATTCAAAACATCACAATGCCCTGGCCTGGTGCACTTGAAAGAGACCGCTGATCTCTACCATACTCTGCTTGAGGTTTACCAACCAAATCTATGGAAACCTTCGTAGAAAAATTGATGCATATTCGTGAATCATATTTATTTTTAGGGGTAGTTCCTCTCTGAGCCAGGTATATCTTTTCCAATGGCATGCTTGAAAGGCGTCAGTAGGTCCGACGGCCTTGGTCGGCTCCGTCGTGCCTCTCAATAGTCTCCGTGGAAGCTACAAATTGCAACATAGAAGGAAAGTGGAAGGTGCTTTCACCGGTCCCTTCTCAGGGAAAATTCACTTTGTCTTCTATGATACGACTAAACAAATGAGTGTAGAAAAGAGAGGCGGCAGAGATATTTTTTGTGCAAGATGATTCTTTCGTCTTGTGCTTTTCCATTTTGGACGATTCTCTTTCACTTTATTTAAAGGTTTGAAACTGAAGAAATGATGAGATGGCTGATGATTCTTTCATTTTTCTCCCCTTCACCTTGAGGATTCTTTCTCATCTTTCAGTGGAGATACTTGTCTTCTATATGATAGATTAGAGGATTCTTTTACTCCATCATAAGAGATCCTTCTCCAAATTATTCTTCTCTTGTCCGAGGAAAAATGAGATGGTCTTCACGCCTTTTCTTATCTAGACATCTGTCGCATTCCCCCTATCTCGTATTTTCACTATGTGTCCTTCACCATCTTCTTCAAGCCACTAGCTCTCTATTCCTCTATGTGCTGTTCATTGTATCCATCTTATTGAGCCTTTCCTCTTCTTCGGTCATTTCGTTTTCGGGTTCCATCAATACAGCCTTCCTCTTCTTCAGTCATTTCGTTAACTTTCATTTCTCTACAAAGAGGAAGGAAAGAAAAAAAGAAACAAAAACAAAAACCTCAAAGAGGGCGTAAATGGCGGATATTGTTCTAGCTATAGCTTCCAAAGTGGCAGAGTACCTGGTGGCTCCATTTGGTCGTCAATGCGGCTACATGATATTCACTAACAGCTATGTTGGCGAACTTAAGGAAGAACTTGTCCATCTGAAAAACGCAAAGCAAAGGGTGCAGCATTCCGTTGATGAAGCTCGAAACAACATGAAGCCAATCGAAGCTGACGTCGAGGAATGGATGAAAAAAGTGGAGATCGTCGCCAACAAGGCGCGCGACGTGCTGGAATACAATGGAAGAGACAAGAAAACTTGCTTCTACGGGTGGCTTCCCAACCCAAAAGAGCGTTATTGTTTGGGTAGGGACGCAAGGAAGACAGTCCAGGCCATCCCAGCACTCATTTCGCAGGGTAAATTCGAGAGGGTCTACTACGAGAGTACTCCTCCGGGGTTTGTTGGCGGTGCACCCAAAGTGAATTCCTCTGCCGGTGACGGGGGTCGGATTATCACCGATTCACGAGCTCCCATCTTTCAGGGCATAATGGAAGCTCTGGATGATGAGAAGCTAAAAGTGATCGGGATCTACGGGCCTGGTGGCGTGGGGAAGACTACAGTATTGAAGGAAGTAGAGCAGAAACTCAGGAAAGAGAAGAGATTGTTCCACATGATCGTCAAAGCAGAAGTGTCACGGACTCTGGACTTGAATAATATCCAAGGCCAGATCGCTGATGCCTTGAGTCTGAATCTGAAGGACAATCAAAGCCTACAGGGAAGAAGAGATTCTCTGCTAGACAGATTGACAAGAGATTCAAATGAGAAGGTTCTTGTAATATTGGACGATCTATGGGAGGAACTTGACTTGAAGGCGGTTGGAATTCCTACTGGGGATGAGAGCAGGGGATGCAAGTTGCTGCTATCATCAAGATTTAAGGATGTGCTTGAGCAAAAAATGCGTGTCGATCGAACGTTTCGTCTTGAAGGTTTAAACAACGACGAAGCTTTTAGGCTATTTGAAAAGATGGTCAGCGACAAGCTCAAAGACGAGGAGGAATTGAAAAACATAGCGGCTCAACTGGTGAAGAAGCTCGCAGGTTTGCCTCTTTTGATAATCTCTGTCGCAAGCACTCTGAAATATAGCGAATTGCCCGCATGGAGAAACGCGTTGATAAAAATAGAGGAGTCAAATATAGAAACCATAGTGAAGTTGAGTTACGACCATTTGAAGAGCGAGGATGCCAAGTCCTTATTCCTGCTATGCGGTCTTATTGGGGGGACCATTCGAGTCGAAATTCTGTTGGTACTAGGCATAGGTTTGGGCTTGTTTGAGAGATTCAATAGGACGATGCAAGGTGCAAGGGATAGATTGAGTACTACCCTCGATGAACTCCGTTCTGCTTGTTTGTTGCTGGATGGTGGAGATGACAAGGGAAATGTGACCATACATGATATTTACAGTGATGTGGTCGTCTCAACTCCATTTAGAGGTCCTAATTCCTTGATGATGAACAACAATTCATGGTCAAAGGAAAAGCTTGACAAATGTTGGGCAATATGCCTAATGGATGTTGACAGTGATAGGCTTGCTGAACTAATGCCGTGTGAGTTTTCTGACTTGAATATCCTCATGTTGTCTCAACCAGAAGGTTGGCGGGGGAGGCCTGCACACCGACATGTGGGAGAATGCTGTAGACTAGATTTCACATGCATGAAGCAGCTCCGAGTCCTATATATTCGCTTCATGCATATCCCCAATTTACCTTCCTCGATCAAAATTCTCGAGAAGCTCCGGTCGTTATTTTTGGACCGCTGCAATGTGGAGGATGTGGCAATTCTTGGTAGGCTCAAATTATTACAAATTCTGAGCTTTGCTGGGTCTGAAATTTCTACGCTACCTAAAGAAATCGGGGGACTAACGAATTTGAGATCCTTGAATCTAAGCAAGTGCAGCTGTCTTAAGATTATCGAGCCTGGCACCATGAAAGGCTTAATCAACTTGGAAGAGTTATATATGAGAGGAAGCTTCGATAAATGGATGGGCAAGGACGAAATACCGTCGAAATTGTGTAACGCTAGGCTTGCCGAGTTGAAAAGCTTGGCAAAGCTAGTCACCCTGGAAATATCGATCTCTGATCCCACCATACTCTTAGACTTAGAGGATGATGGTGACCTTCCATTTGGGAACCTGATTAGATTTTGGATCAACATAGGAAATGTCGACGAGAGCGAATTCGAAGTTTTAAGAACCATGATGATCAAATTGAAAGGTTGCGACAGTATCCTTTCAAAAGAATGGGTTCAGAAAATGCTGCAGAAAACTCAATACTTGCATTTGGACGGGTTGAAAGAGTCGAATAAAAACGCTCACGAGTTATGCATTTGGGGATTTCCACAACTGAAGCATCTCGGCATTAAGAATAGCCCCTCAATTAAATACATTGCCAATTCATCCAATGGCCTCCCTCTCACGGCTTTTACAATTCTAGAGTCTTTGTTCCTGGAGAATCTTACTAATCTGGAGAAGATATGGAATGGCGCTGTTGCAACAGATTGCTTCAGCAAATTGAAAGCCGTTCGTATCGGAAAGTGTCACCGATTGAAGAATCTATGGTTTTTGCCAGAAATGCAAAGGCTTGTACATTTGGAACAGATTGAAGTACAAGGATGTGACTCATTGCAAGCCATCATCACACATGATGTGGGAAAAGTAGAAGTTGTTGATGATTATATTGCTGAGTTGCCTTACCTACGTCGTCTGGATTTGTTCGGCTTACCAAAGATGATGAGCTTTTGTACCGGAGCTGAGGGTGCTCCAATTCAGGTAACTTTCTCATTTTGAGGGTATAAGTTTCCTTATTCCTTACTTTATACTAATATAATATTACATTACGGGGGAAATTAGGATAAGATGATATTGGTGTTCACTGAACATTAGTGCATGTAGCATTAAATTTGATTATTTGTACATTTATATTCACATTTTGAATTACACATTAAAAAAAAAAAATCCGTTCAAGGAAAACACAGAGCATGCATTTTAATTCGCATTCAACTATAGCTAGGGGAAAGCCTCTTTGCATGACTATCTTGTTTTATTTATTTATTTATTATTATCAAAAAAAATTATCTCGATGTTACATAATTGAAGTAACTACTTGGGCTCTAACATAGGTTTGTACTATGACTAATTTATTGTTCATTTAACATTTTTAATGAGAAAAAAAAAACATTGTACTGAAGAAGAATGAATCTTCAACTAATGAACGAAATTCGACGATTTTAAAATGAAGAAAGTGAGAGATTAAACAAATGGAAGGTGAAGGAAGAGCCACATAATAAAGAAAAATGAATTATTTTCTTATTTTTGTTTATGCTGAAAACGCAATTTGTGTTTTTATGACATTTATTAAGGAAGGGCAAAAGTTTTACAAAGTAAAGGCGAACGCTGTCATGGATCCTTACTAGGAAAAAAGCCCGAATAAGTCTTATTTACTTGTTCGTAATGAAAACCAATAAGTTGACATAATATTTATGAAATTTTTTAACATTTTTTTTTTAAATTTCCAAGGTCAAAATAGAAAAACAAAAGAAAAAGATAATAAAGCTACTGTATTTGTTTTGAAGATCAGTAAATCATCTCAAAAGAAAAGAGAAACGATTATGGTCATAGTTTTGAAGGATCTGCTAAAGAGAACACGACAATTATGATGACAATTGTACTTATTTCACTTATATTTGCTAAATTATGCTTGGCTTAGTCATTATTAGTTTTTTCTTTTTAAAAAAAAATTTAATTATGCATTGGGTTCGATTAAAGCAAAGTGTGTTTTTTGCAAAGGAGTGGCTGGTCCAATCCAGACGCCAAGGCTACACTTCCAAACTCCTTTCCGTTGTTCCTCAAGAGCATCTTATTCTATCCTTTTTCCCCGGTTATAGTATCATCACCACCACATCTGTTAAAGCATACCAGGTCACTTATTTGTGGACATTTCAATGAGCTTTCGTGATCGATTTAAGCTCTTGGTTTTTTCTTTTCGAAGTTCGATTTTTTGGGTATGACTTCACAGTCGGATTCCACCACAGGTTTCATTTCCTCGGTTGAAATCCCTACGGATGAAAGGACTCCTCGGCCTGGAAAAGATACTCTACAGCCAACCTCCATTACAATACAGCAATCTGGAATCCATAAATATATGGCAGTCTGCATCATCAGCGTCGAGTATTCTGAAATCAGATTGGATACTGAAGCTGCCGAATTTGGATTCGTTGCTAGTTTACAGATGTCCATCAACAAAAGTAGTTTTCGACCTGGAGGAGCTCAAATTCACGGAGCATGTCGAGATTGTCTCTCAGCTAACCAAGTTGACATTATGGTATTTACAGGACTTGCAGAGCATATGGAAACAAGATGTACAATTACAAGGATTATCGGTATTTCGAAACTTGAAGAGAGTCAATGTCAAATCTACGGGGCTATCATTTCTCTTTTCGGCATCTGTGGCTAAATGTCTTACAGAAATTGGAGATATTACAGTGATCGAATGTAAAAAAATGGAGGCAGTGATTGTGGATGTGGGAGGAAGAGACGGAGGTACAGATGATATTATAGAGTTTCCAAAACTGGAACGACTAGATATATGTTACTGTCCCACATCAAATTTCTTCTCATGTCCTAGTGGAAAGAAAGAGTTAGTGACCACTACTTCAGATTCACACGATGCTTATTCCGACTCTTTCTTCAATCTAAAGGTGTGCTTCCCTTCTCTTCAGATTTTTACCATAATGGCGATAGGCACACTCTTTACATAGCAGATAATAACGTCTCTTCGGAGATTTTTGCGTCCTTGGTTTTACTAGTTAAATGTTTGAAAATTTATTCTTCCACAGCATCTGATAGATGGTCAAGATCAGGCTAAACTATCAAATCTTTCATAGATATGATCTGACAGATAACTCTTATGAGCAGGTTAGTTTACCAAACTTGAGGGAGCTAAGGCTTGACTCAGTAGGATCCTTCAAAAGGTTATGGCATGGCGAACTCCCCGGAAGTTCCTTGTGCAAATTAGCCATCCTCATCCTCGATAATTGCTTTGAGCTACTCAACGTCTTCCCTTCCACAATTATAAGGAGATTGCAGAATTTGAAAGAAGTCAAAATTTCAAGTTGTCCTTCCTTGGAATCGTTGTTTGATTGCGGGACCCTTGATTCAACTACGGAACAGACAAGGGTATTGCTCCCCAAACTGGAAAGAGTTCTCATTAAAAGCTGTCCCTCCCTACAATCGTTGTTCAGTTGCGGGTCCCTTGATTCAAACATGGAACGAGCAAGGGCGTTGCTCCCCAAACTAAAAGTGGTGAGGGTAAGCGAAGCAGGAAAGCTAAGACATGTGGCGAAGAGCGACTTCCAAACGGTTTGGAGTTTTCCTAGTCTAAAAGAAGTCAATGTCAGCCGTTGCTCTGAGCTAAGATATCTCTTCCCCTATTTCACGGCCGCAACCTTGGGGAAATTGGAGTCGCTAGAAATTACGGATTGTGCACATATGGAGGAAGTGGCTCCCAAAGAAGAAGGTGGTCGATCAAAGGCAGATGTGATGAGTTTCCCTTCCTTAAAACACGTAATTGTCCGGCGGTGCCGTGATTTTGTAGCGTTCATCTCGAGTCATGAAAGCGTCAAGAGGAAGTTAGATGAGATGGCTGAAGACAATGAGGAATCGGCTCAACCGATGTTTAATGAAATGGTTTGCTCTATCCATTACTATGGTCATCAGTATTCTTGCAATATCATCTTTTAGGATGAAACAATGTAATAATCTGCTTCTATCCTCTTCTCTCACGTTGTCCCTGTGCAGATTCAACTTCCCAAAATAACAAGTCTACAAATTGAAGGCGCTCGGTGCAAAGAGCTATGGACCAATCAAATTCCCGGTGACTCCTTTTGCAAATTGGAATTTCTTCAATTGGAGCACTGTGACAATCTCCAACGAGTTGTCCCAATCCATATGTGGAAGAGACTGCAGTGCCTTCTCGACATCCTACAAGTGGAATCATGTCGTTCGATTGAGATTATATATGAAGGTGATGAGACGGTTACGATGAGCGGCAAATTGAGGAAGATGATTTTGCGTGATCTCGAAAACTTGAGGCACATTTGGCAGTCCGGTGATCTCCCAAACATCCCATTCCCAAACTTGAGATCCATAGAGGTCCAGAGTTGCCCACGCTTGAGAATGCTTTTCCCAACATTCACTGCAAAGTTTCTGGAGCAAATCAAAGAGCTGGTGGCGGAATCATGTGGAGATTTGGAACTAGTTGCTGGCCATGGAGAATGCAAAGAAGCGACGGGGACGAGAATCACCTTTTCGGAGTTGACTGCTCTCAGACTTTTCAAATTGCCTAAATTCAGGAGCTTCTTACCTGAAAAGTACTCTGCGGAATTCCCATCCTTGCAAGTCATGAGCAGAGTAAGATGTGGAACTGAAGCGGACGAATGCCTTGGTGACTGGGAAAGCTACCAACGAGGCAGAAAACTTGAAGTCTACGAAGAAATGTGGAAGTATCGATGATTATGCAATCTGAATATGAGATTATGTCCGTGCATTCTCTTGTACACTTCCCGAGGAGTTTGTGACTGTTTCCTTCAACATTCATTGCTTTGGTTTGTAAAGTTGCTATTATTGCAGAATTCTAACGGCCGAGGACGGGAGACCTTTTATTTTTATTTTTGGGAAATAGAATTATTGTAATGTCGCTCCATTTGGGGCTAATTTTCTATAAAAAAAAAAAAATTAAGTCTGATGACGATTCTAACCCTACCTTTTCTTTGTCTCATAAAAACGAATTTATTTTAGATCAAACGACGATTATGTCTCAAAATTATTTTCATCCAATGAAAAATCACCAACTTCAAGTCGAGTCCTAAAACTAGCACTTCCTTAATTTGGAATCGTTATTTGTCTAACGTGGCAATTTCACATAATTAATAAATTCACATGATTTGCCGATGTCGATTCACGGCACTATTTATTATTTTCTTAGCACGGAATTTGAATATATTCATCTGTTTCATCTTTAGCACAAATCGAAGGACAACGGTTCGCCTATCCATCATTTTTTTTTAACCTTCATCCACAAACATCAGCTTTCTAACTGGAATCCAAAACCATGTTATACCAACCATGGAGAGACACCATGGATAAGATCCTCTGAGCTCATGACTAGAGCAATCTTTATTTAACAGGCCCAGCTCTACCCCTTTTCCGAAGTGGATGAACAAACTTATATCATGTGCCAAGAAGGCGATGAATAGTATCTTAAATCCACGTCAACAAGCCACATAGATTTATTGATGACATGAAATTGCTATATCGGATAATTAATGTTTCAAGTTGAGGGGCTGGATTTGATACTCAAGTTAAAATTTATTCTTTTTTCATGGAACAAAAATGAGTTTGGATTAGAACCGTCATTGAACAAAAAGTTCATACATTTTTATTGGATAAAAAAAAAGTACGGGCTAGAATTGCATTAAATCAAAAGTTGGTGTTTTTTTTTTTATAGGGAATTAGCCCCATTTTTGTGGAATTTCCTAGATTGAGCTATTTCTCTTTTTTCTTTTCCTCGAATGAAAAAGGAAAATCCAGTCAGAAAAATGCCGGAGGCAACAGTCTTAATTTCTTTTGCAGGTGTATGGCTTTTTCAATCAAAATGAACAACTCATCCTCCCCCCCGGAAGGTATAACGCTTGAATGATTTCTGCCTCAGTCTAGATTTCGGTTGGTTGTATATGCGACGACGTAATAATAATCTCCGACCGCTGCATTTTCATTTCTAAGGAGGAAGCCGAAACAACATCAAACCGATCGAAGCCGACCTCCAGAGATTGGTGATAGACGCGGAGATCCTCGCCTGTAGGGGGGACGACGTGCAGGTACCCAACAAAAGAGCCAATAAAACTTGCTTCGACAGGTGGCTTTCCGAACTGAAGGTACGTTATCGTCTAGGCAGGGAGGCAAAGGAGGACAGTCGAGGCGATCACGGCACTCAAAGATTCCAAAATGTCAGCCACGGACGATGAGTAGCATTGACTTTCGAGGCCGATTTGTTATACCTCATCAAGGATTCTTTCGGGGGAAACCTGTTGCTCAGCATGGGGAACGGAGCCTTTCTCCCTCCAATGCAATTTCTACAAGCTTCCCTGATATTGAAAGCTAAGTATGGAAAGGGAAACAGCGACCAAAAAATGGTTGTGTAACTAAACTGCAAATGTAGAATAACAGAAGGAAGGAACCTTCACCATCGCGTGGAAAGGAAGTGGATTGAAGCGGAGTGGCAATTGGAGTCGGAGCTCGAAATGAAGAGTCGCTGCAAAGACCGTTCAATCTTCTCTGTTCAAGCATGTATCGGACCTGAATGAACTAGTTTATTTGATTTTGAGCAACAATTGTTATTGTCATTCGAGTAGGTCCTCGAATCCAGATTTGAAGTGCCGTCGACCACAATCTGTTTGATAAAATTTCCCAAAGCCATGACTGAGAATGGTATATTGTATTATTAGATCTGACAACTTGTTGACACAGATTACTTGTTTCCAATTAATTCTTAAGAATTTGGATCCTATTCCCTTTATATTTCATCGCTATCGGATCCGAACATCCTTTTTTTTACTGTGTTTTAGCTTCATTTTTTGCGTATCATCTTGTCACACATGGAATCTTTTGGGGTCGATTCGAACTTAGGGATTGGGAGAGCCTGCGCCTAATCGAGGTCCGTTGAACTTCCTTTCAGGCATTAACTCTCAAACCCATCTTTCTCCTTCCGTCGGGAAAGGGAGGTTGCAACGAAGTCCAATTGTTGATTTGATCATTGGCATGAAAAGATAAATGGTGCACGACACTGACGATGTGCTCTTTTTTATTTTTATTTTTGGTCGGATGGAATTGCCATGTCCATAAATAGTCATTCCATATATTATTGGGATGACTACGTTAGAAGCCTTAAAACTTATCATGAAATTACAATTGGGTCCTAAAATTTTCGAAAAATGTAATTATATCCTCAAACTTCTCAAAAAGTGCAAAAAAAGAGTCCTTCAATCAAATCGTGAAGCTCGTTAAATTTGGTGAAACCAATTCGGACACCAACGGCAATAAAGAAGGGACTAATTGTTTTCTTAAAAAAATTATAAGCTATTATCTCGCCTCGTTCATATATCCTAATTTAATTTCCTCGATGTCTAAGATGTATTTCGTGTGCCCACAGAAATTCTTTTCTTCTACCTACCATAATTATTTCATTGATGGATTGCTCGTGTGTCCATCCACGATTTATATGTATGTCTTCTACGCGAGAGTTCACATGGGGTGAAAATTTACAAAATAATTTCCATCTGTTTTATCTGATATGGTTGGAGGCGCGTACTTACATAAATAAGTTAATTAAAATCACTAGTTACAAAGCTTGGGGAATATATTTCTTTGTGATATCAGATAATTTGGGAAACGCTGACTTCATCTAACGTTGATTTGGTAGGATTCTTTTCCCACTGTATGACAAAGTTTATTTTCCTATTGTGATGTCCAAAGGTAGACTTCATCGTCGGCAAGACAGGATATATGATGCACGAGACAGATGAAATGAGTTCAGGGGATTAACCCGTTCCGGTGCTCATGTCTGTTATTGCATGTTTATTTCTATTGAAGTGTCGATGACGGTGATCCCTTTTTTTGTTGACATTCTCTCCATGTATTGTCAGTTTTCCATGGCGTATGATATATGCTTGTTAATTATTTAGGGGGAACTAGTAAGCGGTTTGACGATGAACATTTATGATTAGAGATAACGAGGGGACGAAAGGATTGGATATATAATGCTCGATAATCCGAGTAGCACGATATTATCCGCTTTGGGCTTTGCAATCTTCACAGTTTTGCTTTTCTATGCGCTTAGCCTAGAAAAAAGCGTCACGCAAGCTAAAGAACCCACAACTCGTTATAAAAGAGCCCAAGATCTACTCCAAAAGCAATATGGGATGTAGAGATATACATAGCCTTTGCCCACGTACTGCCGAGACGATCGTAGTCCGTCCTTCCAACTTGCAAGATATTGTGCGCTTTACAATTTGCAACACTTGCAATTTTATTTTTCCGTGCGCTTAGCCTAGAAAAAGGCCTCATGCAAGCTAACGAACCCCAACTCCGTATAAACCAGCCCAAAGATCTACTCCCTAAGCAATGTGGGACTGAGAGATATGCTTAACCTTTGCCCGCGTACTGCCGAGGCGATCTTAGTCCATCTCTTCGTTCTTCCCCAGTCTGAGATGTCATAGGATTATACATGTCCAAAATGGCTCGTGGGCCCAGAACCGGCCCTATGACCACTTAGAATCGGGCCCGTGGCCTATCGGTTCTGGCTCAGCCCCTCAAGAGCCAGTTCTGATTCAATAATTTTTAGAATTAGCTTGGAACCACCGGTTCTTTCCCCCGTGGGCCTACAACGGCCCAAATAGCCGTTGCAATGCAACGATTTAAACCTTTTTTTGTTTTACAAATATATTACATCCCCTTCACTCTATAAATAGCCTTTCCTCCTTTTTCTCACAAATCCTCTCAATTCTCTAAAATTCTATCAGTTCTCTCAATCCGTTCAATTCTCTTAATCCCGGCTCAATTCTCTAAATCATTTTTTCAATCAATTCTCTCGAAAAATGGTAAGTGGAAATAGAGATACCGAAAAGTGCTCGATGAGAGATTCCGATTATCATCATCCTGGATATGATCCTCGCAGTTATGTATGTTAAGTAGATGACGATGATAATATCAACGTTATTCCCAATCCCGACATTGAGCATGTCCCAATGCAAAAAAGTCTTCATCTTTTTACTAGTGTCGAAGAAACATCAACAGTAAATGAGGGTCCGAAACTAAAGGCCTGAAAGGGTACATCCGACTTATGGCAACACTTTGGCAAGGTACATTATGACGAACAATAATTTAAGGTAAATTATAAATATTTTCTGAAATCATACAATTTTAGGGCAGGAGATAATTATGGAATGTTCCGTCAGCATCTGAACAAAAAACGTGCAATGCAAGTGGGGACTGACACAAGACAACTACAAATTTTTAGGTACGCCAATCGTAGCACTCATCCTTTACTGATCAACTTTATAAATAAATATTAGCTGAATATGTTCCCCTTGAACATGCTCCATTTACTATTGGTGAAAAGTTTTGTGACATTTCGAGGTTCGACCCTCATCGAGGCTATTAACATGAAATGGGTTTTCGAAATTGAATATTAGATAATGAAAAATTCCAACATTGTAATGAATTGGATGTCGCCTCATCGAAGATAATTTATATTGAAAAAGTAAATTTCGGACTGAAAATATGAAAGGACCATTTTGCCCCTCAAAGGATACTCTTACCTTGAGAATTGAACAAGGGTATTTTAGTCGTTTGACATTCCCTTGTGTTGCTAAAAATCTAGGGGCAAAAGAGTCAATTGAATACAAGTTATTATGAATAAAATGACAAGTGTCATTACTTGACAAATGGAGCCACTAAGCATTAAACTCGTGTCATTTTCTACCTACCATTCCTTAAGTTGACTAAGTGAGATTAAAGTGGACCTCTCTCTCTCTCTCTTCATTTTCGATCGACCATCTTCTCCCTCTCTTTATTCTTTCATTTTCTTCTTCCTTCTCTCTTTCTCTCTCGTTGTCCTGCCCCGATGCCTTCACTTTTCCGGTCATAACTTTTTCATCCAACATCGGATTGAGGCAAGCCATCCACCATTAGAAATCTCCTTCTCTTACCATTCCAACAAGGTATTATAAGCCTAAATCCACCTAGCCGTTTTTCCCGTAGAGCCATTTGAGTGAGCAAAGGTCACTGCCCAACCCTGTTCCGACCCGAGGAGCTCTATGCTGGAATTCTGAGCTCATTTTGCCCCAATAATTGGTAAGACCATCTCTTAAGCCTAGTTAAGACATATATCTTTGTGTTCATGGAGTTTGGTATTATTTTGATGAGTTTTGATTTTTGAATCACCATGATTTTTGAGGAGTAAATTTGGTCGCCGCTGGACAATGTTGCACCGAGACACTTTGTGGATCGTCGAGGCTTCGATTGGCTTGGAAATCTTCAGTGCGTCACTTTGGGACATAGTATTATGTATTAGTAAGATGTATGTGGGCTAGATTGGAGTTTTAGAAGGACTTTTAATGGCCGATTGCTTGTAAACTCTCCAAGGACAGATTCTGCCCTTGGTAGTCCTCAGCTAAACCGTGAACTTAGGAGGTTATTCAAGGGCTGATTTTACTTAATTCAAGTGGTGAGTTGATCCTTAGACTTATTTCAATATGTTAAGGGAACATTGGTTGAAGTTTGATGAAGGTTTGATGGAGTTTAATAGTCGGTTTTACTTCTTGAACCGAACAGAATGGCATACCCTGGCCAAATCATGAGCTTTGAGAGTAATTTAAGGGCTGATTTTGCTTGGAACAAGAGGTAGGATGTCTCTAAATCCTAGCCTGCAGTGTTAATGAGTTATTGGTTGAGGTTTGAAGTGAATTTGATGGAATTTGATTCTTGATTATTGCATAGACGCTCGAGTGGTCAAATTTGCCATTTTGGGACAGCAAAGTACTGCGCCCTTGTGTCGCACGTTTGGTGGAATTTGCTTGTCCTAGGCTCGAGGTAAGTTATTCCTAAACATTTATTGGGATGTTAGGTTACTAAGGACAAGTTTGAGGCTTGAATGATGATTTTTATGTGTCAAATGTCCTTGAATTGATTAGTGCCGATTATGATTGTGCTAACCGAGCCTTGCTTGGTGCATTGGGACAAGATTGTGATATTTATGGCTGAGATTGCTATGAAGATATTCGGTTGACATGTGCTCTTGAATGGTTGTGTGGCATTTAATCCTTTGAGTGACAAATGTGCGAAGTTTAAGCTTGACTTGGCAATAATGGAGTTCGATTTTAAGGAAGTGATGAATTGAGGCCAAAGAAGGACTTATTTGATTGATTGCCCTTGTTGTGCAAATTGTGCCATGCATTATGTGGATTCGGCCATGATTGATTTGCATGGTAAAAGGCTAGTTGCTTACTCAATCGAGTTATACTCGATCATGAAGTTATTCAAAGATGAGATATGGCTTGAGAGCCCTTAATTGATGAGAAGCATGACTTATGATAACTAGCCTTAATCGATTGAAATGATGAGAAATGGTTGAGCTATAGTATGTGCTCTTTATTTTATTTGGCCAATGATTGATTGATTCATGAGTGCATAATCATGTTATGCCTTGATGCATTAAACGCGGGGATTGAGCAAATCTTGAGGTGTATTGACGCGGGAGTGGACTAGAGGCGTATTAACGTGGGTCTATGTAAAGCAAATTGTACACTAATGCGTTATGACGTGGGGTTTGGATTATCTTGATGCGTTATCACACGTGATATTGCACTTGGCCAAGCAAGGATGACTAACCTGAGATATTATTACGTGGGTAGTATCTTGGCCAACTGCGTTATTACGCGGGCTACCTGATGCGTTATTACGTGGGCGATTGAGAAATACGACCTAATGCGCTATTACACAGGTCCTAGCAATAAGTATGTGTTGACCTGATGCATTCTGACGTGGGTCTTGCCAAGCATGTTATAGCAGCTTGAGGCGTTATTACGCAGGCCTTACCATTTGGAATTATGTGATGAGAAATGCCTCATGATTTGAAAAAGGGCCTTGAGAGTGTTTGTTTTGATTGAAAACTCTGCCATAGTATGAAGCTTGGTTTTACTCATGAATTTTGTGAATGAATTGAATCGATTTGAAGCACTGAAGTGCCATATTTTGGCAATATCATGTTTTTATCATGTCAATGTTTTAAATTCCAAGACACCCCTTTTTATAAAGTGTCTAGGGGTACTGATAGCTTAGTTTAGGGTTAGGTTTAGCTTATTGAGATTTATATCTCACCTTGTCGTATGATTAACATTTTTCAGGTCCTACGCGATGGAAACTCGAGTTTGCCATGGATTGACATTCGAAGAAGTTCTTGGAGGAAAATGAAGATTTACCCTTTTGTGACCTTAATAATTTCATATTGTCTTAGAGTTGGAATTGTAAATTGAAACCCTACACTGTATATGGAGTATTTGTTTTTGTGTTGTATCATCCTGAAGTCATCTTTTATGAAAATAGTGAAGGAGTTAGTTTTCTTGCTTTCGCTTGCACATTTTATTTCTGTGGATTTATAAGTTGCAGGTCGAATGATCTTGGGTATTAATGAAAATAACAATGCCTTGGCAGGATATTCGCGTGCCCGTTGGGCTCGGGGCATGACAAGTTTAGTTTGAATTATTTGATAAATGCTGCATTGTTTCCACAAGTATCATCCGTTTCGAAAACTACTCTTAGACCCAAAGTTTTGAAGGTTATAAAAAAAAGACTTTGACAAATTTTTTTTACAGATTTCAATGGATGTGTGCATATAGGTAGCGACATTTGGACTGATCTTTGGAATATTCAATCTTATATTGATATCACATGTCATTGGATAGGTGACAATTGAAACATTAAAAAAATAGTTCTTGCATTTCAAGTATTTCCTGATAGGCATACCACCAATAATATTTATAGAATAATTAAGCAAGTTTTAGAAGAATATAATTTGAATAATAAAGTTTTTTTCAATTAATTTTGATAATGCTGCGTAAATACCACTTTCATTCCCAAATTAGAAAAAAATTGCAAACCCTTTTTTGGTGGATAATTTTTTTACATTAGATGTACTTTTCATATTTTAAATTTATGTGGACAAGATAGTTTACGAACTCTTGAGACTTATGTATCCTCAATAAAGAATGCAATTAAATATTTATGGAGCCGTTCCAAGTGATGAAAGAATGTAATAGATTTTGTAAACAAAATGAAAGAACGACAAAAAGAGTTCCAAAAAATGTTCAAACTCGTTACGTGACGCCCTGAAAATTCACCTTTTGTAAATCGACTAAATTCGATAAAAAGGAATGAAATTGAATTTCAGTCAATATGAAATTTTTGACCGTAACGAATTAAGAGACGGATTTTGGACGATTCCCGAAATTGTCAGTCAATTAGATTACGCTCCGTAAATCTTAATCTCTATGAACTAGGATTCAAATCCCGATCGAGACTAGCTTGTGAAAATACCAAAATTTCCCTTCGTCAGTCGAGCAAAAATTTCGTTTTAGTCCCAGAAAGAGAAATTACTAAAACGCCCGTCAATTATTCACTATAAGATGGAAAATTCAATTTGACTTGACCCTTTGTTACTTTCCCACCTACCAATCAAACCTTATCTACCATTCTCTCTCTTTCTTTCTTTCTCTCTCTCTTCCTCTGTCTCTCTCTTTGATGGCAGATCTCTCTTCTCTCTCACGCTCAATTCTCTTCTCTCTCTTCTTCTTTTTTTGTGAGAAAGCCCCCATACCGAAGCTTCCTCCTCCTTTCCCTCCCTGTTTTGTGCGACGACCACCACTTCAGATCGCCTTGTCGCCTTGTTGTAGTCACACCGCTACCAACATGATCGTCGCAACCCGCTGGTGAGCTCAGAACAGCCCCGACACCGGCCTGCTTTGTTTCTGCGTGCGAGAGGTATTTGTGCTCCGACATCTCATGGGGTCACCTCCGACTACCACCCGCCAATCGACAGACCTCCCTCCGACCCCCAGGCAGTCGCTCGACTGTTGACAATCGCCGCTTAGCACTCGAACAGCCGCGAACCAAACCCCGACGTCCCTTGCTCTATTTCGGTCTCTGAGGACTGGCCGAGCCGAGCTAGCCCTTGGCACTCGAATAGCCGCAAACCAAAACCCGACGTCCCTTGCGCTATTTCGATCTCTAAACCCCGACGTCCCTTGCAAGTGTGATTGTCTAGGAGTCTCCATAAATCTGCTTATTATCGCAACACCATAAAAAAAATCTGGCCGAGTAGAAGTCAAATATCATAGACTCCCAACTAGCCTCTTGAAATAAGTGGGATCGACTTCGGAGCCATTTTCATCTTTTGTCAACTTCAATCTTTTCTCCATTAGAGTGATAATTGATTTACAAGTAGCCATCTTAAAATGTTCAAGAATATCCTTGGCATACTTTTGTTGACAAAAAAAAATATCATCCTCCGATTGTGCAACTTCAAGGCCAAGAAAATAATACATGAGACCCATGTCCACCATTTCGAACTCACGAGTCATAGCCTTCCTGAAGTCAGAAATCAACTCTTGACAATTTTTAGAAAATATGAGATCATCGACATATAATAAACAATAAGCATGTCACCATTCAAGCCAATCTTCACATATAAAGTATGCTCGTAATGACATCGGGTAAAATCATGATTCATAAAATAAGAATGAATTCTGGTATACCATGCTCTCGGTGCTTGCTTGACACCGTATAGAGCTTTCTTCATTTGTAGCCTAAGCCCTCTCGTCTTTTCTTGACACACCCCTCTGGGTGATCCACATACACCTCCTACTTAGGTACGCCATTGAGAAATGCAGACTTGACATTCATTTGGTCTATCTTCCAATGTCTTTGAGCAGCCAAAGAAAGATCGTGCCAATAGTATCCATTTATGCAACCAAAGCAGATACCTCAAAATAGTCCATTTCGGATTTTTGTTTGTAACTCTTGACTACAAGATGAGCCCTCAACCGATCGACATCACCATTAGGCTTGTACTTAGTTTTATAGAGCCATTTCACACCAATGGACTTATTGCCTTCTAGAAGAAAAGTGACCTCCCACCTATCATTTTTGTCGTTTGCATATATCTCATCGTTCCTAACATGAACCCAACCATCATCTTGGGAAGCCTCCTTAAACTTTGTCAAATCACAGTCTGCAAAGAGGGTAAAATTAATAATTTATTCATCAAAGGGATCATCATCATTCGACAAATACAATTCCACAAACGAGTCAGTAAAACTCATTCTCGTCGTGGACGAAAGGAAGTTTCGACAAAATTCAATCGAGTTTCTGCTATCGAATCAAGTTGCACCTATCCCGCTACTGGTTCAGATTTATTATCTAAATCGGGTTGAACCATCTCCTCCTCATCTAGGACAAAGTGAAATTGCTTCTTCTCCTTCATGTTCCAAGTCCACTCACTTTCTTCATCGAAGATGACATCTTGACTGATAATCACATTCTTTGCTACCGGATTATACAATTGATAACCCTTGGTCTCATTACTGTAACCGAAGAAGATGCACTTATCACTCTTCTCATTGAGCTTCTTGCAAAGCTCATTTGACACATAGGCATAAGCAACACACCTAACACACGAAGATGTTGAACTGAAGGGATTCAACCACTCTACATCTCCATTGGAGTCTTGAATTCAAGACCTTTGGTAGGACATCGATTTAACAAGTAAATAGCACAAGCAACCGCCTCCGCCTATAAATGCGTAGGCAAATGTTTGGAACGAAGCATGGTATGAACCATATCGACAATAGTGCGATTTTTTTCTCTCCGCTACTTCGTTCTGTTGAGGAGTACATCGTGCTGTCATTTAATGCTTGATGCCGCACTGCTTGAAGAAACCGTCACCAACCAAGTATTCTGCGCCACGATCAATCCAGAGAATCCAAATTTGAAGTCCACTTTGTTTTTCGACATAGGCTTTGAACTCCTTGAAAGCTTTGATGGCGTCGAACTTGTGCTTCAAAAAATAAATCCATGTTTTCCGACTAAAATCATTGATGATGGTAACAAAATACTTGTACCCTCGATTCGATGATTCACCAATTAGTCCGCAGAGGTCGGAGTGCACTAACTCCAACGGTTTGAAGCCCTCCATGAATGTCCTTAAGGGAAGCTTTCCTTGCAATTCTTCCCAAATAACATGTGGTTCACATATCTCCTTCGGAGAAGAAATTTTGCGTAATCTTAGCACCATCTTCTTTCAAGATAACATCTTTAAGCTGTCGAAATTCACATGCCCGAACCGCTTGTGCCAAATCCATGAAGAATCTTGCCCCAAGGCAATAAAAATGAGGTAGCATAATTAATATACAAATGAACAAATCGATTTCGAGCTATTTTTACCTTCGCAATCAACCCTCCTTTTCCACCATGAGCCATGCAATACATATCCTTAATAGTCATGTGATAGCCTCTCTCGGACAATTGTCCCATACTTAGAAGATTTTCTCGAAGACTGGGAATATAATGAATGTTGGAAATGCTTTGAACCGACCCATCATTCGCCTTCATTTTAATCGTCCCTTTTCCCATGATAGGAACTTTGGTGTTGTTCCCGAACCTCACCTCCGAACAAAAGGTGTCATTGAATTTTGAGAATAACTCCTTATCGCTACACATGTGATTACTACATTTGATGTCTAAGTACCAAATGTTCTTCTGGTTCTTCACTGCGGCATTACACGTAAATAAAATAGCATTATCATGCTCATCAACGCTATCGACAAGTCTTGCTACCTTAGTATGAAATTTTTGAACATTAATCTTCTTGCCTCAATAATCATATTGGTAATGCTCATACTTTTTACAATTAAAGTACTGAATATTGAACTTATCCTTTTGTTGTTTGGAATGCTTCTCTTGCCACTTTTTATCTTTCTTTTGTTTAGAAAGATTCTTCTTTTCATTGGACAACAACAACTGGCTTTGTTTAGCTTCCTCCATCGTCTTGGATTTCTCCTTGAGTCATTGCCCGTGCATTTGTAGAGACCCCATCGACTCATCAACGATCAAAACATAAAGATCTCGCGACTCTTCAATGGAAGTCATAATATATTCGAACTACAAATTTAGCGTCCGAAGAATCTTCTCAACATCGGTTGATCGCCAATAGTCTCACCATTGGCTTTCATTTGATTGACAAGGGCCAATATCCATGAGAAATAGTTGGAAATGGACTACGACTTTTCCATTTGAAAGAGCTCGAATTGTCGATGAAGTGCCTGAAGCCGAACCTTCTAGACATTCCCAACGCCTTTATATATTTTGATGAGAGTGTCCCAAGTTTTTTCTTCCGTCTTCAAATTCACCACTTTTTCAAATATTGATGAATCTATAGCTTGAAAGATGTAAAAGAGAGCCTTAGGATCTTTTTTACGAGTTTCTTTTATTGTCCTTTGCTTCTCTACTGTAAAATCTGCCGGCGTTTCTGACTCCACAAATCCTTCTTGAACAATCTCGTCAGCTCCTGAAACCTAAATAGTACCTCCATCTGGATCTTCCAATACTCAAAATTCTTCCCATCGAATCTTGAGAGTTGAGGTTGGATTGTCCCAGTACCATTCACAGAAGTCATCTGACTCGAGATTTTCTAAGCCAAATTCACAAGACTTAGCCAAACTGGCTATGATACCAAATGTTGGAAATCAGATAGGCGCCGCTCTGATACCAAATGTTGAAAATCAGACAGGCGCATCTCTGATACCAAATGTTGAAAGAAGAAGGAAATTTATAATTGACTCCAATTCTCAAGATAAACCTTGGATTACGAAAAGTCTTTTAAGGTTTCCAATATAGATTAAGGTTGCTGTTAAAAAAACAGCAGAGAATGAGGTGTAGGATTTTTTTCAGCCGAAAGGACATAGAAGCAGAGGATTTGGGGTGCGTTGCTCCGCGGTAAAGAGATGAGAGCAAAAAGAAAAAAAAAGAAAAGAGACTGTTACTGGAAGAAGATGTAAAACGGAGGAGGAGGTAGAACTAATAGGGGGGTCATTTCTGATATCTCTTTCTCTCTCTTATGAAAAAATAGGAAAGAAAAACATAGAGGAAAGTTAAAAAAAGAAGAAGAGAAAGAGTGAGGTCCGAACGTAACAGAGGACGAGGCTCCTGCAATTCTTGACATCGAGTTCACATGTCGTTCCAATTTTAAATAGATAGTATACTCTACGTTGAGTCTGATTTTCCTTCGGTTTTTTTTTCTTTTTTAAGTTACTCATGTTCGCCAAGCCGATATTAGGGGTGAGCGGTTTCAGGTTTCGGGTAAGTTCCACTTGGAATTTAGAAACTACCCGCTAGTACAAGTTTATTATTTTTTGGAACCTGGAACCTACCCTCTATATCGTTGAACCTAGAACCTACCATGTTCCGGGGTAACCAAGAACCTATCAATACAACTACTGAAAATAGGATCGGCACATCTAGTTACCGATGGTTAAATTCGAAAATAGGATCGACACCTTTCCTTCATCTGCAGAACCCTGTCAACATCCTATTCGTCAAAAGATCAAATTCAAATGAGTAATCACCTTGTAAACAGATCCAAAACCCCCTCTCCAACTTTTTTGTTTGGACTAAAGCCTTCAGTTGCCACACGCAACTCTTTGTATGTGTATATTCTAATGTTTTGGATGTATGAAACATCTAGACATTCATAAAAAGGGAATTCAAATTGGAGAGGTCATGTCAAGCCCCGAATTTGGTGGGCACGCGAGCATTTCACTAAGTCGTTCCTTCGTGAAAGCTCCAGGATCCAACGGCCAACATTCCAAGCACTGAAAGGAATATGCATGCGGAAGCGATGCTAACTCCAATCATATAAATACAACAACATCCGATGACTTAGGACATATATATCAAAATCTCATTAACCAATTTCTTATATTAGTTCAATTTCTAATCTTTCAACCAGAAGTACAATCCCTAATATCACAAAAGACAAATCCATTCTAAATACATTTGGTCAACTAATTCTTCAAATGCTAATCCTTGGCAAGCTCGTGCTTCCTTCACCTGAAACCTGAAAACTGAAGCCCTCACTAGGGTGAGATATAAATCTCAGTAAGGTGGGTCCTAACCCTAGGTTAGGCCGATCGTCCACTCAAGCAGTCATATATCTAATAGTTCAAACTCATAAACACATAGGCGCGTCAAGCACAATTCTGTAAAACATCAACATGTAGATGACAGGCATGCAATGAAAATGTCATACCACACTCAGATACACATGCACTCGCAGCTTGCCACTTCACCACATCCACTAATCATGCTTGCCTCACCTCTAGCCCGCGACGAATCGCATCAGGCTCGGTCTGCGTAAACGCATCAGACCGTTATCGGCAACCCGCGTAAATGTATCAGGTTTCGATAAATCACCAGATCAGTCTCATCATCTCATCCTCCGTCCTACGAATATTTCGCACCAGGATCGTGGCCAACTCAACCCCACAAACTCGTCGCATCAGGATGCCACATAATATCAATTCCACCCTCGATCTTGTCGCATCAGGGTATACATCTCCTGCCCCGTGACTCATTCGCCTCAGGGCCTCTTCGTCCCTTGAATAATTCGCATCGGGACCGTGGCCATCTCAACCTCTTGATTTCATCCCATCAGGGCGCCACACAATATCAACTCCATCCCGCGAACTCGTCACATCAGGGTATACATCTCCTGCCCCGCGTCTCATACGCCTCAGGGTATCGCCATGTCGTACTCATGCCACAATCCTAACTTAGGCCTTGATTTTCAATTCAATTATGCACCCAACGGCAAGTGTAAATTCAAATGCATTTCATATGTGCCGTGGCATGCAAGGTAAGTCAAAAAATATACAGACATGGCAACCAATGCAGGCATGAACAAAGTCATACCCTTTCATCCTAGAACATCTTAGGACATTTTAAAAGCTATCCCCTTTGAAAATTTCTCACAAATCAAACCAATCAAGCCTCGATTCACCCAATCGAGTCCAATCTTCCTAGCATAAGATTAGGAATTCCCTTACCTTGATTTCAATACCACAATTTTCTCCTCTTGGGTCCTCAAGGTCTCGGCCAAATCATGGTCCAAAGTTAATCCATCACGCAACCTAAAATATTCAACCAATTTCATCAATTCTCTCGCCCAAATCCTCAATCCATGAACCATAAACCTCCTTAGCATAATCCTCAACATCTTAACATGTCTTAAACATCAATTTAAGGTTCAAAATTACCCGCTCTTTAATCCACCAGAACTTATCTTGCACAGAACCTACCCGATTCAATTCGGTTCTGTGCATACCGTGCACTATCCATTCTAAATCAACTTCAAATCCATCCTTTAACCCTTATCCTACCTCTTAACATGTCTATCTAAGGGTTCTTGAGGCTCATCGAAGATTTGAAGTCAATTGGTCGTCGGAAACTCATCGAATGTCACCGGTTCTTCCCGAGTCAATCTGGCAGTTTCTGGGCAAAATGTACAAGGTTGGTTCATGGTCAAAAACTTATCAAATAAATCTTCAATTTTTACCACAGAACCCTACATATGTTTACTGAGTCTCCACAAAATTTGAGCCTAAAAATCCAAGAATTCGGCCATCAAAAGAGTCAAAAATCGGACCTACCTCAGGTTGAGTCAGTTTCTGTCGACTCTCGGGAAAACGCTTGGCCGGAGCTCCTTGATGCTCTAAATGACTTGATTCCACTTTGAGAAGGTCGGCAAGACATATATCTAGGTTGGTATGGTTGGCCGACATTCACGTGATGGCCAGAGGAGGTCGCTGGCGGCGCCGAACAGCAACATCGGAACCGGTCGGCGACGAACAGAATGAAGAAGGAAGAAGAAGGTGGGTTTCGGTGATCTCTTGGTGGAATGGCCGACCAAATGAAGTGAGGAGAGAGAGAGAATACTTATATTCAAATGCTTGGTCAATGGGTTGAATGTTAGGTGTGACATTCTGATTTCCGGTCAATTTCAGGCTCAGTAATAAGAAGTGTATATCTAGAGATGTATTTCAATCGTATTCCACTCGAACCTGATCAATTCGAGTAGACTGACCAGAAGGGAAAGGCTAACGCGAGACGAGGTATGTGAACCTAGGGAGCTCGAATAGGAAATGTCGCTTTGGCCATAAGGATTGTCGAGGGAACTAGCGATAGACCCTCACAATTACATGACAACCAAAGCCGCCACGAATTGACAAGCCCTAAACGTGATATGAATCACGGGGTCGATACGTGTAATGTCTACAAAAGCCGCCTGTCGATTCGGGATAGGTTGGAACCACGTCTAATAGAGAAAACTATCAGAAACGAGCCTTGAAAGATTGAAAATGGAAAATCAAGAATTCCAACATTATTTGGATTGGCCATCGCCCTATCGAAGATTTCGAGAACGAGAACAACGACATTCTGAACGTCGGGGGTAAAATAACGGTTTTGCCCCTCAAGCTTAGGACTTTGCTCAAGCAATTGAAGAAGGGAATTTTGGACATTAAACCCTCCCCTATGGCTGTCGAAAATGAGAAGGAATGAGGGCAATTGGATCTTCTTAAAAAAAGGCAAAGACAAGTGTCACGAGATTAACTATGGAGAGGTCTTGTCCAACTTTTTGCCAACTACCATTCAAGTGCTTTTGACCAAGCATTGGATATCACAATCTCCCTCTCCCTCTCTCTCTCCCTCAACATTTCGGCCAGACCACCAAGAGAACCACCGAAATCTTCATCTTCATCTTCCTCCCTATTTCTGCACCGGCGACAGTTTCTGGCCCTTCTGTTCGATCAGTCCGACAGCCATTTCTGGCCATTTTCTGACCGTCGACCAGCCATACCAACAAAGATCTATCTCTTGCCGACCCCCTCGAAGTGGAATCGGGTCATTTGGAGCACCGAGGAGTCCGAAGCAAGGATTCTCCCGAGAGTCGACGGAAACTGACTTAATCTGAGGTAGGTCCGGTTTCTGACCTCTTTAATGGCCGAAATCTTATATTTTTGAGCTCAAATTGCGTGGAGACTTAGTAGACTTGTAGATGAATCTATGGTAAAAATTTGAGATGGATTTGATTAAGTTTTGACCACGAACCAGCCTTGTGAATGTTGCCTAGAAAACTGTCGTATTCTGTGTTTGGAGGTACCGGCGACGTTCGTTAAGTTTCCGGCGACCAATTGACTCCAAATCTTCGGTAAGCCTCCCAAATCCTTAAATAAACATGTTAAGGGGTAGAATGTTGATTAAATGATGGATTTAGGAGTTGATTAAGGTCTGAATGTGTTCGGTTTGCATCGAACCAAGAAGGATCGGTTCGGTTTTGTGCAAACCGAATCTGTGAGGGGGTTGAGGATGAATGAATTGAGCTCCAAATTGATGATTAAGGCATGATAAGAGGACGAGGGTTATGCATTGAAGGTTTATGATTTATGGATTAAGAAAATTGGCAATGAAAATTGACTAATTGATTGGAAATGCTAGGTTGTGCGGTGGATTGGCCTTGAACCATGGTTGGCCGAGACCTTGAGGGTCCACGAGGAGTAACTTGGGTTGCCAAATCCAAGGTAAGGGGATTCATAATCCTATGTTAAGACGATTGGACTCGATTGGGTGAGTCAAGGCTTGATTTGATCAATTTATGAGAATTTATTCAAGTGGGTAGCTCGGTGATATACTAAGATGATATAGGATGACTGTGAGTGATATTGTGTATGCCTGAGTTGTTTGCTATGTTTGGATATTATTAATTTGCGTAGCCTGCTAGGGGTTTTCGAATTTCATTCAGACTTACACTTGCCATTGAGTGTGCAATTGAATGGGAAATCATTGTACGAGACGTGGTTGCGGCATGAATATAAAATGGCGGGGCAGGAGAAATATACCCTGATACGACAAGATCGCGGGGTGGAAGCGATGTTGTGTGGCGCCCTGATGCGACGAGTTCGCGGAGTTGAGTTGGCCACGGTCCTGATACGATTTAATTGCGGGACAAGGAGGACCTGAGGCGTATAAGACGCAGGGCGGGAGATGATGCCCTGATGCGATAAGATCGTGGGGTAAAGTTATTGTTGAGTGGTGCCCTGATGCAATGTGATCGCGGGGTAAAGTTATTGTTGAGTGGCGCCCTGATGTGATGTGATCGCGGGGTTGAATTAGCCACGGTCCTGACGTGATCTAATCGCGGAACGAAGAAGTCCTAAAACGTATGAGACGCGGAGAGATATATATCTTGATGCGACGAGTTCGCGGGGTGAAGTTGATGTGATGTGGCGCCCTGATGCGATGTGATCGTGGGGTTGATATAGCCACGGTCCTGATGCGAAATATTCGCGGGACGGAGAGGCCTTGAGGCGTATGAGACACGAGGCAGGAGGTGTAAACCATGATGCGACGAGATCGCGGGGCGGAGTTGGTATTGTGTGGCGCCCTAATGCGACGAGATCGTGGGGTTAAGTGGCTTCGGTCCTGATGCGATCTAATCGCGGGAGGGAGTATGAGTTAATGAGCTTTGCTTGGAGATTCATCGGAACCTGATGCGTTTATATGGGTTGCCAATGAAGGTCTGATGCGTTTACGGGGACCGAGCCTAATGCGATCTAATCGCGGGCTGAAGATTGAGGCAGGCGTAGATTAGTGGATGTGGTGAAGTGGCAGGCCGAGTAGATATGATCATCTGAGTGGACTTGAGGTCACTATTGTATGCCTGTCGTCTGCATTTTGTGGTTTTGTGGATTCGTGTTTGATGCGCCAGTGGGATTATGAGATTGATGTTTTTGGGATAGATGACCGCCTGAGTGGACGGTCGGCCTAACCTAAGATTAGGACCCACCTTACTGAGATTTATATCTCACCCCAGTGGGGGCTTATTTTTCAGGTTCCAAGCGGAGGAGGCGCGAGCTTGCCGAGGATTGACATTGGAAGAAACAGAGTTGACCACTTTTATTTAGGATGGATTCACCGTTCTTTGAAGTTGGAAATGTACTTATGATTGGTAGATTGTAGAATTGAATCCTCGAGAATGAATTAAGGAGATTTTGATGTACCCTTGTGTCCTAAGTCATCATGTGTTGTTGTATTTATTTTTGGATTGGAGTTGGCATCGCTTCCGCGAGTATGTTTCTTACAGCGCGATGAAAATTGGCCATTGGATCCTGTAGTTAATCTAAAAGGAACGGCTTGGCGGGATGCTAGCGCGCTCGGCGGGTTCGGGGCGTGACATTAGGTGTGCATAAAGTGTGACATGACCACAATTGCCCACTCTTGACACATATCCATCTTGGCTTTCCAATGAGATCCAATGGCCAATCTCCACTCTCCTTTTTCGGCGGCCACAAGGTGGGTTTAATGTCCAAAATGCCCTTCTTCAATTGCAAGCGCAAAGTTTTAGGCTTGAGGAGCAAAACGGTTATTTTACCCCTGACGTTCAGAACGTCGTTTTTTTTTTTCTCGCTCCGGAATTCATCGATAGGGCGATGGCCAATCCAAATAAAGTTGGAATTCTTGATTTTCCAATTCAAACTTTTCAGGACTCGTTTCTGACAGTTTTCTCTATCAGACGTGATTCCAGCCTATCCCGACTCGACGGGTGGCTTTGGCAGACATTACACGTATCGACCCCGTGATTCATGTCATGTTTAGGGCTCGTCAATTCGTGGCGACTTTAGTTGTCATGTAATTGTGAGGGTCTATCACTAGTTCTATCGACAATCCTTATGGCAAAAGCGCCGTTTCCTATCCGAGTTCCCTAGGTCCACGTACATCATCTCGCGTTAGCCTTTTCCTTTTAATCAGTTTACTCGAATTGATCAGATTCGAGCGGAATACAACTGAAGCACATCTCTAGATATACTCTTCTCATCAATGAGCCTGAAATTGACTAGAAATCAAAATGTCACAGGTCAGACATGCTAAGAATTATCCGGGTACAAAATAAGCTGAAATGCTGAGTCCGTCATTCTACATATGCCGAAAAACCAGCAAATTCAGAACAAGCAGAGTTGTAAATACCATATACAAAAATTGCCGAATAGATGTTCAATGGGTGAAACAAATCTCAGTACCCAAAGGACAGAGCACCCATTGATAAAATCGCTTTTTTTTTTCACTCGCATTGTCTAAGCTTTTGAGGTACTGATGTATCCATTGTCAACTTCATGCTGCAAACAGAGAGTAAAGAGAAGCAACCATCAAAAGAGAAGCCGCACCATTTGGTGCCATCAGGCAGGACTTAGAAGGAGTTCCCCCCAAGTCAATGCAAGCAACCATCAAAAGAGAAGCCACACCATTGTTTTAAATTAGTCCAATTCGGGTTCATCCCTCTACAATAATTGGTCGATTCTAAACCAATTTCCTTCGTCATATGATGACACATGAAATGGACAAACCTCACAACCAGAAGCCAAGAGAAAAGATGACAGAGATAGCATATTAGACGTCAATTTATTGAACTCAACACTGGCATTCAAGCACCATCCAGTGCTGCATTCCACACAAATTCTCAGGCTACAATCGTCTGAGTTCACATCATTGAGTTACTTGAACTTCCGGTAAGTCCCGATACCAAAAACTTAGCATCCCCTACTACAAGTCTACAGGAACGAAATCATCAGAAGCAACAGTTGCCATAGTTTTCACGGGCTGTATAAATTAATTTAATTTTTCCATCGACTTGATTGTGTAAAAAGCAAAATCGAGCCACAAAATCAATGAAATTTGGGTGCCGTTGAGAGATCCAACATCGTCGAGGGATGGCCGTTGGCCATCGAGCGTCATTGAGGGATGGCCGTCCGACGAGGCAACTGATGCGAGGGAAAGGTCGTCGTTGAAGGGCTGGACAGGGAGCAAAGCATGGTAGACGGTAAGGGATGGCTGTCGGCGTGCTACGTTGGGAGGTTTCAAAGGATTGGAAAGTCTCACACAAGAGAGGAGGAGACCGTCAGATTTCTGCGTTGAGGAAGAAGTGAGAAATAAATGAATAGAAAGTAAAAAACGAAACGCATTAGGAAATTATGGTTTTAAAAAATACGTTTCTAGTTCCGGTTCAGGTTCCTGTTCAGTTCCAGGGTGGAACGAGAATCGAAACTGAAACCGACGGTTCTTCAAAGTGCAGAATTGAGAGCCAGATCCTTGCACATCAGAAGTGTACCGAAACTGGCGGTTCGATTCTCCAGTTCTCGGTTCTACCCTGAAACCATGCTCACCGCTAGCTGAGACCCCTTGTTTTCCTTGGTCCGAGAATTCGTACTAGTTCATGTAAGGTGGAATCCGTTCATGCGATGTTATCACAGTATATTGCATCGTTTTATCTTGGTAATGTTTTGATTTTGGTTGCTGCATGTGGTTTTTGCTGCTGCAAGTATGCATATCAGAAGTTATATGGTCCGATGTAGAGGTCTCTTGCATAGCTTTGCTTCGCCATGCTTTTTCGGTATGCCTGTTCAATTCTTTCCCAACCGATTGATGCGTTGAAAACTGCATGCTACCTAATTTCATCCAGATCGAGCCTTTTTCTTCTCGTGACATATATGCGAAAGATTTAGAACTAAAATTAAGCCATGGAGCATGTTTGCTTGCTTCATTTATTTGGTCTGCGACTCTGGAGTATCTTTCTCGTCACTTTTGCGCTCATTTTATTTACTGCTATTTGGTTAACGCCATTGTATACGTTAGTAGTGCATGTCCTATACTTGGGGTCGCCTTTTTGCATTTAATTCTCGAGATTCGAAGGTCGAGAGGAAACTGTAAAGGAAATGCCTCAAAGAAGAACCCCCTTTGTTTATAATCCATCGATATTCAAAGACGATTCGTGTCCGACTTGTTGAGCTGGGGATCCTGTTTGACAATTTTTTTAAAAAAAATAAAAGGCAGCCCCAAAATTCTTAAGGAAAAGCAACATATAATCAAAAATATGTTTTCTTTTTGCATATATGAAAGAGCAAAAGGACATAAAGAAAAAAGGCGAGAAAAGGGGTAATCCTATGCCTAAACAATAAGTTATACCTTTAGACCTAAATGATCCTTGGGAGGGGAACGGTTAGGTCGCGAGAAATATAGTTTTTTTTTAATATTTTCCTTACTAGTATAAAGTTTTGTTAGAGCCAACTATCATTTTCGCGTAGCTCATATTGGAATATGATTATTTATTATTATCATTGTCAATACTATTATTGTATACTCTATTTATAAAATCGACTTTCAAATTCATATCTTTTGCCACTTAAAATTTAGTTTGCCAATCTCACATGGTTTTATAATACTCTCGTGACTTTTTGGCTTGTTGTCTTTTCTATTTTCCGTGTAGCCTTTCGATCCACTGTCTCTTGGCTAGTCTAATGGCCGTGGATGGGCCACTGTTTGCCTCGTTTGGATATTGCGCTTTGGCCTTGATGTATCTTGCAGATCGCTATACCTTTGCACCCTTTAGGACACATCAAGTGTCGTGATGGGTACGAGGTTTTTGTGTTCCATCTTTTTTGTGTAGTTGGTACTTTGGAAAGTTATATACATATTTTCATTACAAAAAAAATAATCTTGTATCTCGATTGGTTTCTAGCTGACCCCAAAGGCTAGTGGAGATTCTTAATGGTTTAGATTGTTAAATGTAAAAAAAAATAAATCGAGATCAAATATTGTACGATGTAAGATGAGGATAATCTATGCCTAAACAATAAGTAATACCTTTAGACCTAAATGATCCTTGGGAAGGGAATGGTTAGGTTGCGGGAAATATAGATTTTTTAAAATATTTTCCTTACTAGTATAAAGTTTTGTCAGAGCCAACTATCATTTTCGCAAAGCTCATATTGGAATATGATTATTTATTATTATCATTGTCAATATTATTATTGTATACTCTATTTATAAAATCGACTTTCAAATTCATATCTTTTGCCACTTAAAATTAGTTTAATGGATTACTAAAATTATTAACATAACTTGGTCCATACCAAATCGCATAGTACTTAATATGCAAAAGATTTAACTTGTTTATTCTAGGTCGATTAAATAATTAAAGTAAAGTATCGAGAGAAATACTTTATTTCCACGAATAGAGACTGTGAGTTCAGGAACTTGATTACGCCAAATTACTTTTAACGTTCTTTCGATACATTTTCTTATTATGAAAACATATATATAGGCAACTCGGATTCATTTTAACTAATATCTTAACATGTGAGGTGTTCGTGGGAGTGCACAAACATTGTTTAAAGATCGAATAATTAGAGTATTAGATAAATTACGATGACAAGGATAGGGACGACATACATGGATTCGGCAGTCTAATTCCTAGCGTTTTATCCAAACGCAAGACTTATGGCCTATATGGTAATCATTCTGATTCGAAAAAATGATTCTAATTAAATAGACTTTTTTTATTATATTTGCTAAATGAGTTTTAGAGAATCAAAACGCGTTTGATAACTACCCAAAATTTTTATTTCTAGAACAGAAACGCATTTGATAACCGCACAAATTTTCGATTCTCGGCAACAATTGTTGTTCTCGGTTTTTGTCATTTAAGTCAAATAATTACGTAATTATTTGTGAAATTTCATCCTAAATTTTGAATTAATTGAAGATTAATTCATATTGGTTCTCTAATAAAATATGCTACATATTGAAATGTAAAAATAAATATCAAGAATTATCATGAGTCATTTTCACCATTTATTGTGGGATTTCATCAAACTCTTTTGAGTGAGCGAAAAATCGACAACGAGTGAAATCCTTGTTTCTAAATGGAAAATGTACTATAATGAAATCAAATGCGCAATCAAGAAATCATGACATTGACAAACTGTATCATAAAACCGAAATGAAACTATGAAGGCTTAAAAAAAATATGATTCAAGTTTAATTACAAATGTGTTTATGATTTTTCTAGAAAGAACAAAATCTATGAAATCTAGGCACAAATTTATGAAAATGAGATCAAAATAGTCTAATATAAGCTTTTTCTATTTTTACGGACTATTTGAATTTTTTTCGATTTTTTAGGATTTTTAGAATTTTTTTTCAATTTTATGTCTTATATTTTCTTTTAAAAAGAGACCTTGTTCTGTTTTAAGTTGAGGAAAAATTGACAAGAGTACTAAAAAGAAAAAGTGAGAGATGTAGAACTTAATTTTTTTTTTCACGATTCTAAAAAATGATTCTTTTTTCCAGAATCAATTTTTATTATTGTTTTTGTTCCAAAACTATTCTGGAAATAGAATCAGAATATATCATTTATGTTACCAAACATGATTCTCATTTTTTTTTTTTCAGAATCTTAAAATCAGAATGGTTGCCATAGAGGCCCTTAGACTAATACATTTTTATTTGAATGAACTAGCTATATCACATGCAAAAGGTACATGAATTTTATATTAAAATGTCATGTGACATGAACTCTATATGGAATTATATGACATTAAATTAACATATCATATAGACCATATGATATATGATTTTTTTAACGTACGAATGATATGCAAATGATTATGCAATGAACTAAGCTAACATCATAATTGTAGAACGATATGCAACTCTAAAGTAAATGATCAATTTGCACAAACTAAGTAAATGATCAACATGCATTCTACGTGAATGAAGCTCGCTAAATGACATGCAAATGACCGCAAGACATTAATGTCACGACAAGGATAATGACATGAAAATGATGTGGCATGTATATAATGACATGGTCTCTAGTTGATGACATGGCAAATGACATGTAATTTGGTATGCATATGCAAGTGCTACATACGTCTTTTTCAATTTTCATAGAAATTGAAAATTCAATATTGATGAAATAAAATCTATTCTAGATGAAGATTTATCCAAAATTGCATATAAAATAATTTGTATTAAATCCTAATATTATCTAGGAAATCTTTTCCCTCTCTAAGGCTGCGTTTGGTCGCTCGTATTTTTAGTCAGGATATTATTAGATAAGATATGAAATCCAAGGATTTTGTCATATTCTATCCTGTGTTTGGTAAATTGCAGTAATAGAGCCGGATATGTTTATAACATATTATATTCATTGTTTGGTATATACGATATATCAATGTAAAATGAATTTGAAAAAGCATAAGCGAAAAACATAAGAATAGTTTGTAATTCAATGTTGAATCTAGTAAAAGAAAGAAAATATAAACATTTAACTTTTGCTAAAAGGTTTTACCTTTGTTGTGATATTCATTAAACCTCAATATGACAAGAAGGAGATTTGATTCTATTTTCGCTTTTCTTAGACTTTTGATGTGAATCAAAAAGATAAGAAGGAGAGTAAGTTTCAACTATCTCGCTATTTTCATAAAGTTTTATAATAAATTATAAAACTACAAAGTAATTATAAAACTTCTACATGAAGAAGAGATAGAGAAGACATAAATGGAGATGCTAGTTTTTTTAGAAATTTCATTACTCCTTCTCTTTAAGTATTAGAAAAATCATTTTCAAGTTTTAATATATTTACTTAAAATCTAGTTTCTTCTACTTCATTTTTTACTTATTTTTTAATTATAAATATCTTTTGATCATTATTTTGACTCCCTTCCATCGTTTCTTAATAAAATTTTCTATTAAATAACAAACTGTACTATTATACTTAAAATATTTAATGATATAGATACTAAGTGTGTGTGTGTATACACATACAAACTATACATTATAAAGAAGAAAGAAAACAAATTATAAATATAATTTTAAAAAAAATATTAAAAAATATTTTTTATTTTGATTTTTATTTCTAACATTAGAATTCAAATTTATTTAAAAATAATTATTATTTTAATTTTATTATATAAGAACTTTGTTATTCAGAAAAATAATTTTTATACCATAAACAAAATAAATCCTATCCACCTTTATACTACCTCCCCTTAGTATAATTATATCCAGTCTATATCACCTTATATCATGCTATATCCTATCCTGAATAGAAACCAAACACAGATCCTATTTTGAGTAGGAACCAAACACAGTATATGATAAATTTTATCATATTATATCTTATATCATGACTGCCAAACGTAGCCTAAATGGTTTTAAATATGTAGATCCTATCTATATGTAGATGCAATCTTAATATATATGCAAATTATTTAAATTGCAACTGTCTATTTTCCAGTGAATTTTATCTTTCCACATGAAATTCTCTCCATGAGATCTTATCTCGCTAAGGCACCTACTATATTTTTGGGATTTTTCTAAATTAGAAAGCAGATACGGATAATTATGAATTCAAATATGTAAAAAGAGACGCTGAACAAAATGCGTGATTCTCTAGAAAATATCTGCTTCAAATTTGATGACGGACGAAATCTGGGAAAAGCATCCGTGCCCCGTGGGGTTGTGGATCGGATTGCCCGGCTTCCCACGCTATCGGTGGTTTTATCTCATGCTCAAGATCGGACCACCGATATTGCGCATATTGTCGATAAGGGAAATAACTAAATTTGAATTAGTTTACTAATATTCTAGAAAATATGCATCAGATATGAAATGAATTAAAATAAGGAAGCATGATCAAATATTCACGCTAAGATTAAATTTTTACCTTATTTGCGGACGATGTTTCCAAACTCATACTCGATGCAACAGACCATGGATGGGATCAGGACTGCTTGGATGGTGGCTCGCGGTGATCGTTGATGGCATGGGACTTGCCCGATGGGGACACAAGGTGCTGGTTCATTGGGGAGGCTCGGCAGGTTAGGATACTTGCCGCTGGGGTTTACCGGATCGAAGCGAGGCGGGACGAGGCAACAACAACTTGCCGAGACAACGAGTGGGTGTCGACTCAATGCAGCAAGGATCAACGTCAGATAGAAGCAGCGCCTATTGCGAGGCGAGGAAAGCTGTTTCGACATCAAGAACGGTGGACGCAAGGAGCAGGGGGCATCTGCGAGGGCTTTTCCTGAGCTCCCACTTACTCTTTTTTCTAGATCTCACGTGTCTCGCTCATGTGTTCTAAATTAAATTGTGACTCCTGAATTATGAGGCACAAGGTTTATATATAAAAAGAGGTCGTTTTAGGTTAAGTAGCACCGATACCGACACGTGGACCCGACACAATACAATACACCAATACGTCATTTATCAAAAATAGAAAAATCCGACGCATCGAGCACACGTTGTGTTAAATATATATTTTTAAATATAAAAAATAAATAAAACCAAAATAGGTGTGATATGCACTAATTCTAATAGTAGTGGGTAAGTTTTTACTTATGTCCACAACTTGACAAACTCAGAAATTGTAACAAGAAAGAACGGCTAGGAAAAAAAAAGTTACCAACACTTTGTCCAACCTCCAACTTCAGTTCACATCCAATGAGGTTATAAAGACTTTGTCCAAAAAACAAATAAGATTACATAGAGAGTCATAAGAATCAAAGTCTACCAACATCGAAAGTGCTATATGAAGCAAAGTCTCATAAAGTTCATAACCAGTAAGATTATGGGGACTCTGCATGTCCGAGGCACTGGAGCGCATGTCGGCCGCGTGTCCCACATGTTGACCGATTGTCACGCGGTCAACGCGTGTCGGATGCGTGCCCCGTGTGTCGAACAAGTGTCGGCGTTGTCACGCATCCAACATCGACGCGCACACCTATGAATGGTGTCGTCCTGTATAGGTTTTAGGTCAACAACCTCAACTCTCTGTTTATATATTAAAAAAGCCATTTTAGAAATTTGCAATTAGGTCCTTGGAGGGGTCAAATTGCCCCAAATTGATTTATCTACTGAATGGAATTAGGCCACGCCCCTGCACATGGACTGGTCATGAGTCCTTTAATGGATTTGTTCGCTTTTTGCAGGCTTTGAATTGGGGCCTTTTCTGATTAATGGACTTTAATTCGACAAGAAGGCATTTCCCTCACGAGACTTCATGGGCTGATCAAGCCCAAAGTAGGCCTTAAAGACACAATTTTTTCGTCAATACTTCCGCCTTGCTGGCCAAACTTGTCATGTAATGTTGGCCCGGTCCACGCGTCTGCTTCTGATTCAATTCCGTTACCGGTCCGATTAAAATGCAAATGGATGTACATATGCTGACAATTCAACTATATAAACATGATTAAATAAAGTTTAGGGGCCGGGGTTGGCCCTGATTTTTTGTGCAGTTTAGTCATAAATGAATAGTGAAATTTAGGTGCCAACAGTATCCACATCCCAAAATATCTAATATGTCAATATTCTCTTGTAAGGTCGAAGCAAAATATAATCTAATACGCAAAATGAAGGGGTGGGTTTTTCTTTTACCACTATTTGCATCACTTTCATAAAGGATGGAGAAATAAAAAATAGGACAAATTGATAGGGGAGAAGGAACTTATAAATGTGAAAAAATCGGAAGTTGGGGATACGGGAGCTCAATTAGCTATTCACTAATGGTAAAAACAAAGCTACTCAATTCCTTTATATAGATGAATGTTGTGCGTAGTACCAAAAGCAAGAGAGCAACATCCTGCTACAACTTACAAAAGCTCATGAAGGTCCCATTTGCAGTAAAGTAAGAACATTTTTCCTAATTACTTTCCTTTTTAACTTTTACACAACGCAAATCCGCATTCACAGATCAAGAAGAATTGTGCAAACATTCATTCTTGGCCAACCAAATCTTATGGAAGTAGGCATTTCAAGTGAGCTTGAAAGGCCAGCTTGGATAGGACTTCCCCTTGAAAACTTGGAACTGCCCAAGCAAATTCATCATCCCAGCTACCAGTAATTGGAGGGATGAGATGCCACTCCAGAACGGCCGCCCACATTCTTAGCGGAGGCACTAAGACATGCCAATCTTCATGCCAGAGATAAAAAATTGCCACATCTCCAAGAAGGTGCTTGACAACAATACGAGGCCAGCCTTTGGAAGCTTTCACAATTTTCCAAATAGAACAGGAGCTACTTATCGTGGGAAGAGTCCAAAAGGATTTATTTTGAAATAACACTTACACCAAGCAATCTGAAGGAATCTTGTTTATCGATGCCCATGGGACACTCGTTAATCGTATCTAATAAAGAAAGATTTACATTTCAATGCATCTATTGTGCGTAGCATGAAAGAAAAAATTGCTTTCAAAGTGAAACGTTTTCTTTACTTGGCAAGTAAGATGTTTTAAGATTTTGTTATGTCTTATTGTAACAAGGCTAAAGAGTGCTTCAATGCCTAAAAAGTGCTTAATATGAGGAAAGAATTTGAAAGCTTTAACGATATCCTCTCCGAATAGAATATGAACTAATTAGCATGGGAAGAGTCCAGAAGGTTTTACTCTCTAATAACACTTACACCAAGCAGTTAGAATGAATCTTGTTTATCAATGCCCATGGGACATTTGTTGATCGTACCAAATAAAGGAAGATTTACGGTTAAATGCACCTATCGTACGTAACATGAAAGAAAAAAGGGATTCCCAAGTGAAGCATTTTCTTTACTTGACAAGTATAACAAGGTTATAGAGTGTAATATTTTGGCCTTTTTTTTTACTAGGGTCAAAGGAAGTGGTGAGACCCACTTAAAAAAATAAAATAAAGAAAAGAAGAGGAGGCAGCCGTTCGGAAGTATTCCACGACAAAAGGAGAGGGAAAAAAAAGAAGAGAGAAAGGAAGAAAGAAGAGAAGAAATAATGAGAAAAGAGGAAATAAAAAGAGAAGAAATAGTCACGTGCGCGTGCCACACGCCACGGATGACCCACAGAGCTCATTACGCTACGTGTTGCAACATTAGGTAAGTGCTCGTACTTCTTGTTCTTCCTACTAAAACTATTTTTTGTGTTCAGGGCTCAAATTCGGATTTTAGAGGGAACTAAGTTGCAATATCTAGTTTCATGGGCAATTGGATGCATTTTTGTATGGAAATGAAACTTTAGAATGTTGTGAAGCCATAAGATTTGACGGATCTCAATTTTATACTATGGTTTGCCTAGAGCGAGCGATTTAAATTTGGCGCGCAGTCTGTTACGCATGACCAGTGAACTTCGGAGCCTGATTTTCCTAGTTTTTAGTTGTCCGCTAATGTTGATCATATTAGAACTTTTGTAGTACGTCGAATAAGTTTCGTATGTACAGTAAAATGACATTAATCGAATTTCGATAGATAGTAATATGATCGAAACAAACTTAGTGCGCAGTCTATTTTGTGCCGAACAAGAAGTGTTATGTTTTGGGAAGGATTTTTGTTGGCCTATATGTATTCGTCGATTGACGTTTATATGTTGTTTAGTCAAGTTGTTCGCTGGTATAATACTTCTCCAGTTTTAATGTTGTTTTTTTCAATTAATTTTTAGAATTTCAAGCTTTGCGGTTCGAGTGCCTAATATAGTTTGAATTGTGACTTTTTAAGGTGAGTTGCACTCTCTCTTCTAAAAATTTATAAAACTCATGCATTCAAAGATAAGTATGTGTTCTATGGCCTGAGTTTTGATAAGGTGAGGAAAAATGATGTTTTTAGCATTATTTTTGCATAAACATGATCGAGTTATTACTGGTCGTTTGATTATTTGAATATGGTTTGATAATGATTATCTTATACTGAGATTGAAATGTTGTTCGAGAAATACATTTCAAAGGAATGATGTGGATTTGGTTTGTGAAACTGAATTGTTGTGATTTCTGGATTTTAGCATTGCGGTTAATACTTATGTCCTTATGATTAGAACCTACTGAGGTGGGTGTAGTATGCATACTATCATGACGTCAATAAGTCAAACCGCTGGCTTAAATAGGCGATATACTTAACCAAAAGGGATAAACTCGGTCGCCTTGTCACTGTGTTAAACGTGAACATAGTTGACGACGAATATAAGATTAGTCAATGGATGAACCATCAAAAGTTATTTTAATAATATTCATCAATGAATTAGACCATTGATTGTTTATTATTACTATGATTTTCTATTTGATTCACTTTGAATGCATAGTGATTTCTCGAACCTCTTATAAGAGATTATACTTCTCACTAGTGGTTTGCTCACTCCTCTATCTCATCTGTTTTTCAGGTCCTATGGTAAGCCACAAGTAGGATCGAGCATACATTAGCTACATAACTTTTTGGGATAGTGGGAATATATATATTTTTTATAAGTGGCATATAGTTGATGAGTTTGAGCTCAATGTGGAAGATTAAATATATGTTTATCTTTTTGGTTTTAGTAGATGAGCTCTGATATCTTGTGGATATGAGACCTTTTTATCAAATATATATGGAGGTATATATTTCAATATTAGGTTTTGTTTTGCGGCTGCATCCTTTAAATAAAAAAGATGGCCGTGTTATGGCATTTTTTTTCTTGAAGAATCGGGGTGTGACATTTGTTGGTATCAGAGCATAAATTATAATTTTTTGGGAATAAATAAGGGATTATGAGATTATGTGATAGATTTTGATGCGTTATCTTTTTAGATACTAAGGTTATGCTCTATTGGTGGCTCCAGATAATTATCATCTTAGATTGGTTCCATCACTTGTTTCTTTTGTCAGAGATAGGGGCAAGAGAACTATTGACTTCGATCTTGGAGATATACCTCAAAGTTCTGGAGGTATGCCTTCGACAAGACATTAAGATGATACAAGAGCAGATTCACAGGAAATAAGGGAGCATGGCCAACATTTAATGAACCAAAATAATGTCTCCAGAGTTATTCAACTTTGCAATGATCGAGGTTACATCTTTTCCCAATTTAGGTTGGCAAAACCACCAACTTATGATGGGACAATCAATCATCTTATGGTTGAACGTTGGTTAAGGAAAATAGAGGGAATCTTTAGAGTTGAATAGGTTCCGGAGGAAAAGAAGGTTGATTTTTCCACTCAATATCTAGAGGGCGAAACTGAATATTGGTGGGAAGGCACAAGACCAGCTCTTGGAGGCAGGGATGCAACTATTCCTTGGAAGGACTTTGTTGAAGAATTTGATGCTCAGTTCTTCTTGAAATTATTCCAGGCGAAGATGAGGAGCGATTTTGTACATATATCCCAAGGTGATTCCACAGTATTAGAGTATGTAAGCCACTTCATCCAATTGAGTAGATTTGCATAACAATTTGTTGCCAATGAGGAGCATAAGGTTGAACATTTTCAGAGAGACCTCAAACTTGAGATTTGTTTCACACTTATGCCTCTTGCGCTCATAACTTACAAAGACGTGTTGGAACGAGCGATGAGAGTTGAGCAAAGCACCTTGGAATGTCAGATACAAGGTGGCTCTCAACCTAAGAAGTCCAAGTTCATTGATTCTCAAGAAAGATACACAAGTGGAAGCGTAAAGAGAAGAGACATCCACTGATCGAGAAAAGGTAAAAATCTCATTGATCAAGGCCCTTGCACTACTTGTGGAGAATACCATAGTGACCAGTGTTATTGAAAGATCGAAGTTTGTTTTTTATGTGGAAAGGCAGGACATATACGACAAAATTTTCATATGCAGAGGAATACTCTAGCATATAGCAAATCATGTTTTGTATGTGGATGACCCGTACACCTAGCACGCACTTTCCCCATGCTGAGGAATGCACCTCCTATTGAAAAGCTGCAAGAGGATCAACAAAGGCAAAGAACAACTCGGAAGGCCTTTGCAATGACAGAAGAGGATGGGGCGGCATCTAATACAGTTGTTGCAGGTGATGTTTCTATTGCCTCAAGATATGCTTACACCTAATTTGATCCCGGTGCCACCCTTTTTTTTTTGTTATTGATAAAAGAACAATCTATTTATTTTTGAAGTAAGAAAGAGAACTTATAGGCTTAGAGTCAAGCCTAGATAATTACACATATATCCCAAACTTGCTAATACTCTAAAGTAATAAGTCCAAGACTCCCCCTCAAGTTGAGCGTACATATCAAAAAGTCGTAACTTATTACAAATATATTAAACTCGTCCATGTCGAAGAGGCTTTGTGAAAATGTTTGCTAGTTGCTCTTCAAAACGTGTGTGCATCAATTGTATGTCTTCGCAATTCACCTTTTCTTGAATAAAATGACAATCCACCTCTATATGCTTCGTTTGCTCGCGAAACACCGGATTACTAGTAATATGAATAGCAAACTGATTATCACAACAGAGAGTAGATGATCCAGTCATAGGTAATCCAATCTCAGCTAACAACATACAAACCCATTGAAGTTCACCTGTAACATTTGCCATAGCACGATACTCGGCCTCTACACTAGATCGAGAAATCACAAACTGTTTCTTACTCTTTCACGACACAAGATTACCACCAAGGAAGACACAGTATCCCGTAGTAGATCGACGATCCATAGGACAACCAGCCTAATCTGCACCAGAATATCATATCACCTCCAAAGACTCAGGAGTAGAATAACCGGCTATATGAAGATGACCCTAATTATGGAACACAAGCCCTTGACCCGGAGCTCCCTTCAAATATCGAACAATTTAAAGAGTGGCTTGCTAATGAGTAGCACGAGGAGAGTTCATAAATTGACATACCACACTGACAGCAAATGAAATATCCGGACAAGTAATGGTAAGATAATTCAATTTGCCTACTAACCGACAATATTTCTCTAGGTCATGAAGAAGTTCTCCATGTTCATTATCAAGTTTTACTCCAGGGTCTAGAGGTGTGTCACTCGACTTAGCATTATGCAAACTAACCTCCTTAAGAATGTCAAGAGTATACTTTCTCTAGGAGAGAGCAATACTACCATTGACATATGCAATCTTAATGCCAAGAAAATATCGAAGGTGGCCTAAGTCTTTAGTATTAAACTCCTTCTGTAGAAACTGCTTGAGTCGTTGTATACATTTAACATCGCTTCCTGTAACATAATACCCTCAACATAGACAACAAGAATAACACACCCTTTTGAAGATGACATATTAAATACTGAGTGATCTACACTGCACCGATGCATACCAAAAGTAATAACTGTATTACTGAAACGATCAAACCAAGCACGGGGAGATTGCTTAAGTCCATAATGCGCTTTTCGCAATCGACATACCTTTTCCCTCTAAGCAACAAACCTAGGTGGTTGCTCCATATAGACTTCCTCATGAAAATCACCATGGAGGAATGCATTTTTAACATTAAGCTGATAAAGAGTCCACTGAGATCGAGCAGCCAAGGAAATAATGATGCGAACAAAAGGAATTTGGGCCACCGGAGGGAAAGTCTCATCATAGTCAATATCGTAAGTTTGTGTATAGCCCTTTGCCACAAGACGCGCTTTTAAGCGCTCAACTGAACTATCTGGATGGTGTTTGACAACAAAGACCCAGCGACAACCAATCAATTGTTTAGTAGTTAGTAATGGAACCAGCTCCCAAGTTTGATTATGATGTAAGGCTGCCATCTCCTCCTTCATAGCATGAGCCCAACCTGGATGGGCTAAAACCTCTTGCACACTATTCGGCACAGACATAGATGCAAGGGATGACACAAAGAGAGATATTTGTGGGCTTAAATTATGATAAGAACCAAAATGAGAAAGGGGATACTGAGACCGAGTATGGTGAGCAGTAGGGAAACTGACAGGAGATAGTGAAAGAGGATTAGAAGCTTGGACCGGAGGTGGTGGTGGTGGGACATTCACGGGTGGAGAGGTACGGTCCTAAATAGGTTGAGGACCACGTGTGTAAACCTGAAGAGGAATCGGTGCTGGAGAGCTTGGATCTGGCAAAGCATCATTAGAAGGAATAGGTAGTGGCTCCGACTGAGACATAGGTGCAGATGGTGGCAGAATATCCATGGTAAATGGTGCCTGAGAACGAACATCACCAAAAAATGCTTGATCATCAAAAAATGCTTGATCTCTCGTGTGGTTTGATGTGTCAAAATGAAGAAATCAGTGTCATTAGGGGAGTTTCTGAGGTTGAATTCGGTGCGAAAGTTATATTCGGCCACTAAGAAGTGATATTTGGATGTTTCATGAGGTTGTGCAACGATTTGTCATATTAATTGTTGCTGCGAATAGGTGTTGTTGATTATGATTATTGGATTGTGGAGCTGGATAGTTGTTTTTTTGTTTTGATTGGCCGTTAGTAGGTGGTGTATTACTGATTTATTGTTGATGTGGGGCTAAACGGAGGTGATGTTTCAAATTTGGAGCGATTGAATTAATGTTGCTGCTGATTTAGGTGTAGATGAATAGTTTAGAGTGATGTGTGTGGTTATTGAAAGGTTGAAAGTGGTTTGTGAGTTGAATTTACTTTCCTTTTTTCATTGTGGTTTGTGAAGGTGCCCACTGATTCCTCAAGATCTCTGTCTATTAGTTCAGGGTTAGTTCCCCCTAGCTCTCTTACCAGTTCAGGCTCTTTTAGTACCTATAACAATATGACACGTTTGCATATTCCTTAGTCAAATTGGATGGTATGAATTACCCTTCTTGGTCCATGGCTCTTTCGATCTTTATTTACGATAATCGTCAGTCTAGATGGCTTGATGAAGAACCACCTGAAGACGCTTCTAGTCTAGAAGAATGGAAGTTTGTTGATGCGACTTTTGAGTACATTGTTATGGGGAAGCATGGCTGAATCCATTCGTCATCTTTTCATGGATTGTGCAACAGCTCGTCAAGTGTGCACGAAATTCACTTTACTATATTCTGGACAGAATAATATGAGTAGAGTGTGTGATATGTGGGAGGTTTTGTTTGAAGCTAAAATTGGTGATGCCAATTTGGCAGAACATTATGCTCATTTTGCATCTTTGTATCAGTGCCTCAAGTCTTATTTTCCACTTGCTACCACAGTTACTCAAATGCAACAATGAGAAGCAGACATGCTAACTGTGTTGTTTCTTCATTGCCTTGGTCCATATCATAGTGCTCTTCGTTAACAGATTACCACTCAAAGCACCCTCCATTCCATTGAAGAAGTGTATTCTCAGGTTGCTCGTTATACTTCCATTCCCAAAACTTCAACAATATCAGACAGTAGTGCTATGGTGGCTCGTAGAGGTCAAGGAACTCGTGGACGTATTAACCGTCGTGGACAATGAAATCCTGAAAATTCCTACCATGGTCGTGGTTGTGGTTTTCAAAGCCTAGGTGGCGTTCGTGGTGGTAGTAATAATATTTCTAGAGGAGCTCGAGGTGGTAGTCGAGGTAGCCGCTTCAGTATGCATTGTCAACTTTCTAGGCATACTATTGATTATTGTTATGACCTTCATCCTGAAATGCGAGGTCTACATGCCTCCATTGATACTGAGCCTTGGACTCCTTCTAGATCCTCTTTTGAACAAGCTATAGTAAACTTGACTCATGCAAAGTATGATGAGCTGGTCAAAGCACAATAGAATACGAGTGGTGTTGTCTCTGGTCCTACTGCCACTTTAGCATAGTATAATGATCCTACTTGTCTACTGTCCAGTACAACTACTCCTCATTCTTGGATTATTGATTCAGATGCCACTCATCATATGACTAGTGACTCTCGTCTTCTTAGATCTACCTCATTTGTTCCTTCTACGTCAATTACCTTAGCAGATGGTTCTCAATCCAAAGTAGCTGGTACAGGTTGTGTATCTTTGAGTTCATCTGCCTCTATCGACCTCAGTCCAGCGTCGCCTAGCTCTGGCGATCTCAACCCAGCGTCGTCGAGGCTCCAACGACTTCAACCCAAGGTCGCTCAGGCTTCGCGACCCAGATTTGGCATCCCCCAAGCCTGGCGACCTTAGCCCAGCGTTTCCTAGGCTCTGGCGACCTCAATCGAAGGTCGTCCAGGCTCCGATGACCTCTATCCAATGTCACCCATTTCAGGCGACCTCCATCCAGCATCGCCCAGGCCTTGGTGACCTCCCTCTAGGGTCGCCTACCTCCGGCGACCTCAATCTCGGGTTCGCCTATCATGTTATTGATAAAAGAGCAATCTATTTATTTCTGAAGTAAGAAAAAGTACTTATAGGCTTAGAGTCAATCCTAGATAATTACTCATATACTCCTAACTTGCTAATACTCTAAAGTAATAAATCCAATAGTTTCCATGGAATTCGCTAAAAAACTTGATGTGCTACCTAAGTCTCTTGATTGTGATTTGCATGTGGATACTCTCACTGGTGATTTCTTGATTGCTAATCGTGTGTATAAGAAATGTATGCTATGGATTGATGATGTCGAGATGCCTGTGGATCTTATGGAATTAAATACACGAGATTTCGATGTTATTCTATGAATGGATTAATTATCAATCAATCATGCTATAGTCAGTTGTTATGCGAAAAGAGTTGTTCTTCGACCTCCAGATCATGCTAAATTCTCTTTCTCAGGAAGCTGTAAGGTCATTTTCCTAATGCTGATTTTAGTTTTGCAAGCAAGAAAGCTTTTGAAGAGGGTTGTCAAGGTTATTTGGCTTATGTGAAATACACGGATAAGGAGATGGTATAGCTAGAAAATATTTTCGTTGTTCAAGATTTTTCGGATGTATTTCTTGAAGATTTACCTAGCTTGCCTCCTGATAGAAAGATCGAATTTTCCATCGACTTGATGCCTGACACCACACCCATTTCTAAGGCACTGTATCGGATAGCTCTGGCTGAATTAAGAGAGTTGAAAACACAACTGCAAGAAGTCCTAGATAAGGGATTCATCCGGCCCAGTGTTTCACCTTGAGGAGCTCTTGTTTTGTTCGTGAAAAAGAAAGACGGCTGTATGAGGCTATGCATAGACTACTGGGAGCTTAATAAGGTAACGATAAAAAAAAAAGTAAACTTTGCCGCGGATTGACAATCTATTTCATCAACTTCAAGGAGCTCAGGTATTTTCTAAGATCAACCTCTACTCTGGATATCATCCGTCAAAGATTAAAGCAGATGATGTGCCTAAAATCGCTTTCAAGATAAATTATGGCCATTATGAATTTCTTGTCATGCTTTTTGGATTAACAAACGCACCTGCTGCTTTCATGGATTTAATGATCAGGGTGTTCAGGCAGTATCTCGATAGATTTATTAAGATGTTCATTGATGATATTCTGGTTTATTCAAGGAGTCTAGAAGAACACGAGCAACATTTGAGGATTATTTTGCGGACTTTGAGCAAAAAGAAGCTGTATGCAAAATTCAGTAAGTGTGAGTTCTGGCTTGATCACATTAACTTTTTGGGCCATGTAATCTCCAAGGATGGTATTCTAGTTGACTCGAAGAAAGTTGAAGCGGTTGTTCAGTGGAGACGCCCCACCAATGTCACTGAAGTCAGAAGTTTCCTTGGCTTAGAGGGTTACTATAGGTGATTTATGGAGGATTTTTCAAGATTGCAAGTCCACTAACTCAAAGGGAAGTTAAACTCTTATGGACTGATCAATGTGAGCATAGTTTTCAAAAACTAAAGAGAGGATTGGTATCGACTTCCATACTAACCTCGATTTCAGGTACTGATGGTTTCGTTATCTATTGTGATCAATCCAAAGAAGGTTTAAGCTGTGTTCTTATGTAGGATGAGAAAGTTACAGCTTATGACTCTAGACAATTGAAGTCACATGAGAAAAATTATTCAACTCTTGATTTGGAGTTAGCAACAGTCGTGCTTGCCCTAGAAATATGGCATCGTTATATGTATGGCGAGAAATGTGAAGTCTTTATCAATCACAAGAGTTTAAAATATACATTTTCTCAGAAAGAACTCAATATGAGACAACGAAAATGGCTAGAATTCCTGAAAGATTATAACTTGTCAATCAATTATCATCCAGGCAAGGTGAATATAATAGCTGATGCATTGAGTCGTAAATCTTATTGAAATATGGCAGCATTACTTACTTCTTAGAAGCCTAATTTCCAGGACATGCAAAAGCCGGACTCAGAGGTACCGATACATCATCTCGGCGCTTGGTTAGCTAATTTGAGAGCATATCTCACATTAATAGACATAATTAACGCGGAACGTACTGATGATCCTTAGTTGAGAAAGATTAGAGAGGACGTCAAAGCTAGAAGGCAGGATGACTTCAATATTCATGCCGATGAGTCACTAGATTTCGTGGTCAACTTTGTATCTTGACGATTTAGAATTGCAAGAGGAGATATTGTAGAAAGCCCACAATATCAGATTTTCTATTCATCCATGAAGCACTAAGATGTATGGAGATCTAGAGGAAAACTTTTGGTGGATCAATATGAAGAAAGATATAGTCAAATTTTTCGACCAGTGTCTTGTTTGCCAATAGATAAAGGTGGACAGCTAAACCCAGTTGAGGTTCCTAAATGAAAATGAGAGTATATTGCCATGAATTTCATTATCGGTTTATCTAGGACACCAAGCGATAAGAATGTTATATGGGTCATTGTCGATCAATTGACTAAATCTGCTCACTTCTTATCACATAGATTAGGCATCTCACTTGAAAACATGACGAAATAGTATACTAATGAGATAGTTAAGCTTCATGGGATTCTAGTGAGCATTGTTCTGATAGGGATCCACAGTTCATATATAAATTTTGGAAGAGTCATTAGGTACTAAACTCAACTTCAGTACATCATTTCATCCGCATATAGATGGTCAATCAGAGAGAACCATTCAGACCTTAGAGGATGTGCTGAGAGCATGTGCCATTGATTTTGGTAGCTCTTGGGACGAGCACCTCCATTTGGCAGAATTCTCTTACAATAACAGCTACCATTCCAGCATCAAGATGGCTCCTTTTGAAACTTTATATGGTTGAAAGTTTAGGACACCAGTTTGTTGGGACAATGTGGGTGAGAAAAGACTAACTGATCCGAGTTTATGCAGCAGTTTGAAGAGAAGGTTAGACTTCTTCGAGAGCGTTTGAGGATGGCATAAAGCTACCATAAAAGTTACATCGATCTCAAATGGCGTAAGTTAGAATTCGACGTCGGCGATAATGTATTTCTGAAGGTCTCTTCCATTAAGGGTGTTATGAGATTTGGCACACGTGGCAAGTTGAGCTTGAGATATGTAGCACTGTTCTTGATATTAGAGAGGATTGGCGAAGCTGCTTATAGATTGGCATTCCTGCTAGCATTATCTAGAGTACATGACGTGTACTATGCATCTTTATTATGGAAATATGTGTCAAGCCTTGATCATGTATTGGATTATACTCCATCGAGGTTAAGGGAAGATTTCACATATGAAGAGCAACATTTACGCATTGTAGACAGGAAGGATCAAGTGTTATGGCGTCGTACGATCCCTTCTATGAAGATTCAATAGCGAAACCACGCGGAGAGGGAGGTCACTTGGGAGATCGAGGAGGAGGCAAGGTGCAAATATCCTCACTTGTTTGATGATTAAGGTACGTTTAAATTTCGAGGACGGATTTTTTTTTTTAAGGAGGATAGAATGTAATATTTGGGCCTTTTTTTTACTAGGGTCAAAGGAAGTGATGGGATCCACTTGAAAAATAAAATAAAGAAAAGAAGAGGAGGGCAGCCATTCAAGAGTCTTTCACGAAAAAAGGAGAGGGAAAAAAAGAAGAGAAGAAATCAGGAGAAAAGAAGTAAGCAAAAAGAGGAGAAATAATCATGTGCCCACCCCACATGCCACGAATGACTTGCCGAGTCGTTACACTCCGTGTCACAACGTTAGGTAAGTGCTCTCGGCTCTCGTTCTTCCTATTAAAGTGATTTTTCAGGTTTAAGACTCAAATTCGGATTTTAGAGGGAACTAAGCTACCATGTCTGATTCCTTGTGCCATTCGCTGCATTTTTGCTTGGGAATAAAACTTTAGGTTTTTATGAAGCATAGAATTCAACGGATCTCAATTTTATTTTGTGGTTTTCCCGGAGCGAGCAATTCAAATTTGGTGCGTATTCTGCTTCGCGTGAACAATAAAATTTGGGTGTTGATTTCCTTAGTTCTCAGTTGTTTGCTGATGTTGGTCATGTTGAAACTTTTGTACTATGTCAAATAAGATTCGTGTGGATAGTAAGATGTCATTAATCGGAGAGGAAGATATGACCGAAACAAACTTAGTGTGTAACTCTCCTTAGTGTGTAGTCTGTTTGAAGCACTCTTTAGTTCTCAGTTCTCAGTTCGGTAGAAGAAGATATGACCCAAACAAACTTAGTGTGTAGTCTATTTTGTGCCGAACGAAAAGTTTTATGTTTTAGGGAGGACTTTTGTTGGCTCATAGGTGTTCACCTACAACTAGTCAAGTTGTTCGCCTATGTAATACTTCTCCAGTTTTAATGTTGTTTTTTCAATTAATTTTTTAGGATTTCAAGCTTTGCGGTTCGACTGACTACTATAGGTAGAATTGCTACTTTTTGAGGTGAGTTGTACTTTCTCTTTTAAGAATTTATAAAACTCATGCTTTTAAAGATGAGTACATGTTCTATGGTCTATTTTTTGACAAGGTAAAGAAAAGTGATTTTTCGAGCATTATTTTTGAATAAGCATGATCGAGTTATTATTGCTCGTTTGATTATTTGAATATGGTTTGGTAATGATTATCTTATACTGATATTGAAATTCTGTTTGAGAAATATGTTTCTAAGGAGAGCTATGGATTTGGTTTGTGAAACTGAATTGTTGTGGTTTTCTGAAATTTGATATTACGGTTAATGCTCATGTCTCTATGATTAGAGCCCAATGAGGTGGGGGTACTATACATGCTGTCAGGACGTCATTAAGTCGAACCTCTGGCTGAAATAAGAGGTAGTCCTAACCAAGAGGGATAAACTTGGTCGCCTTGTCACGGCGTTAAACGTGACTATAGTTGACGATGAGTGTGAGATTAATCGATGGATGGACCATCAAAAGTTGTGTTAATGAGATTCATCAATGGATTAGACTATTGATTTTTTTTATTAGTATGAGTTTCTATTTGATTTACTTTGATGAATGCATAATGATTTCAAGATCTGTTTAGAAGAGATTGTACTTTTCACTGAGCTGTGGTTTGCTCACTCCTTTATCTCATTTATTTTTCAGGTCATACGGTAAGCCACAAGTAGGATCGAGCATACATTAGCTACATAAATTTTTAGGGTATATATGTGTGTGTATGTGTGTGTGTGTGATAAGTGGTATATAGTTGGTGAGTTTGAGCTTGATGTAAAAGATTATATATATGTTTATCTTTTGAGTTTTAGTAGACGAGTTCCGATACCTTGTGGATATGTGACCTTTTTATCAAATATATATGGAAGTATTTATTCTGATATCAGGTTTTGTTTTTAGGCTGCGTCCTTTAATTAAAAGGGGCGTCCGTGTTATGCCCTTTTTTTCTTGAAGTATCAGGGTATGACAAAGAGTGCTTTAATCCTAAGAAGTTGCTCAATATGAGGCCAACATATAAAAGCTTTAATGATTTCCTCTCTGAATAAAAGATGAATTAATTATAATGAAAGTTTCAAATGGCTTTATCTTGCAATAACAATTATGCCAAGCAATCCGAACAAATCTTGTTTATCAATGCCCATGGGACGTCTTTGAATGTACTTAAGGAAGATTGACATTTCAATGCACCTATTGTGTGTAACATGAAAGAAAAAAGTGATTCTAAATTGAAATGTTTTCTTACATGGCAAGTAAGGTGATTTAAGATACTGCATGTCCAACCATAGCAAGCTAAAGAGTGCTTCGATGCCAAGAAGGTACTGCATGTCCTACCAGTACAAGGCTAAAGAGTGCTTCGACAACAAGAAAGTGCTTGATCTGAGGCCAACATTTGGAAGCTTTAACGATTTCCTCTCTGAATGGAGCATGAACTAATTATTACGGGAATAATCCAAAAAGTTTTACCTTGTAATAACACATACACCAAGGGATCGAAACGAGTTTTGTTTATCAATGCCGAGGGGACACTTGTTGATCATACCTAATAAAGCAAGATTTACATTTCAATGCACCTATCGTACGTTACATGAAAGAAAAAGAGTGATTCCACAATGAAGCATTTTCTTTAGTTGACAAGTAAGGTGATTTAAGATTTTGCTACGTCCGACCATAACAAGGCTAAAGAGTGCTTCGACGCCAAGAAGGTGCTCAATATGAGGCCAACCTATGGAAGCTTTCGATTTTCTCTTTGAATAGAAGATGAATTAATTATAGTGAAAGATTCAAAAGGGTTTATCTTGCAGTAACAATTATGCCAAGCAATTCGAACGGATCTTTTTTTATCAACGTTCATGGGACAATTGTTGGCCGTACCTAATAAAGGAAGATTGACATTTCAATGCACCTATGGTGTTTGACATGAAAGAAAAAAGTGATTCTAAAGTGGAACGTTTTCTTTACTTGGTAAGTAAGGTTGGTTTAAGATTATGCATGTCCTACCATAACAAGGCTAAAGAGTGCTTCGATGCCAAGAGATGCTCAATATGAGGCCATCATTTGGAAGCTGTAATGTTTTCCTCTCTAAATATAAGAGAATCTAATTATCACAGGAATAGTCCAAAAGGGTTTATCTTTCAATAGCATTTACGCCAAGCAATCCGAACGAATCTCATTTATTAATGTTCATGGGACAGTTGTTAATTGTACTTAATAAAGAAAGATGTACATTTCAAGGCACCTATTGTGCTTAATGTGAAGAAAAAGCGCTTCCAAAGTGAAACACTTTCTTTACTTACAATCGAGGTGGTTTAAGATTCTTCTATGTTCTACCATAATAAAGAGTACTTCGATGCCAAGAAAGTCTCAACATGGGGCCAGCATATGAAAGCTTTAACCATTTTCTCTATGAGTAGAATATGAATTAATCATCATGGAACATTCAAAAGGGTTTATCAATAACACTTATGCCAAGCAATCCGAATGAATCTGTTTATCAATGCCCATTGGATGTTTGTTAATTGTACATGATAAAGGAAGTTTTACATTTCAATGCTTCTATCGTGCCTAGGATGAAAGAAAAAGTTATTCAAAAAGGAAACTTTTTCTTTACTTAGCAAGTTTTCACACATGTTAAGCACACTCACTGTACGCACAAGACCAGACTCCGCAATATAATGTTTACGTGCAGAAAACTAGGAGCCCTGATTCAATAACGCTATCGACGTCATCTTCAATAGGGAAAAGAAACTCTTGTCGGAAATAGCTTTCTCTTTTTGCGTTGCCCATAATCCTATTGGCAAGAGCTCAATCGCGACTTCCCTAATATGGGTCCGATTTCCAATCAATCAAGATCAACTTTGAGTCATGTTCAATATATCACAATGTCATGACATAGTGCACTTGCAGGGACAACTGATCTTAAACATATTTGGCTCGAGGTTTTGTCGACCAATTCCACAGAAACCTTCATAGATATTTTCATGCGGAGTCATTGATCCTGTTTATCCTTAGGTGTCGTTCCTCTCTGAGTGTAGGTATTTCTTGTCGGGAATGAGTTTGACTAAAGTAGGGGCAAATCTTTTTCATTAGCGGCCCCTTTTTTCGTTAGTCCCCAGGCTGACTATTCTCTCAATTGGTTATAACGTGGTGCAATCTTGAGTTATGTCATCTGTTGTCAAGATTAGACAAATCAATACACGAACAAATTAATTTTTCTATATGTCATTTATATGAAGATGCGACAAAGGTCCCGTATCGGATAATTGATGTTGTGCGAGTAGTTAATACATTCTAATTGGTTTATCATCAATTCGCTTAAGTTTTTAAGTTTTTGAAGTCGAAATGACTATGTTAACATCTTCTAACTTGGACTCTCTCTTGATGATCCCTTTATTCTCCTAATGTGTATTGATGTTCAGTAAATACATTAATGAACCAATGGGTATTAGTGTGTGATGAATGTCTCAATCATCAAATGATTTCTGGACTATGTAGCACGGGTACACACTCTGATACGTATACACACCAGATATGTAAAAACGCAGCCGCCAAGCTCAATTGGCGCATCCTGTCGACATTTTCCACAAAATTTGGCACTGTCAAAACATAACTTGCACTGGCCCACTAGGTCTGCACGCCCCCCGGAGGCCCCCCCATCCTTGCTGCCCCTGTAAAGTGGTGCTAAGCCCCTTTTATAGAATCTTTCTATTTCCTTCTCTAATTCTCGCCCGATGCGGGACAAGGAAGCGGTCGAGAAGCTGTGAATCAAAGCAAGGGGAACCTACACTGTCCACACGTGGAGTGCAGAAACATAGAAAACTTACGAGATGCTTCCATGGATTCACTTCTTCTTTCCTCGAATTTTCCAAACACAGCATCATGTTTTTGCACTAGGAAACGTTCTTGGATATCACCAACACCGCTCCGCCCTTCCCCGGTTCAGCACATATGAGAAGCTAAGATATTCACAGAAGCCCATGTGTCTCCGACTAGAAGTCAATATATCTAAGTGGAACCCTCGTTCTGGGTGTCATTGTGGCTTTAGAAAATTGATAATTTATCATGTATAAATAAAAATATATATTTAACATACAACGTATCCTATCGTGTTGGAATTCTTTATTTTTCGAAAACGACGTACCGGCGTATCATATCATATCGTGTCATGTGTCCCGTATCATATCGGTTCTACATAGTTTCTAGACAACCTAACATTGTTTCATATCACCTATTGCTGCAGCACTCACACGTGACAAATTGGAGATTCACAATTGAATTAAGGTAGAACTTGCCTACAATTGAACTCAAACTTGAGTGAGGGGGAGATTCTTAAAATACGTGGATGAGTTGTGTTAGTAAAGTTTCACAATAGAGAATTGGTTTGATAGCCCACATATCCTAGTTTACCTATACCTACATCTCCCCAAGTAAAGATATCGAGCTTCCAACAGTTTTCGAGGTCAACAACTTTTGTGAATGGCATGCTTTAAAGGCAATAAGACGGTCTGAAGGCAATAATGAAGGCAATGAAGTGCAACAGACAATCATGGGAAAATCTCCTCATAGAAGGAAGGAAAATGACACGAATTATCGCTAAATTAAACTTTTACTTATCAAATGCCAGAGTTATTTCTTGATCGATGGGAGAAATGGGCCAAAAAGGGACCATCCGGTTGAGCAGGTTCTAGTATATGTTAATCAAATATTGACCCATTTAAATTTCCAAATGGCTTGACTTATAATGGAGTCATAGTGCCCCAAATTCGATTTGCTCGTTTGGCAGGCCCGAGTCCCATAAATTGCGGTGGAAGACCAAACAAAAAGCAGTCCAATGTAAGAGATTATTCTTTCACATTTTTTTAATGCAAGATGATTCTTTGATATTATTCTTTTCCTGTTTTGAGGATTTTTTTTCACTATATTTAACGATTCCAAAGTACGAAAAGGACTCCTTCTCATCTTAGTTGGGATACTTAGCTTCTATACTGGGCCTCTTTGATTCAGCATTTTAAAATGGCTTCGAAAATTTGAAATCTCTTGACCAAATGCAAATGGCATTTGGTTCATTTTTTGACTCCAAGGGTATTTGTATTTCCTCAATACATTTTCCCAAAGCTAAATCAAACAGCCATATAGAGGATTTTTTTTCCTCGAGCATAGGGATTCTTCTTCAAATTTTATAAGTTATTCCTTGCTTTTTCTTCAAATTCATCATCTCTCCCCAACGCTAAATCCAAACCCTGTGTCTCCAACAATGGGAATGATTTAATGAGCCCCAGACTAAAATTATGATTGCCAGTGAATTTCATCGACTCGAATTTCTTAAAAGCCATATCGATAATTGCAAATAGACAAAATACCGAGAACAATCGCTTAGCAACTACCCTAGGTTTTGATAAAAGATTGTAAGGACTGTGCGGAAACATAGACAAACAAAATGAATTAAGAAATAAACTGCTGAAATAAAAAAAATTTTGAGCACGACTTACGAGATTCAATGGATTAACCCACTCCATGGGGGGAATTAACCAGATGGTTAAATGACAATCAGCAAAAATGGAATTAAAATTGTTGTATCAGACTCAACCGTAAATGTTTCCTTAACTTAGAGTATCATAAGAATCAATTACAAGTAACAAGCTTTCTCGCACCCATTGCTCTCTGGGACGATGATTCTCAATACTCTCCATGTCTCTTGCAAGTTTTTATACATACTAGAGTTGGCAATATGGATCACAAACCCATATTTGACCCATATTTGTATAAAATGGTTCAATAATGGATCACACTTAAATCCATATTTGTGACACCTTGAAAATTCGTTATTTGTAAATCGATAAATTTGATAAAAAGGAAATGAAATTTAATTTCAGTCGATATGAAATTTTGGACCGTAAGGAATTAAGAGATGGATTTTGGATGATTCCCGAAATAGTAAGTCAATTAGATTATGTTTTGTAATTCTCAAGCACCGTGAATTAGGATTTGAAATACTCGCGTCGAGCCTAGCCTATAAAATGCCAAAATTTTCCCCCCGTCAATCGAGCCAAAATCTCGTTCAGTCCTGCATTATCGAATAACCAGTTTGCACCTCAATTATGCATATAAGACAAAATTATTCAATTTGATATGACTTGTGGGCCCACCATTAGTTAAATCTCCCTCCCCCCCAACCACCAGTCAACACTCAACCTACTAGTCCACTCTCACGTCTGCTTTCTTCTCTCTCCCTCACTCTCTCTCTCTCTCTCTCCTTCTCTACCTTCCCTCTCGTGGACAACCCCCCCCCCCCCCCCCGCCCCCGCCCCCCGCTGCGAAGCCAACTCCTCCTCTGTTCGTCGTCGTTGCGCGATGTCCACCTTCGAGGACACCACCACCACTTCACCATCCTTTGGCCACCTCATCGCTGCCGTCCTATTCTCCGGTCGCCGCCATAAGGCTCGGGACAGCCCCGAACGCCGCCTGCCCTTTTTTCGGGTTCAATGGGCATTTGGAGCCCCGTCGACTCTCGTGCCGCTTCCGGCCCCCAACAGTCGTTGCATCACCGTCCTCCGCCCTCACCCCGACCCCCTCGACCACCTGTCGTAGCCCAGAACCATCGCGGGGTCTCTGAGAATTGAGACTCACGTTCGGTACCCTGATTTCGGGCCGAGGAGTTCCAGCCGTCCTCCGGCCGTCTCCAACGCCTTCCGCCGCTCCCACTGGTTGTCCTCAGGTCCCCCATCATCCCTCAAAGCTGTTGGTAGCCGGCCGTTACCGGTGGTGCTCGAAAACAGCCCCGGTGAGTCTCCGCTGTTTTCGGCCGAGCTACTGTCCCGACGCCGTTGGTCGATTCACGCCACCTTCGACGATCATCGTCGCCTTCCTCAGCACCCCTGACACCTCACCGGCCTAGCTCAACCCTTCCCTCACCCCGTCGACCCAGGAAACGCCCAAAACAACCCAAGAAACGAATTCCCATGCCCTGTTTTTCCCTAACCCGATCTGATCCGCCACCGATCGTGACTGTTCAAGCCATCTCTGGTCGTTGGCCACCACCCCTGATCCTGTGACACTATTCTAGAGTGTTGTACCCCTGTCGAATTACTTTGGGTCGAGCTTGGAGTCCCAGAACTCGACTTAGGCCGCGAGTTTCGTGGATCGTCGCCGTCGTCGCTGGATTTCGTTGCCGCTGTCTCGTCGACGCCGTGGCATTGTGGTCGCCGCTCGAACTTGATTAGGAGTGAGTCAATTCCTAATCCTTAGTTAGGGTGCTAGTTACGCTTAGGATTAGTTAATAGTCGACTAGGATAATTAGGTAGAATAATTGTAGTCAGTTTAGATGGAAATTGGGTTTAAGATAAATCGCCCCGATTAATTAAGTTAGTCATCTTAGTTAGGTCGCCTGTAGCTAGTTGGTTGATAGAATCAATTGATTGACTGATTAGGCATTGATTGCCGTTGTTTGATTGCGAGCGAGCGTTAGTTCAGAACCGAACGATCGATCATTAATTTAATTAAATTAGGATTAATCAATGCCGTTTGATTAATTGAAGTGGTTAATCGATTGTATTTTGACTGCTTGACTAAATGCAGTTAATTGATTGTGATGTGACGTGATTGAATTTCTGAGTATTTCTTCGTTCGTGTCGAGCTCAAGCCTAGTGGTGAGGTTGTGCATTCATATGACCTGTGTGAGCTCAAACTGCATGATTTAGCATGAAAACAGCCTTGGACCAAGTCTTTGATACGTCTATATGAACATTCAACCTAAATCAAAGATGATAAAATTGATTGATTGTCGGGTGTCATGTGTGGTCATTTAATGGGACGATGAGATGCCTGACAAGATTGTACTGTGATGATCGGGAAAATATGACTTGTCAAAAGCATGTCATTCTGTGATGTCAGTTTGACGGATGTCGATCCCAGTTTGTGACGGATTGAAGCCCTAGAAGGGATTCCTAGTAGCTTTGTGAGGTGACGATCGGAATCACACGGACTATTGGAAGCAGTCGCCGAAAGTAAGGAAAGATGCCTAGTGCCGCTAGAAGAGTACCAACTGACTAGTGTACTTGGTACCAACTGACTAGCGTGCCTGGCTGACATGCCCAAATTCTCAGGCTGACATGCCCTAGGCTGATATGCCCTATCTCATAAAATAAATGGACTACGTGTGATGTCATGTATGCTGACTGATGTGATGCTTACTTTGATTGGGCTTTTTAACTGTCATGTCGTGTCTGCATCGCATTATGTGTGGCTTCCTAAAGGGTAAGTTGCATGTAGTTGGATATCTGTATTGGTTGATATGTTATGCCTGTTTATTAGGATATCCCGAGTGAATCATCGTCCTAGCCGAGCTTAAGCGTTGACTTCATTAAGATTTATTTCTCACCCCGTCATGGGATAATTTTTTCAAGCCACAAGTGACGGAACTTCGTGGACGCTGAGGCGTGACTTTTGGAAGTGACCCTTTTGGAATAGATATGGAGTTAACTATATCGACTATGGTCTCTTTTGAGTTCCTACAGAGCCGCCTCAAAGAATGGGATTGTAGATTGTTAGCTCTATAGGGTTAATTTGTATCTGCTTTGCATAAGGATTAAAGTCGTCTTTTGATTAATTGATTGAATGAATGTTCCTGCTGATTTATCATATGTTGATCTTGTTGTCTAGGAGCTTGGCACGTTCCGCATGCGCATTTTAATTATAGGTCGATAGCGAGCCTATGACGCTATCCTTTATGACCTAAGGATGTCAAGGTAGGGATGTCGCGTGCTCGAGTATCGGGGCGTGACATCCCCACCTAATGTGGTATCAGAGCAATGTCAAACTGATCCATTTAGTCATTGGCCTGGAATAATAAGGAGCGATGAGAAATAGGATAGTTAGTAGGACATTTGACGTTGTGCATGTGATTGCTACTTTTGTCTTAAGCAGTTGGGTTGCCTTCTGACCATGTTTGGCCATGGGGTGAGCAGGACTCCGTAACTCACCTGCGCAATGAGCGGACGTGGCAGAAGAGCTCCCCGAGCACCCCGAAGGAGGCCAGTTAGGCTGGTCGAGGAGATTGCAGTTGAGGAAAGAACACCTTATGTCGCTGAGCTTGTCGGGCAAAAGCTGACTATAGCTGATGTTCTTCAAGTGCTGAGAGCGTTGGGAGATAGGTTAAATCAGCAAGAGAGGAATCAGGGTGCTCCTGTCGTTGTTGCTGCTGTTCAGGCATCCTAAGGAAACCCTGTGGTTGGAAATGAGAATAGAGACTGACCGATGCATAAGCTGGTGGAATAGTTTCTCAAGCTAATGCCGTCGAAATTTATCATAGATAGAGATCTCGAGGCAGCTGCCTCGCGGGTCAAGGAACTAGAGAAAGTGTTTGAAGTGCTGAAGTGTACCGGAGAGGACAAGGTCACCTTGACCGTCTTTCAACTAAAAGGAAATGCAAGAACTTTGTAGGATGCATCCAAGGGAAGAATCTTTCTCGGAGGGACCGTTCCAAGATGGACTGAGTTTGTGGAAGCCTTTAATGGCAAATATTATCAGAGATGGAGATCTCGAGGCAGCTGCCTCGCGGGTCAAGGAACTAGAGAAAGTGTTTGAAGTGCTGAAGTGTACCGAAGAGGACAAGGTCACCTTGACCGTCTTTCAACTAAAAGGAAATGCAAGAACTTTGTAGGATGCATCCAAGGGAAGAATCTTTCCCGGAGGGACCGTTCCAAGATGGACTGCGTTTGTGGAAGCCTTTAATGGCAAATATTTCTTAGACTGTGCTAAAGAACAGAAATTCAATGAGTTCATGCGTCTGCATCAGGACCAAATGACTGTGGATCAATATGATGCGAAATTTGCTGAATTGTCGTTGTATGGCTTGATGATGATTAAGGGTCTGTTGGAAAAAGCAAAGAGATTCTAGGACGAATTGAAGCCGGAAATAAAGGATAGCATGGTGCCTTTCAACTTAAAGGACTACGATGACATTTATGAGAGAGCTCAACTGATCGAGCGAAATTTGAAGGAGGAAGCTACTGCTAGTGGATTGCGGTTCACGACCTGGAACAGGGACACCTGGAAAGGCAAGAAGCCGATGACGGGTTGTAAGCACCATATTCCACCAAACCAAAAAAGGGCGATCAGCATGCCTATGCATCGTTAGGATGACATGTGCCGCCTATCCCGCCAGAAGCATGGTTCTGCTCCGTGTCCATATGGCATGGATCTTGTTTTGGTTGTGCCATAATAAGTATCCACTACCGAGGATTGACGACCTATTCGATTAGTTGAATGGAGCATCGGGATTTTCCAAGATCGATCTATGGACGGGTTATCATTAGTTGAGGATCAGGGCAGCGGATATACCGAAAATGGCATTCAGGAAGTGTTATGGACATTATGAGTTCACTGTGATGCCGTTTGGTTTGACGAGTGCTCCTGCCACTTTTATGGACCTGATGAATAGAGTATTTAAGGAATTCTTGGATCGTTTCGTGATCGTGTTCATAGATGACATCCTGGTATACTCGAAGAGTCTAGAGGATCACGAACAACACTTGAGGATTGTGTTTGAAACCCTATGAGTGCATTAGCTGTATGCCAAATTCAGCAAGTGTGAGTTCTAGCTAGCTCGTGTGGCATTCCTAGGACATGTGGTTTATGACAAAGGTATTGTCGTGGATCCATCCAAGATTGAAGCCTTTATGGACTAGCCGAGACCGACGACAGTGGCTGAGATCAGAAGTTTCTTGGGTTTGGCAGGCTATTATAGACGTTTCGTGGAGAAATTCTCAACTATAGCCTTGCCTTTGACTAAGCTGTTGAAGAAGGACACGAAATTTGAATGGACAGACAAGTGCGAACGTAGTTTTAAAGAGTTTAATCATAGGCTGACTACTGCTCCTATTCTGATAATTCCATCTGGTCTTGGAGGATTCGAGATCTATAGCGATGCTTCGCTTAGAGTACTTGGTTGTGTCTTGATGCAGCATGGAAGGGTAGCAGCATATGCTTCTCGTCCGTTGAGGCTGCATGAGATGAACTATCCGACGAATGACCTAGAATTGGTTGCCGTCATGTTTGCTTTGAAAATCTAGAGGCATTACCTGATTGGAGAAAGTTTTCAGGTGTATACCAATCACTAGAGCCTGAACTATCCGTTCTCTCAAAAGGAGTTGAACATGAGACAGCGTCGATGAATGGAGTTGCTTAAAGATTATGATTGCGAGATCCTATATCATCCGGGTATGGCGAATAAGATTGTAGATGCCCCGAGTAGAAAATCAGTGATTGCTCAATTACAAGTCCATAAATGGCGTTTGTTAGAACAAGTAAGAGACTCCAACTTCAAGTTGGAAGTGAGCCGTTTGTCGAGTCTTGTGGCTACACTAAGGATTGAGTCGGAAGTGCAGACGAAGATTGAAACCTTGCAGTCGACGGACCTTGCCATTCAAAAGATACTTCAAGAGGACTCAGCTAAGCAAAGAGTCGACTTCCAAATAGCTGAGGACAGAATACTGAAGTTTAGAGGACAATTGATTGTGCCTACCGATGAAGGTTTAAGGGAGGAGATTCTATCTGAAGTGCATCGTAGCAGTTATAGTATACATCTTGGAAGTGCAAAGATATATCAGAATCTCAAGCAGCACTACTGGTGAAACGGCATGAAAGCGGATATAGCCAAATACGTGACTAAGTGTTTGATCTGTCAGCAGGTTAATACGCAACATTGTAAGCCTAAAGGATTACTATAGCCATTGGAAATCCTGGAGTGGAAATGGAAGCATATCATAATGGATTTTGTTATGGGCTTGCCAAGAAGCCAAAGAAGACATGATTCAATCTAGGTTATAGTCGACAGATTGACGAAGTTAGCACACTTTATCCTGGTAAGAAAAGACTTTCCTTTGTAAATTTATATGTGAAGCATATTGTAAGACTGCATGGAGTGCCAGTGACGATCACATCAGATCGTGATCCCAAGTTTATTGCCACATTTTAGAAAAGTCTGCAGACAGCATTAGGAATGAAGTTGCAGTTTAGTATAGCCTATCATCCACAGATAGATGTCCAGTCTGAAAGGACTATTCAAACTTTGGAGAACATGTTGAGGGCATGTGTTATGGATTTCAAAGGCAGCTGGGAGGAACAGTTGCATTTGGTGGAGTTTGCCTATAACAACAGTTTCAACAAAGAATTAAGATGGCGCGCTTTCGAGGCATTGTGTGGCAGAGTCTGTAGGACGTCAGTTTGTTGGGATGGGGTTGGCCAAAGAAAAATTACAGGACCTGAGTTAGTGGAGCAATCGATGGAAGTACAGCTCAAAGTCGCCAGAAAAGTTATACCGATAGGAGGCGCAGGCCCTTAAAATTTCAGGTTGGAGATCATGTATTTTTGAAAGTATCGCCTATGAGAGGGACATCTCACTTTGGCAAGAAATGAAAGTTAAGCCCGGAATCGTGTAAGGCCAAGCTTGTCGAGTTGAGGAGATTGACAAAGCTCTCTGCTCTGGAAATATCAATTTGTGATCCCACCATAGTCTTGGAGGCTGGTGACCTGCCATTTGGGAACCCGATCAGATTTTGGATCCAGATAGGAGATGTTCATTGCTGGAGGGTGTTAAAAGTTTTGAGAACCATGATGCTCAATTTGAAAGGGTGTGATAGTATTCTTTCAAAAGAATGGGTACAGAAAACTCTATATAAAACTCAGTACTTGCTTTTGGAGGGTTTAGGAGAGTCCAAGGGGAATGCTCACGAGCTGCGCAGTGCTCACGAGTTGTGCGCCCAAGGGCTTCCACAACTGAAGCACCTCGACATTCTGGAGAGCCCCTCAATCGAGTATATTGCCAGTTCATCCGGTGGCATTCCTCTCACAGCTTTAACGAAGTTATCAGTCTTTGTCCCTCGTTAACCTTATTAATCTGGAGACGATATGCCATGGCCCTGTCGCCCCAGAGTGCTTCAACAAATTGAAAGAAGTGGCTGTCGGAAAATGCCACCGATTGAAATACTTGTGGCGTCTTTCACAGAAGCAAAGACTTGTACATCTAGAAGTGATTGTAGTATGGGGCTGTGAATCAATGCGAGCCATTGTCATAGACGATGCAAGAGCAGATATAGTCGGTGATGACGCAGTTGAGTTGCCCCAACGTACGTCGTCTGGAATTGTTCAGGTTATCAAGAATGACGAGCTTTTGCATCGGAGCTGGAATCACATTGGAGGGTGCTCCAATTCAGGTGACTACTTCATTTTTTCCCAGTGTCAGTCTGTCTTGTTATTAAAAGAGTGTGAGTTTCATTTATTCCCAACCTTGCAAAGGCTACCAAGATCATACTGTTATCGGGGGATTTAGGGTGAGGTGATATTGGCGTTCACCGAACTTATAGCATATAGCATTAAACCAATTGATTATTTGTAATTTTTTTTTATGTTCGAACAACAAACGAAAGATCCTCTCAAGAATAGCTAGAGGGAAGCCTCGTTGTACGTCTGACATTCTAACATGGTTTTCTATTACGGAAGAACCAATAACAAAGGAGGCCCACATACTTCACGTCCCACCCTCATGCAAGTTGTAATTGATTCCAACACATCAGGCCAATGTCACCTAGTCAACGTCAGCTATTTTAGGGATATTTCCTTCTCCATCCTTTCAGGCACGATGCAAGATCTAAGGTTTCGCCCTCTAATCAATTGAGTTTAAGATACTTGATATTAATCAACTGAGTTTCAGACATTTTTAAAGGACACTGGGTCCATTTAACTGAAGACTTATTCTTACGAAAGGATGTTTTCCTAGAAAATGGATTGTTTGCTTGTACTTTGTATAGCTAGCTCAGAAAAATTTATAAACAATTACTTAAGACACTCTTATGGATCCTTAATAGAAACGGCAAAACCATTGCTGAGTTTGATTGTGGCACTTTGTTAGGATTCATTCCCTCCCTTGGAATCCCCGGCAATGGGAGGGGGAAATAAAGAGTCAGTAACAACTGCTTCAGATTCACAGGACGATTATTCCAATTCATTATTCAATGGAAAGGTACGCATCACTTCTATCGTTAAAATACCCATGGTAGGCACGCGATTTGTGAGGCAAGTAATAATATCTCTTTGAAGCATTTTATTTGGTTTTATTAGTTACAAATGTTTTCATTTTTTATAACTCCATCTGTCAGAGTATGGACATTAGTGAAAAATTCATTCTTCAACTTCCTAATTAAATCTTACTTACAAAAAAAAAAAAAAAAACTTCCTAATTAAATCAGATAGGATCAAGCCAAATTATCAAAATCATCATAGCTTCGATCTGATGCATAAATCTTATGAGCAGGTTAGTTTACCAAGCTTGGAGAAGTTATGGTTTCACTCCATGGGATCCATCAAAAGGATATGGCACGGTGAACTTCCCAGAAGTTCCTTCTGCGAATTAGCAACCCTCATCCTCAAAAATTTCTCTGAGCTACTCAACGTCTTCCCTTCCACAGTCATAGGGAGATTGCACAACCTGAAAGAAGTCGAAGTTACAGAGTGTCCCTCCTTGGAATCGTTGTTTGATTTTGGGTCCCTTGATTCAAATACGGGACGGACAAGGGTATTGCTCCCCAAATTGGAAAGTGTCAGCGTTGAAGTTTGTCCCTCCTTGGAATCGTTGTTTGATTGTGGATCCCGTGATTCAAGTACGGAACAAACAATTGTCCAGCTACCCAAACTGAAAGAAGTGAGTATAGATAGAGCAGAAAAGCTGAGACACGTGGTGAAGAGCGACTCCCAAGCGGTTTTGAGTTTTCCTCGTCTAATGAGGGTGAAAGGCGAACAGATGATGGAAGTGGTTCCCGAGGTAGAAAGTAGCTGAGTAGTGATGAGTTGCCCTTCCTTGACAGATATAACTATCCGGGGGTGCCCAAATTTTGGAGCGTTTAAAGTTCCAACAGGAAGTTAGGCAAGACGGCCGAAGAAAATGATGAAAATAGCCACAGCAGTTGTCCAATGAAATGGTTTGCTCTATCCCTTACTGTGGTCATCTGTATTCTTACATTATCATGTTTTAGGACGAACGATACAATAATTTGCCGCTGCCCTCCTCTCTCACGTTAATCCTTCTCCAGGTTAAAAGTTTCCAATATAACAAGCCTACGAATCGAAGGTGCCCAGTGCAAAGAGCTATGGAGCAATCAAATTCCCATTGATTCATTTTGCAAAATGGAATTCCACACATTGTGGACCAAGGCCTTGGTGATTGACTATTTCCTTCAATGCTCATTGCTTTGGTTTGTCTTCTGTCACTTGTTAATTCTGATTGAGAATGTAGAGTTATTATAAATGCACAATTCTAATTAATGATGTTTCACAGATATCGTCTTATGCATTAGGACGAATATCCGGGTTAATGAAATTTGAAAATTGCTGGTAATTTTCTAGTCTTGTTTGTAGGAAAATATTACTGCTAACTTGCTTGTCAGGTCACCCTTTCGCAAGCTACCAGCCTACCATCTTGAACGTCCAAAACAAATTTAGCGAATTACCCGCTTTTCTGCAATTCTGTAAGTGTGTTCATTTGCAATGTGTATCAACTCCCTATGTACTTACCAAATATCTCGTTAGTTTTAAGGCACAAAAAGTTGAATTTTCGATGGATTACTTTTTTTTTGTCAAATAAATTGATCATTTATTTTAGGAAATCGATATCGTTTAAGCAACATTAACTCTAATTTTGTATCTTACTATTGTCACGACCTAAAATTAAATTAAATTCCAGGCTAATGGATTATCAGGTTAATTATAATGATCAACCTAATAAGGACTCTCCCGAACCCTACCAAATCACAACTTAAATTAATTAAAAATGATTTAGAATTTAGAGTCGCCACTAATCATTTTTGGTAGGTTAATTCGAAACCTAAGTAAAACAGTGGGAAAACCATTTTACTTCTACGAACCAGAGATTGTGAATTCGAAGACTTTGTTACACTAGTTAATTAAAACAAATACCCTTTCGGTACCTTAATTCCAATGAAATGTACTAATTGGCGACTCAGATCGAATTGGTCTTTAAATTTGAATGAAGTGTTTCTTTGTGTTTTTGCTTTTTAGATGAATACGCATGAGTGATTGTGATGCATGAATGGGCATAGACAAAAGCAATGGTATGGATAGAGAAGGCAATGCAAGACAATTCAAAGTAACAAAATACAAATATGCAATTAACTAAACTAATCATGCAAGGACTAACTACAACATGCAACAAATTATAGTTAGACTAAGTAGCATGTAATTTTTTAATTCAAGCAAATCAACTAAGCAATTAGACTAACCTAGCATGGATGCCCTAAACATGATACTAATAACATGTAAAATGATATGGCAAGATATAATGCAACATAAACATGCAAATTATGAGACATGCAAAATGCTCTGATATAATATGATTTTCGAAAAATATGATGATGCATGAGTATATGCAACTTCGAAATTTAATGAATGACATGGCAATGGATGGATATATTTTTTTTTAATCTTTTTATCATTTTTTTGGAAAATGAAATGTGCATAAAATAAAATATGGCCTAAAGATATGCAAGGATATTTTGAAAATATAGAATGCAATGAGTGATATTTGAAAATATGTGATACATAAAGATATAGAATTCGAAAATATGCGAAGTTAAGCTATGAAATCCGAAAATATGCAAAGATAAGAGATCCTAAACTACATGATATATGTAAGATGACAAGATATGATATTTTTTTCTCTTCCCTCTTGAAGATTTTGACCATTATGGACAATTTGAAAGTTTTGTTATCTTGATTCGCAAGCTTAAGGTTTAATGAGGAAATCTTATCTTCCTAAAAATTCAATTAGAGGAGTTTTATGAAACCATATCTTACTAAAATTTTCAGAAATTTTCATAGTATGATAACATCAAGATAACAATCCATTAACACAAATAAGGAAACACAATTGAGACCATATCCCCTCTTTCAAATTTTGAAAAAATTGAGTATCCATGTTCGAGATCGATTTTATGAAGACAAATTGGACCTAAACGGCGATAGGTTGGATTGACTAAATCCGAATTTTCTTGACAAAAATTTGATTTGAAGTTTAGATCATAAAAGTCATCTTGCGAATTTCTGAAAAAAGATTGGTCTTTACTTTGATTATGGCATCAGAAGCATGCGAAAATAATTTTACTTCAAAAGAGAAAACAACAGCGGAAATAAACAAACAAATGGTAATCAATCACTCTACGATCATGTACGAATTAATCTTCAAGAGCATATAGGGGAGTTACCTTGATCCTCAAAGGCGAAAAAACGGGGCTGGCTCGATAAAGAAGCCCACGGAGAGCAGGTGTTTCTCGCACCAAACACAAGTAAAACAGCACCGACTAGCGATTGGATCGGTCACCAATCAGCCCCGAACGACATCTAAATCCTGCACCAAATAGCAAAGTGATGGAACACCAAACAACAAAGGAAATCACGCACAAGTAGTGATAGAATCAGCCCAAAGACTTTTTCACTTTTCTTGTCTTCATCTGCACTTGATTTTCTCCTCTTCAGCCCCTGTTGTGCGGCTACTGGAACATGAATGGAGCACCACTCTCTTTTGGCGTAATTCATAAGCAAAGCCTTCTTGTCTTTTTCTTCTAAGGTAAAAAGACACCTGTCGTTTGTTCAAATCAGAACACCAAGACCTTCTTTTTCTCCTTCTCTTCAGTGCACTTTTCCCAGGACCCTCTTTATTTCGGGACCTCTAAATTGAGTGGCCTCCAATTCTGGGCTTGGTAGCAACGTTGAGAGTGGTGGTAGCTCTCAAGCTGGAGCAGGTACGGTGTTGGAATCGCTCGGGGACGACCACGGCACAACGATGGGATCGATCAGGGGAGACAAAAGCGCAATACTGAGTTCAAGCCAAGGAGGCTTGAGGCGCAAGACCTAACACTCGGATGAAGGACGCTCGACTGTCCTTTTTTTTTTCTTTGCTCTCACCTTTTCCGAAAATTCTGACCGTGGAGCAATGAGTCCATGGCCTCCCAAAATCTGCCGTGTTTTACAATTGTGTGGCCTCCCCCCATCCCTAGATTATAATGACATATTTATAGAGCAAGGGTTTACTAAACCTAACGTTACTATGACTCAATCTAGACTGTTAGATCAGTAACCCTTAATAGGATAAATTCTTAGCCGTAGGATTTAAAATTGTGAAATTCAAGAGTCCTATTCCATTATAGCAAAAAATTGACTGATTATTGCTCTAGTCCAGTTGCTTGTCAAATCAATCTCGCATTGCCGATGTAAGTAAATGCCGATGATATGCATGAGTGAGAAAAATTAAATATGTTATGCACAAAAATTAAAGCAATTATTTTTTGTGAAAATTATAACTAACTCTCATTTTATGCTTAAGTTGATGATTTTTCTAAATAAATTAAATTATCAAAATTTAGGTGTCAATAATTATATGTTTTATTTGATGGACCGAAAGAATTTTACTAAACAGCGAAATCAGTTTTCTCTCTAAACATTACTTGTGTGTCCGCATGACATCACATGTCGTGCATAGCGATCCTTGGGATAGAAATTTGAAATGTGCAAGTGATTCTCCATTGAGAATGACTATTAGGAACACAATAATCCTTTTTTTTATACCAATTTATACACATTAATATTTTCTCTCTCTCGTTAACTACTTATTACTGAAGAGTCGGATTTTGTCAAGTGATTCTCCATTAATTACGGCCTTGCCAAAAGGCGAGACGCGTTTAGATTTGGCGTCTCCTGTACCATCGCCGCACAGAGACGACAACATCAACAACAGGTCGAAGAAGCATAGATAAAGTCTTGCAAATACCAGATTCATTTCTAGATCGTAATATAAGATCACCTTACATCAGAATTTCGTTTCCTTTTTTTTTAACGTCAGAATTTCCTTGGTGCTTTTTGCAAACCAGAGCTCTTCAAGCACTTCATTCCTAGTGCGATTTGAGAACAAATTCTTAACTAATACATGGCATTTCCAGAACTTCAAAATAGCAGTCTTGGATGGTCATAACTAAATCAGAAATGCAGGAGAGAACAGAGGCGTGGCCAGCAAAGATTGGAAATGACGGAGGATGTCGATCGAGGGCGGCTGCCACAATCAAAAACTGCGAATGAGAGCAATCATTCAGCGAGAGCTAATGTATTTCTAAGCTCTCACCTGTGAAGCAACCTAATCTCTCAAATCACCTCAGCTTCTGCGAAATAATTCTACGATTTTCAAGAAAAAAGGGAGAGAGAATCTTGTCATAATTTATTAAAATCATGTTCGACAAGAATGATAATAATAAGCAATTTTGTCGCCATACAGGGGTGGTTCGCACAGAGCATTTGACCCTTCAAATTTCATTTGCTCTGCAGTGTTGGGGCAGAACAGAAACAGAGCTTCTTCACTCGCAAAGAAAGGAGTTACAGCAAATTCTCTCTAACCCTCGTTGACTCCTTTGATCTTCATTCCCTCTTCGTTGTCCTCTCCGTCACCCGCCATCCACCAACAGCCGCCGCCGGACATCTATGGCTGGCCACCAAAGGGCATTCACGCCGAGAAGGGGCAAGAACAGATAGCATTGATCCAAGGAACTCGGGTGATTTCTGACCATCTATAAGTCACTCTATCGGCAATTTCCCTCCGATTCCTTTCCTCTTGCGTCGTTGCTGGCCGTCACGGTTTCTTGATCGCCAACAGTTCTGCCGCCGCGAAGAAGGTTTGTAATGCTAAAAGTACTCAAACTTCAGCCATGACTGCCTGCTTCGACGACCATTTCTTGACGTTGCTTCTTCTGTTACCTCCTTAGTCATATCCGAAGTCAATCGCTATAGCTAATCATTCTCGTTACTGGGTATTTCCGTTCTCTTGTTTTTTTATTATGTTCTACAATTGTTTTACGAAAATGCAATAACTTGTCTCAGAGAAATACTTAAAATGAATTCGTGCCCAATGTGAGCTGCTATATATTCTCATCAGATGTATACCTATGAGCTTCCAGCATAGGTTGGCCATGCAGATTTGACTATATCAAATTTGCCGTAAGAAGAGAAATAGAGATATTTGGCCCTTTATGGGCGAGTGAGAGATGATTTTTTAACTTGAATTAATTGCGCACAAAGAGAAAAAATCGAAATTGCTTTTGTTATATGGTATCAATTACCATATAGAGGAAAACAAAAAATGCAAGTCTTACTAATCTCAATAATGGGCAATTTGATTCCCATTCCAAATAGAGGAAGACTGCATGTTCTCCTCTGTCAGAACGTGCGACGATTACAAGTGATTACACTCTCCCTACTCTCTGTGGAGTTCTCTCGAAAAACAAGCGATTATCGGATTCATAATCTTTCTCATCTACTCTTAGGCTTTTTAATTTGTGGCTAACGAGAAATGTTCACTAATCGTGATATACTTCTACGATCAAAGATTGAAGTAAGATTTAGGCTTGTTAATTTCGTGTAATCCGCTGCGTATGTTAGAGTTCCGTATCATTGAACTTAGTTGATGGAGAGAGGATTAGAAAGTGCGCGCTATACCTTCCCTCGTTGTCTCTCTCTCAAAATGGCCTCCTCCTTCTCTTCCTCCTCAGGATGAGTATGTCACAGGGAAATATTCCAAGTCGGTCCACATGAGAGAGAGAGTTAATTGATTCAATTGCCCACATCGCCCTTTACGCTGCCTCCTTCGTGCCTGATTATGTTGTAATGGCCTTTTATGCGGTCATCTAGAAAGAATCAAAATTATTAGAGACCCTCCTCCTCCTTCGCTATTTTAATCTCCGTTTGTTTCACGAAATTTTTTTCCTGAAAAACATTTTCCTTGGAGGGCAGAAAATACGTGGTCAAGGAACATATTTTCCGGTCAAGGAAAATTCACCGAGGAAAATGATTTCCACTTCTTTGTTTATAATTAAATTTTTACTTGATTTTCATTATTTATTTATTTTTTACAATTCGAAAATATTATATTTAATTTTTTTTTTCTCTCTTTTTCCTTCTTCTTCCTACCTCTATCTAGACTGCCGCTCCTTCCTCCAACGCCGCTCCGTCCTCCTTCCTCCGACCGCCTTGTGATGGCCATGACTCGGCCTGGCTCGACAATCTCCGGCGAGCTCAGGGCTTGCTAGATCAGTCAGCTTTGAGTTCGACCGAGGCCAGTGAGGCAAGAGCTCGCCGATTTGGCAATCTTGAGCTTTCTGGCAATCTTGAGCTTTCTGGCAATCTTGAGCTTGGCGCAAGAGCTCGCCGATGCTGAGATCGACCGAATTTGTCAAGCCCCGTGCTCAAGCTCACCTAGATTTGCGAGCTCCTTGTTCGCGGGCCTCGAACTTGCTAGGCCTAGTCATGGCCATCGCAGGGTGATCGGAGGGAGGACATAGTGGTGCCGAAAGAAGAAGGAACGGTCGTCTGGAGGTAGGAGGAAGAAGGAAGTAGAAGGAGAGCAGAAGAAAAGAAAATATAAAAAGAAAAGAGAAAAAATAAATAATAAAAATTATTTTTTATAAAAAATTAAAATATTATTAAAAGGAGTACTCGGAGGAATCCAATTTTCCATGCAGTCAATCATTTCCTTGTATCTGGGAATAACTTACACATTAATAGGAAGTAAGATTAATTGGAATGAATCCTAATTTTTCTTCTATGATCGATCGGTGCCGGAAAATATTTTTTGAGGCTTTTTCATAGTTTAGCCAAATACCAAAAAAATATTATCATTTTCCTAGAAAATAACTTTTTGGAAAATATTTTCCGAAAGCATCGCATTTTTCTCGATACAAACGGAGAATTAATCTCTTTTGTGGATCAATATCTTTCAATTTTTTATCATATATTATCTATTTTTCAGTATAGGATTTATATAGCACGGATGCACATGTAATGGATAACTTTTTAACCAGGATTTTTATGATATCCACGTTCGGTAGAAAAATAGCTTCTACGACAGCACTACGATATTTATCCTTGTAATATTTGGGCGTATCAGTGTAGTCTATTTTACCATAGAGTAAAGCTACAATTGTTTCGGGTGATCGACCGAATTAAACATATAATTTTACGTAGGGTTAATACCACAGAAAACGTCAAAATGATATATTTATGATAAATTTACCATAAATTATTTTTTGAATAACAAAAAATCCAAAATGGCACGCTTTTGACAAGTTTACCTTAAATTGGCACACCTGTAACAAATTTAACTTCCGTTAATTTTTGTTAAATCTAACTGTTGAAGTGTTAAGTTTATGACACATGTCAATTGATGGGTGTGTACCAGCTTGAGGTTTTTACTCTACATTTGTTACATGTGTATCAATTTAAAATCTTTTATAGTATTAATACAATTTAACGGAGTTAAATTTGTCGGACGTATATCAATTTGGGGTAAAAAAATTAATTTTAGAGTAAAATTGCCACAGATGTACTAATTTAGAGTTTTTCGTAGTCAAAAAAATAATTTGGGGTAAATATACCACAGGTGTACCAGTTTTTTAGCAACAGATTTTTAATTTCTTCACTCGAATAAAAAGATATTCTTTATTTGAATAATATTAGCTCACGTATACGAAGTCGTATTGCAGCATGAGGTTGACGGAGAGACGCAGAGATAGGTGGTTAGGCTCAAGCAGAACAGAAACAGAGCACCTTCACACACAAAAAGGAGCTCCTCAAATTCTCTCTAGCCCTCAGGGATTCCTTTGATCTTCAATCACTCTTCATTATCTGCTCGGTGATTTCTTTTGAACCATTTCCTCTCGCTTCTTTGCTGATCGTCACTGCTTCCCAATTGCCAACAGTTCCGAGGTTCGAAATGCGGAAGTAGACAGCCTGCTTCAACAATTCCACGTCGCTTCTGTTATCTCTTTACTCATATCCTATATCAATCGCTATAGCTAGTCATTCTTCAATCAACTAAACCGCATATGCTCTGTTTTCCGTTGCTCAATGTAAGAAGTAGAGGCTGGGAGGTACCGCTATCGTCTGTGTGAAAAGCGGTTGTGATTGAGGCTGCATTAATGATTTTGAATTGCGGCATTTTCTTTGTGATGATTTGAATGTGAATCGTTGTTTTACTTTGGATCTAAGTTCCTTAGTAGAAATGCATACCACGTGTTTGATGAAATTCATGAACTGGATCATCATTGTGTATTTTGATTCAGGTCTTGACCAGTAATTTCCCTCGTTACTAAATTTTCATCAATTTTGGGCATATAAGCGCATTAGAGTTCTGATTCTCCATCGAAAATCATTGGTATTCAATTTCAAATCTGTTTTTAGAACCTTGTCAAATCATTCGGAATCAACTTCCGAGTAATAATCAACACATCAAAACGTCATAAACTAGTGCCCTTGTAGGGACAACTAATCTAATAAAATATTCAGCTCAAGGTTTACCAACCAAATCTACCACAAGCTTCGCAGACACTTTGATGCATATAGATGAATCGTATTTTATTCTCAGGGGTAGTAACTCTGTGAGGGTAGGTACTTCTTTTGGGGAATGAGTTTGACTAAGATTAAAGTCACGGTTGCACTCTATGCCACTATGACTATTTGACAAGTGGGCTATGCTAGCATAACAATTTTTTTTTTTTTTTTGGTTACTGTGAGAGTAACAACATTTTATGGATGACAAGTTCTTTAAGCAGTGGACCCGAATAATAACTCATATTTATTTGTTATTTGATTTTTCGTGGTTCAGAATATGCTGTTAATCTCAGTAAATTAAGGACTATCAAATAGTTTTTCTTTTTTGGTGTGCTCATGTGCTTTGAGGTCAATAGCTTTTTTCCAGTGGCATGCTTGAAAGGCAACAATCATCAGGTCCATGATGTGTGACCTGGTCATGCCGATGTACCAGTCGTATCGTAGAAGGAAAGTGAAAGTAGGAACAAGCTTTTTAGTATTTTTTGTATCTTTCAAGGTGCTTCCATCGGTCCCTCCTTGAAGAATCATCGCTTGCGTGCACTTGCACTGTACATTTTCTATACTTCTTGAAGATGATTCAAATATGTTTATCCTAATATTTGAAGAAGAATATCTGTGTCATGCCGAACAAGGTGTCTTGTTTACGAAGAGCATAGATTTTTTTCTTGGCTGATGGCAGAATTGGGCTAAAAAAAATAGTACAGTCGAGTTTAATATAATTGGGTATGTGTTTATCAAATATCGACCTGAGTTCATGTTGACCTCAAATTTGAACTCACCCGTTCGCACGTCGAAGTCCTAGAAATTGCGGGAGGGGGGAGAGGGAGATGGCAGAGATATTTTTTTTTTTTGTGGGATGATTCTTCCATAGTTTTCTTTTTCTGTTTCGAGAATTCTTTTACACTTTATTAAATGTTTGGAAAGTGAAGAAAGGATGAGATGGTTGAGCATTCTTTTACTTTGTTCTTCCCTTCATTATGAGGATTCTTTCTCATCTTTCTGTCCAGATACTTGTCTTCTATGACAGAGTATTCTTTTCCTCCAGCATAGCGGATTCTTCTTGAAAATGAGATGATCTTCATGACTTTTCTTGGCCAACACCTTCGTGTCTATTTTGAGAGTTTCATCGCTTCTCATCCAGACATCTGTCGCATTCCTTGTGTTGTATTTTCACACTGAGTCCTTCACTGTCTTCTTCAAGCCACTAGCTCTCTTTCTCTCTCTTCTCTCTCTGCGGGTGTTTGCTTTGTCCTGCAGTTGTTCAATGTCATATTGATCTTTTCTTCTTCTCCAGTCATTACGTTTCTGGTTTCCATCAGTTCAGCCTTACCTCACCATATATCAATTCGTTACTTTCATTCCTCCTAGAAAAAGGAAACAAAACCAGAAAGTTAGAAGTCAAAGGAGGGGCATATGGCGGATATTGGTTTATCCATAGCTTCGAAAGTGGCGGAGTACCTGGTGGCTCCGGTCGGTCGTCGATGCGGCTACTTGATATTCTCCAACAGCTACATTCGCCAGCTTAAGGATGAAGTTGAGAAGCTGGATGATGCGAGGGACAGGGTGCAGCATTCCGTCAATGAGGCTCGTAACAATATGAAGCTGATCGAAGCTGATGTTGAAAGATGGGGGAAAGATGCGGAGACCGTCGCCAACAAGGTGCACGACATGCTGGAACATGACGAAAGAGCCAAGAAAACTTGCTTCTTTGGGTGGTTTCCCAACCCGAAGGCGCGTTATTGTCTCAGCAGGGAGGCGAGGAGGACAGTTGAAGACATCCAGGCAATCATTGCGCGAAGTCAATTCAGGAAGGTCTACTATGAGAATGCTCCTCCGGGACTTGTTGACGGTGCTCCCAACGTGATTTCCTCAGTCGGTGATCAGGGCTATACTATCATTGAGTCACGAGCTTCCATCTTAGAGGACATCCTTAACGCTCTGGATGATGAGAAACTCAAAGTGATTGGAATCTTCGGGCCTGGCGGCGTGGGGAAAACCACGTTGTTGGAGGAAATCCAGAAGAAACTCAGGAACAAGAAGAGATTGTTCCGCTTGATTGCAACAACGACGGTATCGCAGACCCCAGACTTGAAGAAAATCCAAGATGACATCGCTTACGCCTTAAGTCTGGATCTGAAGAACGAGCCAAGCGAAGTCGGAAGAAGAGATCTTCTGTTTCGGAAATTACAGAGTGATCCAACAAAGAGGGTTCTCATAATAATGGACGATCTGTGGGGGGCACTTGATTTGAAGGCGGTTGGAATTCCTTTGGGAGACGAGAGCAAGGGATGCACGTTACTACTTGCATCGAGATATAACGATGTGCTGCAAGAAAAGATGCATGCTGATCGAACATTTCTTCTTGAAGGGTTGAACAACGACCAAGCTTTAAGGCTATTTGAAAAGGTAGTCGGAGATAGGCTCAAACATGATAAGGAATTGAAATCAATAGCGGCTCAAGTGGTGAAGAAGCTCGCAGGTTTGCCACTTTTGATTACCTCTGTCGCAAACACTTTGCAATATAGGAACGTGTCTGCATGGAGAAACGCGTTGATAAAAATAGAGGAGTCAAATATAGAATCCATAGTCAAACTGAGTTATGACCACTTGAATAGTGAGCATACGAAGTCCTTGTTCTTGCTCTGTGGTCTTATCGGCGGCACTATTCAAGTCAAATTTCTGCTGGGACTAGGCATGGGTTTGGGCTTGTTTGAGGAATTCAATAACACGATAGAAGATTCAAGGGATAGATTGAATACTATGCTCGATAGCCTCCGTTCTGTCTGTTTGTTGCAGAATGGTGGCGATGTCAAGGACAATGTGACCATACATGATTTATACAGCGAAGTGGTCATCAGAACTCCATTTAGAGATCAGAATTCCTTAATGATGAACAGCCATTATGGCTCGTGGCCAAAGGAAAAGCTTGAGAAATGTTGGGCAATATGCCTAGTTGAATTTGGCAGTGACAGGCTTGCAGAGCTAATGTCGGGTCGGTTTCCCAACCTGAATATACTCATGTTGTCTCAGCCAGGAAGCTTGTTTGGGATGCCTGTCCACCGACATGATATGATAGATTGTTGTAGACTAGAATTCACATACATGAAGGAGCTCCGAGTCCTCTATCTTCAATCCATGGATATCCCCATTTTACCATCCTCGATTGGAATCCTCGAGAACCTCCAATCATTATACTTAAACAGTTGCATTGTGGAGGATGTGGCAATTCTTGGCAAGTTCAAAGCATTGCAGATTCTCAGTTTCGCTGGGTCTGCGATTTCTAGGCTGCCTAAAGAAATAGGGTCCCTGACGAATCTGAGATCGTTCGATCTAACCTATTGCAGCGATCTTGAGATTATCGAGCCTGGTGTCCTCAAAGGTTTAATCAACTTGGAAGAGTTACATATGCAGGGAAGCTTTGATCAATGGATGGGCAAAGATGAAATACCATCAGAATCGCGTAATGCTAGGCTTACTGAGTTGAAGAGCTTGACAAAGCTAACCTCTTTGGAAATATCAATCAGGGATCCCTCCATACTATTGGAGGACGATGGCCTATCATTTGAGAACCTGATCAGATTTTGGATCGACATAGGAAACGCAACGGGGCGGACATTTGAAGGTTTGAGAACCTTCATGCTCAAATCGGAAGGGTGCGATAATATTCTTTCAAGAGAATGGGTTCAAAAAACTCTACATAAGACTCAACACTTGTGTTTGGATGGGTTAAGTGAGTCCAGGAACACCGCTCATGAGTTGTGCATTCAGGGATTTCCACAACTGAAGCATCTAGCCATTGAGAACAGCCCCTCTATCAAGTACCTCACTGGTTCATCCAATGGTGCTTTTACGCTTTTAGAGTCTTTGCTTCTCCAAAATCTTATTAATCTGGAGAAAATATGTCGTGGCCTTGTCGCCCCAGAGTGCTTCAGCAAACTGAAATCAGTGAGCGTCACAAAGTGCGACCAGTTGAAATACTTGTGGTATCTTCCACAGATGCAAAGCCTTGAACAGTTGGAAGAGATTGTAGTATGGGATTGTGACTCGATGCGGGCCATTGTCACTGTCGATGATGGAAAAGATATAGTTGCTGCCGACAACATAATTGAGTTGCCTAATGTGCATCGTCTGATTTTGTGGAAGTTGCCAAATATGACGAGTTTTTGCATGGGAGCCGGAATCACATCAGAAGGTGCTCCAATTCAGGTAAGTTTGTCAGTCTGTCTTTTTGAAATAGTGTAAGTTTCATTAGATCTTATTCTTACAAAGGCGATCAAGATCATGCTACTTTTGGGGGATTCAGGATAAGGTGATAGGGGTGTTCACCGAACATACAACATATTGAATTCACATCTGATTACTTGTATTTTTTAATATTTTAATCACAAACAAAAAATCCTCTCGAATAAACCACAGACCACATATTTTGATTCACATTCAGCTATAGCTAGAGGGAAGCCTCTTTTATTACTCATTTACCATTTTTTATGGATCCTCAATATAAACTGCAAAGTCCTAATTGTATTTCACTGTCTTTTTAAGGTTTCATTCCCTCGCTTGGAATCCCTGGACATGGCTGGACTCCTTGACCTCGAAAAGATACTCTACAATCAATCTCCATTCGAGTTCATCAATCTGGAATCAATGGAGATAAGGGAGTCTCAATCCACATCAAGTATTCTGAACTCAGAATTAATACTGAAGCTCCCGAATTTGAAGTCAATGAAAATTAAGAGCTGTCAGTCAATAAAAGTAATTTTCAACCTGGAGGAGCTAAAAGTCATGGGACATGGCGAGATTCTCTGTCAACTTGCCAAGTTGACATTGCGGGATTTACCGAACCTGCAGCGCGTGTGGAAACATGATGTCAAATTACAAGGCCTGTCGGTATTTCGAAACCTGGAGAAACTCGAGGTCAGCGATACAGGGCTGGCATTTCTCTTTCCTCTGTCTGTGGCTAAACGTCTGAGAGTAATTAGAGACATTCGAGTGAATGATTGTCCAAATATGAAGGCTGTGATTATGGATGAAGAAGGAAGAGATGAAGGGAGGGATGATATTATAGAGTTGCCGCTACTGGAACGACTATCTATAAGAAGCTGTCCCACAGAAAAATTCTTCTCGCATCCTTACGGAAAGAAAGAGTCAATCTCCACTACTTCAGATTCACAGGATGCTTGTTCTGATTCCTTCTTCAATCGAAAGGTACACATCCATTCTCTTCATATTATACCGATGATAGCCATAGGTGTGCGCTTTGCAGGGCAAGTAAAAATATCTCTTTGAAGATTCTTGTTTGGTTTTTATCTGTTCAAAGTTGTTCATAGTTTACGGCCACATTTGTCAATCTTCCACCGCGTCAACAGATAGTTAGCATTAGGCCAAATCGTCAAATTTTTCGTAGCTGTAATATGACTCGAACCTTTTCCGAGCAGGTTAGTTTACCAAACTTGGAGGAGTTAGAGCTTGAGTATGTACGATCCTTAAAGAGGATATGGGACGATGAACTTCCCAGAGGTTCCTTCTGTAAGTTAGCCACACTCACCCTGAACAGTTGCTGCGACCTACTCCACGTCTTCCCTTCGACAATTATAGGGAGATTGCACAACTTGAGAAAGGTCAAAGTTTCAAGTTGTCACGACCTGGAATTGTTGTTTGATTGTGGATCCCTTGATTCAAATACAGAACAAACAAGGGTATTGCTCCCCAACTTGGAGAGCGTCTTCGTTTTATTATGTCATTCCCTGGAATCGTTGTTTGATTGCGGATCACTTGATTCAAATACGGAACTGTTGCTTCCTAAATTGGAAAAAGTGAAAGTGATGCTAGCAGAAAGGTTGAGGCACATGGTGAAGAGTGACACCCAAATGGTTATGGCTTTTCCTAGTCTAGAGTTCGTGGAGGTTCAAGCTTGCTCGGACCTAACGTATCTCTTCCCCAGTTATACGGCCACAACTCTAGAAAATCTTGAGCAGCTATGGATTACCGGTTGCGGAAAGATGAAAGAAGTGGTTTGCGAGGAAGAAGGCAGTCGATCAAGCAAAGATGTGATGAGTTTCCCTTCCTTAAGTGAACTAAGACTTGAAGAGCTCTTTAATCTGATCAGTTTCAGCTCGGGATGTTGTTCGTATGATTTTGCCGCCTTAGAATATCTAGTTATTTCGCGATGCCCTAGCTTTGGAGAGTTCGTTCCAAGTCCTATAAGTATCGAGAGGCGTCCAGGCGAGACGGCCAAAGAGGATGATGAATCGCCACGACCGTTGTTTAATGAGATGGTTTGCTCTATGGCCTACACTATTATTTGTATTCTCGCATTATCTAGTTTTAGAATCAACAATGAAATAATTTGTCCTACCATCTTTTTTTTCCCCTCACTTTATTCACGTGCAGGTTACGTTTCCCAATTTAAGAAAACTAAAGATTGGACGAGTTCAGTGCAAAGAGCTGTGGAAAGATCGAATTTCCGATGATTCCTTTTGCAACTTGGAATCTCTTAAATTGGAGCACTGTAACAATCTCCAACGTATTGCCCCATCCCATATGTGGAAGAGGCTGCAATGCTGTCTCAAGATCCTAAAAGTGAGCTCTTGCCGTTCGATCAAGACCATATACGAAACTGATGGGACGGATACGAGGAGCGGTACATTGAGGAGTCTTTATTTGGATCGTCTTGAAAACTTGAGGCACATTTGGCATTCCGACGGTCTCCCGAACATCCCATTGCCGAACTTGAGATTCATAGAGGTTTGGAGGTGTTCACGTTTGGAAACGCTTTTCCCAACTTTCACGGCGGATTTTCTCGGGCAAATTGAAGAGCTAGTGGTAGGGTCATGTGAAGAGATGGAACTCATTGCTGGCCGTGAAGAATGTGAGGAAGCGAATGGTACGACAATCGCCTTCTCCGAATTAAGGGTTCTTAGACTTGACAATCTGCCGATATTCAGGGGATTCTTTCCCGAGAAATACTGTGCGGAATTTCCGTCCTTGGAAGTCTTCAGAAGGGTAAGCTGTGGAACAGAGCCGGACCAAAGCTTTGGGGATGAAGAGGAAACGAAGGAGGAAAGCGAGGAAAGTGAGGAGGAAAGTGAGGAAGAAAGCGTGGAAAGTGTGGAGGAAGTAGAGGAAGAAAGTGAGGAAAGTGAGGGGGACGAGGGGGAAGACTAAGTTTAATGAAGTGGAGTGCATGATTATTATTTCTGCATTCTCTTCTAAACTTCCCACTAAGTTTGTGATTATTTCCTTCAATACTCATTTGCTTTGGCTTTGCCTCCTGGGCTATGATGATGAGGGACCAGTCATTGGACCATAATATTGAATATCTTAAATGAGTGAAAACGATCACTTTCACCTGATTTTAGACATTATTTGTTGTACTATTATATTGAAATTCTCCATATTTAAAAGAGCTTTAGACTCCTTTTGCCAAATGCTTGCCTCGGCAGTATTGAAAGCCCAAGACAGGTTCTCCGCATTTTCGGAACACAAGGGTGGGTATTACTAATTAAAAAAAAGAAAAAAAAAATCTTTCAAAGTTGCCCCGACAAGATTTTTCATATTCCATTGTTGCCCTCGCCTGGGTATTGTTCATGTTGGGTCGCCGATGAAGCTTCGCCGAGGGCCGCGCAAGGCCACATGACGGGGCAATGAGCCAAATCGCTACCCCAGGCGAGGATCGCCAATGCCAAAGTCCTTTACATTTTCGTTGAGGCTTTCCCTATATGCTCAATCAAATGCAGCCTATGTGCATTTAACTTCATGAAGATTCAAATTTTATGATGCTCATTGTTCCCACATGCATGCCCATCCCTCAACCACTAAGTTCTCCATTATGAATTGGCATTTTTTTAGGTAAAGAAAACTTCTGCTTTTGAACTTCTAGGAGTCCTAAATTTGCCCCTCCAACGTTGTCCTTTAGTACAGGACAATGATGTAGGCTAGTCATTGGTCAATCAACTGTGAAAACTTTAGAACTTAAGTGCAGTATCGTGATAAATTTTAGAATTATGCTTTTAACTTTTTTTTTTACGTTAAGTTAATCACTATTAGTAACTGTCAGCATCATGACACGTGCGATGCGCATGAAAGTTAAAGGATGAGTTACATATGAAAATTACAGAATTTGCACAAAAAATTGTAAGATGCCCTCGCCTGGGTATTGTTCATGTTGGGTCGCCGATGAAAAGGGGTAAGACTTTGATTGAAGAATTTGAAAGTCTTACCCCTTTTCATCTTGAAGAACGATCGTTCCTGTCTTACCCCTTTTCATCTTGAAGAATTAGGATCAAATTGCCCATAAAATCGTAGTGTTGGTCTTCCATAAATATACTTCTTCATCGGGCAAGTCAGCATTGTCTCCTTGAATCCACTGACTTTGATTGATCATCATGTTTGAGAAACTTGAAGAACGATCTAGCTTGATTTGCTAGCCATTGTGATATTGAAATATTCCAATTAAATGATCTTATTGATATCTCTTGATACTTTGGTCGTTGCATTTGGAATACTTTCTCTGACGTTAAGTTTCATTCCAACGTCTGAGCTCCATACAGCATCTAAGCCCCTTAGAACATCATCTGAGCCTTTTTTGCCAGATTCAATCCTGTGTGATTTACATCTTTGGACAATTTACAAAAAAAGTATTTCATTGCATTAACTAAGATATAAGAGATCATGGATTATTTTGTCAATTTCAAAATCAATTAGGAAATTTTCTCAACAATCGTACTTTGAAATTTTTCTTAGCAATGTACATTTTCGTTTGATTAGGTTATGTTAAATCAAAACTTTTAACAATGAGGCAATCTATTTGTCTGGACAAAATTGTACTCAACAGAAACCTCGTTCAAATCATACATTGAAATTGGCTCTATGTCTGCCCTCAAGCCTTTAGGTTATTACGTGTGGATGATCCTCTTTTGAGGTCCTCCAACTCTGGCCAGTAATGACATAATTTCATTTAACCCAAAAAGGAAAAGGTTAAGCATATTCAATTAGATGACATGCTTGACGGGAAAAAAAATTAACTGACATTCTTTATAACCTGTGCTCATTGGAGAACGGGAGGGCGTCCTTGGAGGACTTCCGGGAGTAAGACTCGTTGTTTTCAGCACATGCCTCCCTCGACAGCTCCGAAAACACAACAAGACAAGACAATTTGAACGAACACTAATCAAGACGCATATTCCGAATATCTAATTGCGCCTTTCTTGGAGCAATTAAAACCAGCATAAGTATTTAATCAATTTATTCTCCTAGGGGAATGAATTTACTTAGTCGAAAATTGGCTATTGTTATCGAGGGGTCTTTGATTTCTTTGTGTCGCCTAAAATATTGATGTATTCGGCTTCGACCACGACTCAATGATTTTCTTATGAACAACTTCTGATGGAACTAATGATAATTGATCTGGAGAGATAGACTTGACATTGAAACAGGAACATCTCACAGTATTATCATATTTTAATTGTGACAATTGAGTCTTAAACGTTTTAAGATTTTATCAATTGTCAATTGTCAAAAAGTAGGACTAAATTTGATACAACCGAAAGATTTAAGACTTTATTGGACGCCATGCGAAAGGTTTTGGATTTTTTCGCAAATATGTAGTGCAACATATGTGGACGATATATGCAACTGGCTTCATTTTTTTTTTTTGGTGGGTGGTTGGAAAATAAGTTACCCAAGGATCACTAAATATCACACCCCAATCTCCGGGTCTGCAGAATCCATGTCAAATTGTCCCTCGGATCATAAGGGATAGCGTCCCAGGTTCGCTATCGACCCACGATAATTTATTACATAAGCGAAAACATATAATACTTCCAAAAAATAAAAGAGATATGAATAAATAAGCACGAAACATGTCAATTTAAAAACATCAATTCATTTACAAACATATCTTAACCCAATCAGGGTAATACATTAATCGACCTCATACTTCGAGGCGGGGTAGGGTCAACGTCATATCTACTCCAAATGAGAGGTTACACAACTTCCATAGGAACCATAAGTCTTATTACTTCTTACCTAAAAATGTTTCCCACGATGGGTGGTAAGAACAATGGGAGTGCCACAACTTTTGTACCGGAGAGCACTTGAGTGCAACAACATTTTTTTTTTCAATCACCTGAGTACCAAGTTTGAGCAAAAGGGATCACTTGAGTGCCACTTCTGGCCAAATATCCTACGTGTACTTTCTACTTATTTTTTTATTGTGAAATGGAAATTAAAATAAGAATAAGACATCCACCATGGAAATATTTATCCAACGTGTCCCTCTTACATAGAAAATGATGTCGTATTGTGACGTTATATGTTTGCTTTCGATCCTTCTTCAGTGAGAATGATCAAAATTAGGTTTCGAGCAAAATTAGGACTTGAAACCTTCTCTCTCGCCAATCGATCTGTCTGATAGATTCGACGTTTGCCAAATCAAATTAGGGCTGCTATCTTCATTAATCTTTAGTATCTCAAGCAAATCGATCAAAGGCCCTACTTTGCTCTTGTGATTCCTGTCGGAGTCTCTAAAGGCAGAGGAAGTATTTGTCGTATGATGAACCGGGGTCAAATCAAGCAAGGGTAAGTGATTTGTTATTTAAGTAAAGTGATTATTGACAGCACGTGAAAGTGAAAGAAAATGCGATCTGTTGGAGGGAAAAATTAGGGTCTCGATGGCAGAGTAAACAGGAAAGCCTCGTTTGCTAAGTTGTACCCTTATGTCGTTTTGTGTTCACTGGCCGACAATGAAATTCTTGTTTACTGAATGTAGTGGGATAGTGGGTATCGAGTGCTGAAGTGTCATGTCATTTTGTCGTACAACACAAGCAACCATGCAGTTCCAATGCCGAACCAAACTTAGTCCAATAGTCTATAACAGAGGAGGAAATATCTGATAAACTATTTGTTATTGTCTTTGCTTTTGACTATAAATCATTTGCGCATTAACTTCATTGCTTTTTCTCTTTTTGCAGGTTAAAATGAGACCACCTCAAAACGTTCCTCAAGCTTGTGCACCACAACGTCAAGATGGTGCAATTGGAAAAAGGACAAGATTGATAGACATGAACTCCAGCATGATGGTTTTGAATGTTAGTTTTTTTTTTTTTTTTAAGAACTATGCATGTAGTTTATGAAATTTCATTGACATGGTAATTACCTGAACTGAAGATTATATAGTTGCAGTCTAAGAGAAATTCAGAGGTCCTGATATCAATAGGTGGACCTACACAAGAATTGACTGCACCAATACAAAGAAGCCAAGAGGAGGTACTGATTAATCAACCAATGGTGAATCGAGCACACGTGAAAAAAGAGAGCAATCAATGCCACCTCCAAAACAAAGGGTAAAAAGGCCATCTACAAAAGACGCTCCTACCCTAATCTTAGTTCCATGTTAGGCAAATGATCCTGTAAATGTAAGTGCATAGCCTACCGCCACAATGCTAACCAAGACAATGAGTTTAACATGAGACAATACAAATGTACCTGAGTAGCCAAGCAAGCTGGCTCCTCCAAAAAATAAGATAGTGGAAAAGGAGACAAAATGAACATAATTCCAATTTGGAAGAGTGCTAAAATCATTACTCAAGCAAATCCTTTAAAGAAAAAAAAAGGAAGTGACGAGGTTATTCGACTTGACTGATGGGAGGTTGACGGAAATATGATGTCTATCATTGATGTTTCTTTTAGAAAGTTGAAGTAGTGCTAGAATTGTGTTTGATGTTATTACTGCAATTGATATATGTTCTGCAGTAATGTTGGTTAGTTGTGATGTTGATGCATCTTGGTTGGATTGTAGCAATATGTTGCAATGGAACATTTGTTAAGTTTTGTACTACTGCATTTTTTGCTAGTTAGCAGTAACATTATGTAATTGAACTTAGTTGTGTTATGATATTGTTGATATAAGAATATGCAGTATGATTAGCATTGTAGTGCAATGGTATTAGCCTGGCTTCTCGTTGATTACAGCTGATACAGGTGAAGCAGGGATATAAAAAAAGTGAACGTGATAGCTTTTCAAAATTCGAAAAACCTAAGTGATCACTTTTCAAAAATTAAGGAACCAAAGTGGTTGCTTTTTAAAAAGATGTGGCCCTTAAGTGGCCATTTTTAAAAAAGATATGGTACTTAAATGGCCATTTTGTGAAAGTTGAGTAACCTAAGTGGTCGATTTGATTGAAGACACTCAAATGATCATTCGATGGATCTTGAACACAGTTGCAAAACAAAAAAAAAAAACTTGGAAGATGAGGGATCTTCTCAGCTTTTGCTGCACATCATCAACATTGAAAACTAGATTTCCACAAAGTTAGCAAAAAAAAAAAAAGAAAAAACTCTACGCAGAATCAAAAAGTAACATAAGGGACAACATTTTATCATTCCTTAACTACGGTAGACTCAAAAAAACTATCTCTTTATACTTGCTTCTATCTAACTCGATAGAAATCAGGGGAGTCGAAATCTCAACATAAGATTGTGGAACATGATATTGAGACAAGACTTCCCTCAAATGCTCAATAAGAGCATCAGTACTCAAAGATCCCCCTTGTGCTACCAAAGGAAGACCATCATCAGCCGGGTTCGTGTTTGCCATAAGGATATAGTTTGATCGGAGTAGCGAAGAAGATCGCGACAATGAAGTTCAGTGACGAAAGTTACGTCGCTGAAATTCTGCGCTAATTCACCCAAAAAAAGGACGCATGAATAGCACGTCTTTTAAGTAAAACAGCGACGAAAGCACTCTGAATAACTGCACTAGTAATCAAGTGAAACCGTGCCAAATAAATGCTGTTTTTTTTTTTCAACCAAATCGGCAAGGAAACAGCCTTCGGACAGCAATAATTCTCGAAAGTCAATACTGTTTTTTCACGGGCTGAGTTGGGTTTGCTTGAAGATCACTGAAATAAATTTCTTTCACTGTCCCCAATCGCTAATTCACGAACATTCACCAAATAAATCCCCCACCACCAAATAAATCCCAGCAGAAGAGGCAAAAAAAAAAGAGCACTTGATGCAAAAAAAAAAAACCAAAAAGAGCACTTGACGCCAAAAAAGGAGAAGGAGCACGAACGAACGAGACCTGTATTACGAACAGATCAACCAAACCTCGCACGAAGCAACTCCCTCCAATGATCGGCGACCAAATCAGAGGAACCCTCGTCCAGCGAAAAAAATCCAGTCGCCTCGCAAAAAACCTCCGATGCAGCCTACGATGAGCCAATACTAGCAAAAGATCTCGAGCACGAACGCATATTCACGAACGACGAGTCAAGGCGGGGAACGCTAGGCTCTAATATCATGTAGAAAAGAGAAAAAATTCTGAAAGGAATCAACGTGATTTCAATTCCATCATTGTTTACAAGCCTACAAGCACTATTATATACAGAGAAAAACAATTAACCCTAATTTACCTATAAATCAGGAATATACATAGAAACATAGGATATACAAAGAAAGAGAATAAAATTTTATTTTGAATATAATACACAGCTCATGCTAATAGTTTATACTTGCTACATTAGAAGGGCAAAGCACATCCTAGAAATCAAGCAAACAAACCCATATCTAAAACATGTTAAAGCTAAAGACATTAAAAAAAAAAAATTGGATCAGCAATATAGAGATTAAGGACCTAAAATATCCACAATTGAATTATGCTCTATAATTGGCACATCCATGGAACCTTCTCCCAAGATTGTCTCTCGTTGCAGCCATTTTTGTTGGACTTTGCAGCCCACAACATCAAAAGTGAGAAGCATCTTGGCTTTGCTTGTACACCCAGGAGTCGCTTTCCCTGCTTGTGCTTCTGTTTCCCATCGCGTCTTTGATGATTTGATTTTGGGTGACATGAAGTTCTCAATTTCGTCGAGTTTGGCTCAGTAGCAACAATGAATCATTCAAGCTGACAAGATGAACTCAGTCATATTCAAAACTATATTCATTCAGTCATTTCATCAAACATGTGCGTGGTTAATTCATACAAGAGATTTAACTGCAACAATTGAATAAATATTCCAATCTAAACTATCACAATAGCATCAATAAATCACGAATAAATTTTTAATTCATACAAGAGATTTAGCAGCAATATTAAATCAATATTCTATCCATGGAAAGTTGAAAGCATAGCATATAAAGTGCAATTATCGGTCATGAATTGTGATTAAACTAGAAACAAGAAGTCCTGAGAGTGTCGCTAGTGAAGACGTTGGGAAAGGATCATCGAAGTGACGTTAGGCAATTCGGAATTAGGGTTCTTGTGCGAGATTTTGATTTTTCCCGATCTCGTGGATAGGGTTCAAGTGATTTTGCCCTAATTTTGTTGAAGCAATGTTTTAATTTGAATAGTGTGACATCATTTTCCTTTGTCATTGATGATTCAGCTTTTTGGCAGTCCAAGTGGGCTAGATTTACATTATTTCAATGCCATGTAGGATTTTTTGGTGATCCAAATTACTGATGGAACCTAACTGATCCACTTTTAAAAGTTGTGGCACTCAAGTTATCGAAAAAAAAAGTCGTAGCACTTAAGTGATCTCCAAACAAAAGTTGTGGCACTCCTACTATTCTTACCCCATGATGTGGTAAGATATAAATTTCAGCGAGTCAACGCTTAAGCCCAGCTAAAGCGTTGATTCATCCATAACATCCTATCAATTAATCATATAGCACAATATATATATATATATATATATATATATATATATATCAACCACATGCAACTTTACTACCACACATGATGCAATACAAATGCAATATGCGATTGTGTCGACGCGAATCAACTCTTGAAACATTGACTCAATTATACTGCATTCAAGCACTAATCACATATTGGACACCACGTGAAGTCCGTTTATCTATGACAAGTAGTGAAATTTACACTACTCCTTGGCAGTGTCTTTTGTAATCAGACATTGTCCCACATCCTACCAATGATGACATCTACAACCGATAACCTCATGCCTATGGCACTCCAAGCACAACGTGTAGGCATTCCGAAGATCATCGGCTTGTCACAAGCTGCAATCGGTATCCGATAGTTTATCAATACTCTATGCCAGCTGTGTACAGTATCTAGAAAGTCGAGCATCCAACAAGTCGTGTGGTTTGTACTATAAGTACAATACAAACTTGTCAGGCGTCGCCTCATCGTTTCATCATGTGACCATACATCTCATCCAGCATTGAATCGGTTCTCAACTTTAATTATAGTCGAATGTTCATGCAAACGTGCTCAAAACTCAGCCTCAGTCATTTTCATGCTAAAACAAGCAATTTAAGTCATACAAGGTCATATGGACACATAACATTATCTATCATCCAATGCAAGCAACCACGAGGCCATCAACAACCAAATCGATCATCCAACACACCAATGATCAATCAACGCAACCAGCAATATAATCCATAACAATCACTCAACGGTAGGCAATCAACTCTAAAGAACTAGTCCAATTTTGTTCAATTGGGTCGAATTCACACGACAATTTAATTATAGCTGAATTGAACAATCAATCGAATGCTTGCTCATTTCGAGCCTATCACTCACTCGCGACCAACAAGAACAACATCCATTCCAATCAATCCAATTCAATTAGCCATAGAATCCTTACCAATCTGACTAACTTAACCGATTAGGGCCATTGAACCTAAATCTAGCTTTAACAATGGCCTCTCCAAATAGAAGAGAACTAATTATCATGGGAAGAGTCCAAAAGTGTTTATCTTGCAATAAAACTTACGCCAAGCAATCCAAATGATCTTGTTTATCGATGCTTTTGTGACACTTGTTAATCATACCTAATAAAGGAAGACTTACATTTCAATGCATGTCTTTTGCGTAACATGAAAGAAAAATGTGATTCCAAAGCGATTTTTTTTTTTTAACGGGGCAAGTAAGGTGGTTTAAGATTCTGTTATGTCCTAACATTACAAGGCTAAAGAGTGCTTCGATACCAAGACGGTGCTCAATATGAGGCCAACATCTAAAAAATGATTTCCTCTCCAAATAGAATAAGAACTAATTATCATGGGAAGAGTCTAAAAGGGTTTATCTTGGAATAACACTTATCCAAAGAAATCTGAATGAATTTTGTTTATCAATGCTCGTGGGATACTTGTTAATCATACCCAATAAGTACATTTCAATGCACCTATCATGCGTAACATGAAAAAAAAAGTGCATCCAAATGATTTTTTTTTTTTTACTTAACAAGTAAGGAGGTTTTAGATTCTGCTATGTCCTCACATAACAAGGCTAAAGAGTAGTTCGACGCCAAGAATGGCTAAATATGAGGTCACCATCTGGAAGATTTAACGGTTTCCTCTTTGAATAGAAAAGGAACTAATTATCATGGAAAGAGTCCAAAAGGGTTTATCTTGGAATAACATTTACGCCAAGCAATCTCGATGAATCTCGTTTATCGATGCACATGGGATGCTTTTTAATTGTACCTAATAAAGAAAGATTTACATGTCAATGTTCCAATCATGCGTAGTTTAAAAGAAAAAAGTGCTTCGAAAGTGAAATACTTTCTTTAAATGACAAGCAAGGTGGTTTAAGATTCTTCTATGTTTTACCATGAAAAGGCTAAAGAGTGCTTCGATGCCAAGAAGGTGCTCAATATGAAGCTAGCATATAGGATCTTTAATGATTTCATCTTCAAACAGAATATGAACTAATTATCACGAAAGATTCAATTGGGTTTGTCTTGCAATAACAATTACACCAAGCAATCTGAATGAATCTTGTCTACCCATGCCCATGAGACACTTGTTGATCGTACCTAATAAAGGAAAATCTACATTTCAATGCACTTGTAGTGCGTAGCATGAAAGAAAAAACTGCTTCCAAAGGGAGGCGTTTTCATTACTTGACAAGCAAGGTGGTTTAGGGTCTACATGGTAACCATTCTCATTATGCGATTCTGATTCTGATTCTCAAAATCGATTCCTATTAAAATGATTTTTTTATTATTCTATTTTTGGATGAGTTTTAGAGAATTAGAACCTGTTTGATAATTGCACAAAATTTATATTTCAAAAAACTATTCGTTTTCCTATTTTTTCATGTAAGTCAAATAACTATGTAGTTAATTGTAAAATTTCATCCTAATTTGAAGACTAATTTTCAATGCACATAAAATAATTTAAAATATATTATTTTTTAGCATGTCATAAATGAAACATAAAATTTAATATATAATGTTTGAAGTTTGATGAAGCATGGACATGTTCCCATATTAAGGACTCATTTTTCTTTAAATGTTGCAATGTCTAAATACATAGAAAGATAGTGGATGCCCTCATCTTCTATAATATTTTTTGTAGAAGAGTGAAATCTATGAAATTTATGAAATTTAGACCCAAATTTATGAAAATAAAGTCAAACTAGCATAATATAAGCTTTTTCTATTTTTCGAGATTTTTTCTAATTTTTTTTAAAATTTATATTTTCTATATTATTATATTTTTTTATTAGGTAGAGTGAAAAGTGATGAGAAAACTAAAAAAGAAAAATGAGAGATATGAGATTCATCCTATTTTGTTGTTTTCAAAAGTGATTATTTTTCCAGAAACTTTTTTTTTTTGCTTCTGGATTTTTCTCTAAAACTGATTCTGATTCTTTAAAACTGATTTTGGGAACAAAATCAGAATTAGAATTATTTACATTACCAAATGTCATTCTCATTTTTTATTATTATGGGATGAGAATCAGAGGATCAGAATGGTTACCATGCAGACCCTTATGATCTACTATGTCCTGCCGTAACATGGCTAAAGAGTTCTTCGATGCCAAGATGTTCTCAATATGAGGCCAAAACCTAGAAGCTTTAACAATTTCCTCTCCAAATATCAGATGAACTAATTATCATGGAAGAGTAGAAAAGGGTTTATCTTGCAATAACACTTGCACCAAGCAATCCAAACGAATATGCCCTCGGGACACTTGTTAATTATACCTAATAAAAAAAAGATTTACATTTCAATGCACCAATCGTGCATCACATGAAAAAAAAAGTGCTTCCAAAGCTAAACGTTTTCTTTACTTGACAAGCAAGGTGGTTTAATATTCTGCTATGTCCTACCATAACATGGTTATAGAGTGCATTGATGCCAAGAAGATGCTCAATATGAGGCCAGCATTTGGAAACTTTAACAATTTCCTGTACGAATAGAATAGGAACTAATTATTACGAAAAGAGTCCAAAAGGGTTTATCTTGCAACAACACTTACGCCAAACAATCTGAACCTATCTTGTCTGTCGATGCCCATGGGACACTTGTTGGTTGTACTTACTAAAAGGAGATTTACATGTCAATGCACCTATCATGTGTAGCATGAAAGAAAAATGTGATTCCAAAGCGAAATGTTTTCATTTCTTGACAAGCAAGGTGGTTTGCTATTGTACTATGTAGTTCCATAACAAAGCTAAATAGTGATTCGACTCCAAGAAGGTGCTCAATATGAACCCACTACCTTCTGATCCCAAGTCAGATGCACTAATCCACTGCACTACGCAGTCACCACTTGCCATACAAAGCGCGAGAGATAAAAGCCACTTACAAAATTAATCTCAAACTTTTTGTTGAAAATCCGATTAAATGATCATAGTAACACGGTATTACAAAAGGGGTCAATTTTGTAATAAATAAGAATTGAATAATTTATATTAATATCTTACTTTTGAGAATTGATTCTAAATGCTTTTCACCTTACAATCATCTTTCTTTTCTCATGTGTTGTGTTTCCTTTCTCTCCGAATGAATACTTATATGCTCTTTTCACCTAATCCTTTCTAAACATCTCCTGTCGCATGAAATATAGCTAGAGTCAATTATTCATAGAATATTCAAGCGATAACTTATGTATGTATGTACGTATCTTTATTGATTTTTTTTTTTTACTAATACACGCGTATGCTGTCACATATAGCAATGATTAGCGAACAAATGTCTACTTAGACCAACTTTAGAGGTCACGCCTATTATATAATAGATGGAGATTTACCTGGTACATGTAAAACCAAGGTAGTTTCCAGGCATCAATAAAAGTATGTAACCAAGCCAAGGTTCCCCAGAGTCCATACAAAATAATAATAATAATAATAATAATAGATACAGTTAAGGTAAGAGTTACCAAGCTTTTGATGAAAGATAAAATCATATCACGACAAGCCAACAAGATTATAGGATCCTCAAAAACAGGTCGCAGGATTTCCTCATATATGAAAGTTGAACATAGATATGATGATTACCGTCCTTCATTTTAGTTTGCGAAAATGGCAAGCTCTTCAATTGTAGTTTCTTTTCCGATTTTCCTCAATGTTGATCGGGTTGGCGAAGATAAAATATTATAAACAACAAGATACTGAACATTTCATGATATTCTCAATTGTCGCAAAGATTTGACAACATATACCATTCACAATAATAAATCCAAAGAAAATATTTTTGCATACTTTCAACTCTCTTGATGCTCTTAGTGTCTCTAGTAAGTTTTCCCGCATTGTAGGCACACTCACTATGCGCACAATGCCAGAGTCGACAATGTAATATTTACATGCAGAAAACTATAAGCCCATGTTTAAGGAAAAGAACCCTCGTGGGAATGTTGGAAAGATATTATATAATGGGATGAACAACAAAATCGGATTTTGAGGTGCGAAAAATATTCTCTTTTAATGATTTATTTGCCTCACTACATTGCTAATGATTTCATCCAATATACTCCAGAATACAATAAATTCTTAATGAGAATAGCAGATAGCAATTCTGATATTTATCCAGGACCTCTTAAAGAAAACAATTAGAAACAATGGCTTTATATCTTTTTGAGAAAACGAAAATTGAAGTTCAGCATAATTGACTGAAAATGAACAAAGTCACTCAAAATGTAAAACTCCAAAGAAGACAGCTTTTCATGTCTCAAAAGATGTCATTCAATCACAACTATTCGTGTCTAAAGAACAGTTAGTTTCTGATACACCACTTCACGTCTGAAGAACAGTTAATTCAGACACAATTCTTCGTTGTCCAAAAAACTATTTGTTCAGACGTAACTCTTTATTAGATAATAATAATAATAAATTGATCATTGATAAGTGCTAATAATCACGTACCCACATGCTGACATGGTGGGATCTAGCTCACTTGCCCACTTATCTTTATCTGAAAGACTATAATAGAATTCTAACTAATAAAGGGACGTTATTTCTCCCTTTCATCCTATGCGGAATGCAAAAAAGGCACTATTTTTTTTTCAAAATAAATATCAATAGGAAATAGCTTTCTCTTTTCGCGTTACCCACAATCCTATCGGCAAGAGCTCAATCGCGACTTTCCTAATATGTGCCCGGGTTGCTATTAGATTGTGGGTCCGATTTCCTATCAATCAAGATCAACTTTGAGTCATGTTCAATACATCACAGTGTCATGACCTAGTGCACTTCCAGGGACAACTGATCTCGCATTTTTGGCTAGAGGTTTGCCGACAAAATCTACGGGAACCTTGATAGATATTTTGATGCAGATTCGTTGATTCTGTTTACTCTCACGTGTAGTTTTTCTCTAAGGGTAAGTACTTCTTGTCGGGAATGACTTTGACTAAGGTAGGGGCAAATCTTTTTCATTAGTGGCCTTGTTAGTGATTCCTTTTTCCGTTAGTCCCGTGGCCAATTATTCTCTCGATCGGTTAAAACATGGTTCGATCTTCAGTTATGTCATCTGTTGTCAAGATCGCACCTCAGGGAGAAATATAATAGTTTCTTCTTGCAATGCATAATGATAATTTGACAAATCGATACACGAGTAGATTAATTTTTCTATATGTCATTTGTATGAATATGCATGTTGGGTTGTTATAAAAAAAAATGTCACACATTTTATAATTGATGTGGCGCGAGTAGTTAATATATTTTAATTGGTTTGTCATTAATTGCCTTAAGTTTTTTAGGTCCAAATCAATATGTTGACATGCTCTGACCTGGACTCTCCTTTGATGATTGCTTATTTCTTTTAATGTATATTGGTGTTTAGTAAATACATCAATGAACCAATGTGGTGAATATCTTAATAAAGTAATCTCATGATCACACTTGAGTGAGAAAGAGATTGTTAAGATATGCAGGTGAAATGTGTTAGTAAAGTTCCACAATAAAGAATTGGTGTGGTAACCAATATATTCTAGTTTATCCATTTCTAGATCTCCTCAAGTAAAGGTATCGAGCTTTCAATAGTTTTTGAAAGGTGATCAGGAGGTTTGAAGGCAATAGTGAAGGCAATGCAACAGACAATCAAGGAAAATCTCCTTGTAGAAGGAAGGAAAATGACACAAATTATTGATGAATTTTAATTCAATGTACAATGTTGCTTCTAGCTTTTTAATTTCTTTAATGTGTTCTCTCAACTATTGACAAGTGCTCACCTTATCTAGTCTATAAACTTTTAGTTTGTTCAATACGTAACTTAAACTTTTTAGTTAGTACAAAGAAAATTCTGACATTATGATTATGTGCAATAGTATATGTTGAGTTCGGATTGTTAGAAACATGAATTAGCATATCCATCTTTTTATCCTTGTACTTTAGAAAAGGAAAAAACAAATTAGGGACTTCAAATATTCCACGTGGAAATTTTTTTCTTGATTTGATATAAATATATTAAGTGGATAATCTATGTGTAGTTTTTTTGTCCACCAGTCAAACTTAATAGATTGGAAGCCACATGAGCAAATTCTATTAACATGAATAAATGAAAATGTGACATTAATTAATTTGATATAATTGAGCGAATAGATTGAATATTTATTTAGAGTTCGGGGTTTAGGGACTCCATTGAACATTTACCAATGTTTCAAGGACCACATTGAATACATTAAAAGTTCATAAGCGATATTTCACTTTGAACCGAAGTTGAGGGATCATTTGTGTCATTTTCCAATGAGAAAAGCGAAAGTAGGAACATGCAACTCTGGTTTCTTTGCACAGTGCAAGATGCTGTTCCAAAAAGAACAACCACTTGCGTGCATAGCTTAGGTACCCTTCGTTTTCTACTGGCTGGTAGATATTTCAAACATATTTACCCTAGTATTTAAAGAAGAATATCATGTCATCACGAAGAAATTACAAAGCACTGTATGTTTTGTTGCATTAAATGTTTACTTATCAAATGCCAGAGTTATTTCTTAATCGATGGGAGAAATGGGCCAAAAAAATGGGACCATCCGGCTGAGTAGGTTCTGGTCTGTGTTAATCAAATATTGAACCATTTAAATTTCAAAATGACTTGACTTATAATCCGGATTCATATTGTGCCCCGAATCCGATTTTGCCCGTTTGGCAGGCTAAGTGCCATAAATTGCGGGGGGAAGGGAAAACAAAAAGCAGTCCAAGGGAAGAGACGATTCTTTCATATTTCTTTTAATGCAAGATGATTCTTTCATATTTTTTCTTTTCCTGCTTTGAGGATTTTAGCTTTTTCACTTTATTTAAAGTTTCCAAAGGAAGAAATCATGAGATGGTTAAGGACTCTTTCTCATCTTATTTTGGATACTTGGTTTCTATATAGGGCATGTTTGCTTCGACATTTAGAAAGGGATTTAGAGCTCTAAAGTCCCTTAGTCAAATGCGAATGACGTTTGAATCATTTTTTTGACTCCAAAGGTATTTACATTTTCCCAAAAATATTTCTTAAAAGCTGAATCAAATAGGCCGGCAAATAGAGGATTCTTTTCCTCCAGCATAGGAATCCTTCTTCAAATTTTATAAGTTATCCATTTCTTCTTCTTCAAATTCACCGTCTCCCCTCTCACGCTAAATCTGAACCGTGTCTCCAACAACGCCAACATCTTAATGCGCCCCAGACTAAGATTATTTCTGCCAATGAATTTCTTCAACTTTAATTTCTTAAAAGCCATAGCGATGTTTGCAAACAGACAAAATATCCAAAACAATCGCTTAACAACTACCCTTGGTTTTGATACAAGTTTTTCAGGGGATAAGTACACTAGAAGTTGCATAAATTTTGTATGGCGTTCATTTGAGTTTCATAACTTTTAAAACGTTTATTTGAGTGCCACATCGGAGCAAAAACGTTGAAAAAAGTGCCAATTCCGACCAAAATTATTCATCTGAGTGCTATTTTTGTCAAAAAAAGGCGGCATGGAATTTTTACTATAACTTTATTAATTTTTAAGTGTCACGTGGATTTTCTTTATATTTTTTAATAGTTTCTACATTTTTTATTATTTTTTCAGATAAAAAAGGTAACAAAAATAATTTTTTCTTTAAATTTTTTTCCTTTTGTTTTTCTGATTTGAATAAAAAATAAAAAATTACATAAACTACTAAAAAAATGAAGAAAATTCACGTCGCACTTAGAAAATCAATAAAAAAAACTGTTTGCCGGCGCCACATCGCCATTTCCGGCGGTCACATCAGCGGTGACACTCAACTGAACGATTTTTAAAAGTTATGTCATTTCAGTAAACGTTTTGAAAGGTATGACACTCAAGTGAATGCCATACAAAAGTTATGACATTTCTAATGTGCTTATCCCAGTTTATTAGTAATGCTATGGAAACATAGACAAACGAAATGAATTCAATAAGGAATAAACTGCTGAAATAAAAAATAAAATAAAAATTGAACACAAGGTACGAGATTCGATGGATCAACCCACTTCAAGGGGAGAATTAACGAGATGGTTCCATGACAATCGGACGATGTCTCTTACAAGTTTTTATACATACTAAGCGCACTCCTCACGCACACGATCGAACGCAACAACAAAATATTTATATGCCAAAAATGATCAACCCTTATTTGACTATAGCATCGATCTCGTCTTCAATAATGAAAAAGAACTCTCGTGAGAAATTAATTTCCCTTGTTGCATCGCCGACACTCCGATTGTCAAGAGTCCGATGGCCCGAATTGCTTTGCAATTGCATCACGGGTCGGATTTTGCACCAACCGGGTTTAATTTCAACTCATAATCAACACAAGCACGTCGTAGAAGGAAAGTGAGAGTAGGAAGAAGGCTCTTGAGTTTCTTCGCTTCTTGCGAGGTGCTTGTGTTGGACCTTTATCGGAGAACTTCCACTTGTGTGCTCAGCTCACATACTGTATGTTTTCTGAACGACAAAGTTCTTTTATATGCACAATTGAGAAAACTTTTCGCTTGTGCGGTCTAATTTAGATAGGAGGATTCAGGGATATAATTAGTGTCGAGAAATTTTCCAATGCCTAAATTTATTTGCCTAAAATTTCAATTTTGCCAGTATAGTCCAATCTCGCCCATTTGGTGCGTCAAAATCGCAGAAATCAACCTGGAAGATTAAACAAAGAGCAGTACAAGTGAGGAGAGAGAAAAAGAGAGGCGGCAGAGATTTCTTTAGTGCAATATGGCTCTTTCATATTTTTCGTTTTCCTTCACGTTGAGGATTCTTTCTCATCTTTCATATTCTTTCTCCAGTCATTACATTCCTGGTTTCCATCAGTTAGAAGTCAAAGGAGAGGCAAATGGCGGATACTGCTTTATCTGTGGCTTCCAAAGTGGCAGAGTGCCCGCTGGCTCCGGTCGTTCGTGGATGCGGCTACATGATATTCACGAACAGTTATGTTGGCGAACTTAAGGAAGAACTTGTCCAGCTGGATAACGCGAGGCAAAGGGTGCAGCATTCCGTCGATGAAGCTCGAAACAACATGAAGCTGATCGAAGCTGAAGTCGAGAGATGGACGAAAGATGCGGAGACCGTCGCCAACAAGGTGCGCTGACATGCTGGAACATGACGGAAGTGTGACGTCCTGAAAATTCGTCATTTATAAATCGATAAATTCGATAAAAAGGAATGAAATTGAATTTCAGTCGATGCGAAATTTTGGACCATAAGAAATTAAGGGATGGATTTTGGACTGTTCCCAAAATTATCAGTCAATTAGATTAGGCTTCGTAATTCTCAAGTGTCGTGATTTAGTATTCGAAACATCGCGCCGAGCCTAATTCTGATCGAGTCAAGCCCGTAAAAATGCCAAAAATTTCCCTCCGTCGGTCGAGCACAAATCCGTTCAATGTTGAATTATCGAATTACCATTTTGCCCCCCCATTTATGCACTACAAAATAAAATATTCAAATTTCGTGAGCCCCACCATTGGTCAAAGTCCCACCTACCAGCCCCCAACTACCAGTCCACACACACACACACTCTCTCTCTCCACATTTCCCCCCTACCGTATACAGCCCTCCCCTCACCGAAGCTCTCTCCTCCTCCTACCTTCTTCTTCGGTTTGTTGTGCCACAACCACTGCCAGTGCTCCACCACTCCTCAACCGACTCATCGCCGCCTCATTGACCTAAGTCTGGCCACCACGCACCGCCGGAGGACCCCCGAAACAGACCCAATGGCCTATGCTCTGTTTTCGAGTTTAAAGGTTGTTTTGAGCTCCGATGGCCTCGCGGTCGCTTTCGACTCCCCTCCTCCACCATGTCGACTCCCCTTCAACTCTCAGTCTTCCTTCCAACCACCGTCGACCGCCGCGAGACTGTCGAACAGCCACGGAAGCCGATCGAGCTCTCTTGCCCTGTTTTGGGCCGAGACCGTTGCAGAGTGCCTTCGGCCGTTTTTTACGCCTTCCGCCAATCGCCACTGCCACCGAAGACCACCCCAAACTCCCTCCTTGACCCCTTGATCGTGTGGTAGCCGTTCGTCGCCTGGGAAGCCGTGAAAACCCCTCGGCCTACTCTCCCCTATTTTCGCCAAAAATTCACCCGGTTCTGTCCGACCGTTGTTCTGCCGTCTCCGACCGCCGTCCGCCACTCCTGGCCAATCCCGAGGGTCATCCTCGACCTGATGGTTAGTCCCCCGGCCTTTCCTGGCCTTGCTTTAACCTTCGAGGCCTAGAATCGCCTTAAAACAGTATGTTTGTCCCTGTTGCAGCTACTGGCCGGTTCTTTTTTGGCCAGAGCTCCACCCTCGCCGACCTCTTGCTGGACCTCCATGACACATCTTAGCCACTGTGGGGTGCTGTCGCCGCTCAAATAGCCGAGTTACCCGAGTGGTTCGACGAAAAATCGAGAATCGTCGTCATTGTCATCGTCATTGGATTTCGTCGTCGCTGCCGCCGCCCCTCGTTGCCGTTACCATTGGACCACCCAAGCTAGTAAACTTAGTGAGTTAACCCCTAATCCTTGGTTAGGGCGCTAATTGCGCCTAGAATTAGTTAATTAGCTGATTAGGAAATTTAGTTAGAATAACCGTGGTTGGTTTAGATAGAAACCGGGTTTAGGGCAAATGACCGCGATTAATTAAGTTAGTCATTTTAGTTAGGTTTTATGTAGCTAGTTGATTGTTAGAATCGATTGATTGACTGATTGGGTATCGATTGTCGTGTTTGATCGCGAGCGAGTGTTAGTTTAGAAACGAGCGATCGATCGAAAATTTAATAAAATTGGGATTAATCAATGTCGTTCGATTAATTGAATTGGTTAATCAATTGTGTTTTGACCACTTGACTGACTACAGTTGATTGATTGTGATGTGACATGATTATATTTCTGAGTATTTCATCGTCTGTGCCGGTCGCAAGCCTAGTTGTGAGGTTGTGCATTCATATGACCTGTGTGAACTCAAACTACATGATTTAGCATGAAAATGGCCTTGGGCCGAGTTTTTGAGCATGTTTGTATGAGCATCCTACCTAAATCAAAGATGACAAAATTGATTGATTTTCGGGTGTCATGTGTGGCCATATGATGGGATGATGAGATGCCTGGCAAGATCGTACCGTGTCGATCAGGAAAATACGACTTGTCGAAAGAACGTCATTTTGTGACGTTAGTTTGACGAATGCCGATCGCAGCTTGTGAAGGATCGAAACCCTAAAAGGGATTCCCGGTAGCTCTGTGCCGTGACAATCAGAATCACATGGACTACCGAAAATAGTCGCCGGAAGTAAAGGGCGATGCCTGGCACCGCCAGAAGAGTACCAATTGACTAGTGTACTAGGCACCAACTAACTAGTGTGCCGGGCTGACATTCCCAAATTCTCGGGCTTATATGCCCTGTCCTAACATGCCCTATCTCATAAAATAAATGGACTACGTGTGACGTCATGTATGTCGTTTGATGTGATGTTTGCATTGATTGGGCTATTTGACTGTTATGTCGTGTCTGCATCGCATTATGCGTGGCTTCCTGGAGGTAAGTTATATGTGGTTGGATATCTGTTGTGGTTGACATGCCATGTCTGTTTGTTAGGATGTCCTGAGTGAATTAACGTCCTAGCCGAGCTTAGGCGTTGACTTTACTGAGATTTATTTCTCACCCCGTCGTTGAATAACTTTTTCAGGTCACAAGTGACGGAGCCTCGTGGACGCTAACGCGTGACTTTTTGGAGTGACCTTTTGGAGTAGATATGGAGTTAACCCTACCGATTATTATATCTTTTGAGGTCTTAGAGAGTCGCCCCGAAGAATGTGGTTTTTGTTGTTAGCTCTATAGGGTTAATTAGTATCTACTTTGCTTGAAGTTTAAAGTTGTCTTTTGATGATTTGATTGAATGAATGTCCCTACCGATTTATCCCATGCTGATCTTGTTGTTTTTTGAGTTGGCACGTTCCGCATGTGCATTTAAATTATAGGTCGATAGCGAGCTTTGGACACTATCCTACGTAATCTAAGGGTGTCAAGGTAGAGATGCCGTGTGCTCGAAGATCGGAGCGTGACATCCCCACCCAAGCTGGTATCAGAGCAAGGTTGGCCTGATCCATCTGGTCACTAGCTTGGAGTAATAAGGAGCAATGAGAAATGGGGTAGTTAGCAGGTTTATAAGCTTGATGCATGTGTTTGCTGCTTGTGTAGTACGTTGTTGGGTTGCCTTCTGACCGCGTTTTGCCATGGGGTGAGCAGGACTCCGTAACTCACCTGCGCGACGCAACAGAAGAGCTCCCCGAGCACCCTTAATGAGGCCTGCCAGGCCGGTCAAAGAGATTGCAGCTAATGAAAGGGCACCCTGTGCCGTTGAGCCTACTGAGCATGAGCCAACTATGGCTGATGTTCTTCAAGTTCTGAGAGAGCTAGGAGATAGGTTAGACCAGCGAGAGAGGAATCAGGGTGCTCCTACTGTTGCCATTGCTGTTTAGGCACCCCAAGGAAGCCCTATGGTTGAAAATACGAATAGAGATCGATCGAAGTTTTTTGGAGATGGAGATCCCGAGGCAGCTGCCTCGTGGGTCAAGGAACTAGAGAAAGTATTTGAGGTGCTGAAGTGCACAAAGGAAGACAATGTCACCTTGGCCGTCTTTCAACTGAAAGAAAATGCAAGAACTTAGTGTGATGCATCCAAGTGAAGAATCTTTCTTGAAAGGACCGTTCCGAGATGGACTGCTTTTGTGAAAGCCTTTAATGGCAAGTATTTCTCGGACTGTGCTAAAGAACAAAAGGTCAATGAGTTCATGCGTCTGCATCAGGATCAGATGACTGTGGATCAGTACGAGGCAAAATTTGTTGAACTGTCGTTGTATGCCCCGAGGATGATTGAGGATCTGTTGGATAAAGCCAAGAGATTTCGAGATGGATTGCAGTCGAAAATTAAGGATATCTTGTGCCTTTCAACTTAAAGGACTACAATGACATTTATGAGAGAGCTCAACTAATCGAGCAAAATTTGAAGAAAAAAGCTGCTGCCAGTGGATCACGGTTCACGACCTGAAACAAGAAGGACACCTCGAAAGGGAAAAAGCCGATGACGGGTGGAAAGCACCATATTCCACCGAACCGAGAAGAGGCGATCAGCAAGCCAGTGCATCGTCAGGATGACATGTGCTGCCTATGCCGTTAGAAGCATGGTTCTGCTTCATGTTCGTATGGTGATAGAGCTTGTTTTGATTGTGGCCAGAAGGGTCACCGAGTGAGGGATTGCCCGCAAAGACAACAATTCAGACCTCAGGGAGGCCAAGTTGGTGGAAACGCGCCACAAAACTTTCAAAATCGACCGCCAGCGCAAGGACGAGTGTTTGTTGTCACTCGAGAAGAGGCAAAGGATTCGCCGATCGTTACAGGTATGGTCTTCTTACATAATCAAGTAGCTTATGCCTTATTTGATCTGGGTGCCACGCATTCAATTGTTGCCGATCAATTTATTAAGCTGTCTGGGATGAATTTGGTGCCATTAGATGTCGTTCTCAAAGTGTCTACACCTTTAAAGGATAGTGTGATAGCCACAGTAGGCTGTCTAGATTGTAGACTTGTTGTTGATGGCCATGAAAGTAACATAGATCTGATTGTGCTAGAGATATACGATTTTGATTTGATCGTGGGAATGGATTGGCTGACAAAGCAAAGGGCCACAATGGATTGTTATAGTAAAACGATACAGTTTAACCCATCGAATGAGGTTATTTATGCGTTTGTGGGTAACTGAGAGGGAATCTCGACTGTAGTGATCTCGTCGTTGGAGGCAACCCATCTGTTGGAGAAAGGATGCCAAGGTTATTTGGCTACTGTGGTTGCCACGTCTGTTGGGGAACTTAAGTTGAAGGATATTATGGTTGTACGTGAGTTCCCAGATGTATTTCCTCAAGAGTTACCTGGCCTACCCCCAAAAAAGGAAATTGAGTTCATGATAGAGTTAGCTCCTGGGACAGAGCCGATCTATAAAGCGCCGTATAAGATGGCATTGTCGGAACTGAAGGAACCCAAGGTTCAGATGCAGGAGTTGTTGGATAAAGGGTTTATTCGCCCTAGTGCATCACCTTGGGGAGCGCTTATATTTTTTGTGAGGAAAAATGATGGATTGTTACGGTTGTGCATCAACTATAGGCAGCTGAATCAGGTAACGATCAAGAATAAGTACCCACTGCCGAGGATTGACGATCTTTTCGATCAGTTGCAAGAAGCATCAGTATTTTTCGAGATTGATCTACGGATGGGTTATCATCAATTGAGGATCAGGAAAGATGATATATCGAAAATGGCATTCAGGACGCGTTATGGACATTATGAGTTCATTGTGATGCCATTTGGTTTGACGAATGCTCTGGCTGCTTTTATGGACCTGATGAGTAGAGTATTCAAGGAATTCATGGACCACTTTGTGATCGTGTTCATAGACGACATCTTGGTGTACTTGAAGAGTCTAGAGGATTACGAACAACACCTGAGGATCGTGTTAGAAACTCTTAGAATGTATCAGTTGTATGCCAAGTTTAGTAAGTGCGAATTTTGGCTAGCTAGTGTGGCATTCTTAGGACATGTGGTTTTGGTGAAGGCATTGCCGTGGATCCATCTAAGATTGTAGCCGTTATGGATTGGCCGAGGTCGACGATAGTGACTAAGATCAGAAGTTTCTTGGGTTTGGCAGGTTATTATAGACGTTTCGTGGAGAAATTCTCTGCTATAACCTCGTCTTTGACTAAAATGCTGAAGAAGGACACAAAGTTTGAATGGACAGACAGGTACGAGCGTAGTTTTCAAGAGCTTAAGCATAGGTTGACTGCTGCTTCTGTTCTGACAATTCCGTCTGGTCCTGGAGGATTTGAGATCTATAGCGATGCTTCGCTTCGAGGCCTAGGTTGTGTCTTGATGCAGCATGGTAGGGTAGTAGCGTATGCTTCTCGTTAGTTGAGGCCGCATGAGTTGAACTATCCGACGCACGACCTAGAATTGGCTGCGGTCGTGTTTGCTTTGAAAATCTGGAGGCATTACCTGATTGGAGAAAGTTTTCAGGTGTATACTGACCATCAAAGTTTGAAGTATTTGTTCTCTCAGAATGAGTTGAACATGAGGCAGCGCCGATGGATGGAATTGCTCAAAGATTATGACTGCGAGATCCTGTATCATCCGAGTAAGGCGAATAAGGTTGCAGATGCCCTGAGTAAAAAATCATTGATTACTCAATTACAAGTTCATGAATGGCGTTTGTTAGAACAAGTGAGAGACTTTGACTTCAAGTTGAAAGTGAGTCGTTTGTCGAGTCTTATGGCTAGACTAAGGATTGATTCGGAAGTGCAAGCGAAGATAAAGACCCTGCAGTTGACGGACCCTACCATTCAAAAGATACTTCAAGAGGACTCAGCTAAGCGAAGAGTCGACTTCCAAGTAGCCGAGGATGGAATACTGAAGTTCAGAGGACGTTTGGTGGTGCCTGCTGATGAAGGTTTAAGGGAGTAGATTCTATCGGAAGCACATCGTAGTAGTTATAGTATCTATCCTAAAAGTACAAAGATGTGTCAGAATCTGAAGCAACACTACTGGTGGAACGACATGAAAGCGGATATAGCCAAGCATGTGGCTAAATTTTAACCTGTCAGCAGGTCAAGGCGCAGCACTACAAACTTGGAGGATTACTACAGCTATTGGAAATCCGAGAGTGGAAATGGGAGCATATCATGATGGACTTTGTGATGAGATTGCCGAGAAGCTAAAGAGGACATGATTCAATCTGGGTTGTGGTTGACAAGTTGAGAAGTTAGCGCATTTCATCCCAGTGAGAAAGGACTTTGCTTTAGATAGATATGTGGATTTGTATGTGAGGCACATTGTGAGACTGCATGGAGTGCCAGTGACGATCACTTCAGATCGTGATCCCAAGTTTACTGCCACATTCTGGAAAAGTCTATAAACTGGATTAGGAACGTAGTTGCAGTTCAGTACGGCCCATCACCCGCAGACAGATGGTTAGTCTGAAAGGACTATTCAGACTTTGGAGGGCATATTAAGGGCATGTGTTCTAGATTTCAAAGGCAGTTGCGAGGAACAGTTGTATTTGGTGAAGTTTACCTACAACAACAGTTACCAACAAAGCATCAAGATGGCGCCTTTCGAGGCATTGTAAGGCAGAGCTTGTAGGACGCCAGTTTATTGGGATGAGGTTGGTGAAAGAAAGATTATAGGACCTGAGTTAGTAGAATAATCGATGGAGGCAGTTAAAGTGATCAGAGATAGATTAAAGATAGCTCAGAGCCGCCAGAAAAGCTATGCCGATGGGAGGCGCAACCCTTTGGAATTTCACATTGGAGATCATGTTTTTCTAAAGGTGTCACCTATGAGAAGGACATCTCGCTTTGGTAAGAAAGGAAAGCTAAGTCCAAGGTATGTCAGACCGTTTGAAATTTTGGAGTGAATTGGAAATCTGGCGTATAGTCTTGTGTTGCCGTCAAGACTTGCTCAGGTGCATAACGTATTCCATGTATCGATGTTGAGGAAATATGAGCCAAATCTTGCCCATATGCTAAGCTACGAGGAGATTGAGTTGGATGAGCGAGTTTCATACGTAGAGCGCCCAGTCAGAATTGTGGATAGAAAAGAGCATGTGCTCCGGAACAAGACAGTTCCATTAGTCAAAGTGGTTTGGCAACACCATGGAACCGAAGAAGCCACCTGGGAGAACGAGGAAGTGATGAAGACTAACTACCTTGACCTTTTTACTTAGTTTTGACTGTATTGTAATTTCGGGGATGAAATTTCCTAAGGTGGGGAGAGTTGTGACACCTTGGAAATTCGCCATTTGTAAATCGATAAATTCGATAAAAAGGAATGAAATTGAATTTCAGTCGATGAGAAATTTTGGACCGTAAGAAATTAAGGGACAGATTTTGGACAGTTCTCGAGATTATCAATCGATTAGATTGGGCTCCGTAATTCTCAAGCGTCTCTATTTAGTATTCGAAACATTGCGCCGAGCCTAATCCTGATCGAGCCAAGCTTGTAAAAATGCCAAAAATTTCCATCTATTAGTTGAGCAAAAATCCGTTCAGTCTTGAATTATTGAATTATCATTTTGCCCCAAATTTTTGCACTACTAGACAAAATATTCAAATTTCGTGGGCTCTACCATTGGTCAAAGTCCTACCTACCAGCCCCAACTACCAGCCAACACACACACACACACACACACACACACACACACACACACACACACACACACACACACACACACACACACACACTATCTCTCTCTCACTCTCTCTCTCTCTACGCTTCCCCCCTGCCGTATACACCCCTCCTCTCACTGAAGCTCTCTCCTCCTCCTTCCTTCTTATTTAGTTTGTTGCACCATCACCACTACCAGTCCTTCACCGCTCCTCAACCAACTCGTCCCCACCTAACCTACCCAAGTCTGGCCGCCACACCCCACTAGAGGACCCTCAAAACAAACCTGATGGCCTATCCTTTGTTTTCGGGTTTAGAGGCTGTTTTAAGCTCCGATGGCGTCGCGACCGCTTCCGACCCCTATCCTCCACCACGTTGGCTCCCCTTCAACCTTCAGACTTCCTTTCGACCACCGTCGACTGCTGCGAGATCGTTGAACAGCCACGAAAGCCGGTCGAGCTCCCCTGCCCTGTTTTGGGCCGAGGTCGTTGCAGAGGGCTTTTGGCCGTTTTCGATGCCTTCCGCCACTCGCCACTGCCACCGACGACCACCATGAACTCCCTCCTTGACCCCTCGATCGTGTAGCAATAGTTCGTCCCCTGAGAAGCCGTGAAAATCACCCGACCAACCCTCCCCTATTTTCGCCGAAAATTTGCCTGATTTTGTCCAGCCGTCAGTTTGCCGTCTCCGACCACCGTCTGCCCCTCCTAGCCGGTCCCGAGGGTCATCCTCAACTTGTTGGTGAGTCCTCCAACCCTTCTCGGTCTTGCTTTAACCTTCGAGGCCAAGAATCGCCTCAAAATAGTCCGTTTGTCCCTGTTGCAGCTGCTGGCCGGTTTTGTTTTGGCCGGACCGCTGGTCGCTGGAGCGAATTTAGATAGAATAATTGTGGTCGATTTAGATAGAAATTGGGTTTAGGGTAAATGACTGCGCTTAATTAAGTTCGTTATTTTAGTTAGGTTGTGTGTGACTAGTTGATTGTTAAAATCGATTAATTGACTGATTGGACATCGATTGCTGTTATTTGATCGTGAGCGACTGTTAGTTCAGAAAGATCGATAATCTAATAAAATTGGGATTAATGAATGTCGTTTAATTAATTGAATTGGTTAATCAATCGTGTTTTGACTGCTTGATTGACTGCAGTTGATTGATTGTGATGTGACATGATTGAATTTCTGAGCATTTCATCGCCTGTGTCAGGCGCAAGCCTAATTGTGAGGTTGTGCATTCATATGACTTGTGTGAACTCAAACTGAATGATTTAGCATGAAAATGGCCTTGGGCCAAGTTTTTGAGCACGTTTGTATGAGCATTCGGCCTAAATCAAAGATGACAAAATTGATTGATTGTCGGGTGTCATCTGTGGTCATATGATAGGACGATGAGATGCCTGGCAAGATCGTACCGTGACGATCGAAAAAACACGACTTGTCGGAAGCATGTCATTTTGTGACGTCGGTTTGATTGATGTCGGTCGTAACTTGTGACGGATCGAAGCCTTGGAAGGGATTTCCAGTAGTTTTGTGCAGTGACGATCGGAATCACAGAAACAGTTGCCGGAAAGTAAAGGACGATGCCTGGCGCTGCTAGAAGAGTATCAACTAATTAGTGTACTAGGCACCAATTGACTAGTGTGCTAGGCTGACATTCCCAAATTCTCGAGCTGATATGCCTTGGGCTGACATGCCCTATCTCATAAAATAAATGGACTACATGTGACGTCATGTATGTCGTTTGATGAGATGCTTGCCTTGATTGGGCTGTTTGACTGTCATGTCATGTCTGCATCGCATTATGTGTGGCTTCTTGGAGGGAAGTTGCATGTGGTTGGATATCTGTTGTGGTTGACATGTCATATCTGTTTGTTAAGATGTCCTAGGTGAATTAACGTCCTAGCCGAGCTTAGGCGTTGATTTCACTAAGATTTATTTCTCACCCCGTCGTGGAATAACTTTTTCAAGTCACAAGTGACGGAGCCTTGTAGACCCTGACGCGTGACTTTTTGGAGTGATCTTTTGGAGTAGATATAGAGTTAACCCTACCAACTAGTATATCTTTTGAGGTCCTAGAGAACCGCTCCGAAGAATGGGGTTTATGTTGTTAGCTCTATAGGGTTAATTAGTATCTGCATTACTTGAAGTTTAAAGTTGTATTTTGATGATTTGATTGAATAAATGTCCTTACTGATTTATCCCATGCTGATCTTATTGTTTGGGAGTTGGAACGTTCCACATGTGTATTTAAATTGTAGATCGATAACGAGCCTGGGACACTATCCTTCGTGACCTAAGGGTGGCAAGGTAGGGATGCCGCGTGCTCGAGGATCAGGGCGTGACAGGAAGAGTCAAGAAATCTTGCTTCTTTTGTTGGTTTCCCAGCCTGAAGGCTCGTTATTGTCTCGGCAGGGAGGCGAGGAGTGTGACGTCCTGAAAATTCAGCTTTTGTAAGCGCCGAAAGTCGATAAGAATGATATGAAATTATAATCACAATCGACATATATTTTGGACTGTAAGGACTGAAGAGAAAATTTGGACGAATTCTAAAGTTTAGGTTATTTTAGATTAGGTTTCGAATTTATTCCGCCGCGAATTGAAATTGCCATTTTCGCAATCAAGCCTAACCCCAACCGAGATTGGCCAGTGAATTTACCGAAATTACCCTTGGTTCAGTATACCAAAATTTCGTTTCAGTCATGGCACACCAAATTACCGTTCTACCCCTCAATTATCTGTGAGCATAAGATAAAAAATTTTAATTTTGGCCACCAAAGTCTTGGGTGGAACTCACCATCTCTCTTCCCCATGCTCCTTCACGTCAGTTCTTCTGCTTCTTCTTTCTTTTTCTTCTTTCTTCTTGTTTTCTTGGCCGTGAACGACAGCTTCCATAGCCGATCCACTCCTCCTCCTTCATCGACGATTTCAACGACCACCACCCCTCACCACCGATGGCTACTGCCCTCAGCCACTCCCCACCGCCGCCCTGACCCGAGCCAGACCTCCGTCGCCGTCGAACGGCCGAGAAAATGATTCGGGGAGCCCTGCTCTGGTCTGGAGTCATTTGACCCGAGAACTCTGTGGCTTCCTCCGACCACCACGGTCGTCACCGGTGCCAACCACCGCCCCACAGCCGACCACCATCCTCCCCTCAACCACCTCGACCCAACCACACCAGTCGTCCGCCGCCGAAGTCGCCGGAAAAGCACCTCGAAGCCCCGGTGCCCTATTTTGGAACCGACTCGGTTCGGTCTTCGATCCAACCGAACCGGCCGCCGTCGTGCCTCATCGCCATCGCCAATCACCTCCCTAGAGTTCCCTCTACCACCTTGGAGCTCATCGCCGCCGGCCGCCGGCCGCTGCACGTGGTGCCAGGAAAGCGCCGCCGACCACCTCCCCTATTTCGACACCGAGAAGGCTCGATTCTGTCCGCGGCTGTTCGCCGTCGTCGGCCGCCGTCCATCGGTCCCAACCGATCCCCACTGACCACTGGGTGAGTTCTCGAGCCTCGGCCGGCCTTGTCTCGGCCCAAGACACCAAGAAACACTGCGAACAGCTCAGTTTGCTGTTTTCGCCACTGTTCGTTACTATTTCAGGCCGCCGACCACCGCTTGCCGGAGCTCCATCACTAGCCACCTCTTTTGGCGACCTCACCGGACTTCCCTGGGGTGTCGCCATGGTTTGAGCTTGGGTCACCGCGTGATAAATCGTATTTCCGCTGCCGCCGCCGCCGTTCATCGAGGCCGCTCAAGCTAACTCACTTTGTGAGTTGACTCTAAACTTGATTAGGGCGCTAATTACGCTTAGGATTAGTTTTAATTAATTAATTAATTATTTAAAAAATTACGATCGGGACCGGTTTAGATAGAAATGATGATTAGGATAAATGGCCGATCAATTAAGTTAGTTTGGTCAATTGTATTGTCTGTGGCTATTTGTGGTAAATTATCAACTGATTGATTGATTGTGTTTGTTCGCGAGCGAGCGACAAGTTAGAGACGAGCGGACGATTGAATTTATAAATCAACTGAGAAATAAGAAATATAGTATGAATTGAGCTCGAAATTGCCTGATTGAATTGATTGCTCGCGAGTGCATTAAGTTGCCTTATTGGTTTGGTCACCTCACTGAAATGCCTGACTGAGAGTCTGGTTGGTCTTGGGCCGAGTTGTTGCATTTCTGTATTGAATTTTGGCATTAATCAAAGTTAAATAAGGGGTGATTGCCGATTGTGAATTGTGTGGTCATTTAAAGGATCAATGAAGTTACTTAGGAAGCTCGCATTGTACCATTGGTACTCATGCCGTACCTATGGTATGGAAACTTGTGACTTGTCAGAAGCACGATAATCCATGTCCCTTGCCAGTCGTACGATTTTAAGGGGTTATCGGATGTCGGTCGCAGCTTGTGATGGACCGAAGCTCCTTTTTTAAGGAATGCCTACTTGCATTGCCGTGCCGGGTGTACTAAATACACCGCTTGTTGTAGCAGTCGCTGAGAGGGTAAAAGTGGACGTAGCTTGGTCCTACCAGATGAGTGCGAGATCGCACTATTGATGTTTTTATCACGCCAGTCGCGTGGGTCATTGTTTATCAATGGACTTGTGTGATGCCTTGTGTACGCCTGAGTGGTGGTACCTTAATTTGATTGCTGATTTGGTGAGTATATTTTATTGATATACGTGTTTATACCTTGTAATTAACCGCTGTGCTTAGGATATTCTAGGCAAATCAATGTCCTAACCGAGCTTAGACTTGATTCACTGAGATTAAGTTATTACCTCGTCGTGGGACAACTTTTCAGGTCCAAAGTAATAGAGAGACCAGTGCGATTCGGTACACCTACCCACTCATCACATGATATCACTCTCCACCCGGTACCAGGTACAGACCAGATGTGGAAACGCCACATCACGACGATATGGGTCGACGAGGGTATGCCACACCTAGTGGCACACCTCTTCAAAGCCTGGTTTCTTCGCAATGGGGTAGATCTCTTTGGTCCGCTTAGAAGATTTGATGGGCCACATCTTCAGGGGGTCCCTAATGTGACATCCTGGAAATTCAATCCTTGTAAGCGCCAGAAGTCGATTAAAAGATATGAATGTGTAGTCATAGTCGGCACCCATTTTGGACTATAAGGACTGAAAAGACGAAAATTTGGACGAATTCCGAACTTTAGATTATTTCGAATTGAGTTTCGAAATTAATCCGCGGCGATTTTTAAATTGCCGTTTTTGCAAACGAGCTTAACCCTGATCGAGCTTGACTAGTGAAATTGCCGAAATTACCCTTCGATCAGTACACCAAAAATTTCGTTTCAGTCCCGGCGTGCCAAAATTACCATTTTGCCCCCCCCAATTATTCATTCATAAGAGACAAAAAAATTTAATTTTGTGGCCTTCAAGGTCAAGGTTGGGCCCTCCATTTCACTGCCCAACACACGTCTTCTCCGTCGCTGCTTCTTCTTCTTTCTGCTTCTTCTTCTTCTGTTCTTCTTCTTTCTTCATTTTTTTCTTCTTTGCCCGACAGTTCCTCTTGCCGATCGATCCACCGCCGTTTGCCGTTGTTTTTCGCGACCACCACACCACCACCGGCAACCACTGCCTCCAGCTACTCCCCACCGTCGCCTGGACCCCGGCCGAGCCGCCGTCGCCGCCGTTTCGCCGAAGAAAACCCACGGCCGAACATCCCCTGTTTTCGGGTCAGGCGACCCGAGGACTCCGCGGTCTTCTCCGGCTGCCACCGACGCCGACCACCACCACCCAGCTAACCCCCGACCTCCCCTCGATCGATCCGACCCCTCGTCGCCGACCGTCAACAGCCGGAATCGCCGGAATCCTGCCCGAAAGTTCCGGTGCTCTGTTTTGAACCCGGTTTGTTCCGGTCTTCATTCCGGCCGCCACCGTCGCCGCCGTGCCACACCGCCACCGCCAGACGACTCCCCTGAGTCTCCTCTACTACCACCCAGCTCGGCTCCGCCGGTCGCCGCGCGTGGCCGCCGAAAATCGCCGCCGATCGAGAGCCCTGTTTCGGCGCAAAAACAGGACAGCCACTGATCGCGGCTGTCCGCCACCGCCGGCCGCCTTCCGCCGCCGTCCACCTATCCCGGCAGACTCCCACCGACCCGTAGGTGAGCCCCCGACCCTTGGCTGGCTTTGTCCCGGCCCGTGTCGCCGGAAAACGGCCAAAACAGTAGAGTTGCCGGATTGAATATTCTGTTGTTCACTGTTGCAGGCCACCGGCCGCCGCTCGTCGGAGCTCCGTCGCCGGCCACCTGTTCTGGCGACCTCGCCGGACTTCCACGGGGTGTCGCCGAAGTTTGAGCTCGATTCGCCGTGCGATAAACCTTAGTTTTATCATCGCCGCTGCCGCCGCCGCCGTAGCCGATCGAGCTAACTCAAATAGTGAGTTGACTCTAAACCTTGGTTAGGGCGCTAATTGCGCTTAGCATTAGTCTGAGTTAATTATTTATTTAATTATGTATTTATTTATTTATTTATTTTAAAAAAAATATATTTCGATCGGGACCGTTATAGATAGAAACCATGGTTAGGATACATGGTCGATCGATTATTTGTCTGTGGCTATTTGTGGTAATTTAGCAATTAATTGTTTGATTGAGTTGCTCGCGAGTGAGTGACAGGTTAGAGACGAGCGAACGATTGATTGCTATAATTTGACTGAGAATTAAGATTTCTAATATGAATTGAGCTTGAAATTGCCGGGTTAAGTGGATTACTCGAGAGTGAGTGGATTGCTTGATTAGTTTGTTGCCTGGTTGATATGCTCAATTGGGAGTCTTGTGGGCCTTGGGGCCGAGTTGATTGTATTTCTTGTGGATTTTGGCGTTAATCCAAGATAATCAATGAGTTGATTGCCGAATGCAATTTGTGTGGTCATTTAAAGGGTCAATGACGCTACCTGGCAAGTTCGCATTGTACCGTGGGTACTTGTACCGTACAGATTGTATGGAATTCGCGACTTGTCAGAAGCACGATAATCCATGCCCCGTGCCAGTCGTACGATTTTAAGGGATTATCGGATGCCGATCGCAGCTTGTGATGGACCGAAGCTCCTTTTTAAGGAATGCCTACTTGCAGTGCCGTGCCGGGTGCACTGGATACACTGCTTGTAGTAGCCGTCGCTGAGAGGGTAAAGTGGACGTAGCCTGGTTTTGCCAGAAGAGTGCGGGATCGCACTATTGATGTATTTATCACGCCAGTCGCGTAGGTCATTGATTAATAATGGACTTGTGTATGCCTGAGTGGTTGTACTTCTGTTGGTGGTAGATTTGACAGATTTGTTATGATTGATATTTATATATATATATCTGTTGATATATTGTGATCTTTTTGTGGCACTTAGGATGTTCTGGGCGAATCATTATCCTAACCGAGATTAGGCTTGATTCACTGAGATTCATTTCTCACCCCGTCGTAGGACAAATTTTTCAGGTCCGAAGTAATGGAAAGACCGGTGCGGTTCGGCACCCCCACTGACTCATCACTTGATATCAGTCTCCATCCGGTACCAGGTACGGACCAGATGTGGGAGCGTCACATCACGACGATATGGGTTGATGAAGGGATGCCACATCTGGTGGTACATCTCTTTAAGGCCTGGTATCTTCGTGATGGGATGGATCTCTTCGGTCCGCTTCGAGGATTTGAGGGGCCACCTCTACAGGGGGTCCCTAATATCCCCGCTTGGGACCCAATGGATATTGATACACCTGATGGGGAAGTGATGGACCCCGTGCCTGGTATGGAGCTCGAGCTCGAGCCTGAGCAATCGGTAGCCCCCTCTGTACGTTCTAGCCAGAGTTCTTGTGATGACCCGAACGACCCGGCTCCCCCGGTTGATTATTACGACACGGATGTCGAGTCTTCCCAGTAGAGGGATAGGTTCCTTTTGTAGTCAGGGAACCGATGATATTTTTTTGTGGGGGATACTGTTTTGGGATAGATGAGAGTTAACCTTACCTGACTCCTGTATCTTTTTGTGAGTCCTAGAGGGCTGCCCCGAAACATGGGGTTGTATTTATCAGTTGATGGCTCTATAAGGTTATAAATCATCTATTCTCATCAGCCTTTAGTGTTTTGCAATCTGGCTTACTTTCTATCTATCCCATATGGTTTTATTGAATGGAAGATGGTACGTTCCGCTTGCGCAATATAAGCTTAGGTCGATAGCAGTTGCCTGGGACGCTATCTATTATGACCTGGTGGCGATTTGACAATGGATGTCGCGGGGTCAAGAGTCGGGACGTGACACCTAATGTCCACGCTTGGGATCCGATGGATATTGATACGCCTGATGGGGATGTGGTGGATCCCGCACTCGGTATGTAACCCGAGCTCGAGCCTGAGTAGTCAGTAACCCCCTTTGTACATTCCAGCCAGAGTTCCTGTGATGATCCTAATGACCCGATTTCCCCGATTGGTTATGACAATTCGGATGCCGTTTTTATCCAGTAGAGGGTTATATTTCTTTTGTGGTCAGGGAACAGGTAACGTTTTTTGTGAGAGTACTGTTTTGGGATAGATGAGAGTTAACATTACTTGACTCCAATATCTTTTTGTGAGTCCTAGAGGGTCGCCCCGAAGTATGGGATTGTATTTATCAGCTGTTGACTCTATAAGATTATAGATCATCTATTCTCAGCAATTTTATGTTAGCGTTGGGTTGTCTGGCTTTTTTTCTTACATATCCCATATTGATTTTATTGTTTTGAAGATTGTACGTTCCGCATGTACAGTATATTCTTAGGTCGATAGCAGTTGCCTGAGACGTTATCTTTTATGACCTAGTAGCGATTTGACAAATGATATCGCAAATTCGAGAGTCGGGACGTGACAAAGAGGACAGGGGAAGATATCGAGTCACTCATTGCACGGAGTCATTTCAAGAAGGTCTACGAGGCTTGTTGTTGGTGCTCTCGACGTAAATTCGTCGACTGGTGATGGGAGCGACACTATCACCGATTCTCGAGCTTCCATCTTTCAGGGCATAATGAAAGCTCTGGATGATGAGAAGCTAAAAGTGATTGGTGTCTACGGGCCTGGCGGCGTGGGGAAGACTACGCTATTGGAGGAAGTCGAGAAGAGACTTAGGAAAGAGGGGAAAACGTTCCACATGATCGTCAAAGCAAAAGTTTCCCAGACTCTGGACTTGAAGAAAATCCAAGACGATATCGCTTACGGCTTCGGCCTTAATTTGAAGGACGAGCCGAGCGAAGAGGGAAGAAGAGACCTTTCGTTTCGAAAAATACAGAGTGATCCGTCGAAGAATGTTCTCATAATATTGGATGATCTGTGGGATAAGCTTGACTTGAAGATGGTCGGAATTCCTTCAGGAGACGAGAGCAGGGGGTGCAAGTTGCTGCTGTCGTCGAGATCTAAAGACGTGCTGGAGCAAAAGATGCATGCCGATCGAACATTTCGTCTTGAAGGTTTAAACAGTGACGAAGCTTTTAGGCTATTTGAAAAGACAGTCGGCGACAGGCTCAAGGACGAGGAGGAACTGAAACCAATAGCCGCTCGAGTGGTGAAGAAGCTTGCAGGTTTGCCTCTTTTGATTATCTCTGTCGCAAGCACTTTGAAATATAGAAACGTGTCTGCATGGAGAAATGCATTGATAAAAATAGATGATTCAAATATAGAAACCATAGTGAAGTTGAGTTACGACCACTTGAAGATTGAGGACGCCAAGTCCTTATTCTTGCTCTGCGGTCTTATTGGCGGGACCATTCAAGTCGAAACTCTACTGATACTAGGCATGGGTTTGGGCTTGTTTGAGGCATACAATAAGACGATGCAGGTTACAAGGGACAGATTGGATACTACGCTCGAGGAACTCCGTTCCATTTGTTTGTTGCAGGATGGTGGTGATGGCAAAGAAAAGGTGACCATACATGATCTTTACAGTGAGGTGGCTGTCTCAACTCCATTTAGAGGACATAATTCCTTAATGATGAACAACAATTCATGGTCTAAGGAAAAGCTTGAGAAATGTTGGGCAATATGCCTAATGGATGTTGGCAGTGATAGGCTTGCTGAACTAATGTCGTGTGGGTTTCCCGACTTGAAGATACTCCAGTTGTCTCAACCGCAAGGCTGGCGGCGGTGGCCTGCACACCGACACATGGGAGATTGCTGTAGACTAGATTTCACATACATGAAGCAGCTCCGAGTCCTATATTTTCGCTCCATGAATATCCCTAGTTTACCTTCCTCGATCAAAATTCTCGAGAACCTCTGGTCGTTATATTTGGACCACTGCAATGTGGAGGACGTGGCAATTCTTGGCAAGCTCAAAGCATTGCAAATTCTCAGTTTCGAAAAATCTAAAATTCTTAGGCTGCCTAAAGAAATCGGGGAACTGACGAGTTTGAGATCCTTGAATCTAAGCAACTGCTACATGCTTGAGATAATCGAGCCCGGTGTCCTGGAAGAGTTATATATGAATGGAAGCTTTGATCGATGGATGGGTAATGCTAGGCTTGCCGAGTTGAGGAGCATGACAAGGCTAACCGCTTTGGCAATATCGATCTCTGACCCAGCCATACTCTTGGAGGATGGTGACCTTCCATTTGGGAACCTGATCAGATTTTGGATCAACATAGGAAATGTTGCTGACGGGAGGGAATATAAAGGTTTGAGAACCATGATGCTCAAACTGAAAGGGTGTGACAGTATTTTGTCAAAAGAATGGGTTCAAAAGACGCAGCAGAAAACTCAATACTTGCATTTGGACGGATTGAGGGAGTTCAAGAAAAACGTTCACGAGTTGTGCTTCCAAGGATTTCCGCAACTGAAGCATCTCTACATTTACAACAGCCCCTCAATCGAGTACATTGCCAGTTCATACGGTGGCGTCCCTCTCGCCGCTTTTACGAGATTGGAGTCTTTGCTCCTCGAAAATCTTGTTAATCTGGAGCAGATATGCCCTGGCCCTGTCGCGCCAGAGTCCTTCAGCAAATTGAAAGCCGTGAATGTCAGGGAAGTGCGATCGATTGAAGAACCTGCGTTGTCTTCAGTGAATCAAAGACTTGTACAGCTGGAAGAAATTTATGTACGGCAATGTGGCTTAATGCGAGCCATTGTCATTGATGATGCAAGAGAGGATAAAGTTGCCGTTAAAGACATAGTTGAGTTGCCTAATGTACGCCGTTTGGTATTAAGCTCGTTACCAAATATGATGAGCTTCTTCTGCAGCGAAACTGAAATCACATCAGAGGGCGCTCTAATTCAGGTAACTCATTCATTTTACCCCTTTCTGGGTGGGTCTGTCTTATTGAATTGGGTATAAGTTTCCTCTATTTTTAATTTTGCAAACACTGCCTAAATCATAGTATTACAGGCGGATCTAGGATAAGATGAAATTAGTGTTCACCGACCATATGTGCATATTGCATTAAACATGGGTTATTGATACTTTACGATTCACACATAGAAAATCCTCTCAAAAATGAAAAAAAAAAAAAACCGTTTATTTTGATTCACCTTCAACTTTAGCCAGACGGAAGCTCCTCTCTACTACTGAATTTTTACCATGATTAATTTATTACTCATTTAGCATCTTATAATGAGAAGAAAACACATATTACCGAACGTATCGATTTAAATTCAACATGTTTTACATCCACATACATGCAAGTTTCGACTGTTTCCAACATGTCATGCCGACATCACCGCGTCAATGTCACTCTGCTTTTGTCATTTCTTTCATCGGCTAGTTTGGGGGATATTTCCTTCTCCATCCTTTCGATCAATTGTGTTTTAAATGTTTAAGAGACACACAGAGCCCATTCGTCTATTTAGAATGCATTTAGGTTTCATTAAAAGCTCAATTTTGCTGGAAAAATGTTTTCACTGTAATTTGTTATTCCATAAAAGGGTTTGTTTTCTTACTTTTGGTTCGGCTGAAAATGCAGTATTGAAGATCAATATGGTCACTAGTTTGGTCAATAGTTTGGATGATCAGCTAAAGAAAAGATAGAAATGATGATCACGGTTAAGAGACAGCTAACTGTGCAGTTGTGCAGCATTGGCAACATCTTAGTTATAAATGTGTTCATAATTTATAACGATATTTGTCAGAGTGAGGTCTCTAATCATTCTTTCACCGCATCAGATACATCAGCAAAGGATTAGGTCAAATTGTCAACTTGTTCGTAACTTTGATCTGATACATTAACTCTTATGAGCAGGTTAGTTTACCAAGCTTGGAGAAGTAATCTATTTCCAATATAGGATCCTTCAAAAGGATATGGCACGGTGGACTTCCCGAAAGTTCCTTTTGTAAACTAGCCTTCCTCACCTTTTACGGATGCTCTGAGCTACTCAACATCTTCCCTTCCACAATCATAGGGAGATTGCACAACCTGAAAGAAGTCGAAGTTTCAAAGTGTCCTTTCCTGGAGTCATTGTTTGATCTTGAGTCCCTTGATTCAAATATAGAACAAACAACTGTATAGCTCCCCAAACTGGAAAAAGTGAGGGTAAGTGAAGCAGGAAGGCTAAGACACATGGTGAAGAGTTTCCTAATCTTGAAACTGTCAGTGTTGAGAATTGCTCTGACCTAAGATATCTATTCCCCCATTTGACGGCCACAACTCTCGAGAAACTTAACAAGCTAGAAATAATCAATTGCGAACGGATGAAGGGGGTGATCCATGAGAAAGAAGGTGGTCGATCAGAGGCAGAAGTGATGAGTTTCCCTTGCATGAGTGAATTAAGACTTGAGAAGCTCGATAACCTGATTTATTTCGGCTCAGGAAGTTGTTCGTATCATTTTCCCTCTTTAAGTCGCCTAAGAATTTTGCGTTGCGGTAACTTTGAAGTGTTCATCTTGAGATCAGCAAGTGTCGAGAGGCTGCTAGGCGAGATAGTGGATGAATCGCCACAATCATTGTTCAATGAGTTGGTACGCTCTAGCCCTTACTTCATGCATTATCATGCATTAGAACAGACAATGTAATAATTTGTTTTATTTATCCTCCTTTCTCACCTTATCCTCATGCAGGTTAAGTTTCCTAATTTAGAAATTCTAGAAATCGAAGGTGCTCGGTGCAAAGAGCTATGGAACAATCAAATTCCCACCGATTCCTTTTGCAAATTGGGATCCCTTGAATTGAGGTGCTGTCACAATCTCCAAAGTATGGCCCCATCCCATATGTGGAAGAGGCTTCAGCGCCGTCTCTATAGCCTGCGAGTGAAATCATGCCCTTTGGTCGAGATCATATACGAAGGTGATGGGACGGACACAGAGAGTGGTGAATTGCAGAGGCTGGTCTTGCATGATCTCGAAAGCTTGAGGCTCATTTGGCAGTCCGATGGTCTCCCAAACGTCCCATTCCCGAAATTGAAATATGTAGAGGCTGTGAGGTGCCCCCGTTTGGGAATGCTTTTTGCAACCTTTATCATGGAGTTTCTCGGGCAAATCAAAGAGCTTGTGGTGGAGTCATGTGAAAATATGGAACTAATTGCTGGCCATGAACTACATGAAGAAGCAAGCCATACCACGATCACTTTCTCCGAGTTAACTGCTCTTAGACTCATCAAGTTGCCAAAATTCAGGAGCTTCTTACCTGAGGAAATACTCTCCAAAATTTCCATCCATTGGATCTGGGCCTGTGCTAAGCGAGAGGTCACTTGTTCATTCTGATTGAGAATGTAGAGTTGCTATCAATGTACAATTCAATAAACGACGGTCCATCGAGACATTGTCAACTGACGAGCATGAAAACCATTAATAATTTAACCGCTCGTATGATATCACGGTTTGCTGACACCTAAATTTTGACCAATATTTTTCAGTCATTTCTGCGTAAAAAAAAATTACAACTAATTTTGGTTCTAAAAAAAAATAAGCAAATGAAATTTTCATGTTTATTCTTAGCATGCATGCATTAGATCAGCATTAATTTGGACCACGTCTGCAGGGCATTTAATCAGAAACGGGCATGTTTTGAACTTGATCGCTGCCATTCAGACAAAGAATTATCCATCTCTTTCTTTGCCGAAAATTGGGATTTGGTCGGGGGATATACGAAAATTTGCATCGTTTTCTACAACCTGCTTGACCGGTTGGTCATCATTATAAACACATCCAGATCTTGTTATCAAGGTAAGATCATAGGACCAAGGGACAGCCTTATCATCTTTGTACGGGAATGGTTGAGGTAAGGCAATTACAAAACTCTCAGGTATCACAATCCTGAGTTCGTTATCTTTAACATCCTCAAGTGGAGGTATATCAGCTAGTTCAGGATCAGTTTTAATAATATTAGCCATGCCAACCTCTACTACTTCAACTAATGAAAGATGTTCAGACTGGGACATGGTCAGGACAGTAAATTCCTGATCCCAATCAATGACTATATGAGACATAGTGGCTATCATCTCTGTGTGATCTGTCCAAACTATTAACCCATCTTTCACTAGGCTAAGAATCAATTTCTTTAGCTGATCGAGTGGCATAAGCTCTCTGGTTTGATAATAGCCTACTCCAACCACAGCATGCAAACTATTGGGTACCTGGACCCTGAAAGCATCTACTTGTTTGTCGTAAGAGTGAAATACAACATTCACTTTGCCTGAGTGATTCGGCAAAGGGTTGTTTATGGTGTTCGGTTGAGCATTACTCTAGAAAGAAAATGCTTTGAATTCGAGCAGATCTTGGATGCGGTTCTTGAGAACATTACAGCCATCCGTATCATGTCTGGTTCACCCCGATGGTTATCGCACTTCTTGATTGGATCATAACTTGCATAGGTTGCATAATTCGACCTTAGAGGCTCGGTCAATAGTAAACCTTTTTTTCGTAGGAAAGCAAGAACTTGAGATAATAAACCTTTTCATACATGAATGAAAGGAGCTTTAGCTTCGTTGCCGTCGAACGTAAGCGGGGATAGCGAGGCAGCCAAATTGACGGCCAGAAATTGCAGTAGTGTCAACAGTGGCACCATGAACCGCTCTATCGGATTACTCGCTATTCAACCAGCCGACATGGGGGCCGAGCAGTCATTTCTTATGAATTTTTATTTTCTTTTTCATTATTTTATTTCTTCCCTCTTCTTCTTCGCAAGAGGTAATGGCCGATGAGGTTAACCTCGCTGGTTTTAGGCGAAGTTCGCCCCTCCCCCCTTCCCCCCGGCGAGACAAGTCTCGCCGTCACTAGGCAACACCGGCCCTACGAGCCTAAATCTGGCAAGGCTTGCCTCCGTTGGCCACTAACGACGTCAGACTCTTCGACTGGTGCTGAGGTCTGGCGATCGGTTGGAGAAAGAATAGGGAAGAAAAGAAAATAAATAATAATAAAATACTATTTCACCGACAGGTTATAATTAGTTGGATGGACTGAATTGACATAGTTGCAAGATACAGTTATAAAAAATTGACTAACAATCACAAAAAAGCTAGGTCAATGCCAAAGCTTGTGTATAGGCGTAAATCAAGATCGAAATCTAGTACGAGGGAAAAGTCATTTAGACATTACAACAGTTAATATATGAAACATTATTCGCACAACCTCACCACATGTGCAGTGACACTTTCGATATGCAGATGCTATATATATGTGTATATATATATTCCTAATCAAGATCAAAATATAGAACGAGGAACAAGTGATTTGAATGTTATAGTTGTCCGCAAGAAAAGCACGTCTTTAATAGCGTTAGCTATATTACACACATAAGCTCACCTGCCTTACTTATGGGATAGAAGAAACAAAAATTGCTTACCAGCATTTTTTGGGAGTATGGCATGGGTTAGTTCAACACCATACTTTCCCGAAAATGCCCCTTCCAGCATCCAATGCAAATGAGCCGTGCATTATTTTGATTATGGTTGACTTCAACCAACCCAAAGTCCTTTTTTTAAAAAGAAAAAAAAATTCCAAAATAAGAGATCTGACCAGTTCTCCCGATTTATCACGGACGTTTCATATACGCTTCCGGTTTCTAGAAAATTGTTGTTAATTAAAATCCACATTTAGAGGTGGTCATACACCAGTGCTTGAATTTCTTTGTACAGGTCATATTCATTAAATCTTAAACTTATTACAATTGTACCAATTCAATCCATTCAACTAATTATAACCTGTCGGTGACATAATATTTTATTATTATTTATTTTCTTTTCTTCCCTATTCTTTCTCCGACTGATCGCTAGACCTCAGCAACAGCCGGACAGTCTGAACTTGCTAGTGGCCAACGGAGGCAACCTTTGCCAGATGTAGGCTCGCAAGGCCGGTGTTGCCTAGTGACGACAAGACTTGTCTCGCCAGGGGGAAGGGGGAACGGGCGCGCTTTGCCTAAAACCAGCGAGGTTAACCTCGTCGGCCATTACCTCTTGCGAGGAAGAAGAGGGAAGAAATAAAATAATGAAAAAGAAAATAAAAATTCATAAGAAATGACTGCTCGGCTTCCATGTCGGCTGGTTGAATAGCGGGTAATCCGATAGAGCGGTTCATGGTGCCACTGTTGACACTACTGCAATTTCTAGCCATCAATTTGGCTGCCTCACTATCCCCGATTACGTTCGACGGCAACGAAGCTAAAACTCCTTTCATTCATGTATGAAAAGGTTTATTATCTCAGGTTATTGCTTTCCTACGAAAAAAAGGTTTGCTATTGACCGAGGCTCTAAGGCCAAATTATGCAACCTACACTGCATAATTGTTAGGGAGAGAGAGCTGTAATCTACACTACACACGATATCAACGATATCATGACGCAGAGAAAGCAATAACATGACATACATTTCTCCCTAACAATTACAGCTCTTAGAGAGAGGGCAAGTGGCTTTAATATATGGAACACTATTCACACACAAACTTACCCACATGTGCAGTGACACGAACCCAAATCGGTGTGCAAGGCTATAGATGATTTTGATTATGGTTGACCTCAAAGAACCTAAGGGAATAGAGCGAGGAAAAAGTGGTCAAAACGCTACAACTGTGAGGAAGAAAGGCACATGGCTTTAGTATATAGGGTTGCACTATGATAAACACTTAGAATTCCCCCAACATGTGCGGAGAGATTATTTTAATTTGCCCGAAGATGCCCCTCCCAGCAGCCACAATGCGCACCGGCTGTGTATTATTTTAATTATGGTTGACTTTAAAGGATCCGAAACTTTTTCTAAAATGAATATCTCAGCAAAGCATGTTCTCCACCGACAGGTGAAAGCTTTCCTCGCATGATAATATTTCTCGTTTATAATTTCAGCTTCATAAGTAATTTTGAAATCATTAAAAAGTAAAAGTAAATTTACTTCTCTCTAAAAATAGAAAAAAAAATTATTTTTGCTTAAAATCGAAAGTTTATTTTCTAGGGCAAAAGTGTTGCCATGTGTGCCCTTACCATCAACATTTCATTTCAACCATGACTCCGATTTCCAAGAAGTTCTTTGTAATTAAAGAAGGTAAACTCATATTTCGGGGTTGGGTCATCGGTTGGCGCTTTAATTTATTGTCTTAATTTCTTTTGAAAATATAGTTAAAGCCCATGTGGATGGTCGATGGTTTGTCGAGAAGTAATGTTTTATTAAGATCTAAGCTATTGTTATTTAATAAAAATAATGAGAATCTGCATTATTGATGGCAAGTGGCCACCACCTTTCCCCTACCCCCGCTGTTGAGATTCTCTTTCAGATCCAAGAAGAGAAGCGACGTGCGTTTTATAATTTTAGTGCAGTGGGAAACGCTGACACAGAAATAATTTAAGGCTAGTTCGGGCATTTTGGATGTCTGTCCACGTGCTAGAACTGTTAAAATGGCTCTTAAACTCATATGTTATTATAATGGGTTACAATATGATAATTGTGCGTTTGATGCTTTCTGCTCATGCTGTGAATATAGTTCAGACTTTCTTGGTTAAAAAACGTCAATTACGATGCACCATCAAATCAATCATGTACTTCATGAGAAAATTGAATTTTTAGAAACTGTATATTGCTTAGTTGGTAGCTTGATAAGACATCTGACGGTTCCAACTAAAAATTGGCTAACAATCGCAAAAAAGCTAGGTCAATGCCAGTGGTTGTGTATAGGCATAAATCAAGATCGAAATCTAGTACGAGAAAAAAGTTATTTAGATATTTCAACTATTAATATATGAAATATTATTCACACATAACCTCACCATATGTGTAGTGACACTTTCGATTTGCAAATGCTCTATATATATATATATATATATTCCTAATCAAGATCAAAGTATAGAACGGGAAACAAGTGATTTGAACGTTACAGTTGTCCGAAAGAAAAGCACATGTCTTTAATAGTGTTAGCTATATTACACACATAAACTCACCTACCTTACTTATGGGATAGAAGAAACAAAAATTGCTAACGAGCATTTTTTGGGAGGATGACATGGGTTAGTTCAAAGCCATAATAAGCCCAGAGACATTAATTCAACTTTCCCGAAAAGGCCCCTCCCAGCATCCGATGCACATGAGCCGCGCATTATTTTGATTACGGTTGACTTCAACGAACCCAAAGTCCTTTTTCTTTAAAGAAAAAAAAATCTCCAAAATAAGAGGTCTGACCAGTTCTCCCGCTTTATCACGGACGTTTCATATACGCTTCTGGTTTCTAGAAAATTGTTGTTAATTAAAATCCACATTTAGAGGTTGTGTCATACACCAGTGTTTGAATTTCTTTTTTAAATTTCTTTGTACAGGTCATACTCATTAAATCTTAAATTTATTGCAATTGTGTCAATTCAATCCATCCAACTAATTATAGCCTGTCGGTGATAGTATTATTATTTATTTTCTTTTCTTCCCTATTCTTTCTCCAACCGATCGCCAGACCTCATCAATAGCCGGAGAGTCTGACCTTGCTAGTGGCCAATGGAGGCAAGCCTTGCTAGATCTAGGCTCGCAAGGCCGGTGTTGCCTAATGACGGTGAGACTTGTCTAGCCGGGGGGAAGGGGGGAGGGGCGAGCTTTGCCTAAAACCGGCGAGGTTAACCTTGTCGGTCATTACTTCTTGCGAGGAAGAAGAGCGAAGAAATAAAAGAATGAAAAAGAAAATAAAAATTCATAAGAAATGACTTCTCGGCTTCCATGTCAGTTGGTTGAATAGCGGGTAATCCGATAGAGCGATTCATGTTGCCACTGTTGACACTACTGCAATTTCTGGCTGTCAATTTAGCTGCCTCGCTATCCCCGCTTACGTTCAACGGCAACAAAGCTAAAGCTCCTTTCATTCATGTATGAAAAGATTTATTATCTCAAGTTCTTACTTTCCTACGAAAAAAAGGTTTACTATTGACCGAGCCTCTAAGGTCGAATTATGCAACCTATGTTGCATAATTGTTAGGGAGAAAGAGGTGTAATCTACATTGCACATGATATCGCTTTCTCTGCGTCATTCAGTATCAGATCAAGTTTCTCCTATAATGATGTCTCATAATGTGAATGTCAATCTCCCCATAGCTGAGGGCCGTGAAAACGAGTCTATTACAAATGCTGAGTTCAAACAATTCGTGGGTCAAACCGATCGGATGTTTCAAGAAGTCCTTGATGCCATCCTACAGTTGTCCACAAACCCAATACTTGGCGTTCTTCCGGCCGAGCGTATTCTTATTGCTCGTATCCCAAAAGTAGCTATAAAACGTGGTGGACATCCCCAACAAAGATGTCAAGACTATGTCGTGGATTCCGAAAAAGAAGAATTTGAAGGGGATTTTCAGGACATGTTTGTTCATGAGAGATGCCAACATGGGGATTCCAGGATGAGTATGTTCGTGGAGGTCGTCGACATGAAGGATACTAACGAGATCCCGAATAGTTTCAGTTGAAAGTTAATCTCCCTACCTTCAATGGTAACTTGAACATCGAAAATTTTCTGGATTGGCTATGGAAAATCAAAAAATTCTTCGATGCCTTGGATATCAAAGAGGATCGCCAAGTAAAATTGGCCTATAAGTTGAAGGGCGGCACTTCAGCCTAATGAGAGCAGACACAACTAACCCGACGTCGACAAAGAAAAGCCTCCATCCAAACGTCGAATGGGATGAAACAAATGTTAAAGGTTCGATTCCTCCCTACTGACTTTGAACAAGTCTTGTTTCAACAATTCCAAGACTGCAAACAAGGGAGTCGGACGGTTCAAGCCTACACAGAGGAATTCTTTCGACTTTGGCCCGTAATAATCTTGCCAAGTCAAAAACACAACAAGCTGCCAGGTATATCAATGGCCTACGTTTCAACATCTAAGATCGTGTTTTGTTGCATTGTATATATTCTGTCGAGGATAGATAAAAGATAGCTAGAAAAGTAGAGTTGCAGTTGGGGCGAAATAACTTCTCAAACAGAGAGAACAATTATACTCCTCGGGGGCAATTCGGACGAGAAAAATCGCGTATTGAGTCCTCTAATCGACAATTCAACAATATAAATCAAAATTTGGGGAGTAATATTAAGGTGCCCGAACCTTCTGAGCCCTCTGCATAAGGTTCGTGATGTTACCCCAAATCCCTACACGAAGCCCTACCCAAAGAAGTGCTTTAAATGCCATGAACCTGGACACCGTTTCAGTGATTGTCCATGATGGAAGGTGGTGAATCTGGTCGACTTGAAGATGAGCTTCATGAGATCGATTGGAAGAATGAAGAGAAGTGACCGAAGGAAGACTCGTTGCGGAATAACCTTTTATGCACCCCTTTCACTGTGAGCAGAAAGCTCCGTCATGTTATTATTGATAGCAGTAGTTGCGAGAACATTGTTGCAAAGGCACTTGTCGATCATCCTCAACTGAAGATAGAAGCTCATCCCTTGCCTGATATGATTGGTTGGATTCGTAAGGGGCCAGACCCTAAGGTAATACACACTTGTCGTTTACGTATTTCTATGGAAAAATCGTATAAAGATACAATAATTTGTGATATTGTTGAGATGGATGCATGTCACGTCTTGCTGGGAAGACCTTGACAATATGATGAAGATGTAACTCACACGAGCGCGTGAGAATGTTTACTCTTTTGTGTGGGAGAAGACGAAAATTACGCTTCGTCTCTTAGATGAAGCTATTTGTGTTCCATGATCTACCCAAAAACAGAATGGATCTGGAATTCTACTTAATATTCGCAAAAGGAATGATATGTATTTGATTGTTGATAGTAGGACCAAGCAGAAGACCATGGTAATTCCAGAACCATTACAACCGTTACCGAAGGCTTTCTCTAGTCTTATTCCTGAAGATTTACCTGATGGATTACCACCGATATGAGATATCCAACTTCAAATTGATTTTCTACCTAGTGCTAGTCTACCAAACCCGTCATATTATTGTATGACCCCAAAGGAAAATCTGATACTTTAGGAAAAGGTGGAAAAACACCTTCAAAAGGGCTTTATACGAGAGAGAGTACAAGTTCTTGTGATGTTCCTGCCCTCCTTAGACCGAAGAAAGACGGAAGCATGTGAATGTGTGTTGAAAGTCGAGCAATTAACAAAATTACTGTGAGGTATCACTTTCCTATTCCTCGTTTGGATGATAGGCTTGATAGATTGGCAGGATTGAAGATCTTTTCAAAGATCGATTTGCGGAGCGGATATCATTAGATTCGCATGAGGCCTGGGGATGAATGGAAGACAACGTTCAAAACAAGTGAGAGGCTTTACCAGTGGTTAGTCCTGCCTTTTGGAATTTTCAACGCTCTTAGTACTTTTATGTGTTTGATGACGCAAGTCCTCAAACCTTTCTTGGGGAAATTTGTGGTGGTTTACTTCGACGATATACTTGTCTATAGTCCAAATGAACAACAACATGTAGACCACCTTCGAGATGTTTTATAGATTATGGAGGATAATCAACTTTATATCAACTTGCCTAAATGCAGTTTTATGACCAATCAATTGATGTTTCTAAGATATGTTATTAGTGCAGAAGGCCTTCAAGTTGATGAGGCAAAAGGTTGCGGTCACGTCTCGACTTTCAAACCCGCGACATCCCTTGTGAAATCCCCACCAAGTCATAAAAGATAGCGTCCCAGGTAACTGCTATCGATTTAAGAAAGTACTATGCATGCGGAACGTGCAATCTTTCAAGCAACAAAATCAAAATGGGATAGATAAGCAGAAAAGTCAGACAACTCAATGCAAACATAAAACTGATGAGAATAGATGATCTATAACCTTACTGAGCCAACACTGGTAATTACAACCCCATACTTCGGAGCGGCCCTCTAGGACTCATAAAAAGATACAGAAGTTAAGTAAGGTTAAATAGCATCTATTTCAAAATAGTACCCCCACAAAATACGTTACTAGTTCTCTGACCACAAAAGAAACCAAACCCTCAAATGGGTAAAAACGATATCCGGATCGTCATAACCAATTAGTGGAGTCGGATCATTAGGGTCATCACAGGAACTCTGACTGGAATGTACAGAGGGGGCTACTGACTGCTCATGCTCGAGCTCGAGTTGCATACCAGGTGCGGGATCCACCACCTCCCCATTAGGCGTATCAATATCTATCGGATCCCAAGTGGGGATATTAGGGACCCCTTGAAGAGGTGGCCCCTCAAATCCTCTGAGCGGACCAAAGAGATCTACCCCATCACGAAGATACCAGGCCTTGAAAAGGTATGCCACCAGGTGTGACATTCCCTCATCGACCCATATCGTCGTGATGTAGCGTTCCCACATCTAGTCCGTACCTGACACCGAGTGGAGAGTGACATCGTGTGATGAGTGGGTAGGTGTACCGAATCGCACTGGTTTCTCCATTACTTTGGACCTGAAAAGTTATCCTATGATGGGGCGAGAAATTAATCTCAGTGAATCAAACTTAAGCTCGGTTAGGACACTGATTCGTCTAAGATAACCTAAGCACAACAGTCAATCATACGGTATAAACATTCAAATCAATAAAATATATTCACCAAAAGTAAGTAACCAAATAAGGCACCACCACTCAGGCGTGCACAAGGCATCACACAAATTCATTATTAAACAATGATCCACGCGACTAGCGTGATAAAAACATCAATAGTGCGATCCCGCACTCATCTGACAAGACCGGGCTACGTCCACTTTTACCCTTTCAGCGATGCCTACTACAAGCAGTGTATCCAGTGCACCCGGCACGACATTGCGAGTAGGCATTCCTTAAAAAGGAGCTTCGGTCCTTCACGAGCTACGATCGGCATCCGATAATCCCTTAAAATCGTACGACTGGCACATGGCATTAATTATCGTACTTCTGAAAAGTCACGATTTTCCATACAATAGGTACAGCATGAGTACCAATGGTACAATGCGAACTTGCCAGGTAACGCTATTGATCCTTTAAAATGACCACACAATTTACATTCGGCAATCACTCATTGTTTATATTTGATTAATTCCAAAATTCAATACATAAATGCAACAAACTAGGCCCAAGGCCAACCAGACTCTCAGTCAGGCAATTTCGAACTCAATTCGCACTAAATCTCTTATTACTCAGTCTATTTATAAAATCAATCGCCTGCTCGTCTCTAGTCTAACGCTCACTCGCACAAAAACACAATCAATCATTCAGCTGATAAATTACCACAAATAGTCACAGATAATTTAATTAATCAAGCTAACCTAATCGATAGGCCATTTAACCAAATCACCATTTCTATCTAAACCGGTCCCGATCGTGCACAAATATTTTTTTAATAAATAAATAATTAATTAATTAAAAATAATCCTAAGCGTAATTAGCACCCTAATCAACGTTTAGGATCAACTCACAAAGTGAGTTAGTTCAAGCGCCCTTGACGAATGGAGACGGCGGCGGTGGCGGCAACGACGGCGGTTAGGGTTTACCGGGCGGTGACTCGAACTCAAACTTTGGCAACACCCCAGGGAAGTTCGACGAGGTCGCCGGAATAGGTGGCCGGCGACGGAGCTCCGACGAGCGGCAGCTGGCGGCCTAACACAATAACAATCAGTGGCGATACAGGGCAATCGGACTATTTTGGAGTGTTTCCAGACGACACGGGCCGAGACAAGGCCGGCCAAGGCTTGAAAACTCACCCACTGGTCGGTGGGGGTCGGTTGGGACCGGTGGACAGCGGCGGAGGGAGACTGACGACGGCGAACAACCGCGAACAGAATCGAACCTCTACGGTGCCGAAATAGAGGAGGTGGTCGACGACGCTTTCCGGGGGCCACGCGCGGCGGCGATGAGCTCTTTGGGGGTAGAGAGAACTCTAAGGAGATGATCGGCGGTGGCGGTGAGACACGGATCGAAGACCGAATCGAGCCGGGTCTAAAACAGGGCACCGGGGCTTCAGAGTACTTTTCCGGCGTCTCCGACGGTGAATGGCCGGTGTGGCTAGGTTGGGGTGGTCGAGGGGAGTACAGTGGTCAGCTGTGGGGCGGTGGTTGGAGCCAGTGACGGCCGTGGTAGCCGAAGGAAGCCACGGAGTCCTCGGATCAAATGACCCGAGAATAGGGCAGGGCTCCCCGAGCCGTTTTCTCGGCTGTTCGACTGCGACAGCGGTCCTACTCGGGTCAAGGCGACGATAGGGAGTGGCTGAGGGCGGTGGCCGTCGGTGGTGAAGGGTGGTGGTCACTCAAATCGTCGATGGAGGAGGAGGAATGGATCGACTAAGGGGTGTGGTCGTTCACGGCGAAAGAAAACAAGAAGAAAGAAGAAGAAGAAAGAAGAAGCAGAAAGAAGAAGAAGCACAGACGTGAAGTGTGTATGGGGAATATGAATGGTAGGTCCCACCCAAAACTTTGGTGGCAAAAATTAATTTTTTTTGTGTTATGCTCACAAATGATTGAGGGTAATATGGTAATTTGGCACGTCGGGACTGAAACGGAATTTTGGTATACTGAGCGAAGGGTAATTTCGATAAATTCACTAGCAAAGCTCGGTCGGGGTTAGGCTCAATCGCGAAAATAGCAATTCCAAATCGTAGTGGATAAAATTCGAAACCTAATCTAAAATAACCCAAACTTTAGAATTCGTCCAAATTTTCGTCTCTTCAGTCCTTACAGTCCAAAATATATGTCGATTATGATTATATTTTCATATCATTCTTATTGACTTTCGGCGCTTACAAAAACTAAATTTTTTGGACGTCACAGTTGCTGCCAATCGAGAGTGGCCGACACCCAAGGATGCTAGGGAAGTACAGAGTTTTTATGGCCTAGCGACATTCTATCGTAAGTTCTGTACTATCTTAGTGCCTATTACTGAGTGTTTAACAAAAGGGAAATTCAGATAGAGTGATGCGGCAGAGGCGAGTTTTGCCTTAATAAAGGAGAAATTATCTACTGCTCTAGTTTTTTTCTTGCCAAATTTTGACAAAGTATTTGAATTGGATTGCGACACTTCTAGAGTAGGACTTGGCGTTGTTCTATCCCAATAGGGCAAACCGATTGCTTATTTCCGTAAAAAATCGAATAGAGCTCAACGCCAATGGTCTACTTGTGAACAACAATTTTGATGCTGTGGTGCGAGCTATTAAACATTGGAAACCTTATTTCTATCAGCGTGAGTTTATACTAAATACAGATCACCAATCGCTCAAATACATTAAGGGTCAAAAGCATTTGAACAGAATGCATAAGCGCTGAATTTCTTTCTTAGAGCAATTTAATTTTGTACTTCGTTATAAAGCAGGTCATCTTAACAAAGTGGCTAATGCTCTAAGCCGCCGAGCTGCGTTACTTGTTACTATGCAGAATAAAGTGGCGGGCTTTGAGTCTTTGTGTGACCTCTATGCTGAAGATGAGGATTTTCGAGATAGTTGGACGAAGTGTCGAGCTGTTGGTTCTAATGGTAACATGATTATACATGATAAATTCTTGTTTTATGGCAACAGGTTGTGTATTCCGCTTAGTTCTCTTCAAGAGAAATTGATTCGGGAACTGCATGGTAGAAGTCTTAGAGGACATTTGAGACGTGATAAATTCATTGCTTTGGTGGAGGGATGTTATTTAGTGAGATGTAGGACGTTTTGTGTAGAAGTCTCCCGTCCGTCGGTTGCTAAGGGACTTTCACAGAATACTGGTTCTTTATAAGCCACTACTGATTCCATCTAGACCATCGGTAGATATTTCAATGGATTTCATCTTGGGACTCTCGCAAACCTAATGAAGTATGGATTCTATCCTTGTGGTGGTGACCGGGTTCACAAAGATGTCCCATTCTATTTCTTGTAAGAAGATATCTGATGCTTCTCATGTTGCTGGTCTTTTCTTCTATGAAGTAGTTCGTCTAGATGGTGTTCCTAAGACGATTACCTCTGGTCGAGATACCAAGTTCATCAGCCACTTATGGAGGACACTGTGGAAGTTGTTTGTGTTTGGTACGAGTTTGCAATGCAGTGGCTTTTTCGATCCTCAAACTGATGGGCAGACTAAAGTAGTTAATCAAACAATAACAGACATCATTCGTTATCCTTGTAGTGATACACCAAAATAGCGAGATCGATATCTTGCCCCAACAGAATTAGGTTTCAATAACATGGTTAATTGTTCTATTGGCAAGTCTCCATTCGAAGTTATTTATGATCGTGTACCTCAACAGACTCTTGATCTGGTTCTTCTGTCTAAAATGTCTAGTTATAGTGTTGCGGTAGAAAATCTGGCATCCAAAATTATGGAGATCCAAGCTAATGTTGTACGTCAACTTGTTGCTTCCAATGTCAAATAAAAGGATGATGCTGACAATCGACGTCGTTCCAAAATTTTTTAGGAAGGCGATGAAGTAGTGGTTGTTGACATATAAATTTTGATTTTTACAAAATCATTCATTATAGCACAAAATGAGAGTTAATCTTAATTTTCGTAAATAATCTTCATGTATTGCACATTTATTTTTTGTTAGGTGTCATTTGCATTTAGGGTCAGAAGTGAGTCAATTGAACTTAATTTAATGGGCAGATGGATCAGATACAGTCGATCAAGGCTAGAGGGGTGTGTCGAATTTCAATAAGCTATTTGGGCCTATCTTCACGATTATTTTGGTTTATTTAAGCTTAAGTATTTAAGTAAGGCTTGTAATTAAATAACCATAATTTAGAAAAGCCTTAATTTAAGTCTGAGAATGTGAGACAAGCCCATGTTTGAACTTTAAAAGCCAAAAGGGTCATGGACATGAGAGTGTCAGAATTTTATTATGGTCTGACTTAATTCAAGCTCAAATCAGCTTGTTTTTAGCTCTTAAAATTGTAAATGGCCCTTAATTGATTGTCCAATTGATTAGTTTAGGTGTAATTAGGTCCAAAATCACAAAAGAGCCCACGAGACATTCAGAATTCGGTCATTTCAACCTCCACATTCATTTGGATGAAAATTGATAGTCTTAGTGAGATAGGACTCTCAAATTTTAAGATCGGATTCATTCAGTTAAAAAATTTATATTAATAGGTAATCTAGGACTTTAATACTCTATCATTATGCTGCTAATAATAGAGAGTTTTGATGGGTTAGGTTTTCTCTAATTCTAATGGACGTTATCAAATCCCATTTTAGTTAGGACTCTCAATGCGACGGCTGTAAAAGACTCCTACTCCTAGTATAACTTCAAGGACGAAGCTCTATATATAGAAGCCTTTGGTTCAAGCTTAGGAGGTCGGTATTTTATGAGTTCCACAAGTTCAAAAAGTCCACGGAAAGTTCGAGAGAGAAAGAGGGAGTTCCGGCCGAAGCTCCATCCTGTCGACAGCCTGAAGTAGTTTCACGCCAATTGACCATGTATTGTTGTCTATTATTTGATTGATACATGCTAAGTACCGTAATGTTTAGATTTTGACGACCTATTACCAGCCACCAATGGCGCCTTGATCTGATTTCGGAAGCTCCCTTTTCAATCCTTTGAATCCTCGACTTTTTAGCCCGTCGACAGCCAGAAGAAGTTTCACGCCAATTGACCATGCATCGTCATTCGTGCTCTAATCAACTTGAGCTAGGTATCAATATGTTCAACATTCGACGATCTATCACCAGCCACTAATAGCGCCTCAATCCGATGTCGGTAGCTTCCCGTCCAAGCCTTTGAAGTTGTTCTTGTTGACTCTGCCAGTTTTGAACTACTGTCTGCCCACTGTTTAGCGCCAAATCAAGGTGGAACTGCCCCTGTTTTAGCATTATTTGAGGATCTAATCCTTGTATTATTTTTCGTAGACCCTCGGAGGAGTTAGGAGACAAATTGAGCTCGAAGAGGTGTGTTTCTGGACAATTTTTTCAGACTCTGCGCGTGCTGGGATTTTGCTTCAAAAAAGGTAAGTTTCTCATCTTCGATTGCTATCTATGCTTGTTTAGATTGGTAACATTCATGTACGTTCATGTGCTTTGATAAATGCACGTGGATTCGTGATCAAAGTTATAAAAAAAAAGAAGAACTTTTTTGTTAACAATGGCATGGACCGAATCTTGAGCTATTTGTTTAACAGGAAGCAAGGCTAGTTTGATGGTGAAATTGAGTCAGCTTTTCTGAGAATTGATGACGCTAATTGGAAAATTATTTTTTCCTTTCAAAGTTGAGTTTATTCAAGAAATTTCAAGTTCAAAATGAATTGATTGAGAATCTAGTCGAACTGAAGCTAGAATTTTTCGGCACGTGCTCCCTCTTTATCTTGGCCGAATTGATGATTTTTCTCACTATAGATCTCACCTTGAACCAAATGCTATCTGTTGTTGTGGATGAATATTATGCTTAATTGGACGATATTTGACTTTGCTTTGAATCTTTATCTCTAAAATGCAAAGTGGTTGAATTGATGACTTGGTTGTTATCTTATCTTACTCCTCATGAATTTTCCTGGACATGTTCAATTAGAGATAGGATTTGATTTAAGTTCAACACTTATTTATTTTTGAGAATTATCTAAAATAATTTTATGATCCATAAATATAATTTTCTTAAAATTTAAAATCAGATCACTCTTTTTGATGAGGAAAGGTGGACCCTCATTTCACAATTTCGGCCACCCTTCCTGGATTTCGAAATCAAAGCTCAATAGACTTTATTCTTAATTTTCTCGTGATTACTTGTTTTGCTTTGTTTATGAGGTTTGCACTTTAATAAGCAATATTTCTCATAACACATGCTCCCAATTGTGCCTTATCCCTCGGAAAACGTACCTTAAAGGCAACATATGACTTCGATCTCAAAGTACGATCGTGTCCGTACGTGTGAATTAGACGTCAAATCGTCGATCTCAAGGAGCAAATTGCTATTTCCTAAATAGAATTTCAAGGTTTACCCTGTGTATATAAGTATGATGGTTATTCTATAATATATTCACCCGCTGACCCTAACTCGGAGGATGTTGTGAATAAAATCGAAATTTCGGATTTAAAAGTGTTTTATAGGCAATATTGTTTATATTTGTTCAAATTTTCATTTTTTTCATGGTTAATAAATTCCTGAAAATTCCAAAAAAAAATTCCATGATTTTCTTAAGTTGGATCATATTTACTTTGACTTTAGGATGGCTTTTTCCCTTAATTTTTCATAAATTTGAAAATAAACAAAAATATCAAAAATGTCGTTTGCATATCATATAGTTTAGTTTACATTGTCATGTTTTCCATGTCATACATATTTACCACGTCATTATGCCATGTCATGTTGTCTTACATTTCATATAGTCATTGTGCATTAGCATTGCATTTAATAAAAGAAAACACAAAACAATTCAAGTCATCAAACTACGGATTTTTCACTGAAATTAGGTACCGAAAGGGTATTAATTTGTAATTAATGTAACTTAGTCACTGAATTCATTTTCTTTGGTTTATGGAGATAAAATAGTTCTCCCGCTATTTTATATAAGTTTCTAGTCAATCTACTGTAAATTATTAGTGACACCTCCGATTGAACATTTTTTTTTCATAAATAAACCTAACTTGCGATTTGATAAGACTTGGAAGGGTCTAAGTTAGGCTAGTTAATGTGGTTGACCTAATAATACATTATCCTAATTTTAGGTCTTGACAATGGTCTTTCTACGCAATGAGCGCTTTCCTATTTTCTTACCAACAACAAGCTGAAGTGCAAGGTGGTTGGTCCATGCCGAATCCTAAAGAAGATCAGTGATAATGTACACGTTGTTGATCTTCCTAGTGACCTTGACATCTCTCCGACCTTCAATGTGGTAGATTTATTCGAGTATCATTCTCCCAATGCTCCTTTATATCTTGATGCTAACTTGAGGACGAGTTCTCTTGAAGAAGAGGAGAATGATGTAGAATAATTGGAGCATATTATCTTGAAAAGCGTGATCGGCAGAAATCAGGACGATTTCACTAATTGGGATGTTACCGAATTCGAGAAGTTTCCGAATATTATTGTCTTGCTAAATCTCCCATTTACCGAATTCAATTGGCATGTTGCAGATGGCTTATCGAATCTCCGACTTACCGAGCTTCTAATTTTTGCATTAGGCATTTTTCTATTGTAGGAAACTTAGGGATATATATAATCACAATATTTGATTTGTATTCCATTTGATTAGATTACATTTGATTTCAATACCGAGCTTCGAACCCGTGACATCCCTTGCCAAATCGCCACCAGGTCATAAAAGATAGCGTCCCAGGCAACTGTTATCGACCTAAGAATATACTGCGCATGCGGAACGTACAATCTTCCATCCAATAAAATCAACATGAGATAGATAGGAAGAAAAGCCAGATAACATAACACTAAAAGAAATAGCTGAGAATAGATGATCTATAACCTTACAGAGCCAACGGCTGATAAATACAACTCCACGCTTCTGGGCGGCCCTCTAGGACTCGCAAAAAGATACAGGAGTAAGGTAAGGTTAACTCTCATCTACTCCAAAACAGTACCCCCACAAAAACATCACCAGTTCCCTGACCACAAAAGAAAACTTAACCCTCTACTGGGTAAACTCGACATCCGGGTCGTCATAACCAACCGGGGGAGCCGGGTCGTTCGGGTCGTCACAGGAACTTTGACTAGAATGCACAGAGGGGGCTACTGATTGCTCGGGCTCGAGGTCAGGTTGCATACCGGGTGCGGAATCCACCACCTCCCCATTAGGTGTATCGATATTCATCGAATCCCAGGCGGGGACATTAGGGACCCCCTGAAGAGGTGGCCCCTCAAATCCTCTGAGCAGACCAAAGAGATCCATCCCATCACGAAGATACCAGGCCTTGAAGAAGTGTGCCACCAGCTGTGGCATCCCTTCATCGACCCATATCGTCGTGATATAGTGTTCCCACATCTGGTCCGTACCTAGCACCGGGTGGAGACTGACATCGTGTGATGAGTGGGTAGGGGTACCAAATTGCATCGGTCTCTCCATTACTTCGGACCTGAAAGGTTGTCCCACGACGGGTGAGAATTTAATCTCAGTGAATCAAGCCTAATCTCGGTTAGGACACTGATTCGCCCAAGATATCGTAAGCACCATAATAAGTCACAGGATATCAACAAATATATATCAATAAAATAAATCTGTCAAATCAACAACCAACAGAAGCACGACCGTTCAGGCGTATAGAAGACATCACACAAGTCCATTATTAAATAATGACCTACGCGACTGGCGTGATAGAAACATCATAGTGCGATCCCGCACTCTTCTGCCAGGACCAGGTTACGTCCACTTTACCCTCTCAGCGACGGCTACTACGAGCGGTGTATCCTGTGCACCCAGCACGGCACTGCAAGTAGGCATTCCTTAAAAAGGAGTTTCGGTCCGTCACAAGCTGCGACCGGTATCTAATAATCCCTTAAAACCGTACGACTGGCACGGGGCATGGATTATCGTGCTTCTGACAAGTCACGAATTTCCATACGATAGGTACGGCACGAGTACCAATGGTACAATGCGAACTTGTCAAGTAACGTCATTGATCCTTTGAATGGCCACAAAAATTACAATCGGCAATCAACCCATTGTTTATCTTTGATTAATGCCAAATCCATACGGAAATACAACCAACTCGGCCCTAAGGCCCACCAGACTTCTGATCGAGCATTTCAGTTAGGCAACTAAACCAGTCAAGCAATTCACGCACTCGCGCGCAATCAACTCAAGCCGGCAATTTCGAGCTCAATTCAAATTATTAATCTTAATTCTTAGTCGAATTATAGCAATCAATCGCTCGCTCATCTCTAAGCTGTCGCTCGCTCGCGAACAAACACAATCAATCAATTAATTGATAAATTACCACAAATAGCCACAGATAATTAATCGATCGACCATATATCCTAACCATTGTTTCTATCTAAACCGGTCCCGATCAATTTTTTAATAAATAAATAAATAAAACTAGTCCTAAGCGCAATTAGTGTCCTAATCAAGGTAGGGTCAACTCACAACGTGAGTTAGCTCGAGCGGCGGCGGCAGTAAAACTAGGGTTTATCACGCGGCGGCCCGAGCTCAAACTTCGACAACACCCCGAGGAAGTCCGACGAGGTCGCCGGAACAGGTGGCTGGCGGCGGAGCTCTGGCGAGCGGCGGCTGACGGCCTGAAACAGTGACAAACAGTAAACTCAATCGGCGAACCATACTGTTTTAACCGTTTTCCGGCAACACGGGCCGGGACAAGACCAGCCAAGGGTCGGGGGCTCACCCAGGGATCGGTGGGGGTCGGCCGGGACCGGTAGATGGGGGCGGGAGGCAGCCGACGGTGACGAACATCCACGATCAGTGGCTGCCCTGTTCGGCGCCGAAATAGAGGCTTCGGTCGGCGGCCGATTCTGGGCGCCACGCGTGGTAGCCGGCGGAGGTGAGCTGGGTGGCGATAGAGGGGTCTCAAGGAGTCGTCCGAAGGTGACGGTGAGGCATGGCGGTGGCCGTGGTGGCCGGATCGAAGACCGGATTGATCTGGGCACAAAACAGGGCACCAGAATTTCGTGGCTCGGTTCCGGCGGTTCCGGCTGCGGACGGCGGATGGGGAGGGGTCGGATCGGTCGAGGGGGAGTCGGGGGTTAGCTGAGGGGCGGTGGTCGGCGTCGGTGGCGGCCGGTGGAGGTCGAGAAGTTCTCGGGTCCTCTGACCCGAAAACAGAGTAGAGTCGGCCGCGGCGTTTCCTAGGCCGATCGACGGCGACGGTGGCTCGGCTCGGGTCAGGGCGGCGGCGGGGACTAGCTGAGGACGGTGGCTGCCGGTGGTGAAGTGTCGATCACGAAAAACGACGACGAGAGAGGAGGATTGATCGGCGAAGAGGGGGGGTCGGTCGGCCAAAAACAAAGAAAATAAGAAGAACAAAGAGGAAGAAGGCAGAAGGAGAAGACAGAGGGAGGGGACGTGCGGCAGTGCAGAGGTAGGCCACGAGCAATACTTTGAAGACCAACATTAATTTTTTTTTTGTCTTTTGTGTATGAATAATTAGGGGGTAAAATGATAATTTTGGCGCGCCAGGACTGAAACAAAATTTTTTTGTACACTGAACGAAGGGTAATTTCGATAATTTCACTGGCCAAGCTCGATTAGGGTTAGGATCGATTGCGAAAATGGTAATTCAAAATCGCTGCGGATTAATTTTGAAACTCAATTCGAAAGAATCTAAAGTTCGGAATTAGTCTAAATTTTCGTCTCTTCGGTCCATATAGTCCAAAATAGACGTCGACTATGACTAAAAATTCATATCATTCAATCGACTTCCGGCACTTACAAAGGTTGAATTTCCAGGATGTCACAACTCTCCTCCACTTAGGAAATTTCGTCCTCGAAATTACGGCACAGTTCTAATTACTCAAAAAGATAAGGATAACTAAGTTTCATAACTTTTTCGTTCTCCCATGTAGCTCCTTCAGTACCATGGTGTTGCCAAACCACCTTGACTAACGGAATTGTCTTGGATCGGAGTACTTGCTCTTTCCTGTCCACGATCCTGACTAGTCGCTCCACATATGACGCCTGTTCATCCAAATCAATTTCCTCGTAACTCAGCACATGAGCAGGGTTTGGCTCGTACTTCTTCAACATCGACACGTGGAAGACGTTATGTACTTAAGCAAGTCTAGGCGGCAACGCGAGTCGATAAGCCAAAACTCCGATTCGTTCTAGGATTTCAAACGGTCTAACATACCTCGGGCTCAACTTTCCTTTCCTGCCAAAACGGGATGTTCCTCTCATAGGCGACACTTTTAAAAAGACGTGATCGCCTACTTGAAATTCCAAAGGTCTGCGCCTTTTATCAGCATAACTTTTCTGGCGACTCTGAGCTGTTTTTAATCTATCTCTAATCACCTTAATTGCTTCCATTGACTGTTCTACTAACTCAGGGCTAGTTATCTTCCTTTCGCCAACCTCATCCCAACAAGCTGGCGTCCTGCAAGCTTTGACATATAAGGCCTCGAAAGGTGTCATCTTAATACTCTGTTGGTAGCTGTTATTATAGGCAAACTCAACCAAATGTAACTGCTCCTCCCAGCTACCTTTGAAATCCAAAACACATGCTCTCAACATGTCATCCAAGGTCTGAATCGTTCTTTCAGACTGGCCATCTATCTGCGGGTGATAAGCTGTACTAAATTGCAGCTTCGCCCCTAAAGCAGTTTGTAAACTCCTCCAAAATATAGCAATGAATTTGGAATCTCGGTTAGAAGTGATTGTCACTGGCACACCATGTAACTTTACAATATGCCTCACATATAATTCTGCATATCTGTCTAAGGCGAAGTCCTTTCTTACTGGAATAAAGTGCGCTGACTTCGTTAGTCTGTCTACCACAACCCAAATTGAATCATGCCCTTACTGACTCCTTGGCAAACCCATGACAAAATCCATTGTTATATGCTCCCATTTCCACTCTGGAATTTCCAAAGGCTGTAGTAGTCCTCCAGGTTTATAGTGCCGCGCCTTGACCTGCTGACAGGCCAAACACTTAGTCACATGTTTGGCTATATCTGTTTTCATACCATTCCACCAGGAATGTTGTTTCAAATTCTGATACATCTTTGTACTCTCAAGATGGATACTATAACTACTACGATGTGCTTCTGATAAGATCTCCTCCTTTAAATTTTTATCTGCAGGCACAACCAAACGTCTTCTGAACTTAAGTATCCCATCCTCAGCTATTTGAAAATCGACCCTTCGTTTGGCCGAGTCTCCTTGAAGGATCTTCTAAATAAAGGGGTCTGTGGACTGCAGGGCCTTAGTCTTAATTTGCACTTCCGGCTCGATTCTCAAGGTAGCTACGAGACTCGACAGATGGCTTATCTCCAGTTTAAAGTCTGAGTCTCTGAATTGCTCAAGTAAACGCCACTCATGCACCTGTAATTGAGCAATCAATGATTTTCTACTCAGGGCATCAGCGACCTTGTTTGCCTTACCAGGATGATACGAGATCTCGCAGTCATAATCTTTTAGTAATTCCATCTATCGGCGCTGTCTCATGCTCAGCTCCCTTTGAGAGAACAGGTACTTCGGACTCTGATGGTCGGTATATACCTGAAAACTTTCCCCAATCAAATAGTGTCTCCAGATCTTCAAGGCAAACACGACCGCAACCAACTCCAAGTCGTGTTTGGGATAATTCAACTCGTGCGGTCTTAACTGACGAGACGCATACGCTACCACCCTGCCATGCTGCATTAAAACACAACCCAGTCCCCTAAGCGAAGCATCGCTATAAATTCATAACCACCAGGACTAGACGGAATTGTCAGAACAGGAGCCATAGTTAGCCTACGCTTAAGCTCTTGGAAACTACGTTCGCACTTGTCTGTCCATTGAAACTTCATATCATTCTTCAGTAATTTAGTCAAAGGCGAAGCTATAGCCGAGAACCCTTTCACAAATCGCCTGTAATAACCTGTCAAACCCAAGAAACTTCTAATTTCTATAGCGGTTGTCGGTCTTGACGAATTAATAACTACCTCAATTTTAACCGGATCCACTGCAATACCTTCACCCAAAATCACGTGACCTAAAAATGCCACGTGAGCCAGCCAAAACTCACACTTACTGAACTTGGCATATAATTGATGCATTCTCAGAGTTTCCAGAACTACTCTCAGGTGTTGCTCATGATCTTCAGAACTCTTCGAGTACACTAGGATGTCATCTATAAAAACGATTACAAAGCGATCCAGAAACTCCCTGAACACTCTATTCATCAAATCCATAAAAGCAGCAGGAGCATTCGTCAAACCAAACGGCATCACTGTGAACTCGTAATGCCCATAACGTGTCCTAAATGCCGATTTCGGTATATCCTCTTTTCCGATTCTCAACTGATGGTATCCCGTCCGTAGATCAATTTTTGAAAATATATATGCTCCCTGCAGCTAATCAAACAAGTCGTCAATTCTTGGCAGTGGGTACTTATTCTTGATCGTCACCTGATTCAACTGTCTGTAGTCAATACACAATCTTAAATACCCATCCTTTTTCTTGATGGACAAAACAGGCGCTCCCCAAGGTGATGCACTAGGGCGAATGAATCCTTTATCTAACAACTCCTGCAATTGAACCTTGAGTTCCTTCAACTCTGACAGTGCCATTCTATATGGTGTCTTAGAGATCGGCTCCATCCTATGAGCTAACTCTATTACAAATTCAATTTCTCTTTCTGGTGGCAAACCAGGTAATTCTTGGGGGAAAATATCTGGAAACTCACATACAATCGCAATACCCTCCAATTTTAGTTCTTTAGCAGAAGTATCTACCACAGAAGCCAAATAACCTTGGCACCCATTTTCCAACAATCGAGTCGCCTCTAACGGCGATATCATCACAGTCGAGGTTCCTCCTCAATTACCCAAAAATTCAAAGCTATTATCATCCATCGAATTAAACCATATTACCTTATTAAAGCAGTCCATTGTGGCTCTTTGCTTTACCAACCAATCCATTCCCACAATTAAGTCAAAATCGTACATTTCCAGCACAATCAAGTTTATCTTACTCTCATGGCCATCCATCACAAGTCTGCAATCAGGACAGCTCACTGTAGCCACTACTTTATCTTTCAACGGCGTAGACACATTAAACACAATATCTAAAGGTACCAAGTTCAATTCGGATAATTTAACGAACTGATTCGCAACAAACGAATGAGTGGCACCCGGATCAAACAAGGCATATGCTACTTGGTTATGCAAGATGACTGTACCTGTAACAGTTGGCGAATCTTTTGCCGCTTCCCAAGTGACCGCAAAAACCTTTCCCTGTGCCGGCGGACGATTCTGGAAGTTTGGTTGCACAGTTCCTCTAGGCTGTCTTCCCTGCTGTGGCGGCGCCTGTCCACCTTGCCTCTGCGGGTAGTCCCTCACCTGATGGCCCAGCTGACCACAACCAAAATAGGCATCACCTCGATACGGGCACAAACTAGGCCCATGCCTTTATTGACACAAGTTGCACATCTCACTTTGACGAAATGCCGGCTTACTAATCGCCCCTCGGCGATTGGGTGGGATGTGACTTCGATTGTTAAACATGGGTTTCTTTCCTTGTCTCCTGTCGAATCTATTTAGAGACGTAAATCGTGATCTTGATGCGATAGTCCTTTCAGATAAGTCTCTCTCCACTATCAGCGCCCTCGCGTAGATATCATCATAGTCCTGGAGGTCGAGTGGTGTCAGAGCACTCTCAATCTCGGGTTTCAACCCGTCCTTGAACCTTCTAGCCCTATCCTCCAGATCCTCAATCATTCTTGGAGCATATTTGGATAGTTCAAAAAACTTTGCCTCATACTGATCAATTGTCATCTAATTCTGACGGAGGCGGAAGAATTCAGCCATTTTTTGCTCTCTAGCTGTCCTCGAGAAGTATTTATTATTAAAAACTTTCACAAAAGTATTCCATGCTGGAATTGTACCTTCCGAAAAAGTTCTACCCTTGACAGCTCTCCTCCACGTACTAGCATTCCCTTCGAGTTGATAAACTGCCAGAGTAACTTTTCCCTATTTGAACACCTCATCAAATCGAACGCTTTCTCCATCCCTTCGACCCATCGAGTAGCAGCTTCAGGGTCTTCACTTCCAGTGAATTGAGGTGGCTTCAATTTGAGAAACTGTTCCACCAGCTTTTGAGCCCTACGCTCCTCACTGTCATGTATAGGTGGTGGACTCACCGACGGAACTACTAACGGAATCGTAGATGAAGTCCCAGCAGCAGCGACAGTAGCTACAGCTTGATTTCTCACTTGCTGCCCCATCAAATCTCCAATAGCACCTAAGGCTTGCATGACTTCAGCCATAGTCGATTCCCTTCCAATAGGTCCTGTAGGTTTAGCAGCAGAGGCTGCAGTAGGGGGTGCAATTGGGGACACTACAGGCGATACTCTTTCAACATCAATCAATTCTTCCACTGGCCTTAAAAGCCTCCTTCGAGGTGCTCGAGGTACTCTTCTACCGCGTCCGCTTATTTTGCAGTAAGAAATGAAGTCCTGCTAACTCCATAACAAAACGCGATCAGAAGGCAGCTTCAAAATTCTAGCACGAAATTAACAATCACAAGCATAACAACCAAAAATCTTACTAACTATCCCATTTCTCAGTGCTCCTTATTACTGCATGCCAATGTCCAGACGGATCAGGCTGACCTTGCTCTGATATCACCTTGGGAGGGGATGTCACGTCCCGACTCTCGAACCCGTGACATCCCTTGCCAAATCGCCACCAGGTCATAAAAGATAGCGTCTCAAGCAACTGCTATCGATCTAAGAATATACTGCGCATGCGGAACGTACAATCTTCCATCCAATAAAATCAACATGAGATAGATAGGAAGAAAAGCCAGATAACATAACACTAAAAGAAATAGCTGAGAATAGATGATCTATAACCTTACAGAGCCAACGGCTGATAAATACAACTCCACACTTCGGGGCGGCCCTCTAGGACTCGCAAAAAGATACAGGAGTAAGGTAAGGTTAACTCTCATCTACTCCAAAACAGTACCCCCACAAAAACATCACCAGTTCCTTAACCACAAAAGAAAACTTAACCCTCTACTGGGTAAACTCGACATCGGGATCGTCATAACCAACCGGGGGAGCCGGGTCATTCGGGTCGTCACAGAAACTCTAGCTAGAATGCACAGAGGGAGCTACTGACTGCTTGGGCTCGAGCTCAGGCTGCATACCGGGTGCAGAATCCACTACCTCCCCATCAGGCATATTGATATCCATCGAATCCCAGGCAGGGACATTAGGGACCCCCTGAAGAGGTGGCTCCTCAAATTCTCTGAGCGAACCAAAGAGATCCACCCCATCACGAAGATACCAGGCCTTGAAGAGGTGTGCCACCAGCTGTGGCATCCCCTCATCGACCCATATCGTCGTGATGTGGCGTTCCTACATCTAGTCCGTACCTGGCATCGGGTGGAGACTGACATCGTGTGATGAGTGGATGGGGATGCCAAATCGCACCGGTCTCTCCAATACTTCAGACCTGAAAAGTTGTCTCACGACGGGTGAGAATTTAATCTCAGTGAATCAAGCCTAATCTCGGTTAGGACACTGATTCGCCCAAGATATCCTAAGCACCACAATAAGTCACAAGATATCAACAGATATATATCAATAAAATAAATCTGTCAAATCAACAACCAACAGAAGCATGACCGTTCAGGCGTACAGAAGACATCACACAAGCCATTATTAAATAATGACCCACGCGACTGGCGTGATAGAAACATCAATAGTGCGATCCCGCACTCTTCTGCCAGGACCAGGTTACGTCCACTTTACCCTATCAGCGACGGCTACTATGAGCGATGTATCCTGTGCACCCAGCACGACACTGCAAGTAGGCATTCCTTAAAAAGGAGTTTCGGCCCGTTACAAGCTGCGATCAGCATCCAATAATCCCTTAAAATCGTACGATTGGCACGGGGCATGGATTATCGTGCTTCTGACAAGTCGTGAATTTCCATACGATAGGTACGGCACGAGCACCAATGGTACAATGCGAACTTGTCAGGTAACGTCATTGATCCTTTGAATGACTACACAAATTACAATCGGCAATCAACCCATTGTTTATCTTTGATTAATGCCAAATCCATACGGAAATACAACCAACTCGGCCCTAAGGCCCACTAGACTTCTAATCGAGCATTTTAGCCAGGCAACCAAACCAGTCAAGCAATTCACGCACTCGCGAGCAATCAACTCAAGCCGGCAATTTCGAGCTCAATTCATATTATTAATCTTAATTCTTAGTCGAATTATAGCAATCAATCGCTCGCTCGTCTCTAACCTGTCGCTCGCTTGCGAACAAACACAATCAATCAATTAATTGATAAATTATCATAGATAGCCACAGACAATTAATCGATCGACCATATATCCTAACCATTGTTTCTATCTAAACCGGTCCCGATCAATTTTTTTTAAAATAAATAAATAAATAAAACTAGTCATAAGCGCAATTAGCGCCCTAACCAAGATTTAGGGTCAACTCACAACGTGAGTTAGCTCGAGCGGCGGCGGCGACGGTAAAACTAGGGTTTATCGCACGGCGACCCGAGCTCAAACTTCGGCGACACCCCGAGGACGTCCGGCGACGTCGCCGGAATAGGTGGCCGGCGGCGGAGCTCCGACGAGCGGCGGCCGACAGCCTGAAACAGTGACGAACAGTAAACTCAACCGGCGAACCATACTATTTTGGCCGTTTTTCGGCGACACGGGCCGGGACAAGGCCGGCCAAGAGTCGGGGGCTCACCCAGGGATCGGTGGCTAGGACCGGGGGACACGGCGGGAGGCGACCGGCGGCCGGAGGTGACCACGATCAGTGGCTGCCCTGTTCGGCGCCGAAATAGAGGCTTCGGTCGACAGCCGATTTCGGGCGCCACGCGCGGTGGCTGGTGGAGGTGAGCTGGGTGGCGGTAGAGGGGACTTAACGGAGTCGTTCGGCGGTGGTAGTGAGGCACGGCGGCGGCCGTAGTGACCGGATTGAAGACCGGACTGAACTGGGCCCAAAACAGGGCATCGGAACTTCAGGGCTCGGTTCCGGCGGCTTCGGCGGCAGACGACCGGTAAGGAGGGGTCGGATAGGTCGAGGGGGAGTCGGGGGTCAGCTGAGGCTTGGTGGTCGGCGTCAGTGATGGCCGTGGCGGGCGGAGGAGGCCGAGAAGTTCTCGGGTCCTCTAACCCGAAAACAGAGTAGAGTCGGCCGCGGCGTTTCCTAGGCCGATCTACGGCGACGGCGGCTCGGCTCGGGTCAGGGCGGCGGCGGGGAGTAGTTTAGGACGGTGGCTGCCGGTGGTGAAGTTTCGGTCGCGGAAAACTACGACGGGAGAGGAGGATTGATTGGTGAAGAGGGGGGGTCGGTCGGCCAAAAACAAAGAAAATAAGAAGAACAAAGAAGAAGAAGGTAGAAGGAGAAGACAGAGGGAGGGGATGTGCGGCAGTGCAGAGGTGGGCCACGAGCAAAACTTTGAAGACCAACATTAAATTTTTTTTTGTCTTTTGTGTATGAATAATTGGGGGGTAAAATGGTAATTTTGGCGCACCGGGACTGAAACGAAATTTTTTTGTACACTGAACGAAGGGTAATTTCGATAATTTCACTGGCCAAGCTCGGTTCGGGTTAGGATCGATTGCGAAAACCGCAATTCAAAATCGCCGCGGATTAATTTCGAAACTCAATTCGAAATAATCTAAAATTCGGAATTAGTCTAAATTTTCGTCTCTTCGGTCCATATAGTCCAAAATAGACGTCGACTATGACTATAAATTCATATTATTTAATCGACTTCCGGCGCTTACAAAAGTTGAATTTCCAGGACGTCACAAAGATGGCCGGCAGCCTAGGGATCAACCATAATGCAGGTCAAAAAACTCGAGGAATGGCCGGTCCTGACGAGCTCAGGATAGCCCGACACCATCGAACTTGAGAGTCGTGGGTCCCATGGCAACGTTAAAGCTTGCCGATCTCGGGCGAGCCCAAGATCGCTAAGATTGGCTGAGCCTCAAACTCATCTGCGGCCGGGCACCGGCCGAAACCAAAAGGAAAAGAGAAAAAATAAAAATGAAAAATGAAAAGAGAAGAAAGGAGAAAGATAAATTATTAAAAATAAAAAATTAGAAATTTTTTAAGTGCATGAAGAAAAATCAAATATAATTTTTCATATGAAACAATGGAAAATATTTTTTGATTTTTTTTTTATATTTCAGTAAACCACCAAAAAATATAATCAGTTTTCTGGAAATTGACGTTTCAGAAAATATTTTGCAGGAAAGATTCGTCTTTTGTGATGTAAACTGAGCCGTAGATTTTGACATCGATTTGGAGATATATAATTTTTTCAAGGAAAGGTTTTGGGTTCTTTGAAGTCAACCATAATTAAATTGCTTGGGCGCACGATAGTAGCATCTTCGGAAAAAAAAAAAAACAACAACAACGTTAATCACATGTGGGGGAGTTTGTGTGTCTAATATAGTAAAGTTTCATATGTTAAAGCCATGTGGCCCTCTTTCTGCCAAGTTCTTCCTCACTCTATTGTAATATCAATTGAATGACAACGCACTATTCTATCTAGACAAATTTCGTGTACATCAAAAGAAATACCACTTCAAAAAAAAAAAGGGACAAACCAGTTCATGACTCGAGATCAAAAGCTTTAGGATCACGTAATATCCACTACAACTTTGTAATAAATAGATTAGAATAAGATGATAATTAATATGTTTGAGGTAGACTTGCCATAATAATCATTAGATCTCATCGTGTACCAACATATCTATGCATTTTAAAACTCAATTTCATCATAGTTCAGCTAGTGGCATGAAGAAAACAGGAGGCATGTATAGATTAGGCTTGTCGAATGACGTTTCTTACCCTTTGAAGATTCCTCTCTTTCACCTTATATATACGCAGCTTCGACAGATCTCATTCAGGCTATCTCACATTTCTCATCTCGCCTTCACTGTCTTCTTCAAGCCACTAGCTCTCTCTGTCTCTCTCTCCCCACTCTCTCTGCTGGGTCTGTTCTTCAGCTGCTCAATTTGCTCATCATATTGAACCTTTCCTCTTCTTCATCTATTCCGTTTCTACATTCTATCATTTCCGCCTTCATTTCTCCCCCACAAAAAAAGAGAGAGAAAACCGGAAAGAAAAAAGTAAAAAAAAAAAGGGGCAAAAAATGGAGGAGATTGCCGTGGATCTAGCAGCCAAAGCAGTTGAGAGCCTGGTGGATCAAGTGGTTCGTGCATGCAGATACGTGATATGCTACGACAGGTACCTTCGCAAGCTTGAGGATGAAGCTGGGAACCTGGATAGAACCATGCAAAGGGTGAAGCATTCTGTCGCCGAAGCCAAAAAGGACATGAAGCGGATCGAAGCCGACGTCCAGAAATGGGCGACCGACGCAGAATCCCTTGCTGGCAAGGCGCGCGACCTGCTGGGACGTGACGGAAAAGCCAAGAACACTTGCTTCTTCGGGTGTACTCTCAACCCAAAGGCACAGCATGATCTCGCCGAAGAGGCGGCGGAGATGGTGGAGGCCATCAGAGAACTCATTCAGAAGGGGCAATTCAAAAAGGTCTACTACGAGAACGATCCACCGGGCCTTGTTGGTGATGCTCTCAACGTGACTTCCATGGCTAGTGGTGGCGGCAACATTATCACCGGTTCACGAGCTTCCATCTTTCGAGGCATACTGAAAGCTCTGGATGATGAGAAGCACAGAGTGATTGGGGTCTATGGGCGTGGTGGCGTGGGAAAGACTACGCTATTGAAGGAAGTCGAGAAGAAACTCAGGAAACGGGGAAAACCGTTCCACATGATCGTTAAAGCGAAAGTCTCACAGACTCCAGATTTGAATGATATCCAATACCAGATCGCTGACGCCTTGGGTCTGGATCTGAAGGACAAGCAAAGCCAATCGGGAAGAAAAGAACTCTTGTTTCTGAGACTGCAGACGGATCTGAATGAGAAGATTCTCTTAATATTGGATGACCTGTGGGCGGAACTTGATCTGGAGTCAATCGGAATTCCTCTGGGAAACGAGAGCACGAAATGCAAATTGTTGCTCACTTCAAGAGATCGACGTGTCCTGGATCAAAGGATGCATGCCCATCAAACATTTCATCTTGAAGGTTTGAGCGAGGACGAAGCCTTCAGGCTATTCGAAAGAAAGGTGGGCAACAAGCTCCAAGGCGACGAGGAGTTGAAAGCAAAGGCGGCTCAAGTGGTAGGGAAGCTTGCAGGTTTGCCTCTTTTGATTGAATCAATTGCAAGCACCTTACGATGTAACGATGTGCCCACATGGGACAACATGTTGATAAAAATAGAAGACCCAAATACGGAAAGGATAGTGAAGTGGAGTTACGACCATTTGGAGAGCGAGGACGCCAAGTCCTTGTTCTTGCTCTGTGGTCTTATCGGCGGGACCATTCAAGCGGAACTTCTTTTTGGAGTGGGCATGGGTTTAAGCTTTTTTGAAGGATTCAATAAGACGGTACAAGGCTCAAGGAACAGATTGGATGCTTTGCTCGGTAGCCTCCGTTCTGTTTGTTTGTTGCAGGATGGTGGCGATGACAACGAAGATGTGACAATACATGATCTTTACAGCAATGCGGTCGTCTCAACTCCATTTGAAGGCCAGAATTCCTTAATAATCAACAGCAATGATGGCTCGTGGCCAAAAGAAAGGCTTGAGAAATGTTGGGCATGCCTAGTTAATGTTGGCAGTGATAGGCTTGCTCAACTGATACGGCGTGGGTTTCCTGACATGATAATTCTCATGTTGTCGGAGCAGCATGATTTGGGGGATTTCGCATACATGGAGGAGCTTCGGGTCCTATACCTTCGCTCCATGCATTTTACCACTTTACCTTCCTCCATCGAAATCCTTGGGAACCTCCATTCATTATACTTGGACTATTGCCATGTGGAGGATGTGGCGATTCTTGGTAGGCTCAAAGCATTGCAGATACTCAGCTTCGCAAGCTCCTCGATTTCTAGTCTGCCTAAGGAAATCGGGGAATTGACGAATCTGAGATCGTTGAATCTGAGCTTCTGCTGTGACCTTGAGATAATCACGCCTGGTGTCCTGAAAAGCTTAATCAACTTGGAAGAGTTACTCATGCAGGGCAGCTTTGATCAATGGATGGGCGAGGATGAAGTACCGTCGGAATCCTATAATGCTAAGCTTGCCGAGTTGAAAAGCTTGACAAAGCTAACCGCTTTAGAAATATCTATCCCAGATCCCACCATACTCTTAAAGGCTGGTGACCTGCCATTTGGGAACCTGATCAGATTTTGGATCAAGGTGGGAAATGTCGCTGATTGGAGGGAATATGAAGGTTTGAGAACCATGATGCTCAAATTGGGAGGGTGCGATAGTATTCTTTCAAAAGAATGGGTTCAGAAAACTCTACATAAGACTCAATACTTGCATTTGGACGGGTTGGGAGAGTCCAAGGAGAATGCTCACGCGCTGTGTGGTGTTCACAAGTTGTGCACCCAAGGATTTCCACAACTGAAGCATCTCCGTATTGACAACAGCCCCTCAATCGAGTTCATCGCCAGCTCATCAAGTGGCGTCCCTCTCACCGCTTTTACGAGATTAGAGTCTTTGTTCCTCGATCATCTTATTAATCTGGAGAAGATATGTTATGGCCCTGTCGTCCCAGAGTGCTTCAGCAAATTGAAAGACGTGCATGTCATAAAGTGCCACCGATTGAAATACTTGTGGGGTCTTTCGCAGATGCAAAGACTTGTACATCTGGAAGGGATTGAAGTGCGGAACTGCAAGTCCATGCGAGCCATTGGCATAGATGACGCAAGAGAAGAGATAGTCGGTGATGACATAGTTAAGTTGCCTAATTTACGTGTTCTGAATTTGGTTGGCTTACCAAGAATGGCGAGCTTTTGCATCAGAGCCGGAACCACATTAGAGGGTGCTCCAATTCAGGTAACTACATTTTTCTCGTTGTGTCATTCTGTCTTATTAAAAGAGTATTAGTTTCATTTATTGCAAGGCTACCAAGATCATACTGTTATTAGGGGAGTTTTGGGTGTTTGGATAACAAATAAAAGGTTGTCTCAACTATAGCTAGTGGGAAGCCTCGTAGCACGGCCGATTTTTCCTGGTCTATCAATTTTAGATAACTGCACTATTTACTTCGGCTCTAACATGGTTTTTCTATCACGGAAGAGCCACGTAACAAAGGAAGTCCACATACTTCATGTCCCACCTTCGTGCACGTTGTAATTGATTCCAACACGTCACGCCAATGTCACCGTGTCAACGTCATCTATTTTAGGGATATTTCCTTCTCCATCCTTTCAGGCACAATGCAAGATCTTGCTAAAGGATGTTTTCCTAGAAACTGAATTGTTTTCTTGTACTTAGTATAGCTAGCTCAGAAAATTTATAAAATTACAGAAAACACTCTTATGAATCCTTAATAGAAACCGCAAAACCCTTGCTAAGTTTGATTGTCGCACTTTGTCAGGTTTCATTCCCTTGCTTGGAATCCCCGGAGATGAAAGCACTCTTTGATTTGGAAAATGTACTCTACACTCAACCTCCATTGGAATCCAACAATCTTAACGGAAATAAAGAGTCGGGAACAACTACTCCAAATTCACAAGATGATTATTCGAATTCGTTGTTCGATGGAAAGGTACGCGTCGCTTCTATCGTTAAATACACATGGCAGGCATGTGATTTGTGAGGCAAGTAGTAATATCTCTTTGAAGATTTTTATCTGGTTTTAATAGTTACAATGTTTTCATTGTTTATAACTCATCTGTCAGAGTAAGGACATTAGTGAGTGTCCACTCTTCCACCTCTCAATAAGATGAGTTAGGATTAAGCCAAATAGTCAAAATCATCATAGCTACGATCTGATGCATAAATCTTATGAGCAGGTTAGTTTACCCAGCTTGGAGGAGTTATGGCTTCACTCCATGGGATCCTTCAAAAGGATATGGCATGCTGAACTCCCCAAAAGTTCCTTCTGCAAATTAGCCACACTCTCTCTATTTAACTGCTCTGAGCTACTCAACGTCTTCCCTTCCACAATCATAGGAAGATTACACAACCTGAAAAAAGTCGAAATTTTAAGCTGTATCTCCTTGGAATGGTTGTTTGATTGCGGGTCCCTTGATTCAAATATGGAACAAACAAGGGTATTGCTCCCCAAATTGGAAGAAGTGGATGTGAAGACAGCAAATAGGCTGAGCCACGTTGTGAAGAGCGACTCTCAAATAGTTTGGGCTTTTCCTAGTCTAAAGAAAGTCACTGTTAGCGGTTGCTCCGAGCTAAGATATCTCTTCCCCTATTTTACGGCCGCCACCCTGGGGAAATTGGAGATACTAGAAATTATGCATTGCAAACATTTGAAGGAGGTGGTTCCCAAAGAAGAAGGCGGTCGATCAAAGGCAGATGTAATGAGTTTCCCGTCCTTAGCACATATAGCTATTTTGGGTTGCCGTAATTTTGGAGCGTTTAATTCAAGTCCTACAATTATGAACAAGAAGTTAGGCGAGACGGCCGAAGGAAATGATGAATCGCCACAGCCGTTGTTCAATGAAATGGTTTGCTCTATCCCTTGCCGTGGTCATCCATATTCTTGCATTATCATGTTTTAGAATGAACAATGTAATAATTTGTTACCATCCTCCTCTCTCATGTTATCCTTGTGCAGGTTAAACTTCCCAATATAACATTTCTACAAATTGATGGCGCCCGGTGCAAAGAGCTATGGAACAACCAAATTCCTATTGATTCTTTTTGCAAATTGGAATTTCTTGAATTGAAGCACTGTGACAATATCCAAAGTATTGGCCCATCCCATGTGTGGAAGAGGCTTCGGCCCCATCTCGAGATCCTGAGAGTAGAATCATGCCGTTCGGTCGAGATTATATACGAAGGTGATGGGATCGATAGAGAGAGCGGTAAGTTGAGGAGGCTGGTCTTACGTGATCTCGAAAACTTGAGGCACATTTGGCAGTCCGATGGTCTCTCAAACGTCCCATTCCTAAACTTGAGATTCATAGAGGTTCAGAGCTGCCCGCGCTTGAGGATGCTTTTCCCTACGTTCACGCCGGAGTTTCTCAGGCAAATCAAAGAGCTGGTGGTGCAGTCGGGTGAAGATATGGAAATAATTGCCGGCCATGAAAAATGTGAAGAAGCGATCGGTAGGGCAATCACCTTCTCCGAGTTGACTGCTCTTAGACTTTTCGGGTTGCCTAAATTCAGGAGCTTCTTACCTGAGAAATATTCTGCGGAATTCCCATCCTTGCAATTCTTGAGCAGAGTAAGCTGTGGAACAGAGCCAGACCAAGGTCTTGGTGACCGCGAATTCTACCTAGAACGCAGAGAATTTGAAATCGACGAAGAAGTGTGGAAGTACCAACGAATCTGAGATCATGTCCGTGCATTCTCTTGCACACTTCCCCCGGAGTTTGTGGCTATATCCTTCAACATTCATTGCTTTGGTTTGTAGAGTTGCTCTCAATGCACGATTCTAGTAAGTGATGGTCCATCGACGCATCGTCTCTTAACTGGCAAGCACGGCTAAGGACAAGAATATAAGATTTTATTAGTGGGTCCCAGTAACTTCCGTCTAGATTTTCTGAAGAGTCTTTCATGGACAATAACAACCGCATTGCATACCTATTTCTCTCGAGAAATGATGCTGTGGCTCTGCATTAACAGGCAAAATATATGGGACGGCTTCAGCAGTTTCCGAGAACGAATATCAATGCTAATAAGATTTGAAAATTGCTGGTAATTTTTCAGTCTTGTTTGGGAACAATTATGACTGCTAACTAGCTTGTTAGGCCACCTGTTACCGTTAGTAAGTTACCATCATTATCGGGATTTCACCAACGTCCAAAACAAATTAATGAATTATCGACTTTTTTGAAATAGAACGTATATCAACAGACCGTACGTGACATATCCGATAACTAGAGCGATTAGATCGTACGCAAGTTGAAACCCTGCACTTGCCTTCCAATCTCGAAGAGCAATTTGAGCCGCTTGCTTACTCCATTCCTTGCCTCCTTGGCATTAAAATGCCGGAGACAACAGTGATAAAAATTAACAAGTCGTCCTCCTCGTGGAAGGTGGGTTATCGTCTAGGCAGGGAGGGTTGGGAGGACAGTCGAAGCGATCCAGGCACTTATTCCGCATAGTAAATTCCAAAATGTCTACTGTGAGAATCCTCAGCCATATATCAAACATATAAGGACTCTAAAAGATGGTTTTAATCTTTATAAATTAGGTGTTTTCAATTAAATTAATAATCTGTATCTTTTAAAGCTAGGTTTTCAGTTCATCACCTACGAGACGACATTTTAGAGCTTGGGCATCTATTTTTTGTATTATTAGGAATTTCAGCTATAATTACTAGGTTGCAATAATATTCAAAGGAAATTTCAAAGCAGAACTAGTCCACGAGACCTCCTCAGTGTTTGGGAACAGAATCGATTTTCACTCAAAATGTTGTGTAATTTTGTCAAGAGAATACAAAAGGAAGAATTGTTGCGCGAAACAAGCGATCGATCAAATAAATTGACATAATGAGTAAAGTAAATCGAACACCAGATATACGTAGTTCGGTCGTAGAGACCAACGTCCACGGAGAGAGTAACAACGAATTCCACTATAGATCAAGCAATACACGGAGATTCCAGATCAGTCGAGTTATACAAACACACTTTTCGTGTTTCTCAACCCTAATTACATCCAAGAACGTACACAGTATTTAACCTCCAATTCTTAGCGAAATAATCTCTCAATGTCACAAATGAATTAAAACACAAATCTAACCTCAAGATTTAATTGGTTTCGACACTTGAATTCTTGATATAATTTCGCAAACAAACGAAGACTCAATGCCAAGCACTCACTCATAAAACGGAACTTCAAGAATTTCCTCTACCAAGCACTCGAGATGGCGCTTCAAAACTTCAAGACTTCATTCGCATCAACCACGGCCTTTATAAGGAATGCTTACAGCACCCCGACCCTTCTTCTTGATATATATATATATACACACGCACGTATATATCCTTCACTCGGACCAAGACAAAGGGAAAGATACTTACCAATGAACCCACGAAACATAAAAAGAAATCTTCTGTGCATATCCACTAGATATCCATATACAAGTGAAGATACTTATTTTCGTTTCCAAATCCAAGCCTATATTGGACTTTACTATTTTGTTCTTATCTTGCCATGCACTCATGGAAACTAATTTCCGTATATTTCAAACAAGGGGATCGCTTTCGGACTCAAACTTTGAGACAGAATTTTAACATTCTTCACCTTGGCTCGACGTTTGAGCCATGTCACAATCGCTTCTACTAGAATCCGAACTTCACCGCTACTCTCCTAACAGCCCACAATGGGCTCAACTGTCACCAAAATCACTCAAGTCCAAGCCGCGCTTGAACTTTGCCATAACCGATGATTTCATTAGAACACCAACTAAACATGCACCTTTAACTGCTCCACAAGAACTATCTGACACAAGCTCCTTAATCACAAATAAATCAAAACCTCTGTTGCACTCATATCTATTAGGAGATCGAATATGTACTTTGTCAATATCAGCATTTACAGCAACTGTTGACACTATAGGCTCCACCTCGCTACAAACACTATATGTGTCGTTTACCACGCTAGTATCCGCTACGTCAGGAGTTGGTTGCAACTCCACTCAAGCTAAACACCGTCCAAATGCGTGTTAACACTGTCCAAATGCGTGTTAACACTGCTATAATCACTCATAACTTGAAATACTGAAGGCTTGTCAAAAGTAACTTCTCTGCTGCAAATAGGTGAATTTATAATCGGGCACCACAACTGAAAAACCCGCTCACCTCGTGCATAGCCATGGAATATGCACATTGCCCTCATATCAAGCTTGCCATCACTAACTTGATAATAACATGGGCAACTTATCATTCTAAAAATAGAATCATCAGCAACATTACCTGACCACACTTCTTCGGAAGTCCGATATCCAATCGTGATCGAGGGGAATCTATTCACCAGGTAGCTCGCCATACTAAGCGCATCCACTGGAATTATCCTATCCATAGCAGCACTAAAGATCTGTCTCTAGTAATGTCCTATTCATCAATTCTATAAATTGTTGTGGTTTAATAGCACTAGTGCGATGTTTCACTATGTTTTTTTTCATGCAGAATTCATTTATCAGCTTCGAGTAGGACTTCATGCTACTGTCAATTCGCACATGCTTGATCAATGTACCAGTCTCCGTTTCGATCAAAGCTCTCAATTGCGTATTCCTGACAACGGCATCAAACTTGTGCTTCCGCACAAATATCCAGGCCTTCTTTGAGTAGCCATTAGACTCTCGAACAGATGTCGACGTCTCGGAAGCGAAACTTATCATTGTCTCACCTTGAAGTTCATAGAGGCCGCCATACTTAATTCCTTTCATTATCACTAGGGCACCTCGAACAATCTTCAGAACTTCACCTCGTGAAGAATACCTGCATCCAGCTGAATCTAAGACACCTAAGGAAATTAAGTTCTTTTTCAATTTTGGGACATGTTGTATTCTAGTCAATGTACTCACAATACCATCATGCATTCTGATTTTAATATCACCAACACCTATAACATCGCATTCAGCGTTGTTTCCTAACTTTACTTTACTACTATCCATGCATTGATAAGAAGCAAACCAGTTCCTGTTTGGTGTAGCATGAAAAGAACAACCAGAATTCATAATCCATCCGTCAAACGACGAATCCTCAGTGACAGACAAGACAAAATCGACACCATCATAATTTTCAGCTATAGCTGCAACATCATCCGCAAATTCAACTCTAATTCCTTTTCCCACTTCATTTTTCAGCTTAAGGCTATTTCTTTTAAGATGCCCCTCTTGCCACAATTTCAACAAACATCACCGCCAATTCTAAACTGACTGCGTCTATTCATGTTCATATTACTTCTGCTAACACGTATATTAGTTCTTCATCTTTCACCAACTAAAGCAGCAGATACAGATTCGCCAGATTCTCTTCTACAGATATCCTCACTCAAAATTAAATCTCGAATCCCATCAAACGTCAAACTTGTAGACCTAGAGGAATTACTAACAGCAGTAACAGTAGTATTCCAACTAACAAGCAACGAGGATAATAGAATCAAAACACGTACCTCATCTTCAAAGTCAATCTCAACTGAATTCAATTGACCAACGATCACATTAAATTCATTGATATGATTAGCAACGGATATACCTTCGCTCATCTTCAAATTAAATAGACGTCGCATTAGATAGATCTTGTTGATCGCAGAGGGCTTCTCGTACATGTCCGGCTTTCATCAAACTTGCAGTGGTCTTCTCCTCGACGATATTAAACGCGACGTTACGAGCCAATGTCAGTCGAATAACACCCATCGCTCGTCTATCCAGCAATTTCCAATCGGTTTGCTTCATCGTTTCTGGTTTCTTCCCAAACAGGGGCTTGTGCAGCTTCATCTGATATAAATAATCTTTTATTTGCATCTTTCAGAAACCAAAGTACTTCCCCTCAAATCTATCAATTTTTCCTTTAGCTTGTTTTGTCGCCATCAATTCGCTTCAACTCAAGCAAGCCTAGCTTTGATACCAATTGTTGCACGGAACAAGCGATCGATCAAATAAATTAACAAAACGAGTAAAGTAAATCGAACACCAGCTGTACGTGGTTCGGTCGTAGAGACCTACGTCCACGGGGAGAACAGCAACAAATTCCACAATAGATCAAGCAATACACGGAGATTACAGATCAATCGAGTTACACAAACACACTCTTGGTATTTCCCAGCTCCAATTACATCCAAGAACGCACACAGTGTTTAGCCCCCAATTCCTAACGAAATAGTCTCTCAATCTCGCAAATGAATCAAAACACAAATCTAACTTCAAGATTTAATTGGTTTCGATACTTGAATTCTTGATGAAATTCCGCGAACAAACGAAAGACCCAATGCCGAGCGCTCACTCATAAAACGGCGCTTCAAGAAGTCCCTCTACCAAGCCTCGAGGCGGCGCTTCAAAACTTCAAGACTTCATTCGCATCAACCACGGCATTCGTAAGGAATGCTTACAGCACGCCGGCCCTTCTTCTTGATATATATATATATATATACACACACACGCACGTATATATCCTTCGCTCGGACCAAAACAAAGGGAAAGATACTTACCAATGAACCCACGAAACAAAAAAAGGAATCTTCTGTGCATATCCACTAGATATCCATATACAAGTGAAGATACTTATTTTCGTTTCCAAATCCACGTCTATATTGGACTTTACTATTTTGTTCTTATCTTGCCATGCACTCACGGAAACTAATTTCCGTATATTTCAAACAAGGGGATCGCTTTCGGACTCAAACTTCGAGACAGAATTTTAACAAGCAGAGTGGCAATGAGATTGCTGGAAGTCGAAGCTCGAAATGAAGACTCTCTCGCGACAAAAGACGGTTCTCTACTCAAGTCGCCTCTGATCCTCCATCGTTGAAATTGTTGGGCTTTTGAGCCCAGTCCAGCCATTTGCCTATTGGGGCAGCACTTCGACGAGATACACACGTACACGAGAAAAAATAGCAGCGACCGAGAAGAGAAAAACGCAGAAAAAACGCAGCAGTTTTTCTCGGTGTCCAACGGTGATCAACTCGACGATTGCAGGTCGATCCGTGGTCGATTGGGCTGAATTTGTGTTAGCGGATTCAAGACTCGTTGTTCTTGATTCTGTACGGTTGGATCGTGATTTGAAAGTCTTTACTGTAGCTTTTCGTGGGCATCTCCAGACTGCAATTTTGGGGGTGTTTTTCATCCGTCTCTCTCATTTAAGGTGATGTTGTTACTTGATCTCCACTTATAGTTTTGGGATTTCATTATCGTTGAAATCGGTGAGGTTTTGTACCTAAGCTACTAATACATAGTGGAGATTCGGGTGTACCCCATGATCGGTCTCGTGATTTTTATCCTTCGCATTGGAGTAGTTTTTCACGTAAAAATTCTGGTGTCATTTATTTTTTCAATTCACATATTTCCATTGGTTGTGCTCGAATCGGTTTCTCACAGGTTTAGTCAAAGAGGAAAAGTTATCCTAGTGGTATCAGAGCATTGTTTTTTGACTGAACGATGGAACCGAATATGAGCATGATAATTAGTTTGAATGGAAAGAATTATCATGTATGGAGAGAAAAAATGGAAGATCTACTATATGTGAAGCGGTGGCATTTACCGGTGTTTGCTTATACTAAACCTGATAATATGAGCGGTGCCGATTGGAATCTCGAGTACAAAATTGTGTGTGGATTTATTCGGCAATTTGTCCATGATAATATTTTGAATCACATCGGCAAAGAACCTCATGCTAGGACATTAAGGAATAAGCTGGAATCATTGTATACACGTAAGACTGGTAACAACAACATATGTTTGATTAAACAATTTATGGAGTTGCATTATAGAGATAACCAATCTATGTCAGATCATTTGAATGGATTTCAGGGAGTGATAGATCAACTTTCTCATGTTCTCGTAGAATTGAATAAAAGCTCCCAACTATTCGATAGGATTTCCATTCGTATCTTCCACGAAACGATTAGTGGTAATTTCTTGGTATATACACATTTCACATGTCACGGGACCACACTGAAGGTCGACCACGTATACTTTTGTTGTGATTTGGGTAATGAGATTTGGGAGAGGCCCCCGATCGATGAGTGTCGCAACAGACAAGAGCAGAAGAGATGGCCCATTAGCCCTTCGATCGATGAGTGTCACAATAGACAAGAGTAGAAGAGACGGCCAATTAGCCCTTCGATCAATGAGTGTCGTGACAGACAAGAGCAAAAAAGACCGACAACGTAAAAATTGTCCAGAACGTCTTAAATCTATTGCACTTTTGCCAATTCAATCATGAACTTTAAAATATTGTCAATTGGATCCTAAACCATTTCACCTCTTACCAATTGAGTCAATTTGATCAATTTTGATCGAAAAACGTTAATGCAAATGTCATCGTTATATTAGGCATGACTAACGTGATGTGGATAACTTTTAATTATTATTTTGATTTTCTATTTTATTTTTTCATTTTATTATTTTTGCTTTTGCTTTTGCTTTTTTTTTTTTTTCAAAGGATCGGTAGGGCTGCTGGCCATTGGGCAAATGCTAGCGACACTTACTGGCCAGGGCCGGGGGCCTGGGTGAGAACATATTTCTGGACCGTTGACTATTGAAGAAAAATAGCGCCTTACCTTTGCTGCTTACTCTTTTATAGTTGACCTGTAGCCGTACTAATGAAATGAAAGGAATTTCTGTAAGTGTACTAGTGAAGGAAGTTGTGTTCGCAATCTCAATTTCTGTGAGTGTCCACGACGCGTGTACAACTAGGAAAGCAAATTTGCCTTTGTTCACGAAGAAAGGAGGTGGCGAATTTATGTTTGGTTAATGGTAATATTCACCTTAAAGAATAGTGTAGATAAATTAGAAGATTCGGTTGCAATTTGTGCAAGTCATCAACCTGGTGGTTGAACGGGTTGAATCAATTGATTAGAGAACCGGAAGTTAGATTGAGTTTTTTTTTTTACTGGTCCAGATTTAAAAACACCACTATGAATATTGATCATGGGATCATATGAATCTCAAATAGAGCCCACACATTCTAGCAGGCCCAAATGAACCGGACTGAATCGCCAAAATTCCTCTCTTCGGCTGGGCAGAGAAACTTGTCGGTTGGACATTTGCACAAACAGTCAGGAGCAGACGCAAATTAGAGTAAATAGCAAATAATCCAAAGTCGATTTGAGCATGTTTTATTTATGCCATAACCGGGGCCTTTACTAAGCACATACATCCATCGACCAGGTATAGACTCAAGTTAGGTAGCGTACTTAGCCTTATAGTCCTTCCAGAGCTGGTCAACGCTCTTTCCTAGCAGTTCAACAAAGTAGTTGTTGCTATAACCAGTTCTCATCTTCTTGTTCAGATCGGCCACAAACCCGTTCCTGAGACCATTGCAGTAGTCCAGAAAACGCGCCGTGACGTCATAACCCTGGTCCCACCTATTGCCCTGGCCTGGCGCCGCCCAGTGGGCCGGCACGTACCCCGACTGGAGCCTCACAAAATCCGCAATCCCCTGAACGAGCCCATTAGGGGCCTGCCCGGCCCCATCCCACTGCCACACGCACGCCATCGCGTAGTACAGGAGCCCTGTGAATCGTGCCTTCATGACCCCCGAGAAGCCCCCGAGGAATGTGGCGTTCAGGTGGATATCGCCGTTGTTCGTGTGAGCCCAGCCGGCCATGTCCTCCACGATCAAGCTCACTCTTGTGATGCTCTTGCGATCCTCGGGGGCATCCTGACCGAAGACCTTCCAAACGAAATTGACGGATTCGATCATGGTCTGCAAGCTGTACGGGAACCCGATCTCATTATTGAAACGGATGCCGCCAGGAGTGCCGCTGGCTAAGTTCTTCACGGTGTACTCCATCGCATAGGATTGCAAGGAAGACATAGGAGCGTGGCAAGGATGAAATTAGACACTAGGTAGTTGTTTTGGGGATGGAGAATGGTGTTGAACTAATTGGGCTATTTATAGAAGATAATGAAGTGTGTCAAAAAAATGAAATTGATTTTTGGATTTGAGCACGTTTTCCACATCTTTATAGAACGTGGACTCGACCGAGAGTGGGGGACACACCTCATTTAACGCATCTTCTGGACTTCAGCCACGTCAGGTGCATTGCGTTTTTTGCAGTGGGAGAGCTCTGTAGGCTGGTAAGTGAGGGAAAGACAAACAGATTGCTTGGTAAGTGAGGGAAAGACACGGATGGGAAGTGAAAAAAAAGGAGCGACGGTCGGGATTTGGTGTAACTGATATGGGTTACCACATGAGAAATCTCATTTGCTCCTAAACCAAGTTAAGTAATTTTGTACATTTGTGTTGTCAGAGTTTTTTTAAGCATTATATCAGTCACTTAGATTCGTAATAATGTTGTAATTAGGATAGTCGTGAGAAAGAGAGAGATTAAGAGTACCTTTGGTGGCGTTTCTCATTTTTATTTTTCTGTTCTTTTATGTGCCGAAACAGAAAAAGAACAACAATTCATTTGTATAAGGTAGTTGTTCTTTTTAGAACATATTTGTGGCTAGAAAATAGATATGTGACCAATGGATAACGAACGGCAAATGGCGAACAGGAGTCGAGAACCGAAGAACGGCGGTCCACAACCGATTGTTGACGATAGAGATGCGAAAGAGGCGACTGACGGCCAGCAATCGACAACCGGCAGCTGGTCACCGATGCGGTAATACGGGAGAGAAGAGGTGAGCAATAAGAAGAATTCTTATTTCTATTTCTAGAAAGTAAAAAATTTATACTTCTAATTTCTACTCCAAACACATTTTTGAGCAAAAAAATTATCCTGAAAAAACTGAAATTGCATCCCAAATGGATTTTTGTTTCAAACCTATTTCCACGGAGCAAAAAAATAGAAAACAGGAAATAAAATTGTTGCCGGTAGGACTTCGAACTCTTTTTTTTGCCAGTTCCGTCCGTGCATTATATATTCCTTTGTTATTTTTTTCCAATTATTTTTGTCAAACATGCAAAAAGGGTTGAAGATGATAGATGCTGAAAAAAAGGAGGGAGCAGGAGGAATGGTTGACCCGAAAAGAAGAAAGAACAAAAGAGAGCAACAACGATGAGAGACATAGAAGGCGAAGAGATTTGAGTGCAAAGAAGGATGATTAGTCTGACTGGTTGCATGCTACGAGAGGCGTGCTGGACTTAAAAATCAAACTCTCATAATATCTCATATTAAATCAATTCATTATCATAACTTTTTAAAAGTATTTTACCTTAAATGCCACGTCACATCAGATTTTCGGCACTTGAAGTAATGTTTAAAAAAAAAATTATGATATCTAAGTAATCCATTGAAAGATCATTTCAAGACAAAAACACTCATCAATGGACATAGAAATGGATGCTTTTCTAGCGAAAACTCAAACCACGGTAAAGCAATAAGAGATGGATATTGACTATAACCTAACCTTCGTATATTCTTAACGAAACACCAGTCAATTCCTTAGCCATAGAAATTGATGATTTTTTGCATTATTGTTCCTTTACTGGACCACTCGCCATCATCAGTGTCCATTGTTCCATCCTTTCCTCCAACGCTACTGGACAGACATTGATGAGTTATCCATCCTCAAAATGATCATTTCCCACAAAAAATGATCATTTCAGCCTTTTTCCACCTCCAATGTACTAGTTCTAATCCATCCACGTAGCTTCTCCTCCACCATTGATGAACAAACCCTGATTAGGTACCAGTCCTAATCCCGCTCCTTGCGCGGGTCTACAAGGTTATAATTAAAATTTAGAAGTATTGTCATAATTAAACAAATCGTTATATTAAAATGTTAATCGTATTAGTTACATTAGACATAATTTCAATTAGAATTGTTTTGTCGAAAATTCAAAGTAAATTAAACTTTTTGTATTCGTTAGTAACATTCTAAATCGGCTTACTTTCTTGACTACTGCTACTCTTTATAGGACAATAGTAATATGAGAAATGACTTCAAGTCACCACCCACATTATTTCGCGATCTCTCAGTCTAGATTGAAGTTTCTTCCTTTTCTTTCAAATGCTTGGGATCTATTTGGAGTCTTTTAATTTTAACATTTACTTTTCAAATATTGCACTCCTGACAAATCGGTTTTCAAATTTTTCGAAAACATAAAATTATTGACAAGTAAAGATATATGGGTTTTCATTATTTATGAATCTAATTTTTCTTTCATTTTCAATTTTTTCCGAAGGGCAGGGAGTGTCAAAAAATCAACAACATTTTCCTGTATGTCTCGCCAACTCAGCCAACGCTTCATTGACAACTTTGGTTAACTTTGATCCTTATGTCTTGCTGATATTAACCAATCCCTTTAAGTGCAAAAAAGAAACTCAGTTGACAAAATAAATTTTAAGCTGTTCAATCTTCATATTAACCACAATTATTAGTTTAAAATGTGAAAAAAACCATCATGAAATTGCCATATGATGATATGGTTTGAATTTGGTTTATTGTGTCTTCGCTCTTGCTCTTTTAAAATTACCTATTGATTTGAGTCGACATAAAGTTTTCCTATTGTTCTCAAATGGCAACACAGATCAATAATTTTCTTTGATTTTTCTTTTGAGAAAAGAAAGAGCTAAATCTCATACCAATAATGCAGAGTGGACCCAGTAATTCAGACTCGAATGGGCACATCTTCTGAGGAGTGATGGGAACTTGATGGTATATCAAGATCAAAAGAACTCATAGCGACATGTGTTTGCAAACTCTGCACATCATGCAAGAATAAAAAAGGCAAAAAAAAAAAAAGAGAAACAGAGAGAAAATGAAGAAAAAGAAGGAAGGAGGAGGAAAGATGGTTCTGGGGACGAGAAGAAAGAGTGAAATAGAGCAACTTATGTGTTAATATCTTGCTTCATGAGACGTGCTTGGACCTAACAATGAAAACTATATTGATTCCTCTACATATTTTACTACAAAATGATCTTGTGAAAACCATCTTGGCTTATAATTAATCTATTGATTTATTTCTACATTTGTAGACAAAATCTGTTTGCTGCTCCACTTTTGTCAAGTTTATTAATGGTGGAGCCAAGAGGGAGATGGGACATTCCGCTATTTAATGCTGGGCCCAGGCAACGTGCAAAGCTATTTTTCGACCCAAAAAAAACGTGCACAACTATTTTTCAATGACAGAGCTTTATCAAGTACATATGGACCCCCTGAAAATCCATCACGCATAAGCCAAATTTTGAAGAAACAAAATTATTTTTTAATTGCATTAATCAAGTCCTCCTGAACTCAAATGATCTCAATCTTTGCATCACGTGATTTTCACCAGAGACCCAAACGTTGAAATCCAACTATCTCACCAATATCACTCTATCTATTTACTTTAATAGCGTGGAGCTTTTAATATGTGGAAATAGAGTTTCACGAGGAATGGAAACGATCAAAACTGACAACCACAAATGATCAATTTATTCAAAAAATTAACAAAACAAAGTTAAGATTTGGTCATGATCATTATGGAGACATACACAAGAATCTTCTATTTTCATCAAATTTTGAGGTACTAGTGCTTGAGCATTGCTGGGAAATTGCACACTTGGTATTAAAGGGATTGTACAAAACATAATCGAATACTAATCTTTCGATTAAACAGATTTAATTCTAAATATTTTAGGAAAAGTGTAATTACGTCCTCTCCATTAAGTTTTACCTGATTTATTAGGTACGTCAGCCTAGTCATGTCCGATTCTGGTACAAGAACCGGCAGCTCCGGTTCATGGCCAGGTCTGAACCGAAACCGACCCTTGAACAGCAGTTCCGGCTCCGGTTCAGAACCGGCGGTTCAAGGGCCAGTTTCTGTTTATGGAACCGCCAATTTTTTCTTTAAAAATACTTTTTAAATAATAAATTTTGAAATTTAAACAAAATAAATTTTGAATTAAAAATAATAAATTATAACCAAATTGTACATTGTAATCAAATTTAGAAGGGAAAAAAGGAGAGAGAGAATGGGCTTGAAATTAATGAATTATCATTAAGCACAGGGAGTGTCGAAAAATCAACAAATCGGTTTTCAAAATTTTCAAAAGCATACAATTATTGACAAGTAAAGATATGTGGGTTTTCATCATTTATGAATCTGATTTTTCTTTCATTTACAATTTTTTTTCGAAGGACAGGGAGTGTCGAAAAATCGACAACATTTTCCTGTATGTCTCGCCAACTCAGCCAACGCTTCATTGGCAACTTTGGTTAACTTTGATCTTTATGTCTTGCTGATATTAACCAATAATAGAAAGTGTCACGCTCTGACTCTCGAGCCCGTGACATCCCTCGCCTTATCGTCACGAGGTCATAGAGATAGCGTCCGAGGCACACTATCGACCCATCAGTTACTTAAGTATGCGGAAACGTGTCAACTTACTGACAATAAAAATAAACAGGAATAGCATATTAGGAGTCAAATACCTCAAATAAATCATAATCCTATTGATACCACTTCCGTACAAACACAACCCCACACTTTGAGGTGACTAGACAAGACCTTAGCAGGTGTACTAAGTCAGGTTAGACTAACTTCTCATCTTACTTCAGATGACTTATCCAAAAGCCAATCCTTAGCGTCCACGAGACTTCGTCACATGGGACCTGAAAAAGTTATCGCACGACGGGGTAAGAATAAATCTCAATGAATCAAACCTAAGCTCGGTTAGGAAACTGATTCACCCGGACATCCTAACGGATGTCTCACAATAACATATCACCTCAAATAACACCCAATTACAGTCATTATATAAAAACAATTCACATGCATACTTGTCATTCTCAACCACACATAATGCAATGCTTGACTCGACTCACAACCAAACAATCGATCACTCAAACAAGCATCTCATCCATAAGTACGTACCGGACATCACACAAATCCATTTATTAACGATGATCGTGCCCACGGCACATGAGAGGATCTACGCGAAAAAAGGCGTGATTCGATTCTCACAAATAACGCGATCCAGCACCTTGATGCAATCGAGCGTTCTATAGATAGGATCGGGCTACGTCCCATTTCTCTCGAAAACGGCTACTACAAGAGGTGTCTTCGGTACGCCTGGCACGGTACCAGCAAGTAGGCATCCCTAAACGAGGCATCGGTCCATCACAAGCTGCGATCGGCATCCAACAATCCCTTAAAACCGTACGTACCATACGGGGCTTGAATTATTGTGCTTCTGGCAAGTCGTGTGGTTCTATACAACTAGTACAATACGAACTTGCCAGGAAAAGTATCATCGTTCCATCATATGATCACACAGAACACATCCAGCAATCAATCCATTTCATTATCTTCGGTTAAAGCCGGATGCTCACTCACGCATGTAAAAGATTGGCCAAAGTCCATTTTCATGCTAAAACATGTCTTTTGATTTTCCACACGGCCATATGCATATGCAGTTTAACATTAGACACTGCAATCATAAAACGTCTATCAAACCCCAAACAAGCAGTCAATTACATAGTGAACAATAAGACAACCAAACATGCAGTTCAGTGAAGCGATCAAATCAACAAGGCCACCAAGCAATCACGAGCAGTCAAAATCGATTGGGCCACAAAAAGCTCGATTCGTACAATAATACTTTATTAACCAAATTGATCGATTTAAGGCGTCGATCGCTCGTTCGTCTCTAACCTATCGCTGGCTCACGATCAAACACAATCAATCAATTGCAACTAATCACAATTATCCACAGACAGTGTAATCAACCGACTAACCTAATCGATTGGCCATTTAACTTAATCATAATTTCTATCTAAACCGGCCCCGATCGCGTACTTAAATTCCCTAATCGCCTAAACGACTAATCCTAGATGCAATTAGCGCCCTAACCAAGGATTAGGGTCAACTCACAAATTAAGTCGGCTCGGGCGGTCCCAACGGTGACGGCGATGGTGATGGGTGACGGCAAATCACGAGCCAAATTTCTCGAACAATGGTCCAAAACTCTCGACCCACGACCTAAACTTCTCAGCCAAATGGCCTACGGACCCAGACTTCTCTCGCCCAAAATGGCCCACGGGCTCAGTCACTTGGCCCAGATTCTAGGCCACGCAGCCTAGGCCGATACGGGCCACGGCCCGCGCAAACCGGCCCTGATAGGGTAGGACGACTACGGGGATTGAAACGGCTGGAATGACAATCGGCGAACGGCGGCCGGCTCGGGGGTGGACGGTCGAAGGACCAGGGTGGTCGGGGGGTGTTGATCGGGACTAGTGGCCGCGGTGGAGGGCAGCCGCAGACGGCGGATCGACGACCGACAGAATCGGTGGGCTGTGGTTGTTTTTGCGTCGAGAGCAGGGGTTCGGTTTAGGCCGATTTTCGGCTGCCACGCGTGGCGGCTGGCGACCACGAGCTGAGGAGTGGTAGAGAGGGGTCTTGCTGTTTCATCAGCAGCGGCGGTGAGAGGCAGCAGCTACCGATTTGGCCAGATCGAAGAGAAATTTGACCGGTCCCTAAAATAGGGCACCGGTGATTTCGGGGTCAATTGCGGCTGCTCCGGTGGGTAATCGGAGGTGACGCTGGGTCGAGGATGTCGAGGGGAGGTAGGGGAACGTCGAAGGGGTAGTGGGTGGCAGCCGGAAACGGCCGAAGTAGGCGACGAAGCCCACGGTCAGCAGGGCCGAAAATAAGGGCTGACTCTACGGCTGTCTCTCGATCTTCCAGCGGCTGTCGACGATGGCGAAGGGTCGGGAGGATGGCAAGGGGTCACCGGAGGGGGTGGCCATCGGTAGTGGGTAGCGGCGGCGCCAATCGCCGGCGGCAAAAGGAAGATGGAGGAGGAAGAGTGGCCGGTCAGAGGGCAGTATAATGCCGAGAGAGAGAAGGGGGGTCACGTGAGAGGGAGAGGGTAGTGAGGCCCACATGAAGACTTTTTGGCTATTTTGTCTCTTTATGAATAATTGAGGGGCAATTTGGTAATTTCGCAAATCAAGACTGAATTAAATTTTTGGACGGCGAACAAAAGGGTGTTTTGGTAATTTCACATGCTAGGCTCGATCGGGATTAGGCTCGAGCGCGAGGATTGAAATTCTAATTTGTGACGACTAAGCATTTCGAAACCTAATCTAAATCGACTGAAACTTCAAAATTCATCCAATTATCGTCTCTTCAGTCTTTGCGATCAAAAATTTTCTATCGACTGGAATTCGATGTCCATTTCTTATAATGAATTTAGTTACCTTACCCAAGTTGAATTTCCAGGACGTCACAGAAAAGCCCCTAAAGGAGTCCCTTTAAGAGCAAAAAAGAAACTCAGTTGACAAAATAAATTTTAAGCTGTTTAATCTTCATATTAACCACAATTATTAGTTTAAAATGTGAAATAACCATCATGAAATTGCCATATGATGGTATGGTTTGAATTTGATTTATTGTGTCTTCGCTCTTGCTCTTTTAAAATTACCTATTGATTTGAGTCGAAATAAAGTTTTCCTATTGTTCTCGAATGGCAACACAGATCAATAATTTTCTTTGATTTTTATTTTGAGAAAAAGAAAGAGCTAAATCTCATACCAATAATGCAGAGTGGACCCAGTAATTCAGACTCAGATGGGCGCATCTTCTGAGGAGTGATGGGAACTTGATGGTATATCAAGATCAAAGGAACTCATAGCGACATGTGTTTGCAAACTCTGCACATCATGCAAGAATAAAAAAGGAAAAAAAAAAGAGAAACAGAGAGAAAATGAAGAAAAAGAAGGAAGGAGGAGGAAAGATGGTTCTGGGGACGAGAAGAAAGAGTGAAATAGAGCAACTTATGTGTTAATATCTTGCTTCATGAGACGTGCTTGGACCTAACAATGAAAACTATATTGATTCCTCTACATATTTTACTACAAAATGATCTTGTGAAAACCATCTTGGCTTATAATTAATCTATTGATTTATTTCCACATTTGTAGACAAAATCTGTTTGCTGCTTCACTTTTGTCAAGTTTATTAATGGTGGAGCCAAGAGGGAGATGGGACATTCCGCTATTTAATGCTGGGCCCAAGCAACGTGCAAAGCTATTTTTCGACCCAAAAAAAACGTGGACAACTATTTTTCAATGACAGAGCTTTATCAAGTACATATGGACCCCCTGAAAATCCATCACGCATAAGCCAAATTTTGAAGAAACAAAATTATTTTTTAATTGCATTAATCAAGTCCTCCTGAACTCAAATGATCTCAATCTTTGCATCACGTGATTTTCACCAGAGACCCAAACGTTGAAATCCAACTATCTCACCAATATCACTCTATCTATTTACTTTAATAGCGTGGAGCTTTTAATATGTGGAAATAGAGTTTCACGAGGAATGGAAACGATCAAAACTGACAACCACAAATGATCAATTTATTCAAAAAATTAACAAAACAAAGTTAAGATTTGGTCATGATCATTATGGAGACATACACAAGAATCTTCTATTTTCATCAAATTTTGAGGTACTAGTGCTTGAGCATTGCTGGGAAATTGCACACTTGGTATTAAAGGGATTGTACAAAACATAATCGAATACTAATCTTTCGATTAAACAGATTTAATTCTAAATATTTTAGGAAAAGTGTAATTACGTCCTCTCCATTAAGTTTTACCTGATTTATTAGGTACGTCAGCCTAGTCATGTCCGATTCTGGTACAAGAACCGGCAGCTCCGGTTCATGGCCAGGTCTGAACCGAAACCGACCCCTGAACAGCAGTTCCGGCTCCGGTTCAGAACCGGCGGTTCAAGGGCCAGTTTCTGTTTATGGAACCGCCAATTTTTTCTTTAAAAATACTTTTTAAATAATAAATTTTGAAATTTAAACAAAATAAATTTTGAATTAAAAATAATAAATTATAACCAAATTGTACATTGTAATCAAATTTAGAAGGGAAAAAAGGAGAGAGAGAATGGGCTTGAAATTAATGAATTATCATTAAGCACAGGGAGTGTCGAAAAATCAACAAATCGGTTTTCAAAATTTTCAAAAGCATACAATTATTGACAAGTAAAGATATGTGGGTTTTCATCATTTATGAATCTGATTTTTATTTCATTTACAATTTTTTTTTCGAAGGACAGGGAGTGTCGAAAAATCGACAACATTTTCCTGTATGTCTCACCAACTCAGCCAACGCTTCATTGGCAACTTTGGTTAACTTTGATCTTTATGTCTTGCTGATATTAACCAATAATAGAAAGTGTCACGCTCTGACTCTCGAGCCCGTGACATCCCTCGCCTTATCGTCACGAGGTCATAGAGATAGCGTCCGAGGCACACTATCGACCCATCAGTTACTTAAGTATGCGGAAACGTGTCAACTTTCTGACAATAAAAATAAACAGGAATAGCATATTAGGAGTCAAATACCTCAAATAAATCATAATCCTATTGATACCACTTCCGTACAAACACAACCCCACACTTCGAGGTGACTAGACAAGACCTTAGCAGGTGTACTAAGTCAGGTTAGACTAACTTCTCATCTTACTTCAGATGACTTATCCAAAAGCCAATCCTTAGCGTCCACGAGACTTCGTCACATGGGACCTGAAAAAGTTATCGCACGACGGGGTAAGAATAAATCTCAATGAATCAAACCTAAGCTCGGTTAGGAAACTGATTCACCCGGACATCCTAACGGATGTCTCACAATAACATATCACCTCAAATAACACCCAATTACAGTCATTATATAAAAAAAATTCACATGCATACTTGTCATTCTCAACCACACATAATGCAATGCTTGACTCGACTCACAACCAAACAATCGATCACTCAAACAAGCATCTCATCCATAAGTACGTACCGGACATCACACAAATCCATTTATTAACGATGATCGTGCCCACGGCACATGAGAGGATCTACGCGAAAAAAGGCGTGATTCGATTCTCACAAATAACGCGATCCAGCACCTTGATGCAATCGAGCGTTCTACAGATAGGATCGGGCTACGTCCCATTTCTCTCGAAAACGGCTACTACAAGAGGTGTCTTCGGTACGCCTGGCACGGTACCAGCAAGTAGGCATCCCTAAACGAGGCATCGGTCCATCACAAGCTGCGATCGGCATCCAACAATCCCTTAAAACCGTACGTACCATACGGGGCTTGAATTATTGTGCTTCTGGCAAGTCGTGTGGTTCTATACAACTAGTACAATACGAACTTGCCAGGAAAAGTATCATCGTTCCATCATATGATCACACAGAACACATCCAGCAATCAATCCATTTCATTATCTTCGGTTAAAGCCGGATGCTCACTCACGCATGTAAAAGATTGGCCAAAGGCCATTTTCATGCTAAAACATGTCTTTTGATTTTCCACACGGCCATATGCATATGCAGTTTAACATTAGACACTGCAATCATAAAACGTCTATCAAACCCCAAACAAGCAGTCAATTACATAGTGAACAATAAGACAACCAAACATGCAGTTCAGTGAAGCGATCAAATCAACAAGGCCACCAAGCAATCACGAGCAGTCAAAATCGATTGGGCCACAAAAAGCTCGATTCGTACAATAATACTTTATTAACCAAATTGATCGATTTAAGGCGTCGATCGCTCGTTCGTCTCTAACCTATCGCTGGCTCACGATCAAACACAATCAATCAATTGCAACTAATCACAATTATCCACAGACAGTGTAATCAACCGACTAACCTAATCGATTGGCCATTTAACTTAATCACAATTTCTATCTAAACCGGCCCCGATCGCGTACTTAAATTCCCTAATCGCCTAAACGACTAATCCTAGACGCAATTAGCGCCCTAACCAAGGATTAGGGTCAACTCACAAATTAAGTCGGCTCGGGCGGTCCCAACGGTGACGGCGACGGTGATGGGTGACGGCAAATCACGAGCCAAATTTCTCGAACAATGGTCCAAAACTCTCGACCCACGACCTAAACTTCTCAGCCAAATGGCCTACGGACCCAGACTTCTCTCGCCCAAAATGGCCCACGGGCTCAGTCACTTGGCCCAGATTCTAGGCCACGCAGCCTAGGCCGATACGGGCCACGGCCCGCGCAAACCGGCCCTGACAGGGTAGGACGACTACGGGGATTGAAACGGCTGGAATGACAATCGGCGAATGGCGGCCGGCTCGGGGGTGGACGGTGGAAGGACCAGGGTGGTCGGGGGGTGTTGATCGGGACTAGTGGCCGCGGTGGAGGGCAGCCGCAGACGGCGGATCGACGACCGACAGAATCGGTGGGCTGTGGTTGTTTTTGGGTCAAGAGCAGGGGTTCGGTTTAGGCCGATTTTCGGCTGCCACGCGTGGCGGCTGGCGACCACGAGCTGAGGAGTGGTAGAGAGGGGTCTTGCTGTTTCATCAGCAGCGGCGGTGAGAGGCAGCAGCTACCGATTCGGCCAGATCGAAGAGAAATTTGACCGGTCCCTAAAATAGGGCACCGGTGATTTCGGGGTCAATTGCGGCTGCTTCGGTGGGTAATCGGAGGTGACGCTGGGTCGAGGATGTCGAGGGGAGGTAGGGGAACGTCGAAGGGGTAGTGGGTGGCAGCCGGAAACGGCCGAAGTAGGCGACGAAGCCCACGGTCAGCAGGGCCGAAAATAAGGGCTGACTCTACGGCTGTCTCTCGATCATCCAGCGGCTGTCGACGATGGCGGAGGGTCGGGAGGATGGCAAGGGGTGACCGGAGGGGGTGGCCATCGGTAGTGGGTAGCGGCGGCGCCAATCGCCGGCGGCAAAAGGAAGATGGAGGAGGAAGAGTGGCCGGTCAGAGGGCAGTATAATGCCGAGAGAGAGAAGGGGGGTCACGTGAGAGGGAGAGGGTAGTGAGGCCCACATGAAGACTTTTTGGCTATTTTGTCTCTTTATGAATAATTGAGGGGCAATTTGGTAATTTCGCAAATCAAGACTGAATTAAATTTTTGGACGGCGAACAAAAGGGTGTTTTGGTAATTTCACATGCTAGGCTCGATCGGGATTAGGCTCGAGCGCGAGGATTGAAATTCTAATTTGTGACGACTAAGCATTTCGAAACCTAATCTAAATCGACTGAAACTTCAAAATTCATCCAATTATCGTCTCTTCAGTCTTTGCGATCAAAAATTTTCTATCGACTGGAATTCGATGTCCATTTCTTATAATGAATTTAGTTACCTTACCCAAGTTGAATTTCCAGGACGTCACAGAAAAGCCCCTAAAGGAGTCCCTTTAAGAGCAAAAAAGAAACTCAGTTGACAAAATAAATTTTAAGCTGTTTAATCTTCATATTAACCACAATTATTAGTTTAAAATGTGAAATAACCATCATGAAATTGCCATATGATGATATGGTTTGAATTTGATTTATTGTGTCTTCGCTCTTGCTCTTTTAAAATTACCTATTGATTTGAGTCGAAATAAAGTTTTCCTATTGTTCTCGAATGGCAACACAGATCAATAATTTTCTTTGATTTTTATTTTGAGAAAAAGAAAGAGCTAAATCTCATACCAATAATGCAGAGTGGACCCAGTAATTTAGACTCAGATGGGCGCATCTTCTGAGGAGTGATGGGAACTTGATGGTATATCAAGATCAAAGGAACTCATAGCGACATGTGTTTGCAAACTCTGCACATCATGCAAGAATAAAAAAGGAAAAAAAAAAGAGAAACAGAGAGAAAATGAAGAAAAAGAAGGAAGGAGGAGGAAAGATGGTTCTGGGGACGAGAAGAAAGAGTGAAATAGAGCAACTTATGTGTTAATATCTTGCTTCATGAGACGTGCTTGGACCTAACAATGAAAACTATATTGATTCCTCTACATATTTTACTACAAAATGATCTTGTGAAAACCATCTTGGCTTATAATTAATCTATTGATTTATTTCCACATTTGTAGACAAAATCTGTTTGCTGCTTCACTTTTGTCAAGTTTATTAATGGTGGAGCCAAGAGGGAGATGGGACATTCCGCTATTTAATGCTGGGCCCAGGCAACGTGGAAAGCTATTTTTCGACCCAAAAAAAACGTGGACAACTATTTTTCAATGACAGAGCTTTATCAAGTACATATGGACCCCCTGAAAATCCATCACGCATAAGCCAAATTTTGAAGAAACAAAATTATTTTTTAATTGCATTAATCAAGTCCTCCTGAACCCAAATGATCTCAATCTTTGCATCACGTGATTTTCACCCGAGACCCAAACGTTGAAATCCAACTATCTCACCAATATCACTCTATCTATTTACTTTAATAGCGTGGAGCTTTTAATACGTGGAAATAGAGTTTCACGAGGAATGGAAACGATCAAAACTAATAACCACAAATGATCAATTTATTTGAAAAATTAACAAAACAAAGTTAAGATTTGGTCATGATCAATATGGAGACATACACAAGAATCTTCTATTTTCATCAAATTTTGAGGTACTAGTGCTTGAGCATTGCTGGGAAATTTCACACTTGGTATTAAAGGGATTGTACAAAACATAATTGAATACTAATCTTTCGATTAAACCAATTTAGTTCTAAATATTTTAGGAAAAGTGTAATTAGGTCCTCCCCATTAAGTTTTACCTGATTTATTAGGTGCGTCAGCCTAGTCGTGTCCGATTTTGGTACCAGAACTGGCAGCTCCGATTCATGGCCAGGTCTGAACCGAAACTGGCCCCCGAACAGCGGTTCCGGCTCCGGTTCAGAACCGACGGTTGAAGGGCCAGTTTCTGTTTTTGGAACCGCCAATTTTTTCTTTAAAAATAATTTTTAAATAATAAATTTTGAAATTTAAACAAAATAAACTTTGAAATAAAAATAATAAATTATAATCAAATTGTACATTGTAATCAAATTTGGAAGGGAAAAAAGGAGAGAGAGAATGGGCTTGAAATTAATGAATTATCATTAAGCACAGGGAGTGTCGAAAAATCAACAAATCGATTTTCAAAATTTTCAAAAGCATACAATTATTGACAAGTAAAGATATGTGGGATTTCATCATTTAAGAATCTAATTTTTCTTTCATTTACAATTTTTTTGGAAGGACAGGGAGTGTCGAAAAATCAACAACATTTTCCTATTTGTCTCGCCAACTCAGCCAACGCTTCATTGGCAACTTTGGTTAACTTTGATCCTTATGTCTTGCTGATATTAACCAATAATAGAAAGTGTCACGCCCTGACTCTCGAGCCTGCGATATCCCTCGCCTTATCGCCACGAGGTCATAGAGATAGCGTCACAGGCACACTATCGACCTATCAATTACTTAAGTATGCGGAAACGTGTCAACTCCTTGACAACAAAAACAAATAGGAATAGCATAGTAGGAGTTAAACACCACAAATAAATCATAATCCTATCGATACCACTTCCGTACAAACACAACCCCACACTTCGGGAAGACTAGACAAGACCTTAGCAGGTATATAAGTCAGGTAAGACTAACTTCTCATCTTACTTCAGATGACTAATCTAAAAGCCAATCCTTGGCGTCCACGAGAATTCGTCACTTGGAACCTGAAAAAGTTATCGCACGATAGGGTGAGAATAAATCTCAGTGAATCAAACTTTAGCTCGATTAGGAAACTGATTCACCCGGACATCCTAACGGAAGTCTCACAATAACATATCACCTCAAATAGCACCCAATTACAGTCACTATATAAAAACAATTCACATGCATACTTGTTAGCCTCAACCACACATAATGCAATGCTTGACTCGGCTCAGAACCAAACAGTCGATCACTCAAATAAGCATATCATCCACAAGTACGCACTCGACATCACACAAGTCTATTTATTAACGATGATCGTGCCCACGACACATGAGAGTATCTACGCGAAAGAAGGCGTGATTCGACTCTCACAAATAACGCGATCCAGCACCTTGGTGCCATCGAGCGTTCTACTGGCAAGACCGGGCTGCGTCCCATTTCTCTCGGTAACATATACTACAAAAGGTTTCTTCGGTACACCTGGTACGGCATCAGCAAGTAGGCATCCCTAAATGGGGCATCGGTCAATCACAAGCTGCGACCGGCATCCAACAATCCCTTAAAACCGTACGTACCATACGGGGCTTGAATTATTGTCACGCCCCGCGCCCCATCGCGAGCACGCAATCATCCCTGCAAGCAAAACCACAACAATCTCTCGGTAGTCCCAAGGATCCACTTATATATAAAGAAAGATCGAGAGATGAAATAATTTACATTAAGCACACGGAAGCGTTTCCCAACAACTCCCCGTACCACATGAATATATATATATATATATATCCCAAGACTAAGCAGGACTGGATAGCATCAAAAGGTCGTACATCAACATCAACTGGTCACATCTACTACAGACCGCTATACACCAAGACGACGGGTAAACATGTCAAAAGATGTCCACAAAATCCACTAGGGAAAGGGGATCAGGTTGCCAGTCAAAAAGTCAGGTCATCATCCGAAGTCTCCTAGGAAGAACTGCTGGAATCTCCAGCGTCCTCGCTCTCCTCTGACGGCTCGTACTCGGAGAAAGTCTCTGATGGAACCTCCACAAAGTCTTCCATGGTCGCTTCCTGCGACTGCTCAGCCCCGTCTCCCTCCACGGTTGCCTCCTGGTCCAACTCGGATGGATCTCTCTCGGACGGCTCTACCACGATGACCTCATACTATGGCGGTGGCACGGGAAACTTGGCTATCGGCGTCCGCTCCAGGCCGTTCCTTGAACCAACCACTGAGCCCTCGGGAAACTCCTAGTCTGCTATCGTCTGACACCAAAGAGGTATGACACCCTCTGGAACCTCATGGGGCTTCAGCGGCCCGACTTTCCTATCCCCGTCCGCTCTAAACCAAGCCTCAAACCGATGAGGCTTCCAGTTAGGTTCGCCCTCATCTACCCAAACTACTGTACATTTCCTTATGTATATATTACCCTGCCTATCGGGGAACTCATCGTAATACGCCGTCATCTCCTGCGGGTCCCCGAATCTGATAGGCCACATTTCTATTGCCTAGGATCTGTAAAGTAGAATTTCCCCAAAAGAGGTGAGATGCACATCTCAGTAAGAAAAACCTAACCCTAGGTCAGGTTGACCGTCCACTCAGGCAGTCAAGTCACTCAACCTATCCAACTCATGAACTCACGCGGACATGACAGTCATAATTCAATAAACAATAATGCATAAAGGACAGGCATGCATTTATATTCTCATGTCACACACAGTTGCACGTATATGCTCGGCCTGTCACTTCACCACACCAATCAACCTCTGTCTGCCTCATTCTCTAGCCCTCGATTAGATCGCATCAGGCTCGGCCCACGTAAACGCATCAGGCCCCGATTCAATTTCCAGGCAAAGTCTATGAGCTTGTATTCTGTCCCGCGATTATATCGCATCAGGACTGTGGCTATCTCAACCCCGCGACTTCGTCGCATCAGGGCGCCACCTTTTCATAATCCACCCCGCGACCTCGTCGCATCAGGGTCTCAACCTCCGCCCCGCGTCTCATACACCTCAGGGCCATGCCATGCAATGTCACAATCGTGTCTCATGCCACATCATATCAATTAACTTGATTTTTAAAATCAAATTTCATAACCAATGGCCAATGCGCATGATAATATGTTTAATAAATTTCGCGGCATGCAATTCAATTCAAATAGTACTCAGGCACTCAGACCATTCACACATAGGCTAGGTCAAATAATCATTCTATAATGTCTAAGGGCGCATCAAGCTATTACATGCAAGGATTTTCTCATAAATCGTTCCGTTCGGCCCTCGACTTACCCAATCGAGTCCAATCCCCCTAGCCTCGGTTTAGGAAATTCCTTACCTCCGCTTAATAACGCAAATTACTCCTCTTTGCACCTCCTAAGGTTTGGCCAAGTCAAGTCCAAGGTCAATCCGTCGCGCAACCTAGGATAATCAATCGATTTTGTCAAATTTCAAGTTCAATCCCTCCATTCATCCATCCAAATCATCCATTAGATACTCCTCATCATCACAACACATCATACACACCAAATTACAACACAATCCCAGCCTATTCAGCCGTCCACAGAACTGGTTTGGCCCAGCATTGAACCGGTTTCATTCGGTTCTGTTCATGCCGGGTCCAACCGGCCTTAATCTATCTCAAATCCATCAAATATACACCATTCTACCTCTTATAATGTCTACCTAAGAGTTTGGAAGTCTCACCGTGAGTTTCAAGTCACGCGGTTGCCGGAAAGTCGTTGGAAGTCGCCGGAGCACTCACACACAGAATACCGGCAGATTCTAGGCATAATGTACAAGGGTTGTTCATGATCAAAAACTTATCAAATAAATCCTAAATTTTTACCACAGAACCATCTATATGTCTACTTGATCTCTAAAAAATTTAAACCAAAGATTCCAAGTTTTCGGCTGTCTAAAGGGTTCAGAACCGAACCTACCACAAACTGGAACAGATTCCGTCGACCTGTGAGAGAATGCTTGTGCCGAATTCCTCAGAGCTCCAAATGACCTGATTCCAGTTGGAGGACGTCGGCAAGACGTGGGGCTACGTCTGGTTAATCGGCCGCCAGCAAGGGACGGTCAGAGGTGGCGGTCGTACGGACCGAACGGCGGCGTCCGGCGGTGTCGGGTGGAGCAGAAACTGGAGAAGAAGAAGAAGAAGAAGAAGAAGAAGCTTGGTCTGGTCTTTGGGGGAACAAAAATGGCCGAATGGGGGGTTTGAGGAGAGAGAGAGCTGTTTATTATCCCAAAAAATTTAAATTAATTGAGGTGATTGGTAGGTGGGCATTAATTGGTGAAATGATCTACTACCCTTGGATGCTTGACACTTGTCCATTGTTCTTCTCAAGGACATCCAATGACCATCAATTGCTCTTCAATTTGCAGCAGCTTGGGGGAGGAGAAATGTCCATTTTTCCCTTCCTTCAATTATAAAGACAAAGTCCTAAGCTTGAGGGACATTTTGGTCTTTTTACCTCCGATGTTCGGAACGTCGTTTTTCTCGTTTCTGACTTCTTCGATAGGGCGACGGCCAATCCAATTGACGTTGGAATTCTTGATTTTCCTTTTTCAAACTTTTCAAGACTCAATTCTGATCGTTCCTTCTACCAGACGTGATTCCAACCTATTCCGAATCGACGGACGGCTTCTGCAGACTATACGCGTATCGACCCTGTGATTCTCGTCACGTTTAGAGCTCGTCAATGCATGGCGGCCTTGGTTGTCATGTAATCGCGAGGGCTTATCGCTAGTCCCTGTGGTCTCGATCGTCACAGTCCGATTTAGGATAATTTTGCAAATCGTACGTTGGTTAAGCGGCATCACCCGCGCTCCAACCGCACGACACTCGCATGGTAATCCTTAATCGTTCTTAGATCGGCCTTTTTGCGGTCCTAAATATCCCCTCGACAATCCTTATGGTCAAAGCGCCATTTCCTATTCGAGTCGCCTAGGTCTGCGTATCTCGTCTTGCGTTAGCCTTTCCCCTTTGGTCAGTCTGCTCAAATTGATCAGATTTGAGTGGAATACAACTGAAATACATCGCTTGATATAAATAAACTTCTCATTACAAAGTCTGAAGTTGATTGAAAATCAGAATGTCACAACTCTTCCCCCGTTACAAAAATTTCGTCCTCGAAATTTGCATTACACTCGACTATTCAAATAAATGGGGGTGCTGTCGCCTCATCGTCTCTTCATTCTCCCACGTGGCTCCTTCCGTTCCGTGGTGCTCCCATATTACTTTGACCAGCGGAATCTTCTTATTCCTGAGGATCTGCTCCTTCCGGTCCTCGATCCTTATTGGCTTCTTTATATAGGATACTCTGCCGTCCACCTCTATGGTTTCATAGTCCAGCACATGTGTCGGGTCAGGCTCATACTTTCTTAGCATCGACACATTGAATACATTATGTACCTGGGATAGACTTGGCGGTAACGCAAGCCGGTAGGCCAGGGTCCCAATTCTCTCCAAAATCTCGAAAGGGCCTACGTATCTTGGGCTCAGCTTCCCTTTCCTTCCGAATCGCGAGAGTCCTCTCATTGGTGACCCCTTGAGGAAGACATGATCGCCCACTTGAAACTCTAAAGGCTTGCGCCGCTTGTCTGCATAGCTCTTCTGGCGACTCTGCGCCGTCCTCAGCCTATTCCGAATGATTTTCACTGCTTTCACCGATTGCTCTACTAACTCGGGGCCTGTGATACTCCTTTCTCCTATTTCATCCCAGCATATTGGTGTCCTACATGCTCTGCCATAGAGTGCCTCAAACGGTGCCATTTGTATACTCTGCTGGTAGCTGTTATTATACGCAAACTCTACTAGGTGTAACTGCTCTTCCCATCCGCCTTTGAAATCTATGACACACGCTCTCAACATATCCTCGAGCGTCTGGATGGTCCTTTCTGACTGTCCATCAGTCTATGGGTGGTACGCCGTACTGAATTGTAGTCGCATCATCCCCATTGCTCCTTGCAAACTATCTCAAAAATTTGCCGTGAACTTCGGATCCCTATCTGAGGTGATCGTCACTGGCACTCCGTGTAATCTGACTATGTGCCTCATGTACAGTTCTGCGTACTTATCCATGGCGAAGTCCTTTCGTACAGGAATGAAATGGGTGGACTTGGTCAATCGATCCACGACTACCCAGATTGAGTCGTGACCTCTTTGGCTCCTCGGAAGTCCCATCACAAAATCCATAGTTATGTGTTCCCACTTCCATTCCGGAATCTCCAGCGGCTGCAACAATCCTCCAGGCTTACAATGCTGCACTTTCACTTGTTGGCAAGTCAAACACTTAGCCACATATCTTGACACGTCTACCTTCATCCCGTTCCACCAATAATGTTGTCTTAAGTTCTGGTACATCTTTGTACTTCCAGGGTGGACACTGTAATTGCTCCTATGAGCCTCTGACAAGATTCTTTCTCGGAGCCCTTCATCCTTTGGTACACATAATCGCCCTCGAAATCTCAAAAGTCCATCCTCAGACACCTGAAACTCTGGCTTCCTCTTCGTCGCTTCCATTTCGATAACCTTCTGAATCTCTGGGTCCGTAGACTGTAATGCCTTAATCCCTTCTTGGACTTCAGGTTCCACCCTCAAAGTCGCTATCAAACTGGATAGCTGATTAACCTTCAATCTAAATTTAGAATCTCTCAGATCCTCTATCGTCGACCAACTTCTCACCAGCAGGCATGCAATACTCGACTTTCGACTTAATGCATCTGCCACTCTGTTTGCTTTCCCAGGATGATATAATATCTCACAATCATAATCTTTCAACAGCTCCATCCACCTGCGCTGCCTTAGGTTCAACTCTTTCTGGGAAAACAAATACTTCAAACTCTGGTGGTCTGTATATATCTGAAACTTCTTGCCACAAAGGTAATGCCTCCAAATCTTCAAAGCAAACACAATCGCCGCTAACTCCAAGTCATGGGTCGGGTATTTCATTTCGTGCGGCCTCAACTACCTGGATGCGTAAGCTACTACCCGGCCGTGTTGCATCAATACACAACCCAATCCTTTCAGCGAAGCGTCGATGTAGATCTCATATCCTCCCGGTCCCGACGGAATGGTCAGTACTGGCGTGGTCGTCAATCTATGTTTAAGCTCTTGGAAACTCTGTTCACACCTATCAGTCCATTCGAACTTCGTTTCCTTCTTCGTTAACCGTGTCAGTGGGACGGCTATGGATGAGAACTTTTCCACGAATCGCCTATAATATCCTGCTAGTCCCAAGAAGCTTCTGACCTCCGTGACCGTAGTAGGCCTCGGCCAATTGGTTACAACCTCTATCTTTGTAGGGTCCACTACAATCCATTCACCAGAGACAATATGACCCAGAAATGCTACCCTGTCTAGCCAAAATTCACATTTACTTAGCTTCGCAAACAGCGAATGTTCCCTCAGGGTCCTCAATACGATTCTCAAATGTTCTTCGTGCTTTACGTCGCTCCTCGAGTAGATTAAGATGTCGTCAATGAAAACTATGACGAACCTGTCCAGAAACTCTTTGAACACTTGATGCATTAGATCCATAAATGCGGCTGGGGCATTAGTCAATCCGAACGGCATTACCGTAAACTCATAATGTCCATACCTCGTCCTGAATGCAGTCTTCGGTATGTCTTCCTTCTTGATCCTTAGCTGGTGATACCCCGTCCTCAAGTCAATCTTCAAGAACATTGCTGCTCCTTGTAATTGATCAAAAAGATCATCAATCCTTGGCAGCGGATACTTGTTCTTCACTGTCACCTGATTCAGTTGCCGGTAATCAATGCATAGTCATAAAGATCCGTCTTTCTTCTTTACGAACAGCACCGGTGCTCCCCACGGCGAAGCACTTGGTCGGATGAATCCTTTGTCCAGCAACTCTTGCATTTGCACCTTTAACTCCTTTAATTCCGACAGGGACATTCTGTACGGTGCTTTCGAAATTGGCTCCGTTCCAGGAGCTAATTCAATCACAAACTCTATTTCCCGCTTCGGTGGCAATCCCGGCAATTCCTGGGGAAACACATCCGAAAACTCTCGTACCATAGGAATGTTTTCTAACTTAGGTTCCTCAACAGTCGTATCCATCACGGCTACTAAGTATGCCCGACATCCTTCAGATATCAACTTAGTTACTTCCAAAGGTGAAACCAAGGGAATTGAGACTCCTCTTCGGCTTCCTACCAATTCATAACTAGGGCGATCTTTCAGGTAAAATCGAATCGTTTTATTGCCACAGTCTACTACCGCTCCTTGCCTACTCAGCCAATCCATTCCTATAATCACGGCAAAATCAAACATAGGTAATACAGCTAGGTCGATACTCTCCCTACTTCCTCCAACCATAATCTCACATTCCGCACACCTAGTGAAACCAAGACATTATCCTTCAATAGGGTGGCTACATGCAATGCCATGCTTAATGGTTCCAATCTCATGCCTACTAACTCAGCGAACTGTGCAGATACAAAAGAATGCGTGGCACCCGGGTCAAATAATGCATAAGCGGTCTGGTTGCACAAGTAAACCGTACTTGTGACCACTCCAGGCGCATCTTCTGCCTCGTTGCGCGCTATAGCGTACACTCTACCCTGAGCTGGTGGTCTGTTCGGTTCTATCCGAGGTGCTGCAGTCGACGGTCCTGCTTGCAGCCTCGGTCCTTGTGGTCGACTGACCGGTGCTTGGTTTGGACATGTCCTCATTTGGTGGCCCAGCTGACCACACTTGAAACAGGCTCCAGTCCTCATAGGGCATGGTCCATTCCCATGCCTTCTACCACATAGCCTGCAGCTCCAGTTCACCGGGTTTGGCGGTTTCACGATATTCCTCCTTGCAGGCGGCACGAAACGTCTGTTACCTACCATCGGTCTCTTGCCCATTTGACGATGGTCTCTAAATGACAGGAACCGCGATCCAGTTGCGATGTTTCTTTCCCTCAAGTCTCGCTCAATCATCTGACCTTGCACGTATATCTCCCTGTAGGTCCTCAAATTCAAGGCTATCATCTGGCTACGGAGTTCGGGCCTCAACCCATCCCTGAATCTCCGTGCCTTCTCCAAAGGATCCTCCACTGATCGAGGCGCATACCTCGAAAGCCTTGAGAACTCAGCTTCATACTGATCTATCGATAGTTGGTTCTGTCGCAGCTGTAGGAACTCAGTTTGTTTCCTTTCCCTGGTCGTTTCTGAAAAGTACTTGTCGTTGAACGCCCTCTTAAAAGTGTTCCAGTTTAGGGCCGTACGTTCAGGGAAAACTCCATCCTTGGTGGCAGCCCACCAGTCGTTTGCCGTACCCTCTAGCTGATATACGGTTAACAACACCTTCTCCTCATCAGTACATCTTAGTACCCCGAAAGCCTTTTCCAGCTTCTCTATCCATCTAGGTGCTAGCTCGGGATCTCCAATCCCGTCAAACTGCATCGGCTTCAACTTCATAAATTGTTCCACCAGTTGGCCCATCTGCCTGGCCACTATGATTTCCTCTTGAGGGTTCACCGTTTCATTGCTCTGGTTCGGCTCGCCCTGACTTCCACTTCCACCAGCGTTGCCAGTGTTGGTATTCGCAGCTGCTAGGGCAGCTCCCACTGCCTGGGCTATGGCAGAGTCCTGATCTTGGGCCTGTCTCTCTATGATGTCCCTAAGTCCTTCCATTGCCCTCAGTAGACCATCCACCCTTGGATCTTCAGCTGCGGGCGGCCTCGAGCTAAAGGCTCCGCCTCTTGGTCTTCCAGGTCTTCTGGATGGGTTACTCATCTCTGTCACTTACTAACGAACCTGGTCCATAACAAGTTCAGTAACAGGTTAGCAACTTACTCAATCATCCAATCCAGGGTTACTAACTACTCCTTAACAAAACAATTACACAACAACAGTACTTCACACGTCAACATCAATTCCAGAAATGTCCCAACCAATGGCTCATGGCCGTTGCTCAAATCCATTCATTCCAGTGATTCACTAAAACTAACCACTTTCAAGCATCAAGCCGGTCAAGGTCTAGAAACGACCTTCAATCCTAAGCAGAGAATTCAATCCTCTATGCCCTGTCAAAACCTTACCAAGATAAAAAAAAACCATCCATAGGTGTCAAGTCACAACTAGGCATCTCCTGCCTCACCCTGACCAGTTTCCTAAGGCCTAGCTATCCGTCCTTGTCCTACCTAGTCCTCCTTATTATTCCAATCCTTAACCAACTTCGTATCGAGCTGACTTTGCTCTGATACCAAAGCAAGAAGGGATGTCACGCCCCGTGCCCCATCGCGAGCACGCAATCATCTCTGCAAGCAAAACCACAACAATCTCTCGGCGGTCCCAAGGATCCACTTATATATAAAGAAAGATCGAGAGATGAAATAATTTACATTAAGCATACGGAAGCGTTTTCCAACAACTCCCCGTACCACATGAATATATATATATATATATCCCAAGACTAAGCAGGACTAGATAGCATCAAAAGGTCGTACATCAATATCAACTGGTCACATCTACTACAGACCGCTATACACCAAGGCGACGGGTAAACATGTCAAAAGATGTCCACAAAATCCACTAGGGAAAGGGGATCAGGTCGCCAGTCAAAAAGTCAGGTCATCATCCGAAGTCGCCTAGGAAGAACTGCTGGAATCTTCGGTGTCCTCGCTCTCCTCTGACGGCTCGTACTTGGAGAAAGTCTCTGATGGAACCTCCATAGAGTCTTCCATGGTCGCTTCCTACAACTACTCAGCCCGGTCTCCCTCCACGATCACCTCCTGGTCCAGCTCAGACGGATCTCTCTCGGATGGCTCCACCACGATGACCTCATCCTATGGCGGTGGCATGGGAAACTCGGCTGTCGGCGTCCGCTCCGGGCCGTTCCTCGAACCAACCACTGAGCCCTCGGGAAACTCCTGGTTTGCTATCGTCTGACACCAAGGAGGTATGACACCCTCTGGAACCTTATGGGGCTTCAGCGGCCCGACCTTCCTATCCCCGTCCTGTCTAAATCAAGCCTCAAACCGATGAGGCTTCCAGTCAGGTTCACCCTCATCTACCCAAACTACTGTACATTTCCTTATGTATATATTACCCTGCCTATCGGGGAACTCATCGTAATACGCCGTCATCTCCTGCGGGTCCCTGAATCTGATAGGCCACATTCCTATTGCCTAGGATCTGTAAAGTAGAATTTTCCCAAAATGGGTGAGATACACATCTCAGTAAGAAAAACCTAACCATAGGTCAGGTTGATCGTCTACTCAGGCAATCAAGTCACTCAACCTATCCAACTCATGAACTCACGCGGACATGACAGTCGTAATTCAATAAACAATAATGCATAGAGGACAGGCATGCATTTATATTCCCATGTCACACACAGTTGCACGTATATGCTCGGCCTGTCACTTCACCACACCAATCAACCTCTGTCTGCCTCATTCTCTAGCCCGCGATTAGATCGCATCAGGCTCGGCCCGCGTAAACGCATCAGGCCCCGGTTCAATTTCCAGGCAGAGTCTATGAGCTTGTATTCTATCCACCCCGCGACCTCGTCGCATCAGGGCGACACCTTTTCATAATCCACCCCGCGACTCCGTCGCATCAGGACTGTGGCTATCTCAACCCCGCGAATCCGTCGCATCAGGGCGCCACCTTTTCACAATCCACCCCGCGACCTCGTCGCATCAGGGTCTCAACCTCCCCCTTGCGTCTCATACGCCTCAGGGCCATGCCATGCAATGTCACAATCATGTCTCATGCCACGTCATATCAATTAACTTGATTTTTAAAATCAAATTTCATAACCAATGGCCAATGGGCATGATAATATGTTTAATAAATTTCGCGGCATGCAATTCAATTCAAATAGTACTCAGGCACTCAGACCATTCACACATAGGCTAGGTCAAACAATCATTCTATAATGTCTAAGGGCGCATCAAGCTATTACATGCGAGGATTCTCTCATAAATCGTTCCGTTCGGCCCTCGACTTACCCAATCGAGTCCAATCCCCCTAGCCTCAGGTTAGGAAATTCCTTACCTTCTCTTAATAACACAAATTACTCCTCCTTGCACCTCCTAAGGTTCGGCCAAGTCAAGTCCAAGGTCAATCCGTCGCGCAACCTAGGATAATCAATCGATTTTGTCAAATTTCAAGTTCAGTCCCTCCATTCATCCATCCAAATCATCCATTAGATACTCCTCATCATCACAACACATCATACACACCAAATTACAACACAATCCCAGCCTATTCAGCCCTCTACAGAACTGGTTTGGCCCAGCATTGAACCGGTTCCATTCGGTTCTGTTCATGCCAGGTCCAACCGGCCTTAATCTATCTCAAATCCATCAAATATACACCATTCTACCTCTTATAATGTCTACCTAAGAGTTTGGAAGTCTCACCGTGAGTTTCAAGTCGCGCGGTTGCCGGAAAGTTGTCGGAAGTCGCCGGAGCACTCACACACAGAATACCGGCAGATTCTGGGCATAATGTACAAGGGTTGTTCATGGTCAAAAACTTATCAAATAAATCCCAAATTATTACCACAGAACCATCTATATGTCTACTTGATCTCCACAAAATTTGAGCCAAAGTTTCCAAGTTTTCGGCTGTCTAAAGGGTTCAGAACCGAACCTACCTCAAACTGGAACAGATTCCGTCGACCTGTGAGAGAATGCTTGCCCCAAATTCCTCAGAGCTCCAAATGACCTGATTCCAGTTGGAGGACGTCGGCAAGACGTGGGGCTACATCTGGTTAATCAACCGGCAGCAGGGGACTGTCGGAGGTGGTGGTCGTACGGACCGAACGGCGGCGTCCGACGGGGTCAGGTGGAGCAGAAACTGGAGAAGAAGAAGAAGAAGAAGAAGAAGAAGAAGAAGCTTGGTCTGGTCTTTGGGGGAACAAAAATGGCTGACTGGGGGGTTTGAAGAGAGAGAGAGAGCTGGTTATTATCCCAAAAAATTTAAATTAATTGAGGTGATTGGTAGGTGGGCATTAATTGGTGAAATGATCTACTACCCTTGGATGCTTGACACTTGTCCATTGTTCTTCTCAAGGGCATCCAATGGCCATCAATTGCTCTTCAATTTTCAGCAGCTTGGGGGAGGAGAAATGTCCATTTTTCCCTTCCTTCAATTATAAAGACAAAGTTCTAAGCTTGAGGGACATTTTGGTCTTCCTTTTTCAAACTTTTCCGGACTCAATTCTGATCGTTCCTTCTACCAGACGTGATTCCAGCCTATTCCGAACCGACGGGCGGCTTCTGCAGACTATACGCGTATCGACCCTGTGATTCTTGTCACGTTTAGAGCTCGTCAATTCATGGCGACCTTGGTTGTCATATAATCGTGAGGGCTTATCGCTAGTCCCTGTGGTCTCTATCGTCACAGTCCGATTTAGGATAATTTTGCAAATCGTACGTTGGTTAAGCGGCATCACCCGTGCTCCAACCACACGACACTCGCATGGTAATCCTTAATCGTTCTTAGATCGGCCTTTTTGCGGTCCTAAATATCCCCTCCACAATCCTTATGGTCAAAGCGCCATTTCCTATTCGAGTCGCCTAGGTCCACGTATCTCGTCTTGCGTTAGCCTTTTCCCTTTGGTCAGTCTGCTCAAATTGGTCAGATTTGAGTGGAATACAACTGAAATACATCGCTTGATATAAATAAACTACTTATTACAGAGTCTGAAGTTGATTGAAAATCAGAATGTCACAATTATTGTGCTTCTAGCAAGTCGTGTGGTTCTATACAACTAGTATAGTACGAACTTACCAGGAAAAGCATCATCGTTCCATCATATGACCACACAGAACACATCCAACAATCAATCCATTTCATTATCTTCGGTTAAAGTCGGATGCTCACTCACGCTTGTAAAAGATCGGCCAAAGGCCATTCTCATGCTAAAACATGTCTTTTGATTTCCCACATGGCCATATGCATATACAGTCTAACATTAGACACTGCAATCATAAAAGGTCTATCAAACCCCAAACAGGCAGTCAATTACACAATGAACAATATGACAGCCAAGCAGGCAGTTCAGCGAAGCGATCAAATCAACAAGGCCACCAAGCAATCACGAACAGTCAAAACCGATTAGGCCACAAAAAGCTCGATTCGTACAATAATACTTGATTAACCAAATTGATCGATTTAAGGGGTCGATCGCTCGCTCGTCTCTAACCTGTCGCTGGCTCACGATCAAACACAATCAATCAATTGCAACTAATCACAATTAGCCACAGATAGTGTAATCAACCGACTAACCTAATCGATTGGCCATTTAACTTAAGTACAATTTCTATCTAAACCGGCCCCGATCGCATACATAAATTCCCTAATCGCCTAAACGACTAATGCTAGACGCAATTAGCGCCCTAACCAAGGATTAGGATCAACTCACGAATTAAGTCGGCTCAGGCGGTCCCAACGGCGACGGCGACAGGCGACAGCGAATCACGAACCAAATTTCTCGAACAACGATCCAAAACTCTCTGCCCGCGACCTAAACTTCTTGGCCAAATGGCCCACGGACCTGGACTTCTCTCTGCCAAAATGGCCCACGGGCCCAGCCACTTGGCCCAGATTCTCGGCCACCCGACTTAGGCCGATATGGGCCACGGCCCGCGTGAACCAGCCCTGATAGGGCAGGGTGATGTTAGGGACTGAAACAGCTAGAACGACGATCGGCGGACGGCAACCGGCTCGGGGGTGGACGGTGGAAGGACCAGGGGGTCGGGGGGTGTTGATCGGGACTAGTGGCCGCGGTGGAGGGTGGCCGCAGACGGCGGATCGACGATCGACAGAATCGGTAGGCTGCGGTTTATTTTGAGCTGAGAGCAGGGGTTCGGTTTAGGCCGATTTTCGGCCACCACGAGTGGCGGCCACGAGCTAAGGAGTGGTAGAGAAGGGTCTTGCGGTTTCATCAGCAGCGGCGATGAGAGGCAGCGATGGTCGATCTGGCCGGATCGAAAAGAAATCCAATCGGTCCCCAAAACAGGGCACCGACGATTTTAGGGTCGATTGCGGTAGCTCCGGTGGGTAATCGGATGTGAGGTTGGGTCGAGGATGTCGAGGGGAGGCAGGGAAACATCGGAGGGGTAGTGGGTGGCGGTCGAAAATGGCTGGAAATGGCCGAAGTAGGCGGCGAAGCCACGGTCAACAGGGCTGAAAATAGGGCTGATTCCACGGTTGTCCCTCGGTCTTCCGGAGGCTATCGACGGGGGCAGAGGGTCAGGAGGATGGCAAGGGGTGACCAAAGGCGGTGGCCGTCGGTGGTGGGTAGCGGCGGTGCCAATCGTTGGCGACAAGAGGAGGATGGAGGAGGAAGAGTGGCCGGTCAGGGGGGAGTATAATGCCGAGAGAGAGAGGGGGGGTCACGTGAGAGGGAGAGGGTAGTAAGGCCCACATAAAGAATTTTTGGCCATTTTGTCTCTTAGTGAATAATTGAGGGGCAATTTGGTAATTTCGCAAATCAGGACTGAATTGAATTTTTGGACGGCGAACAAAAGGGTGTTTTGGTAATTTCACATGCTGGGCTCGGTCGGAATTAGGCTCGAGTGCGAGGAATGAAATTCTAATTTGCGACGACTAAGCATTTCGAAACCCAATCTAAACCGACTGAAACTTCAGAATTCGTCCAATTATCGTCTCTTCAGTCTTTGCGATAAAAAAATTTTCATCGACTGAAATTCGATGTCCATTTCTTATATTGAATTCATTTACCTTGCTCGAGTTGAATTTCCAAGACGTCACAGAAAAGCCCCTAAAGGAGCCCCTTTAAGAGCAAAAAAGAAACTCAGTTGACAAAATAAATTTTAAGCTGTTTAATCTTCATATTAACCATAATTATTAGTTTAAAATGTGAAATAACCATCATGAAGTTGCCATATGATGATGTGGTTTGAATTTGGTTTATTGTGTCTTCGCTCTTGCTCTTTTAAAATTACCTATTGATTTGAGTCGACATAAAGTTTTCCTATTGTTCTTGAATGGCAAAATAGATCAATAATTTTCTTTGATTTTTCTTTTGAGAAAACAAAGAGCTAAATCTCATACCAATAATGCAGAGTGGACCCAGTAATTCAGACTCAGATGGGCGCATCTTTTGAAGAGTGATGGGAACTTGATGGTATATCAAGATCAAAGGAACTCATAGCGACATGTGTTTGCAAACTCTGCACATCATGCAAGAATAAAAAAGGCAAAAAAAGAGAGAGAAAGAAACAGAGAGAAAATGAAGAAAAAGAAGGAAGGAGGAGGAAAGATGGTTCTGGGGACGAGAACAAAGAGTGAAATAGAGCATCTTATGTGTTAATATCTTGCTTCATGAGACGTGCTTGGACCTAACAATGAAAACTATATTGATTCCTCTACATATTTTACTACCAAATGATCTTGTGATAACCATCTTGGCTTATAATTATTCTATTCATTTATTTCCACATTTATAGCCAAAATCTGTTTGCTGCTTCACTTTTGTCAAGTTTATTAATGGTGGAGCCAAGAGGGAGTTGGGACATTCTGCTATTTAATGTTGGGCCCAAGCAACGTGCAAAGCTATTTTTTGACCCAAAAAAGACGTGCAAAACTGTTTTTCAATGACAGAGCTTTATCGAGTACATATGGACCCCCTGAAAATCCATCACGCATAAGCCAAATTTTGAAGAAACAAAATTATTTTTAATTGCATTAATCAAGTCCTCCTGAACCCAAATGATCTCAATCTTTGCATCACGTGATTTTCACCTGAGACCCAAACGTTGAAATCCAACTATCTCACCAATATCACTCTATCTATTTACTTTAATAGCATGGAGATTTTAATATGTGGAAATAGAGTTTCACGAGGAATGGAAACGATCAAAATTGACAACCACAAATTAACAAAACAAAGTTAAGATTTGATCATGATCAATATGGAGACATACACAAGAATCTTCTATTTTCATCAAATTTTGAGGTACTAGTGCTTAAGCATTGCTGGGAAACTGCACACTTGGTATTAAAGGGATTGTATAGAACGTAATCGAATGCTAATCTTTCGATTGAACCAATTTAATTCTAAATATTTTAGGAAAAGTGTAATTACATCCTCTCCATTAAGTTTTACTTGATTTATTCGGTGTGTCAGCCTAGTCATGTCTGACTGGGCGAAATTGTCAAAAAAGTTATAGCCCTTTCACACTTTTGTCAATCCAGTCGTTAGCATTTTTAATTTTACCGATTCAGTCCTAAACTTTTTTTGCATTTTTCCGATTCTCCGATATTGGTTGAAAATCACTTACTTGAATGCCGATTGTCCTACAGGGCGTCGCCGGTGCCAACGCGGAAAAATTATAACAATTTGTTAAAAAATTTATAAAAAAGCTTTTATTTTTTCACCATCTTTATCCTTTTTTTTTATTTAGGGTTCAAGACCTGCGGCACCGCCGATTTAGGGCCAAAAGAAATTGTCGGCCCCTAGGCAAGGGCTGCAAAGTCACGGCCCTTGCTATGGCCAGACCTAGCTAGGGTAGGGCCGTTAGTGGTCAGATCTGACGTGACCCCTCGCACTCGGCCACGAGGGACTTCATGGCCCTCGCTCGAGGGCTGATGACCCCATGCCAACCCTAGCTTGGAGGGGCAGCCGGTCTTGAAACTTGAATTAGAAAAAAAGGAAAACAAATTATTTTTTTATTAATTTATTTAGAAAATATTATCATTTATCCACGTCAGTTCCAATGGTGCCACGTAGGATGATCGACTTCCACTTCAGTGATTTTCATCAATAGGATGGGGAATAGGCTCGGCCACGATTCTAGAACTACCGATTCTAGTACAAGAACCAACAATTCCGGTTCATGGCCAGGTCTGAACCGGAACTAGCCCCTCGAACAGCGGTTCCGGCTCTGATTCAGAACCGGCGGTTCAAGGACCGGTTTCTGTTTATGGAACCACCAATTTTTTCTTTAAAAATACTTTTTAAATAATACATTTTGAAATTTAAACACAATAAATTTTGAAATAAAAATAATAAATTATAATCAAATTGTACATTATAATCAAATTTGGGAGGGAAAAAAAGGAGAGAGAGAATGGGCTTGAAATTAACGAATTATCATTAAGCACCTACATATCTTCGTGGAGATAGAAGAATCAAAGTCCATCTAGTTCTTTTACCTTTAATAACCCCAACTTATCTCATCGTCAGTTGTCGCTACCCGTTTCGGTACCCGTGCCAATGTTATCTCCGTCATCATCATTGAAGAATTGAGCTTCAATGCTTCGATCGAGCTTTTTTTTGTTGAAATTTAACTTTCGTCCAATCATCGACACAAGCTTGAGACTCTACAAAATTCGAATGTAATCTTGAACGGTGATTGTCCAAAATTAGTCCTCCAGCGCTAAATGCTTGTTCAAACGCAACTATTAAACAAGGAGTTGCTAAAATATGTCTTGCGATGAGAGCGAGAACTTGGAATTAGGCTGCGTGCCTCTGCCACCACTCCAGAATTTTGAAATCTCCGTCGTCTTTGGAATCATCAAACTCAAAAGCAATGGTTATATAATTTTCTATTTTACAAATATTACATGTTGCTCACTTATGTCTTTTTAGCCTACTCTTCAATGTTTTTAGCATTTGGTACCTTATACTGATTCTACTACTCTCTCCGCTTTGTACGTCCCTACGTGGGGAAGATCCACTATTAACTAAGTCATATCTACTACAAAATTCATGATATAATTCTACTATAGTGTCTTTAATCATTTATTGTACAGTTCTAACATTTATGAACTCGCTCAATTATAAACATTGACAATACATATTCAGATAATCACCTAAACTCTCTAATTTGATACGTGGATCGAAAATAAAAGTAATCAAATAAACAAGAGGAATTTCGGTATAATAATGCAACCATTTTGCTTGCATTGTCATAATAGTCAGAGCTAAATCATCATTTTTTTCACATTCTTTAAAAATAGCAGCAGTATTAACTTACTCTATTAAAAATAAATGCATGGTAGGATAATAAACATCAGATAAAGCATAAGTTACATCATTAAAAACTTTTTCTTTTTTTTTTTGTAAATATCTCACTCTTGTGGCAATAAACTAATTTCGTAAACATTATCTAAAATAAACACACATAATAAATCTTTATAAGCAAAAGATTGATTAAGCAATTCGTATGTAGAATTCCAACGAGTCGGAATATCTTTTGGAAATATTTTTGGTGCTCTTCCATGTTTTTATAAAAATTTCTCCATTATTTCATAAGTCGGGAATGACTCCATAAAAATCAAATTGCTCTTTTTATTGGAGTGAGAAAAGCATCAAGAGCTCGTAAAACATCTTTTACACAAAAATTAAATTATGGCAAGTACAACTATTGTGAAAAAATTGTCCACCAAAATAGGGTTTACAAACTTTTTCTAATTTGGTATTTGTCGAGGCATTATAAAAACCAACTAAAACAATTTTATTAATGAAATTATATGTTTCTAAAATTTGTCGAATTACTCTATAAATATTATTGGCCGTATGCCTCTCATCAAACACTCGAGATGCAATAATTCTTTTTTGAATGTTTCACTGGTCATTTTTTCAATGACATGTGATACCCATATAAGAAAGAGTTTGCTAAGGATCACTCCAAATGTCGCTATCTATAAGTACACGTCCATTGAATTTCGTAAAAAAGTTTGTCAAAGGCTTTTTCCCTTTTTATGAAGCCGAAAAGTTTGCGTTTAAGAGTATTTCTAGGAATAGGTTTTGCTTGCAAAGTGCACGCAGTGTTTATAAAATAATTTTAAAAATTCACAAATATTAAACGATAAATAGTCAATGGCAGCATCTTGGACAAATGTTTCTTTATAAACTTGATCATTGTAACAAAATAAAGGAGAGGATTGGAGTACTCGAAAATTTGTTATTGGCTGGTGTCGATCCCCGCTTTCATTGGATGTTTATTTCTCATATGCCAGGTATATGTTCCATAGCTGCCCCAGTTGAAATATTGTATGTAGTCGTGCAATATTTACAATTTACCTTAAACTTGTCTCCGCCTAAATATTCCTTCTTGAAATGTTGCCATATGTTGGATGTATCCTTTTGCTATTAACATTTCTTCGACACCGGTAGGAGGACGAAGACTTTCGTGCACTGGGACTTGCTCGATGTTGGGAATAGCGTTGATGTTAACGTCATCGTCTATTCAACATATATACTCACGAGGATCATATCCATAAGGATAATCGAATTCCTCTATCGCCATCGAGCTCTTTTCATTATTTTTACTTCCACTTGCCATTTTTTGAGAGAATTGAGCGGAAAGCCAATTCACAGAATTTAAAAATTGAGCTGGAATTGAAACAATTGAGCAGATTGAGAGAATTGATATAATTGAGACTTGAGAGAATTTATGAGAATGGGGAAAAATGAAAGGGGGGAGGGGTATTTATAGATGGGAGAAAATGGGATGATTATAATGAATTAAAAAAAACATTTTGGGTAAGTGTTTCCATTGCAATTGCAACAGGCCACGGGGCTCGGTCGCTTGGGGGAAAGAGCTATAATTTTTCAAAAAGCCTAATAGTCGTTGGGTAGGATGCTCGGAATCGGCTCCAAATCGCTAGTTCTAGGTCGATTCCGAATGTGACATTCTAATTTTTCCTGTCATTTCGAGACTTATCAATGAGAATGTATCTAATGATGCATTTCGATCTTATCTTGCTCGGATCTGATCAATCTCGAGTTAACTAACCAAAAGGGAAAGGCTAACGCAAGACAAGGTACGTGGACCTAGGGAACTCAAGTAGAAAATGACACTTTGACCATAATAATTGCCGAGTGAGTATTTAGAACCATTAAAGGCCGATCTAAGAACGATTAAAGAATGCATTGCTAGCGTTATACGATTAGAGCGCAGGTGATGCCGCTTAACCAATTGATAATTTGCAAAAATTTTCCAAATCGGACGATGACTATCGTGACCGTTGGAGCTAGTAATAGCAATTACATGACAACCAAAGTCAACATGAACTGACGAGCCCTAAGTGTGATGAGAATCACAGAGTCGATACGCGTAATGTCTGCAAAAGCCGTCCGTTAGTTCGGGATAGTTTGGAATTACATTCGATGGAGAAATGATCCCAAGACGTGTCTCGAAATTGGAAAATGGAAAACAAAGAATTTCAACATTATAATTGGATTGGACGTCACGTCATCCAAGAAATTTGAATTGGAAAAACGACGTTCCGAAATACGAGAGCGAAATTACCATTTTGCCCGTTAATGTTTGGCTTTGTCTTTACAAATGGATGGGGGCATTTTGGTCATTGACCAATCCCCTAGGCTGCCAAAAATGAAGGATAATATTGACCATTGGATCACAAAAATAATCACCACATGGACAAGTGTCAAAAGATGAGGGATTGGCATTGACCTTTTTGCCTACCATTCTACCTTGTTGACTATCAAAATTTGGTGTAAAGCCTCCCATCTCCTCTCTTCAGTCGAACCCCCCTCTATCTTCTTCTCCATCTTCTTCTTCATCTTCGTCTCTTCTTCCCTTCACCGCTGCACCGCCCGACCAGAATCCACCGCCTTCTTCGTGTAACTCGACCACCCCTGCCGATGATCGCCTGACCTAGCATCAACCACCAACCCCTAGCCCTGCCTCTTGCCGACCACGTCCAAGTGGTAGCTCGCCATTTGGCCGCCGATGGAGCTCTGGCCAGCTATTTCCCTGAAAGTCTACGGATTTCGTCACGGCAGGAGGTAAGTCTTCGTTTGACCTCCATAGGACCTCGATTTGCTTCAAACTTCTAGCCAAACTTTGTAAACATATAGGACACTTGTATATTGAGCTGATGTGAAAATTTTGGCTAAGTTTGATGGAGTTTTAATGCCGAAATGGTGTTGTGTTTGGAGGGCAAAAATTGACCAGCGGTGGACTTGAAGGTATCGGCTTTTTCTTGGACTTTCCGATGTCGCCTTGTCCTCAAATTCCGGTGAAGCTCCTTAACACATAGTACTATATGTTAACAAGTGATTTAGTTGATAAATTAAGGTTTAAGATTGATTTATGGGCTGATTGGTGGAGTATAGGGCAGAATCGAAATTGCCCTGTTTCGGTATTGTGCAAACCAAGCCTTTAAGGGCTGTTCATGGTGTCGCCGAGTCCTAAATTCTTCGTTGACACATACTAGGATGTCAATTGATATGTCATTGAGGTTTATGCTTCGTGAATTGATGAATTGAGCGAGAAAATTTACGAAATGGGTTGAATTCTATTAGGATATACAGCTGCCCTGTTTTGGATCCTCAAGGCTAAATACTTGAAGTGCTTGGGAAGAGAATTTTGCTAAATTAAACCTAAGGTAAGGAGTCCTTAAACCTTGGCTAGGAAGATAGGCCTCGACTGGATGATTTGGTTGTGAATTGGGTGAATTTTCGTGAGATTATTGTGTGGTCGCTCAATGTGAGTATGCTTGCTAAATGCATATGCCTTGCATCGAATGCCTTTTTTATGAATGATGAATTTGATTGCCTCGCATGCCGTAGACCGTTAGCTCAATGCATTAGCTTGTACTCGTTCATGAAGTCTTGAATTGGAAAGGAATATTGGGCATGCTTAAGAACTTTAACACTCTGATGCGTTGAGATGCGGGGTTACAATGGCCAGTGTCCTAATTCGTTGAGACACGGGATGAGATTAATTATGTGTTGACATAGGCCTAGAACGGCATTGGAAACCTGATGCGTTTAACGCGGGTTTATGATTATGATGATCTGAGGCGTAATGACGCGGACCGAGCCTGAGGCGTTTTGACGCGGACGTGAAAAATGAGTCAATTCTGGGGAATGAACTGAACGACTTGACCTTGTGTTTCTATGCCTAACTTGGGTGATGAGTTATGTTGATATGCTTGCTCGATTATCAACCGTTTAATTCCGTGTGGCATTTTTTGACTAACGATTGCCTTATGTTGTTGTGTATGCTCTTGCTCATTGTTTGCATTTGTCTAGGTGTACTGTCAGCCTGACCTAGGGTTAGGGCTCATTTTACTGAGATGTCAATCTCACTCTATCGTGGGACTTACTTTTTCAGATCCAAAACCCTAAAGATGCTACACGCCTAGGCGATCCAAAAGAAATGACCGCCTATTTTGATGGGTTCCCTGACGGTCGGGGTACCGTTTACGTGAGGAAGTATACAGTCGTTTGTGTCGACAAGAGTGGTAAGGATTGGAAGCCATATAGGTTTGAGGTCTTGTTTCGTAGGGTAGGTGAGGTTACTACTGGTCTGTTGAAGTCTACGAAGGTGCCTCGAGGAGTCATCCCTAGCTGGTGTCATCCCACTCGGGATTCTGTGGAGGTAGAAGTGTCTGTGGCTGGCTCGAGAAACGTACCTGAGAAGACCCCAACCCTGAAGGACACTATTGAAGTAATAGAGATCGATGCCTCGAAGGATGAGCTGGAGGATACCGCGATGGAGGACTCAATGGATGTCCGCTCTGAGATCTTCTCAGACTATGAGCCAGACGAGGATACAGACGAGACTGATGAGTCTACTGATTCAACCTAGGGGTTTCCTGACTTACTTTGTAGTTTTTGATGATGACCCTCGTTGGCCTGCTTTCTTTTGGAGACTTAGAACTGTTGTTGTCTTTTGATTAAGTCCCAATCACCCCGACACGTCAGCAGGTTAGCTGAACTGTGCTTTTGTATCACCTCACGATGTTATATGCATCTATTATGTTCTCGCTATCCAGATTCCCGTCGATTTATGTACGGAGGTGTTTTTCATATTACGTTTCCACATGCTTGATTACATTATGCATCTCTCAACAAGCAAATCCTGAGACTCGAGAGTAAAGTGAAGGGAGTTGCGCATTCATGCTTTCGAGGGCGCGAGGCGTGACACCAAATTTTTGTGGAACCGTAACCGACCTGTGAGGGTCGAACCGGTTCTGGTTCAGAACCGGCAGGCCCGGTCAACTGGCAGGTTCCGAGCCCAAACCTGCCCATGGCCAAGTTTAAAGGGGAGTGTCGAAAAATCAACAATATTTTCCTAGAAATGTTTGGTTTATAATAAAAGGCTGAGTTTTAATACTAGGGTTAAAAAGAAGATGGGTATGGATGGAGCCACACTTTGGAAGTTGAATGGTAAGTAGATAGCCTCAATGTAGTCATGTGCCACAATATACATACATATATATATATATATTCGTCAAAAATCTTTCGTGTATTTAGATGGTTGTCCAATGTAACTAGACATTAACGATGGTGAGTGATAAAGGCAAAAAAAAAAAAAAATCTATCATTGGATTGTTTAAAAGTATACTTGTTCTTATCTTGATGGAGGCGGACGACTGTCCACCGATCGGTTTTTATATATACAGAAGATTGCTTTTATTAAGGTATTGAATGATAATTTCTATTATTATTCTCTTTCTGGACACATTAGATTTGGGCTAACATATAGTCTTATATCTAATCAATATTGGCCATTAGGTGAAAATAAGCCTTGGCTTTTCTTGTAATTATCATAGGCTTGCCTTATGACGATATGGTTGGAATTTTTGTTGATGTCTCTGTGTTCTTGCTCTTTTTAAAAATTACTTAGGGGCATAAATATTTCCTATTATTCTCGAAGATCAAAGGAGTTCACAGCTACATGTGCTTGCAGGCTATGCACGTCATGCACGAATCAAGAAGGCTACAAAAAGAATAGAGAGACAGAGACAGAATGAAGAAAAAGAAGGATGGAGGAGGAAGAATGATTCTGCTGAGGAGAAGAAGAAAGAGTGAAACAGAGCCAGAACGAAGAGGAACGAAGAGATTTGATTGCAACAAATAAAATGTAAGAACAATAAAAACTTTGATGATTCCTCTGCATATTTTACCGCCGAAGATCTCGTGATAATCATCTTGGCTTATCATTAATCTATTGATTTATTTTCATATTGTTGTCAAAATCTCTTGTGTTTGCTGCCACATTTTTCTATTTATCTTTACAAAACGTGAACTGTAGCTTTGGGGTGGGGTTGGTTTGTGAGATGGGACATCCCGCTATTGTTGCATATGAGCAACGTGCAGAGATATTGTCTCTTCGGAGACGTCCGATAAAAAAACGTGCAGAGATATTTTCGAACGACAAGGCTGTATCAGACAAAATAGTACATGTGGACCCCCACCTATTACATGCATGGTTCAGTCATGAAATAATAACTTTAGTAATCACGTCATGGAAAATGAAAGAATAGACTAAGGATACTGAGTGGACCCCCCTTATTGCATGCATGGTTCGGTCATGGAATTATGGACATAATCCATGGCAGCCGTCTCGGAATAATCGCTAAGAAAAACACAAATTTAGCTACAAAAAAAATTCGTCGCTAATTTGCGACTAAAATAGCGACCAAAAAATCAATTTGTAGCTATTTGCGACGAAATTAGCGATGAAAGAAATTTGTGGCTAATTAACGACGAAAATAGCGACCAAATAGCTTCATCGCTAATTAGCCATAAATTTAGCCACGAAATTTTATTTCGTAGCTAATTAGCTACGAATTTTGCCTCAAAATACGTTACCGTGGCAAATTTGCCACGAAATTTGTGACGAAAAGTTGATTTCTCGCAACTTCACTAAGTTTTCTTTTTTATTTAAATTATATTACGAATTTTGCTACGAAATCAACATTTCGTCGTAAATTTTGCGACGAAGGAAATAGTGACAATTAATTTATCTTTTTCAGGAAATTCAGCGACAAACTCCCTTTTTCGTCGCTAAATAATTTTTATTATTTGACATTTAGCGACGAAAATGCTTTCATCGCTAAATTTTTCATTTTTCTTTAATTTATATTGCCAAATTTTTCTACGAAATCCGATTTTCGTGGCAAAACATGCTACGAATTAATGATTTCGTCACAAAATATTGACAATTAATTTAATTCTTTCAGAAAATTTAGCGATGAAATACTATTTTCATCTCTAAATTACCATAATAAAAAAATTATCAAAATTAGTAAAGTAATTTGACTTTTGTCGCTAAATTACCGAAATAAACAAAAAATTACTAAAATTAGCGACGAATCATCATTTGCGTCGCTAATTTGAAAGAAATAAAAATAAAAAATAAGCGACTAAATACATTTTCATAACTAATATATATAAAATAAAAAATGATTTCACGACGAAATATTTTGTTTGTCGCTAAATAGAATAAATTTTAATAAAAAAGAAGAAAACATTAGCGACGAAAAGGCCATTTCGTTGCCGAGTTAATTAAAATAAAAAATCTTTAGCAATGAAAGTATTACTTCGTCGCTAAATAGAATAAATTTAATCAAAAATTAAAAAAATTAGAGACGCAATCAATTTTTCGTCCTAAAATCTGCGACGAGTTGTTGAGTTTGTCGCAAAACAATGACAGTTAATTTATTTTTTTCATAAAATTTTGCGAAGAAATCCCTTTTTTGTCGCTAATTTTTTCATTTTATTTAAATTATATTGCCAAATGTTGCGACCAAATCCGATTTTCGTCGCAAAATATTGACAATTAATTTAATTCTTCAAGAAAAATTAAGCACAAAACACTATTTTTGTCGCTAAAATACCGTAATAAATAAAAAATTATTAAAATTAGAGACAAATCAAGATTTTCGTTGATAATTTGAAAGAAATAAAAAGAAAAAAGAAAAAAGAAAAAATTAGCTGCGAAAAATATTTCCATCTCTAATATATATTAAATAAAAAACTTATTTAGAGATGAAAGAAATTATTTGTTGCTAAATATAATAAATTTAAATAAAAAATAAAAAAATTGGGGACAAAAAAGCTATTTTGTCGCTAATTTAATTAAAATAAAAACTATTTAACGACGAAGTAATTCGTCGCCAAATAGACTAAATTTAATTAAAAATGAAAAAAAATTAGAGACGAAAATCCCTATTTCGTCTCTAATTTAATTGAAATAAAAAAAAATAATTAGTTAGGAAATTTTTTTTGTCGCTACTATAAATAAAATAAAAAATAATGACGAAAGTAAATCTAATAAATTTAATTAAATAATTAAAAAAATAGCAATGGAAAGACTATTTGGTTGCTAATTTAATTAAAAAAACTAATTATAACTGAAAATCCTATTTCATTGCTAATATAAATTAAATGAAAAATTATTAGTGATGACATTATTTACGAAGAATGAGTAATAGGGGGAAAACATGAAATTTCTTGATGTTCAACTCTTGATATATTCGACAAAAAAATATTAGATATAAGGAAATGAAATAATATCGATTGTAGATTCAATTTCATAGCAAGTTGATAAAAAATTTAAAATTTTCTTAAAATTTCCCCTAAAAAAAATCTTATGCGAGTTTAAAAGTGCGGAATGTCTAAATAAATTTTCAATCACATCTTTCATTTCATATTAAAACGTGAAAATCTAAGAAAAACATAAATAAGCTATTTATAATCTTAGAAACCCATAAGTCATTTGAAAAATTTTCCAGAAAATCAAAATCTTCCTGATAATCATATTGGAATTGATAGTTCATTGTGTGTTCATAAGCCATTATAACTATAAGTTTCTAACATTATGAAAAGACTATTTCGTCGCTAATTTTTTCATTATATTAGCGACGAAATACTAATCTTTTCATCGCTAAGTTAGCAACAAACAAAGTATTTCGTCGCTAATATAATGTAAAAATTGACACAAAATGGCAAAGATTGATTTTTTAAAAGCATATTAAAATGTCAAACATACTTATATTTAGATATGTATTTACAAAGAATGGATATATGGGGGCGAAAACATGAAATTTCTTGATGTTCAACTCTTAATATATTCGAAAAAAAAAGCTCTTGATATACGGAAATGAATTAATATCGATTGTAGATTCAATTTCATAGAGAGTAGATACAAAAAGTCTTTCCGTCATTTCTCTCTAAAATATTTTTTTGGTCGAAAAGAAGGATTCCATTCATAAGCTATAATAATCAATAGATATGTAGAGAGCTTTCGGTTCTAACAAATCAATCCTAAGCATTTTAACATTAGTACTAATTTATATTATGCATAATTTAGATTACAAATGGTATCTTAATTTTGAAATATATATTAGGTGTTTTGTTCTTAAGATCATTGTACTTTACTCATTTAAAATGCTTGAAAATTGTATGACCGAAAATTTAATTAGAAACGTTGTACATTTTCTTGGCTTGGTTTGTTTACAAAGATCTATGTTTCTTTTGTAGTTTATCGTCAAAAGATGAGAAAAGTACCAAAAAAGTATTAAACATATTGAGTTGATACCAATTCAATACTAAACATTTTAATACTAGTACGAATCCAATCTCATCCGATCAATTTTTATTGAAATTAGTGACGAAATAAAAGTCTTGCTAATTTGAATATTTTCTTTTTAATTCTATTTTCTTTTAAAAATAAAAATAGAAAGAAAATATTTAATAATAAACAGAATAAATAAAAAATTAAATTACTGACGAAATATTTTTTTCGTCGCTAATCAACAATGAATATTTCATTTTCGTTCTCTAAATCTTCATTTTATTTAAATTTATTTAGTGACGAAATGCCACATTTGTTGCTAAAATTTTTTTATTTGAATTTTCTTAAATTTAGAGAAGGAAAACAGTGTTTGTTGCTAAATTTACCTCGCTAAAATAGCGACGAATGGGTATTACGTCGCTAATTTCGCTAAACCAAATCAGCGCGGCCCCTTTAAAATTTTCACTTTGACCGCACCCCAAATCAGAGCGCCACCTTAGAAAACTCTCTCTCTTTTTTCTCTCTCACTTTAGCCGCGGAAGCCTCGCGTCGCTGCCCAGCCCCGAGACGACGGTCGCCTGCCCTAAAGATGAAGAAGTCAGATCCGAGCCCTAAAGATGAAGACGCTGATTCTTGACCGTGAGATGCCGATCCGAGCCTTAAAGATGAAGACGCTGATCCGAGCCCTAAAGGTGAGGGGCAAGGCAAGCCCACACGCCAGATGAAGAGGCCGTTCCAGCTCGAAATCCTGGAGAAAGCTTATGCAACTGCGTGCTCGATTGATTTGTTCTGATTGTTTTGGGCTCCCAGTCTAGCTATAAAGATTTTTCTGTGTGGTTTGCGTGTTAGATTTGTTGAAGTGTGTGTTTTTTGATGGTTGGTGGCGGTGCAGTGGAGATGTACCCGCCGGAGGCAATGTGGACTGGATTGTCGAAGAAATGGGGGCTTACCAATCGGCAGTTGCAGATGTGGTTCTGCCACAGCCGGCGCTATAGTGTCCCTGAGGTTGTTCTGTGGGTGTTCGAGCGGCTTGTGGAATTACTTAATGAGTTACGTTATGAAGGAAGGGGATGGGGTGGAGTCATTAGCCAGTAGGTTTGGTGTGAGCATGGATAGCATTGAGCAAGCGAATGGGATCAGTAACCCAGACAACGTCACCGTCGGTGATCTCTACTATATAACCCTCAATTCAGGTAATTTCTTCTGTTTCCATCTGATTTTGGTTTTGAAGCAAGAGGGAAAGTGGAGGTGTGGCTTAGTGAGTTGGAAACGACGAATTATGCCTGATGTTTGCGCATTCGATTGCGGAAATTGACTTTAATTGTTTTATGCATACGAATCGTAATCATGTTCTCGGCCAATTTCCAAATGATGAAATTGGTTTTTGCCTTAAGTTTCTTGCCTTTGTTTCTAGCTTGTGATCGGTACTGGTAGCAGCTAATTCCATTGTGAAGTCCGGGTTCGCAGGTTATACTAACACAGTGTAAAATTACTTTGAGCTAAACACAATGTGTTGACACTTTTACAGCCTGAACTAATGTGTATGAAGATGTTGTCTTAACCCTAATAGATGATTTTTTGGGGCTAAGTAACCTGTCTGTATTTAAGAAAGATCCACATGCGATTTTCTTAAGATCATCCATTAAATCGACACTAGGACCATTAGAATACCTCACAAGTTTAAGCATATAATCCTTGGGATTTAATGATTAATGCTTAATCCTAAAGGTCTCACTGCCTAATTGTCCCTAAGTCATCACTCCTTATCACTCCAAACCTCAATCACAATGGATTTAGCTGACCTTGCTCTGATACTACTTAAACAGGAATGTCACGCCCCGAACCCGACGAGCATGCGAACATCCCACCAGGCCGTAATCAAGCTGTGCCATCTAGGATCCTTCGGCCCTTATGTTTCAAATCATATACACGCGGAAGCAAGAAACTACTCCTTACACAAAACCAAGATGACTTAGGACGGAAAAGTAGTACACTCCTCATATATATATAATACACCTCAAATTTCATGAATGGCCAAAACTAAAGATTTAATTTCTACATCCACCAAACAATATATATTATCTCTAAAGTCAACCAACGTATAAATACATTTGATCAGCCATTACCTCCAATGCCAGTCCTTGGCAAATTCGGGCTTTTGGGACCTGAAAAAGTTAAGCCCCTATTGGGGTGAAATATAAATTTCAATAAGTAAAATATAAATCTAGGCCTGAACACGAGTCCCCCCAGACTACACTCGCACATGCTATCAAATGCAGGCAATCAACAATAGCGCATGGCATCAAACAAACAGGAATATCAACAGCCAAGCATGGATGAGCAATACAAATCACATTCAACTTCAGGGTCTCAAGCTTAATGCACATGCACATGCAATTCAATGCCCAACTGCCACCACTTTCTCATCCACTCACAAACTCCTCTAGCACTCTTGCCATCTGACATCACAGGAGCCACAAGCCAATCGATGTCCACGTACCACTGGGGCTATAGGCCAATCGATACATTCAAGGCTCACAGCCATTCAATGTCATTGGGGTCACAGGCTAATCGGTAATCTCATTCTTATTTGAGTTCATCACCTTCTGATACCACCGGAGTCACAAACCAATCGGTATCATCATTAATGCTCAGGGCTCACAGCCATTTGATAACATTGGGGCCATAGGCCAATTGGTATACTCATCATCGTTCATAGTAAAATCACACTCGATACCACTAGGTCACAGATCAATCGATATCATCAGGGCATCAAGCCAATGCGATCTCCGAGGCCACAGGCCAACGATCGCTGGGGCACTATAGCCCATTCATAAAGCATCGGCACTATAGCATTATAACCAATTCATAACATAGGCATCTCAGCCAACTAAACAATTAAGGCTCAATAACCAAGTATGTCATCAAGGCATGTCACAGTTCAATGGTCATGCTATGCCATTCAAGTCATGAATCCAATGCTCAATCAAGCAATTCAATCCATAGGGTTCATTAAGTAATCAAATCACTCGACCACTCTATCCAGTAGTTTCCTAATGTTCAAGTAAGGGTTTAGGAAACACTTACCTCGATTGATTAGCAAAACTCCACAACAGTTGATTCTTCTCAAGCCCACAAGTATGCGACTAACCAAGAATCACTCATCAACCTAGAAAAGTTCATCAATCTTGGATCAAAAGCCATTGAATTCACACTTCCATTAACTCAATCCCTTAATAGCCATTCAATTGGCAACTCAAGACGACTTATCGATCAATTGAACACATGCCAATACTCCCACGAACCCTCAATATGTTGGGTTTACACGACCACATACAAGATAAAACTCAACTTAGAGGTTCATGCATCAATTTTGCCATAATTCACTTCTAAACTTCAATTCACTTCACATACTTCTCATTAACACCACACATAACATCTTATAGGACATTATAAGTCAATTTAAAGTCCAAATACTCCTCAATTAGCTCCCAAAAGAATCGATTTCGGGTTCCAACCGCTAAATCTAGCCATACTTCAATTCCAAGCCTTAATTCTTCACAAACAAACTTGCTAGGATCTCAATCTATGTGTTTAAGAAGCTCACCAAAGATTTGTTGCAAAATAATCCCTCAAGACCTTCGAACAGCCCGGTTCCTTCTCGATCCTCAAACGGGCAGAATTTACTCGATATAAACCTCCACAAATTAGCCATGTACACCCATCAAAAATCCTATAAAACCTTAATTTAAACTTGTTAAACTCTTATAAAATGTGTTTAGAAGAGCTCACCAAAAATTTGAAGTCATTTGGAGTCTAGAAGCCCCAAAAAACACAGCCTCTCTAAAACAGAGTCAAATTTTGACCTTTGCCCACTCAAACAAACCTACGGGACAAATGGTTGGGCCAAATTAAGCTCATAATACTTTCTTAGAATGAAAAGATGATAAGCTTTAAGATGGCAGTGGTTTTACCTCAATGTGAAGTCGGACGATAAATTTATGGCCAAAATAGTGAGCCAGTTTTTCCTTGTCCGCAAGAAACACTGCTCGGCGGAGAGCAAAATGAAGAAGATAAAGATGGTGGGAGATGGTGGCCGGAAAAAATGAAGAGAGAGAGTCTATTACACACCAATAATCCATTTTGATTAATTTGATAATATGTGTAATTAATGGCCATTTAATGCTTGGCCTCTCCTTTGGTTAACACTTGGCAAGCTCCCATTGGTTGCTTCATTGACCTTGACTTCCTTTGACCACATCCATTATACATTTTCGGCAGCATATAAAGGAGAGTAAATGACCAAAATGACCTTCTAAACTTCTTAAGGCAAGGCCAAAGGTCGAGAGGCAAAATAGTCATTTTGCACTTTTCGTTCAAACTTCCATTTTTTCAGTATAAACCACCCTTAATGAGGCAACGTCCATTTCAATTCAAATATTGAAATTCCTCAATGTCCAATACCCAAATCTCCTGGTTCAATTTCATGTCGAATTTTCATCTATTGTAATTCCAGTTTATCTCAAATTGACGGGTGACTTTTGCAGGCGCTACACGTATCGACCTTGGGATTTTTCTCAAGCCGTGGCAACTTTCATTGTCATGTAATTGCGAGGGTTTATCGTTCGTTCCTTCGATCCTGATCATCAAAATCCGATTTAGGAAATTCTCGTAAATTAGACATTGGTTAAGCGGAATCACCCGCATCTCGATATATAACGCTAGCAAGACATTTCATGATTATCCTTATATCGATCTTTGTCAGCCTAAGATATTCTTTCGACAATCCTTATGGTCAAAGTGTCATTTCTCATTTAAATTCCCTAGGTTCACGTACCCGACTCCGCGTTAGTCTTTCCATTTTGGTCAGTTAACTCGAGAGTAGCCAACTCCGAACGAGTTACAACTGAAACACATCGATCGATATCCTTCCATTCAAAAGCCTCAAGAGGGTTGAAATTCGGAATGTCACAATTCTTCCCCCTTAAAGAAATTTTATCCTTGAAATTTGCAATTTCTCGATTATTCACTTCCATGGGGTATAGATGCCTCATCGCCTCCTCGCTTTTTAAAATGGTTCCTTCCATTATTTGACATTCCCATTCGTCCTTTCTGACAAAAGTCTTTCTACTCCAAGACTTACTTCCCTCAATCCTCAACCTATGCTTGCTTTTATATATATATATATTCTATTCCAACATTCATGATATCCGTCAGTGATACACCCTTGAGCATTCGAATCTTCCTTTCAATTTACCTATTGATTCGAGGATAATACGTGCATCATATTGCAACCTTGCTTTTAAAATTCCCAGTCGTAAGGCTTTTCCAAAACGTAGCCTTAATTTCATGTTCTTTTCCTCTCACGATCATTATCAAATCATCATGAAAACATATCCTTGGTGCCTCTATCATTTGGCATAATCATCTAATTCAAACGTCCTTTCGTATCGTTGGGGATGTACAAATTCCATTAGCTTACACTCGATTGTTCAAATCGAACCATAGCTTTCTCGATTTCTCAGACAAACTCATGATTGAGTCCTTAATAGCTTTTCCTTCAATTACATTCAAGGCCCCCAAATAACCAATTAATCGACCAACTAACAACTGTTATGCTTTCCCTTCAATCCCTTTGGAGCAGTCAACATTCTCAACTCTCGCAGTTCACATAGTTGCGAAGTTTTCCTTACATGAGCAACGCTTCCGTATCCGTATGTAATCTATTCCATGGGCGTTGCTTCTCATTAATTCCTCTCGGGAAACTACTACTCGATATTTTTGGAGTAGATATAAACTTGAAATTTTCTTCCACCCAAACAATGTTTCCCAAACTTTGTCGCGAGGACATTCGCAAACCAATTCCAGTCATGTTCTAAGCATTCCAACTCATATGGCCTTATCATCACGACGTATATGCAATGTCCACTTCCAGTTGCCTCGTTATGCCTCAAGTTTCATTCTGTGTCACGTCATTATGACGTTCATAAGCTTTTCAATTTTCAACCAGAAACGCCATTAACAGCGTAACCATCAACTTGACTTAAGCCCTCAAAACTCTTTTCACGCTCAGTTATTCATTCACGATACATCGCGTCCTTAGTCCATTTCATCTATGGAACACTCTCGTGGGGAATCTTCCCGCGATCCGTCTGTAACAATTCATCAATCACTAGAAATTTCAATTTCCAGCAACCCATATTGACTCTAGTTGATTTATCACTTATTCCAATCCTCAAAGAATGCATAGGAATTTCATTTTTCAGAGATTTCACGACTGAGGAATCTTATTTTATTAGGTTCACAACTCGCGCTCTTCACATTTAACATGCAACAGACACTTTCTTAGAGTTCATAGAATACTCTCAAAGGTTGGTCATGTTTCTCGTGACTCCTTAAATGAGTCCAATCATCGTCTCTCAAGACGGTAATAATCAACTCAATCATTCACTGGGCACTTAATTCGACAATTATCAACTTCTTTCCACCAAGTGTCGAATCTTCCAAACTATTCCTCACACTTTTCACTTGAGAACTCAAACATTGGCCCTCTATTGCCATGGGTCTCCTCTAGGACCACGCAACATTTTGTTCATTGTTGTTACTCTTTCTTGAGGAAGCACTCTTATCTTAATCGCTAGTTTCCATAACTAGTCAACGTGATTTCATCCTAATTCCGTCTGTTCCACTGAACTTCGACATCATCTAGGACTTCAACATTGTCTACAAGATAGTTTCTTAGACTTCAATTCTAGGTATCATTCAAGTTATGCGCCTTCTTTCTAAGTCCAGATGCTCAATCTCAATACCGAGACATTTAGTTTCCTCTTCTTTTCACTCTAGGGTATCTTACCCTTTTTAAGGAAACTATACTCTTTAGTGGCATTCTTTCACTTCGAACCCACCTTGTTCTTCCTATTCCATAGAACGTCAGTATTAGAGTCTGTGTCAATAGAGGTATTTTTAATCCAAGATTCAGATGCCACCCTACTTGTCCTTTTTCTTCCAATGACTCAGTCACCTCAAGTGACTAAATCCGTTTGTTCTTGGTCTCCCCCAATTCACGTATCAAATACTCAATTCGATTACCTCAATTTGCTCTGTAATTACTCTCTAAGCGATTTTTTCGCATACTCAATCATTCACTAGAATTACGAACAGCCAGGACTATCAAGTCCATTCACTTTCCCTTTTCTCAATGATCATCTCATGGTCCAATCGCCCTTTAAGAACAACGGCCTATTATTTAGGGGTGATAACACACAATACCACTTTCAGTGGTCTAAATTCATCTTCAATCAATCTCATGGAATCGTCAATGTCAGGCAGCTGACTTAACTCTTTCCTCAACTTTTCCAACGACGGAGTGAACGACATGTGAGTCTCTCATTACGAGACTTGCGCTAAGGTCACAACAATCTCTCGCAAGTACATTTCATGTTCCAAAAAGAACATCTCTTTGCTCGTAATCCATGAGTAGGAGTTATCTTATTCATAAGTCTTTCGATCATTCTTTTCTTTTACTAAGTCCCACTACCATTCCTCAACAACAAAAAATAGCAATTAGCCAGAAGGCTTTCAAATTTCCAATTCACTCAGGGACTTCACGTCTCATTCAAAGGGTCCTTGACCACTTTCAGTACATTTAGACAACCTAGAGGACTTCGCCTCACATTGGTCGATCATCTTCAAATCCTCACAAGAATATTAGGATCCAACAACCCTTATTCTTAAGTAATCACAGGAAAGTACTTTCATTAAACCACTCAATGAAGACGATCTAAACAGATATCATGCCTTCAAGGAAAACTCTTCATTTGGCAACATTTCACTAATAATCAACAGCCTCTTATGGCTAAAACTGCTAGGTCACTTTCTTCCTCAGTGTACCCAAAATCTCCAAAGTTCTCTCAAAACTCTCGATTTATAAGAAGGCAGTTTCAAACTCATTTTCTCCATCGAACCTTATTCGACCTCAATCTCGTGATCCATCTCCCAAGCTATTCGAACTCTCGTGGTTATTTTTCACGTTCCCACTTTGAATGTCATGTCCCGACTCTCGAACCCGCGACATCCCTTGCCAAATCGACACCAGGTCATAAAAGATAGCTTCCCAAGCAAATGCTATCGACCTAAGAACGTACTGCGCATGCAAAACGTGCAATCCTCCAAACAATAAAATCAACATGGGATAGGTAAGAAGAAAAGCCAAACAACCCAACATAAATGTAAAATTACTGAGAATAGATGATCTATAACCTTACAGAGCCAACAACTGATGATTACAATCCTATGCTTCGGGGCGGCCCTCTAGGACTCACAAAAAGATACAGGAGTCAGGTAAGGTTAACTCTCGTCTATCCCAAAATAGTATCCCCCCACAAAAGACGTCACCAGTTCCCAGACCACAAAAAAAACCTAACCCTCTACTAGGTAAAAATGGCATCTGGATCGTCATAACCAATCGGAGGAGTCGAGTCGTTAGGGTTGTCACAAGAACTTTGGCTGGAATGTACAGAGGGGGCTATTGACTGCTTAAGCTTGAGCTCGGGTTGCGAACCGGGTATAAGATCCACCACATCCCCATCAGACGTATCTATATCCATCAGATCCTAGGCGGGGATATTAGGGACCCCCTGAAGAGGTGGCCCCTCAAATCCTCTAAGCGGACCAAAGAGATCTACCCTATCACGAAGGTACCAGGCCTTAAAAAGGTGTGCCACCAGGTGTGCTGTCCCCTTATCGACCCATATCGTCGTGATGTGGCATTTCCACATCTGGTCCGTACCTGGTACCGGGTGGAGGGAGACATCGTGTGATGAGTGGGTAGGTATACTGAATCGCACCGGTCTCTCCATTACTTTGGACCTGAAAAGTTATCCCATAATGGGGTGAGAAATTAATCTCAGTGAATCAATCCTAATCTCGATTAGGACACTGATTCGCCCAAGATAACCTAAGCATAACAGTCAATCATACAGTATAAACATATAAATCAATAAAACAAATTCACCCAATAAGCAACCAATCACGGCATCACCACTCAGGCGTACATAAGACATCACCAAAAATCCATTATTTAGCAATGACCCACGCGACTGGCGTGATAAACACATCAGTAGTGCGATCCCGCACTCTTCTGGCAGGACCAGGCTACGTCCATTTTTACCCTCTTAGCGACGTCTACTACAGGCAGTGTATCCAGTGCACCCGGCACAGCACTGCTAGTAGGCATTCCTTAAAAAGGAGCTTCGGTCCATCACAAGCTGCGATCGGCATCCGATAATCCCTTAAAACAGTACGACTGGCACGGGGCATGGACTATCGTGCTTCTGACAAGTCGCGAGTTTTCGTACAATAAGTACGGCATGAGTATCAATGGTATATCGCGAACTTGTCGGGTAATGTCATTGGTCCTTAAAATGACCAAACAATTCACATTCGGCAATCACCCATTGTTTATCTTTGATTAATGCCGAAATTCATACCGAAATGCAACAGACTCGGCCCAAGGCCCACAAGACTCTCAGTCAAGCATTTCAGCCAGGCGACCATATCAATTAATCAATTTAATGCACTCGCGAGCAATCAACTCAACCCGACAATTTCGAGCACAAAGCGCACTAAAATCTCTTAATTCTCAGTCAATTTATAAATTCAATCGCCCGCTCGTCTTAAACCTGCCGCTCACTCGCGAACAAATACAATCAATCAATTAGCTGATAATTTATCACAAATAGCCACAGATAATATAATCGACCAAACTAACTTAATCGATCGGCCATTTATCCTAATCAACGTTTCTATCTAAACTGGTCCCGATCGCAAGTTAATCGTGCGACGACCTGAGCTCAAATTTTGGCGACACCTCAGGGAAGTCCGGTGAGGTCGCCGGCACAGGTGGCCGGTGACGGAGCTCCGGTGAGCGGCTGCCAGCGGCTTAAAATAGTAACGGTCAATGGCGAAACCAGCAAACCGAGCTATTTTGTAGAGTTTCTCGGAGTCTCGGGCGGGGACAAGGTCGGCTGAAGCTCGGGAACTCACTAGGGTTGGCGAGAGTCGGGTGGGACTGGTGGACGGTGGCCGAAGGCGGCGAACAGCCACGAACAGAACTGAGCCTCCACGGTGACGAAATAATGGAGGTGGTCGGCGGTACTTTTCGAGCTCCACGCGTGGCGACCGGCGGCAATGAGCTCCGAGGAGGTAGAGGGAACTCATGGTAGGTGATCGGTGGTGGCGGTGAGGCACGATGGCGGCCGGATCGATGACCGAATCGAGTCGGGTCTAAAACAGGGCATCGAGGCTTCGGGGCAATTTTTCGAGGGCTCTGGCAGTGGACGGCCGGTGTGGCTGGATCGGGGTGGTCGAGGGGAGAACGGAAGTCAGCTGTGGAGTGGTGTTGTCGGCGCCAATGACGGCCGCGGTGGCCGGAGGAAGCGACGGAGTCCTCAGGTCAAATGACCCTAAAACAGGGCAGGGCTCTCGAGCCGTTCTCTCGGCCGTTCGACGGCGACGGCGGTCCGGCTCGGGTTAGGGCGAAGGCAGGGAGTGGCTGAGGGCAGTGGCCGTCGGTGGTGAAGGGTGGTGGTCGCTGAAATCGTTGATGGAGGAGGAGGAGTGGATCGGCTATGGAAGCTATTGTTCACGGCCAAGAAAACAAGAAGAAAGAAGGAAAAAAAAAAGAATGAAGAAGCAGAAGGAAGAAGAAGAGCTGATGTGAAGGAGTATGGGGAAGAGAGATGGTGGGTTCCACCCAAGATTTTGGTGGCCAAAATTAAAATTTTTTTGTCTTATGCTCACAAATAATTGAGGGGTAGAACGGTAATTTGGCGCCCCAAAACTAAAACGAAATTTTGGTATACTGAACGAAGGGTAATTTCGGTAAATTCACTAGTCAAGCTGGGTCAGGGTTAGGCTCGATTATGAAAATGGTAATTCCAATTCACGGCGAAATAAATTCGAAACCTAATCTAAAATAACCTAAACTTTAGAATTCGTTCAAATTTTCGTCTCTTTAGTCCTTACAGCCCCAAAATATGTGTCGACTATGATTACATTTTCATATCATTCTTATTGAATTTTGGCGCTTACAAAAGCTGAATTTCCAGGACGTCACAACTCTTCCCCACTTAGGAAATTTCGTCCTCGAAATTACAGCACGGTTCTAACTATTCAAAATGATAAGGATAGTTACACTTCATAACCTCCTTGTTCTCCCATGTAGCTCCTTCAGTACAATGGTGTTGCCAAATCACCTTGACTAACGGGACCGTCTTGGTTCGGAGTACCTGCTCTTTCCTATCCGCGATCCTGACTAGTCGCTCCACGTATGACGCTCGTTCATCCAGATCAATCTTCTCATAACTAAGCACATGAGCGGGGTCAGGCTCGTACTTCCTCAACATTGACACGTGGAAGACGTTATGCACTTGAGCAAGTCTGAGCGGCAACGCAAGTCGAGAAGCCAAAATTCCAATTCGTTCTAGGATTTCTAACGGTCCAACGTATCTCGGGCTCAGCTTTCCTTTCCTGCCAAAGCGGGATGTTCCTCTCTTAGGCGACACTTTCAGAAAAACGTTATCGCCTACTTGAAACTCCAAAGGTGTACGCCTTTTATCTGCATAACTTTTCTGGCGACTCTGAGCTGTTTTTAGTCTGTCTCTAATCACCTTAATTACTTCCATCGACTGTTCTACTAACTCAGGACCAGTTATCTTCCTTTCACCGACCTCATCCTAGCAGACTAACGTCCTGCAAGCTTTGCTATACAAGGCCTCGAAAGGTGCCATCTTAATACTCTGCTGATAACTATTATTATAGGCAAACTCTACCAAATGTAATTGTTCCTCCCACCTACCTTCGAAATCCAAAACACATGCCCTTAACATGTCCTCCAACGTTTGAATCGTTCTTTCAGATTGGCTATTTGTCTGCGGATGATAAGCTGTACTGAATTGCAGCTTCATCCCTAAAGTAGTTTGTAAACTCTTCTAAAATATAGCAGTGAATTTGGGATCCCGGTCAGAAGTGATTGTCACTGGCACACCATGTAACCTTATAATATGCCTCACATACAACTCTGAGTATCTGTCTGAGGCGAAGTCCTTTCTTACTGGAATGAAGTGTGCTGACTTCGTCAACCTGTCTACCACAACCAGATTGAATCATGCCCTCTCTGACTCCTTGGCAAACCCCTCAAGAAATCCATCGTGATATGCTCCCATTTCTATTCTTGAATTTCCAAAGGCTGCAACAGTACTCCAGGTTTATAGTGCTGCGCCTTGACCTGCTGATAGGTCAAATACTTAGCCACATGTTTGGCTATATCTGTTTTCATACCATTCCACCAGTAGTGTTGTTTCAAATTTTGTTACGTCTTCATACTCCCAGGGTGAATACTATAACTGCCATGATGTGTCTCTGATAAAATCTCCTCCTTTAAATTTTCATCAGCAGGCACAACCAAACGTCCTTTGAATTTTAGTGTCCCATCCTCAGTTATTTTGAAAATCGACTCTTCGTTTAGCCAAGTCTTCTTGAAGGATCTTCTGAATGAAGGGGTCTGTAGACTGCAGGACCTTAATCTTAACTTGCACTTCCGGTTCAATTCTCAAAGTAGCCACGAAACTCGACAAGTGGCTTATCTCCAATTTAAAGTCCGAGTTTCTCAGTTTCTCAAGTAAACGCCACTCATGCACCTGTAATTGAGCAATCACTGATTTTCTACTCAGGGCATCAACAACCTTATTCGCCTTACCAGGATGATACAGGATCTCGCAGTCATAATCTTCAAGTAATTCCATCCATCGGCGCTGCCTCATGTTCGACTCCTTTTGAAAGAACAGGTACTTCAGACTCTGATGGTCGGTATATACCTGAAAACTTTCCCCAATCAAGTAGTGTCTCCAGATCTTCAAAGCAAACACGACCACAGCTAACTTCAGGTCATGGGTGGGATAATTCAACTCATGTGGTCTCAACTAACAAGACGCATAAGTTACCACCCTGTCATGCTGCATTAAAACACAACCCAGTCCCCTAAGCGAAACATCGCTATAAATTTCATAACCACCAGGACCAAACGAAATTGTCAGAACAGGAGCCGTAGTTAGCCTATGCTTAAGCTCTTGGAAACTACGCTCGCACTTGTCTGTCCATTCAAACTTCATGTCTTTCTATAGCAATTTAGTTAAAGATGAGGCTGTTGCTGAGTACCCTTCTACAAATCACTTGTAATAACCTGCCAAACCCAAGAAGATTCTAATCTCTATAGCAGTCGTTGGTCTTGACCAATTAATAACTGCCTTAATTTTAATCAGATCCACCGCAATACCTTCACTCGAAAGCACGTGGCCTAAGAATGCCGCGCGAGTTAGCCAAAACTCGCACTTACTAAACTTGGCATATAATTGATGCACTCTCAGAGTTTCCAGAACTACGCTCAAGTGTTACTCATGATCCTCAGAATTCTTCGAGTGCACCCGAATGTCGTCTATAAAAGCAATCACAAAGCATTCCAGGAACTCCTTGAACACTTTGTTCATCAAATCCATAAAGGCAGTAGGGGCATTCGTCAAACCAAACGGCATCGCAGTGAACTCATAATGTCCATAACGTGTCCTAAATGCTAATTTCGGTATATCCTCTTTTTTGATTCTCAACTGATGGTATCCCGTCCGTAGATCAATTTTAGAAAATATCGATGCTCCCTGCCGCTGATCAAACAAGTCGTCAATCCTTGGTAGTGGGTACTTATTCTTGATCGTCACCTGATTCAACTGCATGTAGTCAATACACAATCTTAAGGACCCATCCTTTTTCTTGACAAATAAAACAGGCGCTCCCCAAGGCGATGCACTAGGGCAGATGAACCCTTTATCTAATAACTCCTGCATCTGAACTTTGAGTTCCTTTAACTTTGATAATGACATTCTATACAGCGCCTTAGAGATCGGCTCCGTTCCTGGAGCTAACTCTATCACATACTCAATTTCTCTTTCTGGTGGCAAACCTAATAATTCTTAGGGGAAAACATCTGGAAATTCACATACAATCGTAATATCCTCCAATTTCAGTTCTTCAGCAGACGTATCCACCATAGAAGCCAAATAACCTTGGCACCCATTCTCCAACAATCGAGTCGCCTCTAACGACGATATTATCACAGTCAAGGTTCCTCCTCGATTACCCAAAAATTCAAAACAAATACCACCCATCGGATTAAACCGAATTACCTTATTAAAGCAGTCCATCGTGGCCCTTTGCTTTGTCAACCAATCCATTCCCACAATTAAGTCAAAATCGTACATCTCGAACACAATCAAGTCTATTTTACTCTCATGGCCATCCACAACAAGTCTACAATTAGGACAGCTCATTGTAGCCATTACTTTATCTTTAAACTGCGTAGACACTTTAAACATAATATCTAGAGGCACCAAGTTCAATTCAGATAATTTAACAAACTGATCTGCAATAAACGAATGTGTGGCACCCGGATCAAACAAGGCATATGCTACTTGATTATGCAAGAGGACCGTACCTGTAACGGTCGGCGAATCCTTCGCCGCTTCTCGAGTGATAGCAAAAACCTTTCCTTGTGCCGACGGACGATTCTGGAAATTTGGCGGCATAGTTCCTCTAGGCGATCCTCCATGCTGTGGCGGCGCTTGCCCGCCTTGTCTCTGCGGACAGTCTTTCACCTGATGGCCCAGCTGGCCATAACCAAAGTAGGCACCACCTCGATACGGGCACAAGCCAGGCCTATGGCTCTGTCGACACAAGCTACACGTCTCACTTTGTCGAAACACTGGCTTACTAATCGCCCCTCGACGATTGGGTGGAATGTGACTCCAGTTACTAAACATGGGTTTCTTCCCCTACCTTCTGTCAAATTTGTTTGGGGACGTGAATCGTGATCCAGATGCGGTAGTCCTTTCAGCTAAGTCTCGCTCCACTATCAGCGCCCTTGCGTAGATATTATCATAGTCCTGAAGGTTAAGCGGTGCCAGAGCACTCTTAATCTCGGGCTTCAGCCGTCTTTGAACCTTCTAACCCTGTCCTCTGGATCCTCAATCATCCTCGGAGCATACTTGGACAGTTCAGAAAACTTTGCCTCATATTGGTCAATTGTCATCTAATTCTGATAGAGGCGAAAGAACTCATCCATCTTTTGCTCTCTAGCTGTCTTCAAGAAGTATTTATTATTAAAAACTTCCACAAAAGTATTCCATACTGGAATTGTACCTTTAGGAAAAGTTCTACCCTTGACAGCTCTCCACCAAGTACTAGCGTTCCCTTCAAGTTGATAAATTGCCAGAGTAACCTTATCCCTATCTGAACATCTCATCAAATCAAACACTTTCTCTATCCCTTCGACCCATCGAGTAGCAGCTTCAAGGTCTCCACTTCTAGTGAATTGAGGTGGCTTCAATTTGAGAAACTGTTCCACCAGCTTTTGAGCCTTATGTTCCTCACTATCATGTGCAGGTGGTGGATTTACCGACGGAACTGTAAGTGGAATCACAGATGAAGTCCCAGCAGCAGCGACGGTAGCTGCAGCTTGATTCCTTACTTGCTGCCCCATCAAATCTCCAACAACCCCTAAATCTTGCATAACTTCAGCCATAGTCGGTTCCCTTCCAATAGGTCCTGTAGGTTCAGCAGTAGAGGCTACAGTAGGGGGCGCAACTGGGAACACTACGAGCGGTGCTCTTTCAACATCGACTAATTCTTCCACTGGCCTCACAGGCCTCCTTCGAGGTAATCGGGGTGCTCTTTTACCGCGTCTGCTCATTTTTCAGGAAAGATACGGAGTCCTACTTACCCAAAGCAAAACACGGTCAGAAGGCAACCCCAAAATTCTTACCACGAGATTAACAATCACAAGCATAACAATAAAAAAATCTTACTAACTATCCCATTTCCCAACGCTCCTTATTACTCCAGGCCAATGATCAAACAGATCAGGCTGACCTTGCTCTAACACCACCTTAGGCGGGGATGTCACATCCCAACTCTCGAACCCGCGACATCCCTTGTCAAATCGCCACCAGGTCATAAAAGATAGCTTCCCAGGCAAATGCTATCGACCTAAGAACGTACTGCGCATGCGAAACGTGCAATCCTCCAAACAATAAAATCAACATGGGATAGGTAAGAAGAAAAGCCAGATAACCCAACGCAAACGTAAAATTGCTGAGAATAGATGATCTATAACCTTACAGAGCCAACAGCTAATAATTATAAACTCATGCTTCAGGGCGGCCCTCTAGGACTCACAAAAAGATACAGGAGTCAGGTAAGGTTAACTCACGTCTATCCCAAAATGGTATCCCCCCACAAAAGACGTCACCAGTTCCCAGACCACAAAAGAAACCTAACCCTCTATTGGGTAAAAACGGCATCCGGATCGTCATAACCAATCGGGGAGAGCTGGGTCGTTAGGGTTGTCACAGGAACTTTGGCTGGAATATACAGAGGGGGCTACAGACTGCTCAGGCTCGAGCTCGGCTTGCGAACCGGGTATAAGATCCACCACCTCTCCATCTTGTGTATCTATATCCATCGGATTTCAGGCTGGGATATTAGGGACCCCCTAAAGAGGTGGCCCCTCAAATCCTCTGAGCGGATCAAAGAGATCTACCCCATCACGAAGATACCAGGCCTTGAAAAGGTGTGCCACCAGGTATGGCATCCTCTCATCGACCCATATCATCTTGATGTGGTGTTTCCACATCGTGTGATGAGTAGGTAGGTGTACCGAATCGCACCGGTCTGTCCATTACTTTGGATCTGAAAAGTTATCCCACGACGGGGTAAGAAATTAATCTCAGTGAGTCAAGCCTAATCTCTATTAGAACATTGATTCGCCCAGGATAACCTAAGCACAACAGTCAATCATATAGTATAAACATATAAATCAATAATACAAATTCACCTAATAAGCAACCAATCACGGTATCACCACTCAGGTGTACATAAGACATCACCAAAAATCCATTATTTAGCAATGACCCACGTGACTGGCGTGATAAAAACATCAATAGTGCGATCCCGCACTCTTTTGGCAGGATCAGGCTACATCCACTTTTACCCTCTCAGCGACAGCTACTACACTTGGTGTATCCAATGCACCTGGCACGGCACTGTGAGTAGGCATTCCTTAAAAAGGAGCTTCGGTCCATCACAAATTGTAACCAGCATCCGATAATCCCTTAAAATCGTATGATTGGCATGGGGCATGGACTATCGTGCTTGTGACAAGTCACGAGTTTCCGTACAATAAGTATGGCATGAGTACCAATGGTACAACGCGAACTCGCCAGGTAATGTCATTGGTCCTTAAAATGACCACACAATTCACATTCGGCAATCACCCATTGTTTATCTTTGATTAATGCCGAAATTCATACAGAAATGCAACAGACTCGGCCCAAGTTCCACAAGACTCTCAGTCAAGCATTTTAGCCAAGCGACCAAATCAATAAGGCAATTTAACGCACTCGTGAGCAATCAACTCAATCCGATAATTTCGAGCTCAAAGCGCACTAAAATCTCTTAATTCTCAGATGATTTATAAATTCAATCGCCCACTCGTCTCTAACCTGTCGCTCACTCGCGAACAAATATAATCAATCAATCAGCTGATAATTTACCACAAATAGCCAAAGACAATATAGTCGACCAAACTAACTTAATCGATCGACCGTTTATCCTAATCAACGTTTCTATCTAAACCGGTCCCGATCGCAATTTTTTTAAAATAAATAAATAAATAATTAATTAATTAAAACTAGTTCTAAGCGCAATTAGTGCCCTAATCAAGATTTAGGGTCAACTCAAAAAGTGATTTAGCTCGAGCGGCCTTGATGAACGGCAGCGGCGACGGCGGAATTAGGGTTAATCGTGCGGCAACGCAAGCTCAAACTTTGGCGACACCTCGGAGAGGTCCTGTGAGGTTGCTGGCACAGGTGGCCAGCGACGGAGTTCCAACGATCGGCGGCCGGCGGCCTGAAACAGTAACAATCAGTGGCGAAATCGGCAAATCGAGCAATTTTGTAGAGTGTACGCTGTAGCGCGCATCTTCTGCCTTGTTGCGCACTACAGCATACACTCTACCCTGAGCTGGTGGTCTGTTCGGTTCTATCCAAGGTGTTGTAGTCGACGGTCCTACTTGCAGCCTCGGTCCTTATGGTCGACTAGCCGGTGCTTGGTTTGGACATGTCATCATTTGGTGGCCCAACTAACCACACTTGAAACAGGCTCCAGTCCTCATAGGGCATAGTCCATTCTCATGCCTTCTGTCACATAGCCTGCAGCTCCAGTTCGCCGGGTTTGGCGGTTTCACGATATTCCTCCTTGCAGGCGGCACGAAACTTCTGTTACCTGCCATTGGTCTCTTGCACATTAGACGATGGTCTCTAAATGACAGGAATCATGATCCAGTTGTGATGTTTCTTTCCCTCAAGTCTCGCGCAATCATCTGACCTCGCTCGTATATCTCCCTGTAGGTCCTCAAATTCAAGGCTATCATCTAGCTACGGAGTTCGGGCCTCAAACTATCCCTGAATCTTCGTGTCTTCTCCAAAGGATCCTCCACCGATCGAGGTGCATACCTCGAAAACCTCGAGAACTCAGCTTCATAGTGATCTATCGATAGCTGGTTCTGTCGCAGCTGCAGGAACTCGATTTGTTTCCTTTCCCTGGCCGTTTCTGAAAAGTACTTGTCATTGAACACCCTCTTAAAAGTGTTCCAATTTAGGGCCGTACCTTCAGGGAAGACTCCATCCTTGGTGGTAGCCCACCAGTCGTTTGCCGTACCCTATAGCTGATATACGGCTAGCAACACCTTCTCCTCATCAGTGCATCTTAGTACCCTGAAAGCCTTTTCCAGCTTCTCTATCTATCTAGGTGCTAGCTCGGGATCTCCAATCCCGTCAAACTGCGTCGACTTTAACCTCATAAATTGTTCCACCATTGGCCCATCTGCCTGGCCACTATGATTTCCTCTTGAGGGTTCACCGTTTCATTGCTCTAGTTCGGCTCGCCCTGACTTCCACTTCCACCAGCGTTGCCAGTGTTGGTATTCACAACTGCTAGGGCAGCTCCCACTGCCTGGGCTATGGCAGAGTCCCGATCCTGGGCCTGCCTCTCTATGATGTCCCTAAGTCCTTCCATTGCCCTCAGTAAACCGTCCACTCTTAGATCTTCAGCTACGGGCGGCCTCGAGCTAGAGGCTTCGCCTCTTGGTCCTCTAGGTCTTCTGGATGGGCTACTCATCTCTATCACTTACTAACGAACCTGGTCTACAACGAGTTCAGTAACAGGTTAGCAACTTACTCAATCATCCAATCCAGGGTTACTAACTACTCCTTAACAAAACAATTACACAACAACAGTACTTCATACATCAACATCAATTCCAGAAATGTCCCAACCAATGGCTCATGACCGTTACTCAAATCCATTCATTCCAGTGATTCACTAAAACTAACCACTTTCAAGCATCAAGCCAGTCAAGGTCTAGAAACGACCTTCAATCCTAAGCAGAGAACTCAATCCTCTATGTTCTGTCAAAACCTTACTAAGATCAAACACCATCCATAGGTGTTAAGTCACAACTAGGCATCCCTTGCCTTACTCTGACCAGTTTCCTAAGGTCTAGCTATCCGTCCTTGTCCTACCTAGTTCTCTTTATTACTCCAATCCTTAACCAACTTCGTATAGAGCTGACCTTGCTCTAATACCAAAATAAGTGGGGATGTCACGCTCCGCGCCTCATCGCGAGCACGCAATCATCCCTGCAAGCAAAACAACAATAATCTCTCGGTGGTCCCAAGGATCCACTTATATATAAAGGAAGATCGAGAGATGAAATAATTTACATTAAGCACACAGAAGCATTTCCTAGCAACTCTCCGTACCACATACACATATATATCTCAAGACTAAGCAGGACTGGATAGCATCATAAAGTCGTATATCAACATCAGTTGGTCACATTTACTACAGACCGCTATACAGCAAGGCGACGGGTAAACATGTCAAAAGGTGTCCACAAAAATTCATTAGGGGAGGGGGGTCAGGTCGCCAGTCAAAAAGTCAGGTCATCATCCGGAGTCGCCTAGGAAGAACTGCTGGAATCTCCGGTGTCCTCGCTCTCCTTTGACGGCTCGTACTCGGAGAAAGTCTCTGACGGAACCTCCATAGAGTCTTCCATGGTTGCTTCTTGCGACTGCTCAGCTTGGTCTCCCTCCACGGTCGCCTCCAGGTCCGGCTCGGATAGATCTCTCTCGGACGGCTCCACCACGATGACATCATCCTCTGGCAGTGGTACGGGAAACTCAGCTGTCGACGTCCGCTCCGGACCGTTCCTCGAACCAACCACTGAGCTCTCGGGAAACTCCTGATCTGCTATCGTCTGACACCAAGGAGGTATGACACCCTCTGGAACCTCATGAGGCTTCAGCGGCCCGACCTTCCTATCCCCATCTTGTCTAAACCAAGCCTCAAACCGATGAGGCTTCCAGTCAGGTTTGCCCACATCTACCCAAACTACTGTACATTTCCTTATGTATATATTTCCATGCCTATCGGGGAACTCATCGTAATACGCCATCATCTCCTGCGGGTCCCCGAACCTGATAGGCCATATAACTACTGCCTAGGATCTGTAAAGTAAAATTTCCCCAAAAGGGGTGAGATACACATCTCAGTAAGAAAAACCTAACCCTAGGTCAGGTTGACCGTCCACTCAGGCAGTCAAGTCACTCAACCTATCCAACTCATAGGCTCATGCAGGTATGACCTACATAATTCAATAAACAATAATGCATAGAGGACAGGCATGTATTTATATTCTCATGTCACACACAGTTGCACGTATATGCTCGACCTGTCACTTCACCACATCAATCAACCTCTGCCTGCCTCATTCTCTAGCCCGCGATTAGATCGCATCAAGCTCGGCCCGCGTAAATGTATCAGGCCCCGGTTCAATTTCCAGGCAGAGTCTATGAGCTCGTATTCTGTCCCGCGATTATATCGCATCAGGACTGTGGCTATCTCAACCCCGCGACTCCGTCGCATCAGGGTGCCACCTTTTTATAATCCACCCCGCGACCTCGTCGCATCAGGGTGTCAACCTCCGCCCCGTGTTTCATATACCTCCGGGCCATGCCATGCAATGCCACAATCATGTCTCATGCCACATCATATCAATTAACTCAATTTTTTAAAAAAATAAAATTTCATAACCAATGGCCAATGCGCATGATAATATGTTTAATAAATTTCGTGACATGCAATTCAATTAAAATAGTACTTAGGCACTCAGATAATTCACACATAGGCTAGGTCAAACAATCATTCTATAACGTCCAAGGGCGCATCAAGCTATTACATGCAAGGGTTTTCTCATAAATCATTCCGTTCGGCCCTCGACTTACCTAATCGAGTCCAATCCCCCTAGCCTCGGTTAGGAAATTCCTTACCTCTGCTTAACAACGCAAATTTCCCCTCCTTGAGTCTCCTATGGTTCGGCCAATCCAAGTCCCAAAGTCGACTTGTCGCGCAACCTAGTTTAACCAATCGATTTGTCAAAATTCCAATTCTAATTCCTCAATTCATCCATCCAAATCACTCATAACATACTCCTCATCATCTTAACATATCATACACACCAAATTACAACATAATTCCAGCCTATTCAGCCCTTCACAGAACCGGTTTGGTCGGGCATTGAACCGGTTCCATTCGGTTCTGTTCATGCCTGGTCCAACCGACCTTAATCTATCTCAAATCCATCAAATATACACCATTCTACCTCTTATAATGTCTACCTAAGAGTTTGGAATTCTCACCGTGAGTTTCAAGTCGCGCGGTTGTCGGAAAGTCGGAAGTCGCTGGAAGTCGCTGGAGCACTCACACACAGAATACCGGCAGATTCTGGGCATAATGTACAAGGGTTGTTCATGGGCAAAAACTTATCAAATAAATCTCAAATTTTTACCACAGAACCATCTATATGTCTACTTGATCTCCAAAAAATTTGAGCCAAAGATTCCAAGTTTTCGGCTGTCTAAAGGGTTCAGAACCGAACCTACCTCAAACTGGAACAGATTCCGTCGACCTGTGGGAGAATGCTTGCCCCGAATTCCTCAGAGCTCCAAATGACCTGATTCAAGTTGGAGGATGTCGGAAAGACGTGGGGCTACGTCTGAGTGGTCGACCGGAAGCATGGGATGGTCGGAGGTAGCGTTCGTACGGACCGAACGGCGGCGTCCGACGGGGTCGGGTGAAGCAGAAACTGGAGAAGAAGAAGAAGAAGAAGAAGAAGCTTGGTCTGGTCTTTGGGGGAACAAAAATGGCCGAATGGGGGGTTTGAGGAGAGAGAGAGAGAGTTGGTTATTATCCCAAAAAATTTAAATTAATTGAGGTGATTGGTAGGTGGGCATTAATTGATGAAATGATCTACTACCCTTGGATGCTTGACACTTGTCCATTGTTCTTCTCAAGGGCATCCAATGGCCATCAATTGCTCTTCAATTTTCAGCAGCTTGGGGGAGGAGAAATGTCCATTTTTCCCTTCCTTCAATTATAAAGTCAAAGTCCTAAGCTTGAGGGGCATTATGGTCTTTTTACCTCTGACGTTCGGAACGTCGTTTTTCTCGTTTCTGACTTCTTCGATAGGGCGACGGCCAATCCAATTGACGTTGGAATTCTTGATTTTCCTTTTTCAAACTTTTCAGGACTCAATTTTGATCGTTCCTTCTACCAGACGTGATTCCAGCCTATTCCGAACTGACGGGCGGCTTCTGCAGACTATACGCATATCGACCCAGTGATTCTTATCACGTTTAGAGCTCGTTAATTCATGGCGGCCTTGGTTGTCATGTAATTGCGAGAGCTTATCGCTAGTCCCTGTGGTCTCGATCGTCACAGTCCGATTTAGGATAATTTTGCAAATCGTACGTTGGTTAAGCGACATCACCCGCGCTCCAATCGTACGACGCTCGCATGGTAATCCTTAATCGTTCTTAGATTGGCCTTTTTACGGTCCTAAATATCCCCTCGACAATCCTTATGGTCAAAGCGTCATTTCCTATTCGAGTCGCCTAGGTTCACGTATCTCGTCTTGCGTTAGCCTTTCCCCTTTGGTCAGTCTACTCAAATTGATCAGATTTGAGTGGAATACAACTGAAATACATCGCTTGATATAAATAAACTTCTCATTACAGAGTCTGAAGTTGATTGAAAATTAGAATGTCACATAGACTTTCCCATTCAAGTTATGACTTGGGTCATTCCTACCTCTTGCCATCTTAGAAGCCTGCTAGGAGCCGTTCCTTGTCCGGACCTCTCTATCCCGGCAATCACTCCCCGCCCTCATCAGATCTGGCTATTGTAGGTTGTCTCAAGTCATACCTCTACGGAGAAAGCCCCATTCCACAAGTCCCATACCAAGCTTCATTACAGTTTATAGGTATTTCATCTACTTGTCCCATACCAAGCGACAGTTTATTAAGTCCAACCACGATAAGTCCATGCATGCACCCTCATCAGCTTTCGTTTCAAAGTCACAAATACATGTATAGCATGTTCGTTCTCACCACTTGTCATACCACAATTGTTTCCACATCAAGCGTCACTTATAGAAATCCTTTGGTTCCACCAATGACCGTCACATCTCACAGATCATTTGCCTATATTCAATTATATACCTCAAGTCTAGCCGCTATTCAAATCAAATCCATATGCATTCAATCACAACTGGCCTTTAATCAAAATATTCCTTGTCCGCTTCCTTGTATACACTTCGTCTCATGCCATTCAAGGTTGTCAATAGAGTCGATAACTAAACCATCAAGATACAACGCAATTCAAGCTTGAATCTGCTAATGTCAGTCGTCTATTTATACTCACATTCCCCAAGTTGGGTCATCGACAAGTTACGATCACAATCATATACTCCAATCGACCTCGTATTCATAAACAATTCTCTATTAACGTCAAGCACGATTACTACCTCAAAATTCAGGCTTATGACCCTTCAATATCTACGCACTTCCTTGTGAGCCTTAATCATAAAATCACTCAAGATCATCCATGAAATCAACTAGGACCATTAGAATACCTCACAAGTTCAAGCCTATAATCCTCAAGATTTAGTGATTAATGCTTAATCCTAAAGGTCTCACTACCTAATTATCCCCAAGTCATCACTACTTATCACTCCAAATCTCAATCACAGTAGATCGAGGTGACCTACTCTGATACCACTTAAATAGGGATGTCACGTCCCGAACCTGACGAGCACGCGAACATCCCACCAGGCCGTAATCAAGTTGTGCCATCCAGGATCCTTCGACCCTCATGTTCCAAATCATATATATGCGGAAGCAAGAAACTACTCCTTACACAAAATCAAGATAACTTAGGACGAAAAAGTAGTACACTCCTCAAATCTATATAATACACCTCAAATTTCAAGAATGACCAAAACTAAAGATTTAATTTCTATATCCACCAAACAATATATATTATCTCTAAAGTCACCCAACGTATAAATACATTTGATCAACCACTACCTCCAATGCCAGTCCGTGGCAAATTTGGGCTTCCTTCCCCTAAGACTTGAAAAAGCTAAGCCCCATTAGGGTGAGATATAAATCTCAATAAGTGAAACCTAAACCTAGGCCTGAACACCAATCCCCCCAGACTACACTCACACATGCTATCAAATGCAGGCAATCAACAATAGCGCATGGCATCAAATAAATAGGAATATCAACAGTCAAGCATGGATGAACAATACAAATCACACTCAACTTCAGGATCTCAAGCTCAATGCACATGCACATGCACATGCAATTCAATGCCCAACTGCCACCACTTTCTCATCCACCCACATACTCCTCTGTCACTCTTACCATATAACATCACCGGTGCCATAGGCCAATCGATGTCCACATATCACTCGGACCACAGTCCAATCGGTACATTCAAGGCTTACAGCTATTCAATGCCACTAGGGCCACAGGCCAATTGGCATTATCATTCTTATTCGAGTTCACCACCCTCCGACACCACCGGGGTCACAGACCAATCGGTATCATTATTAATACCTAGTGCTCACAGCCATTCGATACCACTAGGGCCACAAGCCAATCGATATCCCCATCATCGTTCACAATAAAATCACACTTGATACAATTGGGGTCACAGACCAATCGATATCATAAGGGCATCAAGCCAATGCAATCTTCGGGGCCCCAAGCCAACGATCGCTGGGGTACCATAGCCCATTCATAAAACATCGACACTATAGCATTATAACCAATTCATAACATAGGCATCTTAGCCAACTAAACAATTAAGGCTCAATAGCCAAATATGTCATCAAGGCATGTCACATTTCAATGGTAATGCTATGTCATTCAAGTTATGGAATTCAATACTTAATCAATCAATGCAATCCATAGGCTTCATTAAGCAATCAAATCACTCGACCACTCTATCTAGTAGTGTCCTAATGTTCAAGTAAGGGTTTAGGAAATATTTACCTCGATTGATTAGGAAAACTTCACACCAATTGATTCTTCTCAAGTCCACAAGTATGCGACTAGCAAAGAATCACTCGTCAACCTAGAAATGTTCATCAATCTTAGATCAAAAGCCATTGAATTCTCATTTCCATTAACTCAATCCCTTAATAGCAATTCAATTGGCAAATCACGACAAATTATCAATCAATTGAACACATGCCAATACTCCCATGAACCCTTAATATATTCGGTTTACACGACCACATACGAGGCAAAACTCAACTTAGAGGTTCATCCATCAATTTTGCCATAATTCGCTTCTAAACCCCAATTCGTTTCACATACTTCTCATTAACACCTCACATCACATCTTATGGGACATTATAAGTCAATTTATAGTCCAAATATTCCTCAATCAGCTCCCAACAGTATCGGCCAGCAAAAGTTCATCCTCAAAACAGAACCGATTTCGGGTTCCAATCGCTAAATCAAGCCATACTTCAATTTCATGCCTTAATTCTTCACAAACAAACTTGCTAGGACCTCAATATATGTGTTTAAGAAGCTCACCAAAGATTTGTTGTAAAATAATCCCCCAAGACCTTCGAACAGCCCGGTTCCTTCATGGTCCTCAAACGAGCAAAATTTGCTCGGTATAAACCTTCACAAACTAGCCATGTACACCCATTCAAAATCATATAAAACATTAATTTCAACTTTCTAAACTTTTATACTATGTGTTTAGAAGAGCTCATCGAAAATTTGAAGCTATTTGGAGTTCGGAAGCCCCCACAAACGCAGCCTATCCAAAACCGGGTCAGATTTTGACCTTTGCCCACTCAAATAGACGTACGGGACAAATGGCTGGGCCAAATTATGCTCATAATACCTTCTTAGAGCGGAAAGATGATAAGATTTAAGATGGCGGTGGTTTTACTTTAATATGAAGTCGAAAGACAAAGTTATGGCCAAAATAATGAGCTAGTTTTTCCCTGTCCGCAAGGAACACTGCTCGGCCAAGAGCAAAGTGAAGAAGAGGAAGATGGTGGGAGATGGTGGCCGACCAAAATGGAGAGAGTGAGAGTCTATTACACACCAATAATCCATTTTGATCAATTTGATAAGATGTGTAATTAATGGCCATTTAATGCTTGCCACTCCTTTGGTTGACACTTGGCAACCTCCCATTGGTTGCTTCATTGACTTTGACTTCCTTTGACCACATCTATTATACATTTTCGGCATCATATAGAGGAGAGGAAATAACCAAAATTACCTTCTAAACTTCTTAAGGCAAGACCAAAGGTCGAGGGGTAAAATGGTAATTTTGCACTTTTCGTCCGAACTTTCATTTTTCCAGTATAAACCACCCTCGATGAGGTGACGTCCATTTCAATTCAAATATCGAAATTCCTCAATGTCCAATACCCAAATCTCGAGATTCAATTTTATGTCGAACTCTCGTCGACTGTAATTCCAATTTATCTCAAGCCGACGGGTGACTCTTGTAGGTGCTACGCATATCGACCTTGGGATTTTTCTCAAGTCATGGCGACTTTAATTGTCATGTAATTGCAAGGGTTTATCTTTCGTTCCTTCAATCCTGATCACTGGAATTCGATTTATGAAATTCTCGCAAATTACACATTGGCTAAGCGGAATCACCTGCATCCCAACATATAACGATAGCAAAACATTTCATGATCATCCTTAGATTGATCTCTGCTGGCCCAAGATATTCTCTTGACAATCCTTATGGTCAAAGTACCATTTCTCATTTAAATTCCCTAGGTTCACATACCCAACTCCGCATCAGTCTTTCCCTTTTGGTCAGTTAACTCGGGAGTAGCTAACTCCGAGCAAGTTAGAAATGAAAGACATCGATCGATATCCTTCCATTCAATAGCCTCAAGTGGGTCGGAATTCGAAATGTCACAGATTATGAGGGTACAAATTGCGCTTGATGCTGCTAGAGGTTTAGAATACATTCATGAGCATGCTAAGAATCATTATGTTCATTGAGATATCATGATGAACAACATCTTACTCGATGGTTACTTTAGGGCAAAGGTATTTTTGTTTTTTGACTTTCCTAATGAGATCCCATTTGTTATTTGATACATCTTGCTGACTTAAGTGCTTTCCTCTTGCTTCCGTCAGATTTCAGATTTTGGTTACTTGGCTCCGGAGTAAGATTTCAGGCTTTTATGTGGCCACTCTGTCCCTACTTAGTCAGCTGTGTATTAATTTTGGTAGTGGTTTTAGGTACTTAAGTAATGGCCTTGTCATCAGTTGAGTGGGAAGCTACTCTTGCTGGCAACAGCCAAGTGTCCAGTGGCCTCGTCCAAGGAAGATAGTGAGGGTTCAAAAAGTCTCTCATTTCCATGACTTAAGCAAGGGAATATGCAAGAACTTCACAAATTTTTTACCTTGAAGAGATCCCGAGCCTGGCAAAATACTCTTGAGAGGACTGTGTTTAGTACATCGAGCTGTGTATTGATATGAGAATGGTCTGCTTCAGTATGGCATTGTGTGCCAACAAGTGAATGTCACCTCTATGGAGCAGCTACTGTAATACGAGGAACTAATTATGTAATGCGAGCTATTGTATGTCAATAAATATTATAATATTTAGATCATATTGCTTGCTTAATCAGTGGTAACTATAAAATTTAGAAATTCATTTTGCTTTTAATTAGATTTAAAATCGAAAAATAAAATAAATTATTTTATCGCTAGAGAACAGTAAAAATTAAAAAAATTCGTCACAAAATTCGTCACTAAAAAATAAAGAAAAATGCGTATATTGGTATCTAATTAGTGACGAAAAGAGAAGTTCAGTCGCAAATGAGGGGCTTGCGACAAATTTTCTAACGAAAAATAATTTTGTCGCTAATACGGCATTGCAGATTTTGTGACGGAAATTTGTTTTTTCGTCACTAATTTGTCACAAATTTTGCGACAAATAAATTGGTAGCAAATTTGCTACGAATGAAAATTCGTCGAAAATTAGCGACGGATCAGAGTTCGTTGCAAAATTCATCGCAAATTTGAGATGAATAGTTGAATTTCCGTCGTAAAATTTGCGATGCCGTATTAGCGACGAAATTTTCTTTCGTCGCAAAATTCGTCGCAAAACACATTAGTGACGAATTTTGGTGAAATTTTCGTCACGAAAATTCGTCGCAAAACGTTTTTTTTTTTTTTGTAGTGAATAGCTTTAGTAATGATGCTGTGGAAAATGAAAAGAATAGACTAAGAGTATCGAGTGCTTTCATCAGATCCACCGACTTTGCTATAAAGTTTTTCGCCTTTTGTCGATTTACTCTTATTAATTGAAAATCGTTGATGTGTGCGTCTTAATAGAAAATTGTTGATATATCTTATAGTACCGCCAGCGACATCTTGATTGAATGTGGACGCGGCGGAAGGGAGCGGGGAAACCACATTTGTCTCATGTCTTAATCAAATTATTGCATCTTGTGTACCTGTACAGCTTTTTTCAGTGATAGAGCTCTATCGATGGCGAATCCATATATCATTACAGTCTGAAAAAAAGGAACAACACATGGTTCAAGGAACATAGACCACCATGTAATGACGTGTGGAAATGGCTTTACGGACAACTTTAGGCACGTTTTTATCTAGGAGATATTTAGTCCAATTTACTTTGTCCATTCTTATTGGATGAGCTAAAGAAAGTAAAAAATTCGTAGTATTAAATAATGAAGTATTATGAATCTTATAAAACATTTGGTGTAATTGATATGGGTAATTATACAACAAATCTCATTTGCTCCCGAACGAAGTTAAGTATAATTTAGTGCATCCCTGTTATCAGACTTTCTTAAGCATTGTATCAATTATTTAGATTCCAAGTGTAGCATAACCAAATTTATGTCGAGTTAGCGTACATTTCATGGATGAATTTTGGCAATTAAGTCTATTTGCATTGTTCAATTATGTTGTCACGACCTAAAATTTGGATTGAATTTTGGGTTAATGGATTATTAGGTTAATTAGATGAATTAACAAACCGTATACGGACTCTTCCAAGCCCTACCAATTCGAAACTTAGGTTCCATTAGAATAATTTTTAATTTAGAAGCAGCCACTAATCTTTTTTTGGTAGGTAGATTAGATACCCAAATAATGTATGGGAGAGTACTATATTTTCTGCTAACCAGAGATGTTGATTTGGGGACTTGATTATGTTAATTTTTTAGTTAACACCCTTTCGGCACCATTGTTATGACAAATTTTCTTGATCGACAAATTCAATTGATTTCAGTGAAAGAATTAGGTGTACATATCTTTGGGATTTTTTGGATTAAATGCATGCCATGCGAGATGCGACCATATAACATGGTTGGTGATGACATTAATAAATGAGTTTTGATGCATATAAAACATGATTTCTAACTACATGACGTGTAAGATGGGAACTAACCTATATGACATGCAAGATTGTTTATTTAAAACATTACATGAATGATTTTAGAAAAAATTGAATTTGTTGCAAAGTGAACATGAATTTCAAATTACGTGACATGCAATATGCACTTTACTAAAGACATGAAAATGCATGACGAATTATACTATATGAAATGCAAATGAGATGTCAAAACTTTTAATGATTTTTCGGTTTTCGATGAATTGGTTCGACAATTAACTCAAATTTATTAATTAAAATCCAATTTATATTAAGAGTCACCTTGAATGCTTGAATTAAAATGAATTGTCGGCCAACTAGGGATGAGTGCCAAATTTTGAAGGGTATAAGGCCCTATCCACGAAAGATTGAATATCTGTTAAATTAGGAAAATTATCTCTTGAGATCTGAAAATAATATTTTAGATAATTCCCAAATTTTAAAAAATATGTTCAGAAAATTCACTTTAAGATAAAAATCTTACCCGATATGCTCAAGATCGCCACAAAGATTCCAAGTTTGTTCACTTTACTTCGAAAAATATGCACAATCTTTTAAGACAAAGATCAGAATTTAGATTATCCCATGAATATGTCAAGTACCCAGATATATGCTCAATATTAAAGATATGCACAATATCTCCCAGGTATGCCTTATGTTCAAACTTGGCAACAATCAATGCAGAAGATCAATATTCATGAGGCATGCTCAGAATTCGCAAAATATGTTCAGCATCCTCAACATATGATTCAAGTTCAGAAATTAAAATTAGTAACATAACTTATTCTAAAATCAATTTCCAAGTAATGCAAACAATTTCCAAAATATATCCAGATAAGGATGTTACCTAATTTAGAATTCGAACGAAAACTAGCACCTTGGACCAATCAGCTAAGGATCACGTGCGACTACAACCGTAGCTGCTGTTTGCACGTTTTGGACTGAAGAGCGGATGTTTTCCACCAAAAGGGCGGATAATCGAATCCAAAGGACGAGCAAAACTTCTGCACTGAAAATTATCAATAGACTCCCAAAAACGGCATTGTTCTTGGACGGAACAACAGTTCAACCAGGCACCAATCAGTGAGCAAATCAGCACCAAATCACAGGGACTTCATACGTCGAATTCCAGCATAATTGAGCACCGAACAGCAACGGTTTAGTTACCCACAGCGGCCAAAAACAAACTAAACAGTGGCGCCCGCGCACACAAAAAAAAATAATTCGTGTGCTTTGTGGCTACCTTGACAGTCAACGAACGCTGATCAGCATGCAAAATAACACCGAATAGGCGGCAAAAACGTGGCTGAATTGGCGCTGTAGCTGGCATGGAAAAAGGCATAAATGGCCCTCGAAATCTTCAGTAACTCCGTTGCAGTAGTTTTTGTGGCCAAAGTCAGCTTTCTCTTTGTTGATCAATTTTTATTTTGCGAATTGGGACAAATTCCGCCAAAACCATCCTCTACGTGACGTCTCTGTAGCTGATCATCGTCTGTGCTGCGTACATTTTTCCATAGCTGATTATTCCTTTTTTTGTGCGCATCACATGACTCATAAGATAGTTTTAGGTGTCAACGCTAAAGAAAAAACTGGGTATGGATGGAGCCGCAGTTGGGAATTTGAATGGTAAGTAAATAGCCTCAACGTGATCATGTGCCACAATATATTTCGTGTATTTAGATGGTTGGCCAGTGTGACTAGACATTAACGATGGTGAGTGATAAAGGACTAGCCAAAAAAAAAAAAACTATCACTGGATTGTTTAAAAGTATATTGTTCTTATCTTGATGGAGGCGGCCAATTGTCCACCGGTCTTTTTTTATATACACGATGATTGCTTTTATTACGGTATTGAATGGTAATTTTTGTTGTGGCAAAAAAAAATAGTAATATTATTATTCTTCTTCTGGACACATTAGATTTGGGCTAATATATAGTATTATATCTAATCAATATTAACCATTAGCTGAAAATAAGCCTTGGCTTGTCATGTAATTATCATAAGCTTGCCTTATGACGATATGGTTGGAATTTTTGTTGATGTCTCTGTGTTCTTGCTCTTTTTAAAAATTACTCAGGAGCATAAATATTTTCTATTATTTTTTAAGATCAAAGGAGTCCACAGCTACATGTGCTTGCAGGCTATGCACATCATGCACGAACGGCCAGGAGTAGACACAAATTAGAGTAAATCGCAAATAATCCAAAGTCAATTTGAGCATGTTTTATTTATGCCATAACCAGGGCTTTTACTAAGCACATACATCCATCGACCAGGTATAGACTCCAGTTAGGCAGCGTACTTGGCCTTATAGTCCCTCCAAAGCTGGTCAACGCTCTTTCCTAGCAGTTCAACAAAGTAGTTGTTGCTATAACCAGTCCTCATCTTATTGTTCAGATCGGCCACAAATCCGTTCCTGAGACCATTGCAGTAGTCCAGAAAACGTGCCGTGACATCGTAACCCTGGTCCCACCTATTGCCCTGGCCTGGCGCCACCCAGTGCGCCGGCACGTACCCCGACTGGAGCCTCACGAAATCCGCAATCCCCTGAACGAGCCCCCTAGGGGCCTGCCCGGCCCCATCCCACTGCCACACGCACGCCATCGCATAGTACAGGAGCCCTGTGAATCGTGCCTTCATGACCCCTGAGAAGCCCCCGAGGTGTGTGGCGCTCAGGTGGATATCGCCGTTGTTCGTGTGAGCCACGGCGGCCATGTCCTCCACGATCAAGCTCACTCTTGTGATGCTCTTGCGATCCTCGGGGGCATCCTGACCGAAGACCTTCCAAACGAAATTGATGGATTCGATCATCGTCTGCAAGCTGTACGGGAACCCGATCTCATTATTGAAACGGATGCCGCCAGGAGTGCCGCTGGCTAAGTTCTTCACGGTGTACTCCATCGCATGGGATTGCAAGGAAGACATAGGAGCGTGGCAAGGATGAACTTAGACACTAGGTAGTTGTTTTGGGGATGGAGAATGGTGTTGAACTAATTGGGCTATTTATAGAAGATAATGAAGTGTGTCAAAAAAATGAAATTGATTTTTGGATTTGAGCACGTTTTTCACATCTTTATAGAACGTGGACTCGACCGAGAGTGGGGGACACACCTCATTTAACGCATCTTCTGGACTTCAGCCACGTCAGGTGCATTGCGTTTTTTGCAGTGGGAGAGCTCTGTAGGCTGGTAAGTGAGGGAAAGACAAACAGATTGCTTGGTAAGTGAGGGAAAGACACGGATGGGAAGTGAAAAAAAAAGGAGCGACGGTCGGGATTTGGTGTAACTGATATGGGTTACCACATGAGAAATCTCATTTGCTCCTAAACCAAGTTAAGTAATTTTGTACATTTGTGTTGTCAGAGTTTTTTTAAGCATTATATCAGTCACTTAGATTCGTAATAATGTTGTAATTAGGATAGTCGTGAGAAAGAGAGAGATTAAGAGTACCTTTGGTGGCGTTTCTCATTTTTATTTTTCTGTTCTTTTATGTGCCGAAACAGAAAAAGAACAACAATTCATTTGTATAAGGTAGTTGTTCTTTTTAGAACATATTTGTGGCTAGAAAATAGATATGTGACCAATGGATAATGAACGGCAAATGGCGAACAGGAGTCGAGAACCGAAGAACAGCGGTTCACAACCGATTGCCGACGATAGAGATGCGAAAGAGGCGACTGACAGCCAGCAATCGACAACCGGCAACTAGTCACCGATGCAGTAATACGGGAGAGAAGGGGTGAGCAATAAGAAGAATTCTTATTTTTATTTCTAGAAAGTAAAAAATTTATACTTCTTATTTCTACTCCAAACACATTTTTGAGCAAAAAAAATTGTCCTAAAAAAACTGAAATTGCATCCCAAATGGATTTTTGTTTCAAACCTATTTCCATAAAACAAAAAAAAAAGAAAAGAAAACAGGAAATAAAATTGTTGCCGGCAGGACTTCGAACTCTTTTTTTGCCAGTTCCGTCCGTACATTATATATTCCTTTGTTATTTTTTCCAATTATTTTTGTCAAACATGCAAAAAGGGTTGAAGATGACAGACGCTGACAAAAAGAAGGGAGCAGGAGGAATGGTTGAGCCGAAAAGAAGAAAGAGCAAAAGAGAGCAACAACGATGAGAGACATAGAAGGCGAAGAGATTTGAGTGCAAAGAAGGATGATTAGTCGGACTGGTTGCATGCTACGAGAGGCGTGCTGGACTTAAAAATCAAACTCTCATAATTTCTCATATTAAATCACTTCATTATCATAACTTTTTAAAAGTATTTTACCTTAAATGCCACGTCACATCAGATTTTCGGCACTTGAAGTGAATGTTTAAAAAAAAAATTATGATATCTAAGTAATCCATTGAAAGATCATTTCAAGACAAAAACACTCATCAATGGACATAGAAATGGATGCTTTTCTAGCGAAAACTCAAATCACGATAAAGCAATAAGAGATGGATATTGAATATAACCTAACCTTCGTATATTCTTAACGAAACACCAGTCAATTCCTTAGACATAGAAATTGATGATTTTTTGCATTATTGTTCCTTTACTGGACCACTCGCCATCATCAGTGTCCATAGTTCCATCCATTCCTCCAACGCTACTGGACAGACATTGATGAGTTATCCATCCTCAAAATGATCATTTCCCACAAAAAATGATCATTTCAGCCTTTTTCCACCTCCAATGTACTAGTTCTAATCCATCCACGTAGTTTTTCCTCCACCATTGATGAACAAACACTGATTAGGTACTAGTCCTAAACCCGCTCCTTGCGCAGGTCTACAAGGTCATATTTAAAATATAGAAGTAATTTCATAATTAAACAAATCGTTATATTAAAATGTTAATCGTAATAGTTACATTAGACGTAATTTCATTTAGAATTGTTAGGTCAAAACTTCAAAGTAAATTAAACTTTTTGCATTCGTTAGTAACATTCTAAATCGATTTACTTTCTTGACTACTGCTACTCCCTATAGGACAATATTAATATGAGAAATGACCTCAAGTCACCACCCACATTATTTCGCGATCTCTCAGTCTAGATTGAAGTTTCTTCCTTTTCTTTCAAATGCTTGGGATCTATTTGGAGTCTTTTAATTTTAACATTTACTTTTCAAATATTGCACTCCTGACAAATCGGTTTTCAAATTTTTCAAAAACATACAATTATTGACAAGTAAAGATATATGGGTTTTCATCATTTATGAATCTAATTTTTCTTTCATTTTCAATTTTTTTTCGAAGGGCGAGAGTGTTGAAAAATCAACAATATTTTCCTGTATATCTCGCCAACTCAGCCAACGTCGCATTGGCGACTTTGGCTAACTTTGATCCTCATGTCTCGTTGATATTAACCAATAATAGAAAGCCCCTAAAGGAGTCCCTTTAAGTGCAAAAAGAAACTCAGTTGACAAAATAAATTTTAAGTTGTGTAATCTTCATATTAACCATAATTATTAGTTTAGAATGTGAAATAAACATCATGAAATTGCCATATGATAATATGGTTTGAATTTGGTTTATTGTGTCTCCGCTCTTGCTCTTTTAAAATTACCTATTGATTTGAGTCAAACATAAATTTTTCCTATTGTTCTCGAATGGCAACACAAATCAATAATTTTCTTTGATTTTTATTTTGAGAAAAGAAAGAGCTAAATCTCATACCAATAATGCAGAGTCGGCCTAGTAATTCAAACTCGGATGGGCGCATCTTTTGAGGATTGACGGGAACTTGATGGTATATCAAAGATCAAAGGAACTCACAACAACATGTATTTGCAAACTCTGCACATCATGCAAGAATAAAAAAAGGCAACCAAAAAAAAAAGAAATAGAGAGAAAATGAAGAAAAAGAAGGAGGAGGAAAGATGGTTCTGGGGACTAGAAGAAAGAGTGAAACAGAGCAACTTATGTCTTAATATCTTGCTTCATGAGACGTGCTTGGACCTAACAATGAAAACTATATTGATTCCTCTACATATTTTACTACCAAATGATCTTGTGATAACCATATTGACTTATAATTATTCTATTCATTTATTTCCACATTTGTAGCCAAAATCTGTTTGCTGCTTCACTTTTGTCGATTTTATTAATGGTGGAGTCAAAGAGGGAGATGAGACATTCCGCTATTTAATGTCTACTACAATTATTGCATCTTCTGGGCCCAGGCAACGTATTTTTCGACCCTAAAAAAACGTGCAAAACTGTTTTTCAATGACAGAGCTTTATACAGCACATATGGACCCCACCTATTGCATGCATGGTTAAATCATGGAATAATAACTTTAGTAATGAAGCCATGGAAAATGAAAGAATAGACTAAGAGCACTGAGTGGACCCCACCTTATTGCATGCATGGTTCGGCCATGGAATTGAGGTCATAATCCATGGCAGCCTTCTCAGATTAATAACTTTAGTAATGATACTATGGAAAATGAACGCATAGACTAAGAGTACCGAGTGCTTTCATCAAGTCATTCGCCGGTTAAAGTGCCTGCCATTTGTTTAAAATGCAATTTAGTTTAATAACTTTAGCGGAACAACAAAAAAACATGGCTTATAAGACAAAAAAAAAGCGACACAACCTAATTCTTGTGATTGCAGTTCGGACATGACAGAGAGAATATGATAAATGTAATTTAGTTGTCCTTTCGTTTTTTGACAAGATGCGATGGATCTTCGGCTTTGCCTTGCACGATCTCTCTCAATGTCCAAGAGTTGCAATTCAATTATCCCCTCATATATCCCTTGAAGAATGCAAAGAGAATTGTCTACCTGCATGTATATTTGAACAAGCAATGGATAGCTATGAAAGACCAAAATATAAGCACATAGAATGAGGGGAAAAAAGAAAAAAAAGATGGGCGACTTCGACTTAAGCAATGGATGGCTATGAAAGACCAAAATATAAGCTATTTCTCCCTATTTTTCTTTTCAGAAGCCTAATAACCGTTGGGCAGGTTGCTTCGAATCGCCGGTTCTGGGCCGGTTCCAAATATTTGTGGAACCAAAACCGACCCATGAGGATTGAATCGGTTCTGGTTCAGAATCGGCAGGCCCGGTCAATGGGCCTGTTCCGGTTAGTCCACGGGCCGATTCCTAGCCCAAACCGGCCATGACCAAGTCTAAAGGGGAGTGTCGAAAAATCAGCAATATTTTCCGAGAAATGTTTGGTTTATAATAAAGGGCTGAGTTTCAATACTAGGGAAAAATAGAAGATGGGTATGGATGGAGGCTGATGGAGCCACGCTTTGGAAGTTGAATGGTAAGTAGATAGCCTTAACGTGGGCATGTGCCACAATATATATATTCGTCAGAAATCTTTCGTGTATTTAGATGGTTGTCCAGTGTGACTAGACATTAACGATGGTGAGAGATAAAGGAACAGCCAAAAAATAAATTCTATCATTGGATTGTTTAAAAGTATATTGTTCTTATCTTGATGGAGGCGGCCGACTGTCCACCCGTCTTTTTTTATATATACGGAAGATTGCTTTTATTAGGGTATTGAATAATAATTTCTGTTATTATTCTCCTTCTGGACACATTAGATTTGGGCTAATATATAGTCTTATATCTAATCAATATTAGCCATTAGCTCAAAATAAGCCTTGGCTTTTCATGTAATTATCATAGGCTTGCCTTATGATGATATGGTTGTAATTTTTGTTGATATCTAGGTGTTCTTACTCTTTTTAAAATTTACTTAGCAGCGTAAATATTTTCTATTATTCTCGAAGATCAAAGGAGTTCACAGCTACATGTGCTTGCAGGCTATGCACATCATGCACGAATCAAGAAGGCTATAAAAAAAACAGAGACAGAGAGAGAATGAAGAAAAAGAAGGACGGAATAGGAAGAACGATTCTGCTGAGGAGAAGAAGAAAGAGTGCAACAGAGCTAGAGCGAAGAGGAACGAAGAGATTTGACTACAACAAATAAAATGTAAGAACAATAAAAACTTTGATGATTCCTCTGCATATTTTACCGCAGAAGATCTCGAGATAATCATATTGGCTTATCATTAATATAGTGATTTATTTTCATATTGTTGCCAAAATCTCTTGTGTTTGCTGCTATATTTTTCTATTTATCTTTACTAAACGTGAACTGTGGCTTTGGGGTGGGGTTGGTTTGTGAGATGGGACATCCCGCTATTGTTGCATCTGAGCAACGTGCAGAGCTATTGTCTCTTCGGAGACATCCGATAAAAAAACGTGCAGAGCTATTTTCGAACGACAAGGTTGTATTAGACAAAAGAGTTCATATGGACCCGCCCTATTGCATGCATGATTCAGTCATGAAATAATAACTTTAGTAATGATGTCATGGAAAATGAAAGAATAGACTTAGGATACTGAGTGGACCTCCCTTATTGCATGCATGGTTCGGTTGTGGAATTATGGTCATAATCCATGGCAGCATTCTCGGAATAATAGCTTTAGTAATGATGCTACGGAAAATGAAAGCATAAACTAAGAGTATCGAGTGCTTTCATTAAATCTTCCGACTTTGCGATAAACTTTATCTACTTTTGTCGATATACTCTTCAACATCAACATCAACATCAACAACAACTTTATCACAGACTAGTTAAGGTCGGCGGTCGGTGAACCTCAAAGAATCATAAAAATAAAAGCCGAATCAAGGGAGAGAAAAGAGATAAATGTGTAAAAATAAATAAGTAAATATATATATCTATCTATCTATACACCACCCCTTCACAACACTAATAGTCTTCCTCCACTCCGTCCTAAGACAAACCGTACGCCAATCTATTTCTCACTCCATTAAATCTTATTTTACTGCTTTCCCTAAGTAAGTTTCGATCGACCTCTTGCTTTCTTCGTGTTATGCTCTCGATAGCAAATTTCTATTCGTACCGGTGCATCTAAGGGTTTTCGGAGGATATGCCCAAACCATCTCAATCTATGCTCTCTCATTTTTTTCGCCACCGGTTCTACTCTAACTTTTCGTCGAATCTCTTCATTCGTTATCTTATCCATCATTGTATGACCACACATCCACCTTTACATCCTCATTTTCGCTGCTCTCATTTTATGCTCATGTTTCCTTTGTGCTGGTCAACATTCAGCTCTGTATAACATGACAGGTCTGGCTGTTGTTCTATAAAATTTTACTTTTAACCTAAGAGCAATTTTGCGATCACACAAAAATCTCGATGCACTGCGTCATTTCATCCAACCTGCTCTGATTCTATGGCTTACATCCTCATCAATTTCTCCCTCCTTTTACAATATTAATCCCAAATATCTAAATGTATCTTTCTTGGGTACCTCCTGTCCGAGCATATTTACGGCTTCTTGATCCCCTCTTCCTGCCGTGTCCAACTCACACTTCAAGTATTCCGTCTTACTTCGACTTAGCGTAAATCCTTTAGACTCTAATGTGCTTTTCCATACTTCTAACTTAGAGTTAACCCCAGTCTCGGTCTCATCAATAAGCACGATATCGTCTGCAAATAGCATACACTGCGGCACATCATCTTGAATATCTTTTGTTTACTTATCCATAACTAGGGCAAAAAAGGTAAGGGCTCAAAGCAGAACCTTAGTGTAAGTCTACTGTGACTGAAAAATAACTTGTGCTTTGATACTTGTTGGTGCATTCAATGGTTTAATTGCTTGATGTGGGATGACATATGTTGTTAGTGGCCGAATGGCATGCTTGAGTTGATGAACCTAATGTGCTTGAATGGTGTGCCTAAAATGGCGATGGAATGAGTTTGCTTGAGAATGTGAAAATGAGATTAATGAGAAAGTTCACAAGTATGTTTTATGGCCAATGCATTGTGTCGGGGGTGTTTGATCCCGATTGACCTGATGAAGTTGTGCGGCTAGAGAGTCCTATCTTAACCGAATCATCTCGAAGGCTGTAAAAATCGAGAGTCAGGTAGTGATCGAATCATCTCTAGGTTCTGACGCGAGAGTCCTATAATCGACCGAATCATCTCGATGGCGCGGATACTTGTCAATATACTCTTAATGATTAAAAATCGTTGATGTGTGCATTTTAATAGAAAATCACTGATATATCTTATAGTACCGCCGGTGACATCTTGATTTAATGTGGACGCGGCAGGAGGGAGCGGGAAAACCACATTTATCTCATGTCTTAGTCAAATTATTGCATCATGTCGACCTGCACAGCTTTTCAGTGGTAGAGCACTGTCGATGGAGAATCCATATATCATTACAGTCTAAAAAAAAGGAACAACACGTGGTTCTAGGAACATAGACCACCATGTAATGACGTGTGGAAATTGCTTTACGGACAACTTTAGGCACGTTTTAATCCAGGAGATATTTAGTCCAATTTACTTTGTCCATTCTTATTGGATGAGCTAAAGACAGTAAAAAATATGTAGTATTAAATAATGAAATAGTATGAATCTTATGAAACATTTGGTGCAATTGATATGGGCAATTATACAACAAATCTCATTTGCTCCCGAACGAAGTTAAGTATAACTAAGTGCATTCCCATTATCAGACTTTTTTTAAGCATTGTTCAATTATTTTGTGATATTCTGATTTTTCCTGTCATTTAGAAACTTATCAATGAAGATATATATGTCGATATATTCAGTCTTATCTCGCTCGGATCTAATCAATTTTTAGTTAACTGACCAAAGGGAAAAGGCTAACGCGAGACAAGCTACGTGGACCTAGGGAATTCAAATAGGAAATGGCACTTTGACCATAAGGATTGCCGATGGAGTATTTAGAACCATTAAAGGCCAATCTAAGAACGATTAAGGAATTCATTGCTAGCGTTATACGATTGAAGCGCGGGTGATGCCGCTTAACCAATGTATAATTTGTAAAATTTTCCCAAATCGAATGATGACGATCGTGACCATCGGAGCTAGTAATAGACCATCGCAATTGCATGACAACCAAAGTCATCAAGAACTGACGAACCCTAAGTATGATGAGAGTCACATAATTGATACGCATAACGTCTGCAAAAGCCGTTCGTTAGTTCAAGGTAGTCTGAAATTACATCCGACAGAGAAATAATCCAAGGACGAGGCTCGAAATTTGAAACTAAAAAATAAAAAATTCCAACATCCTAATCGAATTGGATGCCGCCGCATTGAAGAAAATTTGAATTAGAAAAATGACGTTCCGGATGATGAGAGCAAAATTACCATTTTGCCCCTTAAAGTCTGGCTTTGTCTTAATAAATGAAGAAGGACATTTTGATCATTGTCCATTCCCCCAAGGCTACCGAAAATAGAAAGAGATAGTGGCCATTGGATGACAAAGGTTCATTGACAAGAAGACAAGTGTCTTCATGAGGACAATTAGCATTAATGAACGACCTTTTAATCTACCATTCTTCAAGTATGACTCAATAATTTTGGTTGAAAGCGTTTCCTCTCTCTCTATCAACTGAAACCTCACCCCCCCCTCTTCATTCTTCTTCTTCTTCTTCCTCTTCTCTTCTTCACTGAGAGCTCTCCTGCACGACGAGCCGCTGCCGCTCCCTTCGCTGTCCATGATCGCCGCCTCGACGACCACCATAGCTCGGACCGGCCACCAATCAAAGCCCCAACCTCTTCCCGACAACCTCCAGGTGGTAGCTCGGTCGTTTGACGTCAGAGGAGTCCCAACCAGCTTGTTTTTCAAAAGTGCACAGATTCAGACACAGCTGGGATTAAGTCTTCATTCGGCCTCCTTAGAACTTCGTTTTACATCAAATTTTTTGCGAAGATTTCCTAACATGTAGTACTAGGATTGGCTGAGCTAAAATGGTAAATTTAATGCAGTTTGGAAGGATGATCATAGTTGTTTTGTGGTGATTTGTTTGGGCCAAGTCTGACCAGCGGTGGACCAAAGAGAACCGGAGCCATTCAAGAATTTTCGGCCGTCGACTCGTCCTAAAATCTTCGGTGAGAATATCTTAGACATAGAAAAACATGTTAGCATAAAGATTTTATGATAAATTAAGGTTTGAAATTGAGTTATGGGCTGATTAGTTAAGTAAGGGGCATAACCGAAATTGCCCTGTTTCGGTTTTTGCAAATCAAATTCTTGAGGGCTGTTCAAATTGCTGTCTTGTCTTGAATTCGTCATTGAGATATACTAGGATGTAAATTGAGATGTTATTGAGGTGTAAGCTTCGTGGTTCGGCGAATTAGAGGAGAAAAATTGATACATTGGATGAATCCTTCTAGGTGCGCAGCTGCCCTGTTTTGGACTCCCTAGAACCGAATTCTTGGAGTGCCCTTGGAGGAAATTTTTGCTAATTTAACTTAAGGTAAGGAGTCCCTAAACCTTAGTTAGGAGGATAGGCCTCTACTAGATGAATTGAGTTCGAATTGGATGAATTTTCGTGAGAATATTATATGATTGTTCAATGTCGATTATTGTGGTGGGTGTAATACGTGGATGTTTACTTAATGCATATAATTGTGTCGGATATCATCTTGTGGGTGATGAATCTTATTGAACCACATGCTATAGATCCTAAACTCGATTAATAAGCATGTACTTGATCATGAAGTCTTGAAGTGATTGGGAATCTGGCATGCTTAAGAACTTGTGGTATCTTGATGCGTTGAGACGCGGGGTTGCATTGCTTAATATCCTGAGGCATTGCGACGCAGGATAGGCGTACATGTGTCGACACAAGCCTTGAATGGCATTGAAAATCTAAGGCGTTTAACGCGGGTTTATGTTTATAATGGTCTGAGGCGCAATGACGCGGACCAAGCCTGAGACGTTATGACGCGGACGTGGATAATGAGATGAATCATGGTGATGGAACATATAACTTGATTTTGTATTACCATGCCTGACTTGAGTTGTGAACATTGATGATATACCTTGACGATTATCATTCACATGTCTCTCTATAGCTCATTATGATGATTGTTTGCCTTATATTGTTTCTCATGCCTTTGCTCTTGTCTGCTTCTATGTTTGGGTGTATTGTCAGCCTAATCTAGAGTTAGGACTCAGCTTACTGAGGTGTAAATCTCACCCGATCGTGGCACCTTACTTTTTTCAAACCCTAAACCTTGAAGGACGCTTCCAACCCGCTTAGGCGATCCTAAAGAGATGACCGCCTATTTTGTCAAGTTCTCTTATGGTCGAGGTACCATTTATGTTAGGAAATGTACAGTTGTTTGGGTCGACGAGGTGGTAAGGATTGGAAACCACATAGGTTCAAGTTCCATAGAGTCGATAAGGTCACGACAAGTCCATTGAAACCCACAGAAGTGCCTCGTGGAATCGTACCCAGCTGGTGACATCCTATTCGAGATAAGGTAGAAGTGGAGGTGTCCGTAGTAGTATCAAGGAATGTGCCAGAGAAGACCCCTACCCTGGAGGACGTTGATGAGGTGATTGAGATCTCTACTTATGAGGATGAGTTGGAGGATGCCCTGGTGGACGACTTGGTAGATATGTGTTCTGAAACCTACTCAGACTATGATCTAGACGAAGATGAGGACGAGACTGGCGGAGCTAGTGGTTCAACTTAAGGGCTTCCTGACCTTATTGGGTAGTCTTTTGGAGGTGGCCTCGACAACTTGTGAGCTTTTAGGGGCTTAGGTTTTTGCTGTCTTTTGGTTGGTCGCCGTTCTACTCCTGACCTGACTGAGGGTTGTAGTGTGATTTGAATCTTTTGTGGGAACTCATATTTAGATCATGAAAGTATATATATGTTCTCGCTATTCTAGGTTTACTTTCACATTCTTTATAGGAGGTGTTTGTTCTTTTCAGTTCCGCACGCGAATGTCACATCTCATGTGTTACTTGATACGTGTCCTGGGCCATGAGACATAAGAACGAGAGTCGCGCGCTCGTACCAGGGGACACGGGGCATGACATCCCCATTTATTTGGTATCAGAGCAAGGTCAGCTCGATCCAAGTTGATTGAGGATTGGAGTAATAAGGAGGAATGATTTGGAACTTATCGTGTAGCGAGACCTTAGAAGGTTCGTTAGAGTTAGGCACGAAATGCATGTCACGTAAATTGGCGCATATGGATGGTATGTTGTGCTGGCATGACTGTGGTTGTTTTATGAAGAATAAGCTTCATATTTAGCACTGGGTAATATCCATGAAATTTTGGCTTGTCGAGTGAATGATTATCACTGGTGGTGTTAAACTATCGAGGTAACTGGAATTGAGTTGTAGTTTTGACTCTCTGATTGACGTATCCTTGGAAAGAGGACTGTGGGGATGGTTGTCTTGTTGGGATTGTTGCTTTTAAGGTATCATTTAGTATAGTTGGACTTAATTAAATGAGTAAGTCTCTAATTTCGTGATGGAATTAAAGCGGTCCAGGTATAATAAGTGTAACCCAGAATGAGCAATCCGCCTAGAAGTCCTGGGAGACCTAGGAGCGGAGCTTCTAGCTCAAGACTGCCAGTAGCGGAAGACCCAAAAATGGATGAAGTGCTGAGAGCACTTGAAAGGATTGGTGATTTCATAGACAGACAAACCTAGGACAAGGATGCCGCCATTGCTCAAGCCGTGGGAGCTGTCATAGCTGTTGTTAACACGAAAAATGGCAATAACGGAGGTAACGGGAATAATAGCGACAACGACCAAAGCAATGAAGCAAGTAATGCTCAGGAAAAGGGAATTGCGACTAGATAAATAGGCCAACTGGTCGAACAATTCATTAAGTTGAAGCCAACCCAGTTCGACAGAACTGGAGACCCTGAACTGGCACCAAGGTGGATAGAGAAGCTTGAGAAAGCTTTTGGGGTTCTGAGGTTGACTGACGAAGAGAAGGTATTACTGGCGGTGTACCAACTGGAAGGTACCGCAAACGATCGGGAGAGTGACACCAAGAACGGAGTATTCCTGGAAGGAACTACCTTGACTTGGAATGTCTTTACCACTGTATTTAACAACAAGTATTTTTTCGAGACGGCACGCGAGAGGAAGCAAGTGGAATTTCTACAACTGTGCCAAAATCATCTGATGGTGGACTAATATGAAGTTGTATTTGCTAGACTATCAAGGTACACGCCGAGGTCAGTTGACGACCCGCTGGAAAAGGCGCAGAGGTTTCGAGATGGATTAAGACCCGAGCTTCGCAGTCAGATGGTGGCTCTGAACTTGAGAACTTATAAGGAGATTTATGAGCGGGGACAAATGATAGAAAGGGACATGAAGAAGAGGATGATCGCATCTGGATCGCGGTTTAGCTCATTTCGAGATAATCACTAGACTGGTAAAAGATCGATGACTAGCAATAGACGCTTCGTCCCTCAAATGAGGAAGAATATTGGGAAACCGTTGCATCAGACAAACTGGAATTGCCGCCTCTATGGTAGGAGGCATGGTAACGGACCCTGCCCTGCTAGAACCGGAGCGTGTTTCAAGTATGGTCAGATGGGCCATCAAATGAAGAGTTTCCCCAACTAAACCCCAGTGACCAGACCTCAAGGGCAACGATCGCAAGCAGGATCGTCATCTACAACCCCACTAAATGATCATAATCGACCCCCAGCTCAAGGAAGATTTTACGCTGTGGCATGCAGGGAAGTGGAAGAAGTGCCTGGCGTGGTCACATATATGATTTATTTATGTGACCAAGCCGCTTATGCGTTATTTGATCCTAGCGCTTCGCATTCTTCCGTGTCTACTCAATTTGCTAATTTGGTCAATATGAAGTTGCAACCGTTGAATGTAATACTGCATGCTGCCACCCCGTTATAGGATAATGTGTTCGTCTCATTAGGCTATGCGGATTATAAGATAGTTATTGGTGATAGTGAAAAGAGTATAGATTTGGCTGTGTTTTCCATGTACGATTTTGATGTGATTATTGGAATGGATTAGCTGGGTAGGCAAAGGGCAGTAGTTGATTGTGGTAGCAGGGTAATCCGTTTTTATCCTGATGGTCACCCTAGTTTTGAATTTGTGGAAAGTCAAGGAGGAACCATGATCCCACTAGTCTCATCGCTTGAAGCGACAAAGTTGATGATCGAAGGATGTCAAGCTTACTTAGTCGCAGTTATGGATACGACTGCCGTAGAACCTAAATAAGAAAGTATTCCAGTGGTGTGTGAATTTCCTAATGTCTTTTCCCAAGAATTATCGAGATTGCCACCGGAGAGAGAAATTAAATTTGTGATCGAGCTAGCTCCCGGAATAGAGCCGATCTCGAAGGCACCTTATAGGATGTCCCTATCGGAGTTGAAAGAGTTAAAGGTGCGAATGCAATAACTATTAGATAAAGGATTTATTTGACCGAATGCTTCACCATGGGGAGAGTCGGTGTTATTTGTAAGAAAAAAGGATGGATTCTTGTGTCTATGCATTGATTATAGGCAATTGAACAAAGTAACTGTAAAGAATAAATATTCACTGCCGAGGATTGATGATTTATTCGATCAGTTGCAAAGAACTTTTGTATTCTCTAAAATAGACCCGAGGACCAGTTATCATCAGTTGAGGGTTAAGAAAGATGACATACCAACGATAGCTTTTAAGACAAGGTATGGTCACTACGAGTTCACCGTTATGCCTTTTGGATTGACCAATACTGAAGCTGTGTTTATGAATTTAATGCATCGAGTGTTCAAGGAACTCTTGGACAATTCGTTATAGTCTTCATTCGATGATATTTTGATTTACTCAAGGAGTAGTGAAGAACATGGAAGGCATTTGAGGGTTGTCTTACAGACTCTAAGAAAGCACTCGCTTTACGCTAAGTTTAGCAAATGCGAGTTCTGGCTGAATAAAGTAGCATTTCTTGGCCATGTGTTATCTGGAGAAGGAATTGTTGTAGACCCTGCGAAGATTGAAGCCGTCATGAATTGGCCTAGACCTACTACAGTGACGGAAGTCCGGAGTTTTCTAGGATTGGCAGGGTATTACCAATGCTTTGTGTAAAAGTTTTCATCCATAGTCATTCCATTGACGAGAATGACTAAAAAGGAAACAAAGTTTGAGTGGACGGATAAATGTGAAAGGAACTTCCAAGAGCTTAAGCATCGATTGACAACCGCACCGGTACTGACGATTCCATCAGGACTTGGAGGCTACGAGATATATAGTGATGCTTCGCTAAAGGGATTGGGCTATGTACTAATGCAACATGGAAGAGTGGTCCCCTATGTGTCACGACAACTGAGACCACACGAGATGAATTATCCAACTCATGACTTGGAATTGGCCGCAATTATCTTCGCCCTGAAAATCTGGAGGCATTACTTATGTGGCGAAAAATTTCAGATTTATATGGATCACCAAAGCCTAAAGTACCTCTTTTCCCAAAAAGAATTAAATATGAGACAACGCCGATGGATGGAGCTGCTTAAAGATTATGAATGCAGCATTCTGTATCATCTTGGGAAAGCGAATAGAGTAGCGGATGCAATCAGTCGAAAATCAAGCATTGCTTGTCTGATGGTTAAAGGATGGTCGTTACTCAAAGAATTAAGGGATTCTAAATTCAAGTTTGAAGTTTGTCAATTATCTAGTTTGGTAGCGACCTTGAGAATAGAGCCTGAAATCCAAGAAAGGATAAAGATCCTACAGCCTACGGACCTAGAGATTCAGAACATTCTTGAGATAGACGGAACAAAAAGAAAGCCAGAGTTCCAAGTGTTAGAGGATAGAGTTTTGAAATTTCGAGGGCGTCTATGCGCACCCAAAGATGAAGAGCTTAGGGAAAGGATCCTATCTGAAGCTCACAGGAGCAATTATAGTATTCATCCAGGTAGCACAAAGATGTATCAGAACTTATGCCAACACTACTGGTAGAACGGGATGAAAGTGGACGTGGCTAAATATGTGGCAAAGTACTTTACGTGTCAGCAGATAAAGGCACAACACTATAAGCCCAGTGGATTGCTACAACCTTTGGAGATTCCTGAATGGAAGTGGGAGCACGTGACTATGGATTTTATGATGGAATTGCCAAGGAGCCAAAGAGGTCACGATTCGATTTGGGTAGTCGTGGACAGACTGATCAAGTCTGCGCATTTCATCCCTGTGCGAAAGCACTTCACAATGGACAAGTATACCGAACTGTATATGCGTCATATGACACGACTAAATGGATTACCAATAACGATTACATCGAATAGAGATCCTAAGTTCATAGCGAACTTCTAGAAGAGCCTCCAAGATGCCACGGGAACCCGACTACAGTTCAGCACGGCATATCACCCACAAACGGACGGGCAATCCGAGAGAACAATTTAAACGATCGAAGATATGTTACAAGCTTGCGTAATAGACTTCAAAGGTGGATGGGAGGACTAGTTGCACTTGATAGAATTTGCGTACAATAACAGTTATCAGTAGAGTATTCAAATGACATCTTTTGAAGTGCTTTATGGGAGAACTTGCAGAACCCGATTTGCTGGGACGAAGTTGGAGAGAGAAGTATTACAGGCCTAGAGTTGGTAGAGCAATGGTGGAGGCTGTGAAGATAATACGAGATAGGTTGAAGACAACACAGAGTCGTCAGAAAAGTTATGTTGACAAACGACGTAAACCTCTGGAGTTCCAAGTTGGTGATCATGTCTTCCTTAAAGTTTCACAGATGCGAGGACTATCACAGTTTCGAAAGAAAGGAAAATTGAGTCCAAGGTACGTGGGCCCTTTCAAAGTTTTGGAACGGATTGAAACTTTGGCCTACAGACTTGCTTTATCGCCTAATTTATCTTAAGTACACAACGTCTTCCATGTGTCAATGCTAAGGAAATACAAGCCAGACTCGACCCATGTATTGGATTACGAGACCATCGAAGTGGACAACAGGGTGTCATACGTGGAAAAGTCAATCAAAATTGAAGATCGAAAAAAGCAAGTTTTGAGAAATAAGACGATCCTACTGGTCAAAGTAATTTGGGAGCACTATGGGACCGAAGGTGCTACATGGGAAAGCGAAGAGACGATGAGGCGTCAATACCCCATTTGTTTGGATAGTGGGGTTTATTGTAAATTTCATGGATGAAATTTTTGTAAGGGGAGAAGAGTTGTGACATTCTGATTTTTCATGTCATTTCAAGACTTATCAATGAAGATATGTTTGTCGATGTATTTCAGTCTTATTTCACTCGGATCTGATCAATCTTGAGTTAACTGACCAAAGGGAAAAGGCTAACGGGAGACAAGGTACGTGGACTTAGGGAATTCAAATAGGAAATGGCACTTTGACCATAAAGATTGTCGAGGGAGTATTTAGAACCATTAAAAGCTGATCTAAAAATGATTAAGGAATTCATTACAGCGTTATACGATTGGAGCGCGGATGATGCCGCTTAACCAATGTATAATTTATAAAAATTTTCCAAATCGGACGATGAAGATCGTGACCGTCGAAGCTAGTAATAGACCTTCGCAATTACATGACAATCAAAGTCACCAAGAACTGATGAACTCTATGTGTGATGAGAGTCACAGAGTCGATACACGTAACGTCTGCAAAAGCCATCCGTTAGTTCGAGATAGTCTGAAATTACATCTGATAGAGAAATGATCCAAGGATGAGTCTCGAAATTTGAAAATGGAAAATAAAGAATTCCAACATCCTAATCGAATTGGACGTCGCCGCATCGAAGAAAATTTGAATTGAAAAAATGACGTTCCGGACAACGAGAGCAAAATTATCATTTTGCCCCACAAGGTTTGGCTTTGGCTTAATAAATGAAAAAGGGCATTTTGGTAATTGTCCATTCCCCCAAGGCTGCCAAAAATAGGAAGAGATAGTGGCCATTGGATGATCATGGTTCATTGACAAGAAGACAAATGTCTTCATGAGGACAATTAGCATTAATGAACAACCTTTTGACCTACCATTCTTCAAGTTTGACTCAATAATTTTAGTGGAAAGCCTTTCCTCTCTCTCCATCAGCCAAAACCTCACCCCCCTCTTCATTCTTCTTATTCTTCTTTCTCTTCTCTTCTTCACCAAGAGCTCCCCTGCACGACCAGCCGCTGTCGCTCCCTCCACCATCTATGACCGCCTCCTCCAACGACCACCATAGCTCACGCTGGCCACCAACCGAATCCCCAACCTCTTCCCAACAACCTCCGGTGGTAGCTCGGCCGTTTGAAGCTGGAAGAGTCCCAACCGTCTTCTTTTTAAAAAATGGACAGATTCGGACACAGCAAGGAGTAAGTCTTCGTTCGGCCTCCTTAGGACTTCATTTTACTTCAAATTTTCGATGGAGATTTCTTAACATGTAGTACTAGGATTGGCTGAGCTGAAATGGTAAATTTAATGGAGTTTGGAAGGATGATCATGGCTGTTTTATGGTGATTTGTTCAGGCCAGGTCTAACCGGCGGTGGACCAAAGAGAACCGGAGCCATTCGGGAACTTCCGGCCGTCGACTCGCCCTAAAAGCTTTGATAAGATGTCCTTAGACATAGAAAAATATGTTAGCATATAGATTGTGTGATAAATTAAGGTTTGAAGTTGAGTTTTGGGCTGATTAGTTGAGTAAGGGGCAGAACTGAAATTGCCATGTTTCGGTTTGTGCAAACCGAATTCTTGAGGGCTGTTCGAAGTGTCGTCTTGTCTTGAATTCGTCGTTGAGACATACTAGGATGTAAATTGAGATGTTATTGAGGTGTATGCTTTGTGGTTCGGTGAATTAGAGGATAAAAATTGATAAATTGGATGAATCCTTCTAGGTGTGCGGCTGCGCTATTTTGGACTCCCTAGAACCAAATTCTTGGAGTGCCCTTAGAGGAAATTTTTTCTTATTTAACTTAAGGTAAGGAGTCCCTAAACCTTGGTTAGGAGGATAGGCCTCTGCTATATGAATTGAGTTTGAATTGGATGAATTTTCGTGAGAATATCGTATGATTGTTCAATGTCGATTATTGTGGTGGGTGTAATACGTGGATGTTTACTTATTGCATATACTTGTGTCGGATATCATCTTGTGGGTGATGAATCTTATTGAACCACATGCTATAGATCTTAAACACGATGAATAAGCTTATACTCGATCATGAAGTTTTAAAGTGATTGGGAATCTGGCATGCTTAAGAACTTTTGGTACCCTGATGCGTTGAGACGCGGAGTTGCATTGGCTAATATTCTCAGGCGTTGAGACACGGGATAGGCGTACTTGTGTCGACGCAAGCCTTGAATGAATTGAAAACCTAAGGCATTTAACGCGGGTTTATGTTTATAATGGTCTGAGGCGTAATGACGAGGACCAAGCTTAAGACGTTATGACACGAGCGTGGATAATAAGATGAATCATGGTGATGGAACGTATAACTTGGTTTTGTATTACCATGCCTGACTTGAGTTGTGAACATTGATGATATACCTTGACGATTATCATTCACATGTCTCTCTATAGCTCATTATGATGATTGTTTGCCTTATATTGTTTGGCGTGCCTTTGCTTTTGTCCGCTTCTATGTCCGGGTGTACTGTCAGCCTAACCTAGAGTTAGGACTCAGCTTACTGAGATGTAAATCTCACCCAGTCGTGGGACCTTACTTTTTCAGACCACAAACCTTGAAGGATGCTTCCAACCCACTTAGGCGATCCTAAAGAGATGACCGCCTATTTTGTCGAGTTCTCTTATAGTCGGGGTACCATTTATTAAGGAAATGTACAGTTGTTTGGGTCGACGAGGGGGTAAGGATTGGAAACCATATAGGTTCGAGGCTTAGTTCCGTAGAGTCGGTAAGGTCACGACAAGTCCATTGAAGCCCAAAGAAGTGACTCGTGGAATCGTACCCAGATGGTGTCATCCTATTCGAGATCATGTAGAAGTGGAGGTGTCCGTAGTAGTGTCAAGGAATGTGCCAGAGAAGACCCCTACCCTGGAGGACGTTGATGAGGTGTTTGAGATCTCTGCTTATGAGGATGAGTTGGAAGAGGTCCTGGTAGACGACTTGGTAGATATGTGTTCTCAAACCTTCTCGGACTGTGATCCAGATGGAGCTAGTGGTTCAACTTAGAGGTTTCCTGACCTTACTAGATAGTATTTTGTAGGTGACCTTAATAACTTGTGAGCTTTTGGGGGCTTAGGTTTTTGCTGTCTTTTGGTTGGTCCCCGTTCTACTCCTGACCCAACTGAGGGTTGTAGTATCACTTGAGTCTTTTGTGATAACTCATATTTAGATCATGAATGGATATATATGTTCTCGCAATTCCAGGTTTACTTTCACATTCTTTACAGGAGGTGTTCGTTCTTTTCATTCATGCGTATGTTACATCTCATGTGTTACTTGTTACGTGTCCTGGGCCATGAGACATAAGAATGTGAGTCGCGCGCTCGTACCAAGGGACGCGGGGCGTGACATATTTAGATTCCAAGTGTAGCATATCCAAATTTATATCGAGTTAGCATACATTTCATGGATGAATATTGGCGATTAAGTCTATTTGCATTTTTCAATTATGTTGTTGCGATCTAAAATTCTGATTAAATTTCAGGTTAATGGATTATTAGATTAATTAGGTTAATTAAATAACCTGATACAGACTCTTCCAAGCCCTATTAATTCGCAACTTAGGTTTCATTTGAATGATTTTTAATTTAGGAGCAACCACTAATCTTTTTTTGGTAGGTAGATTAGATACCTAAATAAAGTACGGGAGAATACTTTATTTTATGCTAACCAGAAATTTTGGTTTGGGGACTTAATTATATTAATTTTTCAGTTATCACCTACAAAAAAATTTCTTGATCGACAAATTCAATTGATTTCAATGAAGGAAATAGGTGCAAATATCTTTGGGATTTTATGGATTAAATGCATGCCATGCGAGATACGACTATATGACATGGATGGTGATGACATTTAAAAATGAGTTTTGATGCATACAAAACATGATTTCTAACTACATGACGTGTAAGATGGGAACTAACCTATTTGACATGCAAGATTGTTTATTTAAAACATAGCGTGAATGATTTTAGCAAAAAAAAATTGAATTTGATGCAAAGTGAACATGAATTTCAAATTACATGACATGCAATATGTACTATACTAAAGACATGAAAATGCATAACGAATCATACTATATGTATTTTAATTGCATTAATCAAGTCCTCCGGAACCCAAATGATCTCAATCTTTGCATCACGTGATTTTCACCTGAGACCTAAACGTTGAAATCCAACTATCTCCCAAATATCACTCTATCTAATTACTTTAATAGCGTGGAGCTTTTAATATGTGGAAATAGAGTTTCACGAGGGAAACGATCAGAACTAACAACCACAAATGATCAATTTATTCGAAATATTAACAAAACAAAGTTAAGATTTGGTCATGATCAAAATGGAGACATACACAAGAATCTTCTATTTTCATCAAATTTTGAGGTACTAGTGCTTCAACATTGCTGGGAAATTGCACACTCGGTATTAAAGGGATTGTACAGAACGTAATAGAATACTAATCTTTTGATTGAACCAATTTAATTCTAATTTTTTTAGGAAAAGTGTAATTACATCCTCTCCATTAAGTTTTACCTAATTTATTTGGTGTGTCAGCCTCGTCATGTCTGATTGGGCGAAATTGTCAAACCCTTTCACACTTTTGTCAATCCAATCGTTAGCATTTTTAAGTTTACCGATTCAGTCCTAAATTTTTTTGCATTTTTCCGATTCACTCATATTGGTTGAAAATCACTTACTTGAATGCTGATTGTCCTACAAGGCGTCGCTGGTGCTAACGTGGAAAAATTATAATATTTGTTAAAATTATAAAAAAAAACTTTTATTTTTTTCATCATCTTTATCGTTTTTTATTTATGGTTTAAGAACCACGGTACTGCTGGTTTAGGGCCGATAGAAGTTGTCGGCCCCTAGGCAAGGGCTGCAAAGTCAAGGCTCTTGTTGTGACCAAATCTAGCTAGGGTAGGGCCGTTAGTGGCCAGATCTGACGTGACCCCTTGCATTAGGCCACGAGGGGCTTCATGGACCTCGCTCGAGGGCCAATGAACCCATGCCAACCCTAGCTTGGAGGGACTGGCGGTCTTGAAACCTGAATTAGAAAAAAAAGGAAAAAAATCAAATTTTATGTTGATTGAATGTGGACACGAGAGGAAGGGGGGACACCCTATTTATTTCATGTCTTTGTAATTACGATAGATGGTGATCGTCAAAACGTATCAAAGCATGAAAGATCTGTTTTCACTTCTCTACCTTCTTCATATTCTCAAGTTTATCCCAACAATAAAGCTATGTGGGCTTTCATCGTTTATGAACCTAGTTTGATTTTCACTTCCAATTTTTTTGAAGGACGAGGAATACGCGCAGCCACGGTTCTAGAACTACCGATTCTGGTTGAAGAACCGACAGTTCCTAAACCGATAGTTTCGGTTCATGGCCAGGTTTGAACAGAAACCGGCTCCTTGAACGGCGATTCTGGCTCCAGTTCGAAACCGGTGGTTCAAGGGCCGGTTTCCGTTTATGGAACCACCAATTTTTTTCTTTAAAAATACTTTTTAAATAATAAATATCGAAATATAAAAATAATAAATTATGAAATAAAAATAATAAATTATAATCAAATTGTACATTGTAATCAAATTTGGGAGGGAAAAAAGGAGAGGGAGAATGGGCTTGAAATTAATGAATTATCATTAAGCACCTACATATCTTCTTGGAGATAGAAAAATCAAAGTTAATGTAGTTCTTTTACCTTTAATAACCTCAACTTACCTCATCGTCCGTCGTTGCTACCTTTTTCGATACCCATGCCAATGATATCTATGTCATCATCATTGAAGAATTCAGCTTCAATACTTCGATCGAGCTTTTGTTGTCGAAATTTAGCTTTCGTCCAATCATCAATACAAACTTGAGCCTCTACAAAATCCGAATGTAATCTTGAACGGTGGTCGTCCAAAATTAGTCTTCCAGCGCTAAATACTTGTTCAATCGCAACTATTGAACAAGGGACTGCTAAAATATGTCCTGCAATGAGAGCAAGAACTTGGAATTGGGCTGAATGCCTCTGCCACCACTCCAGAATTTTGAAATCTCAGTCATCTTCAGAATCATCAAACTCAAAAGTAATGGTTAAATAATTTTCTATTTTGCAAATATTACATGTTGCTCGCTTATGTCTTTTTTGCTTATTCTTCAATGTTTTCAGCATTTGGTACCTTATACTGATTCTACTGCTCTTTCCCCTTTGTACGTCGCTAGGTTGGGAAGATCCATTATCAACTAAGCCATATGTACTACAAAATTCATGATATAATTCTACTATAGTGTCTTTAATCATTTCTTGTACATTTCTAACATTTATGAACTCGCTCAATTATAAACATTAATAATACATATTCAGATAATCACCTAAACCCTCTAATTTGATGCGTGGATCGAAAACAAAAGCAACCAAATAAACTATAGGAATTTCGGTATAATAACGCAACCATTTTGCTCGCATTGCCATAATAGTCAGAGCTAAATCATCATTTTTTCATATTCTTCAAAAATAGCAGCAATATTAACACACTCTATTAAAAATAAATGCATAGTAGGATAATAAACAGGGGATAAAGCATAAGTTGCATCATTAAAAACTTTTAAATATTTTAAATATTTTTTTTGTAAATATCTCACTCTTGCGGCGATAAACTAATTTCGTCAACATTATCTGAAATAAATGCACATAATAAATTTTTAAAAGCAAAATATTGATTAAGCAATTCGTAGGTAGAATTCCAACAAGTTGAAATATCTTTTGGAAATATTTTTGGTGCTCTTCCATGTTTTTATAAAAATTTCTCCATTCTTTCATAAGTCATGAATGACATCATAAATATTAAATTGCTCTTTTTATTGGAGTAAGAAAAGTATCAAGAGTTCGTAAACCATCTTTTATACATAAATTTAAAATATGGCAAGCACAACTACTGTGAAAAAATTATCCACCAAAACAGGATTTACAAACTTTTTCTAATTCAGGAATAGAAGCGGTATTTGCGAGGCATTATCAAAACCAACTGAAAAAATTTTATTAATGAAATTATATTTTCTAAAACTTGTCGAATTACTCTATAAATATTATTGGCCGTATGCCTCTCATCAAACACTCGACATACAATAATTCTTTTTTGAATGTTCCACTCGTCATCTATCCAATGACATACCCATATAAGAAAGAGTTTGCTAAGGATCACTCCAAATGTCACTACCTCTATGTACACGTCCATTGAATTTCGTAAAAAAGTTTGTCAAAGCCTTTTTTCCTTTTTTGTGAAGCCGAAAAAGTTTGCATTTAAGAGTATTTCTCGGAACAGGTTTTACTTGCGAAGTGCATGCAATGTTTATAAAAAAATTTAAAAAATTCGCCAATATTAAACGATAAATGGTCAATGGCAGCATCTTGGACAAATGTTTCTTTATAGACTTGATCATTGTAACGAAATAAAGGAGAGGATTGGCGTACCCGAAAATTTTTTATTGGCTATAGTCGATCCCCGCTTGCATTGGATTTTTATTTCTCAAATGCCGAGTATTTGTTCCATAGCTGCCCCCAGTTGAGATATTGTATGTAGTCGTACAATATTTACAATTTACCTTAAACTTGTCTCTGCACAAATGTTCCTTCTTGAAATCTTGTCATATGTTGGATATATCCTTTTGCTATTAACATTTCTACGACACCGGTAGGAGGACAAAGACTTTATTGCGTTGGGACTTGCTCGATGTTGGGAATAGCGTTGATATTATCGTCATCGTCTACTCAACATATATACTCACGAGGATCATATCCATAAGGACAATCGGATTTCCCCATTACTATCGGGCTCTTTCTAGTATTTTTGCTTCCACTTACCATTTTTTGAGAGAATTGAGTAAAAAGCCAATTCACATAATTGAGAAAATTAAGCTGGAATTGAAACAATTGAGCGAATTGAGAGAATTGATGGAATTGAGACTTGAGAGAATTTATGAGAATGGGGGAAAATGAAAGGGGGGAGGGGTATTTATAGATAGGAGAAAATGTGTCACGCCCCGCGCCCCGGGTACAGGCAGTCTCGTATCCCAAGAGTCATATTTCGAGAGATGCATAAAAATCGTTCGCATGCGGAAGCGATAACATAAATTCCTCCGTACAAACATTAGCGGGGACTTGGATAGCAAGGACACTATAGTTACATTTATACATAATCTCCCAACAAGTTCTTACAAAAGTGCTGGCAAACTAATCTTGCTAGTCGGTAGGGGTAACTGGATCAACTCAAAAGGCAACAATTAACATCTCCAAAAGAAAACGGACCATCGAGGTCATCAACAAAATAACAGTCCAGAAAATAGAACCCCCTAGATCTAGCTGCTGGAGTCGTCAGTCTCCTCGGCATCCTCGGTAGGTTTGTACTCCGAGAAAGTCTCCGAGCGTACCTCTATGGTATCCTCCATCGTCTCTTCTACTGACTGCTCCACCAGGTTGTCCTCGGAGGCTTCTATCTCATTGACCTCGTCGGTGTCTTCCAGGGTTGGGGTCCTCTCGAGAATGTTCCTTGAACTAGCTACTGATCCCTCGACCTCCACAGAATCTCGAGTGGGATGACACCAACTAGGAATAACCCTATAGGGTACCTCAAAGGACTTCAGTAGTCCAGTAGTAACCTCTCCTGCCCTCCGAAATCAAGCCTCGAACTTATGAGACTTCCAGTCCTTTCTACCTTCATCAACCCAGACTACAATACACTTCCTAACGTACACAGTTCTCCGTCCATCCGGGAACTCCTCAAAATACGTGGACATCTCCTTCGAGTCACCTAGTCTGATCGGCAACATCCTCATGGTTTAGGATCTGAAAATGTAGTCCTACAATGGGGTAAGATTTACATCTCAGTAAAACAGGTCCTAACCCTAGGTTAGGCTGACCGTATACTCAGGTGAATGCAATCATGAACAAAATGCATAAGCTACCACATGAAGCATTCAGCAGTCATTAAACAATATATGGATACAAACGAGCGTCAAGCACACAATCGTGGCATCATATCTCATTATTCAAATCAAGCACGCATTACAAAATCAGGTCACATATTCCACCATTCTAGACCTCCATTTAATTCTCGCCCGCATTTAGAACGCTTCAGGCTCGGTCCGCGTAATTACGCCTCAGACCATCCCATTGACAAACCCACGTAAACGCATCAGGTTTTCAATTTCATTCTAGGCCTGTGTCAAACACATATCAAATTCCATCTTGCGTCTCAACGCATCAGGACGTTGGCCATTTCAACCCCGCATCTCAACTCATCAGGGTACAATGCAATGTAACCCCACGTCTCAACGCCTCAGGGTATCATAGGTTTCAAAGCATGCCAGACATTATTTCAATTTAAACTTCATGATCGAGTACAAGCTCATGCATCGAGCTAGATATCTATAGCATGCAAGGCAATCAATCTCATCACTCACAAGAGGCAATCAATTCATGGCACAAGTATTCAACAAGCGTTCAAGGGACAATCACACTATTATCCACGAGAACCAACCTAATTCACACCCAATTCACCTAATCGAGTCTAATTCTCCTAGCCAAGGTTTAGAAACTTTTTACCTTGTGCTAAATTCAACAAAAATCTCCTTCCAAGTACTTTAATCACTTGGTCCAACAATCTCGAAACAGGGCAGCCTTGCACCTATTGGAAATCAATCTAATTCATCAATTTTTCTTGCTCAATTCACCAATTCATGAAGCACAAACCTCAACGACATATTCATCGACATCCTAGCACGTCTCAACGAAGCAATTTGAGCTCAATTTCAACTCCTATCAACTCCCAACAATTCGGTTTGCACAGAACCGAAACAGGGCATTTTCGATCTGTGCATACCTCCCTTGATCAGCCCTTAAACTGTCCTAAATCCTTAATTTATCCACTAATCTACTTGCTAACATTTAGTTCTTGGAGTTGGGAAGCTTCACCGAAAATGTAAGCTCAAGGCGACGTCAAATGGTCCACGAACGGCGCCGGTCTTCCCAAGTCCTCAACCGGTTAGTTTTTTCCCTTCAAACACAACACCCATTTAGGGTCAAGACTTCATCAAACTCAGCTCAAATTTCTACCACAACTCAGTATACATGTACCCTTGATGTCCACAAAATTTGGCCGAAAGATTCAAATAATTTGAGGTCCTACGGAGTTCAAACAGCAACTTACCTCCAGCTGCGACGATTTCCATTGACTCTTGGAAGAATGGCTGGCCGGAGCTCCTTAGTGGGTCAAATGACTTGATTCAAATTGGAGTCGGTCGGCAAGAGGCTGAGCTTGATGTTGGTGGTTGGCTCAATGGCTGGAAGTCACCGGAAGTAGCGATCGGAAGTGGCGAATGCGGCGGCAGAGTCTATTCGGGTGGGACAATTCTCGGCTATAGGAAGAAGAAGAAGAAAAGGAAGAAGATGACTATGGTGATGGTAGTGTTCGGCAGAATGAGGAAGAAGAGGGGTGTATGCACAAAATTTGAGAGTCAACTATGAAGAATGGTAGGTTAAAAGTTGTCCAATTAATGTCAACTCTTCATCCTTTGACACTTGTCCATATGTCAATCAATACCTCATCCAAGGGGTTGTAATTTTTCCAAATTTTCGGCAGCCATGGGGTATTGCAATTGACCAAAATGCCCTTATCCATTTATTAAGGCAAGGCTAAGGCTTGAGGGGCAAAATGGTAATTTTACCCTCGACATCCAGAACGTCGTTTTTTTAATTTAAATTTTCTTCGATGAGGCGACGGCCAATCTAATTATAATATTGAAATTCTTGATTCTCCATTTTCTAATTTCGAGACTCGTCTCTGAATCATTTCTCTATCAGATGTGATTCCAGTCTACCCCGAACTGACGGGCGGCTTTTGCAGACGTTACGCGTATCGACTCTGTGATTCATATCACACTTAGGGCTCATCAATTCATGGCCACCTTGGTTGTCATGTAATTGCGATGGTCTATTATTAGTTCTGATTGTCTCGATCGTCATTGTTCGATTTAGGAAAATTTTGTAAATTATACATTGGTTAAGTAGCATCATTTGCTCTCCAATCGTATAATGCTAGCAATGCATTCCTTAATCATCTTAAATCGGCCTTTCATGGCTCTAAATGTCCCATCGACAATCCTTATGGTCAAAGTGTCATTTCCTATTCGAGTTCCCTAGGTCCACGTACCTTGTCTCGCGTTAGCCTTCCACTTTTGGTCAGTTAACTTGAGATTGATCATATCCGAGCGAGATACAATCGAAATACATCGTTAGATATATTCTCATTAATAAGTCTCGAAATGACAGGAAAAATCAGAATGTCACAAAATGGGATGATTATAATGAATTAAAAGAAACATTTGGGGAAGTGTATCCATTGCAATTGCAACGCGTCGTAGGGCTCGGCCGCCTAGGGGAAAAAGTGACAGCTCTTTCTCCCTATTTTTCTTTTCAAAGCCTAACAGTCGTTGGGCAGGCTGCTCGGAATAGGCTCGAAATCGTCGGTTCTGGGCCAATTCCGAATATTTGTGGAACCATAACCGACCCATGAGGGTCGAACCGGTTCCGATTCAGACCCGGCAAGCCCGGTTAATGGGCCGGTTCCGAGCTCAAACCGGCCCATGGCCAAGTCTAAAGGGGAGCGTCAAAAAATCAGCAATATTTTCCTAGAAATGTTTGGTTTATGATAAAGGGCTGAGTTTAAATACTAGGGAAAAAAAGAAGATGGGTATGGATGGAGGCTGATGGAGCCACACTTTGGAAGTTGAATGGTAAGTAGATAGCCTCAACGTGGTCATGTGCCACAATATATATATATATATATATATATATATATATATATATATATATATATATATATATATATATTCGTCAGAAAGCTTTCGTGTATTTAGATGGCTGTCCAGTGTAACTAGACATTAACGATGGTGAGTGACAAAGGAACGGCCAAAAAAAAAAAAAATTGTCATTGGATTGTTTAAAAGTATATTGTTCTTATCTTGATGGAGGCGGCTGACTGTCCACCGATCGTTTTTCATATGTGCGGAAGATTGCTTTTATTAGGGTATTGAATAATAATTTTTGTTATGATTCTCCTTCTGGACACATTAGATTTGGGCTAATATATAGTCTTATATCTAATCAATATTAGCCATTAGCTCAAAATAAGCCTTGGCTTTTCATGTAATTATCATAGGCTTGCCTTATGACGATATGATTGGAATTTTTGTTGATGTCTCTGGGTTCTTGCTCTTTTTAAAAATTACTTAGGAGCGTAAATATGTTCTATTATTCTCTAAGATCAAAGGAGTTCACAGCTACATGTGCTTGCAGGCTATGCACATCATGCACAAATCAAGAAGGCTACAAAAAGAACAGAGAGACAAAGAGAGAATGAAGAAAAAAAAGACCGGAGGAGAAAGAATGATTCTGCTGAGGAGAAGAAGAAAGAGTGAAACAGAGCTAGAATGAAGAGGAACGAAGAGGTTTGATTGCAACAAATAAAATGTAAGAACAACAAAAATTTTGATGATTCCTCCGCACATTTTACCACCGAAGATCTCGTGATAATCATCTTGGCTTATCATTAATCTATTGATTTATTTTCATATTGTTGCCAAAATCTCGTGTTTGCTGCTACATTTTCCTATTTATCTTTACTAAACGTGAACTGTGGCTTTGGGGTGGGGTTGGTTTGTGAGATGGGACATCCCGCTATTGTTGTATCTGAGCCACGTGCAGAGCTATCGTCTCTTCGGAGACATCCGATAAAAAAACGTGCAGAGCTATTTTCGAGCGACAAGGCTGTGTCAGACAAAAGAGTGCATATGGACCCCCACGTATTGCACGCATGGTTCAGTCATGAAATAATAACTTTAATAATGACGTCATGGAAAATGAAAGAATAGACTAAGGAAACTGAGTGGACCCCCTTACTGCATGCATGGTTCGGTCATGGAATTATGGTCATAATCCATGGCAGCCTTCTCGGAATAATACCTTTAGTAATGATACTACGGAAAATGAAAGCATAGACTAAGAGTATCGAGTGTTTTCATTAGATTTTCCGACTTTGCTATAAACTTTTTCTCCTTTTGTCGATATACTCTTATTGATTAAAAATCGTTGATGTGTGCATCTTAATAGAAAATCGCTGATATATCTTATAGTACCTCCGGCGACATCTTGATTGAATGTGGACCGGCGGGAGGGAGCGGAGAAATCACATTTATCTCATGTCTTAGTCAAATTATTGCATCTTGTGGACCTGCACAGCTTTTTTCAGTGGTAGAGCTCTATCGACGGGGAATCCATATAGCATTAGAGTCTGAAAAAAGGAACAACATGTGGTTCTAGGAACATAGACCACCATGTAATGACTTGTGGAAATGGATTTATGGACAACTTTAGGCACGTTTTTATCCAGGAGATATTTAGTCCAATTTACTTTGTCCATTCTTATTGGATGAGCTAAAGACGGAAAAAATTTGTACTATTAAATAATGAAATAGTATGAATCGTATGAAACATTTGGTGTAATTGATATGGGTAATTATACAACAAATGTCATTTGCTCCCGAACGAAGTTAGGTATAATTTAGTGCATCCCTGTTATCAGACTTTTTTTAAGCATTGTATCAATCCAAGATGCACTTGTTAAACAGTCAATTTACGAAAGTATCAAACTTCTGATGACATTAACTGTAGTGTTATCATGTATATCTTTGACACTTGATTTTTTATTGAGAATTCAAGTGTCCGCCTTTTAAAAGTAGAACAACAGCAAACAGAAAAAACAACAAAAGGGAACGAAAAGGAATGGATAAATAAACATATAACAACCTAATTAAACAATAAAATTGATTACCAACAAAAATTTGTCGGTAATGCCCACAAATAATGTAATTTTGATACCTATACTTTAAAATTTGACTAATTTTAGAAGGGGAGGAGCTTTTTCTTTCCGTCCTCGTTATTATTTTTGGTTTTGTGGGAAATATTTCCGATGAATGTGTTAATCAATGCATAATGCACTTGTTAATCAATCAATTTACCAAAGTATCAAACTTCTGATAAGACAAATTTAGTGTTATTATTTATATCAGTGACACTTAGGTTTTTGTCAACTATTCAAGTGTTCATCTTTGTAAAAGCTCAATAATAAGAAAATAGTAAAAACAACAAAAAGAGAGAAAAAAGAATTGATAAATAAGTACTTTATAATAAACTAATTAGTTTGACAAAAAAAACTAATTAGGAAATTATGGGTGTTAACAGGGGGCTTTTCGGGTTCGTGGCCCAATTCACATAGCTCACAAGATAAAATTTCGCTTGAGTCCATCAAGCCCATCAAGATAAAATTATGCAGAGCAGATACGTTCTTGGACCAATTCACTCTATATGCCCAATCCACAAGTATTCTCGGGAAGTTGGTGGAGGGAAACTTTAGGATTCGTAATTCGTAAAAGGATTGTGTGGGCATTTTAGCTGACGGTTTGGGAATCGAATGGGCACAAATTAGATAAATTAGTGTAATCAGAATTATTGAAGAAGGAGACTGTGAAGTCCTGGAAATTCAACTTTTGTACGTGCCGAAATTCGATAAAAAAGATATTACAATGTAATTATAGTCGGCAGATATTTTGGACTGTAAGGACTAAAGAAACGAAATTTGGACAAATTCTGAAGCTTTGATTATTTTAGGTTAGGTTTTGAATTTTAGCCATCGCGAATTAGGATTTCAGTTTTCACGCTCGAGCCTAATCCCGACAGAGCTTGGCCTGCGAAATTACCGAAATTACCCTTCGTACCGTGTACCAAAATTTTATTTCAGTCCCGGCTCGCCAATGGACCAAAATACCCTCAATTATTCGTTGATATAAGATAAAAGACATTGAATTATTTGAGACAAATTTGGACCGCAAAGTCCATGTGGGACCCACCTTCTCTCTTCCCCATGTTCACTCACGTCAGCCGCTCCCTTCTCTCTCTTCTCTGCTTCACGTTCTTCTTTCTTCTTTAGTTTTTTTTCTTTTTCTTTGGTTGGCCGTGGACGACACCTCCTCCCGATCGGACATCCTCCTCTTCCTTGGGTTTCTGTTCGACAACCACTACTCAACCGACCACCACCGCCCCCAGCCATTCCTCACCGTCGCCTGGACCCATCCCCAACCACCGTCACCGCCGGACGGCCAAGAAACGGCTCGGGGAGTCCCCGCCCTATTCTCGGGTCCCCTAACCCAAGGACTTTGCCGTCTCCTCTAGCCATTCCGGCAGCCACCAACGCCGACCATCGCCTCACCGACCTCACCACCCTTCTCATGACCACCCCGAACCAGCCCCGCCGCCCAATGCTTGCCAGAGCGGCCAAAAACCACCCAGAATCAATGGTCGCCCTGTTTTGAGGCCGGCTCGATTTGGTCTTCGATCCGGCCAAACTGGCCGCCACCGTCCCTCACCGCCGCCACCGATCACCTCCACAAACTCCCCTCTAACCCCTCGGAGCTTGCCGCCGTGCGTGGACCCGGAAACCGCCTTCGACCGCCTCCCCTGTTTTTGAACGAATCGTGCACTATTTTGGCCGATTTTGTTCGCGGCTATTTTACAGCCATCGACCGCATTCCGCTGCCGTCCACCGGTCCCAACCGACCCTCACCGACCCCTAGGTGAGTTCCCAAGTCTCGGCCGACCTTATCCTGACCCGTGATGCCAAGAAACACCCAAAAATAGTCCGGTTTGCCCTGTTTCGCCACTAACCCGCTCCTGTTACAGGCTGCCAATCGCCATCCGCCAGAGCTCCGTCGCCAGCCACCTGTTTTGGTGACCTCGTCGGACCTCCCCATGGTGTCGCCAAAGTTTAGGTTTGGGTCACCGCACACTAAACCCTAATTTTCCCACCGTCGCCGCCGTCACCGTCACCGCCGTCGCCAAGTTCGCCACCGCCGTTCATTGAGGCTGCTCAAGCTAACTCACTTCGTGAGTTGACCCTAAACATTGGTTAGGGCGCTAATTGTGCTTAGAATTAGTTAAATAGTTAATTAGTTATTTATGAAAATTAGATACACGATCGGGACCGATTTAGATAGAAACGATGATTAGGTTAAATGGCTGATCGATTAGGTTAGTTTGGTTGATTATATTGTCTGTGGCTATTTGTGGCAATTTATCAGTTGATTGATTGATTGTGTTTATTTGCGAGCGAGCGAGCGATAGGTTAGAGACGAGCGAGCAATTGAATTTATAAATCGGCTGAGTAATAAGAGACATAGTACGAATTGAGCTCGAAATTGCCTAATTGAGTTAATTGCTCGTGAGTGCATTATTTGCCTTGTTAATTTGGTCGTCTCACTGAAATGCCTAACTGAGAGTCTTGATTGGCCTTGAGCTAAGTCTGTTTGCAATTCTGTTTGAATATTGGCATTAATCGAAGATATTCAATGGATTGATTTCTGAGTGTGAATTGCATGGTCGTTTAAGGGACCAATGACGTTACCTGGCAAGTTCACATTGTATTATTAGTACTCATACCGAACATATCGTACGGAACCTTGCTACTTGTCAGAAGCACGATAATCCATGCCTCGTGCCAGTCGTACGGTCTTAAGGGATTATCGAATGCCGGTCGCAGCTTGTGACAGACCGAAGCTCCTTTTTAAGAAATGCCTACTCGTCGTGCCGTGCCAGGTGCATTGGATACACCATTTGTAGTAGCCATCGCTGAGAGGGTAAAAGTGGACGTAGCCTGGTCTTGCCAGATGAGTGAGAGATCGCACTATTGATGCTTTTATCACACCAATCGCGTGGGTCATTATTAATAAATGGATTTGTGTGGTGTCTTGTGTATGCCTGAGTGGTGATACCTTGATTGGTTGTTTATTTGATGGCTATACTCTACTGATATATGTGAATATGTCTGATGTTGACTGTTGTGCTTAGGATATCCTGAGCGAATCAGTATCCTAATCGAACTTAGGCTTGATTCATTGAGATTTATTTCTCACCCCGTCGTGGGATAACTTTTCAGGACCGAAGTAATGGAGCGGCCACTCGTCACACGATATCACTCTCCACCCGGTGCCAAGTACTGACCAGATATGAGAACGCCATGTCACGACAATATAGGTCGATGAAGGGATACCACAACTGGTGGCGCATCTTTTAAAGGCCTAGTATCTTCGTGATGGGGTAAATCTCTTTGGTCTACTCAAAGTATTTAAGGGGCCACCTATTCAGGGGGTCCCTAATGTACCCACCTGGAATCTGATGGTTATTGATACGCCTGACGGGGAAGTGGTGGATCCCGCACTTGGTATACAGCCTAAGCCCGAGCCTGAGTCTGAGCAGTCCGTAGTACCCTCTATACTTTCTAGTCAGAGTTCCTGTGATGACCCTAACGACCTGGCTCCCCCAATTGATTATGACGATCTGGATGTCGTTTTTACCCAGTAGAGAGTTAGGTTTTCTTTTGTGGGGTACTGTTTTGGAATAGATGAGAGTTAACCTTACCTAACTCATGTATCTCTTTGTGAGTCATAAAGGGCCGCCCCGAAGCATGGGGTTGTATATTTTAGCTGTTGGCTCTGTAAGATTATAGATAATCTATTCTCATCAGTCTCATGTTTATGCTTGGCAGCCTGGCTTTTCTGCTTATCTATCCCATGTTGTTTTTACTGTATGAAAGTTTGCACGTTTTGCATGCGTATTATATTCTTAGGTCGATAGCAGTTGCCTGGGACGCTATCCTTTATGACCTGATAGTAATTTTAGCAAGAGATGTCGCGTGTTCGAGAATCGAAACGTGACATCTCCGCCGGAGGTGGTATCAGAGCAAGGTTAGCCTGATCCGTCTGGTCATTGGCCTGAAGTAATAAGAAGCGTTGGGAAATGAGATAGTTAGTAAGATTTTTTATTGCTATGCCTGTGATTGTTAATTTTGTGGTAAGATTTTAGGGTTGCCTTCTGACCGCATTTTGCTATGGGGTAAGTAGGACTCTACATCTTTTCTGCAAAATGAGCGAACACGATAAGAGAGCACTCCGAGCACCTCGAAAGAGGCTTGTTAGACTAGTGAAGAATTAGTTGATGTTGAAAGAGCACCGCCTGTGGTGTCTCCAGTTGCACCCCCTGCTGCAGCCTCTATTGCTGAACCCATTGGACCTACTAGAAGGGAGCCGACTATGGCTGAAGTTTTCCAAGCCTTAGGGGCGATTGGAGATTTGATGGGGCAGCAAGTAAGGAATCAAGCTGCAACTACTGTTGTTGCTGTCGAGACTTCATCTGCGATTCCACCTGCAGTTTCGCCAATAAATCCACCACCTGCACCTGGCAGTGAGGAGTGTAGGGCTCAAAAGCTGATGGAACAGTTTCTCAAGTTGAAGCCGCCTCTGTTCATTGGAAGTGGAAATCTTGAAGCTGCCACTCAATGGATCAAAGGGATGAAAAAGGCGTTCGACTTGCTGAGATGTTTAGATAGAGATAAGGTTACTCTGGTCGTCTATCAACTTAAAGGGAACGCCAATACTTGGTGGAGAGCTGTCAAGGGTAGGACTTTTTCTGAAGGTACAGTTTCGGTATCGAATACTTTTGTGGAGGTTTTTAATAATAAATACTTCTCGAAGGTAGTTAGAGAGCAAAAGATGGCTGAGTTCTTCCGCCTCCGTCAAAACCAGATGACAGTTGACCAGTATGAGGCAAAGTTTTCTAAACTATCTAAGTATGCTTCGAGAATGATTGAGGATCCGGAGGACAGGGCTAGAAGGTTCAAGGACGGGTTGAAGCCCGAGATTATGAGTGGACTGGCACTGCTTGATCTTCAAGACTATGATAATATCTACGCGAGAGCGCTGATAGTGGAGCAGAACTTGGCTGAAAGGACTACCGCATCTGGATCACGATTCACGTCCCCAAACAGATTTGACATAAGGCAAGGGAAGAAACCAATGTTTAGCAACCGGAGTCACATTTCACCCTATCGCCAAGGGGCGATTAGCAAGCCAGCGTTTCGTCAAAGTGAGATGTGCAGCTTGTCTCAACAGAGGCATAGGCCTAGCCCGTGCCGGTATTAAGGTAGTGCCTATTTTGGTTGTGACCAGCTAGGCCATCAGGTGAAGGAATGCCCGCAGAGGCAGGGCAGGCAAGCGCCGCCACAACAGGGAAGACCGCCTAGAGGAGTTGTGCCGCCAAACTTCCAGAATCATCCGCTGGCACAAAGAAAGTTTTTTGTTGTCACTCAGGAAGCAGTGAAGGAATCGCCGACCATTACAGGTACGATCCTCTTGCATAACCAAGTAGCATATGCCTTGTTTGATCCAGATGCCACACATTCATTTGTTGCGGATCAGTTCGTTAAATTATCTGAGTTGAACTTGGTGCCTTTAGATATTGTGCTTAAAGTGTCTACGCCGTTAAAGGATAAAGTAGTAGCTACAGTGAGCTGTCCTGATTGTAGACTTGCTATGGATGGTTAAGATAGATCTAATTGTACTGGAGATGTACGATTTTGACTTAATTGTGGGAATGGATTGGTTGACGAAGCAAAGGGCCTCGATGGACTGCTTTAATAAGGTGATTCGGTTTAATCCAATGGATGGTATTAACTTTGAATTTTTGGATAATCAAGAAGGAACCTCGACTGTGATGATATCATCATGAGAGGTGACTCAATTGTTGGAGAATGGGTGCCAAGGTTATTTGGCTTTTGTGGTTGATACATCTGGTGAAGAATTGAAATTGAAAAATATTACCATTGTATGAGAATTTTCAGATGTTTTCCCTTAGGAATTACCTGGTTTGCCACCAGAAAGAGAAATTGAGTTTGTAATAGAGTTAGCTCTTGGGACAAAGCTGATCTCTAAGGCGCCGTATAGAATGACATTTTCAGAGTTAAAGGAACTCAAAGTTCAGATGCAGGAGTTGTTAGATAAAGGGTTCATTCGCCCTAGTGCATTGCCTTAGGGAGCGCCTGTTTTGTTCGTCAAGAAAAAGGATGGGTCTTTGAGATTGTGTATCGACTACAGGTAGTTGAATCAGGTGACGATCAAGAATAAGTACCCACTACCAAGGATTGACGGTTTGTTTGATCAGCTGCAGGGAGCATCAATATTTTCTAAGATCGATCTACGAACGGGGTACCATCAGTCGAGAATCATAAAAGAGGATATACCGAAATCGGCATTTAGGACACGTTATGGACATTATGAGTTCACTATGATGCCGTTCGGTTTGACGAATACTCCTATTGCTTTTATGGATTTGATGAACAGAGTGCTCATGGAGTTCTTGGATCGCTTTGTGATCGTATTTATCGATGACATTCTAGTGTACTCGAAGAATTCTGAAGATCATGAGCAACACTTGAGAGTGGTACTGGAAACTCTGAGAGTGCATCAGTTGTATGCCAAGTTCAGCAAGTGTGAGTTTTGGCTAGCTCGCGTGGCATTATTGGGCCATGTGATTTCTGGTGTAGGTATTACGGTGGATCCGACTAAGATTGAGGCAGTTATAGATTGGCCAAGATCGACGACTACTACAGAGATTAGAAGCTTCTTGGGTTTGGCAGGTTATTACTGACGATTCGTGGAAAGGTTCTCAGCTATAGCCTTGCCTTTAACTAAATTACTGAAGAAAGACATGAAGTTTGAATGGAACGACAAGTGCGAGCATAATTTTCAAGAGCTTAAGCATAGGCTAACTACGGCTCCTATTCTGACAATTTCGTCTGGTCCTGGTGGTTATGAGATTTATAGCGATGCTTCACTTAGAGGACCGGGTTGTGTTTTAATGCAGCATGGCAAAGTGGTAGCGTATGCATCTCATCAGCTAAAATCGCATGAGTTGAATTATCCCACAAACGACCTGGAGTTAGCTACGGTCGTGTTTTCTTTGAAGATTTAGAGACACTATCTGATTGGGAAAAGCTTTCAGGTGTATACCGACCATCAGAGTCTGAAGTACCTATTCTCTCAAAAGGAGTTGAACATGAGGCAGCTCCGATGGATGGAGTTACTTAAGGACTATGACCGCGAGATCATGTATCATCCGGGTAAGGCGAATAAGGTTGTTGATGCCCTGAGTAGAAAATCAGTGATTGCTCAATTACAGGTGCATGAGTGGCGTTTACTTGAGCAAGTGAGAGACTCAGACTTTAAGTTGGAGATAAGTCAACTGTCGAGTCTTGTGGCTACATTGAGAATCGAGTCAGAAGTGCAAGTTAAAATTAAGACCCTGCAGACTACAGACCCCTTCATTCAGAAGATTCTTCAAGAGGACTCAGCTAAGCGAAGGGTCGACTTCCACGTAGCCGAAGATGGAATACTGAAGTTCAGAGGACGTTTGGTTGTGTCTGCCAACGAAAGTCTAAGGGAGGAGATTTTATCAGAGGCACATCAAAGCAATTATAGTATCCACCCCAAGAGTACGAAGATGTATCAAAATTTGAAACAGCACTACTGGTGGAACGGCATGAAAACAAACATAGCCAAACACATGGCTAAGTGTTTGACCTGTAAGCAGGTCAAGACGCAGCATTGCAAACCTGGAGGACTGCTGCAACCTCTGGAATCCCAAAGTGGAAATGGGAGCATATCACGATGGACTTCGTGATGGGTTTATCAAGGAGTCAGAGAGGGCACGATTCAATCTGGGTTGTGGTAGACAGGTTGATGAAGTCAGTACACTTCATTCAAATAAGAAAGGACTTCGCCTTGAACAGATATACAGAGTTGTGTGTGATGTATATTGTAAGGCTACATGGTGTGCCAGTGACAATCACTTCTGATCGAGATCCCAAGTTTACTGCCACATTTTGGAAGAGTCTGCAAACTGCTTTAGGGACGAAGCTGCAATTTAGTACAGCTTATCACCCGCAGATAGATGGCCAGTCTGAAAGAACAATTCAGACCTTGGAGAACATGTTGAGAGCATGTGTTTTGAATTTCAAAGGTAGTTGGGAGGAACAGTTGCATTTAGTTGAATTTGCCTACAATAACAGTTATCAGCAAAGTATTAAAATGACACTTTTCGAGGTCTTGTATGGCAGAGCTTGCAGGACGCTAGTCTGCTGGGATGAGGTTGGTGAAAGGAAGAAAACTGGCCCTGAGTTAGTGGAATAGCCGATGGAAGCAATTAAGATGATTAGAGATAGATTGAAGACAGCTCAGAGCCGTTAGAAAAGTTATGCTGATAAAAGGCGTAGACCTTTGGAGTTTCAAGTAGGTGATCATGTCTTTCTGAAAGTGTCGCCTATGAGAGGAACATCCCGCTTTGGCAGGAAAGGAAATTTGAGCCCGAGGTACGTTTGACCTTTTGAAATCTTAGAACGAATTGAAAGTTTGGCATATCGTCTTGCGTTGCCACCTAGACTTACTCAAGTGCATAACGTTTTTCACGAGTCGATGTTGAGGAAGTACGAGCCAGACCCCGCTCGTGTGTTGAGTTATGAGGAGATTGATCTGGATGAGTGAGCGTCATACGTAGAGCGACCAGTCAGGATAGTGGATAGGAAAGAGCAAGTGCTCCGAACCAAGATGATTTCGTTAGTCAAGGTGATCTAACAGCACTATGGTCATGAAGCGTAGCCATCCTTACCTTTTTGAATAGTAAGGATTGTGCTGTAATTTCGAGGATGAAATTTCCTAAGTGGAGGAGAGTTGTGACGTCTTAGAAATTCAACTTTTGTAAGTGCCGGAATTTGATAAAAAGGATATTATAATGTAAATACGGTCAACATATATTTTGGATTGTTAGGACTGAAGAGACGAAAGTTGGACGAATTCTGAAGCTTTGGTTATTTTAGGTTAGGTTCGAATTTTAGCCGCTGCGAATTAGGATTTTAGTTTTCGCGCTCGAGCCTAATCCCGAACGAGCTTGCCCTGTAAAATTACCGAAATTACCCTTCGTACCGTATACCAAAATTTTATTTCAGTCCCGACTCACCAATAGACCAAAATACCCTCAATTATTTGTTAATATACGACAAAAGCCATTGAATTATTTGAGACAAATTTGGACCTCAAAGTCCATGAGGGACCCACCTTCTCTCTTCCCCATGTTCGCTCACGCCAGACACCGCCTTCTCTCTCTCCTCTGCTTCACGTTCTTCTTTCTTTTTCAGTTTTTTTTCTTCTTCTTTGGTTGGCCGTGGACGACACCCACTCCCTAATTTCGCCGTCCCCGAGTTCGCCACCGCCGTTCGTCGAGGCCGCTCAAGCTAACTTACTTCATGAGTTGACCCTAAACCTTGGTTAGGGCGCTAATTGCGCTTAGGATTAGTTAATTAGTTATTTAGTTATTTATGAAAATTAGATACACGATCGAGACCGATTTAGATGAAAACGATGATTAGGTTAATTGGCCGATCGAATAGGTTAGTTTGGTCGATTATATTATCTGTGGCTATTTGTGGTAATTTATCAGCTGATTGATTGATTTTGTTTATTTGCGAGCGAGCGACAGGCTAGAGACGAGCGAGCGATTGAATTTATAAATCGACTGAGTAATAAGAGATATAGTACAAATTGAGCTCTAAATTGCCTGATTGAGTTAATTGCTCGGGAGTGCATTATTTGCCTAGTTGAGTTGGTCGTCTTGTTGAAATGCCTAACTGAGAGTCTTGGTTGGCCTTGAGCTGAGTCTGTTTGCAATTATGTTTGAATATTAGCATTAATCGAAGAAAATCAATGGATTGATTACCGAGTGTGAATTGCGTGGTCGTTTAAAGGACCAATGACGTTACCTGGCAAGTTTGCATTGTACTATTATTACTCATACCGTACATTTCGTATAGAACCTCGCGACTTATCAGAAGCACAATAATTTATGCCCAGTACCAGTCGTACGGTCTTAAGGGATTATCGAATTTCAGTCGCAACTTGTGACGGATCGAAACTCCTTTTTAAGGAATGCCTACTCGCCGTGCCGTGCTACGTGCATTGGATACACCGTTTGTAGTAGTCGTCACTGAGAGGGTAAAAGTGGCACGTAGCCTAGTCCTGCCAAATGAGTGCGGGATCGCACTATTGATGTTTTTATCACGCCAGTCGCGTGGGTCATTATTAATAAATGGATTTGTGTAGTTTCTTGTGTACGCCTGAGTGGTGATACCTTGATTGGTTGTTTATTTGATAGTTGTACTCTATTGATATGCGAATATGCCTGATGTTGACTGTTGTGCTTAGGATATCCTGGGCGAATCGGTGTCCTAACCGAGTTTAGGCTTGATTCATTGAGATTTATTTATCACCCTATCGTGGGATAACTTTTCAAGACCAAAGTAATGGAGCGGCCGGTGCGATTTGATACCCCTACTCACTCGTCACACGATATCACTCTCCACCCGGTGCCAGGTACCAACCAGATGTGGGAACACCACATCACGACGATATGGATCGATGAAGGGATGCCACAACTGGTGGCGCATCCTTTCAAGGCCTGATATCTTCGTGCTCAAAGGATTTGAAGGGCCACCTATTTAGGGGGTCCCTAATGTCCCCGCCTGGAATCTGATGGATATTGATACGCCTGACGGGGAAGTGGTGGATCCCGCACCTGGTATGCTGCCCGAGCCTGAGCAGTCCGTAGCCCCCTCTATACATTCTAGTAAGAGTTCATGTGATGACCCTAACAACCCGACTCCCCCGATTGTTTATGACAATCCGGATGCCGTTTTTACCCAATAGAGGGTTAGGTTATCTTTTTGCTTAGGGAACTAGTGACGTCTTTTGTGGGGGTGATGTTTTGGAATAGATGAGAGTTAACCTTACCTGACTCCTGTATCTTTTTGTAAGTCATAGAGAGCCGCCCCGAAGCATGGGGTTGTATATTTTAGCTGTTGGCTTTATAAATCATCTATTCTCGTCAGTCTCATGTTTATGCATGGTAGCCTGGCTTTTCTGCTTATCTATCCCATGTTGTTTTTACTGTATGGAAGTTTGCACGTTCCGCATGCGAAGTATATTCTTAAGTCGATAGCAGTTGCTTGGGACGCTATTCTTTATGACCTAGTGGCGATTTTGGCAAGGTATGTCGTGGGTTCGAGAGTCGAGACATAACAAAGACTTTCAGCACCATGTTGTTGTTGGGATTCACGTAACACGTACGGGCAAAATAAAATATATAAACATAGTGGAAATAAATAAATGCCCATACATGTATCTCTGGAGGCGTAGTTCGTGCGTTTCAATCGAAGATCATAATAAACGTATAGAGTTAAAAAATTACCTCTTGTAGTGTGTTTGAAAACAAATTGGTTCGGATGTTCTTCTATCCGAGCCCCACAAATGTCGAGCCTTTAGTTCACATGCACCACCAATAATGATGACGAACGGAAGAATGAACTCACGAGAATCACCACTCAATTGTGCTAGCAATATCAAGGATGCAATACTCCACACTTGTTCTTGAATTTTTTGTTACCATGGGAGAGAGCAAAAATGAGAGAGAGAGAGAGAGAGAGATAGAGCTATAGATCTGAATTTTCTGCTTACCAATTGCACTCCCTTAATCTAAGGATCTAATCCTTTGATTATGCATCGTACACACATATACACGCATAATTCTAGGTTCCGATCCAAGAATTATGCTTCTATACAATCCGTGATTTAGCCCACCAATCAATTATCATAATTATAGCAATTAATCAATTTGGCTCTTAATGGACATAAATTTTTAACATCTCCCACTCGCCCACAAAGGTCTAAATTGACACACAATAATAAATATTTGTGCAAATCGACGCAACAATTTTGTGTCGATTTAATCCTTACACGTGCATCATATACACTTGTGCCTATGACCAAAAATTAAAAAAATTAAATTAAATCCCATTTAATATAATTTCGATCTGAATTATTTGATAGTCGTTATTGTAAACATATTTGCAATATTGTCTTTCTATTCATTATCGTCATATATTGGTTAAGGTGTGTGACATCCCTAGGCTCATCACTAAGCTAGCAGTAAGACATGCACTAACACATTAGTACTTTCTAGAAAATTATTTGTCCCGATTAACCTCTAGATCCTACCAGCCACGAGTGATATCTAGCAATATGTCATGGCTATCCAAACAGTGTGAATTTTTTAAGAACATAATGAACCTGTCAGCTTTGGCTACAGTGTAATTCAATCCCTCCATCTTGCTATATCCCGATCGAACAAAGACCATGGAATATTTGTCAAGTCACCAATTCGATCATATGCACAAATTCAATTGACATGCATTTATATGAGACATAAGCATTTTATTCTTAGTTACAACTCCGGCCGAGGATTTCAATGCATTGTCATAATTAAATCGCATAGGATATCATACCTTGCATATGGCAAGGATACAGATTCCATTTCGCGTACACGTGTGACTTTGTATGTGAATGAACTATGACCATCAAGTACAGAGACGGATCAATGAATCGTCAATATGTGTTCTCGTGAACCATAGCCATCCAACACACAAGTCAACATTGTGCCTCGGGTCTAAGGATTATTTACACAAGACCAAAGCATGAACAATTAGACATTGACCACGCTAAAAGCTTCCATGTCGCTAATCATTCATTACGCGTCACGTTCAGTGAACTTGTCTACTACAAGCACTTGTGTTTTAACTCAGGCATCGCAATACCCAATGAATTGTGACTCGTCATTCCCTTAAGTATCTAATACTTAATTGCGAAGTTAAGAACACACCAATCTCAACAGGATTATTGATATCCATTCAATGATCCATCGATCGGGAACTATTTAAAGATTCAATCTAACTGTAAACCCATCACACATATTCTTAACGTCTGAAGAATAGGTCCAATCACAGCTGATCTTATGGAATTTATTCATATAAGTAGGTAATTGGACAAATGAATAAATACGTCTTTGCCATTTATTAAATAAAAAATCAAAAGTACAACTGAAATCCCTAACTTGTAACTATTACATGCTTGCTTTAGGGATATCTCCAACAATCTCCCATTTGTACTAAAGCCAACCGGTCTGGTACCTTAAACCCATTTTGTCAAGGTGTCTTTCAAAAGAAGATTGAGGTAAGGCCTTAGTAAAAGGATCTACCACATTTTTTGCTGAGGTAATTTTTTGCAAGGCGATATCGCCTCTCCCAAATATTTCTCTGATGAGATGAAAACGTCTCTCAATGTGCTTGGACTTTTGATGAGACCTTGGTTCCTTAGCTTGAGCTATTGCCCCATTGTTGTCACAAAACAATGTAATTGGCTGCTCAATGGAAGGAACTACTCCTAGTTCAAAACGAATTTCTTCAGCCAAGTTGCTTCTTTTGATGCTTCAGAAGCGACTACATACTCTGCCTCAACAGTGGAATCAATAGTTGTGCTTTGTTTGGAACTCTTCCAACCAACTGCACCACCATTGAGTGTAAAAACAAACCCAGATGTAGACTTATAATCATTCGGATCTGACCAAAAATCAGAATAAGTATAAGCTTCAACTTTTAACTCTCCTTCTCCGTATATGAAGAATAAATCCTTAGACCTTCGCAAGTACTTAAAGATATTATTGACTACTATCCAATGCCCTTCCCCTAGATCAGACTGATATCTGCTAGTGATGCTCACAGCATGTGCAATATCAGGTCGCGTACATAGCATAGCATACATTGTGCTTCCAATAGCGGATGTGTAAGGTATCTTTGCCATTCGCTCTCTTTCTTCAGGAGTGTTGGGACACATCTCCTTGGAAAGACGGATTCCATGCCTAAAAGACAATAATCCTCTTTTGGAACATTGCATGTTAAACCATGTTAACCCTTTATCTATGTACGTAGACTGTGAGAGGCCGATAAATCGTCTTGATCTATCTCTATAGATCTTGATACCTAAAATATAGGTTTTCTCTCCTAAATCTTTCATGGAGAATTTCTGTGACAAGAACAATTTGATCGATGGTATCATTGGTATATCATTTCCGATCAAAAGTATATCATCGACATAGACAGCTAGAAACGCAATTGCGCTCCCACTGACCTTCTTGTATACACAAGGTTCATCCGAATTTTTTATGAAGCCAAACGATTTAACTACCTCATCGAAACTGATGTTCCAACTTCTGGAGGCTTGTTTGAGTCCATAAATGGGTCTCTTGAGCCTACACACCTTCTGATTTTCACCACTAGATTCAAATCCCCGTGGTTGTTCCATATAAATGTCTTCCTCAAGGAAACCATTTAAAAAAGCCATTTTGACATCCATTTGGAATATCTCATAATCAAGGTGCGCGGCTATAGCCAACATAACCTGAATAGATTTTAACATGGCTATGGGTGAGAAAGTTTTGTCGTAATCGATCCCTTCTTTTTGACGATATCCTTTTGCCACCGGCCGTGCTTTGTAAGTTCCAATCTGACCATCAGCGTTCATCTTCCTCTTGAAGATCCATTTACACCCAATTGGTACAATACCATCAAGCAGATCAACTAGAGTCCAAACATCATTGAAATACATTGAATCTATTTCAGATTTCATGGCTTCTGGCTATTTACCAGAATCAATGTTCGACATCGCCTCCTCATAGGTGCTAGGATCACTCAGTTGATCAATATCATTCACAATAAATAGCGGCTCAATATCTTCAATCGAGTCTCTATAGCGAATAGGCAGCCGAGAGGTTCTCACACTCCTCCTAAGAGGTTGTGTATCAAAAGCTCCCACTGAATTAAAGATCGATGTTTGAACTTGGTTTTTTGGTACTTCATTATTTTCTTCTTGTAAGACTATTTTTCTCCCAACACCACCTTCCTGGACGAACTGATTCTCCAAAAAAGAAGCATGCTTAATGACTGAAACTCTATGGTTAGAATGAAAATAAAAATAATATCCAAGAGTCTCTTTTGGATATCCAATGAAGCGACATTGTTCAGACCTAACCTCCAATTTCTCTATTCTCAGCTTCTTGACGAAAGCTAGACAATCCCAAATCTTGATATGATTAAGACTTGGTTTCCTACTATGCCATATCTCATAAAGCGTAGTTGGAACGGACTTAGAAGGCACTCTGTTCAATTAATATGCAGTTGTCTCAAAGGGCATGTCCCCAAAGGGATGCAGGTAAATCAGTGTAACTCATCATGGACCGCACCATATCTAATAAAGTGCGATTTCTTCTTTCAAATACATCGTTATGTTCTGGAGTTGCAGGAGGCGTCCATTGTGATAAAATGCCATTATCTTTAAGATAATCCGAGAGTTCAGAACTAAGGTATTCACGTCCTCGATCGGATCAAAGAGCCTTAACACTCTTTCCTGTTTGTTTCTCGACTTCAAACCTGAATTCCTTGAACTTTTCAAAGGATTTGGATTTATACTTCATTAAGTACAAATAGCCATACCGCGAATGATCGTCGGTAAAGGTAATGAAGTAAGAATAACCACCCCTAGCAGTTTCATTAATTGGTCCACACACATCTATATGTATCAACCTCAATACGTCAGCAGCTCGTGCACCATGGCCTACAAAGGGCGCTTTAGTCATTTTTCCTAGAAGACATGCATCACAAATCGAGTATGGTTCAAAACCAATTGGATTAATATATCCACCATTACTCAACTTGTTAATTATATCTTCTCTAATATGACCTAATCGGAGATGCCAAACATACTTTGGATTCGGACTATCTCTAGGGCGTTTATTAGTTATGGCATTTACATCGTAACTATGTTGCTTATTAACATTGGTAATCGCATTACCGGACATTGTAATGGTATAGAGATTATTAGTTGATAACACATGTTCTATTATAATAAATAGAACATACATCATCAGCAAAAGAAAATTCATAATTCTCTTTACCCAAACGAGGTATAGAGATGATGTTCCGAACAGCATTCTCATAATGCAAATAATTATTTAAAACCAAAACATGTCCAGAAGGCAAACATAAACGGAAAGTCCCTATAACTAATGCAACAACTCTTGCCCCATTTGCAAATGTTAAGACAATTTCATTTCGCCCTAGCATCCTGCTTATTTCCAGATTCTGCAATGACATACAAATATGTGAGGTTGCAGCAGAATCCAGAAGCCATAAGCTAGATTCAGCACTAATTATATGATTAGTTTCAATAAGCATAGACACCAAACCTTCGGAAGGTTGGTTCTTGGACTTGACCTTCAAGCTTGGGAGGTACTTCTTACAGTTCCTCCTCCAGTGCCTCATGACACCACAGTAATGACATTTCCCTTTTTCAATCTTGGGTTTTAGTTGCACAGCAACTTTCACAGGCCTCTTCCACTTATTTCTCTTCAAAGTAGTCTTACCCTTTAAAGAAGAAGCCTTAGCTATAGCCACTACATTGGGCCTTGTGTTGTGCATTTCCTTCTCATAAACTACCAGCATACTATGTAACTCAGCTAGAGTTTTCTCCATCTTATGCATGTGGAAGTTTTGAACAAAACCAGAGAATGAATCGGGTAAATATTGGAGGATCAAATCCACAGCTAAATCATTGTCCATGATAAGATTCAGCCTAGCCAATTCTTCTATGTGCCATATCATTTTCAAGACATGATCATTAACTGGTGATTCCTCAGCCATCCTCATACGGTACAATGCCTTAGATATCTCATATCTAGAAGTTCAACCATTCTCATGAAAGAATTCCTTCAGGTGTAATATGATCGACCTGGCATCTTCCATTGCTTCATACTTCTTCTGAAATTCATTGTTCATTGAAGCAAGCATATATGACCTAACTTTTAAGTCATCATCATGCCACTTATCATAAGTGATACGTTCCTCTTAGGTCTCACCCTCAGGAAAAGAGGTTGGCAAAATTTCATCAAGCACATACCCGAGTTTTTCTGAACAATTCTCAAATTCCTTACCTAGTCGGTGAAATTGAGTCCAGTCAAACAATTCTTGTCAAGTATCGAAGCGAACGGGTTTGTGTTCACCATTTTTCAGAGTAATAAATATCTGTGCAGAAAATAAATTGTTAGTCGTTGTCTTTCAAAATAACTATTTCATTTTGGCCTTTAAATGAAACAGAACCTCCCACTAAATTTATATTCGGATCCCATACTCCTTAAAATAGGAAACGACAATCTTTGTCGTGTAAAGATAACTAGTGGGGATTGGAGTCCCACCAGCTCATAGTCCGCCTCGCCTAATAGTTATTGGTGTTCTATAAGCTTGGTGAGTGAATCAACTTATTCAACGCATTATATGCGAGTCCCAATCATAACTTTGGCATCTAGATCATGATATTATCACCTAACAGTTATTGAGTTCATGATCATAATTAAGTCTAGCTCATCGTCTCATGCAATTATTGAAAACGCAAACTATCCCCTCACCTAATAGTTATTGGAAATTGCTCGGCTTCAACCCTACAACATCATATGTTTAATGGATTGATCCATTATTATTAATGACAATTGACCCCAATGTATCCATAGCTAGTCAATCAATCACTATAATAAAAAATCAAACCACGACGATGGAAGGCCACGAGTCCAAAACCTATTACGACTTAATATTCTTTTATGGAGATTTTGAGTCACTATTAAAGGTCTCACTTTGCACATTAACCAGTATAACATGCCCATAAAAACAAAATAAATAAATAGATGTCAATCGAGTAATCATCTATCCTACGTGGTGATCATGGAATTATGGTTTAATGGGTCTCGAGTCAATGAGACGACATTTAACCATTTTTAATATTTTAATATTGGAGATCCGCTCTTCGCTTCTTCTTAGTTCCTCAAACTCTTCGAAGACCGGGCCTAAAGAGCTCTCCAATTTATGGCTCCTCCACGTAATGCTCGTAGCATTTACATCAACAATTGATTATGTTAAACTATACTAAAAAAAATTACACGAAAAAAAAGAAGGACGCAGCCCCCATTTTAAAATTACATCCCAAAACAAAAAATACCAACAAACACCTTACACTCATATATTTATCAATCACATTGATTAGGGATTTTTCCATGATCACCACCCTTCCACGTGAGCAATAAATTCATAATTTAAAGCTTTGGAAGGCACAAATAAATTATGCATTGAATCAAATTCATAATGAGCAACGCAAGCCATATCAATAAATTAACGCCGGCGAAATAAATTTCACGTGCGTAATTTAAACGCTAGTAGCATTGTCAATCTTATATTCGCAGCCATGAATCATTTTAGCAGAAATCATACACAATATAAAACTCATTACCGATTTTTGATTCAAAATTGATTTAGTCTCAATTTTTTTCTATGTTGATTAATTTTATCACATAAAATTATCAACTTCTATCGGTCACGTAAAAAGAACAATTCTTTAAAAATAAATTGGCCTTAGCATCGCAAAAAATCATTACGAACTAGAATCAATTAAACGCACGAAAAGGCCTAAGGATTGGCTCTGACACCACTGTTGGGATTCACGTAACACGTATGGGCAAAATAAAATATATAAACTCAGCGAAAATAAATAAATGCTCATACATGTATCTCCGGAGGCGTAGTTCGTGCGTTTCAATCGAAAATCATAATAAACGTATAGAGTTAAAATATTACCTCTTGTAGCGTGCTTGAAAACAAATTGGTTCAGATGTTCTTCTATCCGAGCCCCCACAAATGTCAAGCCTCTAGTTCAGACACACCACCAATAACGACGACAAACGGAAGAACGAACTCGCGGGAATCACCACTCAATTGTGCTAGCAATATCGAGGATGCAATACTCCGCACATGTTCTTGAATTTTTGGACACCATGGGAGAGAGAGAGATAGAGCTATAGATCTGAATTTTCTGCTCACCAATTGCACTCCCTTAATCCACGGATCTAATCCTTTGATTATGCATTGTACACATATATACACTCATAATTCAAGGATCCGATCCAAGAATTATGATGCTATACAATCAATGATTTAGCCCACCAATTAATTATCGTAACTATAGCAATTAATCAATTTGGCTCTCAAAGGACGTAAATTTCCAATAGTTGTTTCTATCGATGATCTCATACACAAACTTCTCCTTTACCCAGACAAGTTTCTCTAGCAAATGTGGACCAAACACCAGAGAAGTTTGCTGTAACGCCCTGAAAATTCACCTCTAACAAGGTACCTGAAATCAATATAATGGATTGACATCGAATTTCAGTCGATGGAAAATTTTGAATCACAAGGACTGAAGAGACAAAAATTGGACGAATTCTGAAGTTTCAGTCGGTTTAGATTAGGTTTCAAAATTCTTAGCCGTCGCGAGTTAGGATTCAATCCTCGCGCTTGGGCCTAATCCCGACCGAGCCTAGCCCTTAAAATTACCAAATTACCCCTCGTCCAAATTACCAAATTTTCGTTCAGTCCGGATTCGAATTACCAAAATGCCCTCTATTATTTGCAAAAAAAGACAAAAATGCCCAAAAGTCTTCCGTGGACCCCACCCACTCTCTCTCTCTTTCTTTCTCTCTCTCTCTCGCTCTCTCTCTCGATTTCCCGTAACACCCCCCGACCAACTGCCCTCCTCTTTTCCTCCATCTTCCTCTCTCCTTCCTCCGGCGATTTTTGCGCCGCCACCACCCACTACCGACGGCCGCCACCTCCAGTCACCTCCTGCCATCGCCACTGACCTATTCCCAGCCGTCGCTTGCCGCCGAAAGCTGTGAAACAACCGCAAAAATAGCCCCCCATTTTTGCCTCCACCTACCCTAAAACGTAGGGGCTTCCTCCGGCCGTTTCCGACGCCACCGCCGCCACCCACCATCTCTCCGACATCCCCCTGCCTCCCCTCAACTCCCTCGACACCACCCCACCAACCATCGACCACCGGAGCCACCGTAATTCACCACGAAACCGCTGGTGCCCTGTTTTTGAGCCGGTTAGAGATTTTCTTCGATCCGACCGTTCCCGGCGACGCCGCTGCTCACCGCCACCGCTGATGAACTCCTAGGATCTCTCTCTCTCACCCCTGAGCTCACGGTCGCTGGCCGCCATGCGTGGTGGCCGAAAATCGACCCAAACTGCCGCCCTATTCTCGGCGTCCTCAAACACTGCTCCACCCGATTTTGTTCCCCATCGATCTGCAACCTTCGACCGCCCTCCGCCGCGGCCATCGATCCCGATCGACTCTCCCCGACCACCTAGTGCTTCCACCGCCAATCCCCAAGCCGATCGTCGTCCGTCAATCGTCGAACCGGCCGCCTCAGCCCCAAGCTAGCCTTGCCCTGCACCTGGCCGAGTGCCCTGTTCTGGCCGGTTCACACGGACCGTGGCCAGTTTTGACCTGGGCCGGGCGGCCAAGAGCCTGGGCCGAGTGGCCGGGTCCGTGGCCCAGTCTCTAGGCCATTGTGCCAGGTCTATGGGCCATTTTGGTCGAGAGTCTTGGGTCATCGTTCGAGGAATTTGGCCGTGATCCACCATCACCGTTCATCGTCATCGTCGTCACCGTTGAGACCGCTTGAGCCGAATTAATTTGTGAGTTGACCCTAATCCTTTGTTAGGGCGCTAATTACGCCTAGAATTAGTCGTTTAGTCGATTAGAAAATTTTAGTATGCGATCGAGACCGGTTTAGATAGAAATTGTGATTAAGTTAAATGGCTGATCAATTAGGTTAGCGGGTTGATTAATTTACTTGTAGCTACTTGTGATTAGTTGAAATTGACCAATTGATTGATTTGATTGCGTTCGATCACGAGCGAGCGACAGGTAAGAGACAAGGGAACGTTCGACATTATTAATTGAATCGATTAATAAAGGATTATCGTATAAATTGAGCTTTATATTATCTAATTGGAATTAAATGCTTGTGATTGATTCGCTGACTTTCGTTGGCTTTATAGACTATCTGGATTAGCTGTTGGACTTTGATTGATGATTGTGGTTTAATCGCTCTATGTGCGATTGTGGTGACTAGTAGGTAGTCTGCATATGCATATGGCCATGTGTGAAGTCAAAAGACATGTTTTAGCATGAAAATGGCCTTCGGCCCGATCTTTTACATGCATGAGTGAGCATCCGGCTTTAACCGAAGATAATGAAATGGGTTGATTGCTGGATGTGTTCTGTGTGGTAATATAAGGGAACAATGATGCTTTTCCTAGCAAGTTCATGTTGTACCAATCATATAGAATTATACGACTTGCCAGAAACACAACAATTCTGGTCCGATGCTAACTAGCCCGGATGCATGATTGGTCAGATGCCGGTAGCAGCTTGTGATGGACCGACGCCCCATTTAGGGATGCCTACTTGCTGGTGCCGTGCCAGGTGCACCGGAGAACCTCTTGTAGTAGCCGTTGTCGAGAGAAAAGAGACGTAGCCTGGTCATGCCGGTAGGACGCTCAATTTCACTAAGGTGCTAGATCGCGTTATTTGTGAGAGTCGAATCACGCCTTCTTTTGCGTAGATCCTCTCATGTGTCGTGGGCACGATCATCGTTAATAAATGGACTTGTGTGATGTCCTGTGTGTACTTGAGATGAAATGCTTGTTTGGGTGATCGACTAATTGGCTGTGAGTCAAGTCAAGCATTGTATTATGTGTGGTTGAAGTTGGCATGTATGCTTGTGGATTGTTTTTATATTTGTGATTGTAACTGGGTGTTATATGTGGTGATTTGTTATTATGAGACTTCCGTTAGGATGCCCGGGTGAATTAGTTTCCTAACCGAGCTTAGGCTTGATTCATTGAGATTTATTCTCACCCCATCGTGGGATAATATTTTCAGGTCCCAAGTGACGACGCCTCGTGGACGCCAAGGATTAGCTTTTGGATTAGTTATCTAAAGTAAGATGAGAAGTTTGTCTTACCTGACTGAGTACACCTGCTAAGGTCTTGTCTAGTCACCCCGAAATATGGGTTTGTATACGTACGGAAGTAGTATCGACAAGATTAAGATTTATTTGTGGCGTTTGACTCCTACTATTCTATTCCTATTTGTTTTTATTTTCAGGGAGTTAACACGTTTCCGCATGCTTAAGTAAGTGATAGGTCGATAGTGTGACTGGGACGCTATCTCTATAACCTCGTGGTGATTTGGCAAGGGATGTCGCGAGCTCGAGAGTCGAGGCATGACATCCCCGCCCAAGGTGGTATCAGATCAAGGTTGGTCATTGGCCTAGAGTGATAAGGAGCACTGATATTTGGGATTGTTAGTTGGATCGTAAGCTTTTGCATGTGCTTGTTATCTTTGTTTCTTTTGATTAATTGTTAGTGATCTCATTACACGTTGCTTGGGGTGGATAGGACTCCATAAGTTACATGTATAATGAGCAATGGCAATGAAAGGATGCCTAGTGGAAGGATAGCTCAAGAAGATCCTAGAGCGGAAGGGATTATGCAGGCGTTGGAAACTTTAGAAGATGTAGTTGGACAGCAAGTGAGTAGTCAAATTAATGATGCCGTTGTTTCGAGTGAAGACTTGTTGACTGGAAACGAGAAAGGTGTACAGTCGATACTTGAATTGATGGAGAGGTTTCTTAACCTCGAGCTACTGAAGTTCAAAGAATTAGGAGATCCAGAGGCTGCAATCTTGTGGGTTAAGAAAATTGAGAAGGTATTCGTTGTGCTAGGATGTTCCAAAGAAGACAAGGTGACACTGGCCGTTTACCAACTTCAAGGTGGCGCTAATGCGTGGTGGAAAGTTACACGAAAAAAGATCTTTCCTGGAAGTATGGTCCCGGTGTGGGATGCCTTTGTTGAAGTCTTCTATGGCAAGTACTTTCTGGACGGTAGGCGAGAAAAAAAGATGGCTGAATTCTTGCAGCTTCAACAAGACCAAATGACAGTAGAGCAATATGAGGCGAAATTTACGGAGCTGTCAGAGTTTGCACCATGGATGATTGGAGATCCTATGAATAGGATGAAAATATTTCGTGAGGGATTGAAGCCCGAGATCAAGGATCAACTGTTACCACTGAACCTTAAGAGTTATAGCGAATTGTATAAAAGGATCCAATCTGTGGAGAGGAGCATGACTGATAGAGCAATCGCATCTAGATCGTGACTCGTGCCTTCTTCCAGGGATAATCGTTGGATAGAGAAGAGGCCGATGTATGCCAACAAGTATCACATCCCGTTTAATCGGAGGAGTACAATCAGGAAGCCGATGTTCCGCCAAAGTGAGAAGTGTCGCCTGTGTCACCTAAGGCATGAGTCTGGTCCCTACCCGTATAGAGGTGGAGAATACTTGAAATGTTATCAGCTGGGACACCAAGTAAAGGATTGCCCGCTGAGATAGAAAACCGTCCAAGCATCATTGTCACAAGAAGGACAAACTCGAGGAGATGTTCAGTGGAATATCTAGGATTGACTCTACTAGGAGTATGGTGACTTTTGAGTTAAGATGCTTGAGTACAGACTAGCAATAACCAGTCGCACTTGAAAAGACTTTTTATGGATATGGATTTGTATTAAAACGACTAGTATTTTGTGGATTACATAAGTTTGAAGCGTTGTTTTGTTTGAATTGTCTTAGCCGTTGTTTTCTTGAATCCTAACCCATGATTAGATGAATATCCGCCGAAGAGCGAGCGTGAATTGTGAGATTGATCTCTAAGGTGTGATGAACTTTCTAGGGATCAGAGGACACGAATTGATAAGGATCGATGTGAAATCAGATAATGTGTGTTGAATTGTGGTGAAAATCTTTCTCTACATGTGGTTAAAGTGGGACTTAAAAGTGAAAACATGTTTGTGAGTGCATTGTGTCATTTCAGGTGATGGGTAGAAGATTGTGAGTGAATCGAGATGTCACGTGTAAGTAAGACTTATGTGCTGTGCAGGATTGGTGAAAGTTGATTATATCTCTGAATCCTGATTAAAGAAGACTTTGCAGTATACCAAAGGCAGTATAGGAATGACTTGAGGCCGTATGGCTCAGTCCACTAGTAACCTAATAAGATCATGGTGAAAAAATTCAACTTAGTATGAGTGTGACACTCCAAGACCTACGACCGATTCAAGTTTAAGACTTGAACTACTCGCGAACAACGACCAAGGGTCGAGGAAGCCACCGAGAGTTAAAGGTCGCCCTCGACGTGGATGATGGCCCGATTTGCCAGTCGATTGTGTTATTGATTAAGGGTCGACTGTGTGGCGATCTTAAATCAAGCATAGATCAAATTGGGTTGATCTCGCTCAGCTATAACTCAACCATAGGATTATCCTGAAGTCGACCAGGGATTGATTCGTGGCATGATTTGTGAGCTGACATTGATCGATATTCAGGATGGCCATGGACCCAATGAGAAACGATTTGTATAGAACTCCGTACCAACCACACACTAGTCAAGGATTAGTTACCATGGATTTTGTGATGTGGTGCTGGAGGACTATGAGTCGAGGCAAACTAATCCTGTATCAATTTGAGTTGGTCATGAGAAGTGATCTTGATAGTGTTCGATTGTACCACCAGTCTAGGAATGGGTAATTCCAACCCTAAACCGGAATATTTGAGGTGGTCCTCAACTCGTCAGTGGTTTGTAAGTTGATCTTGTTCGATAGAATGGACGGTCCGATCCACGGTTCAATTTGGCGCCTGAGTTCAATAATTCTCCAGGTGTTTAAGGGATGACAAGTGGTGATTCTAAATCTCAAAGTGTTGAAGAAGAGGTGAATTATTAGTAGACCTTCTCCATGTAAGCAAAATGCCCAAATTGCCATTAGCGTTAACCGTGATTGATCTCTATGGAACAGGAAGAAAAGCAGCGTTAAACTCTGCTCGTTGGAAGTTAAGAAATGACCAGTATGTTTGTGGGAATAGATAATTACTATGGTTACTAGGATAAGCAACAGTTGATTGGGACAGCAAGATCGGATGGTCACAGTTGAGTTGAATCACTGGAGTCGAATGATTCACCCTGTTGAAACGAATTGTAGATATGGAATTGTGTCAGATTAGTGGTCAAGGATCGTAAGTTAGAATCCGACTTGGATTTGATAGTCGCATTATGATTTTGATGTTTAGAGTGGAGATAAAGTTGTATTGACGTGGAGCGAACCTAGTATGAAGTTTGGGAAACCAAAATTGCAGTTCAACATGGCTTATTACCCGCAGACAGAAGGTCAATCTAAAAGGACAATTTAGACCTTGGGGGACATGTGGGAGGCATGCGTTTTGGATTTCGAGGTAATTAGGAGAAACAGTTACACATGTTCGGAGCTTGCCAAATTAGCACTAAGAGGATAATTTTCGAGATGATGTATGGTTGAGCGTGCAAGCCGCCCGAAAAAAAAAAAGTGGAACAGTCGATGGACGTTGTCAAAGTTATCAGAGATAGATTGAGAACAGTTCAGAGTCGTCGGGAAAGTTGCGCCATTCAGGAGCGAAGACCAATGGAATTTCAGGTGGGTAATCATGTCTGTAGGAAGTGACGCCTGTTAGAAGGACAACTCGTTTTCGCAAGAAAGGAATGCTAAGTTCAAGTATGTCGAACCTTTCGAGATTTTTGGAAAGAATTGGAAAATTGATGTATCGTTTTACGTTACTACTAAGACTGGCTCAAGTGCATAACGTCTTCCGTGTGTCGATATTGAGGAAGTGCAAGCCGAACCCCGCTCATGTGCTGTGTTAAAGAGGAAATTGAATTGGATGAGCGAGCATCGTATCTGGGAAGTCCAGTCAGGATCGTGGGTAGGAAAGAGCAAGTATTCCGAGACAAGAATTTTTCTCTTTGGTAAAGATAATTTAGTGAATCCACAGAACTAACAGGAACTATTAGGGAGATTGAAGAAATTGTGAGGACTGGATATCATTATTTATTTGAAGGGTTATAGTAGTACTTCAATTTCGGGGACGAAATTTCCTAAGGGAGGAGAGTTGTGACGCCCCGAAAATTCACCTCTGGCAAGGTACCTGAAATCAATATAATGGATTGACATCGAATTTCAGTCGATGAAAAATTTTGGATTACAAGGACTGAAGATACAATAATTGGACAAATTCTGAAGTTTCAGTCTATTTAGATTAGGTTTCGAAATTATTAGCCGTCGCGAGTTAAGATTCAATCTTCGCGCTTGAGCCTAATCCCGACCGCGCCTTACCCTTGAAATTACCAAATTACCCCTCGTCCAATACACCAAATTTTCGTTCAATCTCGATTTGTCAAATTATCAAAATGCCCTCTATTATTTGCACAAAAAGATAAAAATGCCTAAAAGTCTTCATGTGGACTCCACCCACTCTCTCTCTCTCTCTCTCTCTCTCCGTTTGCCGTAACACCCCCCGACCGACTACCCTCCTCTCTTCCTCCCCCTTCCTCTCTCCTTCCTCCAGCGATTTTTGCGCCGCTACCACCCACCACCGACGGGCATCACCTCCAATCACCTCCTGCCATCGCCACCGACCCATCCCCACCCTTCGCTCGCCGCCGGAAGCCGCGAAACCGCCGTGAGAAATAGCCCCCTATTTTGGCCTCCACCTATCCGAGAACATCGGGACTTCCTCTGGCCATTTCGGATGTCACCGCCGCCACCTACCACTTCTTCGACATCCCCCTGCCTCCCCTCGACTCCCTCGACACCACCCCACCAACCGTCGGCTGCCAGAACCGCCGTGATTCGCCACGAAACCGCTGGTGCCCTGTTTTTGAGCTGGTTCGGAATTTCTTCGACTGCTCACCGCCACCGCCGATGAACTCCTAGGATCTCTCTCTCTCTCTCTCTCACCCTTGAGCTCATGGCTGCCGGCCGCTGCGAGTGGTGGCCAAAAATCGCCCCGAACCGCTGCCCTGTTCTCGGCGCTCTCAAACCCTGCTCGACCCGATTCGGTTCGCCATTGATCCGCCGCCTCCGGCCGCCCTCCACCACAGCCACCAGTCCTGATCGACTCCCCCCGACCACCTAGTGCTTTCACCGCCAACCCCCGAGCCAGCCGCTGTCCATCGATCGTTGAACCGGCCCCTTCAGCCCCAAGCCGGCCCTACCTTGCCCCTGGCTAAGTGCCCTGTTCGGGCCAATTCGCACGGGTCGTAGCCCGTTTTGACCTGGACCAGATGGCCGAGAGTCTGGGCCGAGTGGTCGAGTCTGTGGCTGAGTCTCTAGGCCATTGTGTCGGGTCTGTGGGCCATTTTGGCCAAAAGTCTTGGGTCGTCGTTCGAGGAATTTGGCCGTGATCCGCCATCGCCGTTCGTCGTCGTCGCAGTCACCGTCAAGACTGCCCGAGCCGACTAAATTTGTGAGTTAACCCTTGGTTAGGACGTTAATTGTGCCTAGGATTAGTCGTTTAGTCGATTAGGAAATTTTGGTACGCGATCGGGGCTAGTTTAGATAGAATTTGTAATTAAGTTAAATGGCCGATCGATTAGATTAGCCGGTTAATTAATTTGCCTATGACTAATTGTGATTAGTTGAAATTGACTAATTGATTGATTTAATTGTGTTCGATCGCGAGCGAGCGACAGGTTAGAGACGAGCGAACGTTCGACGTTATTAATTGAATCGATTAATAAAGAATTATCGTACGAATTATGCTTTATATTATCTAATTGAAATTAAATGCTCGTGATTGATTCGCTGACTTTCGTTAGCTTTATAGACTATCTAGATTGATTGTTGGACTTTGATTGATGATCGTGGGTTAATCGTCCTGTGTACGATTGTGGTGACTAGGAGGTAGTCTGCATATGTATATGGCCGTGTGTGAAGTCAAAAGACATATTTTAGCACGAAAATGGCCTTCGGCCCGATCTTTTACATGCTTGAGTGAGCATCCGATTTTAACCGAAGATAATGAAATGGGTTGATTGCTAGATGTGTTCTGTGTAGTCATATGAGGGAACAATGATGCTTTTCCTGGGAAATTCGTACTATACCAATCGTATAGAACTATACGACTTGCCAAAAGCACGACAATTCTGGTCCGGTGCTAGCTAGCACGATGCAGGATTGGTCGAATGCCGATCGCAGCTTGTGATGGGCCGACGTCCCGTTTAGGGATGCCTACTTGCTGATGCCGTGTCAGGCGCACTGGAGACACCTCTTGTAGTAGCCGTTGCTAAGAGAAAAGGGACGTAGCCCGGTCATGTCGGTAAAACGCTCGATTGCACTAAGATGTTGGGTCGCGTTATTTGCGGGAGTCAAATCACTCCTTCTTTCGCGTTGATCCTATCATGTGCCGTGGGCACGATCATCGTCAATAAATGAACTTATGTGATGTCATGTGCGTACTTGTAGATGAAATGCTCGTTTGGGTGATCGACTGATTGGTTGTGAGTCGAGTCAAGTCAAGCATTGCATTATGTGTGGCTGAAGTTGGCAAGTATGCATGTGGATTGTTTTTATATCGTGACTGTAACTAGGTGTTATATGTGGTGATTTGTTATTGTGAGACTTCCCTTAGGATGCTTGGGCGAATCGGTTTCCTAATCGAGTTTAGGCTTGATTCACTGGGATTTATTCTCATCCCGTCGTGGGATAACATTTTCAGGTCCCAAGTGACAAAGCCTCGTGGACGCCAAGGATTAGCTTTTGGATCGACCTTTCATGGCTCTAAATGTCCCATCGACAATTCTTGTGGTCAAAGTGTCATTTCCTATTTGAGTTCCCTAAGTCCACGTACCTTGTATCGCGTTAGCCTTTCTCCTTTGATCAGTCAACTCGAGATTGATCAGATCCGAGCGAGATACGACTGAAATACATCGTTAGATACATTCTCATTAATAAATCTCGAAATGACAGGAAAATCAGAATGTCACAACTTGACATTTAGGCTATTCGGTCTTATCTGCACTAACGAGAAGGAGATTCTCATGGGCACATATCTGAATCGAAAATGGGTTTGGGAAATGATTTGGCATAGTTTGCTAAACAATAAATGTGAACATGGAAACTGGAATTTTTTGTTTACATGCTCTTAGTATTAGACAAAAGTATTCACTACAATTTGAGCCGCTCAAATCAGCGCTATCAATCAACATACCGAAAGCTTATCATCAAATTTTAGGAAGTTGGAAAGCGATAAATGACAAGTCACACCTCCAAATTATCCCAAGTAGCGTTCTTGAACTTTTGCTGCTCGTTGGTGTTCGAGGCTTAGTCCTTTTTGGTCTCAAGCATATTTATTTGTAAAGTCACATCAGCGAGGGTGCAAATTGATTACTATGACACTCACAAATTATAAAGGAATTCTACATCTTGGAAGGCCGATAAGAAGGTAAATGTCGTAATTTAGCCCTTAGTTTCCGACATGGTGAGCAATACTCTGAATCCTCAAGGTCCATAAGATCTTCGGATTCTACCTATTTTTCTCGAGAGGAATATTCGCACTCCGATTTAATATTTCATAATCTGCTTGCAAAAACTAGCTGTTGCAAGGGAGCAATATTAGCATTGCCGCGAGCTCAGTCATGGCTTAAGCTGGACATTTCATGTCGGTTCTTCTTCCCAAGCCTAGGCAGCCAGAGAAAGTATCTAAGTAGTCGTCGTTTGGAAAAAGGGATACTCCTATTTGAATTCTTCTGCTTTCTCAAGCTGCTCAGGAGAGCTCCTTGGGCATTTTTAGACCGCACGTAAATGCACGGCCTCATCTCAATCGACCTAAATGAGGCCCTTACCATCATAAATAGAGACGGAGACTTTGACCATAAACGTGGGCCAACCACTAGAGATTGTCTGGGGCTTTTTTGCCAACCCACTCTGCACCTCTTAAAGAGGCGTTAGAAAGTTTCAGATCTAGAAGCGAAGGTGGACTTTGGAGTCGGATAACATAGCCTTGGTCAAAGAAGAATGTGGCCTTGGGAAATAGGGGCTCAAGTCCGGGAAACCCAAGCCCAGCTCAACGTTTTCAAGAATATTTTGGTGGCCCATTGCAGCAGATCCGCGAACCAGGTCGAAGATTGATTAGCGAAAGAAGCTGTTCAGACACTTTACCCGTCTTTGGGTTTGGCCTTTACGAACTCCCGTTGATGAATGTAGGAAGTTTACTCTGACCAAAAATGTGAGCTTCTTTTTTTTTTTCCCCTTTTTTTATCCACACATCTGTTTATAAATAAAATATTTTTTCTTTTATAAATAAAACGTTTTTTTTCCTCACAAACTAACAACAGTAGTCAAGGTGGCGACACGTGGCAATGACAACACCTGGTCCTTCCGCCTGTGGGCCGTGTCGACTCGAGATTTGCGGACTCTCAACCCCCAGCCGCGCTGCCGTGTCATGCCGTCCTTTGTCGACCCATCGCACGAGGAACCCGTGCGTAGCAAAACCGCGAGCCCCGGGCCACCGCCGCGCCTGCAAGTTGCCTCCATGTCGTCATCGTCGTCCAAGTGTTGTCGCCACTGCGTGTTACCACTAATGCTGTAGCTGCGATCGTGATTAGTTTTTGAGGGGAAAAAACGTTTTATTTATAATGGATGTACGGCTAATAAAATAAAAATAAAATAAAACCTGTGCAGTCATAGAGATGGGCTTTTTTCAAAATATGGTAAAAAAATCATCATTTTTAGTGAATTTTAAAAAATTAGGACACGGGTTTATATTTTTTTATACCCTTTTTTTTACTTTTTTAACTGCATATATGTTATAAATAAAACATTATTTTCCTCAAAAACTAACCACGGCGAAGACGGCAACACTCGGCAATGATTTGGATGCCGACGACGACACGATGATAACTCGCAAGTGCGGTGGTGGCACGAGGCTCGCGAGGGCGATTTATGGGGGTCCTTGGATGGTGGGTCAGTGAAGGGCGGCGTGGATTGGCTGCGCGGCTGGGGGTTGAAGTCTGTGGATCTCGGGTCGGCATGAGCGGAAGGACTGCGAGTGATTCGCGGCTGGGTGGTGACAATGAGGATGGACGGCGGGTCGGTAGTTGGTTGAACTAAGGGGAGCCACGGTGGAGCGGTGACAAGAGCTTAGGTGGGGCGGCAACGGAGATTGGGTGAGCTTCGTGCTGCCACTACGCCTGCAAGTTGCCGCCTTCTTTTCGTTGTCGTCCGAGTGTTGTCATCGCCGCCCACCGTCGTTAGTAAAAGAGAAAATTGATTTATGTATAATGGATATGCGGCTAAAAAAAAAAAACTGTGCACAAAGGTGTGCGCCTCTGCCATAAACAGGTGAATTTTAAAAAAATAATAATTTTAAAAAATTTTAAAATTCACCTCTAATGGTACAAAAAAATTTACCATTTTTGGAAAAATATCCGATTTTTTGATGGGCTGGGTACCGGTGTTGATAGGTAATCTTGTATCCATACTTTGCTTTTAATATTTTTTTATCGGCAAAAGGACATTAGAAGTGCCAATATTTATGTAGGTTGCTCACTTTAATGCCAATCTTAAAGAGGCATACCCAAAAATTGTTGTTGACATCCCGCTTGCTTGGATGTTTCGACCTCAGATGCCGTTTAAATGTTCCATAGTTGACTTCACCTATGAATTTTTATGTTGCCCCACAGTATTTACATTTTACTTGATACTTGTTTGTGCCTAAATTTTCCTTCGTGAAGTGTTCATATATGTCGGATGTAACCTCTTGTTTCGGCTCTTTTGTTGTCGATAGTAGGATGAATAATTTCTTGCGTTGGGACATGCTCGAAGTTGAGAATAATGTTAATATCATCAATCTTGTTCCTCTGATATGCAAAATCACGAGAAAAATCGGATTCCTTCATCGAGCTATTTCCTCTGTCACTAGCTCTATTTCTGCTTGCCTTTTTTCTAGAGAATTGAGAGAAAAGCGGATTCAGAAAATTGAGAAAATTGAAAAAATTTGAGAGAAATTGTGAGAAAAAATGAAAGATGAAAAGGGGTACTTATAATAGTTAGGATAGAATTAATAAATTAATTAAAAAAAAGGGGTGGGGAGAGGGCCATTGCCTTGCAATGGTCGAGGAAAGAACCGAACCACTATTTTTTATTTTTTTTCAAACGGCCATGTCGGTTCCGGGCTGGTTCCACAAAACATGGACTCATAATAGGGCCATATGGAGTGGGCCGGTTTTGGTATGGAACTGACGGGCCCTGTCAACGGGCTGGTTACAGGATTGACCTGGGCTAGTTCCAAGCCCAAATCGACCCGTGGCCACCACTAATGTAGATCGCATTAGTTAGAAATATTAATAAATTGAATTTATCTCTTACTTAGCAGGTCCATGACATTTAGTGTTAATTTTAATTGATACCTCACATAGCTAACATTTATGATTAATTCCATAGTACATCATTTAGAACTTGTCATGCATATCACATATAGCACGTCATTTAGTGAGTCTCATACCTTAGATGATATACTGAATAATCACATCACGTGGATCAAATTAACAATACTATTCCATGTCCTTGCATTTCGTTTAGTTCACATAGCATAGCATACATGTCATCAGAATCCTAGTATTACATTAGGTGCATACATCCATATGGGCTCTTGTTTGCAACCAAAAAAAAAAAAAAAAGGAAAACAGAGAGAGAATATAACTATACCCACCCATTAGTAGCTCAGTTGGTTAGTGCGCATTTGGGATTGTGTGGTTAGGCGCACTGATCCCAGATTCGATTCCCTATATGAGCACCTGTGATTTAAGTGGGGGGCTATGGCAGTGGGTTGATGTGCTAATCTCTCCCGAGGAATAGTCGAGATGAGCGCAATTTGACGCGGACACCTTCGTTATCAAAAAAAAAAAAAAATAGCGGAACTATTCTACCAACTGAAGCATGAATTTGGAAACTCAATTTTGGTTGCGAACAAATGGAGGAAGTGGTTCTCAAGGAAGAACGCGGTCAATCAAAGGCAGAAGTGATCAGCTTCCCTTGCTTAAGTGAATTAACACTTCTGAGACTCGAAACACTGCTTAGTTTATGCTCAGGAAGTCGTTCCTATGATTTCACCTCCTTAACAAAACTCTGTATTAGGCGCTGTCGCAACTTTGGAGCGTTCATCTCAAGTCTTACAAATGTCCAGATGCTGTTAAGCGAGATGGACAGAGAGGCTGATGGATTTCCCGACCGTTGTTCAATGAGATGGCTTGCTCTATCATGTATGAGAACAAACAATGTAACAATATGTCATACTATCCTCATTTCTCACTTTATCCTTGGGGAGGTTAGATTTCCCAATTTAAGAGAACTGGATATTACAAGCGCTTATTGCAAAGAGGTATGGAGCAATCAAATTCCAACTGACTCCCTTTGCAAATCGGAATACTCAAACGAAATCCCTTTTTGCGGATGGTCCCCGCTCAGACATCTACTATGGCCATGAGGAACAACTATATTAACGAAAAATGGTGTTTTTTTTGCGTTCTCTTCGACACTTCCCACGGAGTTTCCGACTATTTCCTTCGTCATTCATTGCTTTGGTTTGTCTACTGGGTAATAATGACGAGGACCCATCATTGGACCATACATCGTATGGTTATCCTTGCATCTAAGAAGCTGTGGAATAGAGCCAGACCAAGGCGCAGATAATCCCCTCTCAGACATCTACTATAGCCATGAAGAACAACTATATCAACGAAAAATGGCTTTTTTTTGTGTTCTCTTCGACACTTCCCACGGAGTTTGCGACTATTTCCTTCGTCATTCATTGCTTTGGTTTGTCTGCTGGGTAATAATGACGAGGACCCATCATTGGACCGTACATTGAAGGGTTATGTTGTGTAAATTCTAATCAGGTGCATTATTGTGATGATATCGAATGATTCAATAGTCAAAAGAATCACTTTCACGTGATATCAGAAAACATATGCGCTACTACGTTAAGCATGTTTGAAGGAAACCACAGAAGCCTTTCATATTTCAAAAGCTGTGGAGTACCTGATGGCTCCGGCCTCTCGCCAATGCGGCTACATGATATTCACCAACAGCTATGTTGGCGAACTTAAGGAAGAAATTGTCCAGCTGGAAAAGGCGAGGCAAAGGGTGCAGCATTACGTTGATGAAGCTCGAAACAACATGAAGCCCATCGAAGCTGACGTCGAGGAATGGATGAAAAAAGTGGAGACCATCGGCAACAAGGTGCACGACGTGGATTACGGATGGAAGAGCCAAGAAAACTTGCTTCTGCGGGTGGCTTCCCAACCCAAAGGAGCGTTATAGTCTCGGCAGGAATGCGAGGAAGGCAGTCCAGGCCATCCAGGCACTCCGGCAGGGTAAATTCGCGTGGGTCTACTACGAGAATCCTCCACCGGGGCTTGTTGGCGGTGGCACTCCTGACGTGATTTTGTCAGCCGGTGATGGCGGCAACACTATCACCGATTCTCGAGATTCCATCTTTCAGGGAATAGTGAAAGCTCTGGATGATGAGAGGCTAAAAGTGATTGGGGTCTACGGGCCTGGCGGGAAGTCGAGAAGAAACTAAGGAAAGAGGGGACACCGTTCCACATGATTGTCCAAGCAAAAGTTTCACAGACTCCGGACTTGAATAATATTCAAGGACAGATCGCTGATGCCTTGAGTTTAAACCTCAAGGACAAACAGAGCCAACAAGGAAGAAGAGATCTTCTGTTTCAGAGATTGTATTGGGATCCAAATGAGAAGGTTCTAATAATATTGGATGATCTATGGGAGGAACTTGATTTGAAGGTGGTCGGAATTCCTTCGGGAGATTAGAGCAAGGGATGCAAGTTGCTGCTATCATCAAGATTTAAAGATGTGCTGGAGCAAAAGATGCATGCCGATCGAACATTTTATCTTGAAAGTTTAAATAATGACGAAGCGTTCAAGTTATTTGAAAAGACAGTCGGCGACAGGCTCAAAGATGAAGAGGAATTGAAACCAATAGCGGATCAAGTGGTGAAGAAGCTTGCAGGTTTGGGTCCTTGCTCCGGATCTTGTTCTCTCGGTGTGAAAGCAGTTGGTTCCGTAGTTTTACAATTCTGCTGATCCCAAGTACTCCATCTCCATCATTGCATATGGCAATATAGAAAATAAAGAGGAAAAGGCATGACCAGAAGAATTATGTAAAATAAGTGAATTTATCCAGTTGAGGCATGTCAGATTTCTTTTTTTTTTTCCAATTCCCTAGAGACAAAAAGAGAGTCCTTCCTGTAGGACTCGTGAAGAATTAGATAGAGTTTTGGTTGATTATTGACCAACGGAAAGCATGGGACTTTTGGGCGTATGAAGAAAAGTCACTATAAATTCTCTTACGAGATTTCGAGTTGGATGAACAGATCGCTCCTAAATACAGACATTATCAACTCTACGAGAAACCAACCGAAAGCAAATCATCGAATAAAGAGAGAGAAAGACCTGAATGAAAATGAGAAGTGTGAGTAGAAAATGCAGGACTTCCTTACCCTTTATCAGCGAAGGGAGTATATTGAAGATTTGCTGGTAAGAAAGGTGATCATACAATCCGTTTTCAGATCGATCAATAGACACAATATCCGGATATTCTTTCCCTTCTTCGGACAAAACTCTTAGGACTCGGAAGACCAGTCCTTGGATTTGGACAACTAATGGACAGCATTCTCCTTACTACAATAAGAAAGCACAACGGCAATGGCGATAAACCTGCACTCTCATTTATCTCCTGCTTCGTACAAAGACAAAGCAGTTTCTCATCTCCTGCCTTCTAGGAAGTAAGGGCGGCTATCTCCTGTGAACGAATAGGCTCTTTTCGCTCTCTACAATAGGGTTTCAACTCGGCTACGAACTGGCTTATAGAAGGATTCCTTAGATTGCGGAATTTCTTACAGAATAAAGAAGCAGACTCTTAGGACGGAGACATGACATAAGGTATAAGGGAGAGAGGTAGGATTGAAACCGGAAGACTGGGAGACTAGATCAAAAGCTTAAGCGCTTCGGGGATGCGCATCCAAAAGGAAAGAACTTAGACCACATACAAGACTGAAAAAGAGACAGCCGGAATAGAAATATGGTGCTTTCCCATCAGGGGGTTCGGAGCTTTTCAACAGACGGGCATAATCTTGGCCTATTGAATGAGCAATTCAATCCAAAATAGATCGTCAATTATATGCTATCAATCGAGATTTCGTTTTTATTATGATATGAATCCGATGATCTGAGTTCAAGCCGTTGGAATAGGTTCGACAGTAGATCACAAGTCCTTGGCGATCTCATCTATCTAATGAATGGAGGTCACTATAACTATAAGAAGGGTCAGGGTCAGCCCTGCATGCACTCCCCTTCTCCTCAACAGGAATCTCACAAGGCCCTTCCATAGAGAGTTTCATTAATTGACAAAAAGCTCATTCAGTGACTTCGGCACATATCTAGGCCTTATCAAGATGGGTGGCCGTCTTTTGATTATCTCTGTCGCAAGCACTTTGAAATATAGCAAGGTGTCCGCATGGAGAAACGCATTGATAAAAATAGAGAAGGCAAACATAGAAACTATAGTGAAGTTGAGTGACGACCATTTGAAGAGTGAGGATGCCAAAGCTTTATTCTTTCTCTGAGGTCTTATCGGCGGGACCATTCAAGTCGAACTTCTTCTAGTACTAGGCATGGGTTTGGGATTGTTTTGAGGGATTCAATATGACGATGCAAGATGTAAGAGATAGATTGAATACTATGCTCGATGAACTCCATTCCGCTTGTTTGCTGCTGCATGGTGGCGATGATGGAGAAAATGTGACCATAAATGATCTCTACAGCGAGGTGGTGGTCTCAACTCCATTTAGAGGTCAAAATTCCTTAATCATGACAACAATTCATGGTCAAAGGAAAAGCTTGATAAATGTTGGGCAATATGGCTAATGGATGTTGGCAGTGATAGGGTTGCTGAATTAATGCGGTGTGGGTTTCCTGACTCGAAAATACTCATGTTGTCTCAACCAAAAGACTGGTGAGGGAGGCCTGCACACCAACACGTGGGAGATTGTTGTAGACTAGAGTTCACATTCATGAAGCAGCTCCGAGTCCTATATCTTCGCTCCATGAATATCCCCACTTTACCTTCCACGATCAAAATCCTCGAGAACCTCGGGTTGTTATATTTAGATCGTTGCAATGTGGAGAATGTGGCAATTCTTCGCAAGCTCAAAGCATTGCAGATTGTCAGTTTCGCAGGGTCTGAAATTTCTAGGCTACCTGAAGAAATCGGAGAGCTGACGAATTTGAGATTGTTGAATCTAAGTGGGTGCAGATATCTTAAGATAATTGAGCCCGGTGAGCTGAAAGGCTTAATCAACTTGGAAGAGTTATATTTGAAGGGAAGCTTTGATCGATGGATGGGTGAGGATGGAATACCACCGGAACCCAGTAATGCTAGGCTTGCCGAGTTGAGGAGCTTGACAAGGCTAACTGCTTTGGAAATATCGATCCCTGACCCAACCGTACTCTTGGAGGATGGTGACCTTCCATTTGGGAATCTGATCAGATTTTGGATCGAGGCAGGACATGTTTTTGACCTGAGGGAATATCTAGGTTTGAGAACCACCAAACTCAAATTGGAAGATTGCGACGGTATTTTGTCAAAAGAATGGGTTCAAAAGACGCTGCAAAAAACTCAATACTCGCATTTGGACGGATTGAGAGAGTCCAAGAAAAATGCTCACGAATGTTAATTATGAATTGAGTTCGATTTTTTCGATATGGCATCACAGTCAGATTCTACTGCAGGTTTCATTCCCACGCTTAGAATCCCTAGAGATTGAAGGAGTCCCCGACCTGAAAAAGATGCTCTACAGTCAACCTTCATCGCAATACACCAATCTGAAATACATAATGATAAAGAACTCCACATCATCCACGTCAAGTTTTCTGAAATCAGATTGGGTACTGAAGCTGCCGAATTTGGAGTCATTAGAAATTCATTATTGTCAATCAACAAAAGTAGTTTTCCAACTCGGCTAACGAAATTGACATTATGCTTTTTACCGGACTTGCAACGCATATTGAAACAGGATGTACAATTACAAGGACTACCGGCATTTCCAAACCTAAGGAAACTTTCGGTCATCTTTCGGTGCCTATGGCTAAATGTCTTAGAGAAATTCAAGACATTACGGCGGCCTATTGTTCAGATATGGAGGCGGTGATTGTGGATGAGGAAGGAAGAGATGCGGGTTCAAATGATATTATAGAGTTCCCGAAACTGGAAAAACACTATATAGAGGGTTGTCCCACGAAGAAATTCTTCTCATGTCTTAGTGGAATGAAAGAGATGGTAACCACTAATTCATGTGCGCAATATGGTTATTCGGATTCCTTCTTCGATCAAAAGGTGCACATTACCGCTACAAGATTTTTACCATAACAGCTACAAGCACGCTCTTTACAGTGCAAATAATAATCTCTCATTGAAGATTTTATGTCCTTGGTTTTACTAGTTAAAACATGTTCACAAAACTGCATCTGTCAGAATAAAGTCACTAGTGAAATTCTTTCCCCCACTGCATCGTATTGATCATCAAGATCAGGCTAAATTGTGGATCCTTGTGCAGATTAAGCTTCATAATATAGCAAGTCTACGAATTGAAGGCGCTCGGTGCAAAGAACTATGGAGCAATCAAATTTCTGATGATTCCTTTTGCAAATTGGAGTTTCTCGAGCTGTGACAATCTCCAACGCGTTGCCTCATCCCATATGTGGAAGAGACTACATAGCCGTCTCGAGATCCTATGAGTCTAATCATGCCGTTCGATCGAGATCGATGAGACGGTTAAAAGATTGGTCAATTGAGGAGGCTTTTTTTTTTTTTTTTTTTTTTTGCGTGATCTCTAAAACTTGAGGCACATTTGGCAGTTCGATGGTCTCCCGAACGTCCCGTTCCCAAATGTCAGATAAGTTGAGGCTGTGAGGTGCTCACATTTGGAAGTGCTTTTCGCAACCTTCACGGGGAAATTTATCAGGCAAATCGAAGAGTTAGTAGTGGAATCATGTGAAGAATGTGAAGAAACGACCCGTATGACAATCACGTTCTCCGAGTTAACTGCTCTTAGACTTTCCAAGTTGCCAAAATTGGAGAGTTTCTTACCTGAGAAATCCCCTGGAATTGCCATCCTTACAAGTCTGAAGCAGGGTAAGCTGCGGAAGACAGCGCCGGACCAAGGCCTTGCTGACTGGAACCTATGAAATCGATGAAGAAACGTGGAAATATGATGTTTGACAACTTGTTGTGCGCAAAATTTGTGACTATTTACTTCAATATATTCGTTGCTTTGGTTTGGCTTCTGTCGCTTTGTTCATTCTGATTGAGAATGCAGAGTTACTATCAATGCAAAATACTAGTAAATGACGTTCCATCGAGACATTAATGAGTGCATACTGTGACTATTTCCTCAAAATTTCCTAAAAGAGTCTTTCATGGACGACAACAAGTGCATTGCATTTAATTTGTCTCAATATATGTTATGGTGGTCCTACATTAATAGGCAATTCGAGGACGAATATCTGTGGTGATAAAATTTAAGAAGTTGTCTTGTTTGTCAAAAGATATGACCGAAACTTGCTTGTCGGGTCACCAGTTAATAAGTTACCATCGTCGTCATCGAAAACAAATTAATGAATTTTTACCAACTTTTTTGAATTTCTACAAAGTTCTTTATGTTACGCGAAATAAGCGATCAATCAAATAAATAGACAAAACGAGTAAATTAAATCAGACACCAGATGTACGTAGTGTTGTGCGCAGAAGAGCTCTCTAACTAGATGAGATCAAAAGAAAAACAAGAATAATCAAGAACGCAGAGATTTACGTTGTTCGGCGAAAGTCTGCCTACGTCCACGGGAGAAAGCGATGATTTTTTATTTTCTGAGCATGAAGATACAAGGTACAATTGCTGAATAATAAAGATCCCAAATTGGTATCTCTAGAGATCTTATCAGTTTAGGAAACTAACAAATAATCTTTAGTGATTGTTCCAAATTTCTGATATATCTTGACATATCTTCAAGCCTTCCTTGACTTCTTTTGAAATTCAAGACAACATCAACAAATCTCCACCTTTGGCTTGAATAAACCACAAGCCTCCACTCTAACCAAGAAACCGAATATATCTCAATCTCCATTGTGCCTTCGCAAAGGAACGCCCACACCTATACCGGCGTGGCCTCCATCAACTTCAATGATGAGTGAGAGAAATCATGCCCCTGCATGACTTGAACTTCTTCGTAGTAACCATCTTCGTGAGCATATCTGCGGGATTATCTTTAGCATGGATTTTCTCCAAAGCAATGCTACCGTTCCCCACAAATTCTCGAATCTTGTGGTACCGAATTTCAATGTACTTTGTTCTAGAATGAAACACTTGATTCTTTGCAAGACATATTGCACTTTGGCTAGCGCAATATAGTGTAACACTTTTCTTCTTTAAACCCAACTCTATGACCAAGCTGGTCAACCATATTCCCTCCTTCGCAGCCTCAGTTGCTGCCATATACTCAGCTTCGGTTGTAGATAATGCTATAGTAGACTGAAGCATTGCCCTCCATGAAATAGCTCCACCTCTAAAAGTAAAGACGTATCCTATGATGGACCTTCGCTTGTCCAAATCACCAGCGAAGTCTGAATCAACACAACCTGCTAAATCAATCGATTCTCCCTTTGAACTGAACATCAAACTCATTTCAGTAGTTCCAGCCAAATAACGAAATATCCACTTAACAGCATCCCAATGCTCCTTACCCGGATTGCTCATGTATCGGCTGACAAGACTCATTGCATGAGCCAAATCCGGTCTGCTACAAACCATAGTATACATAGGCTTCCTATTGCGCTGGCATAGGGAACTCGAGACATCTTTACAATCTCCTCATATGAACTAGGGCATTGTTTCTTGGATAATCTGAAGTGATTTGCCAAAGGTGTGCAAACCGATTTAGCTTTTCCAATGTTGAACCTCTCTAAGACTGTCACGCCCCGACTCTCAAGCCCGTGACATCCTTTACAAAATCGTCATGAGGTTATAAAGATAGTGTCCTAGGAACACTATCAACCTATCACTTACTTAAGCATGCAGAAACGTGTCAACTCCCTGACAATAAAAACAAACAGGGATAGAATAGCAGGAATCAAACACCACAACGTTTTACCAAAGGATAATAATAAACAAATATACAAAACAGTAGCTAGGACATAATCCTACCGGGTTACTAATGTACAAGCTCAACCCCATACTTCGGGACCACTAGACAAAGTCTTAAAGGTATATTCAGTCAAGTAAAACTAACTTCTCATCTTACTTCAAATGACTAATCCAAAAGCCAATCCTTGGTGCCCACGAGGTTTCGTCACTTGGGACCTGAGAATATTATCCTACGACGAGGTGAAAATAAATCACAGTAAATCAAGCCTAAGCTCGATTAGGAAACCGATTCACCCAAGCATCCTAACAGAAGTCTCACAATAACAAATCATCACTTATAACACCCAAATACAGTCACGACATAAAAATAATACACATGATTACTTGCCAACTTCATCCACACATAATGCAATGCTTGACTCGACACATAGCCAATCAGTCAATCACCCAAACAAGCATTTCATACACAAGTACGCATAGGACATCACACAAGTCCATTTATTAACGATGATCATGCCCACGGCACATGAGAGGATCTACACCAAAGAAGGCATGATTCGACTCCCACAAATAACGCGATCCAGCACCTTAGTGCAATCGAGAGTTCTACCGAAAAAACCAGGCTACGTCCCTTTTCTCTCCGCAACGGCTACTACAAGAGGTGTCTCCGGTGCACCTGGCACGACACCAACAAGTAGGCATCCCTAAACGGGACGTCAGCCCATCACAAGCTGCGACCGGCATCCGACCAATCCTGCATCCATGCTAGTTAGCACTGAACCAGAATTGTCATGCTTCTGTCAAGTCGTATGGTTCTATATGATTGGTACAGTACTAACTTACTAGGAAAAGCATCATCATTCCCTCATATGACCACACAGAACACATCCAACAATCAATCCATTTCATTATCTTCGGTTAAAGTCAGATGCTCACTCACGCATGTAAAAGTCTCAGCCAAAGGTCATTTTCATGTTAAAACATGTCTTTTGACTTTGCACACGGTCATATGCATATGCAGACTACCTCCTAGTCACCACAACCGCACATAGGGCGATTAACCCACAATCATCAATCAAAATCCAACGGTCATTCCAGTCGGTCTATAAAGCCAATAAAAGTCATCGAATCAATCACGAGCATTTAATTACAATTAGACAATATAATGCTCAATTCGTATGATAATCCTTTATTAATCGATTCAATTAATAACATCGATCGCTCGCTCGTCTCTAACCTGTCGCTTGCTCACAATCGAACACAATCAATCAATCAATTTTAATTAATCACAATTAGCCACAGGCAAAGTAATCAACCGACTGACCTAATCGATCAGCTATTTAACTTAATCATAATTTCTACCTAAATTGGCCCCGATCGCGTACCTAAATTTCCTAATTGCCTAAATGACTAATCCTAGGCGCAATTAGTTCCCTAACCAAGGATTTAGGTTAACTCACAAATTGAGTCGGCTCGGGCGGTCTCAACGGCGGCAACGCGGGCGATGACGACGAACGGTAACGGCAGATCACGGGCCAATTTCCTCGAACGACAATCCAAAACTCTCGGCCCACGGCCAAAACTCTCGGCCAAAATAGCCCTTAAACCCAGCTACGGACCCGGTCACTCGGCCCAGGCCAAAACGGGCCACGGCCCATACGACCCGGCCCATACAGGGCACTCAGCCTGGACAAGCAACGCCGACTTCGGGGTTGAGACTACCGATTTGACGACCAACGGACGACGGCCGGCTCGAGGGTCGACGGTGAAGGTTTGAGGGAACGTCGGAGAAGTTGTGGGAGGCAACGACGACAGCTAAAGGCGACCGGAAGCGGCGAATTCATGGCCAAACAGAATCGGGTGGAGCAAGGTCTCGCGCAGCCGAGAACAGGGCGGCGATTCAGGCCAATTTTCGACCGTCACGCGCAACGACTGGCATCCACAAGCTTAGGGAAAGGAGAATGGAGTTCCAGGAGTTCATCGGCAGTGGTGGTGAGCAGCGGTGATGTTGAGTTCGGCCGGATCAAAGAAGAACACGAAACCGGTCGAAAACAGGGCACCGGAGGTTTCGGGGCTGATTGCGGCAGCTCCGGTGGGCGACGGTCGGCGATGCGGCATCGGGGGAGTCAAAGGGAGGCTGGGGGATGTCGGAGAGGTGGTGGTTGGTGACGGCGACACTGCACGAGGCCGGAGGAAGGCCGGGTCTTCTCGGGGTTGTAGGGGCCGAAATATGGGATGGGTTCTATGGCTGTTTCGCGGCTTATGGCGGTGAGCAACGGCCGAGGATGGGTATGTGGCGATGGCAGGAGGTGACTGGAGGTGGTGGCCATCGATGGTGAGTGGTGGTGGCACAAAAATCACTGGAGGAAGAAGAGGAAGTGAGGAGCAGTTGGTGATGAGGAGGGGCTAGTTCTCACGCGAGAGAGAGAGAAAGAGAGGGAGGGAGATCGTGAGAGAGATGAGCAGATGAGAGAGAGAGAGAAAAAGTAGGGCTCATCGGGAATACTTTTTGGCCAATTTTTTTGTCCTATACACAAATAATAGAGGGACATTTTGGTAATTTAACAAGCTAGGCTCGGCCGAGATTAGGATTAGCCGCAAGGATTAAAATCATAATTCCCGACGACTAAGAATTTCGAAACCTAATCTAAACCGACTGAAACTTCAGAATTCATCCAATTATTATCTTTTCAGTCCTTGCGATCCAGAATTTTCCATTGATTGAAATTCGATATTAATCCATTATATTGATTTCAGGTACTTGACCAGAGGTGAATTTTCAAGGCGTCACAACTCTCCCCCTTAGGAAATTTCGTCCTCAAAATTGAAGTACTGCTACATCTTTTAAACACATAAGGATATCCAGTCCTCACAATTTTTTCAATCTCCTAAATAGTTCCTGTCAGTTCTGTGGGTTCACTAAATTATCTTTACCAAAGGAAAAAATTCTTTTTCCGAAATACTTGCTCTTTCCTACCCACGATCCTGACTGGACTTTCCAAATACGATGCTCGCTCATCCAATTCAATCTTTTCATAACTCAACACAAGAGCGGGGTTTGATTCGCACTTCCTCAATATCAACACATGGAACGCGTTGTGCACTTAAGCCAATCTTAGTGATAATGTAAGACAATACGCCAATTTCACAATTCTTTCCAAAAATCAGGAAAAGTTCGACATTCTTGAACTTAGCATTCCTTTCTTGCGAAAACGAGTTATCCTTCCAACAGGCGTCACTTTCTACAGAAATGATTACCCACCTGAACTTCCATTGGTCTTCGCACCGGAATGATGTAACTTTTCTGACGATTCTGAACTGTTCTCAGTCTATCTTTGCTAACCTTGATCGCGTCCATCGACTGTTCACTAACTCAGGTCCGCTTTTAAACGGGCGTCTTGCACACTCTGCCATACATTGCCTCGAAAAGTATCATCTTGGTGTTATACTGAAATTGTTATTTAAGCAAACTCAATCAGGTGTAATTGTTCCTCCCAATTATCTTGAAATCCAAAACGCATACCTCCAACATGTTCACCAGACTCTGAATTATCCTTTTAGACTGACTTTCCATCTGTGGGTAATAAGCCATACTGAATTGCAATTTCGTTTCCTAAACTTCATACTAAGTTCGCTCCAAGTCAATCCTAATCTTTACTTTGCGCATTGAAATCATAAAGCGACTATCAAATCCAACTCGGATTCTAACTTACGATCCTTGACTTCTAATCTAACACAATTCCGTATCCACAATTCGTTTCAACCGGGTGAATCATGTGACGTCCTGGAAATTTAATCCTTGTAAGCGCTGGAAGTCGATTAAATGATATGAATGTATAGTCATAGTCGACGCCCATTTTGGACTATAAGGACTGAAAAGACGAAAATTTGGACAAATTCCGAACTTTAGATTATTTCGATTTGAGTTTCGAAATTAATCCGCGGCGATTTTTGAATTGTCGTTTTCGCAAACGAGCTTTATCCTGACCGAGCTTGGCCAGTAAAATTGCCGAAATTACCCTTCGATCAGTACACCAAAAATTTCGTTTCAGTCCTGGCGCGCCAAAATTACCATTTTATCCTCCCTCAATTATTCATTCATAAAGGACAAAAAAATTTAATTTTTGGCCCTTGAAGTCAAGGTGGGCCATTCGTCTATCTGCCCAACGCACGTCCCTCTGCCGCTTCCATCTTCTTCTCCGTTCCTTCTTCTTCTTTGTTCTTCTCTTCTTCATTTTCTTTGACCGACGACTCCTCCTCCTTGCCGATTGAATCCATGTCCGTCCGTCGCTATTTTTCGCGACCACCGACCCTCCACCGGCAGCCACTGTCCCCAGCTACTCGCCGTCGCCGTCGTTTCGCCGAGGAAAAGCCACGGTCGGGCATGCCCTGATTTCGGGTCAGGAGACCTGAGGACTCCGCGGCCTCCTCCGGCTGCTACGGCCGCCACCGACGCCGACCACCACCACCCAGCTAACCCCCGACTTCCCCTCGATCGATCCGACCCCTCATCGCCGACCGTCAGCCGCCGGAATCACCGAAATCAACCTGGAAGTTTCGGTGCTCTATTTTGAACCCGGTTCATTCCAGTCTTCGATCCGGCCGCCACAGTCGCTGCTGTGCCACACCGCCACCGCCAGACGACTCCCCTGAGTCCCCTCTACCGCCACCCAGCTTACCTCCGCCGGTCGCCGCGCGTGGCCGCAGAAAACGGCCGCCGACCGAAGCCCCTGTTTCGGTGTAAAACAGGACAGCCACTGATCGTGGCTGTCCACCGTCGCCGGCCACCTTCCGCCGCCGTCCACCTATCCTGGCCGACCTCCACCGATCCCTGGGTGAGCCCCCGACCCTTGGCCGGCCTTGTCTCGGCCCGTGTCGCCGAAAAACGGCCAAAATAGTGAAGTCGCCAATTGAATATACTGATTTTGTACTATTTCAGGCCGCCGGCCGCCGGCCGCCGCTCGCTGGAGCTCCGCCGCCGGCCACCTGTTCCGGCGACCTCGCCGGACTCCCACGGGGTGTCGCCGAAGTTTGAGCTCGATCCGCCGCGCGATAAACCTTAGTTTTATCGCCGCCGCCGTCACCGATCGAGCTAACTCACATTGTGAGTTGACTCTAAACCTTGGTTAGGGCGCTAATTGTGCTTAGGATTAGTCTTAATTATTTATTTATTTATTTATTTATTTATTTATTTATTTCTTGAAAAAAAAATTATATTCGATCGGGATCGGTATAGATAGAAACCATGGTTAGGATACATGGTCGATCGATTATTTGTCTGTGGCTATTTGTGGTAATTTAGTAATTAATTGATTGATTGAGTTGCTCGCGAGTGAGTGATAGGTTAGAGATGAGCGAACGATCGATTGCTATAATTTGTATGAGAATTAAGATTTTTATTATGAATTGAGCTTGAAATTGCCGGGTTAAGTTGATTACTCGAGAGTGAGTGAATTGCTTGATTGGTTTGTTTGCCTGGCTGAAATGCTCAATTGGGAGTCTTGTGGGCCTTGGGGCCAAGTTGATTGTATTTCTTGTGGATTTTGGCGTTAATCCAAGATAATCAATGAGTTGATTGCAATTTGTATGGTCATTTAAAGGGTCAATGATGTTACTTGGCAAGTTCGCATTGTACCTTGGGTACTTGTGCCGTACAGATTGTATGGGAATTCGCGACTTGTCAGAAGCACGATAATCCATGCCCCGTGCTAGTCGTACGATTTTAAGGGATTATCGGATGCCGGTCACAGCTTGTGATGGACCGAAGCTCCTTTTTAAGGAATGCCTACTTGCAGTGCCATGCCGGGTGCACTGGATACACTGCTTGTAGTAGCCGTCGCTGAGAGGGTAAAGTGGACATAGCCTGATTTTGCCAGAAGAGTGCGGGATCGCACTATTGATGTATCTATCACGCCAGTCGCGTGGGTCATTGATTAATAATGGACTTGTGTATGCCTGAGTGGTTGCGCTTTTGTTGGTTGTAGATTTGACAGATTTATTTTGGTTGATATTTATATATATATCTCTGTTGAAATCTTGTGATCTTTTTGTGGTACTTAGGATGTTCTGGGCGAGTCAATGTCCTAACCGAGATTAGGCTTGATTCACTGAGATTCATTTCTCACCCCGTCGTGGGACAAATTTTTCAGGTCCGAAATAATGGAGAGACCGGTGCGGTTCGACACCCCTACCGACTCATCACTTGATTTCAGTCTCCATCCGGTACCAGGTACGGACCAGATGTGGGAACGTCACATCACGACGATATGGGTCGATGAAGGGATGTCACATCTGGTGGCACACCTCTTTAAGGCCTGGTATCTTCGTGATGGGATGGATCTCTTTGGTCCGCTTCGAGGATTTGAGGGGCCACCTCTTCAAGGGGTCCCTAATATCCCCACTTGGGACCCGATAGATATTGATACACCTGATGGGGAAGTGGTGGACCCCACGCTTGGTATGGAGCTCGAGCTCGAGTCTGAGCAATCAGTAGCCCCCTATGTGCATTCTAGCCAGAGTTCTTGTGATAACCCGAACGACCCGGCTCCCCCGGTTGGTTATGACGACCCGGATGTCAATTTTTCCTAGTAGATGGTTAGGTTCCTTTTGTGGTCAGGGAACTGATGATGTTTTTGTGGGGGATACTGTTTTGGGATAGATGAGAGCTAACCTTACCTGACTCCTATATCTTTTTGTGAGTCCTAGAGGGCCGCCCCGAAGCTTGGGGTTGTAATTATTAGTTGATGGCTCTGAAAGGTTATAAATCATCTATTCTCATCAGCTTTTAGTCTTGTAATACCTGGCTTTACTTCCTATCTATCCCATATGGTTTTATTGGATGGAAGATTGTACGTTCCGCTTGCGCAATATAATCTTAGGTCGATAGCAGTTGCCTGGGACGCTATCTATTATGACCTGATGGCGATTTTGCAAGGGATGTCGCAGGTTCGAAAGTCGGGATGTGACATCCCCGCCCAAGGTGGTATCAGAGCAAGGTCAGCCTAATCCATCTGGTCATTGGCATGGAGTGATAAGGAGCGTTGAGAAATGGGATAGTTAGTAAGATTTTTGGTTGCTATGGCTGTGATTGTTAATTTTGTGGTAGAATTTAAGGGTTTCTTTCTGACCGCGTTTTGCTATGGGGTAAGCAGGACTTCACCTTTTACTGCGAAATGAGCGGACATGGTAGAAGAGCACCCCAAGCACCTCGAAGGAGGCCTTTAAGGCCGGTGGAAGAATTGGTTGATATTGAAAGAGTACCGCCTGCGGTGTCCCCTATTGCACCCCCTACTGCAGCCTCTACTGCAGAACCTACAGGACCTACTAGAAGGGAACCGACTATGGCTGAAGTCATGCAAGCCTTAGGTACTATTGGAGATTTAATGGGCCAGCAAGTAAGGAATCAAGCCGCAGCTACTGTCGCTGCTGCTGGGACTTCATCTGCTATTCTGTTTGCAGTTCCGTCGGCGAGTCCCCCACCTATACATGATAGTGAGTAGCGTAGAGCTCAAAAGCTGGTGGAACAGTTTCTCAAATTGAAGCCACCTCAATTCACTAGAAGTGGAGACCCTGAAGCTACTACTCGATGGGTCGAAGGGATGGAGAAAGCATTCGATTTGCTGAGATGCTCAGATAGGGATAAAGTTACTTTGGCAGTTTATCAACTCGAAGGGAATGCTAGTACGTGGTGGAGAGCTGTCAAGGGTAGAACTTTTCCAGAAGGTACAATTCCAGTATGGAATACTTTTGTGGAAGTTTTCAATAATAAATATTTTTCGAGGATAGCTAGGGAGCAAAAGATGGCTGAGTTCTTCCGCCTCCGTTAGAATCAGATGACAATTGACCAGTACGAGGTAAAGTTTTATGAACTGTCCAAATATGCTCCGAGAATGATTGAGGATCCGGAGGATAGAGTTAGAAGGTTCAAGGACGGATTGAAACCCGAGATTAAGAGTGCCCTGGCACCGCTCGACCTCCAAGACTATGATGATATCTACGCGAGGGCGCTGATAGTGGAGCGGGACTTGTCTGAAAGGGCTACTGCATCTGGATCACGATTTGTTTCCCCAAACAGATTCGATAGGAGACAAGGGAAGAAACCCATGTTTAACAACCGGAGTCACATTCCACCAAATCGCCGAGGGGCGATTAGTAAGCCGACATTTCGTCAGAATGAGGTGTGCAGCTTGTGTCGACAAAGGCATGGGCCTGGTTTATGCCCGTATCGAGGTGGTGCCTATTTTGGTTGTGGCCAGCTGGGCCATCAGGTGAGGGACTGCCCGCAGAGGCAAGGTGGACAGGCACAACCCCAGCAGGGAGGGCAGCCTAGAGGAACTGTGCCGCCAAACTTCCAGAATCGCCCGCCGGCACAAGGAAGGGTTTTTGCAGTCACTCGAGAAGCGGCTAAGGATTCGTCGACTGTTACAGGTACGGTCCTCTTACATGACCAAGTAGCATATGCCTTATTTGATCCGGGCGCCACCCATTCTTTTGTTGCGGATCAGTTCGTTAAATTATCTGAATTGAACTTGGTACCTTTAGAAATTGTGCTTAATGTATCTACGCCATTGAAAGATAAAGTAGTGGCTACAGTGAGCTGTCCTGATTGCAGACTTGTGGTGGATGGTCATGAGAGTAAGATAGATTTGATTGTGCTAGAAATGTACGACTTTGACTTGATTGTGGGAATGGATTGGTTGGTAAAGCAAAGAGCCACAATGGACTGCTTTAATAAGGTAATACGGTTTAATCCGATGGATGGTAGTAGCTATGAATTTTTGGGTAATCGAGAAGGAACCTCAACTTTGATGATATCGTCGTTAGAGGCGACTCGATTGTTGGAAGATGGGTGCCAAGGTTATTTGGCTTCTGTGGTAGATACATCTGCTAAAGAATTGAAATTGGAGAATATTGCGATTGTATGTGAGTTTCCAGATGTTTTTCCCCAAGAATTACATGGTTTACCACCAGAAAGAGAAATCGAGTTTGTGATAGAATTAGCTCCGGGGACAGAGCCGATTTCTAAGGCGCCAAATAGAATGGCGTTATCAGAATTGAAAGAACTTAAGGTTCAAATGCAGGAGTTATTAGACAAGGGATTCATTCGCCCTAGTGCCTCACCATGGGGAGCGCCTGTCTTGTTCGTCAAGAACAAGGATGGGTCTTTGAGATTATGTATTGACTATAGGCAGTTGAATCAAGTGACGATCAAGAATAAGTATCCACTGCCAAGGATTGATGACTTGTTCGATCAGCTGCAGGGAGTATCTATATTTTCAAAAATTGATCTACGGACAGGATACCATCAGTTGAGAATCAGAAAAAAGGATATACCGAAATTGGCATTTAGAACACGTTATGGACATTACGAGTTCACAGTGATGCCGTTTAGTTTGACGAATGCTCCTGCTGCTTTTATGGATCTGATGAATAGAGTGTTCAAGGAGTTTCTGGATCACTTTGTGATTGTTTTTATAGATGATGTCCTTGTGTACTTGAAGAGTTCTGAAGATCATGAGCAACACCTGAGAATAGTTCTGGAAACTCTGAGAACGCATCAATTATATGCTAAGTTTAGTAAGTGTGAGTTTTGGTTAGCTAGCGTGGCGTTCTTAGGCCACGTAATTTCTGGTGAAGGTATTGCTGTGGATCCGGTTAAAATTGAGGCAGTTATTAATTGGTCGAGACCGACAACTGCTACAGAAATTAGAAGTTTCTTGGGTTTTGCAGGTTATTACAGGCGATTTATGGAAGGATTCTCAGCTATAGCCTCGCCTTTGACTAAATTGCTGAAGAAAGATATGAAGTTTCAATGGACGGACAAGTGCGAGCGTAGTTTCCAAGAGCTTAATCATAGGCTAACTACAGCTCCTGTTCTGACAATTCCGTCTGGTCCTGGTGGTTATGAAATTTATAGCGATGCTTCGCTTAGGGGACTGGGTTGTGTTTTGATGCAGCATGGCAGAGTGGTAGCGTATGCGTCCCGTCAGTTGAGACCGCACGAGTTGAATTATCCTACACACGACTTGGAGTTAGCTGCGGTCGTGTTTGCCTTGAGGATCTGGAGACACTATTTGATTGGGGAAAGTTTTCAGGTGTACACCGACCATCAGAGTCCGAAATACCTGTTCTCTCAAAGGGAGTTGAACATGAGACAACGCCGATGGATGGAGTTATTAAAAGACTATGACTGTGAGATCCTGTATCATCCTGGTAAGGCGAATAAGGTTGCTGATGCCCTGAGTAGGAAATCAATGATTGCTCAACTACAGGTGCAGGAGTGGCGCTTACTTGAGCAATTAAGAGACTCAGACTTTAAACTGGAGATAAGCCACCTGTCGAGTCTCGTGGCTACCTTGAGAATCGAGCCAGAAGTGCAAGTTAAAATTAAAGCCTTGCAGTCCACAAACCCCTTTATTCAGAAGATCCTGCAAGGAGATCCGACCGAACGAAGGGTCGATTTTCAAATAGCTGAGGATGGGATACTTAAGTTCAGAGGACGTTTGGTTGTGCCGGTGGATGAAAATTTAAAGGAGGAGATTTTGTCAGAAGCACATCGTAGTAGTTATAGTATTCATCCTGGGAGTACAAAGATGTATCAGAATTTGAAACAACATTACTGGTGGAATGGTATGAAAACCGATATAGCCAAACATGTGGCTAAGTGTTTGACCTGCCAGCAGGTCAAGGCGCAGCATTGCAAACCTGGAGGACTACTACAGCCTTTGGAAATTCCAGAGTGGAAATGGGAGCATATCACGATGGATTTAGTGATGGGTTTACCAAGGAGTCAGTGAGGGCATGATTCAATTTGGGTCGTGGTGGATAGACTAAAGAAATCAGCGCACTTTATTCCAGTAAGAAAGGACTTCGCCTTAGACAGATACGCAGAGTTGTATGTGAGGCATATTATAAGGTTGCATGGTGTGCCAGTGACAATCACTTCTAATCGAGATCCCAAATTCACCGCTATATTTTGGAAGAGTCTACAAACTGCTTTAGGAACGAAGCTGCAATTTAGTACAGCTTATTACCCACAGACAGATGGAAAGTCTGAAAGAACGATTCAAACCTTGGAGGACATGTTGAGAGCATGTGTTTTGGATTTCAGAGGTAACTGGGAGGAACATTTGCATTTGGTTGAATTTGCCTATAATAACAGCTACCAACAGAGTATTAAGATGGCACCTTTTGAGGCCTTGTATGGCAGGGCTTGCAGGACACCAGTCTGTTGGGATGAGGTTGGAGAAAGGAAGATAACTGGCCCTGAGTTAGTAGAACAGTCGATGGAAGCAATTAAAGTGATTAGAGATAGATTAGAGACAGCTCAGAGTCGCCAGAAAAGTTATGCTGATAAAAGGCGCAAACCTTTGGAATTTCAAGTAGGCGACCATGTCTTTCTGAAAGTGTCACCTATGAGAGGAACATCCCGTTTTGGCAGGAAAGGAAAGCTGAGCCCAAGGTATGTTGGACCGTTTGAAATCCTAGAACGAATTGGAATTTTGGCTTATCGACTTGCATTGCCGCTTAGACTTGCTGAAGTGCATAATGTTTTTCACGTATCGATGTTGAGGAAGTATGAGCCAGACCCTGCTCATGTGCTGAGTTACGAGGAAATTGATTTGGATGAACGGGCGTCATATGTGGAGCGACCAGTCAGGATCGTGGACAGAAAAGAGCAAGTACAACGATCCAAGACAATTCCGTTAGTCAAGTTGGTTTGGCAACACCATGGTACTGAAGGAGCTACATGGGAGAGGGAAGAAGTTATGAAGCTTAGTTATCCTTATCTTTTTGAGTAATTAGAACTGTGTTGTAATTTCGAGGACGAAATTTCCTAAGTGGGGGAGAGTTGTGACGTCTTGGAAATTCAATCCTTGTAAGCGCCAGAAGTCGATTAAATGATATGAATGTATAGTCATAGTCGACGCCCATTTTGGACTATAAGGACTTCAGAGACGAAAATTTGGACGAATTTCGAACTTTAGATTATTTCGAATTGAGTTTCGAAATTAATCCGCGGCGATTTTTGAATTGCCGTTTTCGTAAACGAGCTTAATCTTGACCGAGCTTGGCCAGTGAAATTGTCGAAATTAACCTTCGATCAGTACACCAAAAATTTCGTTTCAGTCCCGGCGCGCCAAAATTGCCATTTTATCCTCCCTCAATTATTCATTCATAAAGGACAAAAAAATTTAATTTTTGGCCCTTGAAGTCAAGGTGGGCCATTCTTCTCTCTGCCCAACGCACGTCCTCTGCCGCTTCCTTCTTCTTCTCCGTTCCTTCTTCTTCTCTGTTCTTCTCTTCTTCATTTTCTTTGACCAACGACTCCTCCTCCTTGCCGATTAAATCCATCTCCGTCCGTCGCTGTTTTTTGCGACCACCGACCCTCCACCGGCAGCCACTGTCCCCAGCTCCTCGCCGTCGCCCCCTTGACCCCGGCCGAGCCGCCGTCGCCGTCGTTTCGCCGAGAAAAAGCCACGGTCGGGCATGCCCTATTTTCGGGTCAGGAGACCCGAGGACTCCGCGGCCTCCTTTGGCAACCACGGCCGCCACCGACGCCGACCACCACCACCCAGCTAACCCCCGACTTCCCCGCGATCGATCCGACCCCTCGTCGCCGAACGTCAGCCGCCGGAATCAGGCCTGGAAGTTCCGGTGCTCTGTTTTGAACCCGGTTCATTCCGGTCTTCGATCCGGCCGCCACAATCGCCGTTGTGCCACACCGCCACCTCCAGACGACTCCCCTGAGTCCCTTCTACTGCCACCCAGCTTGCTTCCGCCGGTCGCCGAGCGTGGCCGCCGAAAACGGCCGCCGACCGAAACCCCTGTTTCGGTGCAAAATAGGACAGCCACTGATCGTGGCTGTCCGCAGTCGTCGGCCGCCTTCCGCCGCCGTCCACCTGTCCCGGCCGACCCCCACCGATCCCTAAGTGAGCCCTCGACCCTTGGCCGACCTTGTCCCGGCCCGTGTCGCTGGAAAACGGCCAAAACAGTGAAGTCGCCAATTGAATATATTGATTTTGTACTGTTTCAGGCCGCCGGCCACCTGTTCCGGCGACCTCGCCGGACTCCCACGGGGTGTCGCCGAAGTTTGAGCTCGATCCGCCGCGCGATAAACCTTAGTTTTATCGCCGCCGCCGTCACCGATCGAGCTAACTCACATTGTGAGTTGACTCTAAACCTTGGTTAGGGCGCTAATTGTGCTTAGGATTAGTCTTAATTATTTATTTATTTATTTATTTATTTATTTATTTCTTGAAAAAAAAATTATATTCGATCGGGATCGGTATAGATAGAAACCATGGTTAGGATACATGGTCGATCGATTATTTGTCTGTGGCTATTTGTGGTAATTTAGCAATAAATTGATTGATTGAGTTGCTCGCGAGTGAGTGATAGGTTAGAGACGAGCGAACAATCGATTGCTATAATTTGTCTGAGAATTAAGATTTTTATTATGAATTGAGCTTGAAATTGCCGGGTTAAGTTGATTACTCGAGAGTGAGTGAATTGCTTGATTGGTTTGTTTGCCTGGCTGAAATGCTCAATTGGGAGTCTTGTGGGCCTTGGGGCCGAGTTGATTGTATTTCATGTGGATTTTGGCGTTAATCCAAGATAATCAATGAGTTGATTGCCGAATACAATTTGTGTGGTCATTTAAAGGGTCAATGACGCTATCTGGCAAGTTCGCATTGTACCTTGGGTACTTGTGCCGTACAAATTGTATGGAAATTCGCGACTTGTCAGAAGCACGATAATCCATGCCCCGTGCCAGTCGTACGATTTTAAGGGATTATCGGATGCCAGTCGCAGCTTGTGATGGACCGAAACTCCTTTTTAAGGAATACCGGTCGCAGAGTGCGGGATCGCACTATTGATGTATCTATCATGCCAGTCGCGTGGGTCATTGATTAATAATGGACTTGTGTATGCCTGAGTGGTTGTGCTTTTGTTGGTTGTAGATTTGACAGATTTATTTTGGTTGATATTTATATATATATATATATATATATATATATATATATCTCTGTTGAAATCTTGTGATCTTTTTGTGGTACTTAGGATGTTCTGGGCGAGTCAATGTCCTAACCGAGATTAGGCTTGATTCACTGAGATTCATTTCTCACCCCGTCATGGGACAAATTTTTCAGGTCCGAAATAATGGAGAGACCGGTGCGGTTCGGCACCCCTACCGACTCATCACTTGATATCAGTCTCCATCCGGTACCAAGTACGGACCAGATGTGGAAACGTCACATCACGACGATATGGGTCGATGAAGGGATGCCACATCTGGTGGCACACCTCTTTAAGGCCTGGTATCTTCATGATGGGATGGATCTCTTTGGTCCGCTTCGAGGATTTGAGGGGCCACCTCTTCATGGGGTCCCTAATATCCCCGCTTGAGACCCGATGGATATCGATACACCTGATGGGGAAGTGGTGGACCCCGCACCTGGTATGGAGCTCGAGCTCGAGCCTGAGCAATCAGTAGCCCCCTCTGTGCATTATAGCCAGAGTTCTTGTGATGACCCGAACGACCCAGCTTCCCCGGTTGGTTAGGACGACCCGGATGTCGAGTTTTCCCAATAGAGGGTTAGGTTCCTTTTGTGGTCAGGGAACTGATGATGTTTTTGTGGGGGATACTGTTTTGGGATAGATGAGAGCTAACCTTACCTGACTCCTATATCTTTTTGTGAGTCCTAGAGGGCCGCCCCGAAGCTTGGGGTTGTAATTATTAGTTGATGGCTCTGTAAGGTTATAAATCATCTATTCTCATCAGCTTTTAGTCTTGTAATACCTGGCTTTACTTCCTATCTATCACATATGATTTTATTGGATGGAAGATTGTACATTCCGCTTGCGCAATATAATCTTAGGTCGATAACAGTTGCCTGGGACGCTATCTATTATGACCTGGTGGCGATTTGGCAAGGGATGTCGCGGGTTCGAGAATCGGGACGTGATAAATCATCCGACTCTAGGGATTCAACTCAACTATGACCATCCGACCTTGCTGTCCCAATCAACTGTTGGTTATCCTAATAACCGTAGTAATTATCTATTCGCACGAATAGACTGGTCATTTCTTAACTTCCAACCAGCAGAGTTTAACGCTATTTTTCCTCCTGTTCCATAGATGTCAACCCCGATTAACACTAATGGTAATTTGGGCATTTTGCTTTCATGAAGAAGGTTTACTAATAATTCGCTTCTTCTTCAACGCTTTGAGATTTAGAATCACCACTTGTCATCTCTTGAAACATCTGAAGAATCACCGAACTCAGGCGCAAAATCAAACTGAGGGTCAGGCCATCCATTCTGTCGAACAGGGTCAACTCACAAATGACTGGCGAGTCAAGTACCACCTCAAATATCTCAGTGTAGGGCTGGAATCACCGATTCCTAGTACGGTGGTACAATCCACCACTGTCAAGATCACCTTTCATGACCAACTCAAGTTGATACAGGATTGGTTCAACTCGACCCAAATTCTTCCAACAACACAACACACGGCTCAGGTTGATCAGCCCTTTGACTAGTGTGCTTGGTACAGCGTTCTAGTACAAGTCATTCCTCACTAGTTCTATGGCCATCCTGAATATCAATCAATGCCAGCTCGCAATTCATGCCACGAATCAATCCCCAGTGCACTTCAGGGTGACCTATGGTTGACTCACAACTGAGCGAGATCAACCCAATTCTATCTATGCTTGATTTAAGATCATCACACAGTCGACACTTAATCAATAACACAATCGACTGGCAAATCAAGCCATCCTCCACGTCGAAGGCGATCTCTACCTCTCGGTGGCTTCCTCAACCCTTGGTCGTTGTTTACGAGTAGTTCGAGTCTTAAGCTTGGATCAGCCGTAGGTCTCGAGGTATCACACTCAAACCAAGTTGAATTTCTTCACGCTGTTATATCTTGAACATGCATCGTCAATCTGCTTACTGTACTTCAAGTTGAGTCATTTATCCCTTGACTTCTTAGAAGTTTCATTACCAATCCATTGTAATTTTTTCCCACCTTTACCTTAGAATCTCCAACGACGGCAGCAGTCCACTTAGGCTTGCAATGTTGCTCTTTGACTTATTGATACATCAAAATCTTTGTCATTTGTTCAACCACGCCTATTAATCTTCTTGTAGCCTTACCTCAAATCTTGATGTCTTCACGAGCTATCTTGACCAACACTAAAACTACTGTTGTGAATCTCAATCAATTTTCTACTTTATCAAAAGCAAGGTCCTTATGGTCATTATTCCAAGAAATCACGTGGCTTTACCATGCTTCCGCTGCATCACTCTGTTAACTAGTCTTTTTTAATTGTCACATCTCGCAATCTTAATTTTATTCAAGGGTATCTCCAGTATCGATAGACGATGCATTCAATTGGCAACCCTACCATGTCGCCTAACCTTAGATTGCCATTACGAACCTTCCTTGTTCGTCTTCACTGTCCTCGTTTCATGTACATGTCTATGGCTTCATTAACTATAATCTTCAGGCAGTGTATACTTCACCATGACTTTATTCGGTTACTAGTCAACTGGACCTCACGGGCCTCAAGTTATTCCAAAACTACCTTTGACAAACTATAAGTCCTTCTTCGATCGGGATTTGGAGATAAAATCAACTTTCACCCATTTTGCAAAATACATAAGTCTTACTTACACGTGACATCTCGATTCATCCACAATCCTCTGCCCATCACCCGAAAGACACAATGCACTCACAAACGTGTTTTCACTTTTAAGTCCCACTTTAACCACATGTAGAGAAAGATTTTCATCACAATTCAGCACACATTATCTGATTTCACATCAATCCTTATCAATTCGTACTTTCTGACTCTTTGGGGGTCCATTACATCACGGAGATTACTTTCACAATTCACGCTTGCTCTTCTATGAATATTCATCTAATCATTTATTAGGATTCAAGAAAATAACCGCTAAGACAATCCAAGCAAACCAACACTTCAAACTTATGCAATCCCCAAAATACTAATTGTCTTGTTACAAACCCATATCCATATGTCTTATCCATAAAAGGACTTTTCAAGTTCGACTAGCTATTGCTAATCTATAGCAAAGTATCTTAACTCAAAAGTCACCCTACTCCCAGTAGAGTCAATCCTAGGTATTCTGTTGAACATCTCCTCGAGTTTGTCCTTCTTACGACAACGATGCTTGGACAGTTTTGTCTCAGCGGGCAATCCTTTACTTGGTGTCCAGGCTTATAACATTTAAAACATTCTCCACCTCTATACGGGCAGGGACCAGACCCATGCCTTAGGCGACACTTCTCACTTTGGCGAAATATCGGCTTCCTGATTGTACTCTTCCGATTAGACGGGATGTGAAACTTGTTGGCATACATCGACCTCTTCTCTATCCAACGGTTATCCCTGAAAGAAGGCACAAGTCGCGATCCAGATGTGATTGCTCTATCAGTGATGCTCCTCTCCACATATTAGGCCCTTTTATACAATTCGTTATAACTCTTAAGGTTCAGCGGCACTAGTTAATCCTTGATCTTGGGCTTCAATCCCTCAAGAAATCTTTTCATCCTATTCATAGGATCTCCAACTGTCCAGGGTACAAACTCCGACAACTCAGTAAATTTCTCCTCATATTGCTCTACTTTCATTTGGTCCTGTTGAAGCTGCAAAAATTCAGCCATCTTTTTCTTTCGCCTACAGTCCAGAAAGTACTTGCCATAAAAGATTTCAACAAAGGCATCTATACCGGGACCATACCTTCAGGAAAGATCTTTCTTCATGTGGCTTCCCACCACACATTAGCATCACCTTGAAGTTGGTAAATGGTCGGTGTCACCTTGTCCTCTTCGGAATATCCTAGCACAGCGAATACCTTCTCGATTTCCTTAATCCACAAGATTGCAGCCTATGGGTCTCCTAATTCATTGAACTTCGGTGACTCGAGGTTAAGAAACTTGTCCATCAACTCGAGTATCAACAGCACACCAATCTCGTTTCCAATCAACAAGTCTTCACTCGAAATGGCAGCATCATTAACCTGACTACTCACTTGCTGCCCAACTACAACTTCTAAATTTTCCAATGCCTGCAGGATCCCTCCCACTCTGGGATTTTCTTGAGTTATCCTTCCACTAAGCACCCTCTCATTACGGTTGCTCATTATATAGGTAACTTACGGAGTCTTGTCCATCCCAAGCAACGCGTAATGAGATCACTAATAATCAATCAAAAGAAATATAGGTAACAGGCACAAGCAAATGCTTACAATCCTACTAACTATACCAAATCCCAACGTTCCTTATCACTCCGTGCCAATGACCAAATAGATCAAGCTAACCTTGCTCTAATACCACCTTGGGCGGAGATGTCACGCCCCGACACTCGAGCCCGCGGCATATCTTGCCAAATCTCCACGAGGTCATAGAGATAGCATCCCAAGTACACTATCGACCTATTACTTACTTAAGCATACGGAAATATGTCAACTCCCAGACAAAAAAAATAAACAGGGATAGAATAGTAGGAATCAAACACCACAATGTTTTACCAAAGGCTAATAATAAACAAATATACAAAACAGTAGCTAGGACATAATTCTACCGGGCTACTAATGTATGAGCTCAACCCCATACTTCGGGGCAGCTAGACAAAGTCTCAAAGGTATATTTAGTTAGTTAAGACTAACTTCTCATCTTACTTCAAATGACTAATCCAAAGCCAATCCTTGGAGCCACGCAGCTTCATCACTTGGGACCTGAAAATTTTATCCCACGACGGGGTGAGAATAAATCTCAGTGAATCAAGCCTAAGGTCGGTTAGGAAACTGATTCACCGGGCATCATAACAGAAATCTCACAATAACAAATCACCACTTATAACACCCAAATACAGTCACGACATAAAAATAATCCACATGCATACTTGCCAGCTTCAGCCACACATAATGCAATGCTTGACTCGACTCACAGCAAATCATTCAATCACCCAAATAAGCATCTCATCCACAAGTACGCACAGGACATCACACAAGTACATTTATTAATGATGATCGTGCCCACGGCACATGAGAGGATCTACGCCAAAGAAGGCGTGATTCGACTTCCACGAATAACGCGATCCAGCACCTTAGTACAATCGAGCGTTTTAACAGTAGGACCGGGCTACGTCCATTTTCTCTCGGCAACGGCTACTACAAAAGGTGTCTCTGATGTGTCTGGCACGACACCAGCAAGTAGTCATCCCTAAACAGGGCGTCGGTCCATCACCGGCATCTGACCAATCCTGCATCTAAGCTAGTTAGCACTTTACCAGAATTGTCGCGCTTCTGACAAGTTGGATGGTTCTATACGATTTGTACAGTACGAACTTGCCAAGAAAAGCATCATCGTTCCCTCATATGACCACACAGAACATATCCAGCAATCAACCCATTTCATTATCTTCGGTTAAAGTTGGATACTCACTCATGCATATAAAAGTCTAGGCCAAAGGGTATTTTCATGCTAAAACATGTCTTTTGACTTCGCACATGGTCATATACATATGCAGACTATCTCCTAATCACCACAACCGCACACAGGGCGATTAACCCACAATCATCAATCAAAATCCAACAGTCATTCCAATTGGTCTATAAAGCCAATAAAATTCATCGAATTAATCACGAGCACTTAATTCCAATTTGACAATATAAGGCTCAATTCATACGATAATCCTTTATTAATCGATTCAATTAATAACGTCGATCGCTCGCTCGTCTCTAACTTGTCGCTCGCTTGCGATCGAACACAATCAATTTCAACTAATCACAATTAGCCACAGGCAAAGTAATCAACCTATTAAACTAATCGATCGACCATTTAACTTAATCACAATTTCTACCTAAACCGGCCCCGACCGCATACCTAAATTCCCTAATCGCCTAAATGACTAATCCTAGGCGCAATTAGCACCCTAACCAAAGATTAGAGTTAACGCATAAATTGAGTTGGCTCGGGCAATCTCAACGGCAATGGTGCGGGCAATGACGACGACGGTAACGGCGGATCACGAGCTAATTTTCTCGAACGACAATCCAAAACTCTCTGCCCACGGCTAAAACTCTCGGCCAAAATGGCCCTTGGACCCGGCCTCTTGGCCTTGGCTCTCGGCCACCCGACCCGGGAAAAAATGAGCCACGACCCGTGCGACCCGGCTCGAACAGGGCACTCGGCCGGGACAGGGCAGGCCAGGCTTCGGGGTTGAGACGACCGGTTCAACGACCGACGGACGGCGGCTAGCTCGAGGGTCAACGGTGAAGGGTTGAGGGAACGTCGGGAAAGCTTTGGAAGGCTAGGACGGCGGCTAAAGGCGACCGGAGGTGGCGGATTCATGGCCAAACAAAACCAGGTGGAGCAAGGTCTCGCACGGCCGATAACAAGGCGGCGATTCGGGTTGATTTTCGGCTGTCATGCGCGGTGGCCGGCGTCTACAAGCTCGGGGAAGGGAGAGGGGAGTTCCAGGAGTTCATCGACGGTAGCGGTGAGCAGCGGCAACGTCGAGTTCCGCCGGATCGAAGAAGAACACGAAACCGATCGAAAACAAGGCGCCGAAGGTTTTCGGGCTAATTACGGTGGCTTCGATGGGCGACAATCAGCGAGGCGAGGTTAGGGTGTCGAGGGGAGGTTGGGGGATGTCGGAGAGGTGGTGGTTGGCGGCAGCAACACCCCACGAGGCCAAAGGAAGGCCAGGTCTTCTCAAGTTTACAAGGGCCGAAATAGGGGCTGGTTTTCGCAGCTGTTTCGCGGCTTCCAACGACGAACGAAGGCTGGGGATGTGTCGGTGGCGATGGCAGGAGATGACTGGAGGTGGTGGCCGTCGGTGGTGGGTGGTGGAGGCGCAAAAATTGCCAAAGGAATGAGAGGAAGTGAGGAACAATCGGTGATGAGGAGGGGCTGGTTCTCACGCGAGAGAGAGAGAGTGAACAGATGGGGGAGAGAGAGAAAGTGGGGCCCACTAGGAAGACTTTTTGGCCAATTTTTTTGTCCTATACACAAATAATAGAGGGGCATTTTTGTAATTTAACAAGCTAGGCTTGGCTGGGATTAGGCTCGGGCGCGAGGATTAAAATCCTAATTCCCGACGACTAAGAATTTCGAAACCTAATCTAAACCGACTGAAACTTTAAAATTCATTCAATTATTATCTTTTCAATCCTTGCGATCCAAAATTTCCATCGATTGAAATTCGATATTAATACTTTATATTGATTTCAGGCACTTGGCCATAGGTGAATTTCTAGGGCATCACAACTCACCCCCCTTAGAAAATTTTGTTCTTGAAATTGAAGTAATACTGCATCTTTTGAACACATAAGGATATCCAGTCCTCACAATTTCTTCAATCTCCTAAATAGTTCCTGTTAGTTCTGTGGTTTCACTAAATTATCTTTACCAAAGGGAAAAATTCTTGTTCCGAAATATTTGCTCTTTCCTACCCACGATCCTGACTGGATTCCCAGATACGATGCTCACTCATCCAATTCAATCTTCTTATAACTCAACACCGGAGCGGGGTTTGGTTCGCACTTCCTCAATATCGACACATGGAAGGCTTTGTGCACTTGAGCCAGTCTTAGCGGTAATGTAAGACGATACGCTAATTTCCCAGTTCTTTCCAAAAATCTCGAAAAGTTAGACATTCTTGAACTTAGCATTTCTTTCTTGCAAAAACGAGTTGTCCTTCCAACAGGCGTCACTTTCTACAGAAATGATTACCCACCTGAAATTCCATTGGTCTTCGCTCCTGAATGGCGTAACTTTCTTGACGACTCTGAATTGTTCTCAATCTATCTCTACTAACCTTGATCGCGTCCATCGACTGTTACACTAACTCAGGTCTGCCTTTAAACGGGCGTCTTGCACACTCTTCCATACATTGTCACGAAAAGTATCATCTTAGTGCTATACTGAAACTGTTATTTAAGCAAACTCCATCAGGTGTAATTGTTCCTCCCAATTATCTTGAATCCAAAACTCATGCCTCCAACATGTTCAACAGGGTGAATCATCCGACTCTAGGGATTCAACTCAACTGTGACCATCCAACCTTGCTGTCCCAATCAACTGTTGGTTATCCTAGTAACCATAGAAATTATCTATTCCCACGAATAGACTGGCCATTTCTTAACTTCCAGCGAGCACAGTTTAACGATGTTTTTCCTCATGTTCCACAGATGTCAACCACGATTAACACTAATGGTAATTTGGACATTCTGCTTACGTAGAGAAGGTCTACTAATAATTCGCCTCTTCTTTAACGCTTTGAGATTTAGAATCACCGCTTGTCATCTCTTAAAACATCTGAAGAATCATCGAACTCAGGCACAAAATCAAACTGAGGGTCAGGCCATCCATTCTATCGAACAGGGTCAGCTCACAAACGACTAGTGAGTCGATGACCACCTCAAATATCTCGGTGCAGGGTTGGAATCACCCATTCCTAGACCGTGGTACAATCGAACACTGTCAAGATCACCTCTCACGACCAACTCAAGTTGATTCAGGATTGGTTCAACTCGATCCATATTCTTCTAACAACACGTCACACCGCTCAGGGTGATCAGCCCTTTAACTAGTGCGCGGTTGGTACAGGGTTCTAGTACAAGTCATTCCTCAATGGTTCTATGGCCATCCTGAATATCAATCAATGCCAGCTCGCAATTCATGCCACGAATCAATCCCCGGTGCACTTCAGGGTGACCCTATGGTTGACTCAGAACTAAGCGAGATCAACCCAATTCGATCTATGCTTGATTTAAGGTCGCCACACAGTCGACACTTAATAAATAACACAACCGACTGACAAATCAGATCATCATCCATGTCGAGGGTGACCTCTTACTCTCGGTGGCTTCCTCGACCCTTAGTCGCTGTTCACGAGTAGTTCAAGTCTTAAGCTTGGATCAGCTGTAGGTCTCGAGGTATCACACTCAAACCAAGTTGAATTTCTTCACACTGTTATATCTTGAATTTCGTCACTTTGTTAACTAGTCTTTCTTAATTGTCACATCTCGCAATCTTAATCTTATTCAAGAGTATCTCTAGTCTCAATAGCCAATGCATTCAATTGGCAACCCTACCATGTCGCCTAACCTTAGATTGCCATTACGAACCTTCCTTGTTCGTCTTCACTGTCCTCGTTTCATGTACATGTCTATGGCTTCATTAACTATAATCTTCAGGCAGTGTATACTTCACCATGACTTTATTCGGTTACTAGTCAACTGGACCTTACGGGCCTCAAGTTATTCCAAAACTACCTTTGACAAATTGCAAGTCCTTCTTCGATCAGGATTCGGAGATAAAATCAACTTTCACCCATTTTGCAAAATACATAAGTCTTACTTACACGTGACATCTCGATTCATCCACAATCCTCTGCCCATCACCCGAAAGACACAATGCACTCACAAACGTGTTTTCACTTTTAAGTCCCACTTTAACCACATGTAGAGAAAGATTTTCATCACAATTCAGCACACATTATCTGACTTCACATCAATCCTTATCAATTCGTACTTTTTGACTCTTTGGGGGTTCATTACATCACGGAGATTACTTTCACAATTCACGCTTGCTCTTCTATGAATATTTATCTAATCATTTATTAGGATTCAAGAAAATAACCGCTAAGACAATCCAAGCAAAACAACACTTCAAACTTATGCAATCCCCAAAATACTATTTGTCTTATTACAAACCCATATCCATAAGTCTTATCCATAAAAGGTCATTTCAAGTTCGACTAACTATTGCTAATCTATACCAAAGCATCTTAACTCAAAAGTTACCCTACTCCCAGTAGAGTCAATCCTAGATATTCTGCTGAACATCTCCTCGAGTTTGTCCTTCTTGCGACAACGATGCTTGGACAGTTTTCTGTCTCAACGGGCAATCTTTTACTTGGTGTCCTGGCTGATAACACTTAAAGCATTCTCCACCTCTATACGGGCAGGGACCAGACCCATGCCTTCGGCGACACTTCTCACTTTGGCGAAATATCGGCTTCCTGATTGTCCTCCTCTGATTAGACGGGATGTGAAACTTGTTGGCATACATCGACCTCTTCTCTATCCAACGGTTATCCCTGAAAGAAGGCACAAGTCGCTATCCAGATGTGTTTGCTCTATCAGTCATGCTTCTCTCCACATATTAGGCCCTTTTATACAATTTGTTATAACTCTTAAGGTTCAACGGCACTAGTTAATCCTTGATCTTGGGCTTCAATCCCTCACGAAATCTTTTCATCCTATTCATAGGATCTCTAACTGTCCAGGGTGCAAACTCTGACAGCTTAGTAAATTTCGTCTCATATTGCTCTACTGTCATTTCGTCCTGTTGAAGCTGCAAGAATTCCGCCATCTTTTTCTCTCGCCTACAATCCAGAAAGTACTTTCCACAAAAGGCTTCCACGAAGGCATCCCACACCTGGACCATACCTTCAGGAAAGATCTTAGTTCATGTGGCTGCCCACCACGCATTAGCGTCACTTTGAAGTTGGTAAACGGCCAGTGTCACCTTGTTCTCTTCGAAACATCCTAGCAGAGCAAATATCTTCTCGATTTTCTTAATCCACAAGATTGCAACCTCTGGGTCTCCTAATTCTTTGAACTTCGGTGGCTCGAAGTTAAGAAACTTCTCCATCAATTCGAGTATCGACTACACACCAATCTCGTTTTCAATCAACAAGTCTTCACTCCAAACGGTGGCATCATTAACCTGACTACTTATTTGCTGTCCAACTACAGTTTCTAAAGTTTCCAATACCTGTAGGATCCCTTCCACTCTGGGATTTTGTTGAGTTATCCTTCAACTACGCCCCATCTCATTACGGTTGCTCATTATACAGGTAACTCACGGAGTCCTATCCACCCCAAGAAACGCGTAATGAGATCACTAACAATCAATCAAAAGAAATATAGGTAACAGACACATGCAAATGCTTACGATCCTACTAATTTTCCCAAATCCCAACGTTCCTTATCACTCCAAGCCAATGACTAGATGGATCAGACTAACCTTACTCTAATACCACCTTGAGCGGAGATGTCACGCCCCAACTCTCGAGCCCGCGACATCCCTTGCTAAATCGCCACGAGGTCATAGAGATAGCGTCCCAGGTACACTATCAACCTATCGCTTATTTAAGCATGCGGAACGTGTCAACTCCCTAACAATAAAAATAAACATGGATAGAATAGCGGGAATCAAACACCACAACCTTTTACCAAAGGAAAATAATAAACAAATATACAAAACAGTAGCTAAGACATAATCCTACCAGGCTACTAATGTACGAGCTCAACCCCATACTTCGGAGCCACTAGACAAAGTCTCAAAGGTATACTTGGTCAGGTAAGACTAACTTCATCTTACTTCAAATGACTAATCCAAAAACCAATCATTGGCGCCCATGAAACTTCGTCACTTGGGACTTGAAAATATCATCCCACGACAGGATGAGAACAAATCTCAGTGAATCAAGCTTAAGCTCGGTTAGGAAACTAATTCACCCGGGCATCCTAACAGAAGTCTCACAATAACAAATCATCACTTATAACACCCAAATATAGTCACGACATAAAAACAATCCACATGCATACTTGTCAGCTTCAGCCACACATAATGCAATGCTTGGCTCGACTCACGCCCAATCAGTCAATCACCCAAAAAAGCATCTCATCCACAAGTACGCACAGGACATCACACAAATCCATTTATTAACGATGATCGTGCCCACGGCACATGAGAGGATCTATGCGAAAGAATGAGTGATTCGACTCCCACAAATAAAGCGATCCAGCACCTTAGTATAATCGAGCATTCCACCGGCAGGATCGGGCTACATCTCTTTTCTCTCGGCAACGGCTACTACAAGAGGTGTCTCCGGTGCACCTGGCGCAACACCAGCAAGTAGGCATCCCTAAACAGGGCGTCGATCCATCATAAGCTGCGACCGGCATCCAACCAATCATGCATCCATACTAGTTAGCACTGAACGAACTTGCTAGGAAAAGCATTATCGTTCCCTCATATGACCACACAGAACACATCCAGCAATCAACCCATTTCATTATCTTCGATTAAAGCTGGATGCTCACTCACACATGTAAAAGTCTCGGCCAAAGGCCATTTTCATGCTAAAGCATGTCTTTTGACTTTTCACACGGTTATATGCATATGCAGACTACCTCCTAGTCACCACAATCGCACACAAAGCGATTAACCAACAATCATCAATCAAAATCCAATAGTCATTCCAGTCAGTCTATAAAGCCAATAAAAGTCATCGAATCAATCACGAGCATTTAATTCCAATTAGACAATATAATACTCAATTCGTACGATAATCCTTTATTAATCAATTCAGTTAATAACGTATATCGATCGCTCGCTCGCGATCGAACACAATCAATCATTCAATTGCAACTAATCATAATTAGCCACAGGCAAAAATCAACCGGCTAACCTAATTGATCGGCCGTTTAACTTAATTACAATTTCTACCTAAACCAGCCCCAATTATGTGCCTAAATTCTCTAATCACCTAAACGACTAATCTTAGACGCAATTAGCGTCCTAACCAAGGATTATGGCTAACTCATAAATTGAGTCAGCTCGGGTGATCTCAACGGCGACGGCACAGGCGACGATGACGAACGGCGATGGCGGATCACGGGCTAATTTCCTCAAACGACACGGCCAAAACTCTCGACACACGGCCAAAACTCTCGACCAAAATGGCCCACGATCCCGGCCACCCGACCCAGGCCAAAACAGGCCACAGCCCATGCGACCCAGCCCGAACAAGGCACTCGACCAGGACAGGGCAAGGCCGGCTTCGGGGTTGAGACGGCCGGTTCGACAATCGACAGACAGCGGCCGACTCAAGGGTCGACAGTGAAGGGTTGAGGGAACGTTGGGGAAGCTATTGGAGGCGACGACAGTGGCTAAAGGCGACCGGAGGCGGCGGATTCATGGCCAAACAGAACCAGGTAGAGCAGGGTCTCGCGAGGTCGAGAACAAGGCAGCGGTTCGGATCGATTTCCGGACTTTACGCACGGCGGCCGGTGTCCACAAGTTCAGGGAAGGGAGAGGGGAGTTCTAGGAGTTCATCGGTGGTGGCAGTGAGCGGCGGCGACCCGATCGAAGAAAAACATGAAATCGGTCGAAAATAGGGCACCGGAGGTTTCGAGGCTGATTGCGACTGCTCCGATGGGCGACAGTCGATGAGGCGGCGTCGGGGTATCGAGGGAAGGCTGGAGGATGTCGGAGAGGTGGTGGTTTGCGGCGGCTACACCACACGAAGCCGGAGGAAGGCCGGGTCGTCCCAGGTTTGCAGGGGCTGAAATAGAGGTTGGGTTCCGCGGCTATTTCGCAGCTTCTGACGGCGAGTGACGGCTGGGGATGGGTTGGTGGCGATGGCAAGAGGTGACTGGAGGTGGTGGCCGTCGGTGGTGGGTGGTGGCGGCGCAAAAATCGCCGAAGGAATGAGAGGAAGTGAGGAGCAGTTGATGATGAAGAGGGGCTAGTTCTCACACAAAAGAGAGAGAGAGAGAGAGAGAGAGAGAGAGAGAGAGAAAGTGAGGCCTACTGGGAAGACTTTTTGGCCAATTTTTTTGTCCTTTACACAAATAATAGAGGGGCATTTTGGTAATTTCACAAGCTAGACTCAGTCGGGATTAGGCTCAAGCGCGAGGATTGAAATCCTAATTCTCAACGACTAGGAATTTCAAAACCTAATCTAAACTGACTGAAACTTCAGAATTTATCCAATTATTATCTTTTCAGTCCTTGCGATCCAAAATTTTCCATCGACTGGAATTTGATGTCAATTCCTTATATTGATTTCAGTTACCTTGCCAGAGGTGAATTTTCAGGGCGTCACAAAGACCTTCTCAACATGCTCCTTCTGATTTACCCAAAGTTTACTTGCATGTCTATCTCGAAAGATTTCCATGCTAAGGATCCTTTTTGCAGCACCAAGATCCTTCATTTCAAACTCGTTGCTTAACTGAGATTTTAGTGAAATAATATCTCCCATTTTTCTTGCAGCAATCAACATATCATCAACATAAAGCATCAACAGAATAAACGACTTATCTTCTAAAACTCTATAGTAGACACAAGAATCATGCACACTTCTCATGTAGCCAATACAAAGTATAAAAGAATCAAACCTTTTTATTCCATTGCCTCGAAGATTGCTTTAAACCGTAAAGTGATCTCTTTAGCAAACAAACGTGATTCTCTTTTCCTTCCATCTTGAAGCCCTCAGGCTGCTCTGTCACATCCCGACTCTCGAGCCGTGACATCCCTCGTCTTATAGCCACGAGGTCATAGAGATAGCATCTCAGGCACGCTATCGACCTATCATTTACTTGCGCATGCAAAAACATGTTAACTCCCTAACAATAAAAACAAATAGGAATAGAATAGTATGAGTCAAATACCACAAATAAATCTTAATCATATCGACACTACTTCCGTACAAACACAATCCCATACTTCGGGGAAACTAGACAAGACCTTAGCAGGTGTACTAAGTCAGTAAGACTAACTTCTCTTCTTACTTCAGATGACTAATCCAAAAGCCAATCCTAGGCGTCCATGAGTCTTCGTCATTTGGGATATGAAAATGTTATCCCACGACGGGGTGAGAATAAATCTCAGTAAATCAAGCCTAAGCTCGGTTAGGAGACTGATTCGCCCGGGCATTCTAACGGAAGTCTCACAATAACAAATCACCACATATAACACTCAATTACAGTCATGATATAAAAACAATCCACATGCATACTTGCCAACCTTAACCACACATAATGTAATGCTTGACTCAACTCACAACCAAACAGTCGATCACTCAAACAAGCATATCATCCACAAGTACGCACTGGACATCACACAAGTCCATTTATTAATGATGATCGTGCCCATGGCACATGAGAGGATCTAAGCAAAAGAAGGCGTGATTCGACTCCCACAAATAACGCAATCCAGCTCCTCAGTGCAATCGAGCGTTCTACCGGCAAGACCAGGCTACGTCCATTTTCTCTCGGCAACAGCTACTACAAGAGGTGTCTTCGGTGCGTCTAGCACAGCACCAGCAAGTAGGCATCCCTAAACGGGGCATCGGTCCATCACAAGTTACGACCAGCATCTGACAATCCCTTAAAACCGTACGTATCATACGAGGCATGAATTATCGTGCTGTTGGCAAGTCACGTGGTTCTATACAACTGGTACAGTACGAACTTGTCAGGAAAAGCATCATCGTTCCATCATATGACCACACAGAACACATCCAGCAATCAACTCATTTCATTATCTCCGATTAAAGCCAGATGCTCACTCACGCATGTAAAAGATCAGCCAAAGGTCATTTTCATGCTAAAACATGTCTTTTGATTTTTCACACGGCCATATGCATATGCAGTCTAATATTAGACACTACAATCATAAAAGGTCTATCAAACCCCAAGCAGGTAGTCAATTACCCAATGGACAATAAGACAGCCAAACAGGAAGTTCAGCAAAGCGATCAGATCAATAAGCCCACCAAGCAATCACAAGCAGTCAAAACCGATTAGGCCATAAAAAGCTCGATTCATACAATAATACTTTATTAACCAAATTGATCGATTTAATGCGTTGATCGCTCGCTCGTCTCTAACATGTCGCTCGCTCGCGATCAAACACAATCAATCAATTTCAACTTATCATAATTAGCCACATACAGTGTAATCAACCGACTAACCTAATCGATCGGCCATTTAACTCAATCATAATTTCTATCTAAACCGACCTCGATCGCGTACCTAAGTTCCCTAATCGCCTAAACGATTAATCCTAGGTGCAATTAGCGCCCTAACCAAGGATTAGGGTCAACTCACAAATTGAGTCGGCTCGGGCGGTCCCAACGGCGACGGCGCAGGCAACAACGGCGAACGATGATGGCGGATCATAGGCCAACTTCTCAGACAACGACCCAAAACTCTCGACCCACGGCCAAAATTTCTCGGCCAAAATGGCCCACGAACCCGAACTTCTCTCGACCAAAATGGCTCACAGGCCCGACCACTGACCCGGCCACTCGCCCCAGGCCAAAACGGGCCAGGGCCCGCAAGAACCGGTTCGGACAAGGCAGGAGCGACGCAGGGGGTTGAAATGGCCGGAACGACGATCGGCAAACAGCGGCCGACTCGAAGGTGGATGATGGAAGGACCGGGGGGTGTCGATTAGGAGTGATGGCTGCGGCGGAGGGCTGCCGGAGGCGACAGATCGACGGCGAACAGAACTGGCCGAGCTGGGTTCTTGTGGCGCCGAGAACAGGGCTTCGGTTTATGTCGATTTCCGATCGCCACGGGCGGCGGCCGGAAGCCACAAGCTCAGAGAAGATGGAGGGAGGTCTTGGGGATTCATCGGCGGTGGCGGTGAGGGACAGCATCACCGGAACCAGCCGGATCAAAGAGAAATCCGACCGTTCCCCAAAATAGGGCACCGACGGTTTCGAGGCCGATCACGGCGACTCTGATGGTCAATCGGCGGTGGGGCTGGGTCGAGGGTGTTAAGAGGAGGCAGGGGAATGTCGAAAAGGTGGTGGGTGGCGGCCGGAGGAGGCAAAATGGGTCTCGAATGCGCGCGACCGAAATAGGGGTTGAAGTTTCGCGACTGTCGATGGTGGCAGAGGGGTCAGGTGCGACGGCAAGGGAGGGTTGAGTCATGGCGGTGGTGGTCGTTGGTGGCGGCGGCGAAAGTAGCCGGAGGGAGGAGGAGGACGGAGGGAGACGGTTCGATCGGGGGAGGGGGGTGTTTTGCCGTGAGAAAGAGAGAGAGAGAGAGAGAGATAGCACGTAGGAGGGAGAGGGGACAGGAGAGAGAAAGTGGGGTGGGGCCCACCTGAAGAAATTTTGGGTAATTTTATCTTATAGTGAAAATTGAGGGGCATTTTGGTAATTTCACAAATCGAGACTGAATTGAATTTTTCGGATGCCGAACAAAAGGGCATTTTGGTAATTTCACAAGCTAGACTCAGTCGGGATTAGGCTCGAGCGCGAGGATTGAAATCCTAATTCTCAACGACTAGGAATTTCAAAACCTAATCTAAACTGACTGAAACTTCAGAATTTATCCAATTATTATCTTTTCAATCCTTGCGATCCAAAATTTTCCATCGACTGGAATTTGATGTCAATTCCTTATATTGATATCAGTTACCTTGCCAGAGGTGAATTTTCAGGGCATCACATACTCAATGTAAATTTTCTCCTCCAAGTCACCATGAAGGAATGTCGTCTTCACATCTAGCTGCTCGAGTTCCAAGTCATACATGGCCACCATAGCTAGTAAAACACAAATTGACGTGTGTTTCACAACCGGTGAAATATTTCATCATAATCAATCTCATCCTTCTGTGCATAGCCCTTAGCAACAAGTCGGGCCTTGTATCTCTCTTGCTCTTTGTCTGTTGTTGCTTCCTTTTTTTGAAGAACCCATTTGCAGCCAATGATTTTTCGATCCTTGGGTTTCTCCACAAGCTGTCACGTCTCATTCTTTTGTAACGACTCCATCTCTTCCATCATAGCAATTATCCACTTATCTTCGTAATCACTTTTCAAAGCTTCATGATAGGAGCATGGATCGCCGGAGCTTACAATAAGAGCATAAGCAACCATATCCTTAAAACCGTACCTCTCCGATGCTTTGAGAGTGCGCCTTCCTCGACCCGTTGCAATAGTATGAGGAACTTCTACCGTTTCTTTAACTTCCAAAGTTTCATCGGATGACTTGCCATCCCCTGCAGATTCTTTGGCTTTAAGCTCCACCTTAACGATAGATTTATAACTCTCCTCTTCAATAGTCGCGTGTGGCACGCAACTTGACTTCAACATTGCAGATTCATCGAACATGACATCCCTGCTTGTCAGAACTTTCTTCTCACTTGGATCCCATAATTTGTAACCTTTCACTCCATTCTCATAACCGAGAAATATGCACTATTTAGACTTTGGATCCAACTTCGAGCGCTTCGAACTCTGCATATGTACAAAAGCAGGACGACCGAATATTCTTAAATTAGAATAATCGTTAATTTTACCAATTCATACCTCTTCAGGAATTTTGCATTCAATTGCAGTTGATGGAGACTTGTTCACAAGATAACATGCCATACAGACAGTTTCTGCCAAAAATCCTTTGCTCAAATTCGCATGCAGCCTCATGCTCCGAGCTCTCTCTAATAAACTTTGGTTCATCCTTTCCGCTATGCCATTTTGCTGGGGCATATCCGAAGCTGTGAAGTGACGTCTAATCCCTTCATTTTGGCAAAACTCCATAAATTATGTCAATTTGTACTCCCCTCCATTGTTTGATCTCAAGCACTTAAGTTTCTTCCCTGTTGAAGTCTCAACTTCAGCTTTCCATTCTTTGAACTTGTCAAAGACCTCACTTTTATTTCGCATAAAGTAGACCCAAACTTTCCTAGAGAAATCATCAATGAACGTCACAAAGTATTCCTTCCCGCCTTTTGACTTCACTGGTGAAGGACCACATTCATCTATATGTACATACTCAAGCACGCGCTTGCTCGTATGAGTTGCAACATTGAACCGTACTCTGCATTGTTTTCCAAGAACACAAAATTTGCAAAAATCTAATTTGCATGTTTTCATACCTTGGAGTGTGTTCCTCTTGGGAAGTTCCATCAATCATCTTTCCCTCATATGCCCAAGACACATATGTCACAAATAGGTGTTATCTATCTCTACGCTGGCATCCATGGACACAGATGCTCCACCTTGCACTATAGTTCCTATAAGTCAATATAGGTTCCCTTGTCTCTGTCCCTTTAGAACAACCAAAGCTCCCTTTATCACTTTCAAGACTCCACCTTGAGCCGAGTACTTGCACCCATTGGAATCAAGTGCCCCCAATGAAATCATATTCTTCCTTAGACATGGTACGTAACGCACATCCGATAGGGTTCTGATCATGCCATCAAACATCCTGATTTTCACGGTTCCAACTCCCACGGTCTTGCACGAAGTGTCATTCCCCATGAGAACTGAACCATCATCATATGCTTTGTACTCATCGAAGGCTTCTCGATGAGGACACATATGATAAGTGCGTCCAGAGTCCAAGATCTACAAATCTTCGAACGTGTCCTTTCCCGACGATATGGACAAGACGTCCCCAACATTAGTCTCAGTGCTATCTGCTACATTTGCTTCATCCAAGCTCTTCTTCTTTTTCTCGTTCTTATTTGGACAAAATCTCTTGGTATTCCCTTCCTCATTACACCCATAACATCTTCCTTTGAACCTTCCCTTTGGATTTTGATCAACCCTATGGCTTGATCCTCGATCCATTGATCTTCCTCTTCTTTGACTGCTCTTCTCCTTTCCAAAGAGTCTCTCTCCCGAAGATTTTGAATTACTTGCCCTTTTTCGAGTATCGTTAAAAATTAGGGCAGCAGTCACCTCTCCGATCTCCAAGGTTTCCTAGCCATAAAGAAGGGTAGTCACCAAGTGGTCAAACGAATCCGGCAACAACGCCAATAGTAGAAGCGCTATGTCTTCATCCTCGAACTTTACCTCCAAGCTCGTAAGTTCATTGATCATTTGATTGAACACGTTGAGATGTTCCAACAGATCTCCTCCTTCACTCGTCTGAAGTGAATACAACCTTTTCTTCAAGAATAACTTATTCGTAAGAGATTTTGTCATGTAGATGCTTTCGAGTTTACGCCATACCTCTAGAGCGGAATCAATTTCTGCTACATATTGAAGGGCTTCATCCGATAAGCTTAATCGGATCGCGCCGCACGCACTCTCCTCCATGTCGGCCCAGTCATCATCGGTGATGGTGGCTGGCTTATTCGAACGTCCTACAAGAACCTTTGATAAACTCCGATGAATCAACAGATCCTTCATCCTTCTCCACCATAATGTAAAACTATTCTTCCCAGTGAATCGTTCAATATCAAATCGAACAGTCAAAGCTTTTCCAGCCATCTAATCAGAAGTCGCAATACAGGAACGAAGAACCTGGACTGCTCTAATACCAATTGTTGTGTGTGGAAGAGCTCTCTAACTAGATGAGATGAAAAGAAAAATAAAAATAATCAAGAACGTAGAGATTTACATGGTTCGGCGAAAGTCTGCCTACGTCCACGGGAGAGAGCGACGATTTCTTATTTTCTAAGCGTCAGAAGATACAAGGTACAATTGCTGAATAATAAAGATCCCAAATTGGTATCTCTAGAGATCTTATCATTTTAGGAAACTAACTAATAATCTTTAGTGATTATCTCAAATTTCTTATATATCTTGACATATCTTCAAGCCTTCCTTGCCTTCTTTTGAAATTCAAGACAACATCAACATGTAGTTCGATCGTAGAAACCTACGCCCATAGATAGAATAGCAACGAATTCCACTATAAATCAAGCGATACATGGATATTACATACAGCACTCGAGTCACTCAAATATTCTTAGTGTTTCCCAAGTCTCGATTACATCCAATAACGCACACGGTGTTTATCCTCCAATTCCTAGCGAAATAATCTCTCAATCTCACAAAGAAATTAAAACACAAATCTAACCTCAAGATGTAATCAGTTTTGACATTTGAATTCTTGATGTAATTCCTGAACGAAACGAAGACCCAGTACCAAGCACTCATTAACAAACAACGCTTCAAGACTCTGCTCAAGCACTCAGAGGACAACGCTTCAAGATTTCATATGGATGCTACGTACAGGTCAACTAGGGCTTCGAATGTTTCTTTTTTTTGCAAATACATATATTTACCCTACTTGAAGAGAGAGACAAAATCGACTACTGCATTGGATAAGAACGTATCTTTTTTTTGTTATGTTTTATTGACCAAATCAACCAAGCAACATTGCATCTATATCTGTTAGGGGATCGAATACATACCTTGTCAATATTAGCAGTTGCAGCAACCGCTGGCTTTACAAGCTGCACCTCGTTACAAGCACCATCTGTCTCGATTATTTCGCTAGTACCCGCCACCTTAGGAGTTTCTGACTGCAACTTCACCTCAAGCTGAACACCGTCCAAATCCGTATGAGCACTGCTGTAATCATTTTTAGCCTGAAGTAATGGAGACTCATCAAATGTAACTTCTCTGCTAATAACAGGTAAATTTAATTCAAAACACTACAATCATAACTAAGTTCAGCTTGTGCATAGCCTAGAAACATGAACTTCATTACCCTTCCATCAACTTTATCATCACTAACTCGAATATAACATGGGCAATCAAATATTCTAATATATAAATAATCAGAAATGTTAGCTGACCACATTTTTTCAAGAGTCCAACATTCAACCATGGTCGTTGGGGATCTAATCATCAGATAGCTCGCCATACTAACCACATCCGCTAGAAACCTTCTAGCCATACTGGCACTAGAGAGCATTTTATGGGCCATCTCTAGTAATGTTATGCTATTCAATTCTGCAACATGTGTCTCAATATGCCTTCCTTCATGTAGAATTCGTTTAATAGCTTCGAGCAAAACTCCATGCTTTTGTACAGTTCGCACTACTTGATTGTTTTATCAGTCTCCTTTTCTATCAAAACTCTCAACTGCCTGATCCTGACAATAGCATCAAACTTGTGACTAAGCACAAACATACAGGTCCTCATCGAGTAGTCGTTAACAACTGTGAGCATAAATCTAGCATACTTCCTTGAAGGAAACCACGATAATTTACAAACATCCAAGTGAAGTAATCATGCAATTTCAGTGGTTTCTCTGACAGTCGCACTAAACTGCACTTTCCTCCGTTAATATAAATGACAGCACCTGCATACATTCAGTCTGTCTATAATGCAACCACACAATAAAACTCTTGTCACTTAGAACCTTCATGCTTCTCTCTCTAATGTGCTCCAAGCGCATATGCGACAATTTTGACTCTCGAACAGATTCATTCGGCATCTCTGCTGCGAACTCTGTTACTATTTCACCTTAAAGCTCATGCAGGCTACCATGCTTGATTTCTTCAATTATCACCAAGACACCTCGAACAATCTTCAAAACTCCACCTCGTGAAGAATATCTGCATCCAGCTGAATCTAGGGCACCCAAGAAAATTATGTTCTTTTTCAATTCTAAAACATGTCTTACTCCAGTCAATGTCCTCATAATAACATCATGCATTCTGATTTTAAAATTACCAACACCCACAACATCACATTTAACGTTGTTTCCCAACTATATTTTGCTACTATATATGCATTGATAAGTAGCAAATCAATTCCTGTTTGGTGTGGCGTAAGAACAACAACCATAATCCATAATTCATCCGTCAAATGACGAATCTTCAGTGACAAACAAGACAATATCAACAACATCAGAATTTTCAGCTACAACTGCACTATCATCCGCAGATTCAACTCTAATTTCCTTGCCTATTACGTTTTTCAGCTTAAAATAATTCCTTCTAAGATGCTCCCTCTTGTCATAGTTTCAATAGACATCACTGTCAGTCCTAAACTGACTGCATTTATCAGAGTTCATAATACTTCTGCTAACACAAGTACTAAATCTTCCGCTATTTTCACCTACTAAAGCAGCAGATATAGATTCGCAAAATTTTCTTTTACTGATGTCCTCTCTAAGAATTAAATTTCGAATCCCATCAAACATCAAACTTGTTGACCCAGAAGAATTACTAACAGCAGTAACAGCAGCATTCCAACTATTAAGCAATGAAGACCAAAGAATCAAAGCAAATACCTCATCTTCAAAGTCCATATCAAGTTTACTCAATTAACTAATAATCACATTGAATTCATTGATAAGATTAGCAACTGACACACCTTTTCTCACATTCAAATTAAACAATCGTCGTATCAAATAGACCTTGTTGATCGCAGAGGTCTTATCGTGCATATCCGGCAGGGCTTTCGTCAAACCCGCAATGGTCCTCTCCTTGATGATATTAAACGAGACGTTACGTGCCAGCGTCCGCAAAATAACACCTATCGCTCGGCTATCCAGCAATTCTCATTTAGTTTGCTTCATCATATATGGCTTCTCCCTAAATAAGGGTGCATGCAGTTTCATCTGATAACTGATACAAATATTCATCAATCTGCATCTTCTAGAAAACAAAATCCATCCCATCAAATCTGTCGATTTTTAACTTTAATTTCTTCTATCTCCATTGATTTGCTTCAACTCAAGTAAGCCTAGCTCTGATATTAATTATTATGTGGAACAAGCAATCGATCAAATAAATAGAACAGAACGACTAAAGTAATTCAGATACCATATGTATGTGGTTCGGTCGCAGAGGTCTACGTCCAAGGGGAGAGCAGTAACGAATTTCACTATAGATCAAGCGATACACGGAGATTACAAACCATACTCGAGTCACTCAAACATTCTCAGTGTTTCCCAAGCGCTGATTATATCCAATAACGCACACAGTGTTTAGCATCCAATTCCTAACGAAACAATCTCTCATTCTCGCAAAGAAATTAAAACACAAATCTAACCTCAAGATTTAATCGTCTTTGACATTTGAATTTTTCTTTTGCGATCAAAACGAAGACCCAATGCCAAGCACTCGTTGACAAACAGAGCTTCTAGACTCTGCTCAAACACTCAGAGGACGGCACTTCAAGATTTCGTACGAATGCTATGTACAAATCAACTAGGTCTTAGAACATTTCTTTTTTCACAAGTACATATAATTACCCTGCCTGAAGAGAGAGAGACAAAACCTACTACTGCATTAGATAAGGATGTATCTTTTTTTCTTGTTATCTTTTATTGACCAAATCAACCAAACAACTCCAGCAGGCATTATCCTTTTTCTTGATCAACCCGAAGTCTACGTCCTACCGTCAGTAGAGTTTCATTCTTCTTCTTTTTATTTTATTTTACCCTCTTTTGTGACAAAGTCTAACACATCTCTGTCACACTAATTTGATATCAAATAATTTCACATCCAACTTCATTTGCTAGGCTCAAATCCGAGGCATAATTTAATAGTTTATCTATATCAAGTATCAAATCACTCTATACTTATCAAACATCTTATAAGTGAGCTTAAAATTTGAGAAAGAAATGTTAAACAAATATTTTTTAAATATCACATCAAAACTGATTTTTGCTACTTACATCACAACTAGCATACAATTAGCATCAGTACTTCCAGAAGGAAAGGTAAAACTCATTGCCCATACTCCACAAAAATCCAAGGAAGAAGCTCTATTACAATCAACAGAAGTGAGTCTAAACCCATCACCACTTGTCACTTCATTAAGAATATCAAAAGATATCTAGAGAGATAGTTATCAGGCCATGGGCAACCCCTCCAACACAAAAAAAAGTCAAATTTTATAACCAAAAGTACTTTTCAAAATGTAGTAGCAATTGAAGATGGATTTGTCATGAAGAGGTATATACCCACATGATCCATTAAAAAAACTTTGCTTGATATGAGCAAATTTTGACTGAAACAAAATCAGTATCATTCAAACATTTCACAAATCATTCACCAAACCTACCGGAATTCATCGCTCGCTGCCTCCTTAAAATTCCAAGTTGGGTTAACTTCCAGACTACCATATCATCCCACATGGATTATCAAGTAAGCCTGGTGGAATGCCATTTACTACCAAAAAGATTTAAAAATTGATCAGCTTTCCAACTGGTTCATCCAGTGGTGGAATCACTTTAGCCCAACCTTGAAATCCTACCTCTACATATCAAAAAGAGTTTTAGACTCTTTGAAATTCAAATTTCTCTCCAACTTATACGAATCACGTTTTCCAACCTAGCCCATTTCTTCATCAACTTTAGAGTCTCATGGGTGTCAAATATGGTTTTAATTTTCAAAGTCAAATGTAGGATAGTTTTAATTTTCTCCATCAAACATCAGAAGCGGCAGTCTTAAATTGGTTCTGATTCATAAGGAGCCCAAATTTATAAGCATCTATTTGTTATCTAAGACTGTGATTACCAACGTGTGTATGTATGTGTGCGTGTCATGCTCTGATCCCCGAGAACGCAATATCCCTACCAAATCGCCTCAGGTCATAATGATAACATCCCAGGTACGTTATCGACCCACGATAACATCTCGCACAAACGGAAACGACAAAACTCTCATCCATACAGAAACAACATGGATAGTCAAATATAAACATCCGAAACAATAGGATATCAAAGTACATAATCGTCAATACAACATCCAGCAAATGATTACTAACCCTACTAGGCTACAGTCAACGCCCTTTATGACCATCAAAAAGGGACAAAGGTCACGTAGGGTCTATCGACTATGTACTCCCAAAAAGAACAGTTTGCTCCAAAACTGCTACGAATTATCTGAAGAAGTATTCACGGTGCCATCACATAATCGTCAGGTTTAGGGTTAGGATCCAATATCTTACCATCAGGGTTACCTACAAAATCAGAATGATCCCAACATGGACCAAAGACGTGATCACCGACATGAAGAATCGACGCTTTGAAGGGATGAGGTACCAAATTCTCCATTCCCTCCTCTACGTAGATAGACGTGATACGCTCTTCCCAAACCTTGTTCGTACCAGGGACCGGGTGGTGTGTAACCTAAATTTCTGAGTGAGATGAAATCCCACACCGAACCGGATGTGGTTGAATCGCCATCTCACTTCGGACCTGAAAAATGTTCCCACAATGGGGTGAGATAAAATCTCAGCGAGTCAACGCCTAAGCCTCGGCTAGGGCGATGATTCATCTAGACAGCCTATCAGTCAATTAGTCAATCATATGCAACTTACCCGATGACACCTCGTGCATTATGCACCATGAATGAAACATGTGTCTGTATCAACTTGAACCATCAACAAGACACTCGAATGACATAAAGCATCCTAGGCATAAACCATACATAGAACACCCTACGCAATTCATTTACAAATGACGATTTTCGTGATTAGTAAGACTTGGATCCATACAACACAATGTTGGGGTCCAATAACTCGATCCGTACAACACAATGCCGGAGTCGACTTCAGATAAATCAGGCTTCACCCCGTCTCCTTTCGGTGACGGCAAGTACAGGTAACACAATTTGCCGAGTAGGCATCTACAAGTAGTAACACAATGTCACAAGTAAGATCCTGTCCGTCACAAGTTGGGACCGGCTACCGACAATCCATGACGCGACATGGAAGGTCAAGCAACCGAAAAATCGTGTGGCCCGTACTAAAAGCACGATACGAACTTGACATACCACGAATCATCATCCATGTAATCACTCAATTCATTCATCAATCAATTTAGTCACATCTTTGATTATAGCCAAATTAATCATGCACATAATCAATATAACCAATTGTTTAAACAACGAGAAGTAATTCCAGTCAAGATAACCATTTCAATTATACCTAACTAGGACTAATTTGTGCCATGATTTAATCATAATCGATTTAATTACTCATGGAGTGAACATTCAACTCTGCCCGTCCCTCGTTCATAATCTATCCATATCAATCATAAATCAAACAATTAACATTCAAATATTCCAAATCAACTAACCTAATCTATTAGAGCCATTTAACCTAACCCGAGTTTCTAACCTGGCCCAATCCTAATCAGACTACCCAAACACCCAATAGTCTAAGAAAATAATCCAAACGAAATTAACGACCTTATCAAGAATTAGAGGTTGACTCACAGTCAAACACACGAGTCAGGATTGGCGGCGATCTTGGTAAAATCCATCAGCGCGAACCTCGAACTCCAACGAATTTTAAATCTCGAATAACGGCCCAATCTCCAACCAAATTGGTCCACGGGCCTAAGGTAAGGCCCAAACTCACAGGTCAACTACTGTAGACACGACCTAAGACGTAATGGGCCACGGCCCAAGTTGTAAGCTGAAAAAATGGGACCAACAGAATTCGACCCAGGCTAAAACAAGGAAAAAAATAAGGCGGGCCTAGGCTGATCGGGACTCCTACGGCAGCCGGCGGCCGGCAGTCGATGAACGGCTTCAGGATCGTCGGTGGCAGTGCAAGGGAGTCCGAGGGAGGTTCTGGTGACCGGTGGCGGCCGGAGTAGCAACAGCAAGGGCGGCGAACAACCACGAACAGAGGCCTTTCGTGACAGAAATAGAGCAGGCAAAAACGGGGAGTCGGGCTTCGGCTTGTTTTTGGTCGTTCAAGGCAGTGTACGATTAGAACGAGAGGACGGTGGTGGCTAGACGACATCGAGGGACGTCTGTAGTAGTCGTAGGTGGCAGAGCTACGAGCTTGAGGCGGCACAACCGGCGGAAACCAGATCCGAACCAAACCGGATCAAAACAGGGGAATTGGGGCTGAGCTTCGGATTCCCGGCTCTCCGGCAGATCTACGACAGCTGCAGATAGTATAGTGACACTAGAGAGGTTGTATGGGATGGTGTGGTGATGGTGGAAGGCAGTTCAAGAGCCGTGGCGATTTGTAACAGCCACTGCAGTAGTCTTGGCCCGAAAACAGGGTAGGGACGCCGAGCTGGCTTCTGGCCGGTTTCCGACGGCTTCCAACGGCGGTGATGGTGCTGTGGCAGTTGACGGGGACCCAAGGAGGAGGCAAGTGGTCAAAGGTGACGGTGGCTGAGTTGTGGTGGCTGTGGTAGACAAAAACGAGAGAGAGAGAGAGAGAGAGAGAGAGAGAGAGAGAGAGAGAGATAGGTAGAGAGTGAGAGAGAGAGAGAGTTGAGGTAGAGGACGAGGGTGTGAGAGAGGAAGAGAGGGCAGAGAAAAAAAATGAGAGAATTGTAGTTGTCCACTTTGACCCCTTGACCATCTTAAGGGTCCTAGTGATAAGGTGGGGCCCACTTCTATTATTGCTCTTATCTTTTGTTCATAAAATATCCAAGGGCATTTTGGTAATTTTTCAATCCTGGTTGAGGGCAATTCCGTAATTTTGCACTCAAGGGTAAATTGAACATTTAGCCATTCAATCAGGATATTAGATCCCTCGAGGTCGGCCCGGCCACAGTGAGGCTCAGACTTGAAAATTCAAACCTAAAGTCTATCGACGAATAGATTGAAATCCAATTCAATTCGTTCGACGATTACAGAAATCATCCAATTTTCGGTTCCTAAATCCTCAAAATATAACTTGAGCGACCAAAATGAAATTCATATTCATACTATTGTCTGGATTTCAATGTTTACAAGAGTTGGGATTTTCAGTGCGTCATAGTGCGTGTCGTGTATAATAGTCAATTTTACAAAAATTTTATTTAAATAGCTTCTTATTCTAAATTAATATCATAAGTGCTACTTTAGGCTCGGATAACTTTAGTCTTTAGCTGTGATGTTTATAATTATTCTAATTTTTCAGATGTTACTCCTGAAATTTTCGCATTCCTAAAGTAAGTTGTATTTGGTATCAAGAAATTATGCTATAGACTCATTAAAATTGACTACTCTTAATGAGAAAAAAGCAGTTTTAATATAGTATATAAGCAAGAGATATTTCTACTATACTTTTACTTTTCTCTTGATCAAGCTCTTCAAATTTTATCTGGAAAAGAAAATAACCATTTTGATAAACATTAATGCATTTAATGCGCGAATATCAATTGGAGGACAATATGTTAAATTTTTAGGCTTTCAAGGAGCTTACTAACGACCAAAACAAGTTGCTTACTTCGATTGAAAGGTCGGCTAGGAAGAGATTATATGGTCTGAAAAAGCTGAATCTTTTCCCTCTTAGACAATAAGAAGTTTATTCTATAAATCTTCTTTGGAAAGCACTTAGCTAAGAACTTAATGAACAATAGAAATTATATCTCAACTTTCGCACAATAACATCAACTCATCTCAAACATTTTATACAACAATCACATCGCATGTCATGCCCGCAACTTGCTTTAATTAGTAGAGAGTATCTATCTAACTCATAACTTGCTTTGTCATGCTCATGCTTGCTCATTCTCTTCTTCATATTTCTCCAACCGAGCAGTTCAAATTAGCGCAATCTAAAACTAAGTCACTTGAACATTTTGGCATATTGCACACTCTCATAATCGAATGCGACCAATTTACATATTTGGCTATGTTGTGAGAGCATCGGGAAGAGTGGTGGGCGATCCAAGGATTTTGCCTCCCACATCAGGAAACGTTTCGAAACCGGCCAAAGGACCGACTTTACCCTCTCTGCTCACATGTATCGGATATTGCATCAGGTGCCCCCTCATTTCCTTGGGATTACGTTGGTCCTCATCTACATAAGCTTTCCAATTCCGTTTGGCTATTTTGCTCACCCTCTTTACACATTCAGAGCTTTGAGGTTCCCTAAAGCTGTCCTCTAAATCTCCCAAGTGCTCCGCCCAAAGAGACATCCTATAACCGTAAACCTACATAGCATAAGTTGACATAATTATTTGCAAGGTCGCGTTTCTAAATCAATTTTGCCGCACCCGCTCGGGTGTTCGCGTAGTACATGCTACTTAGATGAGAAATTGACCCGACGTAACTAACCTGGCCACGCGGATGCCTCTTTTTCCTGGCCCAAGTGTGATGCGGCTGATAACCGCCCATCGCGATTTCGGTGTCTCTTGAGCCATCGAGAGATCTTTGGTTGATATTTGCCGATCCTATGATCACATACTCATCATCTACTATCATCCCCTTGGCATGCACATATATCATGAATCTGCGAAACTTTTGAACCGACGCCTACATGGATAGAAACAACATGCTTCAACCAAAAGTCTTTTTACCACTCATGCAGAAACCCTAGTTCTTAATGACTTTATGTGTTTGACTTCTTTAACATATGATTCAAAGAAAGAATCCATGAAAAGAGTACAGACATATACCATGGCATGATTTTCGGATTGTTGATTCATTGCTTGGGATGAAGGTTGCGAAGAGGACAAGGGCTCCCGCTTGCCTAGGCAATAGAAGTTCAAGTAATCTAATGGATGGCATTTGTGTGACAACCCTTCTTTGTCGAGAGCCTGGGCGATAATTTTGTACATCATCGTCATCGTTTGTCCCTGTCCACATTATCAATATACATATGAGAACAGTGAATGTCGATCTTTTCATATCATCATATCTCGGAGAGAAAACACTAAAGTGGCTGAAATGAGGTCGGTCTCAAATTTTCGCCTTTAAGTAGATAGGCTTGGTCTGTTTGGATCCCTTCGTTTTCTTCTTGATTCCTTTTCTGCTTAATTCCGTTCGTCCTGTTGTTTAGTTTCTTCTTGCAATACCGTTGCTTCTGTCGTCACTATTTCTTTGCAAGATAAAAGAGTTTATACTTGATCTAACCTGCCAGAAGAGAATTTCTTGCACGGCAGCACTGGTAGGGACACCCTCTGGCCACATCGGTATCACTATATACACACAGAAGCGCTCGTTTGCACTGATCTTGCTTGCGATCTTCAATGCCAGCTCCATCGGCACTAGATTGTTTGCACCTGCTTGTCAAAACCAAATCAAGCATTGGTTGCCATCAAAACTGGAACTCAAGAAATTAGAGAGGCCAAACACGAAACTAGAAAACGGAGGACAAAATCAAAATTTAGAAGTTTCAGAATTTCAATCTCTTATACAGTGAGTTTTAGCCATTATTTTCTGGTACAAAATCCCGAGAGGGATCAAAGTCTGAATTCTTTACTAGAAATGTGCATCTCATACCTGCATTTTTGTACGATGGCCAATGATAGGAAGAGCCAAGAAAATACTGGTTTTCAATGTAAATGAAGTGTTGCGCCGATCTAATCGCTTTCACGTACGCCGAGTGAATGCTCTTGTCTACTTTCAAGTTCTTTCCACAGAGAAGATTCTGCAACCATGAAGAGATTGAAAGAAGCAACATTAGCATTGTGTAATTCAATCTCTATTCGAAAAGTATAAAGATCCCCCGCAAAAAAAAAAAAAAAAAAAAAAAAAAAAAAAAAAAGAAGAAGAAGAAGAAGAAGAAGAAGAAGAAGAAGAAGAAGAAGAGTGAGTTTCTAATGCGAGGAAAACTTTTCAAGTCTTAGTACCTGCAGAAAGGCCAACTGCAATTCTAGTGGCATAGTATCAAATAGCTAATACTTACTTGCTTCGCAGCCTCTTCAACGCTCTTCGGGAATCCCTTTACAGAGCCTGAATCAATCGATCTAAAGACCTACGCCAACATAAAATAGAAATGGAAGATGATTGTTACAATCCATTTTGGTTACAATTGAAGTCCCTCGAAATGCTGATTGCTTTTACATAAATTCTCCCAACCTGCACGTGCCAATTTTCCGGGTCGTTTTCATCCTTGACTTGAACTTTTTGGTCGCTATCAGGGCTTGTCGAGGGACAAAGTATCCACGAAATCCTTTCGAGCCTTAAGAGAGCATTCTCATGCCAACGCCTAACATTTTTCAGCTTAAACTCGCGCCACTTTGCCGCCTTTTTCCATCTCTGTTCGAAATTCTTCAATATGTCATACGCAGCTTGCCCCTCAACTTTGCAATGTAGATCATGCCACGGTTGCCTTGGGACATTGACAGTCGACTAAAATCATCACAAAAGGCAATTAATACTCATGAGCAGAAGATAACATATGTATGTTATTACAGTGCTCAAGGTAAGCATCAGCTTAATTACCGTGAATGTGGGGTTGTGAATGTCATTCTCAAAGACACTGTCAAGATCGCTATAGAGTCTGTGCTCAGGAGTATCGTATCGGCCATCACATAGGTCCAACCCGCCAATGAAAGCCGTTATTTTGCGGTTGTTTCCTGAGGCTTGAGTGTCGAGAACCACGCACTTTTGATGGTGCGTGTACAGGGTCCCCACCACCTGGACTACAAAAGATCCACACACAAATTAAACCAAACATTTTCGAAGATTTGTGCTGGATTTCAATCGAATGGACAGCCTCTGCAATACTGTAAAATTCCCATTAGAACTGTCCTAATACATGTCAATAGGTTAGAAAACACATGATATGCATCTAGGACAGCATGAGACAGATTCAATAACTACCGGGTTGTCTGATGAAAGGAAAGCCTTTCTTATGAAATTATACCCGATTGGACAATCTGGTAATATACAGCAAAAGCAGTGCTTTTGATGCAATCTAATGAGATTTTGATTAGGAATTGACCTCAACGTCCAAGGATACATACCTGTTGCTTGAAAATGCTAAGTTTGGTGCTTGCATAACGAGGAGCAAGCACACAGTGGACGCCGGAATGTCGGAAGAACTTCTTCGTCTCTTCGTCATGAGTTTGCATCACGCCATCCTGAACGACAACGTGGCACATGCCAAGTCTCAACGACGAGAGATCTCAACAAAGAACTATCTTTTCCTAAGTCGACAAACGTACAGATTCTCTGTAACAAAAAGCATGAAATTGAAGTTTGGCCAAACATGTGAGCATGGCTAAGTATACCGTTTTCAAGAGGAACTTGTCGTGTGAAGTCTTGTCGTCCCAGATGAGCAGGACCACTCGGACACCTTCCTCGGACTTGTACTTCAGGAGCTCCCCTAAAGAAAGCTCTCCTCCATTTGGCAGTTCCCTAGTCGGCTCTCTCACAAGCCTCACGGGATGATAAATGGACCAACCAATGATGTAGATCAAGTGGTGGGCTTCCAAAATGGCATGGCACATGTCCTCCCAACACCTGCCTTGCTCATAAATCTTCCCATCATCAAGCAAAATCTGAGGCAGCTTCCCCTCAGGGACATGAGCATCTTGGTACAATGTGACATCCCCACCTTTCCTAAGTGGAAAATATGTGTTTGGGACACCCACGTAGTTTGGCCCAACCCCAACACCATTCTCGTATAAAGGGTTGTCGCTGACCGGCCTGAATTTGATTGAGACATGAAGTTCGGGGTAGGGCTTGAGGGGGCTCCCAAAGTTGCCGAGTATCGGGAACCAATCGTTGATTGTGTTGCCAGACACGATCTTGGACACCGGTATCTCCACGACCCCGATGAGCTCGGCCCCAAACATGTCGTTGTCCTTCACATGGAACTCCACCTTCATGACCGGGTGCGCCACGGGGACGCAGAACCGCTCGTCCCACATGGGGTTCTCGCAGTTCGGGATCACCCGGGTCCGGGCAACAGTGGCCCCCACGAGGCAGACAGACACGTAGGGGTCACTCGTGATCATCGAGTGCTTCCCCGAGGAGCGAGCGGCGACGGGCTGCCGTCCGCGTAACGCAGGCGCGCAGGTTGGCCCAAGCATGGAGCAGCACTGCCTCATTCTCTCCGAGGCAAGGTCCATGTTTGGGAGGGATTTCGCCTCCACAATGTACATGTCCAATTCGCCGTGCAAGAAAATTGGCCCCGTTGTGACGTTAAGCCCATTGAGTTTTGCCGGTTCAGTGTTTGCGTCCCCTGCCATTTCACCCTCGTTGCCCACACTCCTTGTTGTCGGGTGCCAACCTCCCGTCTCCTCAAGCACTTCTTGATCACATCAATTTCACCCAAATTCATGCGAACTTTCGCACCTAATAAGAGCAGATGCAGCCTGATAAATTGAAACTCAATTGGTAGGTAAATCGAAACACGGTTGGTCCAGAGGAAAGTGCCGATTTGTTCACGTAATTTATGAAACCCTCGACAAACTCGATCTCTGCAGAATTAAAATATGCAGTTGCTCCTTTCTGAAAATAACACGAAATTAGGGGACAACATTTTCCTCTCCCATGAAAAACATCATCACATTCGTAAGTTTGTTTAACACAAAAAAATAAAAAAAAAAGTAGCTTTAGCTCATGGATCCAATCATGTAATTCGAGGAAACGAAGTACTCGATGAAAAATCAAAGAACTAATCACGTCGAAACAAAGAGCTTGACGGGCAAATAAGAGAGAAGGAAAAAGGAGATTTTTACCCGATGTTGAAAAAGCGAAGGAGGAGGACCCAGAATCGGGGCGACGATAAGATGGAAGACGATGGAAAACGAGCGTGCAAGATCATTCGTCAGTTTGGAGTTAATAATTTAAAAAAAAAAAAAAAAAAAAAAAAAAAAAAAAAAAAACAGAGAAGCGGTCTCAGGCACCACCACAAAGAGGAAATAGAGGGAAAATCCACAGCGGAAATTGTGGGAAGCCTCAGATGATGATGTGTGTAACAATCTCAATCTCAAGGACTCATTTTAGCTCACTCATTAGCGGAGTACCACACAATCTCATAATCGATGGTGTTTGAGGATTTGATCATTTTTTTATGATTTGATTCCTCGTGCACGGACCTCTTTATTCTAATGGGCATCGATGATCAAAGCGGATGTACCTACGGTGCTCGCCGTGGTGCTAATTTTAGTTTAGATGGTTGGTGGGCGGGAAAATTAATACAAATTTCATAAATTTATTGTAATTATATTCATTCAATCTTAAACATTTTTTTGTCAATATAGAAAAAAAATAATTACAATTATGTCAATTCATTCCATCCAACGAATTTTGGCAAGCCGACGCTGATGTGGAGGCCGACCAACCATTTACTTAATATTTTGATAATATTTTTAATTTTTAAAAAAATAATAATTTTGTTTAAGATTTTGTCCTTTTCTTATTTTATTTTATTTTTCCCTTCACCATCCCCTCCCCTGTTCTTCGGCTCTCGCCAGTTCACCGACCCCTTCATTTTTTTCGATTTCGACTTCATCGGTTCATTGAAGAAGAAGCGACGAACCAGCTGAACTAGACCCCACGCACCTTCATCACTTCCGCCTTCGCCCTACCCACGCATCTCCTCGCCGCAGTCGCAGCCGCCGCCGCCGCCGCCGCGCTTCTTCGCCATGGGTCGACGCATTGAGGGCCACCACGTCCATCAACATCATGCTCGACTGAGTATTCGCCCGACCTCGGCGAGGCTCCCACCAACCTCGCCAGATTTGGGCTGGAGAGGTCAGCCTTTGTCCGGCCATGGCAAGGCTCGACCTCTCCAGATCAGGACTGGCGAGGTCAGCCATTGACCGGCCATGGTGAGGTTGAGCCTCACTTGGCCCAACAATGGCGAGGATTAGCCTCGCTAGTCGTCCTCTAGCCGATGGGGGAAGAGAAAGAGTGAGGAAGGTAAAACGAGGAAGAACGGGCAAGAGGGGAGGTACAACGGAAAAGACGAAGGGAAAGAAAGGGAAATAAAAAAAAGGTAAAAATATTTATAAAAAAATATTAAAATATTGGCCGCATTTGATAATGTTTCTATTCCTAGGAAAATATTTGAAACAAAAATAATTTTTTATATTTATGTTCCCGGCTACCATTTTTGAGAACAGAAACACATTTGGTAAATTTAAAAAAATAATAATTATCTCACTAAAAGAAATAATCGACGGCAGCGAAGCGCCGCAACGACGGTCGAGCAAATGGAGGCCGCATGGGCCGACAGCGGTGTCCGGCGACCTGCGATAGTGGTGTCAACCGACCGCGGTCGCCAAGTGATGGCCTTGGTGGCAGAGGACTGTGGTAGTGGGTTGCACGAAAGTATTTCAAAAATGCTCCACAACTCAAAATCAAGTTTTCTTTATTTCTTTTTTTGGGATTTTTTTTTCAAAATTGTTTCTCAAAACACTTTTAAAATATTTTTTTACCATACGCGTTTCTGTCCTAAAACGCTTTTGGAACATAAGCGCTTTTCCTAGAATGTTACCAAACACAACCTAAGTCACCGATCAATCGATGTTCATGTCAGCGTCGGCAAGCCAAAATTCGTCGGATGGACTGAATCAGCACAATTGCAAAAGGTTTAAGATTGAATCGACAAAAAAAAAATTATGACTAAATTGACACAATTACAATAAATTTAGAATTTTTGGGTAATGTTCCCATTCATGGGCAAAATTAAGCTCGTTAAGTAAAAAAATCAATTTCCAATGTGAATTATGGGTAGATTGAATGGGAGTCGATCATCCCCTCTAGTTTCAAGCACAACGTAATTAGTTAACTTTCACATAATCCACAGAGATGAGAAACATGCTTATTTACATGGAAAATTACCAATTTAATTTTAAATCTTTTTTTGTGCCAATTCATCTAAACATTTCGCAGTGATGTCAATTCAATCACAAACCTTTTGCATTAATGCTAATTTAATTTTAAATATTTTGCATTTATGTCAATCAAGTCAAGTCGATCAATTTTGATCAAAAATTGTTGACGTAAATGTCAATTATCCTACGTCGCACGACTGGCACCATCGTGGATATTTTTAATTATTTTTTTGTTTTAAATAATTTTTAAAAATAATTTAAAAAATGCTTAAAAATTATTCAAAATATTAGAATAATATTTTTTAAAAAATCTAAGTTACCGCTAGATGTACCATGTAGGACGATTAATGTACACTCCGTGATATTCCATCAAAACTGGCCGGATTAACTCAATTAACATAAATATAAAAGAGTTAAGACTGAATTGATATAAATACAAAAAATTTAGTACTGAATTAACATTAATAAAAAAATTTAGCACTTAATTAGCACCAATGCAAAAGATTTAGGACTAAATTGATACTAAAAATTAAATATTTAAGATTGAATCGACACTATTGTAATAAGTTTAGTAATTGTTTTTCGCACTTCTCCCCTTATTTACATATAACGCATTAAGAAACACCACATGTAAGTGTTGGATCTAGAGGAAGTTGGCAACAATTCTCTCCTTGAACCATATCCAAGCGTTTATCAAAGCAGCTAATTACTGGTTATGCTAGAGCGCGACCATCCCACACGGTAAAATTTGAAAAAGGAACAAACCTCAGCAACAAAAGTAAAATCAGATACAAGACATCCAAATCTTCTAGAGGAAATTGAGAAATTAATCCATCTCGCAATCACATCAATTTGGTGACGGAATTTAGATATTCCATTTTGTACTGAATATTATTGATTCGCATGGGCTTTGCTGATCTTGCACTCGCATGCATGCACCCATTCAAACACAGAAGACTCCATTTCATACCTCGCATTATGTTATAGAGAGAACCGTCAACAGAGAAATCACCGTAAAAGGCACAATCCAAAAGAGGACTTCAATTTCAACCTACTACCATCATGACCATGTAGAATACCGTCACTCCTGCAGAAACCACATAAGATCCTCTTGAGAGAAGTCACGTAAATTACCATCTTTGCAAGCCTTTGCCGCCATCCCAATGACACCATTTGAGCTCAGCTCTAATATCTCCTCTGCAGAAGACAGCATTTTAATGGTATGTCAGAGGCAGCATGACGAGAAAATTTTACCCTTGACAGCTAGAATATGCCTATGAGATGGACATGGTCAAGGCAAAATTTACTAGTAGAAGAGCCAATGCAATAATGGACATTATCATTCTTTTTTCTTTTCTTTTTTTCCCATCATATTTCCAGGGCAGGGCAAGGGTGAAGAATCCCTGTGAACCTCGCTCGCCCAGAAATTAAAAAACGTTTAGCCTGTGGAAGACTAACGATAAATAACACATCAGATAACAAAACTCTTATGCTAGAGACTGCAATGCAGAAGTATGTTTTGGCCCAAGAGAAAGAGAAATGCACAAATATAATGAGCTCTGGATGAGTGTGCACACAAAATCATGTGGCAGGAGAAATTCCTCTGTATTTTAGTCGCAGAAAAATGGCTCAATTCATGGTCGAGCCCACGGCCAACATTAAAGCCAAAGTAATGACAGATGCAGAGCTAGCATGTATGTCCACTTAAGCATGAGAAAAATGTATGTGATTTGGGCATAAGAGCAGGTTTAGCTTCCCAGCCCTTGTTCACAAAAGAAACTGCCCAGGGTGAACTTCTTAAGTTTGAACTTTACACCACACAAGATCAGGCCCCCCTTTATCGAGTAGTGTGGAGAAATCTACCTACACAACAAATTAACACCTCTCCAGAATAAAAAAAAATGGCAACAATCAAAATTCATAATCTTACGGGAATAAATCACCCAAATTTGGCATACTTGTAATCTCATACGCTGACAAACATTGCACAAATTAACGAGTAACGACTACACGACTCTTCGTTCAAAGATCTAAATCAGTCGTAAAATTGAATAACTTACTTGCTCCGTTCTCCCTTGTTCCTGCGGTATGTAGCTCCTTTGGTCTTCCTGCATGTTCCATTGTTCTCCCTGCACGCTCCCTTGGCCCGGCGGTGTGAACCTCTGTCCTTCCCCATGGTCCATATAATTCTGTCCTTGACTGGGATTCATTCCTTGCCCATATGCACCACCAGTACCTTGCCCTTGAAACCCATCAGAACCCTGCCCATATGTTCCACCAGGAGTAGGTGCATAGTTCCGATTGTCTCTCCTATAATCATTCTGCACTGGCGGGGCAGAGCTCCATCCTTGTGGCATGTCTCTTTGTTGCTGATGATAATTGTTGTTATGACCCTGCTGATTGTAGTTTCCCTGATACGAAGGCACTGGATCCCTCCTCTGTCCTTGATATGGATCCCTTCCACCAGCGGCATAACCCATTTTGCTCATTGGCACGGGATTTCTTTCACCTTGCCCTGGGGGACCATAACTTTGCTGGGGAGAATAATTTTGCGGAGCATCCCGCTGCATAGGTCCCTGATAACCATATTGGGGGCTCCCTTGTCTATTTGGCACTTGATCTCCTTGCTGGTTGTATCTAGGTGGGCCATAGTTTCTATTGCGTGGTCTACCACCCGGCCTCCCATACTGAACTGGAGGTGGTCTATGAGTAATTACTCCATTTTCATACTTGTCACCTAATGATTTAGCAAGTCCAACAAAACAAGCGTGCAAGGTCACAAATCATAGACATATTGGACAGTTGAGCTTATGGATTTAGAGGATGAATGGATTAAATGACTGAAAAATTATGGCCGAGATGTACAAAAGAAGCCTTTCTGCGGAGCCAAGCCATACCTCCATACTCCTTGTTTTGGGGATCAATGTAGGAATCAGGTAATATAAAAACAACTCCAGGTAGATCTGTTTATAGCTCAATATGTCAGTGCACAACCATGATGCAATATAATCAGTATTGGTCGCAATGGGATCCTTATCAGAGACACTTGCCTCTGAATTGCTCTGACTCTGCTTCAGTCATCACAGCCTGAAACCCCTGATAGGTGGTTGTGCTACATGCATACATTCTCTTTTTTGCTTCCTCCAAACTGAAATGGAAGTACCAAATATCATCTCATTCAACACACGTAAAACTAGCAAAGATAGGCAATGATTCAGTAGGCACTGACATCTAGCATAAATGCAGGGAACAAATTTACTTACCTAGCATACAACCGTGAGAACCACCCAGTTGATATCTAATTAATGCACATTACAATATAAGTAGAAGCCTTACCATGACATTTCAAAGTAGAGAGGGGAAAAGGCTCACAAACCAAATAAGCTGTCAGTCGCATAAGAAGGGATAATAACAATAATTTTCTCTAAATTTTAGTTCAATGTATAATGTCATCATTAGAATTTAATAGCATTCAATATGGTCCTTGAATTATACATAAATGTCCAACGTAACCCTTTTGTTTGGTCAAACAGCAGAGAAATGTGAAATTTAGTCTCCAAACAATTGCGAAATGTATAATGTAGTCTCTCAACTTTCTATGAGAAAGTCAAATCGGTCCTTTGGTATTATTCACAAATCTGTATAACGACACTATTGCCTATATTTAGAACATCTTTTCATTTCAATTCATTTTGAAAATCCAATATAAAATATTTTGACAGCTATCGATCCAAAGATAAAGTTATTTATAAAAAATTTAGTCTTGAATAAACAAAAACTTCAAAGTTTTTCCTATCTAAAAAATTAGGAACAAGATTTGGATGATATCTATATATAAATTATTATAGTTTCTAGACATCCTCGTTAAAACACTAAGTCCCTCAACTTTTTATGACAAAATCAAATCAGTCATTTATTAATATTCACAATTTTTCTTAAATAAACTATTGCCAATACTTTTAAATATCTTCTCATTTCAATATATTTCTTCAATCAAAAATAAAATATTTTTCCAGATCATGATCCAAAAATAACACTATTACAGAAATAAAACACAGATTTAAGTAAATCTACTTTCCAATACACGAAACACAAAAGCTTGGAAGTTTTATTATTACAGTTTCTATATATCCTTAAGAAAACACTTACACTTAAAATAGCAGCAATATCAACGTGATTCAACGCTAAATAATGTTCTACTTTTACTATTATGGAGACCATAAGCTAATATAACCTAAATGGAACTATCGTAATAAGTATAAAGACAAAAAAAGGTAAAAAGTTAATAAAAGAGGGCATACTTTTTGTTTTGTCATTTTGAAAAATCGTGAATATTATATATTGACTTTGTTATGGAAATTTGAGGAAGTAGATACAACAAATTGAAAGTTTAGAGACCAGATTACATATTTTACAATAGTTTAGTAACTTATGTAACTTTTTTTTGGTAAGGGTAACTTATGTAACTTTCTCCCTTGCTTGATCAAAGAAAATGAGAGCGAACATTTACGAATAGTTGAAGGACCATACTGAATAAAATAAAAAGTCCAATAATGACATTACACATTGGGCAGATTTTAGGGAATATTAGTGTCATTTTTCAGCATAAGAAATACTCAATTCAGACCCTAAACATTTTTTGGCTCATCCCAGTGGCAATTTCCAGTTTGTTTAATTAATTCATCCTAATATGTGCGGCCCCTATCGTGTGGAAAGCTGTAAACCTTTCTCACGAGGGCTGACCTCTCCATGTTGCAAACAATGAGGGAAGAGAGAGAACTTGAGCCTCTTTCAAAATCACTAGCCAATTCTACCACAGTTGTCACCTTACCCAACAGACATTCTGCCTCAACTCCCATAATTACCACTTCCCTGCATCCAAAGAGACTCCCAATTCCCCACTAATTTATTTTCTTTTCACTTTTGAGAAGGGCTTCAATGCCTCCCATACGTTCGAGTTCGTTAGACTTCTAGCCTGTAATGCCAATGCTTTCATCAATACCTACCTTATTCCCCAACATTTACCAGAACCGAGGCATTGATTAATCTCTAAGCAACATTGAGAAGTTCTGCACCTTATAAATTGAACATACAGCTCCAAAGCTTCTTGATTCCTCCACAGCTGTCTTTAATCGACCAAAGGATCCCACTTACTACTTAAGTTTCTAGATGGATCAGTACAAACGCACTCTATCACTTAAGCTTATCTGTGTTATAGATGAACCCTCCCTCCCTCCCTTGCGCACTTAAAGCACTTGGCAAAGGATCCTCGAGCTGCCACTAATGAGCAACAACGTAATGGTGTCTTTGTCTCAGAATGAAAATACACTGAGCTAAACACTTTGGACTAGATCTGGTATTGTATACCAACACAATTTGGACAGAGAAACAATTAAATAAATATGTGGCCCAACCAAGAAGGCTTCGTTCAAGGGGAGATGTCTTTCTACCTGATTTAAACGCATGGACAAACAGAAAAGACACACACATACACATGCATCCAGATAAACGCGTGCACCATAGAAGGAGAGACGGGAGGTGAACAAGAATTCCCGTTGCTTATTTATTCCTAACCTAAGCGAGTTCAACATTTACAACACTTCGCGTTGTGTAACCGATACACAGACTCAGCATCCTATATCATATTTTATATATATAATGCCTAATAAACCAAGCACATGAAATATGGTCTCCAACGCAGGACGCAATACCTACAATAAAGTATGAACAGAGTAATTTATCCAAGGCATGAACGGATAACCGACCAAGAATAGAACTAATACGTTTATCAGGCTAAAAAATTTAAGATTTTTTTCCACAAGTTAGCGATAAGTGCTAAACTCATGCTTTCTAGCCAACCATTACTTAATTCGAGCCTCTAAATAATAAAGAACAAGCAAGTTGAACAAAATCCTTAACGAGTTACCCTGTCCACAATGAGTTCGACTGAATGACAGAACCATCCCCGACACAATGTGCGGAAAGAAACGACATAGTGAAAAGAGGAATCACAACCTGATGTTGAGCCCTTTGGCGCAAGTCTCCTCATAGGTGCGAACCATCTCCTCGGGAGTGGGCTTTGGCTCCTTGGGGAAATCCATGGTGATGAGCCAGTGGTTGAAGTCGCAACCCTCGAAGAGGACCGTGTCCGGATCGATCTTGTCGCCGCCGTCGTTGTAGTTCCGGGAGTTATAGGCCAGCGATCGCGAGAAGAGCAGCGAAGACGCCGCCGGCGCCAAGGACCGAGGTCCTAGCGCGGTTGCAAGCGAAGACACCGAAGCCGGTGGTGGCGTGGACGTTCGCGATGGAAACGGTGCGAGCGCGGGGTCCGCAGAGGCCGGGGGAAGCGCGGCGAGAGAGCGTCCGAAGATGGACGGTGGGGTTAGGGCTCGTCGGAAGAGGACTAAGCGCATCGCCATGGCTGCTGTTGGGTGTATAGAGAGAGAGAGAGGGTTTAGGGGTTTGGAGGAGCGTCTCTGGCTAAATATGGCTTCCGACGCAGGAGCATATCTCCTTCAATGAGCGAAACCAATTTTGTGATTTTCGACCGGGAAAATTACAATTTGGCCCCAGATATTTAGGATGGTTATTAATTTGACCCCGCGATATCTCAATTTTGTCATAAATCCCTCGATATTTTCAAATTGTTTTCGAAGTTCCCCGCACCGCCTCGGACCACATTATCACCTTAATTTCGTGATTTCTGATTGCCTTCTGATGTTTCAATTTTTTTTTGCAATGTGCTCCCCATCTTTTGAAATGAATTGCACTCTTCCCCTTAAAATAAGTGTAGAAAATGAAGGAATCAATTTTAATTAAGAGCGCATTTTAGAAAACAATTTTTAGAAAAAATTATCGGTTATATCTTTTAGAAAAATGAATTAAAAAATATTTTTACCATCAATACTAATATGTGCTTAGCTATTTTCATGGGTGATGAAAATACTGTGCATCTATTTATTTTATTTTTTTAAAGCAAGAGATTATTTTTTCAAATAATATTATCTAGATCTTAAATTTTTTCGTGGAAAAAACTCCCTTTAAAAAAATATTTATTTCTACGGATGAGATATTATAAGAACCATTTTATTTTATTTTTATTTTTTTTGGGTCGGGCTCAAATCAATCTTAGATAACAAAAGAAAATCAATTGGATACCTAAGAAAGTGTCAATGTCACCCTTCCCCTCCCCCCTCGATTTGTTCTTTTTTTTTTTCCTTCTCATTTTTTTTAATTCTAGTTAAAATGCTCAAGTAAATCTTTTAGCTGAAATTCATTTTAGTTTTTGGATTTATTTCCTTTTTTTTTCTAATTCCATGTAATTTCTTTTGCTTGTTGCTCCCCCGCATCGCTTTAACAAGTCAATTTTACGGAATTTTTCGAGTAAATTATTTTCACTGAAACTAGCGTTCGTTGGATAGTCATCATGAGTGGAACCGATGAGTAGAACCATTTTTGCAATCTCAAACCGAAATTGTTCTTGTTTTTAAAGTGAGTGTTTCAAAAGTAACAGGACGAACTGATAAAATTTGTAAAAATCTGCCCAACAACCAAAGTATGTAGGACCACATATTACACATGTTTTTTTTTGTACAGCCACTAAAAAAAAAATTGATCACTTTTTAGAATTAATACCATGCAAAACGTAAAATTTGTATATTCACAATAAATTTACCCCAGAACAAAAATCTCAAATCGGTATACTCGTGACACATTGACCCCATGTAGCTTCCGTCAATTTTACCGTGAAATTGCTAAGTTAGATAACACATAGTAAGCACTAAGTTGACCTAGCAAGTCAACATGAAAATCCGAGAGATGAACATATAGATTTCAGGGTGTATCTGAGCAAATCTTATATCGGTGGTGGAGTTTGATTCATAGAACTTGATGATCTGAAGATTGTTACCCTTCTTTCGTTAAATGAACAGGTGAACATATATATTTACCCTATACTTGCCAGATCAACTGAATTATTAATGCCGTATTTCATATAGCGAAATTTGACGGAAGTTAACGGACGGTAAATGTGCTATGTGTGCATCGTTTTGAAATTTTTAGCGACTAAAATTAGTTTGAAGTAAATTTGTCACATGTGTGTCACCAAAAATTAATTTAAACTATCTAAGTATATGAGTTTGAGGCTTTTTGTAATCCTTGAATTCCTTTTCATATTAGCAAAAAAATTATTAATCGAACTTGATTAACTTTAAGCAACTGGCTCTAAATATCATTTAAGTACAGGATCTCTTCTAAAGTCTTGTATCGGTATGGTTTAAAGGCTCAAGCGGTTGGTAAAAAAATTAAATGACAACCAATTCAAATCAACGTTGGGGAAGTCATAAATATGTTACAACAACGTGATACAAGGCCAAACAACGTTTGGAAAATATTTTCCCAAAAATTATTTTTTGAAAAATGAACAGAGCCTAAGTAATGTTTTAAATGTCAAATATCATCAATTTGACTAACATACGCTAATTAATCGCCTCTACATTTAACATGAGATCTAGTATTGTTTACTCATAATCAATGGACTGATTTACCTTCCACAATTTGCATTAATTGGTCACTCTGCCTGCTAAAGTATCTTAGATGTCATCCAACCAATAAGGCATTGGATTAAATAACAATGAAATTTGCTTCTCCTTAGGTAATAACAGTAGTATTACCATAAATTTTGTACGAAGATTACTTGAGTGTCATAACTTTTTTTTTATCATTTGAGTGCCATCGGTGATTTAAGTCACAGAAAATGCTACGGGACATTAAAATAATATAAATCCATCCGAGGTGGATTGCCTGAAATCTGAATCAGCCAATGAAATGGAAACATCGTCGCACGGTTAAGATTGAACAATTGCTTCAACAAAAGTTGGGGCAAAATCACTTGAACTTTCTTAAGCACCCCAATTATGTCGGGGGGAAATCAAACTCTCGCAAAAGTAATATGAAGAACCCTAATTCCGAAGCACCCAACGTCCCTTCGAAGATATTTCGTCGGCGTCGCCAGTGGCGACACTCCCAGGACTTCCTTCTAGTTCAATCACAATTCATGACCGACAATCGCACTTTATCTTCATTTACTCTGCTTTCAACTATCCTTGGAGAAAAGAAATTAATGATTTCTTGATGATTTTAACTCATTTAGATGTTGTTGTGATGCTTGGATTGGAATATTGATTCAATGTTGCAGCTAAATCTCTTGTCTAAATAAATCACCTACCCCATGTTTGATGAAATGCCTCAATAAGGGCAAGTGGCTTTTGGAAGAAATGCCTTAACCACCCTAGCTAAATCTCTTGTCTGATCCTTTACCGGCATCAAACTCAATGAAATCAAATCGTGAAAGTGGCGATGGGAAGCAAAAACACAAACAGGGCAAGTGGCTCCCGGATGTACGAGCAAAGCTAAGATGCAGGTGGACATGTATTGACCAATGAATTAGACGATGGAGACTAATGGAAGCAGAGATAAAGAGTGTTGTATATTTACTGAACCACTGGAAGAAGAAATTTTTGAAGATGAAAAATTAAAGAGATATTTATCGAATGATTGTTATGATGTTGTTGTTGATGGATTTTGTTTTGGTTTATGTGGCTGTAACATTAGAAAAAGTTATTTTTAGTTTACTAGTTGGGGAACTTGTTGTATATCGTGAATATTATGTTACTTTCGATTCCGAGTTGATTTTTTTTTTTTTGCCAACTCGTGAAAATCTGCAAAATGCAATGTTGATAAATTGTGCAGCAAGAGCAGAGAAGTCAATTTTTTTTAGTGCCATAAATTTAAATCGACAACTTAGATTACTAGACTTTCACAAAGTAGCCACTTAAGTACTATATCTTTTTAAAAGTTGCAACTTAAATATCATATATCTTTAAAAGTGGCCACTTTAAGTGATCACTTAGGTTCCTTGATGTTTATTAAGTGATAATTTAAGTTCAATTTTTTTTTTATATTCCATGTCGCTTCACCTGTATCAGTTGTTATCAACAACAAGCCAACAAGTCAGGTTAGGGCTACAATCATTGCTACTCAATGGTACTGCATGTTCTTGCATCAACAATAATAATAGCCAGAACTTGTTCACTTAAATATAATAAAAAAATATTACCGGTAAACACACCAGCAAAAAAATGCAGCAGTGAAACTATATTGTTGTTGAACGCATAACAAACCAAACCAAAACCCAAAATACAGAAAGGTTCACTTGCTGTAGATGTATTTCAAGTCAAAAAGCAGCTATATCACACCTAACTACATTGTTGCAGAATATGTATCAAGCCAAGTTTATACAACATATACCTCACTCTGGCTACAAATACCATTGTACCAATAACACATAATCATTGATAGTCAATTTGATGCATGTTCTTACATCATGAAACTGAGTAATAACAATAGCCAAAACCTGTTCACTTACATAAAATCGAGAAAATGTTGCTACTAAACAACCATAAAAAAAAATGCAGCAGTAAGACTCTAACAATATTGTGATGCTGAACACATAACCAATTAAACCTTGCAGTAATAAATACCTAACCATCACTTACTACAACATTAAGCCAAAATACAACAATATTACAACACGCTGTTGTAGTTGTGTATCAAATCAAGTCGCAGCATTAACATGAAACACAACTCTAACAACTTCAAAATTCTAAAAGACACAATAACAGACAACATTATCAATAGACATCATTATCTCCATGATCCTCTCCCATTAGTCATCATTGACAGTAGCTCCAGCAGCCCCATCTTCCTTGCCTACAAAAGTGCCCTCATCAACTACTCAATTTGTCCTTTTTTTCCTTTGCCGAAATGCTCTTACTTCTTCTTTGTTTATGCAATGTCTTCATCATCGGCATCGCTTGTACATTGTGTGTATAATAGCATTTCCTCATCTTCATTACTGGACAATGCAACTTTCCAAGTGCTCACATCTATTCAAGTTGATTCTTCAGCCATTGTGTCTTCACTATCAGATATGACACCATTTCTTTGAAGTTGCTCACATAGCTCTGACACATGAGCTGTATGGGAAGCCTGATTATACTCTACTTACACATGTTTTTCTAAAACAGATGCATTACTATATTGGAATTTTCAGTAAACAAGAATTTCATTATTGACCAATGAACACAAAACGACATAAGGATACAATTTAGCAAACGAAACTTACCTTCTTACTCTACCAGCGAGACCCTAATTTTTTCCTCCAATGGATCGCCTTTCTAGCATTTTCTTTTGCTTTCACGTGCTGAGAACAATGCGAAATTCAATAAACACGTGTCTCGTATATCAATCAATTCACATAAACAACAGATCACTTACTTTTGCGTGGGTCAATCCCAATTAGTCACGCGACAAAAACCTTTGACTCCATAGCTTCCGACATGAATCACTAGGGTTTTCGAACGATTCTCTTGAGATACTAAAGCTTCATGAAGATCGAAACCCTAATTTGATTTGGCGGGCATATAGAGACCGATTAGTGAGAGGGAAATTTCTAAACCCTAATTTTGCTCGAATGATCCTTTTCTCTCTCTCAACATATGATCGAACGTAGATATGAACTTTCAAAGCTGTGTGGCCTCGTTTTGTTTGGGAGGGACACACTGGAAAAAAAATATATTCACGGTGGATGTCTCCTTCTTTTTTTAAATTTCCACATCATAATAAAAAAAATTAAGTACAAAATCCACGTAGGATGTTTAGTCGGAAGTGGCACTCAAGTGATCCATTTGGTCCGATTTGGTACTCGAGTGATCCAAAAAAAAAATTATGAATGCACCGAATTAATGTGTGTGGGGGACACGCCCTTAAGATTATCTCAAAAAGGTAAAATGATTTCTTCCCATTTTCTTCATTTTTGTAGGGTTTTTTTTTTTCGATTGATGGAAATTATTTCTTAACTTATTAATTTACCATGAACCACACATCGAAAATTTTGAAAAATATTTTCTTGAAAATTAATTTTCAAAAAATGAACAGAGCCTAAGTAATGTTTTAAACACCGAATGTCATTAACTGGACTAACATGCACTAATTAATAGCCTCTATTTAACATGAAATCTGGTGTTATTTACTCATATTCAATGGACTGATTTACCTTCCACAATATGCATCAATTGGTCAAATGAAATTTGAATTTCTTCTTGTGGTATTGATTCAATTCTTTTTTTTTTTCGAAAGTAAAATTTAAAATACACCGAACTAATGTGGGGAATGCGCCCTTAAGATTATCCTGGAAAACATGGATCGAAGCACGCAAAAGCAATCTAAACACCCGCCGATTATCAAACTAAAAAGAACCGCCACAAATACCGGAAAAGGAAACACAAAGGGGCAATGTAACCTTTAATTCAGTAAATTTTCTTTTACTTATCAAATCATCTTCTAGTTTCATATCCATAAATTCACAATTTGTTTGTTTGAATCAGTTTCAAAATTATTAATTTTTTTTTCATCTGCTAAATAATTTACTTCTTGCAATTTGGCAATACTATAAACGGCATAATTTAATCTTTACGAGGACGAAAATGACTAAATTGGAAGAATCAATTCGAGGACGAGGACGAAATTGAACAAAAATGGTATAGTCCTCCGTTTTTCCTTTTATGCGAATCATGTATAATCTTATGCAGCAGCCCCTCCATTTCTTCATCTTTCAACTTTTAAACCCTAAATTCTCTCTGTCGCTGTCGCTGTCTCTGTCTCTCCCCAAAGCGTGGCCAGCGACTCTGCTACAGTGCACGGTGTCTCCGGCGGTGGGCGGTGGCGGAGCAAACCCGCGACCCTTGGGCGGCTTCTAGACAGCGTCCGCTAGCTCCATCCTCTTCAGCCACGCATTTTTTGCGGAGGTTCGTTTCTTCGTTTTCTTTTCCGGCAAAAGTCCTGCTTGAGATTTACTTCGGTACTTATGCTTGGGAAACGATCAGGATTATCAACGTCAATGGCGGAATCACGTGTAGTTCTGAGTGGTAGACTGTTAATTCCAGTCGTTTAGTTGGATTTTTCGGTAGTTAGTCAGTGGCAATCGATTCTGTTACCGATGGTAGACGCTCGTGTTCACTGTTATCTGATTCACTGAGGTTGATAGGAGTTCAGAATTCATCTTTCTGTGTTCTTCAGTTCTCTGATGGCTCTCCCATAGTCTGTAATTTTTTACTCTCGGTTCTCCGTTCTTTCTTAGGAAATAAGTAATTCCAATGTATGGCTAAATATCTTGCATACCCAATTAGTCTTTGCTAAGATGTATGTTCCTCCCGCATAGATATCCACTGCGGATTCAATTTGTTTGAAAAGCACAATTGGAAGACTGCCTCTCGAAGGACTCCTATACGTTTGAGGTATTCAAAGGACTATTAGTAGACGATCCAATAGCCTCAATTTGATTCATGTACATTCCTCTGCCGAGCGAAGTGTTTGGAATTAAGACGACTGAAAGTTTAGTGGACGGAAGGATCCACAAATAACAATACTTCCTTTTTTTTTTGTGGGGGGGGGGGGGGTCAAACACAAGCAGCAATGCACCTGTCACACAATTTATAATTGAAACAAATGAATTTGTAGAATCCATTGTGAACTCCAGACACATTGTAAAAAAAAATGAGTTGAAGAATTAGATGGAGGCAACTTTATTGGTTGACTGTGTTATTGGCAAAGATAAGAAAATATTTTTGCTAAAGCTCAAGAATCTTAAGAGCAAAGGCATAGTAGAAGATCTTTTTGGAAAATAATACAGAAAGAGTAGTGTTGGAACGTGTGATATCAACATAGGAGGTGTGATGCTAATGGTTACATAAAGAGGTACCAAAGTGGAAGTAAAGAGTTCATCATCTTTCCCCATCCATTGACTGAAGAGCTAATGGGTGTGTTGTGTTGGAGAAGCATGTACTGCGTGGAAGTATTCTTGGGTATATTTGCACAAGCTTTAGATTTCTTGCAGTTATGTGTGGTTGTCATCTTTCCAATCCTTTCATCTTGTATATTAACTCTCATATATGAGGAAACAAAGAGATGGGACCGATGTAACGTGTAACGCCAAAGGTAGAGATGGAACAAGAATAAGTGGAAGCTAAGTGCGATGATGAACTTTCAAATACAACATTATCCTTGGGTACAAGGATTCTTGAAGGGGAAGGAAGTTCTTGAATGACAACTAATCAGGATTATCAATCTCAGTCGCTGCATCTTGAGCACTTCTTGTGGTAGAGAGTTAGTCCTAGTTGTCACCTTTTCTATTCGGCTTTTAAATAGTTATTTAGTTGCAATCAATTTTTCTTCTTCTTGTTCTTCTTCTTCTGCATCTCATTCTCGATCTCAACTCCGGTTGTCTTTTCTTTCTTGAAAATTTTCCCTGAGTTTTTCTTCTTACATCAGCTTCTTGGTGTGTGGGAAAATTTTCATGGCTGTTGATTTTATTGTGATTAGATCTTAGATGAAAATTAAAAGTTTACGTACTATATTGTAGATCTAATAACCGCAATAACAGGTTTTAAATATTGGCCGAGTCTGAACAAGACAAAAAAATTACTTTGTTTCACTGGTGAACATTCCTTTGTTCAGTTAAGTAGTTAAAGTTGGGTATTTAAGGTGGTGTATTATTTGACCAAAAAAAAGGTGGTGTATTATTGATTAGGAGGTTTAAAAAATTTCGAAAGTACAGGCGTCCTAGGGCTAATGGCATAAGTTTTGTGGCTTGTAATTAGATAATGTTCAGGAAGGTAATTGTGGTGAATTTTTAACGATTCTTTTTCACAAGCATCCTTGCCAATGTTAATTGTGAACATTAGTAATTTTTTAGATGTTTGATGACAAGGAGCATCCCAAACAACTGAACTCCTTGATATAGATTATATGTTTATGATTGCATACATCCATGTCGACAGAGAAGGAGATTTTCCAACCTTTCCTTTAAAAGTCACAAAAATTGATCTTCAGGATCCTTTGTATCCCTCTTGTTCTTTTACGTAAAGGTTTGAGCATGTCCTTTAAGAACTATAATAGTAATTGGGTTCATTTTGTGGATACGATAACCGTTTTTATCACTTGGTTTATTGTGATATTGCATCAATGTCTATGCAAGAAGTTTTGTTTCATTTAATATGGTATTAGTAAATTGTGGGTATGGTTTCTTGTTCAATTTATTTTTTGTTGCCTCTTAAATACTACAATGAATATATTCTGCAGTAGAGTGGACATCAAATTTAAGTTTTATGCACTGCTTCTTGATTTGTTTTTTTTTTTTTACTTTATTTGATGAGTTCATTAAGAGATCAATTTTCTCCTCCTCACAGAATATGAGCAGCTTGGTCGAACGGCTACGTGCCAGATCAGATCGAAGGCCAATTTACAGTATAGATGAATCGGATGACGATGATTTTGTACCCCGAAAACCTGGGTTGACTCAGGACAAGCTAGAAAAGATAGTCAGGGATGATGCGGTCTGTATTAGCATCTTTTTTTCCAGTTTGCTGTTTTTCATGATTGTAGCCTTTTTTCATGATTGTAGCCTGTTTTCATCGATGCTTCTACTTTATACTTAAGAGTATGCATTTAAGATGGAAACAAAGGAGTGGGCTGGAAAAGATGGTCAGTAAGGATTGCGTAATAACAATTAATTGGCTTCGTGACAGAAAACGGCATGCAATTGTGCTCTAATTGGATTTGTGTGTTCACTGTAGTTTTGTGTGGTGCTTGAGATTTGTTTTATTGTCTTATATCTTTTGCAGTACTGTGATTCAAAACACATTCTTGCTCTTTCCATTTTTAATGTCATTAGTCATGTAATATCACTAATATGGTAACCTAGTTATTTGGTTTTTGCTTTCTGCATTAAAGTTAGATCATGGTTGCTTCCTTAATGATGTAATTTTCATTTCTGAACTGTTCGTCTGATTTCTTTGATTAACAGAGGGGAGATTCTTGTCAAGCCTGTGGTGAAAGTGAAAATCTTTTGAGCTGCGAGACATGTAATTATTCGTACCATGCCAAATGTTTGATTCCGCCACCCAGAGCTCCTTATCCCAGCAATTGGAAATGTCCTGAATGTGTATGGCTCCATTATATGTATTCTCTTCTTTCTTTTGGCAAGTTCTTTCGTTCGGCATATGTGAGAAGTGCTATGTTGTGATTTCAGGTGAGCCCCTTGAATGATATTGAGAAGATTTTAGACTGTGAAATGCGCCCCACTGTAGCTGGCGATAGTGATGCTTCTACGCTGGGTACAAAGCAAATTTTTGTGAAACAATATCTTGTTAAGTGGAAGGGATTGTCCTATCTGCATTGCACCTGGTAATTTTAGTCTTTATCATTCTTGCCATATGAGATTGATTACTTCTGTAAATACGCTTTTTTTTGTCTCTTTTGCTATGGCTGGGAAATCCAACTTTTCATTTGGTGTTCAGCTTTGCTTGTTAAGCAACTTCCATTGTATTCTCCATGCAGGATCCCTGAGAAGGAGTTTCTAAAAGCTTTCAAGTCAACTCCACGGTTAAAGACAAAGGTGAACAACTTCCACAAGCAAATGGCATCAAACAATAATGCTGAGGATGAATTTGTTGCCATAAGACCAGAATGGACTACAGTTGATCGGATTCTTGCGTGCAGGTTTGATTATCTGGACCTCGAGTTCTTTGGGAGATGTTTTACTTTGCCTTCAGGCAATTTGTTTTTGCTATCTAATCTGCTCTTGACGTGTAGTTTGAGTACTTGCGCTCCTAGGTACAATGTTGTACATCTGTTGTGCTGCTAGTACTTCTCAAGTTTTTCCCACTTACTGTCATCAAGAAAATTGTTTGCTTGTTGATCTGGTTTTATTTGTTCCTATGTTTTCATGCTATTTTTATCTTTTCTACATTCTCATCTGGTTATTTATTGATCTTTTGATTTTGGAATTGTAAAAATAATTATGATGTCATATACTGAATGCTGTAGGTTAAATGATGATGACAAGGAATATCTAGTGAAGTGGAAAGAGCTTTCCTATGACGAATGTTACTGGGAATTTGAGACGGATATTTCTGCATTCCAGCCAGAAATCGAAAAATTTAATCAGATACAGTCCAGGTCTCGCAGATCATCTTATGCTAAACAAAAGAGTAGCCTTCGAGACACTTCTGATCTGAGGAAGAAGCAGAAGGAATTTCATCAGTATGAACATAGTCCGGAGTTTCTTACAGGAGGTATAATTCGCAGTATTGTGGTGTTGCTTTCTGCTGCTTCGATTTATCTTACATCTATTTCCTTATCTTTGTCTATCTGCTGCTTGTGATAATGAAGGTTCGCTGCATCCATATCAGCTTGAAGGTCTTAACTTTCTACGGTTCTCTTGGTCTAAACAGACACATGTGATTCTTGCTGATGAGATGGGTCTTGGTATGTCTTTGTAATGAGGAAAGTTTATGCACTGAATTTGCTTTTTTGTTTTCTGTGTAAGCTATTCTTTATATTTTGCAGGCAAAACTATACAGAGTATTGCTTTTTTAGCATCTCTGTTTGAAGAAAATTTATATCCATTCTTAGTTGTAGCTCCACTTTCTACTCTGCGGAATTGGGAACGGGAGTTTGCTACATGGGCACCTCAATTGAATGTTGTATGTATACTAAACTCTTATTACATCATATTTATCAACAGTACGAGTGACCATTGTTTTGTGAGTTTCTACTTTCATAGGTCATGTATGTTGGCACTTCCCAAGCTCGTGCCGTGATACGAGACTACGAATTTTACTTCCCCAAAAGCAAGAAGCTCAAGAGAAAAAAATCTGGCCAGCTTGTTAGTGAGACCAAGCAAGATAGGATAAAATTCGACGTCCTCTTGACATCGTATGAGATGATTAATCTGGACACAGCAGCATTGAAGCCGATACAGTGGGAATGCATGGTAAGATTGAACTCATAAATATTACCCAACATGATGAAGGCTTGACATGATGTTTTCCTTCAGATTGTTGATGAAGGTCATCGTTTGAAAAATAAGGATTCCAAATTGTTCCATTCATTGAAGCAGTATTCAAGCAGACATAGAGTCCTATTGACTGGAACCCCTCTCCAGGTGAGTTGGTGATGATATTGTCCAGTCCTAAGTGTTAAATGACACTACTGCCTGGTATTAGGATTCACTTGAATGACTTTCCAATTATAGCTAGATCTGTATTCACTCAAACCTTGTTGTGTTTTTTCTTATAACAACCTCCTACTTGAATGCTTAGCTTATATTTATCTATATTTTTATCTTTGTGTATTTATTTTTACATATTTATCTCTTTTCCCTCGATCGGTCTTGCTTTTATTTTATGTATCTTTGGGGTTCATCGACCGCCGACCCCAACTAGTTTGAGATAAAAATGTTGTTGATGCTGAAGACTTTGATGGACAAAACCACACGTCCATTATTTTTCTTTTTAAGATGAGGGAGGGTTATAGTTTCCTTGATGTGCAAGCTAAATGTCATGAGTTTATAGCGCATATCTTTACAGCATATGGCCTACTACTCAATTTCTTAACCTCATTCCTGGAAAGAAAATTTGCTATCAGAGTACAGACTGATCGGATAAGCAAACCCAATTTCGTCTGCAGCTAGATTAAGGATTTTTTTTTTTTTAAAAGCTGCGTATAATTTTTTTTCCGCCTCCTTGTTACTTGTGCTGAACACGGTGTGAGGACGTGGTTTACTAGCTCAGTAGGTGCTAGGGTTTGAGCGACTGAGTTTGGAATGCCGACTGAATTTCTTGGTTAAATCGTCGATCTTTCCTTTTGAACATGGGTCTCTATGACTGAACCACACGAGTGTGCGTTCTGTTTATTGTTTCTGTCACTAGTTGGTGACAATCTTACAGTATCTTTCCATTCAGAGAATGTCGGTGGAGTGTTTTCATTGGTACGAGTCTGAGTTCCTTTACTTTTCTTGGTGGAGTCAAGAGGTGTGTAATACGAGTCGTTCCTTTGCTTTTCTTGGTGGAGTCAAGAAGTGTGTAATTAATTTAGAAGAATTACCCTGGGTGGGTGTTTCACATTGGGTAAAATTTAGACGCTGGGTTGGAGCATGGAATAGTTAAGCCAAGCACCAGTGTCTTAGTTATGGTAACAGAACTTAGGATTAGATATCTTGTGTGCGGAATTTTTCCCTTTTCTAGCTTTTCTTTTATTCTTGTCTGTGTTTTGTATACTCACAACTGCTTATTTGGTATATTTTCAGAATAATCTGGATGAGCTTTTTATGCTTATGCATTTTCTTGATGCCGGGAAGGTTTGTCTGCATGGACATTTCGAAAATATCAGAATACTTTGTTTAGATCTATGATGGATTTAAATCTGGCTGATACCTCCCCGATCGATTTTGGCGCCTGCAGTTTGGAAGCTTGGAAGAATTCCAGGAAGAATTTAGAGACATCAATCAGGAGGAGCAGATTATAAGACTTCATAAAATGCTGGCTCCACACCTTCTTCGAAGTATGACTCCCAAACTGGTGATGCAAACATTTGGCGTTTTACAGAGGAGAAGAAATGATTTTTTCTGCAACACTTTTGGCTGAAAGAGATATTTCATCTTCTTGGCCTTTTGTAGACTTCACAAAATTCTGGCTCCACACCTTCTTCGAATTATAACTCCCAAACTAGTGGTGCAAACGTTTCGCGTTTGACAAAGTAGACGAAACGATTTTTTGTCGACGCTTTTGGCTGAAAGAGTTATTTTATCTTCTTGGCGTTTTGTATCCCTTGTGAATTTTTCTTCACTGTAAGCAACGATAATAATTCCAACGTTACAATTAAAGGAAAGAATCAATTAAATTCTCTCGATGAAGTTAAATTCAAGTGACCTGCTGGATTGGGTAAATCTCACAATACAGATTGGAGACAATAGGTCTCAAGTTTGTATGACCTTCAGATACATGATAGTAGACATATAGCTATGTGGGAGTTTCATTTTTAACAGGTTTAGTCTTCTAATTGAATGTGAATAAAATTTGCATGATATTGCAGGAGTAAAGAAAGATGTCATGAAGGAGCTGCCCCCGAAAAAGGAACTTATTTTACGTGTTGAGTTGAGTGCCAAACAGAAAGAATACTACAAGGCCATTCTAACTCGTAATTATCAGATACTAACACGGCGAGGTGGTGCCCAGGTAGAATAAGGAGATTTACTGGAAGGAGCTATTCTTTTCATTTGACGACACCATTCTAATTGGATTTTGTTCTAAGTGGCAGATATCTCTTATCAATGTGGTTATGGAACTGCGGAAACTGTGTTGCCATCCTTACATGCTTGAAGGAGTTGAACCAGATATAGAAGATAGTGGTGAAGCCTACAAGTATATTATTATCCCTTTGATTTCGTATCGTGTTACTGAAGATGGCTCTAATGTTATTTGCATTTCGTTGAATTTTATGCGATTCGCTACCTAGAACACTTGATTTAATTATGAGAGCAGCCATGCACTTGATCCGGTGCTGCAACGGTCAGATTGTTTGTTCTTCAATCTTATGAGTCCCCTTTTTTCTTCTTCGACTTTTCTTTCGACAGGCAACTCCTGGAATCTTGTGGGAAATTGCAGCTGTTGGACAAAATGATGGTGAAGCTTAAAGAGGAAGGACATAGAGTGCTCATTTATACGCAATTCCAGCATATGTTAGACTTACTTGAAGATTACTGCACTTACAAGGTATCCATCTGATGTCAATACTTTGGACGTTTGTTCTTTTTGGCATGTAATTCGTGGTTTTTAGCTTCTAATGTCATCATTTGCCGATATGGTGGGTGCATTCGCATCTCATTTCCTGCACAGAAATGGCAATATGAAAGGATAGATGGGAAGGTAGGTGGAGCAGAGAGACAAATACGTATTGATCGCTTTAATGCCAAAAACTCCGCCAGATTTTGTTTCCTTCTCTCTACAAGAGCCGGAGGCTTGGGAATAAACCTTGCTACTGCAGATACCGTAATTATATATGACAGGTAAGATGTTTGATTAATTAATTTCTAATTATTAGAGTTTGCACTAAATAAATGTTATTAAGATGTTCAACATCTGAAATGGTAAGTTGAGAGTAGTAATTGGTTGTATATGTGGCAATCTGTGATTTGTTCAACTTCTAAAAGAGGATCGGCTTTATTATCATATCTACTATTCGATTGACAACGGTGTTGATATAGTTATCTTTTCTGGGAGATGCCTTTTCTCTCCTATGTTAATTAAAGTTATTCGAAATAGGAGGAATGAGAATATATTTTATTTGGCAACGAAACATATACCTGGGGCTAACTTTGGATAAGAGTTGCTTGTGAGAACAAGGAATCCAATAGGGAGGGTTTGAGGATACTTAGTGTGTTGTTTGTGTAAGCATATTAGGGGAGAATATCGTTTACATGGTGTGTTTTGGAGGACTATGAAGTATTCGATACTTGAAAGTGAATTGGAGCTTGGAAATGTAGACTTTCTTTATTTCCTTCTTTACGCAGTACTCTTTTTCCCCCTTTCAACCAATTTTTTTATGGATCATAGATCTTGCTTGTTGTTGTTAGAGTATTAAATATTAAACCATACCTTCATCTAACAGCGTAACCTTTTAGAATAATTGGTAGTGGCCCATAAAATCTCACATGGTACCAAGAGATCCTGAATTCAAACCTTTTTAGGCCCCATTTGCCTCCCTACTTAAATATGTTCATGCTAGGCAAAAAGACTAGACCGATTATGAGGGGGAGTGTGAGTAATTAAATGTTAAACCATATCTTCAACTAACAGCTTGAGCTTTTAGAACAGTTGACAGTGGTCTCATAAAATCACATAGTTGTTACTCTCTTGGTACAACAGTGTCTCACGCTCTCAGTACAACAGTTTCTCATTCAATTCTGGAATCTGTTTTCTCTGATTGTTATTAACTTTGATTATCACTAGATCTATCCCGTGCTTTGGGCAAACATAAGGTGTATTTTCCATCAATCAATAAGAACAATGTAGGTGCTTATTTTTATGACGTTGGATGTTTGGTTTTATTGGACAACCGATCAACTTAATTGGGTCGTGACATCTCGCCATATTGCAATTAGATATTTCGTTGTATGAATAAGGGCTTGTTTTGTATTTGGAAACAACTTGTGGATGGTTAAAGATATCATTTGAAAATGATATTTTCGTTTGCAATAACCATATATTTTATTCTAGTTATATCAAATATTGAGAAGGAAATCGGTGCCAAATTAATCTGTTGTGGATCCTTCTGCAGACAGTACTTGTATTTAAAAGCATGTTTTTTTAGGAACTTCTATTTAAGCAATTCGTTCCTTTAAACTTTGTAACGAATACTGGATTAATCATGGATTCCTTAATTCTATCTAATCAGTATGCGTTTTCTTAATATAATTGAGAAATTTGTCTTGAATGGTTTACGCAATTGTGCAAAGTTTATTTAAGAGCTATCATATTCTTTCATGCATGGCGTTTTATAAATTGTTGTTCGTCTAGTGCACTTTTATTTATACATCCCTATCTTTGTCCATTTTTAACAATACGAAACGTGATCAATATCTATGTTCTGTTTTTACATAACTGTTGGTCACCTACATTTTATTTTGGTGAGTTCTTCTAGTTTTTCTTTCTCCTCCCTTCCCCTAGGTTCCACCACTCGACATCTCTCTCTACCTCAGGTCTCTCTTCCTGCTCGGGCCACACCAATCTCTCTCTCTATAGGTCAATATATATTCAAGTACAAGAACATTAGAGTTGTTGAAAGCTATTCGCTAGAAATTCTATGGGCATTACTTACTGAGGATATTTTTTATGATTAGGAGTTGAAGGATCTTTCGAAAGCAGAGGTCATTGCTTTTCCTATTATTTGTTACGAATGTCCAAAGGCGATAATGAAAAGTTAGAAAAGACGTGAATAAAGCTTTTTCAGTTTGTCTATTCCTGTGATTTTGTTGGAGACTCTCCATGGAATGTATCTCTGTTTAAAGTGGGAGATTGCCTCAATTTTTTATTCTGTTTTTTTGGTTCTGGAGTTAGTTGACCGTGTTTATGAACGAGTATCCATTTATGATGTGGTTATGGTATGTCAAAATTTTAGATAATGCTAATGATAGGCAGCTTTCCTTATGTGGCCTGCATTCATTTTTCTCTTTCTTATGCAGTGATTGGAATCCACATGCTGATCTACAAGCAATGGCCAGGGCTCATCGACTTGGACAAACCAACACAGTTAAGTGTTGTTATTTAGGTATATTGCACGATTTTTTGTTGTCGTCTCGATACAAGAGGTTCTTTTTCCCGTGCCAGGTAATGATATACAGATTGATTACACGAGGTACAATTGAAGAAAGGATGATGCAAATGACTAAGAAAAAGATGGTTTTGGAGCATCTGGTGGTTGGAAGGCTAAAGGCTCAAAACATTAACCAGGTAGACAGCACCTATCCTCTCAGATAATCCCCACTCTCAGAAGTGGAAATATGAATTACCTCCTTTGAGCAGTTTATATGTAGGAACACAAACCTTATGTTGTTGATTATATTAATAGTATTGGTTCTCTACATTATTGACTGTATGGACCTGTTTAAACACTTAAATGTGTTTAATGAATTTCTTTTATGTAATACGTAGACTATATCTCTGAAAACAACTCCAGTTTTAGACCTACTTCTAACCCAGCAGCACCACACCCCAGTCAACCTCAGTTCTGATCTGTTATTGTCTGGTCACAGGAAGAATTAGATGACATTATAAGATATGGCTCGAAGGAGCTATTTGCTGATGAAAACGATGAAGCTGGAAAGTCCCGTCAAATTCACTACGACGATGCTGCCATAGATAGGTGAGCTTCCATCTTTGTTATCTCCATTACTTACGAAATTATAAATAATCAATCTGAGATTGTTATGCTTTGTGACAGACTACTTGATAGAGAACAAGTTGAAGGTGAAGAGACTGCAGTTGAAGATGATGAAGATGATGGATTTTTGAAAGCATTCAAGGTTTTTTACTGTGTTAAACTTGAGGATTATAGAACTTTTTGTCTTTTGTGCGATCTGATGGGAGTTTTGTCTTTGTCTAGTGCGCTTAAACTACGCCATGCATTTAGTTTTAGATGTCTAATATCCAAGAAAGAAGTACCTTAGGAGTTGCACGACACTCACATGGCACTTCTCTAATCCTGGATGAGAGATCATTGGTAAGTAGGATAAGTGATGATAAAACTTTGAGGTCCTGTTTGGTAAACAGGACTGAGAAGGGGATAAAAAAAGGAATCGTTAGAAGAAAAAAATTGAGAATGAGAATAATAATTACTTGCTAAGTTACCTTATTCGATAGCGCTTTGCAAAGAATGTATAGTTTAAATTTTGTAGGTATAAATTACTGTAAGACTAAATAATACATGTATTTCTAAGATGTACTTACCTCATTGAGTTTCCTTCTATGAAAAGATGCCAAGATAAAAGCCTTAAATATCGGACCATTTATGAAGTTACGATATTTGTCAACTTCAATCCATTACCACCTCTCCTATTCCATTCCATCGGCTCTATCCCCGGTAGGGCCTTAGTATATGAGACGGCCAAGCAGGCACCTTTGTTCACATCCTTCGTCAAGAAAATCCTTCCTGCTTCACGTTGCAATGTCTCGAGGCAAAGAGGTAGCGAATTCTAACCAGGGAATCAATAATTTCTTTTGATTTTCTTTTCTTTTCCCTTTCAAGGGAGGAAGAGGGGGGTGGGGATGTTGTTGTTGTACTTCAATGGGCTGCTGAATCAACAGCCATCAAACTTCCTTGCTGGGACTAGGTTTTCGATACGCATAAGGTTCTTGGCTATGATCTGACATTCTACTCTGTATCTGACAGCTCTCTGACCTTTCACTGTACATTTTTCTCCAGGAGGAACCATATACCCTGTTCAAGTAATAATTTCACGCTTTCTCAATTGTAAAACATTGCATGTGGCCTTGTTGCATGTCTTTTTAATCAAGAGGGTGAGACAGTGGCTGGGATGTAACCCAGATCAAATGCTAGGATATTCCTTCTCTATTCCATATCGCCACAGGCCTTCCTTTTTCTTCTTATTAACTTAGTGACAGGCAATTTGGCTTCCGCGTTCTCTGGTATGGTAAATGTCTTTGGTGAGATCTAGAATGTGGTAGTTTTTCTAATTACTGTAAAGAAAATGCAAGCTTCGTGCGCTCAGTTCCACACTGTGGTTTTTGTAACCTGGCGATGAAGGCTTGGTTGAGCAGCAAAGCTGATACTCTTGGAATGATGTCAAACTTCACAAAGAGAAGAGGATTACACCACAAGGGAGTCCCCGCATGTCTTGAGTTGGCTTATTCTAGAAATCATCAGACTACCACCACATTATTCAGATGTCTGCTATTAGAACTCTGGTTTCTCTATTTGAATACATATAATTTATGTGCCTTCTTCCATTGCATGACCTCTATGTACTTATTGGGGATTACTATGATTTAATCAATTTGACTTTGCTGCCAAGCACTGCATGTAGTCAAGCTCCAATTTTGGATTCTTCATTTTTAGGGCATCATGCTGGAATCACTATAAATCCTTTTTGTCTAGGTGGCGAATTTCGAGTATATTGATGAAGTAGAGGCTGTAGCTGAAGAAGCAGCACAGAAGGCTGCAGAAGAGAGTAAATCCACCATAGGCAATTCGGAAAGAACAAATTTCTGGGAAGAGCTGTTAAGAGATAGATATGAAGTGCACAAAGTTGAGGAGTTCAATGCCTTGGGGAAAGGGAAGAGAAGTCGAAAACAGGTTTGTACTGTATGTTTTTGCCAATTGTTATAAGAAAGTGGCTCGGGTGTGCTGTTGATGATGATTATTGAATGAATCAAGCTCTAGAGAACTTTTTCTGTTAGGTTGTCAAAGAATTTCTGATTCTTATAGGAGTTGCGCCATTTCCCGTTATATGTTTGGAGGTCTAAAGTGATTATTAGCACACAGTCAATCTGAACATTCGAACTTTGTTTCTATTCAAAGTGTGTTGTTGTGAATTTTCTAGATGGTATCTGTGGAGGAAGATGATCTTGCCGGTCTGGAAGATGTGAGTTCAGAAGATGAGGATGATAACTATGAAGCTGAATCCACGGATGGTGAAGCTGCTCTTCCTGGAATTCAAACTGGAAGAAGGCCTTATAGAAAGAGATCTAGGGGTATGTCAATTTTTTATTTTATTTTTTTTCCTGTGTTAGCTAGTGCAGTTTGTGCTCGATTACCATATTGTGCTTTTTCACTTGAGTGCTTATCTTTGGTCATGTTTCTGCAGTTGACAGTACGGAGCCACTTCCTCTTATGGAAGGTGAAGGACGATCATTTAGGGTACTGGGATTCAATCAAAATCAGCGAGCGGCCTTTGTGCAGATTTTGATGAGGTTTACTTTACTTTGCAAAATTCAATCATTCATATGTAGGGTTCAGATTAAATCCTGTAAGCTCTGTGCGGTGATGAACAGACAATTTCTTTTTTTGGATTCTACATATATTACATTTTAATTTGCTGATTTTTGTTCCATAGGTTACATCAACTCTGCATCTTAGAAAGTGAAGATTATTATTGAGAATTTATTAATGTTGGTTAAGAATAACGTTTGTAATTTAGACTTTTGGAGCTCTCCTGCAGATTTGGAGTTGGTGACTATGACTGGAGGGAATTTACTCCTCGTTTAAAGCAGAAGACTTATGAAGAAATTAAAGAGTAATGGTGTTACCATCCTACTTTATAGTTTTGAGGAACTTGGGATTAGAACATGATTCTAGTATTTTCTCTTTTGTTTGATACTCTCTGTATTAGATATATTTTGTTGGATGAACTTTTGCAGGTGCTGTTATATTTTACTGAGGCAACCCATACACTTGAACAGAGCCGTTTTGAGTTACATTTTTGTTTTCCCTCGAGAATGTGTGTTGATTTTATCAATTCCCTTTTTCTCAGGATCACTAGATAACACAGGTCTGCATGTAAATAGGCGATTTTTTTTTCAGTCCTCATATACGATGCTTTAAGCATCTTAATACTGTCAATTAAGATGGATCAGGGGATTGACTAATTGAAGTTTACTCCAGGTTCTTTACATAAATAAGACTACTTGGAGTGCTTGGTGAATTTATGGTGGGTTAATGCAATTTGATGTTGACTTTGGACCTCCCATTGTCATTTTCTCTCTCTCTCTCTCTCTCTCTCTCTCTCTCTCTCTCTCTCTTTAATTTTAGAAGAGGGGTTGGGAAAAGACGGGTTCAATGAACGATGAGGTTCTCTGTAAAAGGAAGTTCGAAATACATTACAATCGCTGGAACTAGAGCAATGTTGTGGGTCCAGTGCAAAACATTCGGCTCATATAAACTGCTTTGTCCTTGTATGGTGCATGTTTATATGTATTTCATTGAATGTAGATTGTCACATTGGTGCATTTGTAGTGTTCCAGTTATTTTTTCAAGTAAGTTCTGCTTACGATCTGCATGGTCTGCTACGTATCTTTCTAAAATTCCATTTGCGTACAGCTTTCAATCATTCTAGACATTGATATAATATCTATTGCAGCAAGACATTAGTTTTTGGTATATCATTGGTCTAAGTCATCACTTTTGGATTTGTATTTGGCATAATAAATGTGTTACGTAAGTGTTTGAGTGGCATTTAGGCGTAAATTGTATTCCTTCAAAAGCTGTACTTGTTCTAGTTATAGTTGGTGTTACTAAGGAGTGGATTCTGTTCTTACAGTTATGGAAATCTATTCTTGAGTCATATCATTGAAGACATTACAGACTCACCAAACTTTTCAGGTAATTAGTGCTTGTGACCTCCATTTCCTTAAATCAAGGGATTTTGTATGTCAAATTTTGTTAATTTTCTTGCTGCTTCTCGTGCCTTCCTTCTCATGACGGTTGATTACAGATGGTGTTCCAAAGGAAGGACTTAGAATACAAGATGTACTTGTCCGAATTGCTGAATTATTGCTGGTAAAGGAAAAGGTAATTTTGTCAGCAGTCCTTGAATCTTTCTATATCAGTGTATCGGACAAACTTTATTAAAGTCATTCATTGACAGGTGGACTGGGTTGTTGTGCTTGTCTTTTACATTTTGTCTTGTTAAATAACATTGGAATCAATTATAGCATATGCAGAGATGGTGCATTGGGTGCTCATTAGGTCTATGGCAATTTGCTTGATGCTTGGGCTGTGGTCAATGTGATTATCTGAGTGAAAGGACAAACTGATCTGGAGCAATTCTCACGATTTTGACAGACATGGAGTTGATCTTTGATAAGTGTATGAAATTAAAGTGCACTGATGTGGCTGCTCCTATTTGCAACCTAGAATCTTTTTTTTTTTGGGTCAAACAACCTAGAAGCTGGAAAAGATCAAAATAATGCCACATCCCTCATTCTGAAAGGCTGCCTATCTCTTTCCTCTAAATAGTTCAAAAAATGGAAGCAGGGTTTAAAGACAAACAAGTTTCCATATTGTTAAAACAATTCAACCTTGACCAAGCTAGAGTTACCAGCCAATAGACTCTGCCTGTGGGCAAATTAATGTGCAAGAGTGATAGAGCCACTTTTTAAAGTCTCTGAATATTGGGGCAATGGAGCACGCGAGGAAAAAATGTGTACAATGCTTACCAAAAAAGCACCTGTTGTCTAGCAGCCAAGCATTTCTCTCCAAATTTTCTATAGTTAAATTTCACTACCCGGCACACCCACAAAAAGAAAATGTAGGCCATTTAGTTTTCTAACAAATGCTGCAGGGAAAAAGTTGCCAACTTCTGCTCAGTACAAGTAATAGCTCTTGTAGGCTCATATGCCAGGGAAGATCCCATGACATCTGTGTAATATAAGCGTTAGATAATCTCTGCATTTAATGACTGTTTGCAAAAGGGATTTTGGAGGTCAATGGCTTATGATAATGGCTGTATCCACGGTACTTTATGAACTGCTACTGGGTGGGAATCAATGAGCCATTTGATGCACCAAACATGTATTTCATCGGCCTATCTATTAAAAAATTTCTTTGCTCTGATCCTTGACATGGATAAAAAATACTCATGATCATGATCTATGTATATTCTATTGTTTAAGCTTATCATTTAGTAAATTTTTAGTCACTTAAGTTGTAGATTTTTTCTAATGTTATGGAAATTTTTAGCCTGTTGGACCTTTCATATGTGTTACTGATTCTGCCTTTACAGCTTTCTTCCTTCCAGCGGTGCACGCTTTCATTTGTAATCCCTGTATTGACTTTTGCACTTATTAATGGCGCTTGCAGTTTAAAATTCTGAGTAAACTATTGTGATCGTGATAGTTCATATTGAAAGATCACTTGCTTTCTTTGGCCTGATCTTGAAGAGCTAGGTTGTGTGATGTACGTATCTTTGATCATATCTTGAAGAAGTTGTAAGGTGGTGTCTATGTGCAGTCTTTAAGAATCAGTACCGAACAATGTCCTAGGTACTCATAAATTCAGGTAGGCATATGCAGATTTAGAAACTAATTTGTTTAATTGTTGGATGTTTACATACTCACTGAAAAGAGATAACATGAAACTACAGGGGTTTTTAACTTTTAGAATAATGTAAGTTGCCTTTCAACAGAATTCAAGGAGATTTATGTTATTGTTGACTTCAGAAGACGAAGATGCCTATCTACTAAACAGACTTGTGGAGGTTAGATAAATTTGGAATGTAAGTCGCATATGTGCTGTTCACTAACGATCCGTCACATGGTTTGGCACCTTCCTGGTGCCATTTTGCCATTAGAGATCAATATCTAGTTTTAGAAGAGAGAGAGAGAGAGAGAGAGAGAGAGAGAATTGCATGTAATCAAGAGTTAGGTCGTGTATATGGAATTACACTTAGTTAGAGCTGGAGCTTACGTAATCAAGAAGCATATGGAATTACAATCTGCTTGCTTGTGCTCCGCATGATATTCTGACTCAATCAGTTGAAGGTACAATCTTGATGTAGCTTTACGATTGGATCATCACACATAGAGTCTCTAGGGTTTATTCCAGAATATATCATATTTGCATGGAATGACCATCTTGTTTGAGATGTCTCTCGTGCATTTCTTGGCTCTTGGACTTTTGTTTATGTGCAAGCTGAATGCTATCAGTTCAGCTGTGAGTAATGGCAATAGTATTTTCTGATAATGCAGGTGCAGTCCTCATCTGAAAAAGTTGGGGCACCACTTTTTTCAGAGGACATAGTAGAGTGCTACCCTGGATTGAAGCCTGGAAAATTTTGGAAGGATGAACATGATTTATTGTTACTGCGAGCTGTGCTCAAGTATGCCTTCTGACCTGGTCATTTACTAAATTAATGCTTCCACATTTGGTTTCGTATGGTTAGTGTCTGTGGAAGCAGAGTGCTCTCAACAGGAGCTCCAAGTTACTATGTTTTTTAAGAGCACTTCTCCTGATATCACTTCAGTGTATGTACCATCATTGCCTCCGGAATTTCCCCTGGAGACTTCTTGCTATTTTTAGTGATGAACAAAACCTTATTAGACTGGCGACCAAAAAATTTACCAATCCCTTTTTATGATTGTTTTTGCATGCTGATGTGACTAAGATTCTAATGGCACTCATTGGTTCAGTCTGCATGATAGCAAACGATTCCAGTTGCCAAAAGCTAGGTCAACTTAACTACCTTTTTTTTTCAACGACACCACCACCATCAGCAAACTAATTCTTATCTTGTTGGGTGGTTGTGGACTATATCAAAGCATTCTATCTGTCCGTTCTGTGTGAAGTCTTCGGTAAGATCTAGAAAGTCCATATCTTTTTAATCTTCTCCTTCAAAGTTGGTTTTCTATTCCCTTTTTGGCCTGGTCCTTCATCTCATCAGATCCTCATTGGAGCATCCAGAGGCCTTCATTTCACATGTCAAAACACTTCGAAAGAGTATCTCTTATCTTGTCTTCAATTGGCCCCTCACCCACATTTCCTCGGTTAATTTCATTCATAGTGTATTTTTCCTAGTGTGTCGGCACATCCACAAAGCATTCTCCTCTCTGTTACACTCAATTTTGTGTACTCGGTGGTGTTTAACTGCCCAGCATTATGGTGCAATAAAGCACTGCTGGTCCTATTGTCACCCTGTAGGTTTTCCCTTCAGCTTTAGAGGCATTTGCCGATAGCCAAAGCACCACATGTACATCTTCATTTAAATCCATCTTTCTTTACTCTACGAGTAAGATATTTGTCAATTTCCATCCTTTTGCAAAATGGATCCAAGATAATGAACTCCTACTCTCGCTGAATTTACTACTACCTAAACAAAAACCAGTAGACTCCAACCTTTTCGACCAGAGTTCAAGCTTCTCATTTACTCCCACTCAATATATCGCTTTTTATTAAAAAAAGTGCCTTTTTTCATATTTGTTAAGGCTGGCTTTTTCTGAAAAGTGTTATTTGATTTAATTTCTTTCCTTAGTAGGGATGTCATACTAGATTGCTGGTCTAGGGAATCATGTGTACCTGATAAATGAGAAGTAAACCTTTCTGTATGTATTAATTTCATTCTCTGTCTATCATTTCTGTGCTTGAATTTGAAGGCATGGATATGGACGATGGCAAGCTATTGTGGATGACAAGGACTTGAGGGTTCAGGAGGTCATCTGTCAGGAATTAAATCTTCCCTTTGTAAATGTACCTATCCCAGGACAGGTTCCTGTTCAACCTCAAAATGTTGCTAATAGTACTGAGGCAACTGCAAGCAACAGCCAACCCCGGGGAAATGGCAATGGAAATGATTCAGCTGTTAATGTATCACAGAGACTGACTGAGACTGCCACCCAGGGACAGGTGTATCAAGATTCTAATCTTTTATATCATTACAGAGATATGCAGAGAAAACAAGTTGAGTTTATCAAGAAAAGGGTGCTCCTCTTGGAAAAAGGACTTAACACAGAGTATTATCTACAATACTTCGTGAGTTTGAATGTCTCCAGTTTCTGAACACTTTCCATGAAAAAATTACTTGACTGAAAGTTCTGCTTAAAGCAATTTCAAGGAATGTGGCTTTATAGTTTACTGTGTTGTGCTTTACTCTCTGCGTAATGGAGATTGCATCAAATTTTGAAGATTAGGGATATGATTTTGTTCAGAATGAACATATATAGTGAAATCAAATGTGGTAGGCCAGTTGTAGGATTATTTTTATTAAATCAGCAACGAGGAGTTAAATTTAGTAGATTGTAGACATGAGTGGTTGGCTGACTTTTACACGGCATGAATGCCATCGTAGAATGGATGATCGAATTGTCAGTGATGCTGTTTATGTTTGAGCAATTGATATCAGTGTATCTTCATACCCTCAGGGAAGGATTCATCTTCTAGATATATGAGTGGCAATTGTCGTCTGTTTCTTTAGAACTTGGAATTTGTTTTGCGTGTCAAAGTCGGTGATGATTTGTTGGTCGCTCGGTTATCTTCAGTCCTCTCGACAGATTGGTGTGTTATCATTTTCTAATTGTTGTACTCTATTTAGATAACATCTCTGTAAATCTTGTTTCATTGAAAGAAGTCCAAGGAGATGTTCACATAGAATGATCTATCAAATAACCAATTATTCAAACTATTAGTACTGCAGATTTCAAATTTGCAGCTAGTCATATATCAGCAAATTTTCCCTTTACGACCATAGTAGCATTATCTCTATGGCTGCCCTCGCAACATCAAGAACTGTCTTCTTAGAGGAGGAATCCTTCCCTGAGGGTATGAAGATATAGTATATTTATTGCTCCTCATATATCAATAAATTTTCCATTTACGACCACAGTAGTATTGTCTCTATGGGTGCCCTCGTAATGTGAAGAACTGTCTTCTTAGAAGATATGTTTCTCTATCATATGTATTTATGTGAAGTATGATCAACTAATATGGTGGCTGATCGCAAAAATAATGTAAACAGTTACAACAGTCTCCCCTGTGAAATATATTGAATCTGTCTCTTTGTTGCAACAGTGTCACTTCTGAAATGTGTGTAACCTATCCATCTTTGTCTTTCGTAATCATGCGAAATAGTTATTGGTTCTGCTAGTCTCTTGGATTTGATTGCTTTGTTCCTTCATTAACTTAATTAGGGCTTGATGTTTAGACTCAACGTAACCTCACATAAGGGAGGAGATTAGAGCTAATTACAGCATCAGTTTCATCCATCACATTGAGGTTTTGGTTGATTCATGCCTGGCTGATACTCTTTTCCACTGATCAATTGATTTCAGGGAGAGTTAGATTCGAATGGGAATGCTTCTGAGGCACCTGAATCTGAACCTAGAGTGGCAGAAGCACCCCCTCCAAGCTCTGATAATATTGATGTGAAGATAATTGAGCAGCTACCTCGGATTAATTTCATTGGTAAGGAACCTTACCCTAGTTTTTTATTATGGGTGGTTGTTTTAAGCTTATGCATGATGTGCACCTCATAGTGAAATCTTTCATGATTTTTTTTTCAAAGATAAATCATTTTTTTTCTTTTTTTTGCTTATACGTGCTTATACATTTATCGCTTATATGTGCTTATACATTTATATCTTTATTATATGCCCACTTCTTTGATAAGTATTGTCGTTTATAAGTATATGAAAGGTCACCAAGGGTTATCCATTCTAATGGCATTGAGTTTATTCTATTTATTTGTTTATTTTTCTTTTCTTTTCTTTTTTTTTTTTTTGGGGGGGGGGGGGGGAGGGGGGATTATTTCAACAAGTTGAATTGGTCAACCATTTTGGGTAGGAGAACACAGGGTATATTCCAAACGGTATGGGATTGGCGCTTGCAGTGGTCATTTTTTTTTCAAATGTATTTCCCTCTTCTGCTTACTGATTTATAGTTCGATCACTCAAGTCCTTAGATTTTTAGGAAACTGGTATGTGGACTTAAAAACAATCTTTCCTAACATTGTTAGGCATATTATAGTATATTAGGTGATTGAAGGAAACAAATTAAGCTTTTGAAGAAGAATCTGAGCTCGGAACTAATTCCAGCTCTTAATGTTGTGTTGGTCAAGAAAAACTTGTAATAAGTATAGATTATGGGGGTTGAATAACATCACGAGAGGTATGATATCCTAACCAAACTGGACGCTGATAAGTAAAGAGCAAAGGTTTGAAAGTATCCAGCCATTCTGGTATTTTTTCTTGATGTTGTGTGTCAAAGAGATCATACAAAGGAGAGGAATACTGCATTTTGGGCTGTAGTTGCTGGAATTATTTACATTTCAAACATTGAACTATCTATTTATGTCCACAAAGAGGCACATTGATTAAATATTTCTTTTGTGTCAACTCTCTGCCTGTGGTTCATTTTATGTTTGTCAACAGCTGCAGAGGAAATCTCCGCAGCTGCTTGTGATGATGATTCAGACCGAATGGAGCTTCCGCGGATGTATAACAAGGTTTGTCTATCTTACTGGTCTATGATGACTTTATTTTGAAATATTATTAGCATGTCGGTTTTAGTGCAGTGAGATGAATTCCGCCCCTGAAACTTTTTGTTCCTCTGATAAACTGCACGGTTGCTCTTTAATTATTCTATCTTGATTGCAGATGTGCAAAGTTGTTGAGGATAATGTTCACGAATCAGTGCAGTCATTCTATTCTGACAGCCCAGCCAGTCATAGGTTGCGGAAGAACCTCATTCCTCTTGAGATTGCCTTTGAAAGCATAACTCGAATTTTAACACCCGAGTCAGGGGACCCTCCAAAATCAAAAGATCCAGTGGTCGGTCCAGGTCAAAAATCAAAGGCTGAATCGTCCACTCAAGAAAATGGCCCTGTGATGCAGAAGTTAAATGCAGCAGAGCCAACGAGAGAAAGCAGGTTAGCCTACCTACTTAAGGACTTTCTGCGGGATGACTGGATGCCTTCAGATGACGCTGCTGCTACTAAAAATGCTAACTTAACGGGGAGCGAACGTTCGAGCTTGGCTGGAAATAAGGAGGATGACGTGGAAATGAAAGAGCAGAGCATCCCCAACGAGGTAGAAAACCCCGAACCCAATGGAGCTGGTGGTAGTTCTGAGGGCATGGACGTATCGGACAACTAAAGATACAGCAGGGTCACCCTTTAATAAATTCTTACATACTCTCTTTTTCGGACCGTCTGAATTTACATTATTGATGCATGAGATCATTTATTGCTAGACGCTTTGCTCGACAAGCCTGACGGAAAAGTTGCGCCCGTCTCATTGGGTTTTCGAGTTTTGTTTCTCTGCTGTCTCCGAATCATTCGGGGGTTTGCATTGGCTCCTAATCTTGTTAAGACAGCATGTGCAGTTATTGTCTGAGAGACATGATCTTTGTTTGCTGTTCGAGACTTTGAACAGATGAAATAACGGTCTGAAACAATGTTTGACCGACGGGGTGTGGGACTATGGAGCCCTTTATATACATATTGATATAGTCAAAAGGCAAAAAAAAGTGAGGCCTCACTTTTAGGCTTTTCAAATTCATGCTTGAATCTGCTGCTTCTCTTTCGATGGAATTTTCTCTCTCTATTTCTCCATGGCCATTTATCTTTCTTGTGCAGAAACCTTTTTATGATCTGGAATTGTGAAAACAGTCAAAACACGGAAAATCATGCCACCACTTTCTAAATTTCAAAACTATCCGCAAAAAAAAGAATTACCCGCATTTATTTGTGAAACGGATGCGATGCAAGTTGATCGAGGGTTGAATCTTTAGCTTTGTTTATGGATGGGATGTTCGATGCTCAAATTAATCAATGGGCTATAACATCGCAATGTGAAATTACCAACCGTTTCTTTCCTTAAGCAAGAGAGAGATTATAATGACATTAGAATTAATATTTCGAAAATGAGATTATATAATTTGTATTTACATAAAAAAAATCCTTTTTTTTGGTCGGGGGTTCAAAATTTAGAAGAAAATTTAAAGTGCTTCTCCTTTTGGAAAATTCTTCAATGGAAAAGGCAAGAAAAGCACATATGCATGTTCGCCACGCGTTCAGGCGCCCCCCTATACGGTACTGCACTTTACGGTCTTCCTCGTAATCATGAGCCGACCTCATCCCAAAGGATAACTATCCCAACCACTGCTCACGCGCCTTCTCTCGGTTTGAGTTGCACGCTCTTGTTAATCATTGGAGAAGAGTCCAAATGGACGAATAAACGACGAGTACTCCGACCAAAAGACAAAAGCGACTTTGTACGTAATATTCCTTTTTTTTGTATTTTTCTCGATTGGCAAGTAACACGTGGACCTGTCAAATGTGAATTTGGACGTATTTTCATGCAACGCAGGCTTCCATACCCGAATTTGACCATATTTAATCCATATTTTTTAAAAAAACTTGTATGTTATCTATTTTTATTATTTTTATTTTTATAATCTTTATTCTGTTTCTAAAAAAATGCCGCTTTTTCCGTCAGCAACAACCAGCGGAGTTCGAAGGTGACGCCAACGTCCCACGACCGACTATGGATTTTGTAGAGGGAAAAAAGAACAAGGAAAAAATATATAATTATTAAAAATTAAAAAAACATAAAAACTTATTTTTGACTCACTTAAAATAACTAGGTAACAATTTATGATCCATTTAAAATTCATTTCTTACGTTGTTAAGTAACTTATTTATGATCCATTAAATTACTAAGCACTCTATTTATGATTTGCTTGAGCTTACTTTTAAAATTAAATGCAATCCATTTATTATCTATAATTAAATACGAGTTAAAATATAGATTTTTGAACTCATTTTCCCACATCTAATAACTCTACACCTTTATTCCTATGTAGAGATGCCTGGCAACCTTTTGCCATAAGGGGTTTCATGAAAAGATAAATTAAAAAGTCTATCAGACATAAAGATTCAAAACTCAAAAATTGAGATATGATTATGTGGTTACTATACCTTAATAATCGAAATTTATTTGATAGAATTAAGTAAATACCGTGCATCCCGTGCACCGACCATTGATCAGAAGTCGTGGCTCAAGATGGAAGCGACCTCCGACAATGTCTGATTTAGTTCAAAGAAAGGCAAGAGAAAGAGTTTTGTGTCTGTGTTATTAGGATATTTAGTTTGATTCAACATATCTTTTAAGATTATGCATATATCTCTTTAATAGCATATACCTTTGGTATTTTTTCTTATTTTCTTAAACAGTTTTCTAATAAAACCTATAAATAAACTTTGCATGTACTCTTTTTCGCACGTAGAAATATATGAGAAATTTTTTTCTCTTCAGCATTATTATTCGTAACATTTTGATTTAGGATTTTTAGTTCGTAACTTGTAATAATCAATCATGTAAACTTGTTTTTGTTTTATGATATAACTGAAGTAGTATTAAAAAAAATGAAGGGATGTGGACAAGCTACTCTTTCCCCTTCTCACGCGCGCACGCACCCTGTGCTTGGTTTTAGGCGTAGAATATTCCTCACTCTCTCTCTCTCTCCGAAACGCCCCGTTTTGCTTCCGAGATTTCGCTCACTTTATTTTTTCCTTCAAAATCTCACTGTCCGAAGAGCGTGCCACTCTCTCTATCACCTTCTTCTCCTCCTCCTCCTCCTCCTTCAAATCCAAGCTGAAGATCCGATCCGAACCCCATCTCTTCCCTTTCGATTCACGCCTCTTTGAGGTTCGGTTACTGGGCTTTGGTGAGCAAGACGAGCCTTTGTATCTCTTCTGGGATCTGGGTCTTGGAGTGCGCTCGAAGGCAACTACTGTTCTTTTGATCGACGGATTCGGATACGTTTCGTTTCGCAGATAGATTGATAGAAAGAGGGAGCCCGATCGAGGAAGCAGTGGTGGGTTGAGCATGGAGAAGTACGAGCTGGTGAAGGACATAGGATCTGGCAACTTCGGGGTGGCCAGGCTTATGAGGAACAAGGAGACCAGAGAGCTCGTCGCCATGAAGTACATCGAGCGAGGTCACAAGGTGTGCGCCTGGGTGTTCTGGTTCTCTCTTCTATTTCTTTTAGATTTCAGGGTTTCTTTTGTACCCCGTTGGAAAAAAAATTTCAAATCTTGTATATAAGTCGAGCTTGGTGATTGGATTTGATTGTTGTTTGATTGGTTTTGGATTTTAGATTGATGAGAATGTGGCCAGAGAGATTATGAATCACAAGTCGCTTCTCCACCCTAACATCATTCGCTTCAAGGAGGTCAGTCTGTCATTCGATGATCCTGTAAAACCCATTTGTTGGAGTTTATTTCTTGGGCATTGTGTGGAGCATTTTCTTATGAATTTTTAGTGGGTGACTTGAATGCATGACGTTGAAGCGATGTTCGGATGATGCAGGTTGTTCTGACTCCTACTCATCTCGCTATCGTGATGGAATATGCAGCTGGTGGAGAGTTGTTTGAGAGGATCTGCAATGCAGGGAGATTTAGTGAAGATGAGGTCTGCTAAATATTTTCTTGATTTGGGTGCTTTAACTCAGCTAATCTACAATGTTTAGGCTCTTTATCAATAGCTATGATGTGAAGTTGGGTTGCCAGGCCAAACAAAATCACTTTACATAGACTTTGTGTCGCTAATTGCTTCAGTAACTGAAAGAATAAACAAAAGGCGAAAACTTTTAAGTTCAGATAAGGCCGAACGGAATGATGTCCAGTTTGTCCTTCTGTTTGGAGATTACACTAAGCTCGGTACATGTGATTTTAAACTCGAGGTTTTCCTTTTTTCTTTAATTCACGCAGGCTAGGTATTTCTTCCAGCAACTCATCTCAGGAGTCAGCTATTGTCATTGCATGGTGAGCATAATGTGGAATTGCCATTGTTGACACTGTCTTTTTGCTGTAGCTTCAAACTAATTTCTAATCCTGTATATCCTTTATAGCAAATATGTCATAGAGATTTGAAGCTGGAAAATACTCTACTGGATGGTAGCCCTGCACCTCGTCTGAAAATATGTGATTTTGGTTATTCGAAGGTAACTTATAAATGAAGATGGATGAAAATCGTCTATATGCTTATTCCAGTCCTATAGCTAACTTTTCCTCTTCTTTGTCCGTGCATCTCTAGTCATCCCTTCTGCATTCAAGACCCAAATCGACAGTTGGGACTCCAGCATACATTGCACCAGAGGTTCTCGCTAGAAGGGAATATGATGGCAAGGTATGCCAATTTGATGCTTTTAGATGGAAAGTAGTTCCACAGTGATATATAGCTCACCTCTTCGATGCAAGATTTCATTTGGTCTTGTACTGAAGGTGTGTATGGATGTGTGGCACTTTACAATTGCCAGTTTTGTTGCAATTTATAGTGAACTAGGATATTATTATTATGCAGCTTCAAGAGTCCTGCAATCCTTTTTTTCATGTTTTGGATGAGCAAGCAATCTTCTCTAGATTATTCCATCTCGTGCTTCTTGCTCTCAAATTATATTAGCATATGACCAGGAATCTCATGGATGGAGGTAATCCATCACAAAATGTTCAGTTTCAAATGACCTTTTGCAATCTCTGTTTGTATTTCATTTGCTGGAATGCTAGTTCTTGCCAAAGTGCAAGCACCCAGCTATGATGTCTTCTGTGGGACTCAAAACTTTTGATCTCATATTCATTAAATCTGATATTAGATCTGCAGATTGAACATCAAGTAGGTTGATGCGTCCTGCCTATCGCAATACCAATGACCTTACATCTTGTATCTCCAATTGCCCCTGAATCCATGATATGCCAAAGATACTGCGTATAAAAATGGCCTGTATTATTTTGCATATCCTATTGCTTTGAATCCATAATATGGAGAAGGTAGTGTCTATGGCTCACTTGGTGAGAGTTCTGCTTGCCATAGATGAGAACCAGTCTACTTTGTAGGATTTCTTTTGTTATCTTTTTTCTCGTCAAAATCATTGGAGTTGATTTCATCATAGAGTGCTTTTAGCTTTTTCCTCCTCTGCAATCTTAAGACTGCCTCGAAAGAGAATGAAGGACTGGAAATTGAAGGAGAAGGAAGTTGCTCCTCACCTGTTTGGATTAACTTAAACTGTTTTGAATCAAGTAAAAAAGAAGAATTTTGATAACTTGAATTAACTTTTGTGTCCTCCAAGATGTCTGTTGAAATATATAAATATTAAACCACATCTTCTTCTAACAACTTAAGCTTTTGGGTTGGACTTTCTAACATGGTATCAGAGCTAGTGTTATTTCTTTCCGTGTATATGGGCCCACCCCCCATTAGTTAATTTCCATGTGCAGATTGCTTGCACGTGAGAGGGGGTGTTGAAGTTGTTGTTGTCCCACATCGTTTATGAATGAGTGTTGTATGTTCTTTATATTCATGTGGTCCCTCTCCACCTAATAGTTTAAGCTTTTAAAGCAGTCGGCTGTGGTCTTATCAAATCTTACATGGTATCAGAGCAGGAGGTCCTGAGTTCAAATCTTTTCAGGCCCCTATTTATCTCCCCAATGAATTTGTCCACACTTAGTACTAGGTAAAAGACTAGACTAAGCGTGAGGGGGAGTGTTGAAATGTATAAATATTAAACCACGCCTTCTTCTAACAGTTTAAGCTTTTGGGTTGGACTTTCTAACAATGTCCTATTAAAGACAAAAATGTTTTGAGTTACTTTTGTGATTAAATGGGAACTCTTAGACAGAATTTGTCCATATTCTTCTAAATCAAGAATAGCAAATTCTGTCCCTTTTCTGCTCCAAGATAGAGTGATGAGAATTCGCACTTTGGAAAGTAAAATATTCTGTCCACATTTTCCGGTTGTGCGATAATGTTTCTGCAATGAGGCAAAAAGAAGAATTTTATTTCTGATAAGTCTTGTTGGTTCCTTGAATATGCAGATGGCAGATGTATGGTCTTGTGGAGTGACTCTTTATGTGATGTTGGTTGGAGCATATCCATTTGAAGACCCTCAAGATCCAAAGAATTTTAGGAAAACTATCAACGTGAGTGTACATTCTTTTTGGCAGATAGTTGATGTATACCATTTCCCTTTTTCGCACTTGTTAAACTGACATACATGTTTGTTTGTTTTTTTTTTTTCCAGCGCATAGTGGCTGTTCAGTATAATATCCCAGACTATGTTCACATTTCTCAAGACTGTAAACACCTTCTTTCTCGCATTTTTGTCGCCAATCCATCCAGGGTATGCAAATTAGGGAGATGTTCTTTTAGTAGCAATCAAGTTAAACTGTTGAATGTCGGTGATTCTTCTTGACATCGCCCTTTCCTTTTGAACCGTGTGTCAGGCTATGCATACATTGTTCATGCTGTTTTGACTGTCGTATGCTTTTATTATGGTTGCAAGGGATTGTTGCTTCATCTGTTAACTTGTGAGGCTGGATTAATATATAACAAAGGATAAAGAAAGGAAACAAAAAATCCAAGCATGGTGGTAGGAGAAGAGATTGGGTTATTACTTTTCTGTGAAGTAATGAATTCTTTCAACAGCCCATGCATCCTCGCCAGTAACTGTTTACTGTGACATTATTTCCAGAGAATCACTATCAAAGAAATCAAAAGTCACCCATGGTTCCTCAAGAATTTACCGAGGGAATTAACAGAAGCAGCTCAAGCCATATATTACAGGAAGGGAAACCCGGGTGTGTGTGTTCAAAGTGATGAAGAAATCGTGAAAATTGTGGAAGAGGCCAAAGTCGCCCCTCCTGCTTCCAGAACAGTTTCAGGCTTTGGTTGGGCAGGAGAAGAAGAGGAAGACGATGGAGACGTGAAAGAAGAAGACGTGGAGGAAGATGGAGAAGACGAGTATGAGAAGAGAGTGAAGGAGGCACAAGCAAGTGGAGAATTTCATATCACCTAAATCTTTTCTTTGTTGGGGCCTCATCGTTTTCTGTTATCCGATCTTTGTCGCCTGTTGGGTCCAATATGTTTACTCTGTAAAGTGTCGGAAATATATATAGTTTTTCGGGTTTGCTCATGGTCTTGGCGGAAAGAAGTCAAAAACGACTCCATAGGGTTTCTAGATTGTCTGAGTTTGGATATGTAGGCACAAAGCATAGATTCGACAGTCACTTTCATTTCTTTTTTCGTCTCACTCGTTGGTGTCTAAATTAGCACAATGTGGAGGTATAGGTATAAGAGTATGAAGTCCTTGTATGGATACGTATCCTTGCCTGTGTACCACTATGGATCATTGTCGCAGGAGCGATGCAGATGTTAGGAGAGTAAGCCGTGTTTCTGTACAATCTGTTGCTTTTTAGCGCAGTGACATGCATGATGAGGCATTCTTTACTGGGATTCTATTCTACTTCAATTTTAGCTTGTAGAAGTTTTTTTTTTATCGGCAAAGATAAGGTTTGTAATCAAAATGCAGCTACACAAAGGGGAAACCCGACACCAACAGAGAGAACTTGCACTCATGGTGACATTAGTCAATGTTGCTAGCGGTGCAAGGGTTTGCTGGGTTCAAAAGGAAGGGTAGAAACCCTGAAACAACGTAAAAGAGGTAGCCAAAATAGGTGGCCAAGAGCAAACAGATTAGGCACTTTGGACAAACCTCCAGTCACAAAAAAGTAGACGGATTAATGTCCCAGCTTGCTTGCATTTTTCGGTTTTTTGAGGTGTCTTGTACATGTTTGAACGTGAGGGCCTTATCTTTAATAACTTTCTCGAGGTGCTTCTTGATAACTAACAAAAACAAAGTGTGATTTCGAAATAGGATGTGATTCCTTTCCTGCCAAATAATATGACACAAGGCTCCAAAAGCGAAGTGGGCAATACTAAGCTAAAAGCTTTAACTAGAGATGTGCTCCATGTCTCATTCAAGGTTATCCCGCCGGCAGCCATTGCGCCACGCAAGATTGCACTTTGCTGCCCAAAAGAGAGCAAGTCCTCTGGTGGTGTGGCAACCAAAAAAGAGGTGGCTGATCGAATCTGGTCTGCAGGAGCAAAACGCACAAGTGGCATCCGCAATTCTGCCATAGTTGAGCAAGAATACTTGGGTGGGCAGCCTACTAAGCGGGATGGCGCGGCGCAAGAGCACGATCCCAGATGAAGGTATGCCAAGGCATGACTTGCCCTCTGAGGCGAATGGTGTCCCAAGCCGAGGCAATGGAGAAGAATCCCGAGGAATGACCAAGCCAAGTGAACCGATCATTGCCCTGAGTAAGCAAGGGGAGAGGCTCCGACCAACCTGCAAAAGTAACCGTGACATAAGATGGGGGGCCCGAGAAGGATACAAAATCTGCCATCGTGGCATGCCGAGCTAACCCCGACTGATAAATGTCCCTATTCGAGAAAATTTTGTTGAGAGGTCCTCTAGGGAGAAAAAGACCAAATCAGAGTGTCGCGCCACAGTTACTGCCAATCCGCCATCTAAAGAGTTGTTGAAATTCCGACGAATGTCAAGTATCTTTTTCCAAGCCTAAGAACAAAATGTCGACTTCATGGATATCTAAAAATTCTTGTTCTTAAAGAATGTGGAATGGAACCATTTGTACTATAGGGACTCCTCATCGACGAAAGAATCCAATTGTGTTTGAGCATGGAGGCTTTGTTGCAATCACGCAACCTATGAATGCCAAGGCCTCATTCCTCCTTTGGGGGGCATACATCTTCCCAAGAGACTTTCGCACCACCTTTTCCAAGTCCCGAGACTTTCAAGAGAAATTGTCTAAGAATCTGTTCAATGCTATCTGAGACCGATCTAGGAAGGACAAACACACTTGCCCAACAAACATGGATTGCATGAAGGGCTGCGCTTATGAGTTGCAGCCGAGCAGCAAAAGAGAGAAATCGTTGTGATCACGACTGTGCTCTAGCTCTGATTGAATTCACCAAGGCATTGCGATCGGCTTTGTCAAGTCTTGAGGCAATGATGGTCACCCCTAAATATTAGACCGGCAATGTGCTTTCCTGAAACCCGAGTGTCCATAATATGGTTCCGAAGTTCATTTGAGCCCCCCGAAAAGAATATCTCGCTCTTACTCATGTTCGGTTTCATGCCCGACCAACCGCAAAACCTATCAAGTCCAGCCTTCAATAGCATGATAGCTTGTAGAAGTTGATTTGTTTCTAATGTATAAAATCTCCAAATGCCTCCGTCTTTTGGTAAAGTGAGTGAAAACTTGGTTTGTGAGGCGATGTCCAAAGGCAGGACGAGTTCTGCTTGGACAGCAAGAGATGTACTTTGACCCATTCTTAATAGATTTAGTTGATCTAGTCAGATTTTCTCAAGGCAAAAATGGTGGTTACAAGTTCTGTGCTTGGAAGGCAGCTGACAGTTTGACAAATAGCGTTTCCTGCAATTATGCTTGCACCTCATGTACTCTTTAATCTCTCTCTTTCTCTCTCTCGACAAGCAGTTCCAACACTGATCTCCTCTCGGTGCAAAATTCCACGAATCTATGCCAGGCCGGGATAGCAAACATTAGCAACACCGCACTCGAGAGTAATTCAATAATAGATTAGGTCGCAAGTAATGATCTTTGTCAACAACCAGCGCTGGGATGCACCTGGCTTAACGAATACTGCTGATGTAACATCGCTCGTGTGGCCGATATAACTGTGGCAACAAGAATGATGGACCAAAAATACAATCTTAAGACAATACACTTCCAAGGCTATGAATTAATGAACATACAAAACCATGTTGTTCTTTTCTCATCCTCGTCCGAGGACAGTGAAGCCTAATCGGCAACAATTCTTGGAATATGTACCAAAGACAAAAGCCCCAGTCAGATACATTAGAGAACTTCATTATCAGGGGATATATACTGCACCTGCATCTTTATTTCACCTCTAATGCTGCCCTCGAGAGCACCTCATAAAGCTTTCTAGCCTCAGTGGAGATGCATTTCCGGTCAAACAAGGCCGACACGACTGCTACTCCCTTGAGATTTGGCAGCCCAAGTTCCATCACGGCATGTGCGTTTGATATGCTGATTCCACCGATTGCAACGACTGGCAACGTAGAGGACATGCAAACAGCTTTCAACCCCTCCAAGCCAATAGTCAGATTGTTTTCCTTTGTGTTCGTCGGATATATGCCTCCAGAACCAATATAATCAGCATCATCCATATATGCTTGTTGGGCTTGCTCCGGTGTCTTGCATGATACACCGATGATCTTCTCTGGGCCAAGAACGGCACGTGCGGTACGAACAGGCATATCGGATTGACCGACATGGACCCCATCGGCATCACAAGCTAGAGCAATGTCGATGCGATCATTTATTAGTAGAGGAACGCCCCGGGCACGGCATACTTCCATGCAGGATTTAGCTGCTTCAAGAAAGTTTCTCGTTTCAGCATCCTTTTCCCTGAAAAAGGAAAATCCCATATTAGAGAGCATATTCGTATCTTTGTATCATAAGGAGGTCCCACAGCCGTATCTTTGTGTCAAGCAGGTCCCATAGGACTGGATAGCTTCTCATCGCGCAGGGTACACACCACTGAAAAATCATACAAAATCCAAAGCCTGTGATGCTCCGCAGAGTAATTCTTGTGGATGCTTCTTGGACCTTGACGGTAAGTGATGTTTAGACTAGACAACAAAAGAATGCTATAAGAATCATGCAGTCAATGAGGCATGAAGTTTAAATACACAAACCTCAGCTGAATTATGGTTGCACCTCCTTCAATTGCAGCTTTAACAGCATCTTCAATAGATCTGCCCCACTTTCTATTCATCCCCGAATCTGTAACAGCATATAAGAACAGATCACTTGGATCTAGGACCATCTTCTTCCCGAAATTATGCACCTTTCGGTTCAACATCAGAAAATGATCGAAAGGGCCTTGAGGTCCTTTTCCAATACTTATTTCTTTGCTGTAGACTAAGGCATTCTCAACAAAGCGTTTGGCAACCTGTCAATTTTTAAAGAAACGAAAGCTCATAAATTGATGCAGAAATTTTACATTTGGTCTCCACAAATGGTTCCCTCAGATTTACTCTTTGAACTTTTTAATCTCAAATTCCAACACTCAAGAAAATTGAATCCTGCATCGCATTTCCCTCGCAATTATCCGACCCCATCGTGACCCATTCATGGGTTATTAGTGCCCACCTGAGCTCTCATACTCCTCTACATCATTCGCCAAAGGAATGATTATATGTACTGTTGCATAGTTTGTATGATTTTGGAACCCATTCTTATGGATTTTCATGTACCCAATTAACAATTAGTGATCTCCATAAACATTCATTTTCGCACCTCTCTCAACCATCTAATAGAAAGCAACTAGCAGATTGATCCCTTTCCCTAGGCCTAGGATATTTACCCTTATATCATGACGTACTTACACTCAGAATGCAAGCTCACTTCCTCCTTTCACAAATTCGCATTTATGCCTATCTCTGAAGATATAGTACAATTGGTTGACATATGTCACCTACGCACAAAACAATGGATGTAAAATAACCTTCCTTTGCACATACAAAATACGCTCTTACAATATCCTCTACTAGCCATCTCACAAGTATAATCATAAATCGCTGTGCCCTATATGCTACAGTAGCAAGCCTCAACCAATGTACTCAACTTCCGCTTGTTGACTTTAGCACCATAAAAGCCTATTTGGTAGCGCTTCTAGGGAATTCTTTTCTGCTTCAGAAAAGAGGTCACAATATTGACAGAATGGCTTAGCAAAAATCTTTTCTTATAAGATAAAGCAGCTAATCAATTTAAAAATTTCCAAATAGGAAGTTCAAACGTACTATTTGCAGCTTCTACTCCTCTAGCTTATCTTGTAATTTCGATTTTCAAGTTGATTGTTTTAAAGATAATTTCATGGTGTTAGTTATTGAACCTATTAATGATGGAGCAAGGGAAAAAGCTATGGCAGCTGCTACCCTCCTAAAATGTTAAATGGGCTTGCAGCCTTCTACCAGTTATGATGCTTCCAGCACCCCTAGAGATATACAACATTACCATCAATACTAACAATAGGTGTCGGGGCTTGGGATTGCGGCCGGCGATCGGGGCGAAGACCGGGACCGGGGCCGGGGCCGGGGGCTAGGGACCGGTGTTGGGGTCGGGTCCGAGGTCGCGGCCAGGGCCGTGGATGGGGACCGAGGCCGAGGACAGGAGCCGGGACCAGGACCGAGCTGGGGACCGGTGCCGGGGCTGGGGTCGGGGTCAGGGCCGGGGCCGGGGCCGGGGCCGGGGCCAAGGACAGGGGCCGGGGATCAAGGTCGAGACCGGGGTCGGGAATATGGACCGGGGCAGGTGTCGGGGCAGGTGTCGGGGCAGGGAACAAGTGTCGAGGCTTGGGATTGGGGCTGAGAATGGGGATTGAGGCCCGGGACAGGGGTCGGGAATGGGGACCGAGGCCCGGGACTGCGACCCAGCTGGGGACCGATTTCGAGGCCGGGTTCGGGGCCGGCAGTCAGGGCCGGGGATCGGGACCGAGGCCAAGGGTTGAAACCAAGGCCGAGGATCGGCGTCAGGGGTCGAGGACGGGGAATGTGGCCGGGATCGGGAATGAAGCTGGGGACCGAGGCTGGGAACCGAGGATCAGGACTGGAGCCGAGGCCGGGGACCGAGGATCGGGATCAGGGTCGGGGCCGGGGCCGGGGTCGGGGTTGGGGCCGTGGTCGAGGTTGGGGCATAGGCAGGGGATCAGGGCCGGGGCCGGGGCCGGAGTCGGTGCCGGGGATCGGCGACTGAAGCCGGGTCGGAGAGGGGTTGGCGCCAATGATCAGGGCTGGCGCCAATGATCGGGGCCGAGGACCGAGACCTGGGACCATGGCTGGGGCCCGGCGACCGAGGCTAGGGGCCGAGTATTGAGGCCGAGGCCGGGGCCGGGGCCGGGGCCGGGGCAGGGTACCGGGATCCGGCCGAGCACCAGGATTGGGCTGGTGCTGGGAACCAAGGATCAGGATCGAGGACTGGGGCCAAGGTCGGGCCCTAGGGATCGGGGTTGGGCCCAAGACTGTGACCGGGGACGAGGATCGGGACCAGGGCTGGGATCGGCGACTAGGGTCTATTCACTTAAGCTCTTTCGATCCTCTATCTCTCATCAATATCAAAAACAGTCTCATTGATTAGATTGAAATCGTTTTCTAAATGAGAATCAAACAAAGGAAAACAAATCGTTTTCCGAGAAAATGGTTTCCAGAAAACGAATTCCCGAAAATCATTTTCCTTGAAACAAAACACACTCTATGTTCTCTCATCTTTTCTACGACCGGTTCTACTCCAACTTTTTGTTGAATATTTTCATTACTCATCTTATCCATTTTTTTATGATCACACATCTATCTTAACATCCTCATTTCCGCTACTCCCATTTTATGCTCATGTCTCCACTGCGCTGGCGAACATTCAACTCCATATAGCACGGCAGGTTTTATTGCTATTCTATAAAATTTTCTTTTTAACCTAAGAGGAATTTTACGATCACACAAAACTCCTGATGCACTGCGCCATTTCATCTAACCTGTTCTGATTCTATGGCTTACGTCCTCATCAATCTCTCCCTCCATTTGCAATATTGATCCTAGATATTCAAAAGTATGTTTCTTAGGTACCTCCTGTTCACGCATATTTACGGCTTCTTGATCCTTTCTTTCTGCCATTTTGTCTTATTTCGACTAAACGTAAATCCTTTAAACTCCAACGTGCTTCTCCATAATTGTAACTTAGTATTAACCCCATCTCTAGTCTAATCAATCAGCACAATATCGTTTGCAAATAGCATACACCACGGCACCTCTTTTTGAATATTTTTGTTAGCTCATTCATAACCAAGGCAAAAAGGAAAGGGCTTAAAGCAAAACCTTGATGTAAGCCTACTGTGATTGGAAAATAACTTGATGTGCCATTACAAGCTTTCACATATGTAATAGCACCATCGTACAAGTCCTTGATTGCCTCTTCAAACTTTGAATGTACTTTTTTTCCTCTCAAGAATCCATCACAGAACCTTTCTTTCAACCCTATCATACGCCTTCTCGAGATCAATAAACCATATAGAGGTCATTTCTTTCTCGATATCTCTCAATCAATTGTTGTATCAAGAAAATAGCATCCATGGTAGATCTTTCTATCACAAATCTAAATTGATTTGACAAAAACCTTGGTCTCTAGTCTCAAACGATGCTCAATAACTCTCTCCCACACAACTTCATTGTATGGCTCATAAGCTTAATGTCTCTATACTTGGAATAATTCTGGATATCCTCCTTGTTCTTGTAGATAGACATAAGTATACTCTTCCTCTATTCATCAGACATCTTATTAGTTTGGAGAATTTTGTTAAAAAGGCTAGTCAACCAATTTATTGCTACATCCCCTAAGAATCTCCACACTTCAATAGGAACACCATTGGGTCCCAAGGCTTTACTAATCTTCATTTTTTTTAATGCCTCCCTAACTTCCCGTGCTTTAACTCTATGCACAAACTTTTTGTTTAAATCATAAGAAGCATCTTCCAAATCCACCTCATTTCTATCGCTCTCCCCATTAAAAAGTTTGTTAAAATAGCTCATTCACCTACCCTTAACTTCTTCATCTCTTACCAAAAGTATTTGATTTTCATCCTTGATGCATCTAACCTATGTCAAGCCTCTACTTTTCTTGTCCATTGACTTTGCAAGTCTATAGATACCTTTTTCTACTTCTTTGCTCCTAAGTTTTTGGTACATATCAGTGAAAATCTTGCTTCTGGCCTATCGCACAGCTTTCTTGGCATTTTTTCTAGCCAATCTAAACTTTTGCAAATTCTCTTCATTAGAACATTTATGTAGACATTTGAAACACTCCTTCTTCTGCTTAATTGCCTCCCACACCTCTTCATTCCACCACCAAGTTTCCTTTATTTGATGTCCAATCCCTCTACTTTCCCCTAACACCCCTTTTGCCACTCTCTAGATGCAGTTAGACATCTCCTTTCACATCATATTTACTTCGCTCTCCAGTCACCACGGTCCTTCCTGTAGCATTTTTTCTTTGAATTCTATTTGTTTCTCCTCATGTAACTTCCACCATCTTACTCTGGGGTGCTGGACACTTCTTTTTATTTTCTGTACTTTGTTATATCGAACCTCTAAGATCACCAACTTATGTTGTGTAGCTACATATTCACCAAGGTATACTTTACAATTTACATACGAGGCTCTATCCTCTCTTCTGACAAGAAAAAAATCAATTTGGCAACAATTTTGACCGCTGTGAAAAGTGATTAGGTGTGACTCTCTTTTCCTAAAGATGTTTGCCAACATCAAATCATACGCTAATGCCACACTCAATATGTCTTCGCCAGCCTCATTCTAGTTCCAAAACCAAAACCTCCATGAACTCTGTCAAAACCTCAATTACTCTGACCGACATGTCCATTTAGATCTTTTTCTATAAATACCTTATCCTCGTTTGGTATCCGTCTTAAAATCTCTTCCAGATCTTCCCAAAATCTGCTCTTCTCGGATGCATGCAGTCCAACTTAAGGCACATACACACTAAGGATATTCAGAATAAAATCACCCACCACTAGCTTAACCAAAATAATCCTATCTCCTATTGTTTTAACACCAACAACTCTACTTTGAAATTTTAATCGATCAGAATTCCAACTCCATTTATACTTTTTGTTGTGCCTGTGTACCATAGCTTGAATCCGGTGCCTTCCATTTCCCTAGCCCTATCTCCTTTCCATTTAGTCTCTTGCAGGCAAGAAATATTCACTCTCTTTCTAGCAAAAGCATTTGCCAATTCCCTCAAACTTAACTGTTAAGGTTCCTACGTTCCAACTTTCCAATCGAATCCTTACCTCCTTGGCTTTTCTTGCCCCCTACACTTGCCCGCGAAAGTGTGAGGACCCTTGCTCACTTGTCACCACATCTGGGCACCAACGTGGCAAATCACTTTGGGAATGATAGCCCAAGGCTAGCTTCCTTACCCCATGCACCCACATATACTGAAGCAAGGACTCTTGCTCATTTTTCGTTACACCCGGGCGCTGATGCAACGCGTCACTAAAAAGGGTACGCTCCAACGAAATATCAACAGGGTTCATCTCATAAAAGTAGCTCTTTTTTTGTAACTGACACGCTATGCCTGACATAACCCCCAGAGATATACATCAGTAAAAATTATTTGACGAAAACAACAAGCAAGAACGAACAGTGGTCTCCAAGATATACTAGTTTCCTAGAAAGATTCATTCCCTCAATGAATTTGTGACAAAACGGAAGCAAAGTTGGAGACTCGGTAAGAATTTCTCAAGCACATGCAATACCTGAACAGCAGGAAGCATAGGAGAACCTTTTGCCAGCTCAGCTGCTATACACGATGCCAAAGTACATCCAGTGCCATGAGTATTACTAGTTTTTACACGCGGTGAACGCAGGTCATGTATTTTTTCACCTGAAAGACATACAAGAGCACAATATTGGTTCGTAGAGCAAAGGACTTGCGCACATGAAAGTATAAAGACTATCAATGCAAAAGATTCTAGAATCAGACCATCGAAAAAAACATCGACAGCATCACACAATCCGGGAAGGTCGCCGCCTTTGACAAGCACGTGTCTGTAAAGGATATAGGTAAACAGTCAAAAGTAGGAAAAAGTTCTCTTCCAGCTCTGAAAGTCTTAAATCTGAATCGACTTTTCTGTATCCTGGCAATCACTGTACAGTGGTTGCAGTGAACAAGCATTTTGCGCACAGCCAACTAAAAAGAAGAAAAATCAATTCTACAAACATAATTGCAGGACTATCCTTTTTTCATACATAACACCGTCAACTTGTTTAGGCAACGTTGCTAAAGTTGCACCTAAAAGAACAAAACTGTGGCAGTCAATTCGGATCTGAAAGTTCCAACCGGAATAGGCATATCACCATTCACAAGCAGAGGAAATTGTCATAACCATATTCCGATGATATAGCATTATTCAGGAGTTTCCTCGGGATAAATATTTGGAGCAACAAGTGTAATGAGATACAAAACATTATATTCGATAGTTACGAGTACGATTTGTCCTCAATCGCCAATAAGACTAAAGAATCTGTGCATTGACAATTTATCCTCAGCAAAACAGCTGACTGTTTTGCCAAACCCTTTTTAGTCTTCCTCAAATCAGTTATTTTAGATAATAACAGAAATCAAAAACTAAATACAGTCACCTTGCCAAAAAAAAAAAAAAACTAAATACAGGCATCTCATCACATAAAATATCTAGAAGAAATTAACCTTGGCCCCATTCGATGCAATAACTTCGCAGCAGAATGCATGTCAGCAATTGTCTCCAGTTGCTTACCCCCGAGTAAAGCAGATGCCTCCTTCAAATTTGGGGTAACTATATCGGCAATAGGAAAAAGCTCTTCTCTGTATCAGAATCAAAATTAGTGACTCCCCAAGTTTCTACCAGCCAAACTAGTGGCTTATTATTCTATTTACTGCATACTTCTGGCTAGCTCTAACAGTAAAAAGAAAGAGACAACTGAGTGCCCCTGCCTAAAACAACTACCGTTACTTTTGCACAAGAACCAAACTGTGACTAATTGGGCTACGTCTCGTCCAAATTGATTTTTCTCTGATTCAGCCAAAAACTAATGATTGTTTTCTTTTTCCATAATCTCCATATATTAAGACTCCTCCTTAGTGTCCAACATGACGACCTCTCTCATCTTGCTCATACTCAGTATCACAGTCTATCATCTATAAATGATCTTCACTAGTAACCTTCTCTCTTCTTCCATGACCATGAAATGGTGACTGTTCACAATTCTCACTCTTTGCACCCATTCCCTACCAGGGATTGCAAAAAATGTTAGCATAGTGAAGATTTCTAGTGCTTGGACAGAATGGAAAATAGATGAGTTAGGAAAGATCAAATGTCCATCATCTCTCCTCCATAAGACCGCTGAGATCATCTCTATCTCTTTCATGAATGGACAGGCACAGATTCTTCAAAATTATGTGTGTATAAGACTCTTATGTAAAGTTTTGTATTGAACATACCGAAACACAGCAAGAACAGAAGGACCGGCAAGAACATCTCCACTGGTGGATACCATGACAGGATCAACTACTAAAGCTGCCTTCAATCACACAAATTCAGTCAGCTACGATGCCAATAAATCTGTGATTGCATATACATGGTTAAGCAGTTTTTATTACAGACGCATACCTTGAACTGGAAACTTGTTGAGAGTTTTCTTAAGGATCTTAACTACGCCTGCTGAAGGAAGCATGCCAGTTTTAACCTATTAACATAAGTTACACCTAACATTAATATCGTTAAAAAAAAAAAGTAATCTCACTTTTACGATGATATGATATGAACGAAAAATTGCTCTTAATATGCATAATGGTCACTAGTTGCATTACAGAATCCATAATGATAGTAATTTGGACCATAATTAGATATATAGTTAAGTTACCTGTTCGATTACTCCAACAGTCAATCCACATATTGAGTCTAAGTCTATCATCGTGCCAATTTCCCAGTGGAGTTTGTGTGACAAATTGAAAAGCTCTATAAGTTGTATTATGATATCTCTAGAGACGAAATCAGGATTCCAACTAAGCATAACCATTTTCAACTCGAATCAGCTACTTAAATCTATATGATCACAATGTCACATTAGATTTGAAAACCAATTCACAATTTCATAATTTATTGTCCTCCTCATTAATAGCTCAAGATTCTCTTTCAGGTAGCTTTGACTCCTCTTATGAGATTTGGCTCTTTTTCCAGTGGCCTCTTTGCTTTTACTAATTTTTCTCTTGAACAAGTGCATTAAAAGAAATTCAAGCTTATAGGATTATAGATTTCTCAAAACAATTAAATTGTGCAAAGAAAACAGGATAACAGTTTTATATCTTTACTTTATTATATATGCAATATGGCATCTGTCTTTTCTCTTCACTTCTAATTGAAAGTGAAAGTGAAAAGCTTCCTCCTATTAGCTACCAACAGAATAGAACATAAAACATAAGATGCCACATCAAGAGCAGGACATACACTCCGAATAGGCTTGATAAAGTCCATTACAAGAGCAGGGAATACGATCCAAATAGGCTTGAAACTTTAACAAGCAGCAGAAGCGACAAAAATGGACCAACCAGAGTTCAATAATTAAGTCATCATATCGATTAAACATCTCCAAACTATAGTCACGAAAATGTTGGATTCTCAAATGACATTCCTCAAGAAGGCTCTGAATAGTCAAGCCCCTATTCATACAATACAATGTTACAAAGCACTTGCATCTATTAAAAAACTTCACAAGTTTACAAGCGTACAAAGACGGAGTACGGTTTGTCTTAGGACGGAGTGAAGGAACGCTATTAGTGTTGTGGAGGGGTAGTGTATAGATATATATATATATATATATATATATACTTATTTATTTTTACACATTTATCTCTTCTCCCTCCCTTGATTCTGCTTTTATTTTTATGATTTTTTGGGGTTCATCGACCGCCGACCCCAACTAGTTTGGGATAAAGGTGTGGTTGATGTTGATATTGATGTTTACAAGCATACAAGGACTACTCACCCAAGCCAAAGCTGACGAGAGACCACCTCAAAGACAACTCTTGCACCCTCAAAAGCAAGAGGTGAATAACTTTTATCTTCTTCCCATATCCAACAGCATCATGACTTGCCCTTACTCTAGTTCCTAGTGTCTGTCTATATCTTTCACTAGACCTAAAAACTAGAAAATTGTCATTTAACAATCAGCTTCATAGAATAATAAACTCACTCCCTCGTCAACTAGCCAGTTCCCTAGCCACTCTGTTTCACCCACTATATACTTGCAACATGCCAGACCTAAATACCAGAGCCTCCTCACTAGAGGAGATTAAAGGACTTCCGATTTATCAAGGGTTTGTTCCTAACTCAGTAGCGAGTGAGAATGACAAGACATCTGAAACATTAAAAGAGCTCTCGAAATATTCATGAAATACAATTTTCTTCAACATGGCTCAATTAAAGTTTGTTATTTTTCATTTCCACACTAAAATATTTTTCTGCAATTAAATGACTGCCATTCCACTATATTGAAAAGCCGCGAAGGGAAAGGGGAGAAAGAAGAACACTGAACCAGAAACTTCAACCAAATGGCGTAAGCACATTACCACAAAGTACAACCGAAAGTGTTGATTTTTGCAGCGATGGATCTCTACTTACCACGTCAACTTGCATGTCGGATAGCACGGACTCCAGCTGCTCCGCAACAAATTCTTCCGACACATTGTCAACACGCTGCAATTTCGAACCTCATTATTCTACTCAAGCAACTACCACAGAACATCAAAGACCGTACCACCGATCAAAACAAATAAACATCAAAAGCATAAACCTGTACTCCAACAGTATTCTGTGCGGTGACTGAAGTGATCACAGTGGAGCAATAAACTCCGCGAGCCGCACAGGCCTTGAGATCGGCCTGAATCCCCGCGCCAGCTCCAGAATCGGAGCCGGCGACCGTCAAGACGTGAGGGACCTTCGCCTTCACGGCGCGCTCGCTCGCCGCCGATGCACCGCCTGCCTTCATTGCCCCGGAGATCCGAATCCGACCACTCCTCGAGCACGACGACCTCAAGCTCGAACACGAAGCACCGCGCAACCACTGGAGCTCCACCCGGGAGAGGGAGAGATGAGGACTACTCAAGCGTAAGTGATTCTGAGAAGCGAGCCTCAACTCAACATTGCAGAATCGCACACGAAGACGACGAATTGAGAGAGAGAGAGAGAGAGAGAGAGAGAGAGAGAGAGAGAGAGAGAGAGTTACCTTGTCGACGTTGAAGAAGACGCTGCTGGAGAGAGTTGCAGCGAAAGCCATGTAAAGAGAGTATCGATGGGGATACCGAGGCGAGCTTTAAACGACGTCCGGTCACCGGAGGCAGGTGAACGGCGCAACTAATTCGTCAACGCTTAACAAAAATGAGTCAACAAGCCAAACGAAAGCCATAAAAGTCAAAATTAAAATAAGTGAAAATTGGGTCAATCCATTCATTCAAGACGGTAAAAATCATTTCTATCTTTTTACTAATCGCAAAATTATTTTTCGAAATTCGATTCGATTTTCTCATTGCCATACGACATCTCGACCATCTAGGCCGAAACTGAGTCCCCATCCTAAGACCCGAGACCCAATGCCCAGCTCGAGTCCTTGGCAACGAGACTCGGGACACGGGACCCTCTCGCATCCTTTGCACCCAAAAAGTTAATGAGCACAAGAAAATACTTGAAAAGAATAATGGAAACTTATGTTGCATTGACACGATACAATACATACGGCGAAACGCGATTTCTCCAAACATAGAGACTCGATAGTTAATACATGTTATATGTATATTTTTATATGTACATTAAATTATATTCATATATATTTTTTATTATCATGTGTATATAAAAATATTCTTGTGAGTTTATTCTTCTTTTTCTATTAGGAATTCAGAATGAGATTTTTTGGGCTAATTGCGTATATTAATTTTGAGGTGGCTGGATATATGACTTAAACAAATATTTTTTAATAGATTTATATTTTAACCCATAATTTATTGAGAATTCTTAACATAGACCCCATGCATGTTGGAATGGCGTGTCAGATACTAGACTCGCATGCTGCTAGTGTGTCTGCAGCATTAACCACATGTTGATTATATGTCAAAAAGTGTTGGAGATTGTACGGTAACACCACACGGAGGTCTCCAAAGAGTGTCCGTGTAACATAGATGGAAACAATTATATGTGCTTACTTCTTTATTATTAAGATCTACTTCCTTTTGTGTTTCTGAAAAATGCAATGCTCTTTAAGGAAACTGACTTGATTTTTTTTACCTCTTGAATGAAATTTTCAATTTGAGCGAAAATTGATTTCTTTTTATTTTATTTTCTTTTTTTCGTCAAAATTTCGTTCTAAGGTGTTTGATAAAAACTTACTAGACCATTTTGAGTCGAGGTGTTTTTTTTTTTGTATGGACAAAGTTCCAAAGCTCAAGCCGTGACATTTTGATTTTTCCTATCATTTTGAGACTTATCATGAGAATGTATCTAACAATGTATTTCAGTCATATCTCGCTCGGATCTGGTCAATCTCTAGTTAACTGACCAAAAGGGAAAGGCTAACACGAGACAAGATACGTGGACCTTGAAAACTCAAATAGAAAATGTCACTTTGACCATAAGGATTGTCGATGGAGTATTTAGAGCTATAAAAGGCCGATCGAA